>OY856411.1:195639438-198039438 GCA_963693085.1 Alisma plantago-aquatica
ACCTTGTGAAGTGAGAAAGCTTCCTCCACCATTGTTGACATGAAGCCACAAGCTTTGAAGCTCAATTGAAGGTGGGTTATATAACTTGAACCCTGAATCATTGTTATTGAACTCAATTTCTCAATTCAATTGATTCAATTGTTCTTCTTGTAATACCTATGATTAATTGATGCGAATTCCATAGAGATGGCAGTAGATTTCGTGGGATTGAAGGTAGATGATGATGACATCATCACAAGCACACACCTCAACTAAGGAAGTGGGCAAACGGTTTGCAAAACCGAATGGGTTAATTAGGTTTCAAAACTGGTTGAGTAAATTCAGTTTCAAAACTGAATGGATGTTGGAGTTCAAGACCGAATGGGTGTTTGAAATCAGGACTGAATGGGTATTTCACCCAAGACCGAATGGGTAAATATGCACAGGACCGAATGGGTAATTATACCCAAGACCAATTGGATAATTCATTTCAAAACCGAATGGGTTTTTGACTTCATGATCGATTGGGTAATTGAGTCAAAAACCAAATGGGTAATGGACCGTGAAACCATTTGAGGTAAAGAACCTCAAGACCGTTTGGATGGTCAAATAACCTCAAGACCGATGGTCAAGGATAAGTATTGAAGGATTAATGGTCTAAGGGCCAATAATTGTTGAACTTCAACAACTCAATCGATTGAAGGCTTCAATGTAACAAATCATATTCAATTGATTGATGATGTGATCTAAAGAACCCTTGCGGTTTTGAGACTGATTAGGACCAAACGGTCTTGAGACCTTTTGAGCCCGAACGGTCTTGAAACCATTTGGGGTCAAACGGTTTCAAAATCGTTTGGATACCAATCAGTTTTCAAAACTGTTTGGTGTTGAAATTTCAAAATCAAATGGTGATCAATTGTGATTCAATCACTTAGAAATTGAAGGTGGTGATTGTCCCATTGATCTAATAATTGATATTAATGTCAATCAATGTTAGGTACAAAGGTTGAATCCCTAAAGTACTTAGGTGATTAGTATCATTAAAGAATAAACCCTAATTGCTTATAAAAGTAGTAATTCAGTACATCATGTCAATCATAGATGTATGTACTTGATGGAGGGGTTGATATAACCTAATTAAGTTGAGATGATGATTAAGAGGAATTCATACATGATCACTAATCATGTGATGAATAGGGTATGATCCTTAACCAAGAGATCATGAAACCCTAATTTTGAGCACAAACCCTAATTGAGAAGGTTAATGAACTGTAACCCTAATTCAGGGCAATTCTGAGTGAAACCCCAATCTAGGGTAAGAATGTAACCCTAATCTAGGATGATGGCATGAGTAATCCTAATTTAGGGTAATGTGATGTGAAACCCTAATTGGGATGAATAGTAAACCCTGATTATGGGTAATTGAATGTGAAACCCTAATTGGGATAAATAGTAAACCCTAATTAGAGATAATCACATATCAATCCTAATTATGGGAAATTGAATGTGAAACCCTAATTGGGATGAATAGTAAACCCTAATTATGGGTAAAGAGCTATGAAACCCTAATTGGGATGAATAGTAAACCCTAATTGTGGGTTATTGAATGTAGACCCTATTCTGGGGTGAAATTATATGAACCACTATCTTAGAGTGATAATATGAGAAACCCTAATGTTTGATGTGATGTGGAACTCAAATCCAGGGTGATGCTATGTAATGTTGTATGAAACCCTAATCTTGGGCAATATGGTGAAAAACCATAACCCTGATCCGAGTAATGGGATGAGTATTCCCGATTGACATGAAATGGGAAATCCTAACCATGGTAAGGGAATAGTGGTATTGCCCAAGAATAATAATGTTACTTGTTTTGCATGGTACTGATATGTGATCAATGTAACTGTTATAATTTGTATTAACCATGCAGGCATACTGAAATGGTGACCATATCTAGGTAAGAGTTATGATGTTTTATTCATTATTGTTTATTGGGCCTTGTGTTCCATAATGTGCCTTGTTGCCTGATAAGAGGTAACAAGAGAGAATTAATGGGCCTCAAGTGCCATGAGTGATGCTTGTAATAGAAAGTATCATGTTTACCTTGGTCAGATGACCTGAAGGTGATGGTTACCTGAAAAAGTGGTAACAATGCTCAGTGTTGAGCTAAAAGTTTGAATACCCAGAACCATATGATTATGGTATTGAGATTGTGAAGGAATGAGAATTCCCAATAATGAAATGAGGGGCTGAGATCCCAATGTCTTATAAAGACTATGAAATAATTGATGAAAATAGTACATGTTTCTTGTAGCATTTGTCATAATAAGTTATGTTTACAAACTTGGATGATTCTAAAAGAATATGATTATGTACTTAATTAATTAAGTGAAATCTATTCATGTAGTGCTCTGACCATAGATCCATCATCTTCAGTCTCTGGTGATGGTGAAACAGGTTTTCCTATTGGATTTCCTGGAGTTCGCATATTTTAAATATGCGGGGGTTAATGGGCGAAAATATCCGTACGTATGAATGAGGGAATTAATGGAAGGTAAACATTAAACCTCTCAATCCTTCATTATATTTGTCGAGATGAATGTATCGCAAATCTCCCGATGGTTGGGATGGATGTATCACTAATCTCTCAATGATATTTAATGTTAGGTCGATGGAGATAGACATTTAATCTCTTGATTGTCGATGAGAGTGCACTTCACACTGTAACTCTCTAGTAAAGTTTCTAGTATACCCTGGAACGCTATGTTGAGCAGTTGACATAAGTCCTGCTTGTGGTCCCGCACTGACTGGGATGTGGGAGGTCATGGGAATCCAGCTCTTCCATTAACCTATGTATGGTACCAATTTTGATTTCGCAATGGTCGGTTGGAGTATGAGCAGTATACCTCATCTCCTCAGAGCTTAAGTATGTTTGAAAAATGTAATCAGTCGTGTAGCATGTTGGCATAAGATTGAAATATGAGAATCACTAGTTGATGTTATCTTACTTCGTATATCCTAAATGGATAAGTGTTATACATATTCTTCAATTAATTATTGAATATTAGACATCCTGCGTTATCAAGTTACAACTGATAAGCTTAAGTGGGAATGTTGCTCTAATCTGCTTAAATATGTGAATTATTTGTTGTTGATTATTTCATTCCACTTCTCAGTTTATTTCTATTAAACTGCAATAATAGTGTTTTTAGCGGAGAGTTATATCTCTCACTGGGGCAATTTTATAATTGTCTCACCCCATGTGGGATCCAATATTTTTAGGTAGACGCAAACAAAAAGGTAGAAACCCTACTATAGGGGAAGAGCAGCAGCAGCAACAGGGACAGTAGTGATCTTTCAGGTGGAGATACTGACTGTCAAGCTTGTATAGAGAGTCCTATGTGTCATGTCTGTACTCTCAGGTCCTAGGAGTCATTAGTTAATGTTTTTTTTATAATCAATCTGAGATTTTGGCTTGAATTCCTCGAGGATTTTGGTTACTTGTGCTTTTAGCAAAGTAATGATGTATATAAATACCTTGAGAGGAGATGATACATGTCTTATACATGATGAACCAGGTTGTGTATGTAATACATTGGTTCTTGTTGAAAGAATTTCTTTGAGAATGGTTCTCTTTGCAAAAGGTTTAAATTTTCAGTGACTTTTAGTAATCCGCTGTTGATACTCATTTACGCATGTTTTATTATTGTTGATGAAATTTTTTATCTTAATGATGGCAAGTGTCGCCACAATTTAGTTGGTATCAGAGCGCTAGGTTCGCTAAGTCTACAGAGACATAGGACTAAGGTTGTTGAGTCTAATCTAGTGTCTTCTAGTTTATCTAATAAGTGTCTTATGCTCATATAGGAGAAGAAGAACTTACAGATGTCTGGAACACATGATGAACATGTTGTTGAAAGTAGCATTGCTGCACCAGGAGAAGGTACAAGGAACCAGGATAGAGAAGAACCAGTGCCTGAATAACCCCAGTTCAATCAAGCAGATACGGGGAACCTAGCTTTCCAAGCCATGTTTGGGCAGTTTATGGCATCCATGACCCATATGAAAGATAGGATGCCACTACCTGCACCCAGGGCACCAGCCAACAATGATAGATAGGGAGATGGTAAGACCTTTGAATGGCTTGCTGGGTAGGAGCCACAGAGTATGCTGGCACAGCTGACCCAGCAGATGCTGACCTATGGCTAACTGAGCCATAGAAAGCCTTCAGAATCCTTATGATTCCTGAAGATGAGAAGGTGAGGCATTATGTGTACCTGTTAAAGGGGAGTGTTGGTCACTAGTGGACCATTGAGGAAGGCAAAAGACCTGGTGTTGATATCGGATGGGATGAATTTCGGCATGAATTCATCACTAGATACTTTCCCAAGATGTATCTAGACGAGAAGATCTCTCAGATTTAAGAGAATAAAGCAAGGATCGATGAACATTAGTGAATATGAAGCTAGGTTCATGGAGCTTTTGTGGTTTTTTCCACATATGGCATCTTCTGATGAGGAGAGAATTCGGCGTTTCGAGAAGGGGTTGAACGTTGAATTGCCCACTCTGGTGTCTGCTCTGGAGAACTGGGAGATATTTGCTACTTTTGTGGAGTTCATGAGACGGATTGAAAGGTTTGTGATTGAGAAGCGACAGACTAAAGGTAAGAAAGAGTACCCACAGTTTCAAGGACAGAGTTCTAGATGTTTTATGAAACCAAGGTATTATGTGCCTACACCACTACCAAGGTTGAATACCCAAACGCAATGGACATCAAGTAAGGGTAGAGGCCATAGTTTACCACTGAAGGGAGATCATATCTCAGCCTCAATGTCAGTAACAGGACCACCCAAACCACAGTGGGGAAATGTAACCTGTTATAGATGTGGGAGAGAAGGCCATGTGGTGAGGGATTGTCCTAAAAAAGTCAGGAATGTGACCCAGCTAATGAGGCAGAGTCAGCAAGGCTCTCAGAGGCAGCAGTCTGGAAGTGGTGCTAGAGGACGTGGACAAACGTCCCAATCCGGTTCTTCAACATCCAACAATCGAGCACAGGGTCAGCCACAGGCAACGGCTAGATTCTATGCAATGAATCAGCCCGAAGCAGTAGTCAACCCTCGGGTTGTGACAGGTCAGATGGAACTATTTTATTCTGATATGTCTTCATCCTGCTTTGTATCTGTTTTAATTGATCTGGGTGCTACACATTCCTTTATCACTCGAGAAATGATTCATGACTGAAAAATGATTGTCAGTCATAGAGCAGATAGTTTGTTCCTAAAAACACCTTTGCTGGGATCTACAGTGTTGCGGGAGGTGTGTTCTCCCTGCAATCTTTCCTTTTTTAAACATCACATTCAGGTGGATCTTATACCACTTGAGATGCATGGGTTTGATATAATTCTTGGGATGGATACCCTAGAGAAGTAAAAGGTTATCTTGGATTGTGGTTCCAAGCAAGTTGTGTTCACAAATAATGGTGACACATGGATCTTTCAGGGAGACAGAAAGATTCTTCCAACCTGTTTGGTGTCAGCTATGGTAGCTGAGAAGTTGATGAGACAAGGATGCTTTGCATTCTTAGCCCATCTGGTAGATACCACAATGGAGAGTTCTAATGCTTTTGAAGTTCCAATAGTCAGGGAATTTGAAGAAGTATTTCCTGAGGAGCTTCCAGGTGTTCCACCTCCCCGAGAGATTGATTTTGAGATTAATCTAGTTCAAGGCACGCAACCTATAGCACAAACGCCGTATAGAATGGCACATGCTAATATGGCAGAGCTCAAGAAACAACTGCAAGAGTTGCTTGAGAAGGGTTTTATCCGACAGAGTACTTCACCATGGGGTTCTCTGGTTCTTTTTGTTAAGAAGAAAGATGGGTCAATGTGTTTATACATCGACTGTAGGCAGTTGAATAAAGTGACCATAAAGAACAAGTATCCTCTGCCAAGGATTGATGACTTGTTTGATCAGTTGCATGGTGCAACTATCTTTTCGAAGATAGATCTGAGGTTGGGATATCATCAGTTGTGTATCAAGGAGAGTGACATACCTAAGTCTGCCTTTAGGATAAGGTATGGTCACTATGAGTTCATAGTTATGTCATTTGGACTAACTAATTTACCAGTTGCATTCATGGAACTCATGAATAGAATCTTTTGACCTTTTCTAGATCAGTGCGTAGTCGTCTTCATAGATGACATTTTGATATATAGTAGAGATGCTCAACAGCATGAACAACATCTCCGTCAAGCTTTGACTTTTCTAAGAGAGCATAAGTTGTATGCTAAGTTTAGCAAATGTGAGTTCTGGTTACCCGAAGTTTCTTTTCTTGGACACGTAATATCTGCCTCAGGTATTCGTGTTGATCCTAAGAAAGTAGAATCTATCCTACAATGGGAATAGCCAAAAACACCGACAGAGATACGCAGTTTCCTAGGACTGGCAGGCTATTATAGGAGGTTCATTAAGAACTTCAGTTCCATAGCTTTACCCCTAACCAAGTTGACAAGGAAGGAGATTCCTTTTGTCTGGAATGACAAGTGTCAACATTCTTTCCAGTTGTTGAAGGAGAGGTTAACCAGTGCACCTGTGTTAGTGCTACCTGAGCAAGGAAAGGGGTACATAGTCTTTTGTGATGCATCTAAGAATGGTCTAGGATGTGTGTTGATGCAGGATAAACAAGTGATTTCGTTTGCCTCTCGACAGCTTAAGAAACACAAGGAGAATTATCCAACACACAATCTAGAACTAGTTGTTGTGGTCCATGCTTTGAAGATCTGGAGACATTATCTCTATGGAGAAACATTCCAAATTTTCACAGACCATAAGAATCTAAAATATATCTTCTCTCAGCATGAGTTAAACATGAGGCAACGTTGCTGGATGGAGTTCATCAAGGACTACGATTGTACAATTGATTATCATCCAGGGAAAGCCAATGTGGTTGTTGATGCTTTAAGCAGAAAATCAGCAACACCAACCTTAGACAAAGCACAGTTAAACTCCTTAGTGTGCTCTAAGAGAGATATGCTTATCTCTTTGAAGCAAAACAACATACAACTTAAGGTATCATTGTTAGCTGGGTTGTTAGCTGAAATGCAAGTGAAACCTACTCTGAGATAGTAGATTAAAGAAGCACAGCAAGTTGATATTGTGATTCAACAGATCAGGTCAGAGTATGGTAGTGAGAAACGAGATGGTTTCCATGATTCAGATGATCAGGTAGTCTATTACCATGGTAGGATGGTAGTACCTGATGCTGATAACTTAAGGAAGTTAGTTCTGGAAGAAGCTCATTCTTCGATGTATGCTATGCATCCAGGAAGCACCAAGATGTATCATAACCTAAAAGATATGTATTGGTGGCCTACATTGAAGAAAGATGTAGCTGAGTTTGTTATGTGGTGTTCGATGTGTCAGCAGGTTAAGGTTGAACATCAAAAGCCCGCAGGAACAATGCAACCTCAGCCTATACCGCAGTGGAAATGGGATCATGTAACCATGGACTTTGTGGTTGGTTTGCCTAGGCTAGCCAAAAGTCATGATTCCATCTGGGTGATAGTTGATAGGTTGACTAAGATAGCACATTTCCTTCATGTCAAAACAACCTACACTACTGAGAAGCTTGCACAGATATATATAGATGAGATAGTGCGTTTGCATGGGGTTCCAGCCACTATTGTTTCTGATAGAGGTCCCCAATTCAAGAGTTGTTTTTGGGAACGACTACGTAAAGCTTTGGGTATGCAATTAAGGTTTAGTACAACCTTTCACCCACAGACAGATGGATAGTCCAAAAGGACTATACAAACTTTGGAGGACTTGCTTAGGGCATGTGTCCTTCAGTTTGTAGGAAGTTGGGATCTACATCTGAGCTTGATAGAGTTTGCTTATAATAATAGCTATCAGCACAGTATTGAGATGGCACCATATGAAGCATTATATGGTATACATTGTAGATCTCCTCTATGTTGGTATGAAACAGGGGAGTACCAACTTTTGGGTCCTGAACTAGTACAGTAGACAACTAAGAAGATTAAAGTAATACAACAACAATTGAAAGCTGCTCAGGATAGATAGAAATCTTACACTGATAAACGTCATAGACCTTTAGAATTCTAGGTTGGAGAGAGTGTACCTCAAGGTCTCACCTTGGAAAGGTATCCTTAGATTTGGAAAGAAGGGGAAGTTATCTCCTAGATTTATGGGACCTTATCCAATCATTGAGAGGATGGGAAAGGTAGCCTATAAGCTGGAGTTACCACCTAAGCTTCATAGATTGCATCCGGTGTTCCATATCTCTATGCTGAGAAAGTGTCATCCTGACACAGAGTTAGTTCTGCAACCTGTAGAGGTAGAACTAAATGATGATATATCATATGTTGAAGGACCTGTGTTGATTCTTGACAGAAGAATCAAAAAGCTGAAAAAGAAAGTCATATGTCTTGTAAAAGTTCTCTGGCATCACCGTGGCATTGAAGAAGCTATGTGGGAACTAGAGGAAGATATGAGGAGGACATACCCTTCTCTTTTCTCTTAGTGATTTCGGGGACGAAATCCTTGTAAGGGGTGGATAACTTGTAACATCCCTGACCTGGGTTATGCTTTAACCCTAGGTGTTTTGTTTAATAAAAGTGATTATATGCTTACTCTTATCTTTTGAAAAGTAATTAAGGCTCAACAGGAACTTATATTGCAATTTCAGTTCTTTTTAAATAATGTTGAAATCAATGTTTTGCTTGATTTGGACTAAAGTGCAATTTACCCAAGTTGAGGTGTTAAATTGCAAATATTGCATGCTAAAATGTTCCTCAAGTGTTGAAGCATCATGAGAACGAATATGATGCAGACGTATGGCTTGTGATAACCTGAATACCAAGAAAGAGCTGATAAAGCAATGTTTGTGCATTAAAGCCTAGTTTTGGTGTAAAGTGCAATTTACCCAAAACCTAGGGTTCAATATGAAAATTACCACTTCAAAATGGTCCCTACTATTTCTTGGGATCATGTGGAGCAAATATAATGAGAGGGGCATCTCATTTGTATCTTTTTGAAGGAGAGAGAATCCTGATATTAAAATAATCAAGATTTAAGCATAATTGCAACCCTAATTCAATTTAATGCAAAAATAAATATATTAATTGGATTTCCCTTCAACCAAAACCATAATGGTTGAGTTTATATATATGTGGACGTCCTTTTTCCTTGCAAAGGCACGAAATTATCCTAAGGAGGTGAAGAATCCACTCACTTTAATAAAAGGAAAAGTAATATCCATTAAATATACGATATTAATATAATATGATTTAAGGTGCTTAATTGCTTTTCCTTTATTTTGTGGATAATTGAGAATCATAATAGGCAAGGATGATATCCTCGTTACTAAGGAAGGAGAGGGAGCAAGTGGCAAGGAATTGGAGGGGATAATTCCTACTTTCTCTCTCCTAATTGAATTTTTGATAAAAATTGCATATAAGCTCATTTATCCATAGAGTAAAAAGGGAATTTCGAATTCACTTCCACCCTTTACTTGGAAAACGACCTTGAGAGCTTAGGAGCAGCAGGAGGATGACCCCCAACCTGTTGGTAGGCTTCTTGACCTTCTTTCATCTTGATTTCATGGTGGAAATCACAAATCAGGCATTGATTTCTTCTTTTCTTCCATCAATCTTCCATTCTAGCCAATCATTTTCACTCAAAAGCTTGAGGAACGAACCTTGTGAAGTGAGAACGCTTCCTACACCATTTTTGACATGAAGCTCCAAGCTTTGAATCTCAATTGAAGGTGGGTTATATAACTTGAACCCTGAATCATTGTTATTGAACTCAATTTCTCAATTCAATTGGTTCAATTGTTCTTCTTGTAATACCTTTGATTAATTGATGTAAATTCCATAGATATGGCAGTATATTTCGTGGTATTGAAGGTAGATTATGGTGAGATCATCACAAGAACACACCTCAACTAAGGAAGTGGACAAACGTTTTATAAAACCGAATGGGTTAATTTGGTTTCAAAACTGAATGGATGTTGGAGTTCAAGACCGAATGGGTGTTTGAACTCAAGATCAAATGGGTATTTCACCCAAGACCGAATGGGTAAATATGCATAGGACCGAATGGGTAATTATACCCAAGACCAATTGGATAATTCATTTCAAAACTGAATGGGTTTTTGACTTCATGACCGATTGGGTAATTGAGTCCAAAATTGAATGGGTAATGGACCTTGAAACCATTTGAGGTCAAGCACCTCAAGACCATTTGGATGGTCAAGGGTGAGTATTTAAGGATTAATGGTCTAAGGGCCAATAATTGTTGAACTTCAAAAGCTCAATCGATTGAAGGCTTCAATGTAACAAATCATATTCAATTGATTGATCATGTGATCTAAAGAACCCTTGCGGTTTTGAGACTGATTAGGCCCAAATAGTCTTGAGACTGTTTGAGCCCAAACAGTCTTGAAACCGTTTGGGGTCAAATGATTTCATAACCGTTTGGAGACCAATCGGTTTTCAAAACTGTTTGGTGTTGAAACTTCAAAATCGAATGGTGATCAATTGTGATTCAATCACTTGGAAATTGAAGGTGGTGATTGTCCCATTGATCTAATAATTGATAGTAATGTCGATCAATGTTAGGTACAAAGGTTTAATCCCTAAATTACCTAGGTGATTAGTATCTTTAAAGAGATAAACCCTAATTTCTTATAAAAGCAGTAATTCAGTACATCATGTCAATCATAGATGTATGTACTTGTGGAGGGGTTGATATAACCTAATCAAGTTGAGAGGATGATTAAGAGGAATTCATACATGAGCACTAATCATGTGATGAATAGGGTATGATCCTTAACCAAGAGATCATGAAACCCTAATTTTGAGCACAAACCCTAATTGAGAAGGTTAATGAACCCTAACCTTAATTCAGGGCAATTCTGAGTGAAACCCCAATCCAGGGTAAGAATGTAGCCCTAATCCAGGGCGATGGCATGAGTAATCCTAATTTAGGGTAATGTGATGTGAAACCCTAATTGGGATGAGTAAACCCTGATTATGGGTAATTGAATGTGAAACCCTAATTGGGATTAATAGTAAACCCTAATTAGAGATAATTGCATATCAATCCTAATTATGGCAAATTGAATGTGAAACCCTAATTGGTATGAATAGTAAACCCTAATTATGGGTAAAGAAAAATGAAACCCTAATTGGGATGAATAGTAAACCCTAATTGGGATGAATAGTAAACCCTAATTGTGGGTTATTGAATGTAGACCCTATTCTGGGGTGAAATTATATGAAACACTATCTTAGGGTGATAATATGAGAAACCCTCATGTTTGATGTGATGTGGAACTCAAATCTAGGGTGATGCTATGTAATGTTGTATGAAACCCTAATCTTGGGCAATATGGTGATAAACCATAACCCTGATCTGAGTAATGGGATGAGTATTCCCAATTGACATGAAATGGGAAACCCTAACCCTGGTAAGGGAATAGTGGTATTGCCCAGGAATAATGATGTTACTTGTTTTGCATGGTACTGATTTGTGATCAATGTAACTGTTATAATCTGTATTAACCATGCAGGCATACTGAAATGGTAACCATAGCCAGGTAAGAGCTATGATGTTTTATTCATTATTGTTTATTGGGCCTTGTGTGCCATAGTGTGCCTTGCTGCCTGATAAGAGGTAACAAGAGAGAATTAATGGGCCTCAAGTGTCATGAGTGATGCTTGTAATAGCAAGTATCATGTTTACCTTGGTCAGATGACCTGAAGGTGATGGTTACTTGAAAAAGTGGTAACAATGCTGTGTTGAGATAAAAGTTTAACCATATGATTATGGTATTGAGATTGTGAAGGAATGAGAATTCCCAGTAATTAAATGAGGGACTGAGATTCCAATGTCTTATAAAGGCTATGAAATAATTGATGAAAATAGTACATGATTCTTGTAGCATTAGTCATAATAAGTTATGTTTACAAACTTGGCTGATGCTAAAAGAATATGATAATGTACTTAATTAATCAAGTGAAATATATTCATGTAGTTCTCTAACCATAGATCCATCATCGTTAGTATCTGGTAATGGTGAAACAGGTTTTCCTATGGGATTTCTTAGAGTTCGCATATTTTGAATATGCGGGGGTTAATGGGTGAAAATATCCATACGTCTGAATGAGGGAATTGATGGAAGGTAAACATTAAACCTCTCAATCCTTCATTATATTTGTCGGGATGGATGTATCACAAATCTCCCGATGGTTGGGATGGATGTATCACTAATCTCCCAATGATATTTAATCTCGGGTCGATGGAGATAGAAATTTAATCTCTCGATTGCCGATGAGAGTGTAGTTGACATTGTAACTCTATAGCGAAGTTGCTAGTATACCTTGGAAATCTATGTTGAGCAGTTGACATAAGTCCTGCTTGTGGTCCTGCACTGACCGGGATGTGGGAGGTCATGGGAATCTAGCTCTTCCATTAACCTATGTATGGTACAGATTTTGATTTCGCAATGGTCAGTTGGAGTATGAGAGGTATACCTCATCTCCTCAGAGCTTAGGTATGTTTGAAAAATGTAATCAGCCGTGTAGCATATTTGCATAAGATTGAAATACGAGAATCACTAGTTGATGTTATCTTACTTCGTATATCTTAAATGGATAAGTATTATACATGTTCTTCAATTCATTATTGAATACAAGACATCCTACGTTATCAAGTTACAACTGATAAGCTTAAGTGGGAATGTTTCTCTAATCTGCTTAAATACGTGAATTATTTTTTGTTGATTATTTGATTCCACTTCTCAGTTTATTTCTATTAAACTTCAATAATAGTGTTTTCGGTGGAGAGTTATATCTCTCGCTGGGGCAATTTTATAATTGTCTCACCCCCGTGGGATCCAATATTTTTAGGTAGACGCAAACAAAAAGGTAGAAACCCTACTGTGGGGGAAGAGCAGCAGCAGCAGCAACAGGGACAGTAGTAATCTTTCAGGTGGAGATATTGACTGTCAAGCTTGTATAGAGAGTCCTATGTGTCATCTCTGTACTCTCAGGTCCTAGGAGTCATTAGTTAATGTTTTTGTTTATAATCAATCTGAGATTTTGGCTTGAATGCCTCGAGGATTTTGGTTACTTGTGCTTTTAGCAAAGTAATGATGTATATAAATCCCTTGAGAGGAGATGATACATGTCTTGTACATGATGAACCAGGTTGTATATGTAATACATTGGTTCTTGTTGAAAGAATTTCTTTGAAAATGGTTCTCTTTGCAAAAGGTTTAAATTTTCAATGATTTTCAATAATCCACTGTTGATACTCGTTTCCACATGTTTTATTATTTTTGATGATATTTGTTATCCTAATGATGGCGAGTGTCACCACACTCAACATCATTGTCATCATATCATCATCGTCGTCATCATCATAATCATTATCATGATAATGATGTGGGATGATGACGATGAGGATGATGATGACAATGATGATGATGACGATGATGTTGAGGATGATGACGATAGTGATGATGATGATGATAACGAAAATTATGTTGATCCTCATCACCATCATCGTCATCATCATCATCATTATCATCACCATTCCCATCATCATTGTCATTATCATCATCGACATCCTCATCCTCATCGTCATCATCCCACATAATCATCATCACATGATGATGATGATGATGATTGATGATGATGATGATGATGAGGGATGATGATGATAATGATGTGATGATGATGATGATGATGATAAAGATTGATCATCATCATCACTATCACCATCATCATCATCATCACCATCCTCAACATCGTTGTCATCTTTATCACCGTCATCATCATCATCGTCCTAATCATTCATCATCCTAATCAATTAATTCAATTCATTCTTCCATTTTGTGTTTATTCATTCATTATTAAACCCTAATTCAATATTAATCAACTACACAATGGTGGCATTATTAGCCCTAAGTTCAAATCTTATATTGATTGAACCACTCACCACATTGGTCGAACTGTAGGCTGTGGTGGCGGTGCCTGGAGGTGGAGGAGGCCAGTCGGGCAGGAGGTGAGGTGGCCAACGCTAGAGGTGCAAGCATTGGCCGATGGCAGTGAGCGGAGCAGATGAAGGAGGCTATAAGAAGGCTCCTCGCTCTGCCTGGAGCAGGTGGTTGCGGTGACAAGAGCAAGTAGTGGCAGTTGATGACTGGGTACAACAGTAGCAGCAACTCTGACGTCAGAAGCTTCAAGATCGTCGGGGCAGCGCGTAGAGGCAGCGAGCAGCTTCAAGCTCGTTGTGGCCACACGCAGAGGCAGAGAAAAATCACCAGACCTAGCTATGGGTGGAGAAGATCAGGAACTAGACAGTGAAGGGGAAGATTTTGGTTCGCTCATTGCTCATAAGTTAACTATCAGTGTCGGTTACTCCTACAAAATTGACGATAAATATGGCAATGAATTTTTGCCTCACGAAGTGTATTTAGTCATCCGTTATTTAGTAAAAAAACCAATGACATATGGGGGGACAAAACATTTTGCGAGACTTGGCGCGGAACATGTGTCATCAGATTTTCCACAACCGACGTTGAATTTAGAATTTTTTGAACCAAAATTTTTTTGCTAAAAAATTGTATTTCGTGGGTGATTTTGGATGTTGGTTTGGTTTATTAACAACGTATGTTAAAGAAAAGCGATACCTGTGTCTTTTGTAAAATCAGCCGGTGTTCACATATAGGTGTCAGTTGGGTTTACATGCTGACGTTGTAGACTATGGGCGTCGATTTTCTGTATCAACCGACGACATAAAATGTGATGTTATACGTCATTTTTGTACTAGTGTGAGGTGTGAAATGGAGTGGAAATGATAAGTATATAGGTGACCATGGCCATGGAGGGGTGTCACGGTCGTGTTGGGTAAGGGGTACCACAGCCGTGTGGGGTACCACGACTGTGTTGGAGGAGGAAGCAACGGGTGATGCAACTTGGAGGTTGTCTTATCGTCAGTTCACCATAGGCATGGGGATTGCCACAAGCGAGGCGGTCTTGAAGGGCTACGGCCACGGTGATGGGCACGACTGTGGTCATTCACATGTAAAATGGACCACTTCTCTTTTGATTTTGGTCAATTGGAGCAATTAATTCCCACGACCGTGGCGGGACGTCACGACTGTGATGTCTTTAGTTGTCCACGACCGTTCTAATGACCACGACCGTGATGTCTTTAGTTGTCCACGGCTGTGTTGATGGCCACAACCGCAGTGCTTTCAGTGCAAAAGTAGTGACGTCCCTGTGAATCTTGGCTTCAATTCCCATGATTGTGGTGGATGCCCACAGCCATGCTGGGGTCTGCAATGGAAAAATTAACTTCAATCTTCATTGTCAATGGACTTCTTTGCTTGATGTCAAATCTTGGCCATTAGGGAAAGTTTGATGGATCTTTGGGACCTTCTTTGGACCCCTCCATGAGTGGAGGAACCCTAAAACTCCTTCCTTCTCTATCATACATCCAAAGAATGGTCCAAGTACCTAAAAACAATTCAAAGAACGTCCATTAGTGCATTTGATAATAATACTCACAATGGGGGATTTAACCTATATTCTACTATGTTTAGATGTGAATAAGGTACAAAATGGAAAAAGATGGAGCCCTCAAATAAGGTTGCATCAACTGCCAACGTAATTTGGGATCTATAGGGTCACAAACATAGGATACACTTGAAATAGGAGTTTATTCATGAATGATGTTTAACTTAATTACTAAAGTGTTCAGGTTCAAAACTCTGAACTGACCAGTTCAAGTGTTGAATTGATTGGTTGGAGTATCAAGTCAATGGAAACAACATTGGCAGATATTTCCATAGTCGAAGAAACAAAATGACCATTTCACATATGAAATCATTTCATGATATGAAACGATCATTTCATGATATGAAACGATTGTTTCAAAAGTTACATGATAGGTTCATCATCTAAGTTTCCCAGTTCAATGATCAATTCAGTTGGATCAAGGATTGATGTTGATGTCATGATTTTGCATTAAAGAGATGAACCGGTTCATTATAAAACAAAATGATAATACAAAACAATAAAGTAACATGGATGAACTAATTAAAGAGATGAACTAACATGTTCACCTATGAAGCGACGGTTGGATAGTCAACCCACCAGTTCACCATTCATAATTTCCATAAAATTCATGAACTTTTTCTCCTCAACTCCCAGAATAACTGGAAACCTTAACCTTGGCCCTTCCTATAAACATAGGTGTACCGGGGGCTTCCTAGACACAATAATAAGCTATGACAATTTTGTCCTCTTGGTTTTGGTAACGAATAGAGATCCTAAACAAGTCCTACCCATAAAAGGGAGGGATATCAAGAGAGATACAATTGAGAGAGAAAATCAACCCTAGTAGGTTGACATTTGAAGGGAAAACTTCTCGTTGTCTCTATTAGCGCAACAGGGAGTTCATGATGGTCTTCTTGGACTATTGTAGAGGCGAGGAGGTTGTTGTCTGTCGCTTAGTGGATGAAGTCAAACTTCCATCCATGGTGCTCAACTAGGAGGCCACTGTTGATGTTGTCTACATGAAACTTGCAGAAAGGAGCACACCACTATAGCAAGAGTTTTCACTGGACTTACTCCAGGACCAGAGATAACTCATGTTATCCTCTTTTTTGGATACATTGTTGTCTATGTGTCTGCTAGTTAGGGAATTAGGAAATAATTTTTTTCTCTACCTTATCTGTCGCCCATATTTCCCAACAAAAATTTGGTGGGTTACACCAATTGACAAAGAGGGTCCTAGAAATCAAATTAGATTTTAGGTGTGATAATCAAAACCATCTAGGTTTCGCTTATTAGGATAAACATATATTTTATTATCTAGAACTAATTATAACCCATTTATTTATTTGGTGGGTTACTCTATACTTTTTTAAAACTAATTATAACCCATTTATTTATTTGGCATATTTGAAGTTGACTTATAAAATTAGCATTTATCATGTCAATATGAGGTGAAAACTGAATATACGATAGATAAGGGCTTCAAAATTTTAAGATGAAATTTTATAATTCATGTCAAATTATGTGCTTTGTTTGTGTCAAAATTTTAGGATGTTACAAGGAATGTGTTCCAAGTCATCTTATTCTACTTCAACTAGATATTTTCTATCATTTCATGAACATTTTTGGAATCAACCAAAATTTTCCTAAATAAGGATGGAACATCCTCAATTATGCACACCAAGTGGCAATAGGTAAACTGTCCCAACATTGATAATAGGTAACACACAACAAAGTTCTCCAACCTTGGAATAAAGAGCATTGACTAAAAGCCAAACATCATTATCCATAGTCTGAATTGTTAATATGGAACTTTGTCCATCCTTAATGGATATATGCATGTGTCAAACTATAAATTCATTAAAACCAATCACCTCACTGATGAAGAGGTTCACTAAATTGGATGTGATTTGATAAGAACTTTTAGGAAAGACTATAATAAGGATTCCAAGACACTTGGAATCAATCTAGGCTAGAGAGCATCCCTAGATAAGTTAAATAAACCTTAAAGGATCCTCAAATATTTCTAGTCAACTATACTTCATATAGGCACTGATACAACTCACCCAATAACAAAGGCATGATAGTCGCTTTCTTCCAAATCACTAGTACAACACCAACAATAGTTGTTAACACCTAACTGGTCGTTTCTCTCGAGAGCAACTATGCCATGATAGTCAGGGTATACATCGACAAACATGGCATATTTAAATATCCAATATCATAGTGTGTTTTTTCCTTAAACTAATCCTACCGAGAAGACATTTGAAAAAATCATCCAACCATCGAACAACTCTAGGCTCCTTCACACCTAACAGGTCGGCTGACTCAACAATCCAATTTCACTTCTTTGGGGCTATGGGCCACTGATCAAGCAGAGGAATTTAAGCCATCAACACATCCTCAAGAGTCAGTGTCAGAATTAGATCTCAAAGAGGAAGTATTTATTGAGAGGATCCTATATGGGGATCACTATGAACACCAATTCAATTTCAACGATAGCATAATCCAGATGGCATGAATGACAAGTTATGCTAAAGTGTGTCCTCTTGACCTCCTCCATCTTAAAAATATTTGTAGTCAAATGCCACACCACATACACATTCATGCAACACTACCTTAGGAGAGGAATTTCATTGATCACTTGTTGTACCATGACGTTGCGTATCAAAGGAAAAGAGATGTTGGATAAATGTTGTAATATAGTTATTTTTATAGATTTCCATAACATATATTGGAGATGGGCCCATTTCTTGTGGAAGTTAGGACTCCCAGTCACATACTCCACATAATAATGCAATCAACCTTTAGAGTAGGACATGTAGAATAGTTGAATATACTATCTAGGCCCAAGTCTCCTACAAATCTGACTTTGCAATTTAGATCTTGAAGCAAAGATTTCTAGATCTTATATTAGGACTGTACTCTCAACTCAAATTCCAATTTAAAATAAAAAAATCTTGAAAATCCATGCAATGTCAAACCATGTTGAAATTACACTAGTACAATTTTTTCTTACAATTTGGAAAATACAGCATACAAATAAACTGAGCAAAAAATGCTTAATATATCAATTTCTTCATCTTCTTTTTCAACGGTCGTAACATATGCTTGGCTAGAGGTTGATGATCAGATAAGTAGATCTTGAAGACCAGTATTCTCTATAAGGTCAGGATGAAGGAAGCTGGTAGACCATCTATGATCCAAAGAGAAGATACTAGACTAAACCTCCACACCAAAAAAACATGTTGTCAATGAGTTGAATCTACCCTGATGCTTGGTGAATATGTCTCCACAATGACTACATACCCTCGTGAGTCCACAACAAAGACTGGGTCCTACATCAGGGTATTACTCATGCCTTCACTAGGAGTAGGTGGACCTAATCCCTCTAGAATTTGTGACTCTATCCATATTTAGGTGGTATACTTGATCCTAATAAGCATCACACTGCACTCGCACCAATAGAATCATCTTTAATGGATGAGGCTCAACCAAAATCACTAGGAAAGTGACATCAACATCCAATTCTAAGGTCATAGCGAGGTCAAAACCATGGAAATTCATCATAGCCTTGAACAATTGTACATAGAGAAGGATGAGTCTCTAGGAAAATATCTTCCACAGGAGGGGGCGGACATTGTACTATATCCAAAATCATCTGTCTGCTCAGAGGAATTAGAGTCAATCACTTGTAAAGAACATACAAACCTGAATAGAATATAAACCCTTACTAGAGGATCACATGCTATACGATCATATGCCTTCTCTGAGAATAATAAAGCATGACAATTCAAGTAATAGCATCATAGATACATAGTATATTCCACTTGTCCTCTCATCAAAATGTCATGTGAATTGATTAATCTCAATGCCCATGAGAATCAGCCAATGAAGAGGGTCAAATGGGATGTTCCAGCCACCAACCCACTAGTGAGTACCACACTAACTAATGTAGAGACACTCATTGATGGTGACTCAAAATGGACTCTGCATGCATCAACAGACAAGGGGGAAAGATAGGTGGCACATAATGTGCTCACCTCACCAAGTTGGAAACTAGAGAAGATCTAAAAACTCACTTGGAAAACAACGAACAAATATGGTGTTAGATAAAATACATGCATATGAATAAGAGAGTATCTAAGTGGAAGTTCTACACATACCTCCCCATAAATCATCCTCTCTAGCTCACCTCTCCGCCCATGATAAGTCCCAACTACTATTTCAATACCAATGATGATGGGTAGGTAGGGAAGCATGCAGATAGCCCTCAGGACCACTCAAACTGACAAGTCTGTTGAGTTAGAAATACTCAATTTATTAAATATTCAAGGAAAAGATCAATGGAATTAGTCACAATAACTATTTTAATCTAAGCAGAACATGAACAACAAATTCATACCTCAATCATGCCCATAAATCCACCACAACTCTTGGTCACCCTGACAATTCCCCTTGTAGAGAAATTACCGACATGGAACTTCCTCAAGCTTGCCAATAGGTCTATGTATACACATCCTCCCTAGTCAAAAGAAGGAACTACCTCTAGTTCTAGAAAGTATGAAAACCAGCCAATCTCTCCTCTCTTCCAAGCATTTTCACCGCATAGGAAGCCACTAACCAGCACAAAACTAGGGGTGAGCATTAGTTCAAAACCGGACCGGACCGAGGACTGGATCTTAACAAATTTATGTATCACAGACCAGACTATTTTGAAGTTGGATCGTACTGAGATCGGACAATTTCAATGTTTGAGCCAAAATCATATTTTTTATGTATTTCTAAAAAAAGACAATCTTAATTATTTCTAACAATTATATAATATAAATATCAACTCCGCCTATATTTTCAAATTTTATGAAAATGTAGTTGGTCCTAAGCCCAGGTAAAGGAGGAGGGTTGGTGGTAGATTGACAGCCAACCATAAAAACTTTATCACTCTTTCTTTGACATGCATCCTTATAAAAAAATTGTTGGAGTGTCCCTATCTAGTGACACGTTGCATCAACACCCAGGTGTAATGATAAATATATAAGGGGTTTCGACACAGCGACCCCCATGTTGTGTTGAAGGACAAGCAAGGGTTTCTACATCTTGGATGGATGTGGGTAAAGAAGCCAGTTTCACTGCATCATCGCCCGAATGTAGTAAAAAATGTGTAAGGGTTTCCACATCTTGGACAGGTGTGAGTAAAGAAGCTAGTCCCGCCGCATCATTGTTCGGTTGTAGTGAAAAAGGTGTAAGGCAAACATTTTCGATGAAGGCAGGTAAACAAGCAAGTCCAAGAAAAAAGGATTAGAGTTGGATCTTGGAATATTGGCTATTTGATAGGAAAATATTTGGAGATAGTATATACAATGATGAGAAGAAAACTCAATATATCTTGCTTGTAGGAAACTAAGTGGATAGGGGAAAGTTGTAGAGAGATTGGAGACATATGATACAAATCTTGGTATACATGCATTAATAAACATAGAAATGGTGTAGGTATTATTTTTGATAATATGTTGAAGATGACATTGTCAAGATCACTAGGATGGGTGATAGAATCATAGCTATCAAGGTTTCTCTTGGAAGAAAGATGTTTAACATGATTAGCGCTTATGCCCCCCAAGTTGGCCTTAGTGAGGAGGATAAGAAGGATTTTTGGGATAACATTGATGAATTGATGCAAGGAATACCGACAGAGGTGAAGATCATTATTGGGAGTGATTTAAATGGCCATGTGGGGAGTAGCAATGATGGTTATGAGAGAGTTCATGGTGGTTTTGGATATGGCAGCGTAAACAGAGAAGGATAGATGATATTAGTTTTTGTAGTTGCACATGATATGATTTTGTCAAACACCCATTTCAAGAAAAGAGAATCTCATAAGATTACTTTCAAGAGTGGGCACAATTATAGCCAAATTGATTACCTCCTTACAAGGCGGGAGGATCGTAAAGTATGCAAGGAATGTAAAGTGATTCCTGGAAAAGAACTCATGACCCAACAAATGTTGGTGGTTTTGGATATTAATATGAAGATCAATAGAGGAAATCATTAAAAAAACAAGATAGAAATATCAAGTGGTGGAATCTTAAAGGAGAAAAGAAATTGACCTTTCATGATAAACTCATCAAAGAGAGAACATGGAACTTAGAGTCTAATGTCAACACTATGTGGTATAACATGAGCTCCTGCATAACAAAAATTGTTGGAGAGGTGCTGGGGGAGTTCAAAGGTTGTGGGCCTCCACAAAAAGAGAGTTGGTGGTGGAATGGTGAAGTATAGAAGGCTATTAAACTGAAAATGAAGATCTATAAGACCTTTCCCATATCTTGAGACGATGCAACGTTCTAGAGATACAAGCAAGAAAATAAAGAAACTAAAAAGGTTTTTTAGGAGGCAAGGTCTAGATACTTTGATGATATTTATAAGAAGTTGGACACTAGAGAAGGGGAAAAAGATAAATATAAAATGGGCTTGTATAAGAGAAATGAAAGGAAGAGACTTGATTCAAGTAAAATGGATCAAGAATGAAGATGGTAGAGTGCTGGTAAAGGACGATGATATAAAGAAACAATGGAGAGATTACTTCCATAAGCTTTTCAATTAAGAAATTGTAAATAATTTTAGAGACTTGTGTGACAGAGATACAAGAGATATTATTTACACACAATGAGTTTCACATTTCAAGGTCAAGAATGCATTGAAAAAAATAAAAATGAGATAGGCATGCAGACCATATAGAATTCCCATTGATGTATGGAAGAGTATGGGGGATGAAGGAGCTATGTGGTTAACAAATTTATTTAACAAGATCATGAAGACAAAGAAGATGCCAAATGAGTGGAGAAATAGTATTATAGTCCCCATCTACAAGAACAAAGGTTATGTTTAGAGTTGCACAAATTACATAGGTATCAATTTGATGAGTCACACAATGAAGCTTAGGGAGAGGATTAGATTAGGGAGAGGATTATTGAGTAGAGGCTAAGATCTATAACATAGATTTCAAACAACCAATTTGGTTTCATACCTGGTAGATCAACAACAGATGTTGTTTTTCTGATAAGGAGGCTTATGGAGAAGTATAGGGAAAGAAAAAGAGATCTTCACATGGTTTTTATCGATTTGGAAAAGGCTTATGATCGACTACCCAGAGAAGTATTGTGGATGGTTTTGAGGAAAAAGGGTGTTCCAATCCAATACATTGACTTGATTAAATATATGTATGGTAGCTCTACTATAAGTGTGAAGACTTATGGAGGAGAGACACAGACTTTTCCCATCATAGTTGGAGCACACCAAGGATTCTCTCTCAGCCCATATATGTTTGTTCTTGTTATGGATGAGTTGACAAAGAATGTTCAGGATTATGTTTCATGGTGAATGTTATTTGCTGATCATATTGTATTGATTGATGAAACTAAAGATGGTTTGAATGATAAAGTTGAACATTGAAGAAAGGCACTGGAATCAAATGGATTGATGATTAATAGGAGAAAAACTGATTATATGCATTGCAATTTTAGCCAATCTCGCAGTGTGAATGGTAGAGCCAAGTTGGACAGAGTAGACATACCAAAATGTGATAAATTTCAATACTTGGGCTCTATCATTCAAATAGATGGAGATGTCCAAAATGACATTTGTCATAGGATCAATGTAGGATGGTTGAAATGAAGGAGTGTAACTGGAGTATTATTTGATTGGAAGATCCCTCTCAGACTAAAAGCAAGTTTTATAAAACTGCTATATGTCCAACCATGCTCTATGTGAATGAATGTTGGGCGGTGAACAAACAAGGACTCAACAAGATGAATGTGGCTGAAATGCGTATGTTGAGATGGATGTGTGGGAAGACAACAAAAGATCGCTTGAGAAACGACTATATCATGAATAAAATGGGTGGCGAGCATTGAGGACAATTTGCATGAGGGCCGACTCAAATGGTATGGACATGTACAATGCAGACCGACTAATGTGACTATACAAATAAATATTATTGAGGTAAGAACAATTAATAGAAGAAGATGGGGGCCTAAATTAACATGGGAAGAGCTTATAATGAGAGATTTTAAATCTCTACATCTCAAGCAGAATATGATCCATGATAGAGTTGAATGGAAAAGAAGGATCCATGTAGTCGACCCTAACATAGTTGGGATTGAGGCTTAGTTGATGATGATGATATAATATAAATATCAAACATTTGCACTAATAGTGTTTATATGTGTGATGTGTTTGTATTTGTGACATAATATATATTTAAATATCAATGTATTTTACATATAAATTGATTTATGGTTCAGATCGCGGTATGATCGATTTTGGACCGGACCGGACCGCAGAGCGAACTTCCTAAATATGTGGACTGTGGACTTGACCAAACTCCGACCGGTCTGAGACCGAACTGGACAGAACTAAATAGTTCGGTCTAGTTTTGTGGTCTGCACCATCATTTGCTCACCCCTACACAAAACAAAATACCCTGACTCGTAAGGTGGAAAACAAAGGACTGATTGCACCCCTTTTCTCTCACTTTATGAAGAAAGTATTAAAAATCTAAGTATATCTGACTTTATGTTTTCAATATGTATGAATCTCATTTGGGTCCATTCCTAGTATATAAGTAAGGCACATTTGTCCTCAAATATGCATATCCTACAAATCGAGAATAGGGGTTCCTCCAAACCCAAACCACTAAACCCAATGAATGTTCTAGGTAATATGACCAACTTATCAAATGCAAAATTGAAAGTACTAGTCTCTAGGAAAATAATCTGAATCAAGTGGATGACATAATTTCTACTTAAATTCTTACAGCAAAGAACAGTTCCAAAACCATTTTCGTCTCATAATGACAACTCCTCGACAACAAGCTCATCATATAACATCCTCAGATCATTGTAACGGGTCCTCTGATAAACAATTGTGACCCCATGTTCCTAAAAAATAAACAAAAGATGAAGTCAAAATTCATCGCCATCAACAAATTGTAATGGAAGCCTAATTCCATTTTGGCAATGAAAGGAAAATGACAAAGAGCAAACATTCCAATCTATACCTTATCTCCCACTCGACGTCATTAGTGATGGGCATTCTTACATCGTATGCTCATGTATATCTAAAATTTCTTAGCTGGGAGAATCTCTCCTCAAATTCAGTCTACACCACCATGATGAATGAAGATAAAAAAATGTGTATCCTAATAGGAATTCAATAAATAAAGGTAGCAGGATGTACCTCAGGTATACCATAACTCCTGTGTTAGCACCTGCATCCTATTCATCAATGATTAGATTCCCATTAGGAAGACTTTTATCCTTCATCATAACAATTTTTAGACACATCTACAAATTCCAAATTCCAAATTGCAACAAAAACAACTTCACAAGTCAATTTGAATAAGTTCAATCATGAGGGAAGTACTGATAAAAACATAAACATAGAAAAAATAGATGAATCACAAGCCAAAATGTGCATTCAATTTTCTATAACCTCCAGACTATAAAGAACACCGAAAAACTCAAAATTTGAGTTTCTCTACCATGAAACAAAATGTAAAAAAACTAAAGCTAAAGGTTGAAATGTATACCTATCTCGAAGCAAATGGAGTTGAAAACTAGTATAAAATGCTACAAAAAGTGTTGATCCAAAGCTTCAAATCATCCAGAAGTGCAGTCTCCTGCGCGCCCCGATAGATCCACCGCAAAGCAATGGAACCCACTAGGAAAATCAGTAATGTAACGATGCAATCCATCATTGCTTCTCTCTTCTCTAGCCATTTCCACAATCGTTGTTTGCTCAAGTAAACTCCCTTGCTCATGTGAGATTCTCAAAATGGAGGAAATGAGGAGGATACTCGATCTCCCCTCATTTCCTCCTTTCAAAACAAATGTGTGCAAAATTTGTAAAATTGTCCCTGGGTTTTCAGTAGAATTCCTAGAATCGTCTAAAATAAAAAATCCCAAAAAATCTTATAAAATAACTTTTCAATCTTTTTGGTCCCTAGATCATGACCTTAAACTATACCATTTCCATGCATATCTCATCATTTCTTTCTTTTCTACATCAAACCCCTGCATTAACTAGGCAAATCCAACCATTTTCATCAAGTTAAGCCCATTTTCACTCAATACAAGAAATGCTCCAAGGAAGAGATATTTAACCACATATAGTCAATTACACTTAAATAAAGGTTAACCTTATTGTTTGATGGTTAATTGGTTCCCAATCTTATCCATCCGGAGAAACCAAAGACTTAAGTAAACTCGCCACATTTTACCCCTTTACGGTTGTAATCCCGACTCTATATAATCTCATTCATTGGGTCCTGTGCTCGACTAACTACCTAAAATATATAATCTTACAAAATATAGAAGATAATTTTCTATTAACCTTTTCACAATGAAGCACTTTCCATGATCTTTCATGACTACAAACTCTTGATTATAATGCCCTTTAATTAACGTCAATAATATCTGCTTTTACATACACTTTTTCTCACTTTTCTCACTAAGTAGGTGGTTTTCTAGATCATGGCACATCCATCATGGACCGTCCATCCATGGCGTGGATGAGTTGCATAGTAATTTTAATGTTAAGTGTTTCCCTATAGTTTCGAAGTAAAACTTTAGAAAATCATTACTTGCTCATCTCTAAGCCAAAATGATGACCTACATATTAAATTCATCACCTCTACTAGATCTACATACTAGAGTAGGTTTCAAACCCCAATTTCCTTGTTCATTCCTCTATTTCTCTAAAAGTATCTAACTTTGGTCATATTGAATTAAATTAATGCATGATTATGTTAAAGGTTGAAAATTTGATGCACCCCTACTCTCCTAATCATAAAAATAATAGCTAAGAAAACTTTTGAACATAATTGAACCCCTAATCATCCCTTTTCCGTCTAGTTGACTTTAATGCATATTAATGTCTTGTTTTGGACTTTAAATGTATGATCTTGATAAATGTTGTAACCTTGCTCATCAAATCTCACCCTAAATCGAGAATCAGTAGCTTGTGCCTCCCCATTTTACAAATATCAGTTCCTAATATCTTTTTGGGCTATGTTTGATTCATATGACACTTAATGCATGCATGTGCCGCATGTATGTGAATAAATGGCCAGACCTTAATCATATGTGGGCTTTGACCTATCAAATGCATCAAATTTTCTTATATCCTTGAAATCTACAATCTTGTCATGGTTCGTGACCTTAATGCCTAAGATCATCCTTCTTGTGCTATAATAATGTTCTAACCTTAAAACACACCATTAATGGCCTTATATGCCCGTTGGGTTGATCGAATTTGTTTCATGTGTCCTAATTCTTATGAAGATCTAGATCTTATGCCATTCCCCTTTGAATCAGAGTGTACTCTAATCTTTATGATCCCTCTAATGCAGATGTTCACGTAGGTCATATGTGAACCCTGATGTCATTTGTAATCTTTATCAATAATAGCATGTATGTTTGAGAAGTTGATACCAAGGTTGGCTTATGATGCCAAGACCCTTGGAGACATCCACCTAACCTTGAATTATGCTCCTAATTTCCCTAATTTGCTGATTTAAATCACCTTCCTTAAGTAAATCGCATGGGTCCTAATGCTAGCACACTATAATGCACATTGTTTCAGCAAAATGAGTCTAGTGGAGGGTCGTTATTAAGAGGCTAAACTAGTGCTATTCGACTTTGAGTATTCTAGCTTATAGATGATGAGAGTTGGTGCTTTCAAAAAAAAACGATGAGAGTTGGTATTACGAATGCGTCCGGTGAGTTTAAATACAGAATACGTGTAACGTTATAATACTCGGTAAAGTGGATTTTGAAAATCTTTTCTAGCGAGATGAAATTGGAAAGGATTTGAAAGATTCTAGATTTTATTCCCGATGTAGAGGGGAGCAGGGCCGAGTTCAGTCCCAATTCGGGGACTCGAAGGAGTAAAGGGCCCATTAACCAGTTCCCGCTATAGGCTACAGCTGCATCCCACGTAGACTAGAAACAAAACAAGAAGAAAGCTTATGTTCTTGGTTAACTACTACTAACTAGCAAAAAAACAAACAGTTATAACCATCAGACAACATTTATCAGGCGTGAAATATTATCACTTTCACATTACAAATTTAGTAGGAAGATTCGTAGACCTAAATGCTTAACCAAAGTGACAATGGCGGTCTATAAGAACCACCCCCCCCCCCTCTTTCTCTCTTTCGTCGCTTGCTAAGAGTTCCTGGCTCGACGCTTGCTAAGAAGACCTCGCTAGCTCCCCTTCGACCTCCTCCACCCGCTTATTCTTTCAACTCCCCTGTTTCATTGCCATCTAACTACGCCTGGAAGTGTTCCGTGCTCCTGAAAAGATGGTAGCCCACGAGGGTAGCAAAGGCGCGTCCTTCGCCTTCATTCCATTTTATTTTTCATTTCAGTTTGCTAATTTAATAGATCAACTTCTTATTTTACGTACCTGATCTTGCAGGTATCACGAAGGAGATGATGATGAAGGTCCGCCGCAAGCGCCCAGCTGCCTCACGGGCTATCCTCGGGACTCCCGCCGCGGTTGAACACTTCGCTCTCCGGTTCTTGACCTTCGTGATGGCGGTGTCCGGCTTGGCCATCCTGCTCGGCGTCTGTGGAATGAGCGCACGATGCAGGAATGCCGAAGAACACCTCCTCCTCCTCGCCGTAGCAGGGATGGTGTCAGTACTAATCAGGTCTATCCTGCGCGGGTTGCTGGATGTGGCCCGCAGAAGGAGCCGCTGATGCCTGCGTATGATCTGAGTGGACTGCAGCATCATGTTCATGTTATAGCGATTCGGCACTCTTAAGGGTATACCTAGCCTAACTGGACACTGGTTCTTTTAACTGTTCTATCTTGCTCTAGAGTACCGGGTACCCCCTGTTCTCTTCCTACCTAGTCTATGTTCTCTTCCTACCTAGTCTATGTTTTAGTAATTGAATCCTTAGGCCTGTTAATTGTCTTGTGCAAGGTTACGAAATCTGCACTAGGAAATTTGTTATTAGTTCAGAAGATTACGATCTCCTAAATCGATTTGTTGCTTTCAACTCGAGTATGGAAAATATCTTCAGAGAAAACGTGAATGGATATAACTGTGCAATTCTTAAAAACAACAGATCCTATTTATCAGTGAATCTTTACTCCCACGTAGTATGATTCTGTATACATGGTGGCGATTGTTAATCAATCTGGAATTGTTTCATTCTATGCTACAGTCTTTTTTAATGCCAGCTGGTATACTACTATAACATGGTGAATGTGGCCCATTGTTGCTTTAATACGAAAATTGAACATTACGTGTGAATGGATCTATTCTGCTATGAATGTTTGCAGAAATTTTGCGTGCGTGCCATTCAGATCCTTATATGTTGGTAACCGCTTTGTTTGGAAATGTATTCTTAAGAAGAAGAGACAAGATAATAAGCTCCTCTTATTCATGTGTGCAACAACTAAAATCCGAGAACTTTCAGTGTTGCATGCCCTAGACAACAACATCAACACACAGAACACTTGGATTTTGCACATTAATACAAAAAACACTCCAATATCGCACATGAACATCTAAAACACTTGTATTTTATACAATAACATACTAACACATGTATCTTACAAAGGCGTGCAAAGAGTACGTACGTCCTGTCGTTGAGTTATTTCCCATCTTTTGGTACAAATTGGGCGCGCGATGCTACTATGAAAGATTCAACAGTGAACCCATAGTGTTCTTAAAATAAAGTATTATCTTGTGTAGTAAAGTTGAACTTTCTATACTCTCCCCCCAATCCACCAAAAGGTGGTAGGATCTGCACCGCACCCATTTCTAATTAAATGATCTCACGGACGAGATTGGGCTTTACAGACCAGTTTGGATTTACTCACAGTGACAAAATTCTTCATTAGCCTCGACAAATTTTCTTTATTGATCAGTTTCGATCCTCACAGTTGTAATGAAGTCGTCTTTCCACGGTGAGCGGAAGGTCAATGCTTTAGCTCATTTCCGTTTCGCGCCTTTTCACATCTCAAAATAGACCTCTTCTCTTCTTGCATTCTCTATCAAGACTCCACCTTGAAAGGCAGTAGATGCTGTACGTTCCGAGTGGAGATCTCTTGGCAGTTTGCTAGCTTCACCATTGGAGTCTAGTTGGTTACAGATGTGCAGCGCTAGCTGTTTTAATTTCACGAGCCTCTTAGCAATAAAACTGTGGCTAGCTGTTCAATTTCCCTGTGTATTGTATCTACAATTCCTCCTATTCGTGCCACGGGGAGTACCAATTACGGAACATAATTTCCCTGCCGCAACAATTCGAAATACTTGATCGAGGTTGGTCACACATATGTTGGTTCAGTTGCATTCTGCAAAACATGTGAGTCGTCCCTCTACTTAGTTTCTTATATACATCACGCAACAAGAAGACAATTCGTCAACTGGTTTTCATTAATCATGATTTATCACCAAACAGTGGTTAATTTCGAGGTCGGTCTAGTCTTGTGTGTATATGTGAGGATTCTCCACATACAAAGACAGAGAGGCATATATCAGAACAATGACTACATAACATTGTCACAAAACAATTGTTGTTATGGAACATTGGCATTGGCATTGGTTTGAGAATGTTGGATGTAAGGTTGGTGCTCTACACTTGATTAATTTTCTTTTCGGCACTAGAGTGATGCAATTTTTCTGAAACAATTTTCCTTGTGCACGTTTTACCTTTTTACTTTTTGTCAGAATGATGTGTTGTGAGAATTGTTGTGCATGTATTTTGAATTATGACAAATATTAGTAAACTTGTAAATGTACGTGATTTGCACGTGTCAAGTTTTATACTCTATCTTTTATGCTATTTTTATATTGTTTTTTTTTCACCACTCCTCTCGTGCATTTCTTATGATCCATATGATGCTTCTTCTCCGTTTGGGGTCAGTGTCATGTAAGATGCTCTATTCTTGAGAATTTAGCTTTTTGAAAAGTATATCTCTTTCAAGAGAAGCGCGGTATATGACTTGGTAGGTTTTCGTATCTCTTTAAAAGATACTAGTAAACAAACACGTGCACATGCACGTATTACACGAATATGCGACATTATTTCAATAGAATTAAAAATAAAAAGGATCACAAATTCTTTTTAAATAGTAGTAAAATTAAATAATTTTATGATTGTTATCAGTGTAATTTGGTTTGATTCATAAAATAAAGTGTAAAAGAATTTAAGATTTTGATAAAAATGATGATACACTATCATTATTAGTGACTCTTTCTCTCCATCCGCAATCAACTATAGTTTGCCCTCTTGAGTGAAATTTGGTTCCATATATAACTAAAGTGTGTGTGTATATATACCTTTCTTCGGAAGTACATGAGAATGTTACAAAAAAAAATTGACTGTTATGAAATGAGGTGAACATGCACAACTAATAATGAAGGAAAGTTGTATAGAACAAAACAGGAAAACAAGACGTTACAAGAGATGGTGCATTTTAGAAAAGTAATTCAATACAACTATTATCAATGCTCGTGTAACATCAATTCCGTTGGAAATATATAAAAAGAGTAGAAAAATAACTTATTACTTATAAATGTATGTCCGGGCAAAATATGATCATTAAACTAACTACTTGTTACTTATCTAGGATGTTCAGCGTTGAGGACAATCTTCGTAGCATTCACAACCTCTCTAGATATCGGTTGGCTCACTTTTGATGGCAGCGCTAGTACGTATATCAAACTCTTCATGACGACTCCGAAGGTATCTGATATTCATCCTCCGGTTCCTATCTCCTCAACCAGGGAATGAAAGAGATGACCTATAATAAATAAAAGCGGGGTTTTTTAGTTTGGGATGATGGGGATCGTGGTGATCGTGATGCTGAATGGGAATCGGTTGTCACGAAAGAATGAAAATTGATGAGCAGACTGAACATTATTCCACAAAAGGGAAGAGTCAAGTGATAGAATATGAATAATATAGTAGGTTCTATGTATATTTTTTAGTTAATGAGTACCAACATAGATAAAGGGATAATTGATATATGCCGTTGAGATAACTTAGGAAGCCAAAAAGGCGAATAATCGTAGATAAAGAGATAGAGAGAGCGGGGAATTATGGAAGAAGGAATTGAGGAATGGATAGCTTTTTTAATAGGATGTGAGGAGTCACAGAGTGAATGACTATGAATATTCTGAAGAGAGGGACCGAGGGAAATAAAGAGTTAATGACTATGTAACTTTTTTTAACGAAGTAGGTTTATCACAAAAAGTAGCTACTTAGCGTAACTTTTTTATTGTAAGATGATAATGGATGTAAAAGATATAACATCTTGTGGCATTATGTTTATGTAACCTTAATTGAGTTGTTGTACTTATTACAGATTATATTTATGTCTGTACAGAGTAGTCTAGGTCATAAGACCTCGATAAGTCCTGATGAAAGACTTGGGTTTGAACCACATCAGAAGCACACTATGAATGACAATCCACATTGATTTGTCATGGGAGGAAGGTGGCTAGACGACATCCACTCATGCTTCAAGAATTTATCATACCTAGACAGTCTGGATTGGGTTCTATCAATCACCAATTTTTTTAAAAGATTTATGAATCATTCCTTGACTACGTTCAATATATTATACCAAATCAACCACTTTGTTGAAGACTTGTGAGATACCAAATTTGCAAATGATATAAAGAAGTCTCAATCTATTTTAATCCAAATTATTTTGATGAAAACATTTTATTTTAAATTCTTTATGTATGTATTCACCTCTAGTAATTTAGTTTGTAGATATCATATATGTAAATATCAATAAATATGTAATTACTTCAACAAAAAAGGATACCAACACAAATGTATAAAATACTAGCCGGCTTGCAGTAGCTCATGTGGTCGCAACACGAGGCTCCTCATGAAGGGTCCCGAGTTCGAATCTCCCTGGTGGTGCTATTCGGAATTATTTCTCCAATAGCACAGCTAGCCTCTGCGCGACTTAATGGACTATACTCCTTACGGGATGGGACTGAGCTCCCCAGGTTGAGCTCGGCGTAAACTTTACTAGTCTCCTGCGTTACCAAAAAAAATACTATTAACTTTATGGAAATTTCTTCTGTGGTATGAGCTTTAATAAGTAATCATATGTATATCAATCAGACAATGACATTTTTTAAAAATTCAATACTAGTTTTCATTTTTGTATATACTTCTATGTATATTTATACATTTTATGAAAACTAAAATGACATTTAAACTCATTGTTAATCTAGGAATTATAAATAAAATTATAGTACACCAAAATACCAATAGTTAGAAGCAATTTTTTTTTTACCAATGGCTACCCATATGTTAAAGCAAGATAGCTCAATACTTCCTGAGAAATGTTTAAAAACAAAACAAACATAGATAATCCTTATACTATGTTGTTTATAATCATGAAATTATTTGCAAGCATCACCATTATGGTGTTCAATGACAAATAAACATCAATCATCCAATCTTACCATTTATCATAATTTATTAAATAAAAAATTAAATTGGTTAGAATGAAATGATTAACTTTAGATATCTTCAATATACATCAATTGGTTCTGAAGAAGATACACCAACCCAAAAATATTGAGTGATTAATTTGATTACAATCAACTACCATCCAAATGAAGTGCCCTATTTGACCATGAATGTCTACAACATACCATGACATAACTAAAGTAGCCCCTTGTTTTTAGATACAAATTATGATGCTTTGATGTTACCCGTGTAGATGAAATGGTGGCTAATATAAAACTTTATTAAATTGTCTAGTTACAAAATATTTCTCTTTTAAATAATATAAGAAAACTTCAATTTAGCTTTTAGAAAATGTATAAAAATACATAGAAGTAGATCCAAAAATGAAAAGTGGAATTGGAATTTTAAAAATGTCATTGTCGGATTAGTTCACATATGATTATTTAAAAAGTTCATATTTTATACTAATTGTATATAAATCTTAATAGTATGTGTGATCTAATTTTATATGTGTGTCTGTTTTCACTTTTATGTTAAACTAATAACATATTTATTTATATTCATGGGTATGATAAATACAAACTAATTTACAAAAGTGAATAGTTTCATACCATTATACCGATCTAGGTTCTTTGGAATTTCAAGAAAACAACCGAGCCAATTAGACATACATTTTTGGTATAAATAGAAGAATTTTTGAAAATAACATGGACTACATAGTAAAGAAGGGAAACTACCTTATTTAAATTATACATCTAATAAGGGGGAGACAGGTAAACCATGAATCTATATGGATTAAGTTCAAGAGTTGACTAATCCAATTTAAATGATTGGTCATGTAAGGTAGCTACGATGAATGCAACATGGTATTCTAGTTTGTAGAAATTTCATTATGGAGAGGCATACATCCATTTTTTATTATAGTTATAGTTATAGATAAATATATAATTATGTATTGAGTACATCAGATTTATTATGAGATCAATTTCACCAATTCATCTTTTTATATTATATTTTGTCATCATCAACAATTTCAATTTGATTCTTAAATTGATTATTTCTCCACTTAGGTGGTTGACAACTAATGACAAAAATATAAATCTTGATTCAGGGATAAATTTGTCCTTTGGATCATATAGTAACTTGGGATATTAATTTTTGCGCATATACGATATGTATTCTTTTATTTCAGACATATGTATGCTATTGGATATATTGTTATATAATCATAAAAATTGGATACTTTTCTATGAGTTTTAGTTAAATTCATGTAGATCACTAAATTAACAAATGAAGAAATTTTTCGTTGAGTATATAGGTCTTTTGGTTATACTTGCATGTTAACCCCAATAAGTTAGTCATCACATCCAAGAACAATTATGGAATCCTATAAATTATTTATAAATGCATTTAAGATAATTATAATATTTAACCACTCATAGAAGTAGGACCAATCATATCAATTTAGGTGTTCTATCTCATCTGTAAAGTAAAAATATCTATCTAATTCAACATATTGTCTCTTGAAATATAAAAAATCAATTATCATGATGAAAATTTCAAAATATTGATGACTATATACTATTGACATATATGAAGAAGTGCATATCATTCTTCAAAATAATGATGCCATTATGTACTACATCAATTGTAATAATTATATATCTATAGATGATTTATAAAAGTGTGATAACCATAAAACTATATCCAAATTGATCCATAAACTAAAGAGCATGTGAATTACAATAAATTTATAATGTTATAGTATAAGAAGCATGTAATGCAATGTTTGAACTTTAGTCATAAGTAAAATTGAAAAATACCTTTGTGATATTCAATCAATATTATGCTTGTTTAAATAATGAAGTGTCATAATATATGCAAATATTTAGATTAGATCCATTTTCTAGCTAGAATCTTAAAATGCCCAAATATTCAAAGTTTTCAATTAATAATTTATGTTCTACTTCAGTATTTGGTATAACATAAAGTATTTAAGTTCATTCCAAGTTATTCATGCTCTAGAATATTAAAATGCTCAAATATTCAACATTTTCAATTAATAATTTATGTTCTACTTCAGTATTTGGTATAACATAAAGTATCTAAGTTCATTTCAAGTTACTCATGCTTCAAAAAATTGAGTTATACACACAGTTAGACCTGTAAAATGAGTAGGTGGGTTGGGTTTCGTTTGGATCATTGCGGGTGAGGGTCTAGTGAGTGTGGGTCAAAAAGATGCACTTCTAAACATGTTGAAGAAACACACCCAGACCTGACCCAGAGGGTTGCGCGTTGCCCGCGGGTGCCCATATAAAATGTATTCAATCAACAATAAGTTTCTCGTTACTTTCCTTAACCTTAAAACTATATTTAAAATATCATGTAACTATATTTTTATGTCAAATATAGTACAAAGGAACCAACCACCAACTACTATGTTTGATGTCAAACCATTAGATTAGTTGTCAGCATGTGTTTATACAAACTTAATGAAAAAATAATATCTAGTTGTTGTATGTCTATGTAAGATAGGAAAACTGATGTAGTTTACTTAGATATATATCCCAAAAAATACCACATAATTTTGTCATGTAATATTAGACATTTCTAATATTATAAGTACTTGTTGTTGCCTATTGCAAATACAAAATAAAGAGAATACAATTTTTGTTGATAAAGGTAAAGAGTTAACTTGTATAAGACAAATAACATCTTTTTAATAGGTGAATGTGTATTCATGTATATAAATATATTTTCTCCATTAACTAAGTCTCATGTGGGTGCCTGCGGGTCACTCGTGAAACTTGCTATATAAATGAGTGGGTATGGGTTGCGGTAATTTTCATCGGATGGTAAATTTTATCACCCAAACCCAATTTAAACGGGTCAACCCGTGGATGCCTGTAGATTTCGACCCAGTTTGACAGGTCTACACACAGTTCAAAAAGATTTATAAAATTAAATTATCAAATGAGTGAGCATTTGTTAACAACTTAGTTATCTTTATGATTTTTTTTCTTTAAACATAAAGATAATGAAACTCTATATAATCACAATTTATTTGTGAATTATTCTCACATAAAAATATGCCCCCACTTAGATCACCAACAAAGACACTATGAATTTATTATAACCATATGAACTAACAACTTTCATAAATTTATTTGAAATACATGATCTGTAGAGGGATTTGTTTATAAGCAACAGATAAGAAGATATGAAAACATTATGTATTGTTCTTGGATTTATATAGAAAAACATTATTTTTGATATAAATTGTGGCTAACATTTAGTTTTGACTTCATTTTCTACCACAATTTCATCAAATAATACTTGAATTCTTAGATTTCAAAATTTTGAGACTTACCTTATTTTATTAAATTTAATTAATATAAGTTTTTTTTCTTTTTTTTATAAGTGGATAGTATAGATAATATTATCTATTCTAATACACACATGTATTTAGATGAAGTTATACATTTCTCTTACATTTATAGTTTTTGTCTATAAATATAAGCGTGGTGCATACTTACACATGCACAAACAAAAAATATTGTAGAACACAATATTGTTAAACTAGTACAAAAAATAGATGTATAACACAAGGCATTTAATCTTATTCTAGACAATAATTATCTATGACTTCAACTCTACCTTTTAATTCTACTACCACCATCTCAATATAATAATGATTCCATTTCGACGTGCAACCCAACCATATTGATCAATGTAATTACACATACAAGAAAATGAAAAATCTAATCACAAAATATACAAGAAATCCTTCACGTTGTTGATAAAGTAATAAGACTAATAAATGAGTAAGTTTTCATATTTAATTGCTTTCATTTCCTACTATTGACAGTTACACATATAAAAAGCCCAGCTCTCCAAAAATTATTTTTTTCACAAGAAAGGGTGTCCTCCTCGATGTCAACTTGAACCTATATTTTGTGATTCAAGATTAATTTTTGATAATAAAATTAATAATATAGAAAATATGACAGCATGTCAGGCTTAGTATTTGATATGTAGTTTACTACTAAAATAGAAATCATGTCACGTAAAATACTTCTCCAAATTCAAGTTTATCATCTATCACGGATATTTGAGTACGGAAATACATTAAAGATCAATATTTAACAGCCATAAAATATAACATTATTGGAGAAGGTAAAATACACATTCAATAGAAAAATTCTTCATTATATTTAACACGAGAGATATAAATACACACAACTTCAACTTAAAAAGAGAACATACCAGTTGTCAAAAAAATCAAAAAGTAAAAAAAAATCTTCTATTTTTTGTATATTTTTATAAATTCTACTTGGATACTACAAATAATAGAAGTAAGAAAATGATATTTGAGCAATAATGTCTCTCTTCATGTGATTCTTCCATAAAGTTCACTATAGTTTCTTATATCAAGCTACATGGAAACACTTTTTATGAATTCTAAACTATATTTGTATGCTAACCATTAAAATAAAATATGTAAGACAAACAATAAAACCATGCATGCGTAAAAATATAGGCATGTAAAAGAAACTGTTGTAATCATAAGTATTAAATATATCAACGGATTGGATTGGAACATAAAAGTAGTAGTAACCCACATTATCCAATCATGTGATTTGTTGTACTGTGATTATTTCATATAAAATGCATACTCATAAAAGTAAATATATATAAGTTATTTTTATTGTTCAAATTTGAGTACATGATGCAAGTCCAACAAATAGACCAAAACATTTACGCCTCGTTTTCATGAAAAATTGGTTTGACATTTTATCCACGCACTGGATAACTAAGTTTGCATGCTTAGATAAATCACAACTTAGAGTTTAACACAATATGTTTCTAATGGAAATGTAAAATCTCAATGACATAATTTGAAGACTAAAATAACACCCAAATGGTTATTGAGAAAACTCACATAATGAGGATGCAGCAATGTTTGCTTGAATGCATGTGTAGTGTTATTTTAACTATTAGTGTAGACGGAATACGGCATACGAAGAGTTGAAGTAACCAGAATTTTAACAAAAAGAATTTGTGGCACCTAATTCTGGAGGGAGCATGATACTACTTGTGTCATCTCCTTATACGTGTTTGGGCAAATAAATATTGTTGGTCTTGATTAATTCTAGATAACATGATGTACCATTAGGAATCAAGAGCAGCGTAGTCTATTTTAAGTGGCAAACAACAAATCCTGGGATGAATTTGAACGCTTCATCAATTTTATAACTTGGACGTAGAAGCCAAGGTGATGAAACCATCCTCACAAGGCATAACCACCCGAGCAAGACGAAGAATAGACAGAGCTGACAATGTTTACATGTGCAATAGATACATCAGCAAGCTTAGAAGATGTTACCTGGACAACCCTCAAAATTAAAGTACGTACTACACCACGCCATAAGCTCAACATCATACTACTACCCCACATCAATTTAGTCTATAAGAACTGAAGACAATGGCCCCAGTAAACTGAGAAATATCATCATCCACCAAAAGAACCAACAAAACGACATGGCCATGGCAAGCAGAAGAATCATAAACATGGTAGAAACCCTATCACCGGAGTGAAAATGATGTCATCTTAACCGCTATCCTCTTAGAGAAAGTTTGTCTATTCAGCTTCAACTGGCTACGCAACTAGCTCCAATGTTTCTTCAGATGATGGAATAATTTTGAAAGGAAATTAAAACCCTGGATGTTCTCCCAAACCAACGATGCCAGTGGCCACTAGAAGTGGAGACAGAAGTTCAACATTACCTACACCTTCAAGAACATCACAAACTCGATACGCAACATTATGAGTTGTCGCAGTGCCCCGTACGAAGATAAGAGGGTTAGACAAGTTCGGTAATGCAACATCATCCAATTTATTGTAGAAGTGCCGGTGATTATGAGTCGAAAGGAAGTACCACCTTGCAAGTTTTCTATGAGTCGAAAGGCCACTTGGCAAAAACCCGTATTTGTTGAGAAGAAATTTGACAATCACTTGTGCCTTAGATAAGCAGCTGGGTGAGTTAAGCATTAGTGCCTCATAAGAAAATAGGAGGGTTAGACTGATCTCGTAATGCAACATCCCCCAATGCATCATAGACTTGAGTTCAAAGAGACCACCCTGCAAGGTTCTTCCACCATAACACCTGATAAACTTGCCGTCTTTGTTAAAGTGTTCGTTATTGCAACACTTATTTAACTGAAGCCTAAGCCTGTTGCATCTTCACGATCTTCATTGAAGGATCGTCAAAAGTAAAGAACCGTCTTCCTTCTCATCATTATAGCGACATGATGAGGCTAATTGAGAAAGGAAAGTTGGTTAATGGAAAAACGAAGTGGGAACAACAATAAATATAATGGCAAATTGTAGTGAGTTTAGGAACGGTAAGGAAACAGGGTAATGGGAACAGCTAAACACCTATATTTAATAATTTCATATTGGGATGTCAAAAAGGTTTTCATTCGGTAAATAATATGTTTTCTTGATGAGTCCATCTACTAATGAAACACACGGACATATAGTTAGGGGCTGTACGGGAACGCCTAAACACCTATATTTAATAATTTTATAACGTATTGGGATACCAAAAAGGTGTAGATTCAGTTAGTGATATGTTTTCTCGATGAGTCTATCTATGAATGAAACACTGGGACAAGGACAATGGACGGAGGCGAGTATGGCTCTTAGTATGCTAATAGTAAATTTCTATTCATAATGAGTATAAAAACATATGATTGCATGACAATCTCCATACCGCCTCATTTTGCCACCGTTTTCAGAAGCATCTCAAAACGCAGGCACTACATTAAAAAAGTACTAACGAATACTGTATTGTGACCTAGTAATGCTTATATTAACACTAAAATATATAACAACCGACTCAATTCCGTCCATATATTATTATGTTAAATTAAAACATTTGTTGTTGCTACATCTCGTTAGTAAATATGCCTATTTAATGTCACACGCACATAGAAATTATAGACATATGAATTCAAGAAAAAATGTTTTTCAGTTTTTATTATTTTTGATATAACACTCTGCACACATGTTGTCGACTGTGGCATTTGCTCGAATAATTAGCAACAATGCACGACAGAAGCAAAATAATGGAATCAGTCGATGTTATTTCCATAGAATCACATGGCGCCTTCTTGTCCTTTTGTCTTCCATCCGTCGGTGTCTCATATATATTAAAAAGAAGCACGTCCATCTTCCAAGTTGTACTTATTTACAGATTAAGCAGATCATTTATACCAAACATCAACTTGTTATTTTTGTCCTTTTAAGTTACTAAGCATCGAAGTTTCTATAAATATTTGTATCTAGGAAAAATTGGGATGAATCTGAGTGAGTATGTACACATTGTAGATTAGTGTACCAATCTACTTTGAAAATATGATGTCCCAAATGATACTGCAAAAAAAATGTTAACCACATATTTACCTGAAAGACCCACCCCTAAAAAAATTAAATAGGAGCTTTAACGGTAGACGCTTAATGTAATATTGCTCAGAACTATGCCACGCAACAGAAAATCTTGCCCCCCTCAAAAGTACATTATATTTGTGTGTTTAGCGCAACACAATAGCTAGTCAAAAATAGCATTCAATATCCTTTCTGATGAGCTACTATCACCACTACAAGAAATTCATACATTAATAGAGAAAATATGATATATTTATTGTCATAAATAATATTGAAAAGAGATAAAAGTATTTTATTGATGTTATCTTTTTGCCAACATAACTAGCATATTAATTTTGATAATTTTATCTCTATCGTGACTTTAAACCAGATGGAGCATAATATTTTTCAAACATATATTGTGCATTTTTTATCGTCTAATTTTAAATTCACACAGGTTTAACGGTAACATTTTACCTATTTTCTTCTTCCTTGAAACCAAAAGTTCCATTTCCTTATCATATTATGTAATCTCTCACTTTTCTTCCAGGTAGATCTCGATTTCTTATTTTCTCTGAACCATGTTGTGATCTATCCCTAGTTCACTATCGAGTTGGGTAGGTGGTGGCGATAAAGAGAATAAGTGAATCACAATCATGTCAATGAGTCGGTCATCTAGAGTTCTTTGTAAAATTTCCTACCCTTCATTTTCTCACAATCTTAGTCCCTTTCTTCTTCTCACTACCATCTGTCTGGAGGAGGGAATTGGGCATTGGGGGTGTGGTAGGAAAGAGTTGGACGCCTCAATGAGGCAGTAGGCAAAAGCATGCCTGGTGAATAGGGAAGAGGTAGGCCTATTGAGTGGGGGTGAAACTGAAAATGGAATGGGAGACAACACAATGAAAGCCTTTTCCATACGTGAATATGGTGTGTTCTAGTAGATATATACCATAATCTTCCATTGATTACATCACATCTATGGAAACTATAATTATTATGAACATTAACATTTTTCCTAGATTAGCAACTTTCATAAAGTGGATTAAAAGGGTCAAACAATGGATAAATGCAATACTATTTTACCATTTTTTGTAGCTTTTGCCTTAGATAATCAAGACTCATATAACTCCCTCCTTGATTTTTGGTCACATACACAACATTAAGTACATTAGTTAGTGAATAAGGGACAATAAAAGACATATATACTTCAAAAATTGTGACCAGAAAGGGTCGATTAGTTGGAAAATATGATAAGCATGGGGTCATTTTTCATTAGGGATTGCATGAAGTGATGAATGTAGTGGAAAAAATGTGGTGCATCAGGACATTATCTGTAGTTTAGAAGATGTTTTGGTGTTTTATAGGCTATATATGTTTATTACCTTTAGACTCTAACTAGAGATTGGAACCATTATTCTATTAATTGATAGATTTGATGATGTCACCTTTTTTTTGAAATCCTAGGAGGGTTTCAATTCATCATGTACTCCTGTTACAGGTAAATGGGAACTATGGTTATTATAGTGGTTCATAGGCATTTCATATCCAACTATCTTTGACATGAATATGGGGCACTGCCTCCACCTACAAAGACTATATCCTATTTCAAAGCCAATTTGGTTATTGTGTTAGCAGTCTTATTACAAACTCTCCTACTAAACAAAAAATCAAACATATTCCAATTTCTCAGTACTCCTCTCAATCATCTTGCACCACAGTTTGAGTTTCGAAGGTATCTCTAACTTTTTTATCATATTTATCTCTTGTAGGTTGTTTGATTCAACCAATAGCATCATGAACATCATCTTGCACTTTTGTAGACCAATCACAATGGACCTTAGCTTCGTAGTAATCACATCGTGCCTTGGGTCCTTATTGCATCCACCACATAGCCATTTTCTTTTATCATCTTGAATCATAAAAGTAGTGGCCATGCCCATCTTCTTCTTCTTATGTCACATTTAATTTCATGACAATCTTCACACAACCTCATTTCACCATCATTTTTGGGTGGATCTCAAAATGCAAGCCTACGCGAACAAAGTACCAACAAATACCAAACTATGACCAAATAATTTTTTACATTAACTATAATATAAAACAACAACTCAATTTTGTCCCTATATGTTGTTGTTGTTCTAAAAAATTTATGGTTGCTAGATCCCATTATAAATTTGTCTATTTATTGTCATATTGTCATAGAAATAGTACAGAATATGTATTTAAGAAAAAATATGTTCTGCATTTTAATTTTTTATATAATACTCTAGACACATGTTGTCAACCTGACAATGGTCTGAATAATGAGTCAAAAATACACGACAGAAGCAGAAATCATAGGAAAAATCTATTTTATTTCAATAGAATCACAAGGTGTGTTCTCATCCTTTTGTCTTCCATCTTCAATTGTCTCTTTAAAATTAAAAACAAGCTTGCCCATCTTCTAAGTAGTACTTATTTAAAGATTAAACATGTTACCAATATCAAATTTCGTCGTGTTAATTTTTTTTTTCTTCAGAGTTATGTGTCAAACATTTATATAAATATTTGTACCTAGAAAAAACATTGATGTATCTGAGCGAGTATGTAGACATTATAGATCAGTGCACATAGAAATTGTAGTACATATGATTTAAGAAAAATAATTATTTTATTATATATTATGGATATAACACTTTATATCCATGTTGTCACTTGTAAGAATTGTTCAAATAATTACTAAATAATATAAGATAGAAGGAAAATTTATAGAAATATTCTCATATATATTAAAAAAGAAGCATGTCCATCTTCCAAATTGTACTAACTTTAAGATTAAACAAGTTATTTGTATCAAACATCATCTTGTTACTTCTTCCTTTAGAGTTATTATGTGTCAAACATTTTTATCAATATATGTATATAAAAAAATGTGATGTATATGAGGGAGTACGTATACACTGTATATTAGTGTATCCTTTACTTAAGACAAGTTTATACTTTCCTTCTTCAATCAGATGGCCCTCAAAAATACATTATCTTTGTGTGTTTAGTGCAACACAACAATAGTAAAGAATAACATTCAATGTCCTTTCTAACGAGCTGATATCATCACTACAAGAAATTCATGCATTAATGGAGAAAATAAGTTATAGTTGTTGTCAAAGTGACCCAATACTTCATTATCCTCTCAGTTATTATGATAGAAAAAATTGTTTTGATCAAGCGTCATCTTTTTATTTTTTCAATTTGAGTTATTATGTACCAAACATTTCTATCAATATTTGTTGTCATAAATAATTTTTAAAAAGAGAAATAAGTATTTGATTGTTGTCTTTTTTGTCTAGTTGGGACAGAATATTTATACTTAAATAATTAGTATTTTAGTTTTGACGATTATATCTATATTGCGATAAAATTCTATATAAAGCATAATGTTTTCAAACATGTATTATGACTTTATTTTCTTCTAATGCTTAAATGAAATGCACTCACATTCAATGGGATATTTTTACCAATTTTCTTCTCCCTTGAAGCAAACGCTTCATTTCCCCATAAACATTCTACAATCTCTCACTTTTCTCTAACATAGATCTCAATCTCTTAGTTTTCTCCCACCTAGATTGTGATCTCTCCCTATCCATAGAGTTGGGGAGATGATGAAAACAAAAATAAAAAGTGAATCCCAATCAGTTCAATGAGTCGGGAATCTATACATCTTTGTATGTTTCCTACCCTTAATCTTTCCTCAATCATCTTCCCTTTCCTCTTCTCACTACCATCTTTCTGGAGGAGGGAACTAGGCATCGGTAAAAATGACAGACAGAAGTTGGGCACCTCCAAATCATTCGATAGGAAGAGGCACCCTAATGAGCAGGGGCATAGGTAGGTTTAGTGAGAGGGGGTGAAGCCAGCAATGGAAAGTGGGGAAAATATGATGACTACACTTTTCTTGCTTGAATATGGTGTATTCTAGTGGATAAATACCATAACTTTCCATTGATCGCATCATAGTTGGGGAGCCTATAATTATTATGTACATTCACAACATTTTTCCTAGACTAGAAACGTGTTGGTACTGGATGAGAAGGTCCAAACAATGAGTAAATGCAATGTTTTTAGGCCATGTTTTGTAGCTTTTTCCTTATATAATTGGGATCTATATACAACAACTTCGTCATTGATTTTTGTTCACTTACACAACCTTGAAAACATTATCTAGTAGATAAGGGATGGTGAAAGAGATTTATATTGCAGTAATTGTTGCTAGAGAGAGATGATAAGTTAGAAAATATGGTAATCATCGGGTCATTTTCTATTCATATTTCCAAAAGTAATCAATACAGGGAAAAAATATGTTAAGCATCAGGCCATCTTTTATGACTTCAAAAATGTGTTGGTGTTTTATTAGGTTATATTCATCTATCACCTTCAGACTCTAACTAGAGACTAGAACCATTATTTCTACACACATTTATGATTAATTGAAAGCATTGTGAACAAGTGTAGTCTTTATTGGAAGCTAAAATATATCGATGCAAGATAATTCCAAGACTCATTTTCTCCCAAACATTAGTAAACAATGTGATAAGAAATAATTCTCCACTTATACTTGAGGCCTCAATCTTTCATAAATTTATGCCATATCGAGTGGTAAGCGTCATTGTCATTTTTCTGATTCACACTAGTATGTCGGAGTCACAATTTTATTTGGGGAACATGCTCCCAAGATAGCAACATTTTTTTTTTAAATGTAAATTACTTGGTGATCTAAGAAAGATTGATAGTTCTACAATATCCCAATGGTGGACTCAATGATGTCTATTTTTTCATAATAGATTCTTTTACCTAAAATATTGACTATATTAAATATGAACTTTATGCATGATGCATATGTTGAAGTTGACTACATCTAAAACTTTTTGAATCCATGCTATGTATTTCTAGGTAATGCCTAAATGATCTACTTTATTTTTTATATAAAGGTAAAATAGGGATTTGTATTTACATGTTTTATGATGCATAACTTCAACATATTACAATCTCAACATAACTCATAACACACAATTTTCTCAACATAACTCATAACACACAATTTTATTGTTTTTATTATTAATGGGTTTCTTTAATCGAAGTCATTGCTTTGCGCCATGTAGAATTCAATGCCATCCATAACCATGTAAGAAATCTATTAACTAGTATCTATCATTCTTATTTACAAATAAGTGCAATATATAAAATAGTATATATTTATTCATTTTGTGTGCCTTGTAACCACACCTTTTTTCATAATTTTTACCATATTTCTTTCTAATATATTGTTTTTCTGATTCTATACCAACCTTTATTTATAAGTGTTGAGATTGTATAGACCTTAGATCATAAGAACAATATGTCATAATAGGCGTCGATAGCCTCAACAATCTCTCACTCACAATATGCAACTTATTGATCTTGTCCCCTCTAATTACCATATCTTGATATTGCTTTAACATGATGTTTTGATCACTTTTCTCAAGAATTGAGAAATCTTAGAAACTTAGGGATGTGATTGTTAAATTTACTATAAATTTTTCAAATCCAAAAATGTGTGTATGTGACTCTCCATTTCCTATTATACATGTCTTTCTTTCTACATCCTTGATGTATGGTTCTTGTGTACCTCCTGCACCTCTACACTTGACCTTGTGTTAGAATTCAATAAAGGGTGTGTTGGTGGCCTTTTATTTCTAGAATGAAGGAGATGCCCCAACTTTTTTGGTCCTTGCCTATCTATTGTTCTAGATAAGTATCTATATATAATAAATCCATTGTAATTTGTATGTTTAATATCAATTAGATGAAGAAAAGTAAATTTGAAAGCCTCTTTAAGAATAGAAATGTTCACTATAATTAAACTAGGTACAATCATGTTATTTTGATGGTAAATCCAACTCTAAATTGGTTGTGCCCACATGAAATACCAAAAACATTGCCTACAATGAAGAAAGAAATGTCTATCGACGTGTTATATCTTGAAATGAATTAGTTTCCCAATAAGCTTTTGTCTAGTTAGTTTCCCCATATGTAAATATTTATATTAGTTGTAAATCATTTCCAACTTGGAATAACACATATTAATGTGAAAAATACGTCATCTAAAAAGGATGCACATACAAAAAATAAGCCACCAAACACACATCAGTTGTGGAGCTAAATTTTGGAATTATCACCATATTTTTACAACATTCACACTTTTTAAGGCACACACCTATGTGCCTCCTAGATAGAATGGCACCCAACGAAGGTGCAACTTGAATTATTCCTCGATTTATATGCAATATACATGTTTTATGCATCATTTCCCTATATATGTGCATCAAATTTATTTGGAATTGTATTAAAATTGTAACTAAATGTTAGAATAATAATTATTATGATTCAATCCCTTTGTGGTCATTTAACTATATTGATTGCTAACTTTTCATGTATATGTAAATGCATTTTTTCCCTAGTTATGTATTCATTTACAATGTAATACATCATATCTATATATTTAGTCCCTTATTAAATGTCATAAGAACTAAAATGTACCGATCATAGTCTGTAAATATGTACATTCGTTGAAAGTAACCCAAAAGAAATAAAAATTCACTTCCTACAATGTAATGAGATGTTACCCTTAATGCATAAGGTCTTAAATTGATTTATAAAGCATTTTGACTCTGGTATTAGTGTCCCTTAGTTATATTATTAGAATATCAAATACCCATATTCATCATCGATAAAATATTCTTGGATAATGCTTAGTCATACAGGAACCTACATTGACTACAAAGGTTATGAAGGGGTCCCCAATTATTAGCACCTGTCTATTTGGTGGCCTACACAATCTCAAGTGTAATTCATATCAAAGTAGGTCATTTTCGTTTTGATTAGGTAAAATTGGGTTTGATGTAGTTCAAATTGGGGTCAAGATAGATTGATTTATGTTACATGGATCACCAATGTAACACTATATTCGCTCCATTTAGTCTAATTTTATAAAGGTAGGCCTAGTTTTTTTCAATTTAGGTCATATTAGGGAATAATAGGGTAGGTTAGTGCTAATCATGCATGAGCTTTATAATATAATAGGGTGCACTAAGTCTTATTTAGATCTAAATTAAGTCAAGTTAGGTCTAATATATATCATATGCAATGTGATTTTAGTTTACTTCAGACAGATTAAGATTTAAGAACACCAATATTGGCAAAGTCATAAAACAATATCTCTAATCCTATTTGCAAATCCATGTATTTATATAATTGTGTAATAAAATTAAACATTGACTAGATAACCTAGGCTTTGGCACATAGGATACTAGGTGTGTTTGCCCTGGAAAGAAGATTTAATATAGCCCCCTCTACTTGCTTGAATAAAAAGGAGACGAGATCACTTAATTAGCTACAAAATTTTCTCTTTGAACCACCCAATAGTATTTCTCATCTAAGATGACATTGAGGTTCATAACTAGATTCTTTCTCACATCTAACAAGAGAAACCAAAAAAATCCGATTACCAACACCTTCATGGACCAATGTGTAATACTAAAGACTTAAGTTGTTGCAAGCTTGTAAATTATAGAAATTGAGAAATCCATTTTAACTGAATAGATAGTATAGTTGATAATACAACAAAATTTAATAGTGCATTATAGTTGATATGCTATTAAATATCATATCAGATTTCATGAGTCTTAAAAAGATAAAAGTGTGATTTTTATTATTGATGTATTTTTCCTACAAAAAATTGATCCTCAACAGTATTTATGATCTTTATGGCCTTTTTCTTACTACTAAGTTTATTATTTTTTAGATGAGGTTGATTATTTTTCTTATCTTTAATTAGTCTAGCTCCCTATTACTTTTTTGGGTTTGATGGGTCACGTAAATAAAATTTTAGTTATCTCTAGTATATGTCACTTGGTTTGTCTGTGGACTTTGTCTTTGGAACTTGAAAGATGTTTTCTCCTTATTTATAGTGCTTGTTGCTTATCCTTGTTATAAATTCTTCTACTTGATGTCACTTTTGTGTTATTCAGAGAAAGGAACTGCGGTTCACTTGGGTTTATTTCCTACCAATATTTTTTATGATGTCTAGTACACTAATGATGACTACTTTCACTACTACATGCTTTTGATCTATATGGGTTAATTTAGTTTGAGGCTCCCTTGATGTTTATATGTACTAGATTATTATGTTTCTAAGAACATGAATCCAGATTATCCCTAGCATTCCTACAATCTTTATTTATTATCATCGTTTTTTCTTTTTTAACTTTTTATACCATTTGATTAAGATATATGTCCAGTTTGTTTTAATATGCAATTTGGTTTCTCTAATTTCAACTTTACTTGCATGTAGTGTACGTAATTGTAATTTCAACATAGTGTGAGGACCTATTATAAGAAAAGTATATAAAATTGTGTTTTCCTTCATGATCATACATTTTTATCCTTGAAGTAAATGGTTAAGATTTGACTCTAATTTGACTTCAATTGTACCTTGTTTGCCTTGATATGTAATTCCATGTCAATTGTGGACTAATATGCAATTTTACCCTAGCCAAGGATCTAATTTTATATTTGAGTATATTTTATATAAATACATGCTTTACTTCATAATCATACATAATTTGATGAACTTATTTTGAATGGGTTTTCGTCCTAGGGTTTGCAATCCTAATCCTAGTTAGTGTGGTAGTTGATGGGGACCGATGGAACTCTCAACCAATCAGAGTTTTGGACCTCTCAACTGATAACGTTATTTGACATCTCAAATGATATAAATGCATGTTTTTCTTCATAATCATACATAATTGGATGAACTTTGAGTTTATTTTGAATCGGTTTTCATTCTGGAGTTTCTAACCCTAATCTTAGTGTGGTTGTTGAGTATATTTTATATAAATACATGCTTTACTTCATAATCATACATAATTTCCTAAACTTTGAACTTATTTTAAATGTGTTTTCATTCTAGGGTTTCTAACCCTAATCCTAGTTAGTGTGGTTGTTGATGAGGAATGATGGAACTCTCAACCAATTGGAGTTTTGGACCTCTTAACTAGTGAAGTTCTAGGATCTCTCAAATGATAGATGTTATATCTTCAATTTTGGTAAAAATTGAATGATATAAATATAAAGCCTATTTTGATAAATAAATTTATCTGATGATATTATTGGTGGAATAACAATGTTAATCACCTTTGTGGCATGCGTTCTTGTAGCACAAGTTATATAAACAAAAAGAATTCATCCATGACTAAATGATGTTGTCTTTTGTTATGATAAATGAAATTATTGTCAACTTTCCAAGGGAAAAATAAAATACATGGTGTTTATATAATTAAAGGAATAATTACCTTTCCAAAGTGGCAAAACAATGTGCGAGAATCAAATAACATTATTTCAGATTTAACCTTTGTATACTTGAAAATAACAATGAAAGTGAGAGAATTCTAGAAATTTAGAGAAAAAGGATATTTCAGGAGATAATGGTTTGTTTTAAAGTAATGTTGGAAAAGAGTAAGTTTTTGGATATGAAAAAATATTCCAATAAAACCCCACAATGTGAACATAGGTGGTAAAAACATTAATGAATTCCTATAGTTGACCTAAGGAATATTTTAGGAAAATTGAAAACCTCTAGAGGGGGGGTGAATAGAGTTTTATAGATAATTTAACAATTATTGAACTCAAACAACCACAATGAAAATATTGGACAAGGAGACACAGGGTTTAGAGTGGTTCCAACTATAGCAAATACTATAGCCGTCAGTCCACTACCCGGTTGCTTACCCAACCGGGATTTGAAAAGAAATTTATTTTTATTACCTCGCAAGGACTTTACATAAAATACAATTTCTTTTCCCAAACCCTTCAAGCAGCCTTCACCTAGAAGTAATCGCCCAACCTTGAAGCAGCCTTCCCTTGAAGTAGGTGCACCAACTCCCGTTGCACCAGCCTTCTGAAGTAGCTTCCCGTGCGATAGCCTTCTTGAAGTAGCTTGAAGTCCCCTTCTCCACCTGAGAAGTCAACCCTCTCCAATCCACAGCCTCCAACCCTAGGAGTAGCAAGGAGAGTACAAAGAATAAAAAGGAACAAGAAGGAAAATAGAAATTACAATACCGTTGTAAGCACAAGGCTTGATTTTCCTATATCAAGCGTATAGATCTCCTAACCAATGTGTATGACAATGTGATTGTAGTGGATAGGAGATACTAGCCTATAGGACACGAAATGGGAGCAATAGGAATGAATGGCAAGTGTAGGAATTGCTCTATTGCTCTAAAACAGATTGCAAGTGTGTATTCAAGCTCAAGTATAGCACAAGTATAGCTTAGGTGTATTTTGGTGTCCTAAGGCATGTCCTATTTATAGGAGTGGTCTATGGATACTTAAGGACGTTCTAGACAACTTCTAGGGGCTTCTAAGTGCTTAACTAGCCGTTAGATATAAGTTAGGTGCATTAGTAACGGCTAGTTACTTTATTCTGCAGTTGCTGTCAGAGACCATCTCGGTCGACAATTTGTCGACCGAGATACCTACTCGGTCGAAGTTTTGTCGACCGACAGGCTCTCTGGATCAACGTTCATTTGCAACTGCCAACTACCTTGTCAGCTGTGTCTAACGACTACTTGGGTCATTCTCGGTCGAGAAGTTTGTCGACCGAGAGTGTCTCGGTCGAGGAGTGTGGTCGACCGAGATTGACTCTGTTTTCAATCTTTTAATTAACCACTAAGCATGTGTATGAGTGTGCATATGTGATCCTATTTGAAGGGGATGACCTATCTAAGTGTGGTGATTAGCTAGGAAGATCCAACGCTTGATTTACATGCAATCTAAGTACTTGTACATTATATATTTGTACAAGTTTTTACAACAGTGATTACATTGCATGGAAATATAAATATGTAAGCTTTTTGGATTTTCCCTAGTTGCTTTGTCATCCACCTTAATCCTGCACACTCAAGTAGCACGTTAGATCAACAAGAATGAAATGTTTGTCATCATCGAAACAAAGGGATTTATCATAATGTCCAATTTATCCAACAATCTCCCCCTTTTTGAAGATGACAAACATTTCCTAAATATGAAATAAGAAAATATAAAGCATGTGAGTTTCATACCTGAAAATTACCTTTTGTAGCCATTTATGTTTTGCAAGTGAGTGCTGGCCAACAAGATGAAACTCATTTATATTTATATTTTTGATTTTATATTCTTTCTCCCCCTTTGTCATTTCAAAAAGATATCCAGGTTAAACATTCTATTTCTTCTCCCCCTTAATTTTATATTAAGCTCCCCCTTAAATAGATATCCTATAAGGAACATGGATTTATGTCTAATTTATCCACAATTTGTTTCTCAATCATTTGCAAAGGATGTTAAGCCTTTAAATGATATGAGATTCCCTTAAGCTTATGATGAATGTATATTTATTTCTCATCTATCAAGGGATGATAAGCCCTAAATTAAATGAGAGTCCTTTAATCTTAGAGTACATAAAAAATGTCTCCAACCAAAACAAGGGATGTTAAGCCCTGATTTGTTTAGAGAGTTCCTTTAAGAGCAAGATATATCATTTTGATGAAATTCTTTTTCATACAAATTACTTTTAAGAATCTGAAGGTCATAACAAACTCCAAATGATGTTAACAATGTTTTTGTAAGCTTCATAATCAAAATAATCAAATTTGTTTTTATAAGCTCCCCCTTAATCTTATAATTTAAGCAATTTAAGGCTTTTAAGGTCACAAATGATAAATTTTTGATTTTGACCTTTATCAAAAGTATACTAAGATTAAGTTCAATAAATTGATGTCCAAATAAGCATTTTGTCAAAGCTTATTTTAGGTCGCCCTTGACTACGACCATAGTGCCCCTTGGCTAAATTTTGTTTTAACCAAGAGGCAGAAATTGCAGATTTCCAATTTAGCATTTAAATCAATTTTGATGCGTATTTAAATGATACTAATCATGAAAGCACAATGAATATTTCAAATCTTTTAAATATATCAATTGAAAACATTATATTCTTTGCAAGCATTTCGAAGAGATATACCATCAATAGATTCTTTTGCTTTCCTATGTAATGATAGAACAATAAAGACATGTTATGATAAAACAGAAATTTTCTTTAAGCTAAGCATAATTTTGGTTTTTTTGACCAAATTAATTTCACATAATCTTTCAAGGATGATTTCCATAATTTATACTTTATTGTAAAGTCATTAATCTTAATCGACAGTAATTTTGATCAATTTCAAAAGAATTCAGCAATTGTACAGTATTCTGAAGAACAGTGATATGCTCGGTCGACAATTTCTCGACCGAATTTTCACTCGGTCGACAAATTCTCGACCGACTAAGTTTCTGGAATATGTTCAGAACTGTTAATTGATTTCAACCAAAAATATAGACTATGTCTAATTCAATTATGTAGTTTAAGAATCAGTTTTAGTTGAGATAAAACATATGAATATCAAAGTAACATTTAGATCAAATCTCAACTCATTCAAAATTTTAAGTTTTAAGGACCTTAATTGAGATAAATTTTCAAGTTAGAAATTTTAGTTACTTGAATCATTTTGTTACCCCTTTCTGTTAAGTCGAGATAGACATAAGGATGTGCAATTTAAAGTATTCGGTCATATCTCAACTTAGTCTAATCAATTCAATTTGGGGGTTTCGGAACCCATACTAACCCAACATTCCTTTTCTTGTATGGGCATGAAAAAGAGTAATGTCCAAGACGAGAGCAATAATGGCAACATATAGAATCAACCTCAAGTCTTTTTCTATGGTTTTGTTCTAGGTTGTTCTTTGGTACAAATGTGGCTTGATGTGCTCGTGTCTTTCTCCAACTAGGTTGTTGATGAGTTTTCCCTTTGGGCTTATAACCTAGTCCTCTTCTCCCTATTTGATGATAGGAATTATCCAATATTCTATCAAGGATTCCATTGTTGCTTAACCTACTAACTTCTTGTTGCAACTTTACGATCTCATCCATTCTTTTCTTAATATCTAGTTTTGCTTGATCTAGATTAGATGATAAAGAATTCCTTTCTTTCACTATACTATCATAATCTAGATGTGTACACAAAATAGGTTGTTTTTGAAAGTCATTTAACTTTGCAAGTAATTCAACCTTTTCTTGATATAGAAGATCATAATTTGTTTGTAGAGTAAAAATCTTCACTTCACTACTACTTAGAGATGATTTCAAAGTACGGTTTTCAGAAACAATGTCATCTTTTACAAAACCAAGAGTATTCAATTTAGCATATAAATCGTCATTTTCAGATGTAAGAGCAAGAAGTCTAGCATTTAACTCATCGTTTGTTTTACTAGATTTCTTTAATTTCTTCTTGCACTCAATATACTTATTGTGAGTTTCTTCAAGACTAGAAATTAGCTCTTCTTTTGATAAATCAAGAAGGCTTACCTCTTCTTCTTCTTCCTCATTGGTTGTAGCAATGAAACAATTCTTATGGACTTCTTTCTTCTTTTCTTTCCATGGACAGCTGATTGTTGTATGGTTCGTTCCTAAACACCAATTGCAGCTTGTTAAAAGTTGGTCCAAGTTGCTCCTTTGCCTGCGGTTGTAATCACCTCCACCCTTCATTCTTCAAGACCTGGTTAGGGTTCCTTGAAGCCTGCTCTGATACCAATTGAAAACCTCTAGAGGGGGGGTGAATAGAGTTTTATAGATAATTTAACAATTATTGAACTCAAACAACCACAATGAAAATATTGGACAAGGAGACACAGGGTTTAGAGTGGTTCCAACTATAGCAAATACTATAGCCGTCAGTCCACTACCCGGTTGCTTACCCAACCGGGATTTGAAAAGAAATTTATTTTATTACCTCGCAAGGACTTTACATAAAATACAATTTCTTTTCCCAAACCCTTCAAGCAGCCTTCACCTAGAAGTAATCACCCAACCTTGAAGCAGCCTTCCCTTGAAGTAGGTGCACCAACTCCCGTTGCACCAGCCTTCTGAAGTAGCTTCCCGTGCGATAGCCTTCTTGAAGTAGCTTGAAGTCCCCTTCTCCACCTGAGAAGTCAACCCTCTCCAATCCACAGCCTCCAACCCTAGGAGTAGCAAGGAGAGTACAAAGAATAAAAAGGAACAAGAAGGAAAATAGAAATTACAATACCGTTGTAAGCACAAGGCTTGATTTTCCTATATCAAGCGTATAGATCTCCTAACCAATGTGTATGACAATGTGATTGTAGTGGATAGGAGATACTAGCCTATAGGACACGAAATGGGAGCAATAGGAATGAATGGCAAGTGTAGGAATTGCTCTATTGCTCTAAAACAGATTGCAAGTGTGTATTCAAGCTCAAGTATAGCACAAGTATAGCTTAGGTGTATTTTGGTGTCCTAAGGCATGTCCTATTTATAGGAGTGGTCTATGGATACTTAAGGACGTTCTAGACAACTTCTAGGGGCTTCTAAGTGCTTAACTAGCCGTTAGATATAAGTTAGGTGCATTAGTAACGGCTAGTTACTTTATTCTGCAGTTGCTGTCAGAGACCATCTCGGTCGACAATTTGTCGACCGAGATACCTACTCGGTCGAAGTTTTGTCGACCGACAGGCTCTCTGGATCAACGTTCATTTGCAACTGCCAACTACCTTGTCAGCTGTGTCTAACGACTACTTGGGTCATTCTCGGTCGAGAAGTTTGTCGACCGAGAGTGTCTCGGTCGAGGAGTGTGGTCGACCGAGATTGACTCTGTTTTCAATCTTTTAATTAACCACTAAGCATGTGTATGAGTGTGCATATGTGATCCTATTTGAAGGGGATGACCTATCTAAGTGTGGTGATTAGCTAGGAAGATCCAACGCTTGATTTACATGCAATCTAAGTACTTGTACATTATATATTTGTACAAGTTTTTACAACAGTGATTACATTGCATGGAAATATAAATATGTAAGCTTTTTGGATTTTCCCTAGTTGCTTTGTCATCCACCTTAATCCTGCACACTCAAGTAGCGCGTTAGATCAACAAGAATGAAATGTTTGTCATCATCGAAACAAAGGGATTTATCATAATGTCCAATTTATCCAACAAGGGAGATAAGAGAATAATCTAGAATTCATGATCCAATAAGGTGCCATATATTTATATTTTTTTCCTTAATGGATTTTAGCTGCCAAATACGAGACTTAATAGGAATGTAATAAAAGCCAAGAGTTTAACATAAAGGAGATGTCTTTCTAATACTTGTAGAAGGTGGTAACGAGTATTTATAGTATACCATATGTACCTTGCCTTTTGGGAATCCTCCTTGTGAAATTAGAAATAAAGGAAACAAGAAGATAAGGGAGTATGATGTCCATGATAAAGAGAATAAAACTCCTTTTATAATAGTAGAATTTATAAACCACAGTGTCTCTCATCCATATATTTTGAATAAGAAAACCTAGGCATCCATTTCTAGGATATGGGGTCTCTCTCTCTCGTAGAATCCATTAGGGAACCTCCTAAGATGCCAATATAAGAAACCATTAGGGAGCATGGTTCCTATCCTTTAGGTTTAAGAGACCCATGCCTCGTTGCTTCCCTTGTTGGCATGTAGCATGCAACGCTCTAGTTCCTTGGATAGACACATGGGCACACTCCTCCCTGGACTCGACATGCACCACCATCGCAATGGATCTTAGAGGTTTCTTTACCACTTTGAAACTCAAGGAGGGAACCAAAACATGAGTCCTAAGGGGTAGGATTGACTCCCATTCATCATTGATGGGTCCCACATCAGAAGCAAAGAACCAGGACAACATCTTGTTGGGATCAGCGTGGGCACAGGCGAGGGCCAGGTTCACGGCTTGTGGCGGTAGGTGTTTCTTTTACCATAGATCATGGATTCTATACACCAATGGCTAGGGAGGGAGACACGATGTTAGGCAGGGTAAGGTGAAGCCGAGGTGAGGGAGACACAAAGTGGAAGGATGATCGCGGAGCAGGTCCCGATTCAACAACTTGGTGTACGTGCGGGTCACCCTACGTGAGGTGAAAGAAGGGATAGAGTCAAATGAATCTATCACCCCTCTAGGTGTGTTCAAGACCCAAAGGCGGTTGAGTCCTTTCCTCCTAGTTTTGTGATGGGCTCTGGCAAGACAATAAAAAGGCTTAATGCTATTGTGCCAATGCCCCATTGGCTGAACATATAATTAAATTGCAAAAGTCATAGTAATTGCTAGAATGCTTGGATGAAGACAAATAATATATGAAAATTGATCAGAAAAACAATAGGAACCCAAAGAAAATATATCTGAGGCCTAATTCTCATTGTAATTCTGAAAGTAGGGTTAATATATCATTAAGTAGTGAGTAGTGTATAAAAATCCTAGATTTGTGCATTGACATAACGAAATACATTAAATGTTCTTAATTTATGTTGCTATCTAACATTGTTAAATATAATGATAACCTAAGATGATCATGATAGTAAACTTAAATAACAAGGTTTGTAAGTAAATAATCACATACGTGGTTATAATTATAGTTTCCAATGTGAATAAGCATGATTATGAAGAATTAGGATTAAAGATCCTAATTTGTTATGTTATTTATGAACATAATTGCATCTAAGTGATCATAATGAAAGGATATTTTGTTAATGGAGTTAATTTGATCTTGCATTGATAATACAATAATATGGTAGATTTTATAATCATGGAATTACTTAATATGAATTAGGTTTCTTGAGTCATTACATCACTAAATATGGGAATTGGGGTATAGAAGCATAACCCTAATGATAACTTAGTACCAAGTAAACCCTGAACCCTAGATAAGGACCCAAGTAGGGTTTAATCTATTTAAGGTGATGGTGACATTATAGGATTACCTACATGCAAATATAATATGATTGCTTGGATTCAACTTTTTTATTGGATTGCTTGAACGTAATTGAAGTGTATTATACATGATAATCTGCATGTCTCACCATCGAGGTATGTGGATACGATTATGACTACTCATAATATCGATTGTTGGGTTTTCTAGAGATTTCTCAAATATTTGTGAAAATTAACTATTGAGTGTTTATTTACTTTTTGTTCAATTCTAATTCCATTCAGAGTATCACGTATAGCAAGATTATGTGAAGAAAATGACTATTCTGCAAGTAACTGATTGCTTATATGTTGTTATTTGTGTTAGCACACTTTTGCATGCACCCCTATGAGTTTTGTTTGTCGGTGTTTTGGGTACATGCTAATTATGAAAATGTCAAGCTGAGATAAACCAAAATGGAAATTACCTAAAGACATTAAAGATAAGTTAAAAGGGGATTAGATAGATATATACTTCTTCTCGATAGGTATTAGTTTCATGAGGAATATCATTGTACAATCTATAAACCATATTTGGAATAAATGAAATTATGTGTTGCTATTTATTATTTGATAAGTTTTGATCCTTGGTAATATAGGTAATGACTCACAACTTGAAGGACTTTCCTTAATTGGGGAACATTGAAAGTGAGGTCATTACATTTGGTATGTGAGCACTAGATTTTTCAAAATAATATGTAATAGTTTATAATTTCAAGTAATTAGTAGAAATATGACAGACTTATTAGGGGCATTTTGAAATACAATGGTGTCTAGAAGGGACCATGACCCCGGGGTTGGAAAAATTTTCCTCTGCACTACTAGACGGCTAACAAGGACTCCGAGCCTATTCATCCTGCCTGACTAAAGTTAGATGATTTTCCACGAAGTAAAAAACCTTTATGTTTTTTTTCTCATCTCGATTCATCCACTTCTCATCCTCTTTGCTTAATAAACCCTTAAATGATATTTCTCTCCTCCTCTAAAGTTAAGGTTTTTGAGAAGAAGTAGGATTAAGGCATCCTCTTCCAATTAATTTACATGTAATGTGAAAATAATAATGTACATATAATGTGGAAATAATGGCAAAGTAAAAAAAAAAGTTTTAGGGGTTTTTTATATGAGTGAAACCTTAGATGGAACTAGGGTTGGTTTGAAAAAACTCATGTGGGTAAAGGGATAAGAACCCTAAGATGCATGGACAGTCCCTTACCTAGACCCTAAACTCTAATCATGGGTAATGGATGTGGTATGGGTAAGATAGAAACCCTAACCATAAGAACACTAATTAAGGAAAGAAGAAAGAAGAAGTATATAAAAGGGTTTAGGTGACCCAGTCTCCCATGCATGTAGGTATATGGAGCAAGGCGTTAATGAAAACTATTTTCAGAAACATAAGAAAGCCATGATTACTTAAAAATGAAAATATGAAACTTCTAAGGGTTGGTGTCCCAACTTACAGGTGGTTCAATCCAAGAGTGGGAAAAGGACCTATGGGGGAGGCAAAACCGTAGATCTTTGGGTTAGGTTGGGGCTGGAGAGCCTAATCTCCTCCTATGAGCCAAGAGGGCACCCTAGGTTAGGATCATCACAAGTAGGGTGAGATGATACATCAATTTAAGTATTAAGGTAACCTTGGTTGTCAGCTAAAGTGTAAAATATTAAGCATATAGATATCAAAGCACATGTATTCTTTAAACCCAAGTGTGCCATCTCTGAGGACGTGAGAGGTCACACCCCAAATTGGGAAGACTAGTACGGCACCAAGCCCCAAATAGGGAAGGTCGCGAAGTGGTCATGCCCCCGATTGGAAAGACTAGTAAGGCACCAAGCCCCAGATAGGGAAGGTGGACAGGGTTCACATTGTGGATGACCAAGCCCCAGATAGGGAAGGTAATGAAATGGTCAAGCTATGGATTGGGAAAACTAGGAAGGTAGCAAGCCCCAGATAGGTAAGGTGGCACAAGTCCACTACGTAGATGATTACACTACTACAGAAGTGCCTTTTAGTGTCGGTTGTTTAACCCCCTTTGGCGTCGGTTTCTGAACGACGCCTATGTGGGCGCCGCTAAAAGGGTGGACACTTCAGCGTCGGTTAAAAAACCGACGCCTATTTAATATAAAGGCGTCGGTGTTTTATAAACGACCGACGCCAAAAGGGTTCCCGCCACAGAAAACGGCGTCATCTAGGACGCTTTCTGCGTCGGTTTTATACTAAAACACCGACGCAGAAAAGTGTCCTAGATGACTCTTATTTCCTGTAGCGCGAACACTTTTGGCGTCGGTGTTTTATAAAACACCGACGCTGTAAGTCTGTGCTGACGGTTATCGGTAAATAACCGACGCCTATATCTATTTTTTTTTTATAAATCTGTTTGCAGGCCTGCTGTGGCTGGTCAGCAGGATGAGAACCTGCAGTTCAGTTTTCTGAACTGTAGGTTTACGACATCCATTGATATCAGCCTACAAACAGGCCACAAACCTGCAAAATTAACATAAAAAGATTCACACAAGTAGATACATTCAGACATCAATTCAATTGTCACGTTCACACATATAGAATCATTCAAATACATGTTTTAACATTCAGAAACATTCATTTACAAAGTATCATTCATCATCACTATCAACATCCCAATTATATCTTACAGTTGCCACTGTTTGTACAGCTATTGCCCATTCTTCTCTTACTTCATTTAATGATTCCCTCGTATATGGAGCATGTACATTTTTTAAGCGTTTGCCTATAGTGTGGTCAGTTTTAAACACCTGCAAAGAGAATGATGTATATATATAAGTAATAATATAAAAATAAGATTGATATATTTCATACTAACTAATGAGACTATATATAATACCTCATGTATGGTATCGATGTCCAATGCGGCATGTTTGATAATCATCTGCATAAATCGCATCACATAGTATGTGCATGCCCAGCCATTGTCTTGTGTAGCGCACTATAAATTGAAACATACAAATTAATACAACTAAGCACAATTCACATCAATAATATATACATTGGAGTCGGGGAGTCGGGAACTTACTTTTACGTTCTCCCAAGACAATGGCTGGTTCTTTTTCCTTGGGACCTTTCCTCCAGCATTTTTGAATGCATGTAAACCCCTACATGTTAATATAACACACTAAGTTGCATAAGTAAATAGTAATGTAATAAAAGATGTTAACGGATATAAAAAATGAAATATTTCTCACCAGAATAATGCCATTCTCATTATGTGTCCAATTTTAGTGTTTAATGTACTTCCTGCGGGATCTAGATAATAAACAGTGAACGTCCCGGGGACAATAACTAGTAACTCCCAATGTCTACCACTAGAGGTAAAAAGTTAACAATTAATAACTCAAAATGCAAAATAATAATGGAATTTTCTTAAGTCCAAATTATAAATAAAGCAAACTTACTTGACATTGAATGGAGCTATTATTATCGTCTTCATTTGATGACCAAAAATTGTAAAAGCATCTATACAGTATTGTTGAACACTATCAGGGTCTTTAGCTACCATACTAATCAATGATGGAATCAAAAATCCCACATGATCATATGCAAATTGTTTGCAATGATCTTCGATTAAGTAGCTGCAAAACATATAGACGTATGCATTAATATATAAGAAACTAGATCACCGGATCTTACACAAGGTATATGGATGTATAAACAAGATCTCACCTTATCCATGTCTCTATCATTGATGTATTCAACCATTCATACATAAACAGCTCAATAATATCTTGTATAAATAAAGAGCTGTCGTATGATTGACCTGCATAATCTGCATCTAAAGAAACAATTATAGGGCAAAGTATATTATGTGCCCGTAGCCAACATGCCATTCCCCTACAAGCAGGACCTAACGGGTATTGTAGGTCAGTTGGAACCCAAGTTGGTAATGCGGGAATTGGAGGTGGAGGCCTAGGTGCTCCTGGTGTCTTCTTTTTAACCTGTATATATAATTTCAGATCAGTTGACATCATATATACACATTAACAGTCTAAATCAATGTAAATTTATCTTACAATTTCAGTCGTGTAGAGGACATCTGCTTTGGGCCACAATATGACCCCGCTTTCTGCGTCACCAAGTGTATCAATATCTGGGTGGGCATATGGCAACGCAACTTCCCTCCAATCGGGTAATACATGTATCGGGCTCACACGAATGTAGCCCTGCGGCATTGGACTCCCATGAAACGTTGCCCCAGGAAGGGACTGGTAAGCTTGCGCCTCTGCAACAACATAGTTTTCCATTCTTAAGCGGCATGGCTTCAATGCCTACAAATTTACGTAAAGAATGTTATACATATATACATATCATCTTGAAAACATATCATCTTGAAAAGACTAGCTACAATGTCATAAACAATACTTACAGCAGACGTGTTAGGCGATGGGTCTCCAGGATTACTTGCAGTCTGTGCACCAGGAGAAGAGTGGGTCGGCATAGGCTGATTGGAAGCCTGAGATGTCTGCCACCGCAGCAATTCTTCCTTGACCTTCTCAGCAACCACATCGTTGAGCTTCTTAGCAACTATATCCTCGACTCTCTTATTCTCCTATACATGGATAAAACAAATATTATCTTTTTATTAATGAATTTCCTTTTGCAGTAACATTATAAAAATAGAATATATATGTTACCTCTTCTTGAGAAAGTCCCGCTCTGGGTTTGCGCTGGGATGGCCCAAAGAATGCTTTGATGCCCACACCAGCGCCGGCACCTCTAACACGTCCAGGATGCTCTGGGTTACCCAGAGCAACTGTCAATTCATCACTTGTGCCCTGAGGGATGAACGTGCCTTGTTTTCTCTGCTCGTGCAGCTCCCGCTAATAACCATAAACAAAAATTGGTAAGTTAACACCACAAATAATCAATATTCAAATGATTGCTCTAAGAGTTGTATTTTACCATTTTTGCAGCCGCCTCAGCAGTTTCGGGCTTCTTTATTTCACCCTTCTTGTTTTTCCTGCCAGCTATCCAGATATCATGGCGAGGGAAGGGTGTGGCTGCAGACTCCTGAGTAGTCGCAGACTCCTGAGTAGCCGCAGACTCCGCCTGTAGTCTTTGGCGAACGCTTGCATAGCCTTTTGGACCCATAGTATGGTCATGTACATTCAGTGCACGCCTTGCTTTTTGTGTGTCACTGAGGGCCTAGTTAGTATGCACATTTATAATTACGTTAGTAGCACTAAATCTTAATCTTGAATAGGTGAATACAATGTATATTAATTAAAATGGGAGTGACGCCTAATACCTTGAATTCTTCAGATTTTCTTGAAGCAACAAAATTGTCCCAATCTTCTTTGTCCAAGAAGTTCCATTGTTCAAAGGCTGACTTCTTCTTCTTATCACCCTGTCTTATGTATTCTCTGTTCAGATTTGTCCTGTAATTCCTAAGCATCTTTCCAGCGCGTTGCATCACACTTTTACGATGCAACATCTCATCCAATGCAAACAGATTCTGTAAAATAGAAATGTTATTAACTAGTACCAAAAATATAATTGCAAATAATAGAATTTGTAATCTACAAAATAGAATTACAAATAATAATAACTCACGCATAAATCTTTCCATATCAAGTCTTTCTTTGCCTGAGGAACTTTATGCCAATTATCATATTTAACACCACAATGGCTTCGAGTGACAACCCCAAGATAGTTTATAAAATTATTGCGGTTCACTCCAATTGCATTCCCTCCATTATCAAACTCCACAACCAATTTGGATCCACTGCCACTCAGCGCAAGTAACTTTTTCAACAGAGTGATACCCCTTTTCTTGTTAAGTTTTTGTTGCTGCGCATCAAGTTGCTCAATTGCTTCAGTGGGTAGCTGTGCAGCATCAACCTAAAATTTGACAAAAATAAACACACCGAATTAAGCCAATATAGAAATACAGGATATATGACATAACTAGAAGATAATGAATTTTATAGAAATACGGGATATGTTTTTAGAACTTACGTTGGTATCCTCGTCATGCTCGTCATGGACAGCATGCTCATCATGGACTTCATGCTCATCATGGACATCATTCTCATCATGGTGAGCCATCTGAAAATTTCATTAAAAAGGAAAACATTTAGCATTTGTATCAACTAGAATAAGGAAAACATTTAGCATTTGTATAAACATACATGTCTCTAAAATTGTGATCTTTTATCAATTAGCAATCCTTCAATGTACAAGTAATATAAAAAACAATGATTGTTCACATTCTAGGCCAACAAACACATTTCATGTCATTCTTATATATAATAAATGTGTACCACCTATCCCATCCTTGAACACCTAATCTCACTAGTAAGTGTATAATGTGTATTGGGTTTTCAAGAAAATTTCGGCAGCATTTCCCCGCTGTTCTCTAAGTACATATGTACTTAGAGAACAAACGGGGAAATGCTACCAAAATTTTCTCGAAAACCCAATACACATTATACACTTACATCCTAAGTGAGATTAGGTGTTCAAGAACAGTCCCAAACCGGGGACTATCCAAGATTTACTCCTAATGAGTAAATTTTGGACGGGTTTCTAGGCCAACAAACAAAATAATAGATATCTACAATGAAGCCGGACTCCATACAAACAGTATATAATTTAGTGATTGTTCATTCTAATTTATATCAATGTACAAGTAATATAAAAAACAATGATTGTTCACATTCTAGGCCAACAAACACATGTGATGTCATTCTTATATATAATAAATGTGTACCACCTATCCCATCCTTGAACACCTAATCTCACTAGTAAGTGTATAATGTGTATTGGGTTTTCAAGAAAATTTCGGCAGCATTTCCCCGCTGTTCTCTAAGTACATATGTACTTAGAGAACAAACGGGGAAATGCTACCAAAATTTTCTCGAAAACCCAATACACATTATACACTTACATCCTAAGTGAGATTAGGTGTTCAAGAACAGTCCCAAACCGGGGACTATCCAAGATTTACTCCTAATGAGTAAATTTTGGACGGGTTTCTAGGCCAACAAACACAATAATAGATATCTACAATGAAGCCGGACTCCATACAAACAATATATAATTTAGTGATTGTTCATTCTAATTTATATCAATGTACAAGTAATATAAAAAACAATGATTGTTCACATTCTAGGCCAACAAACACATTTCATGTCATTCTTATATATAATAAATGTGTACCACCTATCCCATCCTTGAACACCTAATCTCACTAGTAAGTGTATAATGTGTATTGGGTTTTCAAGAAAATTTCGGCAGCATTTCCCCGCTGTTCTCTAAGTACATATGTACTTAGAGAACAAACGGGGAAATGCTACTGAAATTTTCTCGAAAACCCAATACACATTATACACTTACATCCTAAGTGAGATTAGGTGTTCAAGAACAGTCCCAAACCGGGGACTATCCAAGATTTACTCCTAATGAGCCAATCTTGGACGGGTTTCTAGGCCAACAAATACATGTGTTGTCATTCTTATATATAATAAATGTCTATAAAGTACAGGCAACATGGTTAATCCTAATCAATAGAGCATTATTAAATAATAAATCAAGAAATCAATAGTTTCAAACAAAAGGTCTAGGAATCTTTACTAGACATTATATGTATCCCTAATCATCATATTTAACATACTACATTATTATGAACATCCAGATCAGATTAAGATCATACTATGTTATAACCATTGGTTTAATAACCCTATTTCTGCATGTACATGTTTATCAACTTTAAAACCCTATAATTCATGAAATCATTCTAATTCAATTTAATATGTTGGGATCACATAATTATATAATGACATCAGAATATATAGAAGAATCATAATTAACATGATTAACAACATGCTCATCAAACTAGGGTTTTCTTGAATATCATCTAATATTTGTGTACTAGACATTATATTTATCCCTAATCATCATATTTAACATACCATTATTATGAACATCCAGATTAGATTAACTCTAATCAAATACATTACATGCATTTTTATCACAACAATTTGATCGATGCATAAAAAAGCAGAGCAGCTAGCAGCGGGAAGACCAACCTTGTCAGAGGGAAGAAGGCAGAGGCTCCGGTGGCTCTGGCTGGAGAAGTAGCTAGCAGCGACGGCGGTGGAGGAGCAGCTAGCAGCTCCGGTGGCTCTGGCGGTGGTTGCGGCGGCGCGACGACCGTGGAAAAGCACCAGGCGGCGCCGAAGAGTCAGGCGTGGCGACGGCCTCAGGCGCTTGGAGCAGCAGGGGCAGGCAGCAGGGGCGGGCAGTAGGGGCGGCGGAGAAGGGGGCGCGGAGAAGGAGGAGTGGTGGTGGAGAAGGGGGCGCCGGAGAAGGGGGCGCCGGAGAAGAAATAGCCGGAGAAATGGCACTGGAGAAGAAATCGCCGGAGAGAAATCGCCGGCAGCAGAGAAATAGGGTAATTGCTCGCAATGAAACAGAAGAAAGGGGAAGAGTCGGGCGATCGCGGAGTATAAGTTCCCATATAGCGTCGGTTGTTTGCATCCACCGACGCCTAAACATCTTTAGCGTCGGTTGTTTGCAACAACCGACGTCCAATTGGACGATATTTTCACGAAATTGTTTGGCGGGAACCACCTTCAGCGTCGGTTATAAAAGGATAACCGACGCTGAAAGTGACACTTTTTGCGCAAATTTTCATCGCACATAGGCGTCGTTGTATACCTACATGACCGACACTGACAATGACACTATTTTTTTTGATCTAAATTTGGATTTCGCGACCGACTTTCCGCGTCAGTTTGTTATAAACCACCGACGTTGAATACAAAGCGGTACCCGTGTCTGGCTGGTCTTTGAATATAGACGTCGGTTTGCTTAAAAAACCGATGCCTAACATATAAGGCGTCGGTTTTCCTTAATAACCGACGCCCAGAAAAGTGACATTGAATGCTATTTCTGTAGTAGTGTTATGATAAAGTTCCAGATAGGGAAGGTCACAAAGAGGTCAAGCTAGCCCCAAGAAGGGAAGGCCAACATGGCACCAATCCCAAATAGGGGAGGTGGTCTAATCCCAATGTTGGGACATAAAGTGGATAATGTGTACCCTAAAAGTGAGATGAAGGAAATCGGGGTTAAAGATATACATGAGAGAACAATGTGCCCAAAAGTTGTAAAGTTATGATATCTCGATAAACTCTTAGAAAGATAGAGCCCTAAGTCAGTCCTATGATCAAGTAGGGAGTAGTAAGGGTACATGGGACCGATGGGATTAGGATTTTATTGTTCCCAAAATGCACAAGACTATCTGGTCGGGAGGTAACAACTACATTTACCCAAGGCCCATGGCTTAGGAGATTGGCCACCTTCATGATGTTCATCTGGCCCAAGGGGTGAATGTGAGAGGCTCTTCCTAGATGCATAAGGATGAGATCACTCCAAAAGTACCTATATCCTTAGAGAACTCAATGAAATGACTAAGGCTCATAATTCCTGATATGTAAATAGGAAACATATAAGGAATAATGCAATAATGAAAGGAGTTGTGTACAAAATCAAAAGTGAAAAAGGCATTCAAATTCATGAAATATAAGAATGATGTGGAATTTAAAAGTGTGGTTTATAATCTTGTTGAGAATGATTCAACCTAAAATGTGAAATGTTGAAATGTGGATATACCATCTCTGCTCTTGGAATGGGATGAACTTTGTATTTGGGCTACATTCAAATTCTTATTTCATCTCATTATGAGTGAGAGAGATTAGGTAGGCATAGGTTATGCTTAAAATTGACATTTGAGAATGAATACCTTAAGTTGAAATTAATAACATGATTTAGGATTGGAGGTGTCACCTCACCCTTATGTATAGTAAATTAACAATAGGTTGGAAACCTAGATGAAAATGTAATCACCAAGTGAAGTTCAAATCACAAATGAATGTGTAAGCACTAAGGTATGATATCATATAAATACTAAGGATGTGAGAATACCTTGAATCAAATTCAAGTACCAGTCCTAGTAGTAATATGTGGAATCATTTCAATAAAAGATGATAAAGTTATCTAAGTAAGGTCGCTAACCCTAAGTTGTGAAATTAAGTTGAGTTATCAATTATCTTTACCTTACTGTGTGTAAATTTTAGGGACAAAATTCCTTTTAAGGAGGGGTAAATGTTATATCCTCAATTTTGGTAAAAGTTGAATGATATAAATATAAAGCATGTTTTGATAAATAAATTTCTCCAATGATGTTATTGGTGGAATAATAATGTTAATCACCTTTGTGGCATGGTACTTGCAACAGAACTTAGACAAATAGAAGGAATTCATTCATGAATAAATGATAATGCCTTTTTTATTATAAATTTAATAATTGCCAACTTTCCAAGGGAAAAATAAAATACATGGTGTTTCGATAATTTAAGGAATAATTATCTTGCCAATGTGGCAACATAATGTTTGGGCATCAAATAGCATTATTTCAGATTTAACCTTTGTATATTTGAAAATAATAATAAAAAAAGAGAATTCTAGAAATTTGGAAAAAAATGATATCTCACGAGATAATGGTTTGTTTTTAAAATAATGTTGTAAAAGAGAAAGTTTTTAGATATGAAAAGATATTCCAATAAAACTCCACAATGTGAATATAGGTGGGAAAAACATTAATGAATTCCTACAATTGATTTAAGGAATATTTTGGAAAAGGAAGATAAGAGAATAATCTAGAATTCATTATCGAATAAGGTGTCATATAATTATATGCTTTCTTAATGGCTTTTGTTTGCCAACTTGAGACTTAATAGGAATATAATAAAAGCCAAGAGTTTAACATAAAGGAGATGTCTTTTTAATACTTGTAGAAGGTAGTAATAAGTATTTATAGAATGACATATGTACATTTCCTTTTAGGCATCTTCCTTGTGCAATTAGAAAGAAAGGAAAAGAGAAGATAAGGGGGTCTAATGTACGTGATAAACAGAATAAAAATCTTTCCATCATAGTATAATTAATAAATTACAGTGTTTCTGGTCCATATCTTTAAAATAAGAAAACCCATGCCTCCACTACTAGTCGTGGGGTCTCTCTCTCCCTTCTTGTGGAAGGAATTAGGGAACCTCCTAAGATGCCTATATAAGAAACAATTAGGGTGAATGGTTTCGATCCTTTTATTTAAGAGACCCTTGCCTCGTGGCTTCCCTTGTTGACTTGTGGCATGCAGCGCTCTGCTTACTAGGATAGATACACTGGCACACTCCTCCCTGAACTCAACATGCACCACCATGGCCGATGGTTTTCAGAGGTCTATGGACCGCTTTGAAGCTCATAGGAATTACCAGCACATGAGCCTGAAGGGGTAGGATCAACTCTTGTTCATTGGTGATGGGTTCCATCATAGTAGTGAGGAACCATGAAAGCATCTTTTTGGGGTCGGCATGGGTAGAGGCAAGGGTGGGGTTTGCGGCCTGTAGTAGTAGGTGTTGCCTTTCCCACGATCAGGGAGTCTTGTTGCCAATGGCTTGGAAGGTAGACTCGATGGTAGGTAGGGTAATGCACAACCAATGGGAGGGATAAGTGAAGTGGAAGGATGCTCGCGAAGTAGGTCCCAACTCAACAACACGGCATACACACATGCTCTCCCTACGCGATGTAAAAGAAGGGATAGAATAAAATGACTTTATTGCCCCTCTGGGCGTGTTCAAGACCCAAGGTCATTTGAGTCATTACAACCTATTTATGTAATGGGTTCTGGTAAGTCAATAAAAAATCTTAATGCTGACGTGTCAACACCCCATTGGTTGAACATATAATTATATTGCAGAAGTCATAGTAACTGCTAGGATGCTCAAATGAAGGCAAATTATATATGAAAATCGATTAGCGCAACAAGAGGAACCCAAAGAAAATATATTTGAGTCATACTTATTGTTGAAATTCTAAAGGAAGGATTAATACATAATTAAGTAGTGATTAGTGTATTAAAACCCTTGACTTGTACATTGACATAATTGAATGTGTTAAATTTTCATAATTCTTATTGTTACCTAACATTGTTGAATCTAATGATAATATAAGATGATCATGATAGTAAAGTTGAATAACAATGTTTATATGTGAATAATCACATACATGGTGATAATTACATTGTCTAATGTGAATACTCATGATTATGAAAAATTAGGACTGAAGGACCTACCTTGTTTTGTAATTAATGAACATAGTTGCATCTAAATGATCTAAAATGAAAGGATATGTTGTTGATGGAGTTAATTTGATATAGTTTCAATGATACAATTGTTGGGTTTTAGGGGAGTTAGAGATGGCAGCGGAAACAAAAAATTTCTCCCCAAACCCAAAACCTAAAGAGATCTCATCAACATTTATATTGTAGGAAGGATGGCTTATAGAGGTGTACCTTGTCCTGAGGCTTTCTCAGCGACGTTACCTCGCAGGAAGCGTGGTCTTCACCTCCGGTCTTGGACGGTGTCTGTGCAGCTCCTGTTGGTATGTACGCCCATAGAGCAAGTCATATGATGATTGTAATGGGATACTTTGTAAATGATTTGAATAATAATAAAGGCAATTTTCGATCTATATGTTTAAACTGTTTTTGAGATGATAGTGTAACATGATAGATGTCTAAAGAATGATTTTACTCAATGACGTATGCTTTTAGGTTCAGGACCTAAACGATGAGATCATACGGATGTTAAGAGTATACATTCTTGTTTAGTCCCTAGTCGGTTGTTATTGTGGAAATAACCATAGACATCAATAACACTGAAGACTAGATTGTGTGTTGCTTGATGATAGAATCTCATTAGTCATGATATAGTGATATCAAACCAAGAACATAGGTACTTGTTAGAGAACAAGGTACCGGACAGACCCACTGTGAGAGTGACACATGGAACCATGACTTGGTAATCACAGTCAGCTCTCACAGTGATAGTGGTGAGTGTGATTCTTAGACCTGAAATCATTACACTCAACACATGTCATTGGGTACACTTTGACATCATCAAATGCAGTCATGAAACATGGGTTTTTATAAAGGTGATGATTGGGTGGCTTTGACACATGGGGCTTTTGAGGGGTGACTGATAGATATGGGATTTGTCCCTCCTGAGGGAGTTTGATGTCCTTGGCCACTTGATGAGTAGGATTGAGAAAGGCATGCACATGCACGTGTGAATCAATATGTGATATTGATGTCACACACATCTCACCCAGTCTGCTCTGAGATCAAGGAAATGAATGAACATTGACAGGATGATTGTTCCATGCCTCGAGTTCATTCAGGATATCAGTGACAAAGGAATTATACATTCACTGTAACACCATTCACGAATTGTAGGATTGAAAGTTGTTCTCCAACTTTCTATTTTACTTGGGTAGCACTGATGTGTGACTAGGCACCGCTCTTTGCTTGTGAAGTCATAAATGTTATGGACTTTCACTGCCAACGTGAAATGGACCTTCAGGGTCACACACATAGGATTTAACCTGGAATAGGAGTTTGTCCACAAACATGTTTAGTTTGATTACTAAAGGAGTTTAGTAGTTCAATTAAACACTCAATCAATTGATAGCTCAATATCATAGTGTTCAAGGTGTTGGACTGATTGATTAGAGTATCAGATTGATTGAAACTCTAATTGACTGATTCTGCACAATCTGCACTCCCAACCGATCGACTCATGTGATGAACCAATCGGCTGAGCTTGGTGAACCGATCGGTTCAACTGGTGAGTCAATCGGCTCATGGACAGGGTGAAGCGATTCGTTCAAGTGTTGAAACGATCGGTTCAAGTCCAACCAAGCAAGTTGGGAAAGTAAGATTGGTGAGAAATTTCCTTTCATTTCACTTGCCCAATTTGATTGGAACAAGGATTGGTATTTGATACCAATTCAAAATAAAAGAAGAAAAGTCAATCGGGAACTGATCAGGACCACGAACCGACCGGTTCAGAAGTGAACCGACTGTTTCATGGGTCCCAACCGATCGGTTGAGGTGTCAACCGACCGTCTCAGATCCCCAACCGACCGTTTCAGTTGTGAAACGATCGGTTCAGGTTACGCAGTTGGTTGTTTTGTGGAAAATCTCAAACCCTTCTACTCCTGCTTTAGTCTCGCATTGCCCGGGATAGAGAACCCTGTCTCATGACCCTCCTATATATATAGGGGTATTGGGGGATTCTCAAAGTACAACTTAGTGCAACCAGTTGCTTTGTAAAGTTGTCGTTCTCTCTGATTTTAGTAACCGAGAGAGCCCGAGAAAGTGCTTCCCGATAAGGGAGGCACAGCAAGGGAAAGACAACTGCAGAAAGCAATTGGTGGCAGGAGAGTGTGTCGGCGACTAGTACGCCGACAGGAGGGTGAGACTCCTTCCGATTCCTTGTGGGACAAGGAGATCGGAGTTCCAGGCAGTCCATGTGGATGACTACAGAGGCGGGAGACCTCTGTCACTCGGTGGACAACTGTCAATCCCGACAGTCCTGGTGAGACCAGGAGTCGTCAGTCCCGGTGCGACTAGGAGCTGCATAGACACCGTCCAAGACCAGAGGTGAAGACCGTGCAAGGCGTGAGGTACTATCTCCGAGCAAGCCTCGGGACAAGGTATGCATCCACAAACCATCTTTCCTATTGCATAGACATTGACGCGATTCCTTTTGTTCTGGGTTAAAAAAAAAATTGTTTCCGCTGCTTCTCTCCCTCTCGTAAAACCCAACAGTGGTATCAGAGCCACGTCAACTGCTCTATATTTTAGGATTATCGATATGATTGATTTTGGTTTGTTGTCTTTATTTATTGCATACAATGCGAATAAAATTGGCTTTATGCATGGCCAATCCACAAATCCCAAATATACATATATGATATGTAATATTAATGCACTCGATACGCGTCGCCCTTAAACGAGTTTTGTGGTGGATGTGTAGCATGGTTATGGCCTATAAACCCCTATATCTGTGTGTGTTTGTATGTGGTTGCTTGCATCTCGGTCTGCGCAGTGATTCCCTTTCTCCTATTCCTGATGTAACTCGAAATAATTCGAGACTTCTTTCCTACCTTTGCTCCCCCCGAATGTAACTCGGGGTTTCACAATTCAATTGTGAATAGGATATATTTTATTTCCTATTATGTCAAAGAACGGAGATCGACCTGACGATGACTGAGACGATCGGTTCAAGGCGTGAACCGATCGGTTGACGTTCCAGACAACCGGTTCGAGGAGCGAGATGAGCGGGTGGCGATATGATGAGATGCACGATGATCGGTGAACCGATCGGTTGGAGGCACCAGTCGATCGACTGGTGGCACCCGAGCAACCAACTTGATGGTGAGTTGATCAGTCATGGAGATGAGCTTATCAAACCCAGAAAGACAGACACAGATTTCATCTTATACAGGTTGCATGTGATGTAGACCTAGATGACTGTGATTCCTCTTGGCTCGAGGAATCACAATAGGATGTCCATAATCATTGCTTTTATCGTTTTGCATGGTTTATGTGGGATATAGCATGTATATGATACGTACTATATATTGTGGTGATTGGATGTGTATATATATATAAAAACCAAATCCCTCAATGAAATATTAAGTCTTATATGCCTTCCATTAGCGACACACATGGAAAACTCGATTGACCAAGTGTAGGTTACGCCAAAGCATGATGCGCCGTCCATCTTGTGGAAGTGTGAAGGGTCGACATGCAGGTTCTGCCAAAGCAGGGTGCATGTTTACCGTGTCGGCTTTTGGGATAGACTTAACTGGTGATTCTTATAGCGTCTTAGCCCAGAGGCACAGAATGTTCATGGTAAGGTGTTGCGCATGTTCATTCATCAAGAGTTTCATATGATGCAATTGGCATGATGGCCTACCTAAATAGTCAAGATTATGGGCGATCATCCAAAGCAGACTCATAACTTGATGAAATATGGATCTTGACCCACTAGAAGATTGTGCGTTACAATCTTCCGAATTGATGGTGAGGGCTGTCAATTAGAATCAAAATAGTGGGAGCGGTAATTAATTAAAGGCCTAATTAACTATTGTCAAATTTTATTCACATCAAATCAAAATGAGTTTTGACAAATGCATTTTTCTCTTGTACAATGGCAAGAGATTCATCTTTTATAATGGGCAAATTAATTGAGAACAAATTCCATAACTGGTTGAGGACTATGAGAAGTGTTCTGCACAATCCAGATATACTAGGAGCCTTTGAATCCACTCTATGTACGCTTAAAGTGTTGGTGAAGAAGAAAGAAAGTTCATTGATAGAGATCAATGGAACGATAGGTAAGGGAGAGAAGGGTTCTCTCGCCACACCAATTTCTTCTACATGGAGAGGATGGAAGGAACGATGGAAGAAGACAGAGATAGAGATCTCTACTTCTGGTGTATATGTGATAGAGATTAACTTTACTACTTCTTCATCATGGGTACTTGATACCGGATGCGGATCTCACATTTGTTCAAATGTGAAGGATCTTAAGAGAATTAGGCCTTTGGGGAAAGGCGAGGTTGAACTACATGTTGCCAATGGGGGCAAGGGTTGACGCCACTGTCGTAGGAGCCTATGAGTTAACTCTACCGAGTGGGCTAATAATAGAGTTAAAGAACTGCTATTATGTACCTTCCATAAATAGGAATATCATTTCCATCTCTTATTTGGACAAGGATGGATTTGAATTTCTTATTAAGAATGGAAATTGTTCCATTTCTAAAGATGGGATCTTTTATGGCAGTGCCCCAATGTCTTATGGTCTATACTTGATAGCTTTGGAGACAAGTGTATACAACGTAAACACCAAAAAGAAAAAACTAAACGACTCAAACAAAACATATCTTTGGCATTGTCGTCTAGGGCACATAAATGAGAAGCGCATTTCTAGACTCCATAAAGATGGTTATCTAGACTCTTTTGATTATGAATTAATAGAGACATGTGAATCTTGTTTATTGGGCAAGATGACCAAGACTCCCTTTTCAGGTAAAGGTGAGAGAGCTCGTGATCTATTAGGACTCATACATACTGATGTATGTGGGCCTTTTAGAACTAATGCCAGAAATGGGTGTCAGTACTTCATTACCTTCACTGATGATTTCAGTAGATATGGATATGTGTACCTGATGAAGCATAAGTCAGAAGCCCTTGAAAGGTTCAAGGATTTCATGAATGAAGTACATAACCAACTTGGTAAAAGTATTAAGTCACTTCGATCCAATTGAGGTGGAGAATACTTAAGCCAGGAGTCTGAGGACCTTCTACGAGCATGTGGTATTGTATCACAATGGACTCCGCCTGGAACACCACAGCATAACGGTGTGTCTGAATGAAGGAATCGCACATTGTTGGATATGGTGCGATCAATGATGAGTTTTTCTGATCTTCCGATTTCTTTCTGGGGTCATGCTCTCGAAACCGCCGTGTTTACACTTAACCGAGTACCATCTAAATCGGTTCAAAAGACACCATATGAGATATGGACTGGGAAGCGTCCCAATTTGTCTTTTATGAAGATTTAGGGTTGTGAGGCTTACGTTAGGAAATTGTTTCCTGATAAGCTTGGACCCAAATCTGATAAATGTTATTTTTTTGGATATCCCAAGGAGACCAAGGGATATTATCTATACCACCCTACTGACAACAAAGTGTTTTTTGCTAGGGATGTTGTATTCCTAGAGAAGGAATGTATTTCCAAAGGAAGCAGTGGGAGGAAAATAGAGCTTGAAGAGGTTCAAGCCCAACAAGAAAACATTGAACCGGTAGATGTATGAGAGGAATATGGAGATTCACAAGGTGTTATGGAATCTCATTCTCCTCAGGTAACACAAGGACCTCGTAGATCTAGTAGGACCCGCCTTGAACCTGAGAGGTTTGGATACCTTGTGACTCAGGAAGGTGGTGAGTTGATCATAGATGAGATCCAACTACCTACGTAGAGGCTATGGAGGGACCAGATTCTGAGAAATGGCTTGAAGCTATGAGATCTGAGATGGAATCCATGTACTCCAACAAAGTATGGACTTTGGTGGAACCACCCGAAGGGGTAAAACCCATAGGGTGCAAGTGGGTCTTTAAGAAAAAGACCGACATGGATGGCAATGAGCAAACTTATAAAGGCAGATTGGTTGCGAAGGGATTTCGACAAGTTCAAGGTGTTGACTATGACGAAACCTTTTCTCCAGTTGCCATGATTAAGTCCATCAGGATCATGCTTGCTATTGCATCTTATTATGACTATGAGATTTGGCAGATGGATGTTAAAACTGCATTCCTTAACGGGAATATAAATGAGGATGTGTACATGACACAGCCTGAAGGTTTTGTAGATCCAAAGAATGCCAATAAAGTATGTAAGCTGCAAAGGTCAATCTATGGATTGAAGTAGGCATCTCGGAGTTGGAATCTTCGATTTGATGAGGAAGTCAAAGTGTTTGGCCTTATTCAAAATGAAGATGAACCTTGTGTGTACAAGAAGGTTAGTGGGAGCTCGACCACATTCCTCATATTGTATGTGGATGACATACTTTTGATGGGGAATGATGTCTTAGCCTTAGAGAAGGTAAAGACTTGGCTTGGTAATACTTTCTCAATGAAGGACTTAGGAGAAGCATCCTACATTCTAGGAATTAAGATCTATAGAGATAGATCTAGAAGGCTTCTCAGACTAAGTCAGAGCACGTACATTGACAAAGTGCTGAAGCGGTTCAGCATGGAGAACTCAAAGAGAGGCAATATCCCCATGCTACATGGAGTCACCGTCTCTAGAGCTCAATTTCCCCAATCTTGTGAAGAGAGGGAGCGTATGAATGGGATCTCATATGCATCATCCATTGGATCCATCATATACGCTTTGTTGTGCACATGCCCAGATGTCTCGTATGCTCTAAGCATGATGAGCAGGTACCAGTCAGATCTCAGGGATGCTCACTGGACAGCCATAAAGAACATCCTCAAGTACTTGTGAAGGACTAAGGATCAATTTCTTGTTTACAGTGGCAAGGAAGAGCTGGTTGTAAAGGGTTACACCGATGCAAGCTTCCAAACCGATAAAGATGATTACAGATCACAGTCAGGATTTGTATTTTGCCTTAATAATGGAGTTGTGAGCTGGAAGAGTTCCATGCAAGAAATAGTTCCCGATTCTACACAGAGGTCGAGTATATTGCTGCTTCACATGCAGCAAAGGAGGCTGTGTGGATCAGGAAGTTCATTTCTGAACTTGGTGTAGTCCCCAGTAGCTGTGATGCAATTGAGCTTTATTGTGACAATAATGGAGCTATTGCACAAGCTAAGAAACCCAGATCACATCAGCGGTCCAAGCACATACTGCGGCGCTTCCATCTCATACGAGAGATCGTAGAGCGAGGAAATGTGAAGATTTGCAAAGTACCCACTGAAGACAACATAGTTGATCCACTGACTAAGTCCCTTTCTCAGCAGAAGCATGATGGTCATGCTAGGTCACAAGGACTGAGGTTCCTTGGTGACTGGCTCTAAGTGCAAGTGGGAGTTTGTTGGTATGTATGCCCATAGAGCAAGTCATTTGATGATTGTAATGGGATACTTTGTAAATGATTTGAATAATAATAAAGGCAATTTCCGATCTATATGTTTAAACTGTTTCTGAGATGATAGTGTAACATGATAGATGTCTAAAGAATGATTTTACTCAATGATGTATGCTTTTAGGTTCATGACCTAAACGATGAGATCATACGGATGTTAAGAGTATACATTCTTGTTTAGTCCCTAGTCAGTTGTTATTGTGGAAATAACCATAGACATCAATAACACTAAAGACTAGATTATGTGTTGGTTGATGATAGAATCTCATTAGTCATGATATAGTGATATCAAACCAAGAACATAGGTACTTGTTAGAGAACAAGGTACCAGACAGACCCACCGTGAGAGTGACATACAGAACCATGACTTGGTAATCACGGTCAGCTCTCACAGTGATGGTGGTGAGTGTGATTCTTAGACCGGAAATCACTACACTCAACACATGTCGTTGGGTACACTTTGACATCATCAAACGCAGTCCTGAAACATGGGTTGTTATAAAGGTGATGATTGGGTGGCTTTGACACATGGGGATTTTGAGGGGTGAGTGATAGATATGGGATTTGTCCCTCCTGAGGGAGTTTGATGTCCTTGGCAACTTGATGAGTAGGATTGAGAAAGGCATGCGCATGTACATGTGAATAAATATGTGATATTGATGTCACACACATCTCACCCAGTCTGCTCTGAGATCAAGGAAATGAATGAACATTGACAGGATGATTGTTCCATGCCTTGAGTTCATTCAGGATATCAGTGACAAAGGAATTATACATTCACTGTAACACCATTCACAGATTTTAGGATTGAAAGTTGTTCTCTAACTTTCTATTTCACTTGGGTAGCACTGATGTGTGACTAGGCACCGCTCTTTGCTTGTGAAGTCATAAATGTTATGGAATTTCACTGCCAACGTGAAATGGACCTGCAGGGTCACACACATAGGATTTAACCTGGAATAGGAGTTTGTCCACAAACATGTTTAGATTGATTACTAAAGGAGTTTAGTAGTTCAATTAAACACTCAATCAATTGATAGCTCACTATCATAGTGTTCAAGGTGTTGGACTGATTGATTAGAGTATCGGATTGATTGAAACTACGATTCACTGATTCTGCACAATCTGCACTCCCAACCGATCGCTCATGTGATGAACCAATCGGTTGAGCTCAGTGAACCGATCGGCTCAACTGGTGAGTCGATCGACTCATGGACAGGGTGAAGCAATTCGTTCAAGTGTTGAAACGATCGGTTCAAGTCAAACCGAGCAAGTTGGGAAAGTAAGATTGGTGAGAAATTTCCTTTCATTTCACTTACCCAATTTGATTGGAACAAGGATTGGTATTTGATACCAATTCAAAACAAAATAAGAAAAGTCAATCGGGAACTGATCAGGACCACGAACCGACCGGTTCAGAAGTGAACCGATCGTTTCATGGGTCCTAACCGATCGGTTGAGGTGTCAACCGACCGGCTCAGATCCCCAACCGACCGTTTTAGTTGTGAAACGATAGGTTCAGGTTACACAGTTGGTTGTTTTGTGGAAAATCTCGAACCCTTCTACTCCTGCTTTAGTCCCGCATTGCCCGGGATAGAGAACCCTGTCCCATGACCCTCCTATATATATAGGGGTATTGGGGGCTTCTCAAAGTACAACTTAGTGTAACCAGTTGCTCTGTAAAGTTGTCGTTCTCTCTGGTTTTGGTAACCGAGAGAGCCCGAGAAAGTGCTACCCGATAAGGGAGGCACAGTAAGGGAAAGACAATTGCAGAAAGCGACTGGTGGCAGGAGAGTGTGTCGGTGACTAGTACGCTGACAAGAGGGTGTGAATCCTTCCGATGCCTTGTGGGACAAGGAGATCGGATTTCCAGGCAGTCCGTGTCGACGACTGCAGAGGCGGGAGACCTCTGTCGCTCGGAGGACAACTGTCAATCCCGACAGTCCCAGTGAGACCAGGATTCATCAGTCCCGGTGCGACTAGGAGCTGCACAGACACCGTCTAAGACCGGAGGTGAAGATCGCGCAAGGCACGAGGTACTGTCTCCGAGCAAGCCTCGGGACAAGGTATGCATCCACAAACCATCTTTCCTATTGTATAGACATTGACGTGATTCCTTTTGTTCTGGGTTTAAAAAAAAAATTGTTTTCGCTGCTTCTCTGCCTCCCGTAAAACCCAACAGCTCCTAGTCGCACCCAGACTGAAAGCTCCTGGTCACACCCAGACTGAAAGCTCCTGGTCGCACCCAGACTAACGGATTGAAAACTATCCTCCAAGCGACAGAAATATCCCACCTCTGTTGTAGTCAACACGGACCACCTAGAACTCCAGTCATCCTGTCCTACAAGACACTAGAAGGAGTCGTCCCCTTTTGTCAGTGTACTAGTCACCGACATGATCTCCCACCACCAATCGCCTTTCTATAGTTGTCTTTCCCTCATTGTGCCTCCCTAGTCAGGTAGCACCTGCTTGGGCTCTCCCGGTTCACAAACGGAGAGGACAACTTTACAGAGCAACTGGTGTTGTCTGAGATGTGCCTGAGAAGCCCCCAGTACCCCTCTATATATAGGAGGGGTTAGGGTCAGGGTTCTTAGCCCCGGGCAATGCGGGACTAAAGCGGGAGTTGAAGGGCCTGAAATTTCCACGAATTGATACACTGCCGCAAGTGAACCAGTTGTTTCACAAATGAACCAATCGTTTGGGGACTGAACCAATCGGTTCATCTCATGAACTGATTGTTTGGGGAGCTGAACTGATCGGTTCATGCATGAACTGGTCATTTCACTTCCCAGGTCAGTTCCCAATTGACTTTTTTCTTTCCGCTTCCAATTAATCCAAAGATCAATACTTGTCCCAATTGAATTATACAAGTGAAATGAAAATATTTTCTCACCAACCTAACTTTCCCCAAACTGGCTTGTTTGTTCTAGCTGAACCGATCGGTTCAACACTTGAACCGGTCATCTCACTTGACCATGAGCCGATCGGTTCAATAGCTTGAATCGGTCGGTTGGCAGTCCAGGTTGTGCAAAAATCAGTCAATGTAGTTCTCAATTAATCTGACACCCAAATTAGTTAGTCCAACACTTGAGCTTGGTGATTCTGAGTCAAGTCAATTGATTGAATGTTTAATTGAACTACTAAACACATTTAGTAAAAAATATAAACATCATTCATGGATAAACTCCTCTTCTAGGTTAAATCCTATGTGTGTGACCCTACAGGCCCATTTCACGTTGGCAGTGAAAGTCCATAACACTTATGACTTCACAAGCAAGGAGTGGTGCCTAGTCGCACATCAGTGCTACCCAAGTGAAAAGGAAACTTGGTGAACAACTTTCAATCCTACAATCTATGAATGGTGTTACAGTGAATGTATAATTTCTTTGTCACTGATATCCCAAATGAACTCAAGGCATGAAACAGTCATCCTTTCAACATTCATTCATTTCCTTGATCTCAGAGCAGACTGGATGAGATATGTGTGACATCAATATCACATATTGATTCACACATGCATGTGCATGCCATTCTCAGTCTGACTCATGAAGTGGCCATGGACATCAAACTCCCTTGGGAGGGACAAATCCCATATCTATCACTCACCCCTCAAAAGCCCCATGTGTCAAAGTCACCCAATCATCACCTTTATAACAATCTATATTTCAAGACTGCGTTTGATGATGTCAAAGTGTACCCAACGACATGTGTCGAGTGTAGTGATTTCAGGTCAAAGAATCACACTCACCACCATCACTGTGAGAGTTGACTGTGACTACCAAATCATGGTTCCATGTGTCACTCTCACGATGGGTCTGTCTGATACACTTGTTCTCTAACAAGTACCTATATGTTTGGTTTGATATCACTATATCATGACTAATGAGATTCTATCATCAACCAATACACAATCTAATCTTGTGTGTCATCGTTGTCTATCAACCTTCCACAATAACATCTGACTAGGGACATAACAAGAATGTATACTCTTAGCATTTGTATGATCTCATCATTTAGGTCCTTAACCTAAAAGCATACGTCATTGAGTAAAACAATTCTTTAGACATACAATATGTTCTATCATTTTCTCATAACTGACTGAACCAGAATGAATTGGAAGCTTGCCTTTGATGTTTATCCAATCAATCCTAATGTATCCCACCAATCATCCCATGATTGGCTCTCAGGGCATACATACCAACAGACTCCCACTTGCACTGCCAGCCAATCACCCCAGAATCATATTCTTATTGATCTTCAAACATGTCCCACATGTCACTGTGCTCTAGTGCTAACACAGTGAGTTACGGCAACACTTTGCCTAAGTTGGTATTATTGCAAATCTTACATCTCTTCACTATATGTCTTACGTATGAGATGGATTGCCATAATATGCGATCCAATATTCCTTTGCTAACCTTTAGCCTCATTGCATAACCAAGCACTCCTTACTTGTCATCAATGATCGGAATATCTATAAGTTCATCTTTATGAACTCCCAAATCCATATAGTATCCATTGTTGTTCTCTAACACATGGATACTCGGCATTTCCTTTTAAAACGGCTTAATTGGAACATTCCCATTTTTCGACACACATTCACTTTTATATATCCCATATATATTTTGCGATAAATTTTCTATCTTTTCTGGAAGTTCATGTCAGTGTAACGCTTTACAGTAAACCCTTCCTCATTTCCATAGAACTAGTACTTCTCAAGTACTTATCAAGTTCTCATGGTATTCCAGTAACCCTTACTGGAACTAGACAGACATCCACTCATCATATCCCACATACGAGTCATCAGGATGAGCATACCATATTGTCATGTCCTACATACAAGATGATAAATGCATTTTATTCTTTCTATGTCCATACATGTAAGATAAAGGGATGATTACATATATGATAGATCCATATCTATTCTTTGTGTTCCCATTCTTCATAAGAATTGAGACACTTGGCTCTGGTATACTAACTCCATTTAACATGGATAAGTTTTCTCCCACTGAATCTGTGCATACTGAACCCCTCAGTACAGATTGTCAAGGTATGCTCTCTCTTTTCCAGGTCAAGAGGTTTTTGAGAACTATCTCTATAGGTCTCTATTCCTATCACATAGGAAATGTCTCTATCTTCCTTAAAGATAATTTCCACAAAGGATTCCATTTCAGAACATCTCATTCCTCATCAACATGTGGAATGCAAATATGCCCCCACTAAATTACATATCCCTTATTTATCTTTAACATATCAGTCAAACCCTTTGACTATATTATCAAAGTAAAGATCCCAACTTTGAGTTTCTTGTACTCAATCAATCACATTGATTAGTCCATTGTAACTTATAGACTTTATTTGCATTAATGGATTCATAAACCTTATATGTTGTGTTACGTACACATCCTTGTTTTATTCCTCACAGAAATGTGGTTTTAGTATATGTATGCCAAATCTCTTAGTCATTAAGTTACAATCAATAAGCATGATCCTTCTCAAAATGTCATCCATGTGTCTTAATGCTTAAGACTTATATGTACTTATGGGTTTTATCCCAATGTGTTCTACCATCAAGGTCATACCTTATAGTTCACATGGAAGTCATTTAGGATCTAATGGTCATAACCCATAACTCAAAATTTGGTTCCTCAATATCATCTAGATTGTTGACTCATCATATGACCAACTCATCATATTGATATTTGAGGTGTATCCGTTAAGGAATTTTGAGAACTCACAACACTTTGTGATTCTTAATATCATTTATTAGTGTAAGGTATTCTCTATTTAAAAAGAATTTATTTATTTGATAATCATCCTCTAACTCCTTAGAGTATGACTCCCTTTTTTATTTAGACAGCACTATGCCTTAATCATGATTTCTCTATGATACACTATCATAATCACTCATAAGGTTCTCAAATATTTGGTTTAAGTATCTCATTCGTTGATCACATCCAAGAATTATTACTTTTACCAAATTTGTACTTCATCCATGATCTTCTTAAACACTTCAAGATATTCATATTGGTATTTCTCTAAACACCATTTGAAGTATTAGCATTTGATCCAATAGATATGTAAATACATCATATGTATTATAGCTAATAGGATAATCATTATCTCACTACCACTAGTGAAGATTGATTTATCATGTCTAAGATATTCATTTCTCTTAATGGTTCCCAACCAAAAGAGTCTAGCTTTATCCATAAATATGGCAACTAGAGATGAATTTCTCATGATAATGTTAATTCATTGTTTGAGTTATCAATAACTTTTAGGTATCATTTTATCTTATACATACCAAGTACCACAAGATAAATAAGGCATTGCCACAAAGATCACATCTTTGAAACTGAAACATCAACTTTATTGATAGCCACCCTTGTCACAACAAGATGCAACAATAAAGTGTTTCTTTTGGCAAATTGAAATAGCAATTCTCAACTCTATTTTGTGCCCTTCATAATGAAATAAATTGAAAGGTACTCCTATCTGTGGCAGGAACACTTTCTCCAATGATGAGTACTCTTTCTTGGTCCTTTCACAAAGGCCATCACTTCTTTATTAGATCATACATACCATATATGTCAGATCTATATTTTGGTATCATATACCTCAGATAAAGAAGTGTTTATTTCATGATACCTATGATGGAGATCTCTATCCCATTCCTTTCATCTTCTTTTGTTCTTCCAGATATAGAGGGAAATTTATCCTCCCTCGTTCACCCTTCCCATGTGCCTTGAGGCTGAAGATGACTTGGGTTGCTGGCTAGCATCAGAACCCTTCTTAGCTTTGTCCTTGCCCATGCCCTTGGACCTTCCTTTGTTTCTATTGATCAACATCACAGATTTAGGCTTGTCCTTCTTCATCTGTTTCTTGAGGCTAAAGATGGCTTGGGTTGTTGGCTAGCATCAAAACACTTCTTTGCTTTACCCTTGTCCTTGCCTTTAAGACTTTCCCTTCATTAATCACATCAAAGATTAGGGTTTGTCTTTCTTCATCTTTGCCTCTATTGTCCTCAACATGTCCAACAACTCTGTCAATGCTTGTCAAAGTTATTCATGGTGTAGTTCATCATGAATTGTATGATTCTCGTAACATTTGCAATATCATACCAGTAGCCAACTTTTGACTCAGAGGGAATCCTTGTCTAGTCAGGTTTTTCCACATACCCAATCACATTGAGTGTGTGAGAACCAACTAGATCTCCTTCTGTCATGACATACTAGGACAACGTCTTGGAGAAATCATATGTTTCATGTTGTCTCTGCAACTCATAGTTCAGAGAATACAACATTAAGCACTCCACATCAATGGCATCCTTAGTATGCTTCCATAAGCATCCTTTCCGTCGTTGGTGTGGTGGGATTGAGTTCACCTAGTTCTGGTATAACTAGGACTTAGAGCTTTCGCTATTCAGTTGAGAACACTTCTCAACGTCATAACCAGTCGTGGAAATTATTCCCATTTAGTTTTATCTCAATGAAAGTGATTATTGTTGATTAGCCATTTATTGTACAAAAAGGAAATATATGCAATTTAGTCCAAAAACTCATTTTTGACTTATTTGATTGATTTGAAAAAGTTTTACGATATAATTAGGACTTTAATTAATTTTCGTTCCCACTATTTTTGTTCAAATTGATAGTCCTCACCATCAATTTGGAAGATTGTAGCGTACAACCTTCAAGTGGGTCAAGATCCCAAAATCCTCTCAGTCATGGACTAGCTAGGGCTGTCACCCACAACTTAGATCTTCCAGGTAGGCAACTCTTTCCAATTGCATCATATGCAAATCTTGAAAGATGGCATGCACAACTCCTTGCCATGATCACCTCCATGTGTCAAGGTGCTAGATCCTATCTAGCTCACCTTGTTAAGTCTGATCCAAAGCCAACACGATGAATATGCACCCTGCTAGGATAGACCCACATATTCGCCCTTCACGCTTCCATGAGATGGACGGTGCACCACGCTACGGCGTTCCCACCCTTGGTCGATCAAGCTTTTCACATGTGTTGCAATTGGAACGCATCTAAAACTTTGTAAAAATTAACTGTTGAGTGTTTATTTACTCTATTATCAAGTTTTCTGGGGATTCCTTGAGGATTTGTGAAAATTAACATTTGAGTGTTTATTTACTCTATGTTCAATTATAATGCCACAAAGAGTATCACATAAAGGAATACTATGTGAAGAAAATGATTGTTCTACAAGTAATATATTGCTCATATATTGTTATTTGTATTTGGACACTTTTGCATTCACCCCATCATACATAGTATAACTTGTTATACTGAACCACATTTTATTTCTCGGCATTTTAGGTACATGCTAATTATGAAGATATCATGATGAGATAAACCATATGGAAATTACTTGAAGGCATTTAAAATAAGTTAAAAGGGGATTAGATTGAAATATACTTCTTCTCAATAGGTATTAGTTTCATGAGGAATATCATAGTACAATTTTTAAACCATATTTGGAATTTATGAAATTATTTGTTGTTATTTATTATTTACTAAGTTTGGATCCTTGGGAATATAGGTAATAACTCTCAGCTTGAAGGTCTTTCCTTAATTGAGGGGCATTGAAAGTGAGGTTGTTAATGGATCTCTGAGACTCATTAATTGATGAGACATGTGTGATTTAGAAATGATGAAACCAATCAACATGGAAATCGATGAGAAAGTAGGCTTGATAACTGATGATGTTTCCAGGTGATCAACTGATTGATCTTCTATGTACTTAAACCAAAGGGCTTTCTGGCCTATTGAAGTGCTAAAAAATATAAAAATTTTGTATATATCAATGAGAATGATGCCAAAACCACTAAGAATGGTAGGAAGGATATAAAAAAAAGGATGCTTTTACCAATAAAAGTCATTCTTGTACCAATGGTATCTCTACCAATTTGTTATGAGCAATTTTGGACTTTTGCACCCACTCTAGTACATAAAACCCCTCCCACTCATCCTTGAGGCTCATTCTTTATCCCACATTCTTCTGGAAACGTTGAGAAGACATGGAGGTTAATAAAATTCCCTTGGAGGTTGACAGCCATGGTGGGAGCTTACATGTATATCAGTGTGGATGCATGTCAAAGGTCAAGAAACTCCATCGTGTTCCCAAACTTCCCAACCTTATTTTATATCAAAAACATACACTAGTACATAAATGACATAATGTTACCTTTGATGGTGTCTGTTACAAAAAAAAATTGACGCCAAAGAAAAATGACGTCGGTTATATAAGATAACTGTCACCATATGTGAAGTCCTCCCCATTTAGAAAACATACGATTACCACTTTAACTTTAACGTCAGTTTCTTATAAAAGAAAGTGACGTCTAAAATTACCCACATAATACAATTTTCCATGGAAAAAATTTGCCTCCATAAATTTCAATACGGCGTCCGTTTTCTCAAATCAAAGACACATGTTTCATGTCATGTCCACACAAAAAAAGTATCCCCTCATTAGTTGTCAGCTGTTCCAAAAGATAGATGACTAATCTCCCTCACGAGACAAACTTTTTTTTAACAGGATAGGTCTGTAGCGTCATTTTGTACTAGAAACCAATGACTAGGTGTTTTCGCATCTTGACCCTGTGAAAATATCCCCCCCAATTTACTCCTTCGTCATCGGTTTGTATTGGGAAACCGACAACTGTGGTCCTAACACCAGAACAATTTTTTTTTAATTTCAGTATGTAAATAGATGTTAGTTTTTATCTCTAGCAATTGAATACTAAAACCCTAACTGGGCACAACTTTTTTCTTAATATTTGCACAGAGTTTTCAATTTTTCACAAGTGATCGATGCCTATAAGAGTTAGGCATCAGTTTTTTTAACAACCAACGACTACAAGTAACTTAATAGAAATTTCATGAAACACACACTCTTCCCCATTGTTTGTTTCATCGAGCGGTTCATCTAGCTAGGTCTCTCTAGCAATTTTCCCCTCCATCCATCGTCGACTACCACTCTTCCTCCAACTGTCGTTGTTGCTCGCTAGAGAGGATACTGGAGCTTCTAACACTGTTGTTCGCCCTCTAGCTGCTGAGTTGGCTTCCACCACCATTTTTCCTCTATTGCCACCCCTCTGCCTCCGCCTCCGCCACCTCCACCTGCTGATTTGGCCATTGCCACCATCGCTTTGCCTCAAGCACCCAGGTCTAGTGGACAGACTGCTGCCCAAGTATAGTGGAGAGGAAATCTCTTCTTAGCCTTGTTGCTCTGCTGCTCTCCTTAAATTTAGGTGATTATCTTCCCTCTCTCTATTAATGATACTAGAAATATATTTTTCACATTTGATTGATGATAAATATGCCTAACGATATATCATTTAGTTCTTCATAATATAATGATTCAAAATGTTCCTTAATTATATGAGGTAAAAATACTTCTATAATTGAATGATGAAATGTAACTAGGGTTTTAATTTTAAATTGGATAAAATATTTGGGTGTAGTGTTCAATTTGGATATAAGTGCTTGTATGTTTGGGTGCATTGATCAATTTGAATGTTGTATCGATAAATAATTGATGTGTTTAAATATGTCAGATATCAATAAATATGTGATGTTTCTAAGATCTAAAATGTCTTGATAAACCTTAACCCCTTTTTCCCTATTATCCGTTGGCCTAGAAGCTTGCCTGAGATTTACTCATTCGGAGTAAATTGGGGATAGTCCCCAATTTGGGACTGTTCTTGAACACTTAATATCACTTACGATGTAAGTGTATCATGTATTCGACCTTCAAGATGCTTATTCAGCACTTCCCCTTTTGTTCTCTAATTTAATATGTTGGTGGACATTTTCCCATCTACATAGGTTTACTTGGAGAACTGCGGGGAAATGTTGCCGAAATTTTCTTAAAAATCAAATACACATTAAATACTTACTAGTGAGTTAGGTGTTCAATAATGGGATAGGTGGTACACATATTCATTATAAGACCCTAAACCCTAATATTTTAACCCTAAATCATAATCTTTTAACCTTAATCATTAAACTTTTAACCCTAAACCCTAATCTTTAAGTCCTTAACTTAATATGTAAACCCTAAACCCTAATCTTTTAACCCTAAATCCTAATATGTTAACCCTAAACCCTAATATTTTAACCCTTAACCCTAATCTTTTAATCCTAAACCCTAATCTTTGAATCCTTAACCTAATATGTAAACCCTAAACCCTAATACTTATTTCTCTTTGATCATAGAATGGATAGATCATGGATTTCCATTTGTTGCACCCTAGAGTTTATTGTTGGTCTTGATCAATTTATTAGATTTGTGGAGAAATATAGAAAATAACCTGGAGATAGGTTCTATTGTCCATATAGGCATTGTGGTAACAACCTGTAATTCAGCACTGGTTATGGAATCAAAATTCATGTCATGTGCAACAAAATTGTACAAGGCTATACAGAATGGTACTGGCATGGAGAGATTTCAAACCTAAAATCAGTAGATGTCAATAGCAGTTCTTGTGTTGAACAAGAAATTGCCATCGATGACGTAGATGTGGCCAAACCAATTCTGACAGATATCGTTAATGTGATGTTGGATAATTGTGGGGTAGAGCACACCGATCCACCTTCCTTGTTTAGGAACATTGTGCATGATGTTGAGAGACCTTTATATAAAGGTTGTACTAAGTTTACAAAGCTAAGCCTTGTGTTGAGATTGTATAATATAAAGTCTAACAATGGATGGAGTGACAAAAGCTTCGCGTCAGTGTTGTCTTTATTGAAAAGTTTTCTTCCTAAAGGAAACAAGCTTCCAATGTCGACATACAAGTTAAAGAAAATCTTATGTCCAATGGTAATGGAGGCTAAGAAGATACATGCTTTCCCGAATGATTGTGTATTATTTCAAAAGGACTATTTGGATTTGAGAGATTTCCCAAAATGTGGGGCGTCAAGGTTTAAAATGACGACTTTGGGAAAGTCCAAAACTGGATCTCCTGCCAAGGTGATGTGGTATCTACCTATAATACCACAGTTTCAATGCTAGTTTTCCAATATGATAGATGTATAGAATTTAAAGTGGCATGCAGAGGTTAAGAAAAATAATGATGGGATTCAATGACGTGTGTCTGATACCCCCAGTGGAAGAATATTTATTTATTATACCTTGAATTTGGTGAAGAAGTCAACAATCCAAGACTTGGGCTTTGTACTGATGGGATGAATCTGTATATCACATTGAGCATCCAACATAGCACTTGGAATGTTATGCTTGTTATATACCATCTTCCATCCTGGTTGTGTATGAAAAGTATGCTATGTTGTCGTTGTTGATATCGGGCCCTAAACAACTTGGAAATGAAATTGACATTTATCTTGAACGTGATTGATGACTTAAAGAAACTCTAGGGTGAAGGTGTGGCACTCTATGATGCTTCACATAGAGAGACATTTCATTTGTATGCTATGTTGTTTTGCACTATTAATGACATTTTGGCATGTCAGAATTTGTCTGGATATAGTGTAAAAGGATCCAAAGTATGCCCTATATGTGAACAGAACACTGCTTCAATATGACTAAAACATGGATGTAATAGTGTATGTCTTGGTCACTGAAGGTTTCTTCCAAAATTTCATCTGTATCGAAGGATGAATAAAGCATTCAATGGATGGAATGAGGAATGGAGTGCCCCTAAACCTATACGAGGGGAGGCTGTTTATGAAAGAGTAAAAGACTTTTTCAATGAATTTGGTAAGAGATAACAATGTACCATTCCACACAAAGTGAAAAATCTTTATCCAAGAAAAACTCAATATTTTATGATCTTCCTTATTGGAGTCTTTGGTAGTTAGGAATTGTATCAATGGCATGCGTGTTAAGAAAAATGTTTGTGATAGTGTCAGTGGTACTTTGTTAAATAAACCAGGTAAGTATAAAGATGGCATCAAATCCAAAATGGACCTATGTGAAATGTGAATAAGGAAAAAATTAACAGAAGTAGTGAATAGTGATCGGGGAACATATTTACATCCTTCTTGTTACACGTTGTCTAGAAAGGAGAAGAAAGCTTTTTGTGAGTGCTTGGTCAATGTTGAGGTAGCATAGGGTTAAGGTAGCATAGGGTTACTCATCCAACATCCCTACATTGGTATCAATGAAAGATCTGAAGATGATAGGTCTTAAATCTCATGATTGTCACACTCTAATGTAACAAATATTGCTCGTGGCAATTTGATCCATAATGTCATAAAGCATGTAAGTTTTGCAATCACCAGACTTTGTTTCTTCTTCAATAGTCTATGCAACAAAATTATTGATCCTGAGAATGTTGATAAGTTGCAAAGAGAAGAGGTTGTTACCCTATGTCATCTTGAGATGTATTTTCCTCCTTCATTCTTAGATATCATGGTACATCTTATTGTCCACCTTACTAGGGAAGTGAAAATATTGGATACAATTTTCTTGCATTGGATGTATCCTTTTGCATGATACATGAGCATTTTTAAAGGTTATGTTCAAAACCGTTATCATCCTTAAGGGAGTATTTGTGTGGCGAGAGAAGTTATAGATTTTTGCAATGACTTTCTGAGTGGTAATGGCGCTCATGTAAATGACAAGAATATTGAGGACTATTATGGCAAAGGAACTTTAGGAGCACGAATGAAAGTAATCAGCCCTGAGCTGTGGGAACAAGATCACTTGTATATTTTACATAGCATCGATCAAGCGAATATTTATATAACGGAACATACCAATTTCATTAAGAAACAATATCCTTGAGCCAATTCAATGTGGTTTGCTAGACATCATAACAAGACATTTATTAAGTGGTTTGAAGATAAAGTCTTACATCAACTATCTCAACACCAAATAATATTGTTGAAAATATCAAATGCCTCACCTTTAAACCAAAAATGAATGTTATAACTTATGAAGGGTTTGACATAAATGGGTTCTCATATTACACAAATCATCAAGATGAAAAGAATGTCATCTAAAACAATGGAGTCACCCTTCAATCATCTTCATTGTTTTTTTCTAGTGCCAAAGATAAGAGTCCACGTGAAGCTAAAATGTCATATTATGGTGTCATTGAAGACAGGTGGGAGTTTGACTGTGTAGATTTCAAAATTCCACTCTTTAAGTGTAATTGGGTTGATAACACCAAATGATTTATAGTGGATGACTTGGGTTTCACATTAGTGAATTTGGAAAAGATTGGGAAGAAGGGTGAACCATTCATATTAGCATCACAAGTGAAACAAGTATTTTATATTGATGATCTTGAAAATGGAAAATGGCCAGTTGTTCTTCGTGGTAAAAGAGAGTTCATTGAAGATCCTTTAGATGAAGAAGAGTACTATGATAAGTATGATGAGTCCATTCCATTCTCTGTTAGCTTGCCAACACCAAATATTGAAGCTAACGATGACTTATATGTGAATGGAGATCACACAAAATGAATGTTAATTGATAAAAGATCTTAATATTAGAGGCATGTATTTATGTTCTTAAATGTTTTTTTTAATGTTAGATCGATGTGAAATTTACAATGTGATATTAATTTCATTAAATGTTAAAAGTTTGATTCTTTTTATATGAAACTTTTTTAGATGGCTGACCACGAGTATAATGCTTATGATGATGATTACCATCAGGGTGAGACACCACGTCACAATGTAAGTTTTACAATAAATCTATCTATATGTCCATTTATAAGTTATATCATATATGTATTTTTTTGTGAATTTTTAGGTTGAGGATGTACCCCCTGAAAATCTTGTGCCACTTGATGAGTAGCAAAAAAAATGAAAAAAAATTAGGGGCACCACTATGATGAATAAGTTACTACAACAAAGGGGAAATGGACCAAAATTGGTTGTGGATTTTGATCATGTAGGAAGTCCACTTGGAATGAACCATGGCTCATTTGTTTCATATCTTGCAGTTATTACTCATAGACATTATAGTGTAAATGTAGAATCTTGGCATACAGTTCCTAGAAGAAAGACTTAGTATGGAAAGAACTATGTGTGAGATATTATCATTTGTAATTCTATTTTTAAAGTTATTTACAATTCTATTTTTTAGAATAATCTATTAAATATATGAACTTATACATAGTATATTTGAACTGGATGAAAGCCTACATCGTAAAAAGGTGATGCAACATTGTAGGAGGGTCCAAAGGAACTATAGGACAACTCTCAACTGATAATACATACGAGAGGCTGATAAGAGGAAGAAGTCAGCCCTTGAGCAATGGAACTACCTAGACCCAATACAGTGGGAGGCATTTGTTTCCAAGAGACATACCAATGAATTCAATGTATTAAGTGCCACTCCCAATTTAGTAAATATACATTCATATGAATTTACCTATTCATGATTGACCTTGATTGTACTAACCAATTCAATGTGCTTACTAACAAGGCTATCAGTGATGCTCAAAGAGAAAGGCGTGCACTGAATGTGCATCACCACATGATGGGTCCAGGTAGCTATGCAGCCCTTCTCCAAAAACTACATCTTCTATTTAGCAACCTATTGCTTCTACTGTAGAGACTATTGAGTCCTCTACTAGTCCCGAACTTCTGCATCGCCATGATGTGTGAATAACTGGGAGGCAAAACAATAAAGGAGATATAACCAACCCAACAACTAGTGAGGCGGATGCAAAAAAAGTAAAATTCAACTCTCAAAGCAATTAGTATTGATGATTGTTATGTTTACTTACAAATTTCTATTGATGATGATTAGACAGAACTTCATGATCAGAGGAAGGAAGGCTCGTTCATCTCTGAGGGCACAAGGGATGAATTGATAGTTGCTCTTAGTAACCAGAGCATCCTAGACGTGTTAGGGATGTAAGAGCTGGTGTTGACCTAAGAGCATTCTTTTCAGCCATCACAGCCCAAACATGTCCAAAAAGGGGGATATTCAAAAGCTAAGGTAACCTATTCTTTTTTTAGAATGTTATTGCAAAGGGAATTCAGGAATCAAAAAGTGTTTCTTTTTGGCCATGTATAGGCAGATGAGTTAATTGATAAGAGAGTCTATAAAGCAACGAGCAAGTGGTTGGTGTCTCAGGCTGCCACTCAAATAGTACCTATTGCATGCCTCTCTTCCCCTATGATAGTGGTGGTTGGGAGTGATACTGTAGAGGTGGTTGGGAGTAATCCTTTAGACCCACTACCTACCACGTCCTCTGTAAATATTTTTATGACATAGTATCTAGTCTTTTCAAGATGATATGTTTACGTATGTATATAACATACTCTATGTAAATTTGTAGGGGTTGAGGCCATGTCATCTAAACTTGAAAGAATTCATCATTGTAGAGGGTGAGGCTTACCCACGCCTTCTAGGGCACACGATTCATGGCACTCTAGTACCTGATGGTATGATTTGTGTGAGCCTGAGGCTTATCTTCCCCACTTGGGGGAACATCCATTGGCATATGCCCACCCAGATGCTGACACGCTTGGTGAAGCAGAAGGTGGAGTGGTCTTGTATCCCGAAGCGGGAGTCATCTATATTGATCATGTATGATGCATTTACATTATGTTAATTGATATGTGTATATACGTGGCAATTGATATGAAATTACATATGCAGGACAAAGGCAAGAAACACGCTATAGCTCATCCTCCTCCACCTCCACCTCTTCCTCATGTACCTAGTTGGTTTCTAAAGGACCTATATGAATCGATAGGTTTCCAATGTAGAGGTATGGAAATATGGATAGGTGAGCATTATGAAACTTCACCTATTATTGTTTCTATGGACGAGGATGCTAAAGGCCAATCATATGATAATAATATATTTCTACAAGATATTTTGGAGTTGTTTTGTTATGTTTGTCTAAATCCATCAATGATAGAACTATGGATGTGGTGAGACTATATACCTCGTTTTATATATTGTGTTTAGTTTTTTTATATATTAATGCATGCATAATATAAGTTTTGCAACCACTTACATAGGTTCTGTAAATATTTTTCAATGACTCATGTGGGATTTCTATTTCTATCCTTGATCAGTCTTGTAAATGAAGACCCTATATTAGTTACCTTATATTGTTGTGTTACTTTTAAATGTTTTGGTGAAAAGAAAAAGACTGTGATAATAGATCCATATAATGTTGGGTAAGTTTTCTTATATTTTTACTTAAGAAAATTACAATTCATTGTGGATTTTGATTTCTATATTTTTTACTTTCTCATCACTAGAGGTAAGCATTGGGAGCTACTAGTTGTTGTCGCCTAGACGATGACTATTTATTATCTGGATTCTAAGGGGAACAAATTAGACTATTCAATACATGATTTGAAAAGTCCATTATACACATGAGAATTTTTTTATATTTATATCTGTTAACAACTATTATTACATGACTATTTACTAATACAATTCAATGTGTTACATTAATATAGGGCTTTAAAAGATTTGAAAAATGTTGGAGAAAATGTGGATAAGAAAAAGAAAGTGATAGTTTGGAAGAATGTGGATGTAGTTTCCTGACTCTAATGCATATTTTATTTATGTGAACTATGCTTATTTTTATTTTTTAACATTTTATATGTTGAAATGTATAGCGTGCTATGAAAAATAATGGTTGGGCATGTGGGTACTATGTGATGCGATATATGGACTTGATTGTCAGAATTGTTGCCCAAGATATCGAAAACATACAATATGTAATATATAGTCTTGATCATCATAAGTATAGTCTCATTAGATATTATAATAGTATCAAACATATTAGTTATATATATACATCATTCTCTTTGCATGTGTTTAAAACTAGTGACTTCAATACATGGGAAAAGTTGTTAGATGTACATATGCCCTATATGATAGAATAATTATATGACATAAGAAAACAAAGGGCCAAAGCCTTTGAAATGGAGGCAATTTTTTATTATGATTGTAGTACTGATGATAAAGAATGACATTTCTAAACTTTAGTATCTTTAATTCTATATGTATGTGGTGCTTATGTATACATTTGTGAATGACTTTTTTTTAATTGTCTTATTGAAATTTAATCTATATACATGTTTGTGAATGTGAAGATGAAAGAATTAATGTGCTTCTACATGTGTGTGAATGTAAAAATGGATGAAATGAATGGAACTGTAGGTTTCTACATGTGTGTGAATGTGAAAATGGATGAATGAATGATACTGTAGGTTTCTACATGTGTGTGAATCATGTGAATGAATTAATTGTGTTTCTACATGTGTGTGAATCACATGATTTATATATATAGTCTTGATCATCTTGTTATTGTTTGTTTGTGGCCTATTCTTAGGCTGAAATCACAGGATATTATAAACCTATTGTTTAGAATTGAATTGTAGGTTATGTATACTACTGACCAGATAGACAACAGGCTTTCAAGATGGTATAGAAAAAATGACACTTAGTCATCTGTCATTTATAATAACCATCAATGGAATTATACGTCGTCACTTTTTTTATAAGAAATTGATGACTATGTCTTAAACCAGACCAAATTTTTTTTGGATATAGAGCTAGATGTCAATTTATGAACCAGAACTGACAACAATTTGTATCTATATTGTCAGTTTTACACCAAACTGACGACTATAAACTAAACACTTTTTGTTTGGAAAGGGAGTTAGTCGTCAGTTTCACATGAATCACTGACGGCAATGTCTTGGGGTAGGCGTCAGTTTTATTTACATAACCGACAACCATGGAACCTATCGATATTGGTTCTTTTTCAATTGCAATTGGGGCCAACTCTACGTTATCGATTTCGGAACCGATGTCATAGGCTTATACCTTCACCTTTATTGTTGCCCACTAGAGTGTCACTTTGAAACCGATGTTAAAAGGCCGTTTTAACCAACATTAAAGGTAGTATCTATACTAGTGATATCATCATATCTCCTAACATCTTATTACTTTTTTTCTTCAAACCTTCCTCCTCCTTGGTCGAATTCCATGGTTTTCCATGGTAGTAACTTTCTCATCTAGCTAAAGTACCTTATTTTATCCTATTTTGCCCTTGTTTGTTGTAGATCCACCACTAAGGAGTCTTCTTGGATATGAAGAGGTGATCATGGGCATGAAAAGGAACTTACTTGGATGTGTTCTTGATTTTATTCACTTTAGACTCTTCCTTTAGTTCAGCCCCATAGTCTTTCATCATGGATACTACCCCATCTAGCTAAAGAACCTTCCTTTTTCATTTTTTTGATCTAAGGGAAGCTAGATTTGCTCGGAGCTTAGGTTTTGGAGTTGTTGGAGAGTTGATCTAGGATCTAGAATCATGTTTGAAGATATGTCATATGTACCTCAGGATTACCACCATGAGAGGAAAGTGATATAGCATTTGTTAGCTTTTTTTTACTTGTGCATGCAAATCCCTAAACTTGGTCTAAAACCGATTTAGATGCCTCAAGATCTGACCTTAAAGATCTACTTTCCTATTATATTATGTGGTTATGTATTTTCATGCCTACTGTTATCTTTTAATAGTGATTCTAGATGATATGCACATTACCCTTATCGATTCAAAGATTATATTTTTGGAGTTTATACATTGGGGCTTGAATATGTATTAATCTTGTTTTATGATTCCCTAATATGCTAACATATGATTTCTAGATTAGTATACTAGATAAGTGAAAGGGAAATAATAAATATCATGTCCTACCTGATCTTCTGAAAGTAATCTCACATATTAATCTCATGTCCACTTAAATATGGTTTTTTTTGTTGAAATTCAAAATATGTGTGAAATGTTACTAAAAACATTATCTTTATGGTATCTTGGTTCCATATGATGTGGAAATAAATATACATGGTATTCTTACTTACAAGTAGTAGATGTATAATGATTTTAAGTCTCTTATAGAACTATTATGCTTCTGAAATTTCATTTTACCCATAATCTCAAAATATATCATCTATGCATAAGATTGGTCCTTTTAAGTGTAATATTGTGTTTGATGCAACTCTCACATACTTTACAATTTAAAGTTATAATTTGATGTAGTGTTGTATTATAGTAATATGAGGTATCATCAAGAATCTTGGATGGTTTGGATATTCATGTGAGGTCTTGTCCTTATTATGGCCTCATGTGGTGAAATTTGCTTTTCATGTCTAGTAGTCATCGTTTGTGCTATAACAAGTACCTTGGGTTACTTTAAATATTTAGAAATTATGCAACTAATGGATTCATAAGTAAAGATAAAATTATTATTAATCCATAAAAATATATAAATGTACATAAAGTACATCATGGGTGTAACTAATAAAATTCATATGAAGTAACGCAAAATTTTACTAATCCATTTGAGTTTTATAAAATATTATAGCAATTATTAGTTAAAAGGGTCCTAATGGAGTAATTTTCCTCATAATACCATTATGTATGTATTTCATATCTCCTTTCTCTCTAACCATAAGATATTGAATAATTATGAGATAAAATTTGACATTTCAATATGTAACGTAGATATGGGATATGAAGACATGTTGACTTGATGCATTGAGGATGATAACTTGAATGCAACAGGTGTAATGATTAGGATGATTCCAAGGTCCAAGGGTTAGCACTCATCCAAGGATTGGAAATGAATGAAATATAATATGGTGGGTAATATGGTGAAATGCTTAAGGTGGAAAGATGATGTGATCTTATGGGTTTGATAATGTTGTCCTAATAATAGTATACAGTTTTTTATTTTTTAGTAGGCTCTTAAAGATAATGAAATGAGAACTGGGTTACTTGAACTAAATGTTAATAAATATAATACAATATTGTGGTTCCTCATGATACCCTTAAAGATACATGACTAATCATGTTGTATAATAATATATTGTCCTATATCACGGTTATGATAATTTATATGTTTTGAAAATGGACTACCTTTTTTTTACCTTTTCACATTGGAAATGAATTAGTGGAAGGATAAATATCCCATGTAATATCTTGGTAATGGTTGACGTGCCATGACTTTACATTTTGGCCCTTGTAATAGCTGAGATTGATAAGTTGGCCTTATTGTAGCCGAGATCGGTATCTTGGGCCTTATTGCGGATGAGATTGATATGTTTGGCCTTGATGTGGATATTTTGGGTCTTGTTATGGCCGTAGATGATTAATTATACCCTAATCTCATTTTTCATATATGTGAATACATTTTATGTATTTTGGAGTTGTTAAGTTTATTAATTTGTCAAATATATGTCTTTGTATTGTTTGTAAATATTTGGTATAGCTAAAACATTAGTAATTAACTTAATTAATCATGTGTAACTACAATCACATAGAGTCATGAGTCTGTAGATCTATATCCATGGTTTTTTACAGGAAAAAGAGAAATGAGTTAATCTTGTAGAAATAAATGAACTGTAAGAAGAGTCTTAGAGCATAAAATTTTGAATACTCAGGTTCTGAGGGGTTGGTATATCCTAACATCCACAAGTTTTGTTTGGACTCGGTTGCAACTTATAATCTAGTGGTATATGATGAAGAGCGTTTGTGATAGTGTCTTGGTTTATTGGTTTGTATACCCTTATATTCTTGGTGTCCTGACTTATTTACTAGATGGAAACCTACGATGTATGTTGATCCCATTTTGAGCAACTCGATGATAGATTCATCGTTTTATCAGTCTACCTTGTTTCCCTCACTTCACCTAAAGTGTGTGAAGAGATTTAATGGAGTTTGACAATTCTTAGATCATATACAGTGCTAGTCTGGGATGTGCATCCACTAGATAGTAGCTTGAGTTGTACACCTCAAACTAACCAGAGCATAATAAAATGTGTAACTCAGTCATGTAGTACATCCATTTAGGCTTAATTGTCGACCTAAATGGATGTGAAATTCTATTCCTTTACTTATTGCAGTTATTATGTTTATATCATACACTATATACATTAGCATATGGCTCATGTATATTTACAAGATAGCCTTTTCTACTTGTTAAATATAGAACCATGTTAAGATATTTTGTAATTGTTGATTATATATACATGTAAAGAAAATATGTAATTGATGCATGTATCCTGTGTAGACTCTTAACTATTGATTAATCTTCCTTTGAAGTATTTGTATTACAATATTCCTGTAAGTAATGATCATACAAGCTTTTGCTATATCATATTGTTGGTACTAGGGGTCTCACCTAATGGTTTTCCCCATATATAAAGTATGATCAAGAAGCGGAAAGCATGTGTTGATGTAAGAAGGCATTATATACTAAAATCTTGAGTGTCCATGTTCTCTCACTTGCATGAGTTATGGAAGGGTATTTGATAATATATATGTTAGTATGTTTGTATTGGGTTTTATTTATAATCATGAGTGATAAACTGAATCATTCGGTTTATGTTGTTTTAGTTTCATAATCACCAACAAATGTTGTATTGCTTCTGATGAAATATATAAGGAGAGGTTTCTATAGATTCATTATCATATTTACACACATAATGATTCATACATGCAGTGTCACACTTTACGTATAATTGCAACGATTATTATGTTTTCTTTAATAAAATCATTGTATTGATCATTCTATTTGGGATTTTTAAACTTTGTTTTGGTGGTCTTTAGTTTTGAAGTTGGGATTTTGTCTGGGGAGTTGTCATAATGAGAAATCAGTGCTTGGTTAGTGGGATGGGTCTTTATAAGTCTGATATCAGAGCCAGGTTAGTTGATTCTATAGTGACAATAGAAACTAGAATTAAAATGCTAACTAAGTGATGAACATGACATGAGAATTGTTCATGCTACTTGAAATTAGTGCCAGATATTGTGGTTAGGTATCCAAGTATTGATACAGAGTCAAATTTAGAAATTATTAGATGTTCTTCTTCTAAGTATTCAGACAATGTAATCAGTTGAAAAATAACCTGGAGCATAATGTGATAGAAACTCATGGTGAAAAGAATGAGATAAAATCTCAAGAAATGTGTGAAACCCGGATCAAGTATGGATATGTTGAATTAGAAATTGTTTATAGAAGCGAAGGTAAGTACTAATCTAATCACTTGAGAAACATAAATGCCATGTTTTAACTCATCAAAATCTAAGAAGTAGAATACTAAAGGAAAACACTGGACACTATTCTTCTTAAAAAAGAATGAATTATGAAAAAAAAGTTATTCCTTTAACTTGAAAGGAGTACCTTATATGGACACAATCTAATGTTTAAAGCTGAGATTTATTAGAGAGTGATGAGATGAAGGACATATAACTGTCATTTTGAAGCTTCAGTTATGTGACAAAGTTAGGGAAACCTAATATAGAGTGTCCAATGCATAGATTTGCACATGGAAGTTCATAGTGAATATATATAATAAGGATGCATTTAAATGTAAGATCAAAAGAAAAAGGGAGAAAATGGATCATGAGTATGGGCCGAGATGAAAAGTATGTAGAATGTTAGATGAGGAGTGTGGAACTTAAGGTAATATTAGACCAACCAATGTGGTGTTGAGATAGAATGGAAGTAAATAATTATGATATAATGAGGATATTTATAATTTACTTAGGAAATGATTTCATGTGAATGAAAGAGTGTGAATAATCATGAGGGTTTGAAGTGAATCTAGAAAAGGATGAGGAGATACAAACCCTAATATGGTACGAAATCAGAATATTATTCAAGATATATTGTGATAAATAAGATGGAAATTTAGGTTGAATGGCATATACATCAAAAACAATAATATTTTTCTATATGAAATCAATAGGTTGGTCCCATGATGAAAGAATAATAATAGCCGTTTTGATGGTCAATATGATGTTGGCTTGATTCTTTAGTATGTTTAGAGGATGAAAGATATATAGACTAGATGTTCAAGGAGTAGGCTTGTTTCGAAAGAACATATTTCATCGACAAAACAATAAAAGATTGTGATGTTTAAAAGGAAATTAAGACTATGTGGCATGTACCCATGTGATATTAAGTTTGATGTGGATCAATAATAATCCTAAAGTTGTTACCCTAAAGATAAGAGTGGATTTGTACACTATCCATTATTTGCATGAGTTTTAGATACACATGAATTAATAACCTTATTGCAAGAAATCATGTACATAAATATATGATAACAAGAGTAATTACCTAAGAGTGAACAAGAATTTGATGAATCAACCCCAAATGGGAAAATAAATATTTTAATTGTAAGTAAAGAGGCATAACAATGATTAAGATATAACAACTAAAAATAATGTAGTATGATAATCATGCTAATCCCTAACGGGGTGCCAAGGAACCCAAGTAAAATAATAAATTATGCATAACAAGTTGAAACTTTAAATCAACAATATAATTTTTGTTAATCTAGAAGAAATTTTGTGATAATCTATCACTGATATTATGGTTTAATCATAAATTGTGACTAAAATCTTTGATATTGGGTTATAAGTTTCTTTTTTCTTGTTCTTAGTCCTAGCTTGGTATTTTGGGGGTGAAACCCTTTTGAGTGGTTTATGGTTGTGAGACCACAAACCTAGCTTAATCGTAATCATCTTTGCATTGTTATAATTTGTTTCTATATTAAATTTGTATACCAATTGTGTAATATATATGTTGATTGAGTATGCACTTTGGTTCCCCTAATTTTAAGTTTCCTTGTACATTGTGGAATTAATTGTGAATTCAACATAGTATGATGGTCTAATTGAAATTATGAGATAAGTATCTAAAATTGTGTTTTACTATATACAAATACTTGTTTTATCCTTGATAATAATTGGTTAAAAGATGACTCTAATCATTCTTCAATTGTACTTTATTTTCCTTGATATGGAATTTCATGTACAACTGTGGACTAATATAATTGTTTACCCTAATCAAGGGCCTCATTCTAAATTTAGTATATGATACCTAATATGCATTATTTAATAAAAAATCTTACAAGATCTTATGAAGTTTGAACTTGTTTTGAATGGTTTAACGTAGGGTTTCTAACCCTAACCTGAGTGAGTGTGATAGTTGATGAGGACCGTTGGAACTCTCAACCAATGAGTGTCATGGACCTCTCATCATGTGGAATACCTAGACCTCTCAACCCATGGAGTTCCTAGACTCAACCAATGAGACCTCTAGGATTAAGATCGATGGAAACTGTGAACATGAAACCAATGAGAAGGAAGGTTTGACAACCAATGATGTTTCTAGGTTATCAACCAATGAATCTTTTATGTACCCAAATCTATGGACTTTCTCACATGTAGAAGCGGTATACTAATGAAAATATTGCATATACCAATGATAATGATGCCTAAATTGATTCAAATGTTAGGAGGATCAATGAAATGGTGCTTTGACCAAGTAAATTCATTTTGACCAATTGTAGCTTTAAACACTAGCTATAGGAAATTTTGAACTTTTGCACCAACTTTTTTTTGGTTGTCCAACTTTTGCACCAACTTTGGTATATGAAGCTCCTACCATTCGACCTCGAGGCTCATTGACTCTGCAAGTTCTATTGTAAATTTAGGGGAGCCATTGAGGTCGGTGAAAGCCCTTTTGTTCTCGTCAGCCATGGATGGTAGCTTGCATGTGCATACATGTGGATTCATATCAAAGATTAAGAAACTCTATGGTGCTTCTAAGAATCCCAACCTCATTTCATGCATCAAAAATGTAAGATCATCTTTCCTAATATCGTATTCCTTTTTTTCTTTGCTCCTCCTTTCTCCCTGTTTAGTGTCCATGGTGGTAACTTTCTCTTCAAGCTAAAGTACCTTATTTTCTCCTCTTTTTCCCTTGTTTGCTCTAGATCAACAATGGAGGACTCAAACTGGAGATGGTGAGATAATCTTGGGAATGTAAGGGATGTTTCTTGAAGGTGTTGTTGATGTTTATAACCTCATCATCTTCCTTTATTTGATCCCCATGGACTTCCTAGGTAAAGCTTATCCCATCTAGTTAAAGAACCTGACTTTTTTCTCTCTTTGATCAAAGGGAATCTAGATCATGCTTGGATCTTGTGTTTTAGGCTATAGGATATTTGATCTAGGATATGTATACTTTCTCGTGGATATCTTGAATTGACAAAGTGATAATTACCGTGATAGGCGAGTCATATAGCAATTATTATTGTTGGTTTTCCTACTTGTGCATGAAAATCCCCAAGCTTTCTATAAAATCTATTAGATGCCAAAAGGTTGAATCTTTAAGATCTATTTGGGTATTAAAATATGTACTTTAAGATTTTCATGCATCTTTATATATCTTAATTGTGATCATTATTAAATAGATATGCCCATTTATTGGTTGAAAGACTATATTTTTCGGAATACATTGGTGCTCTAATATGCCCTAATCTTTCTCTATGATCCCCTAAAATGATAAATGTTGAGCATTGGTTATGTGATCTAGGATTCCTGGAGAATTCAAAGGTCCTATTTGGGACCCATTTCCTGAAGAGTCATGCCCCCATACGGTGAGAGAACTTCAACAATTCCCTAGGACCTAATGATGCACTACTAATATGGGAGGAATTCACTACAACCTTAGATGCAATGGTTGAGAAGAAAGTGAAGCAATTTTATTCTTCTTTCATCTAGTATAAAATGAAGTTGTGTATGCTACAAAATATGCATACTTGAGTAAGAGGAGATGTATCTAGACAACAACTTCATGTATTGTATAAATCCCAACCTTGGTTACAAACTGGTAGGATGCGGCATCATGATAGTAGATGTGGTGCTAGAAGCAGACCTAGTGTTGGAGGACAATCTAGGGAAAATTGGAAAAAGAGAATGATCTTTTGGAGGCAGCGATCAACACTACAGTTACTATGGTAGACAAAATAGAAAAAATAGGCACCTGGAGATGTCCCAACACAGAGAGGTCCAGGACGACCCCCACCACATAGAAGAGTGCCACCACAAGCAAAAGGTGTTATGTAGCAACCAGATCCAATCTACCCCAAATGTCAAAGGATTGGGGTAGTATAAGTATGAATAGACATGTTAATGTACCCGGGAGAATCTTTATAGGATTGGGGTTACCCTGGAGGGGAGAGTATTTCCCATAGGTCTTGTGGTCATGCCCATTACTAATTTTGACATTATTCTTGGCATAAGTTGACTCCATGAGCACTATGTGCTCCTTGACTCTAGGAGAAATCTAGTCACCATATCTCATCCTAATTAGGAGCCTACAATTATCAAGGGAAGGTGGAACCACTGCAAATACTTCTTCCCTTCTATAAGTTAGGTGGATAAGATGAAGAAGAAAAGATGCCAATCCGACCTTGTGTCTGTATAACTAGAGAGGAGAAAGCTCTTGTTGATTTTGATGAATGCATATTCATCATTTATTTGTGCATCATTTAGATAATTAATTAAGACTTTTTTGGTAATTTTAGTTTAATTCAGAAACCAATTGCACTTTCATCCTCTCAATATTCCTTTTATGGATTCTTATGAAATTTCTCTCAATTTTCAAGAATTATTGAAGATAAGAAGAGATGTAGGTAGGATGCCTTTCAGTTTTCCTACAGTGCTGATTTAAATATATATATTGCACCAAAATTGGCATAACTCTCACATCTCAAGGCGGAATTTAATGTTCAAATATGATTTGGAAAGAAGATTCAAAGTCCTATAGGAAAATCATACTTTTGGGTGTACTTTAAATTCTTTGTACAACAGGAATTCGGTCGAAATATCTTCTGTAAGAATCTGCATTAAAGAGAGCTACATGGTCAAGATAATTAAAGACAATCAAGAATCTATTGAATAAATCCAAAAAAATTCAAACTCCCCCCCCCCTTTTCCCCCTCTTTTGAGGGAAGCCTACCACCTCCTTCTCGTATAAAAGGAAGGGGCGTCTCCATCTTTCATCATCATATTTTGTACAGAAAAAACTCTCAGCAGTTGTTCTTTCTTGTATTTGCATTAAGATTTCAGCAATAAAGCTTTTTGTTCTTGAAGTTAAGTTATCCCTTTAGATTGCTCTTCAAATCTCTTTTTATCTCCATTTGTTGTTTAGATTTAGATCTCCTTCTTCTCTCTCGTTCTATAATTTTGGAGCAAGGGATTAAGGGTAAAGTCATTTGATAGTCTCTAACATAAGGATTCATTTCCTTTTTAAGTCTAGACTATAGCTAGGATCCTTTCTACCTCTGTATCCCTCTACTCCACTATCATGAGTGAGTAATTTTCTTACCAAGGTGGGGGGAGTATCCTCCTAGACAATTGATGATTTGATTGAAGTTTTACATGAATTTTTAGACAAATGGTTTTTTGTTTGAATATTGACGATTTTAACAAAATGATCTCTCATTTTCATCACTTGTTAATCTTGGCGGATGAGACCGTAGAACCCAAGATTTAGAATAACCAAATCAATTACATGGGGATTTGGATGAGACCTCGAAAAATCCCCCATTAGGATGATTAAATTTGGATCTGTGAACGCCTGGACCAATGGGTACACGAAGAGTTCATCTTTTGTGAATCATTTACAAATGTTTCACATACCTTCATTTATCTTTCTTAGCATGTAATTTCTTCACTTTCATTTTATATTGGCTAGGGTAGTGAAATTCCTAAGCTTTGGTATGTCTTTCTTTTGATTCGCTCATCTTTAATTCAGTATCTATTTTTTTGTTTTAACAAACTCTCAAAACAGATTTTAGATTCTTGTTCTATAACTCAGATTTTAAACTCAACCATTTTCATCGCCATCTCTAGGGATTGATACCTTTATTTACTTAGAAGGTTAAACTCTAGGATAACTTGTCCTACTGATTGTTGCGTGTTACAACAACGCGCATCAGATATTCCTATGGTATTTGAGTTTCATGATGTCTTTCCAGAGGCCTTTCGTAGCCTGCCTTTTGATGGAGGGCATTAATTCTCACACATTGATCTACTCCTTGGAACTAAACCTATTCCTAAGTCTCCATATAGTATGACACCTTTAAAGCTTACTGAACTGAAGAAGTAGATACATGAGCTTCTAGATCTATGTTATATTCATCCCATTACAACTCCCTTTTGGGCACCCACCCACTTTGTCAAAAAGAAGGATGGTTATCTCCATAATGTATCAACTATCAGATGTTGAACCATATCTCAACATAAAATAGGTACTCATTGTAACAAATTGATGACCTCTTCGATCAGGTAGAGATAGCAAGCTGTTCTCAAAGATAGATATGCATAGTCAGAACCATATGCTGGAGTAAATCCTCAAACATGGATAACACACCCTTCCGTACTAGATTGGGACACTTTCAGCTTCTTTTTATGTAATTTTTCCTCATGAGTGGGCCTACCATCCTCATGGGCCTGGTGAATCATATATTTCATTAGTACTTAGACTCATTAGTTATTTTCTTTATGGATGCTATTATCATCTATTTTAATAATGATTGGTTGCATGAAGAGCACCTTCGCATCACTCCTAAGCCACTCTGACAACATCAATTATGAGGGAAGTTGTCTAAATGTGATTTATAGATCCACAAGGTTATGTTCCTACCGCACATAACTTCTTATGGTCATATTTATGTCAATGTCAAAAAGGTTGAATTTGTGATGAATTGGGATACCCCACCACACTGTCAGATATCAGAAGCTTCTTGAGGTTCATAGGTTATTATAGGCATCTATTATATCAAAACCTCTAATGCACTCACACAAAAACAACCAAAATTCATGTGGAGTTATAAGTGTGAAAAGAGTTTTGAGATCTTGAAGAGGTGGTTGGATTCAACAATATGGTTGTAATTCCTTAGGGAAATGATGAATTCATCATTTTTAGTGATGCTTCAAGGATATGGTCGGGTTGTGTTCTATAGGAGGACAGAGTCATAGCTTATGTATTGAGACTACTCAAACCTTGTGAGAAAACTAACCAACTAATGACTTGGAGATAGTAGCTATTAGGTACACTTTGAAAATATTGAAGCATTATTTGAGATATTTTGTGGCCTTGAAAGACTGAAGTACATGCTGAGTCAAAAGAATTTGAATCTGTGACAAGGATGGTGGATCAGGTTTATTGAAGGATTGCAACCTCATTATCTTTTCCTATTAAGGCCAACGTAGTGATTGATGCCTTGAGCAGAATGAAGGAAGTGGTCAACGCAAAAGTTATACATGATTAATGAAAGAGGATGTAGAACTAAAAAGAATGGAGATTGTAGCTTAGACAGGTAGAGTTAAGGATGGAACATATCATGATCCAACCAGATGGACATCTGCAATCCTATGACTTAGCAAGAAAGTATCGACCTTCCTCGTAGGGAGACTACAAAAGAATAATGCTAATCTATCTAAATGCAAATATGGTGAGATCTTGATTAGTTATGGGTTATAGGTACTTGTAGATGGGTTATAATAGATGATTCTCATAGAGGCACACAGGTGAAAAAAAACCATTCATCTAGGTTGTAGAAAGATGTATCAGCATGTGAAGAGAGGCTTCTAGGTGGGAGGACATGAAGAAAGATATCATACAGTTTGTGTCTAAGTGACATACTTATAAGTATGTGAAACATGACCATTAGAGACATAGAGGTTTGCAGTGATTATTGGACATTCTTTAATGGAAAGGGGACTAGATAACCATGGACCTCATCATGTCTTTTCCAATGACCATAAGGGTCATGATGTAGTGTAAGTATTTGCATATTGATTGACCAAGAGTTCTCATTTCTTTATTTTTAGTACTACAACTATAGTTTAGAATATGGTTTAGCTTTACTTCTAGGAGAATGTACATCTTCATGGATTCCCTACCTCCATTGTATATGATTGAGATCCCAAGTTCACTTCAGAGATATGGAAGCAAGTCCAGGAAGAGTTGGGTACTAATATTCACTTGTGTATTGTTGGATTAATGATGGGTTCGAGAGGGGGTGAATAGAGCTAAGAAACACTTAAAACAAGATTCATTAGACCTTCAAGATATTTCTAAGAAAATGTTTCATATTGACTTTGAGTACAAATAAACATACAGAGCAAGGGAGATATAGATTGAGCAAGCACAAATAACACAAGTTATGTATAGGGGTTCCTAACTCCAAACTAGGAGATGTACGCCTACTACATAGAGGGGTCAACCTATAGGATTTTTAGCCATGTCTCACTCCTTATATTCCATTATAAGAGTTATAACATTGACCTTTCTTTTCTAGGACAAGGATACCTAGCCTTCCATTTGAGTATAAGGGATACAATAACCTCACAAAGGGCTTACATATCCATGAACAAGAGTCTTCTACCTCACCAAGTACTTACCTACTCTTGCAATGAGTCTTCATACTTCTCTAAGGACTTACCTACTCTTACAACAAGTCTTCCACCTTTGAGGATTTACCCACTCTTAACTTGGATCTTTCGTCATTGACTTCCCCATCACCAAGCAAAAGCTTTCACTAAGGGATTCCTTCCCATCTTCTTCTTCTTCACCTCTCCTAGACAAGAGAGAGATTAATCTTCATCGTCATGGTAGATTGAGAGATTAAGAGGTGGAGGAAGTGAGAGCCTCACAAGATATACATATAGGACTAACTCTCTTACAAATATCTGACTCATTCTAATGGATGTAGCAAGTGATTAATCTTGAGAGTAAATGGAGGCTCTTAGAGGCACTTAGCTATAACATAGTAACCTTCACAGTGTTTGGATAACCATGGGATGAAGCACAAGGGGACCTATTTATAGTTGAGGATGCCTACTAGCCAGTAGAAACACTTGAGATCAAATTCTAGCCATTTGGGTGTTGCAAAAGATATACTTTCGAGTTTTGCAACACTCTAAAATTTAGAAACACTTGTCCTCCACATTTCGTACAGTGTTATCGACTGAGTTTACTTTTGGGAAGCTCAATTGATGCCTCTATGCGACATAAAAATTTTGAGTTTTCGGTCGAGTTTATCCTAATGAAACTCGACTAACTACATAAGATTGTTTTGTAAGTGCAGGGTGTTAGTCGTCACCGGGACAAACTCATTCGACCATGGAAGTTATCAAGACCCACACAGTCGATCGAGTTTTATGAAAAGGAAACTCTGTCTATAAAGGTTCTTGTAATGAATTTTGGTAAGTTCCATAAAATGCTTAAATATTTGATTTAAGTGCTCCTAATTTTTTCTAAGCTTAATTACAATTTGTACAATTATTACAAGTGATTTACAACATGATTCTAATTGATTTAATGGATTTTCTACAAAAGTGCACTTGTATTGATTTTGACTTGTCTTTCTACAAATTAGAATGCACAAGGTTATGCATTCTGAGTGTGTCTTACCTAATTTGAAATCACTCAACTAGAAACATGAGATACAAATAATTGGAATGGTTAGTCACCATCAAAACGAGGTTTTAGTCAATTTTGACCTTGATTCAATATTCTCCCCCTTTTGAAGATGAAAAACCATTCCATAAATGAATTAAAAGCATTTAAGAAACAAAAAGCACTCGTCTTGTACCAATATCTAACATAATGTATTGGAGAAAACTAATAAAGCACAATTTTGATCCTCAAGATAGCAAAATTTGTCCAGAAGACACTAGTCTTGCTTAGAAGGTTGTTTCTTCATGAAAAACACTAGTCTTGCAAACACTAAAGTACAAAACTTACAAACTACATAAATTCTTTGAATTCTCCAATTTTTTCATATAATGTATCTCTATTTGTTGCACATCACTAGGTTGTACAATTTCTACATATAACATTATGAAAATACAACATAATGTGCTGAATAAAACTAACAAAGCATGATTTTGACCCTCAAGATGATGGAATTTTCCCAAAAAACACTAGACTTGCTTAGAAGGTCGTTGTTGCATGAAAAACACTAGTCTTGCACCAAAAATCTGAGACAGGAGCAGAAACTTAAAAAATCGTATAAATCCTTTAGAGCTCAAATTTTTGCATATAATGTATATCTATTTGTTGCACATCACTAGGCTAAAAAAGAAACTCAAGATAGTAGATATGCAAATTAAGGAGCAGACTTGAGTATGTATGAAACAAGATACAAACATAGCATATAGTTAATGCCAAATTATGAGCAAAGATACCATTTGATACAAAAGACTAGAACTATAGTAGATTGACTATTAGTAGATAATATTATGAGTTAGAGATACTAGTAGTATCTAGATCATAGCAAAGGATAGACAAGTTAAAGAACAAGATATGAGTAGATGTGGAGGAATATCCAAATAAAGAGATATGTAATTTTTGAAGCATGAAAGGATATAACTCATTAGAAAATATGAATCATTACCAAAATATGATTACCGCTAAGAAACTCAAGGTTGCATCAAAATATAGACAAATACATAAATGTAGAAAGTTTGAGAACAATGGAAGCAATTTATATCACAACCAAGAGGTTTAAAGAGAATCAAAACAAGAATAACAACTCAAGATACATAATTACAAGATATAGTAATACCAATTTATAGTAATTAGAAAGATATATTTGTATGTAAGATAGGAAATTTAAAGCATGGAAATATGCACATATAAAGGTACCAAGGGAGTGCCAAAGAATAAGGCTATTGGTTGAGAAAGTATAGTTGAGAGGGAAATTCTCATCCAAAAAGTCATTTGTATATTCAATTCATAGTGTTGTCGATTGAGTTTTTAGGTTCAACTTCTCGACAGATGATAGTTGTTGGAAATACCCATTGGTTCTTATCAGTCAATTTTCTTACAGGACAAGCTCGTTCGACAACAACTACTATCAGAAAACACATGTATTTTAGAAGATTGTATTTCGAGACATGTAAAAATATAGTCAATATTCAAACATATTTAAACAAGTTAGTAATGCACTATGAAAGCATCAATGATAGAGTTTTTAGAAATCAAGTGATGAGAATCACAATATACCCAATTTGACTCATAATACATATGTAAAATGCATTCAAACTTGGCAAAAACAAACTACAAGAATACCGTTACCTATATTGTTACCATTTCATTTCCACATGCGGCCACCTCATATACATCTCACCCTTTCTTTTTTTATGTGGATTGTAAAACCAATTTACAAATCAATAGCTTATGTCAATCCATTTGCATGTCACCTACAAGAAGAAATATGAAATGGTCCCCAATCATATTTTTTGGTTCAGAGGGGTTATCTTAGCAGCCCAAGTCCTACTGCTCATGGGTTCTTTCCTAAAAGTTCAATATTTAGAATAATGACCATTTTGATTACAATGATTCCAAGGGCTCATGGTCTTGGAACTAGAGGATTCTTCATTGAAAATTGAAGATCCTTTGTCTTTGTTGTTCCTTTAGCTACTATCAAGTCAAAAATCATCTCTACCCATTTGTTTGATAGTATGATCTAGGATTTGATTAAGATTATTTTTATCATCTAAGAATCATTGCATAGAGGATTTCAAACTTTATTTAAAGCATAAGAGAAGTAATAGTAGAAGATAATTGATTGATATCATCTCTAGTATGCAAATGGTCAGATTCTAAAAAAGGATCTTTTGTCATCTAAGAATATTTTTGAATATGAAAAGAATTAATATTATTCTCTCTACTAGTAGAATTTGACCAAGATTCACATACATTAATTTTAGCAAGCAAGGAAGTATTTTCTTTTTCAAGCAATGCAATTTGAGAAAGATGGACATTATTTTAATATTCTATTCCTTGGAAAACAAAGTCTTTGTCCTCTTTTTTAGTTTTAAGAACATCAATATCAAGCATGAGAGAATCCACACTTTTTCTATGCTCTTCATTAGAACTTGAAATTAGAGATTGATCTTCTAGAAATCTAATCTTATCAAGTATGTTAGCATTTTCAAGTTTAGGAGTATCTACTTGTCTAAGATAAGCATTGTTTTTATTCTCAACACTATTATTTTTTAATTCTAGTTCTAAATAATACTTTTGAAGATTCTCAACATCATCTTGCAAGCTAATATAACATGTTCAAGTTTATCCTTTTCTTTATGCAAGTTATCGACAATTCTAGCTAGATCTTTCTTTTTTTCGGTAGACTTAAGAGAGGCATGAGTATCATGAATGATTGCATTTAAATTGTTTAAATTTACCTCATTTGAATCCTGATTTACACTTTCCATGAGATCAAAGTGGTTTTATCCACCATCACTAGATCTTGAGCTAGATTCTTCACCTGATATTGATTTGGAAAAGACACTAGAGCTCTTGTGCCATTTCTCCTTCTTCTTGTACTTCTCTTACCTTCTTGTATGATAATGTTTCTTTTTTCCTTGTGGACAATCTTCCTTGAAGTGACCCTTCTTTCCACATTTAAAGCATCGGGTGGAGGAAGAAGACTTATCTTTATGAAGTCTACCTTTCGAGTACATAGTGCCTTCTTCAACTTGAGAGGATGGATAATCCTGACTAAAAATTTCTTCGATTTGGGATTTGATTTTATCCTTCTTCATTTTCTTGATCTCTTTCTCTTCTTCTCTTTCTTCTTCCTCTTTCTTATCAATTTTAACTTCCCTGGCATGTGGATTTCCAATCAATTCTTCAAAAGAAATATCACCAAAGACTTTGTTTCTTAAATGGAAGCCGCCTTTGATTCCCACCATTTAGCAAGAGACATAAGGATCTTTGAGTTTATCTTTCCATTATCCATGGCATGACCTAGGACGTCATGACCATTAATTTGTTTTTAGCCTAGGATACGTTTAAGTTACCCTTTCCTTATTTCCCATCTTGAGGTTCTCAAGGGATCATCAAGCATGTAGACTCTACTTTACTTTATTTGTCCCCTCATAAGTGACGCATAGCTTTCTCCATGCCGCATAGGTCGTCATCACAAGAAGAAATCTAGTTGAACTCGATGGGGGAAACAGAGGCATAGAGAATTTTTGTGTCTCTTGCATTCAAGGTTCCTTTCTTTAAAGTATCATCACCCCCATTATTCTACTTTTGTCTCTAGTATATTGTATGGAAGATCCACCATTCCTCATTGCTCAAGACTTGATCCTTGAATGTAGAATTGTAACCTACTCTTCCAATAGAGGAATTTTCTTCCATCAAAATCAGAATGTTGATGGAGCATCTCCCTCCTTGATAACTGCCCCATCTTCTCCTACTTATGAAAGCATTACTTGAAGAGACCCAATCTGATACCAATTGTTGGATCAATGATAGGCACTAGAGGGAGGTGAATAGAGATAAGAAACACTTAAACAAGATTCATTAGACCTTCAAGATATTTCTAAGATAATGTTCCATTAATGAACATTGAGTGCAGTAAACATACATATCAAGGGAGAGAGATATTGAGCAAGCACAAAAAATACAAGATAATTATAGTGGTTCCAAACTCCAAACTAGGATATGTATGCCCACTACCTAGAGAGGTCAACCTCTAGGATTTTCAATGATGTCTCACTCCTTATATTCCATTATAAGAGTTATAAAGGATTTACCTATCCAGGATCAAGAGTCTTCTACCTTACCGACAACTTACCTACTCTTGCAATGAGTCTTCGGCCTTCTCCAAGGATTTACCTATGACAGCCAGCACCACATGAACGAGATAACTCAAAACAAAACTAGCGATCAACAACTAAACATCACATTACTAGAAAAGTAGGTAAATTAAAACTGGTCTCATATAATCATCATAAGAAAATACATATTAATCCAAGGTCCCTCAACCTGTATGACATCACACACCATATCTGGTATTGACATCTATTTAGTGGCTATCTGCGACAAACCTATATACCAAACATATGTTCCACATATACAAACCACAAACATACTACCAAAACCATGTGGTGTTATACAAATCATCTACAAAACACACGTCCCCAGATTTCCTAAAACTTAATCTGATGTGTGACGTCCAAATTCAAACCCAATTTAAACATCCCACACTAGGCTAAGAAGAAGAAAATCAAGGGAGTCAGAAGGAAACAATCAGTAGCACATGCACATGAACAATAATAAAACCATACACACATCTTCACCATTCAACATATAATTACAACATGAATTGTTACATTCAACATATAATTACAACATGAATTGTTATATCATTTGATATTACATATTGAACAGCAAACTTATACATATACATGTACTACAACTAAACTACAGTATCTTAAGACAACAGGTCCACATGTACATCAGCTCGCCACACAACTCTCACTATCCTGGATCTTCAGAGCATAACCACAACCTAAACAAAAAATTACATGTAGTACACATCAGCACAATATTCAAGAATATTGTACTGAGTATGCCTATGTATCTTTTATATACCTCTCATCATATCTTGGCAATAAGATAAAAACTAATACTTGGCAGCATTAAACAAATATAAGAAAAAACATATACTGGCAAAAAGATATTCATTAACAAAAGAGAACATATATATTTTAAGCACATTTCCATCATATATCTCGTACATCTTCCCACAAGGGCTTTGATGTTTTTAGGCCTTATGATCTACTACCAAAGAGTTTGAGATCATTTTATGTGTGATCTACTGCCAAAGAGTTTGAGATCTAACACATGTGATCTACTACCAAAGAGTTTGAGATCACTACAATGCACTGTACTACCAAAGATTTTAGTGCTATCATATGATGGATCAGATATCTTATGTTTCATGTGTTCATAGCTATAAGTATGGAAAATCAAGCAAGATATCATATAAGAAAAATCATTTCATCCAATACCATATATCAAGTATTTTATTAAATATAACACAAGCATAATGTATAATAAGCCAAGTAAGAGGTAATGGCATACCTTAGATCAAGATATCCTAATCATTCCTGATGTCATATAAATCTTGGTCAACCCCTAATAGAGAGAAGATCACATACTAACATTAGGGTCACATCATCTTTAAGCCTAGTTATATCCATTTTAGGGTTTACCTCATCTCTTTATCATATTTCCATTATCGCTTGCATTCTTGTCTTAGAATTAACTTACTATTTTCATTTTCCAGATTATGGTTCATCGACTGGATATACTCATGTGTCACATTATTTTTTGGTCTCCCAAAGCGTGTGCCTCCCTTTTTTTGATTTTTTTTTTAAAGTTACAAAATGTAAACAAAGCAAGAAAAAGCTTTAACAGCTAAAAGCAGACTAACAGCTAGCTATCTGTACAAGCTAAGTAAGGCTATCTATGTCTTTCTTCACTTTACTCCAAAGTTGTGAACCTGAACAATCCATATTTAAGAATGTCCTTTGGTTGCTTTCAGTACAGAGCGCATTCACAGTAAGAAGAATGCAAGTATTACTCTTCCTGTCAGTAAAAGATGAAAACTCATGAATGGAAGTCGGCAACTTAGGAATGAAATTCTCCAAAACAGATTCCTTCCATACTTTCTCAGTATAAACACAAGAAACAAAAATGTGTTCCATATCTTCTGTACACTCCCTACATAAATCACATCTCGAAGCTAAACTGTACCCTCGATTCTTCATATGATCATGTGTAAGCAGCTTCCCAAGCATCAACCTCCAAGCAAAAAACTGACATCTAGCTAGAGCTTTTGATCTCCAGACCCATTTACACTAGTTGACAGAAACATGCTTTTCACGCATAAGATTCCATAACTCTCTAATTTTTGTAGGAGTCCCTTTATCTAGCAACAAATTTCCTTCAAGTTTACTCACAACTGGAACATAAGAACGAATAAAACTCACAATCCTATTCCAGTGTCTAGATCTGGTGCCTTTCCATTCCCCTCCATCAACAAGGCAGTTAAACTTAGCAAACTTACCTTTCCCAAGCTTCAAGATGTCCCTCTTATCAGTAATATCATCAAGGAACATTCCTTTAGAAACCCACGGTTCTCTCCAGATGAAAATAGACAGCCCAGCTTCAATAGTAACTCTTCTTATAATCATATCCCGAGTTCTAAGAATATATCTCCACATCCAGGAAGGATTGGATGAGCATCCAACTCTCCAAACAGAGTCCTCCTTTATATATCTAGCATGGATCCATCGCACCCACATTGAGTCCTTCTTTTGAGCAATACTCTAGAGATTTTTAACAGAGCAGGCCACACTAACATCAGCTGTATGCTTGATGCCTAGCCCGCCTTCCTCTTTAGGCCTACATATATCATCCCAGGAAACAGTATGTGTGGTACTTTCAAAAGAAGCTCCCCCCCATAAAAAATTATGACAAAGAGAGTCAATTTCTTCAGAGACTGCTTTGGGAAGAGGAAAGGAGGAAGCCCAATAAAGATGGAAGGAAGCAAGAGTAGATTTAATTAACTCAAGCCTACCCGCATAAGAAAGGTGAATACCTTTCCAACCTTCTAATTTGTGTTTGATCCTGTCAATAATGGGTGAACATAGATCTCTAGTCAGCTTCCCGGTAAATAAAGGTTGACCCAGATATTTTAGAGGAAGCTTGCCAATCTTAATGTTCAAATTCGAAGATTCGACCAGCAATTCAGCAGCATGATTACAGATGACAACACTTTTGTCTAAACTGATGCTCAAACTAGAGACACGGCTAAACTCATCAATCACTTTACACACTCCTTTGATTGAATTAATATCAGCTTCAGAGAAAATCACCATATCATTAGCAAAGATCGCATGTGAAACAGCAAAGTCATGAGCTCCACTGATAGGCACAAGATTTTTTTCCTCAACATTATAGTTCATGATGCTAGTGAAACCTTCCATAGCTAACACGAATAAGTAAGGGGCGAGGGTATCCCCCTGTCTAATGCCTCTAGTTGGTTTAAAAGCTTCTCCAGGGCACCCATTAATCAGAACTTGCATGCTAGTAGAACTAAGGAATAAATCAATCCAATGTATGAAGCAAAAAGGAAAGTTCATACTAGCCAGAATCTTCTTCATATACGAACAGTCAACAGTATCATAGGCCTTCATGATATCAGCTTTGATACACATCTTAGGCTTAGAACTCTTGAAGATATTATTAACCACCTCATTGATAAGAAGAGTAGAGTCACTGATCGACCTTCCCTTAATAAAAGCTGACTGGCTAGGACTAATAAGACTCGGCATAATAGGCTGAAGTCTATTAGTAATAATCTTGGATATAATCTTATAAAGAACATTGCATAAAGATATGGGCCTCCAGTCCTTGACACAAGAAGGGCTCTTAACTTTTGGAATAAGAGCAATGTGAGTTCTACTAATTTCACAAAGAATCTTCCCACTTTCAAAGAAATTAAGAACAGCCTTAGAAACATCCTCCTTAATGATAGGCCAACACACTTTGAAAAAGTGGTAATTGAATCCATCAGGACCTGGGGCTTTATCCCCATTTGAGTTTTTAATAACAGAGTCAATCTCCTCTTGAGTAACAATGGCACATAACGACTCAAACTGGTCTCTAGTTAGTTTAGGAAAAACCCAACTACCATTCCAGACATACTCATCCTTATGAGATTTCGAGAAGAGGTTCTTATAGAAGCTAGTAACATGCTCTTTAATAGCATCTTCATCAGTGCAAATAACATCATCAATAACCATACTTCTCACACTGTTTCTCTGTCTTCTATTCTTAAGAGACGAATAAAAAAACTTGGAATTCCTATCTCCAAGTTTCAACCATTGAACTCTGGACTTTTGCCTTACCAGAGATTCCTCATCATTATAGGCTTCAATAGCTAACTTCCATTTCTCTTTAGCAAGTTGCTGCAACCCCTCATCACCAGGATCGGCATCAACCATGTTCTGAGCTCTACACGCCTCAGCTTCAAGAATCATCCTATTTTCATAGATATCCCCAACATCCTTCTTGTTCCACTTACAAAGAGCTTTTTAAGCCTCCTAAGCTTTTCACAAACCCTGAACATCAGACAGCCATTAACTTCCTCTTTCCAATTGTCTTTGACGACATCCAAGAAACCAGGGCAAGAAGTCCACGCATTGATGAACTTGAAAGGCGTCTTCTTCTTGAATTCATTCCCATCCAGCTGAACAGAAATAATGCAATGATCACTATGAATAGAGGCAGTAATTGTCCCCCAAAGACGAGGAAAAGCATCAATTAACCCTTGATTATAGAACACTCTGTCAATTCTAGACATAACGAGCTTCATTCCTTATTGCCTATTATCCCAGGTGTACAAAGAGCCTGAAAGAGTAGTTTCAGTAAGACTAGCAGTATTGACGAAATCATTGAAGAAGGCCATGGAGCTATAAGACGGCTCAGCAGAACCATATCTATCATCTGAGAACCTAACACAATTGAAGTCTCCAGCAATAAACCAAGGAGCTTCACCAATGGAGCTGTGAATACTCACAAGCTTGGCCCAGATGACATTCCTTTTAGCTTCCGGATTATGCACATATATCGTCGTTAGAAAGAAAGCGAACCTATCATAGGAGATATGGCAATGCACAAACTGATCATCAATTAACACTGGATCAATACGGATATCATCCCGGTTCCACATAATAACAACTATCCCCAAAGGATGAGCGTCATGATTTGAAATCCACTTTGCATGAGGCCACGCCCTATTGACTGCCTTTACAATTTTCCTTCTTCTGACTTTAGTTTCAAACAAACAAACAATAGAAGAATCAAACTTACGAATAGCTTCCTTCACAGCATCCTGGCGCCCACTTTTATTGAGCTCGCGGACGTTCCATGACATAACCGAAAGGTTGTCAACCATTTGGAATAGCAGCTGGAATCCCGCCAGCTACGGTACTTTCAGGTTCATCAGAGAATTCAAGAACACGAAAACTGTTGGGTGAAATCGGAATTCCAGTAGCCTTCTGCTGTGGAATTTTTGCCGCATTCCTTGGAGGGTGACAATTCCTCCTGGTAGATTTATGGGTCCAAGTACTAGCAGGAGTTGTAGGAACAGGTTGTCCCTGAAAGAGGGGTGTAGCTGGATTAGTCAGTGAACTAGAAGCTCCTTCCAGTTGAACAGAGGGTATTTCATCGAGCACTTCCATTGCCTGCACAGAAGATGTTATTGATGCCTCATTCATAGCCTGTTCGCCCAGAGGACAATCATAGAAGGTTTCCGTAGAGCTTTGGCTATCTACTTTCGCCTTCTCAACCCAAACTTGCTTCCGCTTGGGATTCTGAGTAGTCTTAACACAGTCCCCTTCACCATGTCCAAAAGTGCCACGGCACTTACACAACGCCGGAATCCATTCATATTCAATCCGTACCACATCCTTAACACCATCATCACTGATGAGTGTCATCTCTGAAGGAAATGACGAAGTAGCTGGAATTAGGACTTGGATTTGGGCAAAGTCTAATCTCTTGAGTTTCCTAGTAAAGAAATCTGGTCAGAGAGGAGTTCCTACAAAACTTCCAATCATTCCAAAGACCTCTTCATCCCAAAGCTCCAAAGGTAGATCGTAAACACAAATCCACACTGGAACCTCAGTTAGCTTTAGTTTTTCCAATGGCTCCCCTCTTTGCCATTTGTTAAGAATAAGCGGCTTGCCCGCAACATACCAGGGACCACGTTCAATGGCTGTCCTCATATCTTCTGGATCTGAGAATCTGATAACAAAGTAGTCGTTTCCTCTTGACAGAATCTCAATCTCCCCCTTGACTTTCCAGATCATGGATAGATGTCAATGCAGAGTAGGCAAGTGCGGCTTCAGTCCAACAACATAGTCGGCAACTGTGTTCAACCATTTAGACGCATTCCTTTCAGCAATGGACTTGGAATACCGAACAGCTCCATCAACTAACTCCAGTTGACAAGGTTTAAGGGTTGAATCATCATCTTACTTGGTTTCGAAAAGGTCTTTCCATGACTTCGTTCCTGCAGCTACTGGAACTTGTTGATTCCTCCAGATCTGGTTCTTCCGCAATTGATGTAGAGGCTGAGGATTTGGAGGCGCTGCAAGAGAATTCCTGTCAGTGCTCTTTACCGCAGCAGGTGTCAGTGGTTCGCCGGTGTCTCCCTTGTCGCCCTCCCGTTCACCAGAGCTAGTCGACATCGACAGACTTTTCCAAAGACCAATGTGTCACATTATTATGGGAACATACTTAACATTATGTCACATTCATTAACCATATTAAAGCTACATCATATGCATTAAGGGTCATCCTCATGTAACATGAATTATATGCATCTAACTGATATCAAAGTTCCAAATTAGCTTCCAGTTACTGATATAAGAGTGTTCTATAAATTTCATCATTTATTGAGCATGTATGCATTAATTGCATTATCTTTAGTGTTATTAGCCCTAATTAGCCATATTAATCAAATTATATGCTTTCGTGCATCAACATGACCATATTTGATATCATATGCATTATAAACATGATTATAGACTTATTGACAAGTTATCATAATTTTAGAACATCATTTGATATTTATTATCCATTAAACAAGAATTACACATCTTACATGATATCACTATTATTAATTCATCAAAAACCTAATATTATCATTCTAGTATGTTCTACTAATTTTTTTGAGAATTTTAGTACCTTATTTGTATTTTTCTGATAATTCTGCGATTTTCTATGATTTATTGAAGATTTGGGAATTTGCTAAATATTTACCTTTCTGTGGCCAATCATGAGACGACACATGGCCATTGGGAGGCGTTGCCCCTTCTTTTCCTTACTGGGATCGGCCGGTCTGGGTCTGTGGGTCGATCCACATATCTAGGGATCTGTTAGCCCAATTAGCTCTTTCTTTGACTCACGTTATCTTTCTCTCGCCTAGTCTAGCGTGTGACGCCCCTGAAACCGTCGCCACCATGGGGTTCCACTCTGGTCTGCTCATGCTCATTGAGTCCTCAATGCAGGTCAGGTTTCCCATTTCTGAGCACCGCTGTACACCTCCTCCTCACGACCGCATGCTTGGCAGCCAGAGTTCCAAGCGGGACTCTAGTCCTCTGCTAGGCACCGATGAGGGATAGAAATCTATCTCCTCCTCCTCAGGTCCATCACAGCTAGCATCTTCGACCCTTCCTCTATTCCTAAGGCACTGACGTGCCACCACCGGTCAATCTTCAAAGTGCAATGAGTAGGCGAGTTCCTTCTCTCATGCTCACAAGTCCACTGAGTGACACCCTATTCTACTGTGAAAGTCGCCACCGCGAGGAAGCTCTGGTCTGGCTCATTATGGACTCTCTCCCTCCTCACATTTGATGCAATCTCAGTGATATGCCCACGAGCGTGGGCTTGCTTCCCTGCACAAAGTCACCAGATGTTGCACTCCTAGCACCGTAAAGAGCTTCCATTATTCTCCCTTGTACAGGTCGCTGACATATCCTTCGGTCCTTCTCCATCCCGCAGACATGATGGACTACCTCTACGTCATCCCCTTGGTGGTCCCAGTGAGAGCAACGCCACAAGAGATAGCTATGAGTGAGATTTTAGGTGAGGAACTGCCTTTTACAATTCTACTACTTGTTATCTTTGGATTGCAGGATCTCCACCTTAGTAAAACCAAGAAGGTTAGAAGAAGCTAGGCTTCGATTCTGTAGTATGGTTTGGCTGGAAACAACTCCTCCTCTTTGTCTACGCTACTGGTGGAGAGGCTGAGAAGGTGAAGACCTCCTTCACCTTGTTCTCTCACCCCCACAATGATACCCTACCCATACTCATCTGCTTCGCATCACCCCCACAGTTGATAAGGAGTAGAGACAAGAAGATGGATCCCTCACATATCTACCCCCACTGTATCCAATTCAATAGAGTCAGTCTATACTTTGTAGTCTTGATGAGGCTACTATTATAATTGTTTGCTTCTTTCTTCTACCAAACCAAGAACACGACATGGGGATATGGTGAAAAAGGGCGTCTCATTCACCTTAACTGTTTCAAAACCTCCTCAACCATATGACTATATCCAAGGGTCGTGATAACTGCTCACAAAAGACTAAACCGTGGCCACAAAAATAAGGCCACATTGCTCATATAGATGATCTGGACACATGACTCACTAATTTCACCACTCATTTTAATAAGTTGAGAACTATAGTCATCGACCATAAATCTAATCATAAATTAGTAACCTCATTTGAACATGAAGCATTAGACATAGGTCCAATACATCCTAAAGTACTTTCTTGCCATCTTGAGGTCAAACTTCAAAAGGCATGAACTTTGGGAACTTAATCATATATTCAACATCAAACAACAATTAAACTTTACCAAAGAACTTGGAACTCTCAAATATATCGTTGGACATTTAAGGATTCCAAAAGTCCACTTCATCACATCCTACACACCTTAAAAGATATTTCATCCTTAAAATTAAGCCAAAAATCCAGTCTTTCACATCATATACATCTTAGAAGAAATTTCGTCCTCAAAATTAAGCCATACTCGTACTCCAAGGAAAAACTAACATGTCTTCATCCACATATAAGGCACTATTATATGTGTAAAATATCCAAAAGCATAAGCTACAGAAGTTTTCGCAAACCACTATTATGAGGTTTTAAAACATTTTGGGTGAAACACCTCTTCATATAAGGCTAGAACAAGGGTTTAGAAATTCTGGTTATATCATTCCATCTTTTGCATTAGGATTCTCATATTCTTTTTACCCAAGCACTAGGGTTCTTACATCATATTACCATGTTCTAACAGAGTTAACTAAAGTTAACCCATATATCAAGGTGTCATCACCATTTTATTGAGTTAATTATTAGAACATGTTCAACATTAACATATGCCTTTTAGAAGGGAGTTAACTATAGTTAACCCACTTTATCCACCTAGATCATAACAAGGTATCATAAAGGTTATGTGTGCTAACTGTCAAACTATATTTTTCATCTTTATTAAGCACTAAGGTTAACACCTCATGTAACATGTTTCATTCATATAATCTTATTTCATTGCTCATAGTAAATTGTAACATTTACTAGTGATTACATCGCAATATTAGCCATCAATTTTCACATAATGAGCATTATTCATGTATATGGTTAACCATTTATGCATTGATATATGTTAAACCATCTCGATGTTTCCATCATATCATGTCCTCATATCACAACTCAAGATAAGATCACATCCTTACATATATTGTATCATGGTTGTGCTAAACCAACTTATGTGAGTGGCTAATTAAACATATATCAAAGGTTTATCTAGCCCAATTGAGGTTCTCCTGACCCATATCATGAGGTAAGTTACATGCTCAATCTCTCTGACCTAACTCAACTCTATGAGTATCTCATATACACATGCTTTATCTTCCCTCTCTTAGTCTAGGGTTCTCATATTACCTCATTGGCACTAGTGATAGCCTTACAAGCTCTAGCCACATTAGCACAAACCAAAACATGCTATGGCATTCTCTTTATAGGTCTCTCTTCATGAAACACTATACTTCATCTCTGTCTTATGTGTATACTACTAGAGTCCTACAAGGAACCACCAACCCGAGCATGAGGCTTCACAGAAACTAAAAACATAGCTACCTCCTCCAGGGTCTTGGGCTCTCTCCCTCACCTAGATGGTAGACACTCATATTTCCTTATTCGCATATATAACCAACCTCTCTCTATCTCTAGGGTTTGGTCCTCCCAAGGACATCTAGGGTCAGTGGAATGTTCTTGAATTATCTCGTATCATAAATATGACAAGTTATTGTAGATGACTACAAAGAGTAAATAACTAATCGAACATGCTTCATTTATCTCTTGTTCATCTTATTATGCCCTAAAAACATATGAAGTGTAACACAACATGTGAAAGTATCAGAACAAGCAATGATATCATTGTATAATACTTAGAGTAAACCTGAAACTCTAAGTCTACTAGCTAACTAGTCTCCAAAGGGTCTCACCGCATCTGCCCTCAGTGGATAAATAGTTGGATGGAAAAACTAGACTACTCCTCTAAATATGGTTACTTAGGCACATACTCAAAAATAATTTGTTTTATCTGAAGTAATATATTTACAACGTAGATAATGATGTGTATGTAAATGACATTTTATGTCCATGCAACTTTGTAACATCAAAACAGTGAATGGTAAGTCCTCCCTTATGTAAGAAATCATTCTTCTAACATAAATTTAGACCATTTATTTGGATCCATTAATCCAAAATTATTTATAAATATAATTTATAAAAGAACCCTATAGGGTTTGAATTGGTAATGTGTTATCAAATTTTTATGATGGCATTGACCATCTCTCCTTCAACTATGGGATAAGAACAACCCTTTTTGTCTATGAATTGTGATATAATATCTTGATGAGTTATTTTTGTGTTAGAGTTGTCAGCTTTAAACAATATGTTTAGTGAAAGGTTTTGATTAAGTTAGTTTTTGAAAGGGCTCCAATGCTTACGCATGATGTTCATGCTGAGGGTGTCACCCCAAATAATAGGTCATGTTTATGAAGTGCGAAAAGCATGCCCTCAAGATTTAACATCACCAACGAGTCGACTCTACATGCAATCTATGGTTGTCCTTATTCTTGATCTATCTAGGATACTCTTCTATTGGTTACAAACATTGATTTTTGGACCTGCAACAAAGCTTGATCCTGGCTTGGATGCCATATGGCTCACCATCAGCCTTCTGAATGGTCCAATACCTTCATATTTTCCACATGTCATGTGTGGAAAGTTCAAGTATGTCTTCATAGCTAATATTGCATTAGAAAGAATTTAAACAAACTTCTCACTACCAACACCAATTCCTACAAGGTTGCCTTTAATAACAACCTCAAATCAAAGCATCCTAACTAGACAACCATCGGTTTTCCTTTGCCAAATATTGTGACTAACGGAGTCACAATTCATGAGAATGAGACCCAACAACACACAACCTTGAGCCATTACTATAAACAATATGACAAGGCTTGACCTTTTCATCCACTAAAGTATACTCTATTGCTACTCACTATTCTGATTGCCAAGTTGTTGTCTAGTAACTCAGATACTCACACAATCCCACATTTTTCTTCTAATGATCCACAACTACATCTATAACACTATGTTTGATATGTAAAACAAAAGGGAAGGGAGAAGAGGGGATGGGATGAATATATTGGATAGAATATGGGGACACTGGTTATAATATGTTTGGTTAGCATGCGGAAGGGATGCGAAAACTATGAAAAATGATTTAAATATAATAAACATGCCACGTCTTTAATAATTTATATCTTTTGAAAGGTTTCATACACCACACATAGAAACACATGAAAAATAAATAGAAATATAACACACGTGTCTCATGACCAAAAAAAATTATTCTTATAATCTTTATGAAAGTGATAAAAAAATCATTACATTTTCATCATTGAGATACTCTACATTATACAAGTTTGGCAGCATGTTCATCAGTAATTCATAGCGATATTCAGCTATTGTTTAGTGAGTATAGTGTTCTCACAAAAATTTAAAATTGGACTTCCTCTTAACTTTTTGTATTCATTGTAGTTGTACATTAGTTCCCTCCATATTTATATATTTCGAACAAACTTTACTCCGTGTATTGAAGTTACATCCATTATTCATGATTTCCTATTATTCATGATTTCCCACTATTTTGGATTTCCCTCCACATTCGCCCACATTTCCTTCAATAATATATCTTTTCTTTATTTCTTATTGTTGTAAAATTAATGATCTCAAACCTTCTCAATTTCCTATTAATTATTTTCTATGATTTCTAAGTATCTTTCCAAGTTATGCACAATGCTTTATTCTACTTTTCTCTCCAAGTTTTCGCTTCAATTTTCACAATTTTTTCTCAACATTTTGTGTTCACCTCGTAGTGGTGTAGGATGTAAAAAGAGACTACATATTCTATATTTTACTTAATTATTGGCTATATCATTATTTTCCAACATATTATTTATATGTTTCCTCCCACATTTTATATTTATCTCAAGTCCTAACAAAATGTTCACCAAACCTCTCCCCTTCCCCATGTCTCCATTTGGATTTGTTTGGGAGAGGAACTACAAAACATACACTTGATTCTTTCCCCTCCATTCCCCTACAATCTCATTCATTTGCCTCCCTTTCTGATCTATGCATCAAACCAAATAGCCTAAGCATTTTCCCATCCAGTCACCATGTACTAAGCATGTCCTAAAAGGTGCCTTACAATTATGCATCATCAAACACATCACTGGCGTTGATAATACCCTTATAGATTTTCTTTGATAAACAATATTTTTTTGTTTCTAACACTGACTTGCATTTTTTCAATTATCCTAGTTGTTAATGCATTTTTTTCAAGTACTTATTAACATTTTTATGTTTCTACCTAATACGATCAGGTACAATGAATGAATGATCAACATCTTATAAAAAAAAGTGAGTCAAGGAGAATGGAAAGATTTGGATCATTGCGTTATAATAGGTCAGAGGCTTTTAAATATAATAAAATGACATGATTATCACAAGATATACTCAATTGGTTTGGCCGTATTATAGATATAGATATAGAATTCCCTTAAGATATTATTGTGGTCAATGTATAATTATTTTGTATACTTTTCTTCATTAAAAGTTTAATTTTTATGTTTGAATTCCGATGCATTTGCAAAAATAAATAAATGTCTTATAGTTCCAAAAAAAGTTTCCACTGAGCAGCCTGTATATTTCATGACCGAACCCATCATTAAGTCATATTGTCCCAATTGGGGGGGGGTTCCCCTTCTCTCGAGGATAATAGATGTGGAACATACATATAATATTTTGCCTCTATAAAAGTTCTTCATATTCCTTCTAAAACAACAAAAAGAACAATACTATATTGTTGTCTGTTGATATTCATTGTTAGATATCTATTTGATGACTTTCTACAACGCCGTCTTTGTTAGTGTTCCTCTTAGCATAGGACAAATGGAATTCGCACCTTCCTCTTACTTTCACCAATAGGTCTTATTCTTGTTAGTACAATATGTGCATATACATATGAAGATACATATGAAGATATATATATATATATATATATATATATATATATATATATATATATATATATATATGTGTGTGTGTGTGTGTGTGTGTGTGTGTGTGTGCATACACTCATCCAAATGAGCTCAAATTTTGTATGTGGTCTATTGTTATTGTAACCATGAAGATCAATGGATTAAATTTTGGAAAAACATGGTCTAGATAGGCAAATACCATTGGGGTGTACGGCATGATATGTACACTCGAGTGTATTCTAGCCTGACTATATATATATATATATATATATATATATATATGTGTGTGTGTGTGTGTGTGTGTGTGTGTGTGTGTGTGTGTGTATACATATGTATATATATATACATATGCATATATATGCATACACACATATATATACATACATATATATGAATGCATATATATATATATATATATAAGTGTATGTATATGTATATACATATATATATATATATATATATATATATATAGACACACACACACAAATATGGAAATGAAAATATTCATGAATATATACAGACATATATATATGCATGAAATTTAAAAATACCCTACAAATATTTTTATTACTTATTGTTCTTTCTTGTTTGATTGGCTTTGTGTATTTTATACATCAATATATATGTGCTTATATATTAATATTTTTTCAAATATTTCAAAAGGAATATACAATATTGTAAATTTTTCTATAGCGGAAGCTTTGAGAAAATGTTAAGTCAAGTGAAAATCATTAAAATATGGATGATTAGTCAAATGGCCATCGAGATAATATTTGATCATCTTCATTCAGTGAATGGAAATTTAATCATTATTTTATTAACATAATTGTAAGAAAATTTTAATAATAACAACAACAAAAACCACTCTAGGTTGATTTTGTTAGATACACAACTAGTAAGAATTTATGAAAAAATTATGCTAACTTTACTTAGTTCTGGAGTTGAGGTTTGTGACTTTGATACAACAGATTTCTTTTTGCCTAAAAATTACTATTGATTTAAGAACTTCATCTTGGTTAAGCCTCTATATATTTTGTGTTGATAGGGTTAGAGTTTCTTACTTCAAACTTCATAAGTATAAGAATAACATTTTATTTGTTTCCAGAAACAAAAAATATGACCGGAATGATGCCATGATGAGTCAAGGTACTTATACATTTGGTATGTTTGATTGCTGGACTAATGGTATTTTTCCGTACCTCTAAGTTTTAATTAATGGGGAACCTACTAGTTCTCTTAAACCTTCTAGCGGAGTCAAACAAGTGTCCAAGTGGCGCCTTACTTGTTTTTAATTGCATTAAAAGGGTTCTCTTCAAGCATCACCGAAGTGATTTCTTCTAATGCTTTGGACCACATGTAGGCTTCCAAAGATCTCAATCTACTAACTTAATGTCTGAAGATAACCTCCTAGTAGTGCAACGAGGCAAATCCTAAAAATTTAATTTCTCTCAAGAAGATTTTTGAGATTTTACTTCATGTTTAGGATTATGCATAAAATATTTTAAAAACGCTAATATTTTTAGAATACATACAATGTAGAATGAAGTTACTTCTACTATTAGAATTAAGGAGGTTTCTCTACATTTGGATATTTTGGTAAACTCCTTTTATATAAAGTTTAGTGAAAACGTGTGCTCTACGCATCTATAGATTCAGATTTAATTCGGATGGCTGGAAATATAAGCCTCTTAGTAGCTAAAGCCTAAAGGTAATGCCAATTCTGACCAGAATTTTCTCTATGATCGTCTATTCGTCTTCCTCCTTTCCTCTTCCTTGCTTTGCTGCCAGTGACTTAAAAAAACAATGTTGACATTTTTTTGGGGGAAAAACTGAGATAAACACAACCTCCGTCATGTTAAATGGATCAAAGTCACCTTACTTTACCACGAAGGTAGGTTAGGCGTAAATAACTAATAAATGCATCCCTTGTTCATCTTTTTCTTAATGCATGGAGCGTGTCTTAAAAACACATCCATGTCAACATACACTATACCATTGTGTATTCAACTTCATCGGTCCAGAAGAAGAAAAAAATACGAATATATTTTTACAAATGTAGTCCCCTGGTAATATAAAGAAATGCCTTTACAGAGACATGAACTAAAGATGAATTCCTCATTTAGGCAATGAATACTTTCTAGTGTTTCTTATCACCCCCTATAAGGATGAATTCCTCGTTTCAGAAACCAAGATACGAAGAAGGATCTAGGATGATCGTGTTCCCCATAAGGGGATTCTTGACGCACAGAATTTTAGCGTTCACTTACCTTTTAGACCTCTACACATGCTTGTTTTAGGTCAATAGGTCACGAAGTGCTTATAGAAAGTGCTAAAGAGTCAATAATTATCCTACCTGTCCTCCAATTGATAAGTTTTTCCTTTTAGCATAGTGTAATCAATCGAAAATTATATCTAAAAATAGAGTGCATTACTCTAACCTTGGTCTTAAGGTAGTATGATGTATACACGTAAATCAAAACAGACTTAACAAAATTTGGTATTGATCCACATTTGGACCACAGAACATTGTGCTCCATTGATAATAATTAACCCATGAGTCCTCAAAGTATCTCAAAGAACTATTCATTCCCATTTTGTTAGCAACTTATTCCAACATCCAAATTAATATCTTAGGATTGTTAAGCCATATGGTAACATGCCTCACATTCATCTTTTTTAGTACACAATATATGAATATAAAATAGGAATACAAGTTTACACTACACATGCATTAATAATGATAACCATGTAATCCAACAAATTCAGTCTTAGGGGACTCTGTGGCATGAAGATAATAAAAAAAAAATGTAAGTATGGTCAAACCAGTTAAGAGAAATATTGATTACTATTGCTTAATAAACAATTCTATCCCACTATAAATTTGGCAATGATGACGGCTTCCATCATATATAAAGGTAGTGAAAAGATCGAAGTGATTATATAGTCACAATCATATACAAATAGTATTTGACTTCATAATACTTTTGGTTGTAGATGGAACTTGGACTATATGATTAGGCTCATATTCTTTATCTAGAAACCCCTGAAGGTAGCCCGCTATCAGAGAGAATTTCGTCACTGATGTAGGAACGAAGAAGGCATCATCCATAAATATTTATTCTTCTAAATATGAACCCAAAAAGCAATTTCACAAATCCTCGCCACCTACATGATCAAAATGATCGGAATCTTTCCGTCTGCTTAAGTCTTAATTCATCGATCGAGTCTATTGGACCAACACCAAAACTAGTATATGGAAGATTTTAATCATACAGATTGTGCTAGTGTCTACCATTTGTGGAATTGGTTTTCTAGGCCCATGGTGCAAGGTCTCCATAATGTGCAGGAAACTAGTCGATGCGTTCATAGTCTTGCGCATATGATGACATTCTATTTGATAGCGTGCTACAACTTTCGGGGTTTCTTGGAAAGGGCCTAACTTGTCTGTTCTAGGCTCATGTTGCACCTACCGTATTTCTGGGAAGTAAGAACTCGCAATCACAACTACAATTGTTGCAATTCTTTTCCTACATTTATATGTTATTGCGACCGTAAACACTACTAGATGAACTATTTCGTTGGCAATTTTAATCTATGATATATATGCATTGGAAGCTCAGTGGTGTTCCTTATGGAGCAGTTCCTAAATATTCTTAAATGGTGTTGAAATGGTAAAATCATCCCATATTGTTAGGCAATTGTGGTGGACAAGTGACGATGCTCTACAAAATTTAAGAACTCTCTCTAAGACAAGGAGAGAAAACTATGGGACAATACCTACCAATAAGTACTATATAACCCGAAATTACAACTCACACTGTCCAGATTGAATTACTCCTAAATTTGAGAAGTTTTCTATCTCTGAGAATAAAGATAAGGAAGAATAAAATTACATCCAATGTGTACAAACCCTCTCTTTTCATTATTTTTCTACTCAGCTCACCACTGTCGTTGTTGGGGATTGATTGTTGTCGTTGCGACCACTCACTAGGTCACCTCTTCTCATGATGGGACCGCCTACCTCACTCTCATCTGTAGTACTCATTCTAGATTGCGCCTCCAACTAGAACTCTGATGTGCCTCCAGAACTCTCTCTGTGTGAGAGAGCCAATATGTGTCCTCCGCTGACTAAACAAACTCCTATCTTTATCGTGCCGCCAATATTGTGACACCAACCGATGTGGGTCTTCTGTTGCCTCAAATCCACCGTCATGGTTGATACACCACCTATTTTTATTTTATGGATTTCCATCCTCCACTAACTAGGCAGGCTGACATCATTGTCGTAGCCAACGACTGGTGAAAATCTTCCTCTGTTCGGATCTGATGTCGTAGTCGATGTCGATGTCGATGTCACAACACCAACAAAGTGACAGCAATTGATGTGCGTCCTCCCCTGCTCAGACACAACTTTGTTGTCGATACACTACCATTGTGTTACTGACTGTCAACCGCTACTTTGCTTCAAAGTAAAATCATTGGTCCTCTCTCATCCATAAGAGAGTTACTCTATTAGTGCACCTAATGTGCCACCAACTGTGAGCCACAACTTTGCTTCAAAGTAAAGTCACTGACCCTCTCATACCACAAACGAGTATCCTCAGTTGTTATTGTTCTCTGGTTCTTCTATCACAAAAGGAACCAATAACCAACAACTAGTGTGATCACACGCCAACAGGTGGGATGTCTCACAGGGCCTCTTTTTAAAGGCCTCCATGCCACGTGATTGCAATCAGAAATCATATATCAATTTGTAGTCCAATTCTAAACAATAATTAATCCCACACATAGGAATTAATCTACTTTCCTACTTGGATTCTACTCCTATTAGGATTGGCAACATAAAATACCAACTCCAATTAAGTCCTATTCCTCACCCTCTGACCCATGAGAGAGGCTTTGTCTTCAATGATCATATGGAGTATTTTCCGGACCCCATCACCACATGTGGCAGATCCATTCTTTTTAAACATGTCAGCACCATGTTTTCTTCATTCATCTTCTTGAAGTCCTACCATGAATTCACTTTGTTCCCTAGAAACTAAGAAGAAGTATCCTAGCAGCATTGCTTATCTCTCCATGACTGTACCAGAAATATTATAAGCTCCCCTTGATTAATCAGGTGAGCCATCTTTGAAGAAGAATGTGTTTCTGACCTTCTGTACCAAGACTTAAAAACCCTTTGATGACCTCCCCATGTCTCTACAACTCCTATTTAGAAGCTTGGTCCTATACTATGGATGTAATGGTTGAACACCCATTGCATTGCCCTTTTTTAGACTCATATTGTCCTGAAAAAGGCTTTGGAACAATCTTGCCTGACCGGGAGTCATTGTGTAGCATATTTTTGTCCTTCCAGATTGAATCTCAGAATTCAAACATGCAGCTTTTTTGTGATCGCTTCTTGTAAAGTTGCCCTTCCTATCTTCATATGTCATCTCACTATGCCCACTACAGCCTTTGAACCTTACTCTGATACCACTTGTTAGGGAATTGTGGTGGGAAAATGATGATGTTGTACAAGATTGAAGGTGAAAGATTTAATGTGGAAAACTCTCCCCAAGTCAAGGAGATAAAAATCATAGTGCAATATCAGCCAATGATCACGATGCAATACCGGCCAACAAGCACTATGTACCCCAAAATTACAATTCACATTGTAGAGATTCAATCACCCCTAAATATGGAAAGCTCTCCTTACCTAAGAACATAGATAAGGAAGAGAAAAATTACACCTAATTTGTACAAACCCTCTCTTTTCATTTTTTTTCTCCTCATGACACCACTGTCGTTGTTGGGGATTGCTTGTTTCCGCTATGACTGGTCATTGGGTCGCCTCTTCTCCTGACGAGATTGCCTACCTTGCTCATGTCTACGGTACTTGTTCTATTTGGCACCTCCAACTAGAACTTTGATGTCCCATCAAAACTTTGTCTGTCTAATAGAGAAGATACACAACTTCTGTGGATCAGATGGACCATTATCATTGTCACATTACCAATAGTGTGCCACTAACTAATGAGAGTCTTCGGCTGCTTGGACCCACCGTCGTAGTTGATACACCATCTATTTGTCGTCGACTGATATGCATCCTCCACAAAGTAGATAGATCATCGTTGTTGTCGTAGCCACTGACTGATGAGTGTCTTCCTCTGCTCAGATCCTCTATCATAGTTGATGTCAATATCACAACACCAACAAAGTGCCACCAACTTATGTGCGTCCTCTCCTATTCGGACCTACCTCTATTGGCGATGCATTAACGTTGTATTACCGACTGCCAACTGTTACTTTTCTTTCAAAAAAAGTCATTTTCCCTCTCTCATCCAAGAGAGCTACTCTATTGGTGCACCCAATGTGCCACCAATTTTCATCTCTACTTTACTTAATGCAAAGTTACTGACCCTCTCTTACCACAAGAGAGTACCACCAGTTGTTATTGTTCTCTGGCTCTTCTACCATAAAAGTCACCAACAATCAACAACAGATGGGATTACACACTAATAGGTGGGATGTCTCAATGGCATCCCCAAGGCCTCTATTTATAGGCCTCCATGTCATGTGGCTGTAACTAGAAATCCTATATCAATTCCTAATCTAGTTGTAAACAATAATTAATCTCACACATAGGGAGTCATCTTCTTTCCTTCTTTAATTCAACTCCTATTAAGATTGACAACACAAAATACCATCTCCTATTAAGTCCTATTCCAATAAGACATGCGTTGGAACCTTTTGTATCCCAACACATAAAATTACAAAATCTCAAACAACTCCCCCAGTCATTACAACAATCAAAACCATGTAATGTCTAGGTTTTTTTATTGTTACATTCTTGACATATTTTACATCTTTAATTTTACATGTTCATACTTTGTAAATTGGTTACAAATGATTGTTTCTAGCTATTAATAAGAAAGAGATGCAAATAAATTGTAAATGGCACATAATACAAAAAATGGTGGACAAATTTAGCCAATGTAAGATGTTGTGAGTTTGATCATACACCTTAGTATTATGCCAAAGTGAGACAAGAGGTATATTTACAATTCAGCATTTTTACCATAGAATAAAGTATATTGAATGACTTTCCAGTCTGTTCAAATGGTAAGTGTCACTTTGATCGTTCACGTCACATATTCTATCCTTATGTTTATAGGGTGGGGTCTGGGGTTTACAATGGTAGGAGTATTTAAGGTATGATAAAAATGTTCTATTTTATGAAGATAAGAGTTTACCATGTTGGGGTCATCCGAGATGGGTTCTCTCGGTCACCAAAAAAAAAGTGTCAGACTTTGAGTGAAGTTTTTCCAAGTAATCCATGTTAATTACATGATTATGCATAGCAACAGAATTACATATTAAATTTTCGAATTTACATATTTATTAATATTGATGTTACTAATATATCCATAGTTGTTGAATTGGAATTTGTTAAACATTTAATATTTTCATGTTTTGATTAAAGATTTTGAATACTAAAACTCGGTATCCATCAAGAAAAGGATATGAATACTCAGAATATTGTTTCCTTTAAAAGTCATATGATAATGTGGATTGACTGATTATATCCCGAGCATCATTTAACGGTTCTAACTAGGTCTGGTTTGTAAAAGTGAAAAAATATTGGTTATGAGTTGGACAGTATACGCGTTGATGTAAAATAGTCCAACTGATTATCTACCTGAAGCTAGATTTTCAACTAAGCGGTGGACTTGGAACTAGTCCATGTTCATTATATTCTAAATCGGAATCGAAACATCATTGTGTAGTCGTATTATGATTCATAATATATATGATGACTTATACCTTGATAAGAAATTGAAATGTTAGAATTTCTCAGTTTTGATTCAACTACGACTTATAAAATTTAAATTTAAAATGAGTCGAGTTTCGAATTCAGACATCAACACTTAAACCCAAAACTATTCTAGGTTGTTAAAAATCCAAAGCCAGAATTCCTTTGGTTGGGATCAAACTAATTCAAGTCATAGGTTTAAAAAAATATTGGCAACATACTGATTTGGATTGATGAAAACCCAACAACATACACATCATGTTGGGTTTTAAAGCAATGTTAATTTGAAAAATGAAAATCTAAAAGGGAGAAATAAAAAAGCATTGCTAGAGGAAACAACACATATTTTAGATTACTAATTGTACTAGCATTTCAAGGGAAGTATGTAGCATTTGGTAAAGGTTTAGGAGCTTTCTAAGAATTCAACAAACTTGAGATTTAGAGAAACTTTTTTTTAAAAATATTAACCTAAAGATTACATGTACGGGATAATGTATATCTATTTGGGATACATTGCTATCAATGTTTATACAACTTCCCATACCCAGGCATATGTCCTGGTTGAAATAATGTGTCTCGACTTTGGACACATTCTTTCCTGTGGGGCAAAAGTTATCATGATCAAATGAGTTGGCCCTAAGAGTTTGCAAATGTGTCTGGGATAGGGAGACATTGACCCCACTTGAGAAATGACCTGACCATTTCCAAATGACATCCATTGTAGCAATGAAAGGAAAGCCCCATGTGATGGTCAATGCGTACCAAATGTTGATGAATTGCTTTGGATATTATGTGTGGCGTGAAACCAACTCTCTTCACCTCACCATTTTTGAATCCAACATTCTTTTGTTGTCATTCTTGTGTTCTTTGTATCCTAATCTCTAACGGGTATTGCTCGAGGAGATTCTAACTTATATATTGTAGTGGCAATTTTTGCGATTTCTTGAATTTGTTTCAACTATTGAAGTTCGTCTTCTATTTCTTATGATGAGACTATTCTACTTCTTCGATTATCTTCCTTTTTTTTCTTCAGGATTCTATTATACATGGCTATTCTTTTGATAGCATGTATGTTCACTTCTATGTTATAGTTGAATGTACTCAAATCTACACAGAAAATATGCCATTATATACTACTTCAAACATTAAATGAAATTAGTTAATATGTTTTTAAAAGTTGTCATTTTCATTGAAAGAATAAACACATATTTCTAGAATAGAAGTGATACCTAGTTTCAAATTAATTAGTAAACCAGTTTTTTATTTTGATTTTCTATTTAAACATTCAAAAAAGGTGTAATTTCTTCAAATTAATGTACATAATAATTTCAGTTTAAGATAAAAGTAAAGAATAATTTCAAACACTTAATGTACTTTTAAGGTTGGTCTTAATCACATTGCCTCGATAAATAATTTTGAACTGTAATATGGTAAATCATAATTTTCAATCAAAAAAGTTAACTTTTGTTTTGAAATAGGTAAGTTGACTTGTATTTTTTCCTAATTAACAATCTAAATCACTTAGAGAAACACGCGTGTCTTTTGCAATTCACATTTCACAATTTTGAGTCTACTAGTCGATGGAGCGGGATGTGGCAAATATTTAGTTCCATAAAGACATAGGTTTAAGGTCTTGAGTTGATCTCAAACAAGAAACTACACCCCACCATAATTATTGTATGATTATTTATTTTCACTCTAGGTTACTAGTTTAATGTGAATATTACCAATATGCATTTCCATTAAATAGTTAGTTTTCCCAACTAGTGTTTGGTGAGGAAAATTCTAATATCAACAAAATTTTGTTTTAGGTATGATAAGGTTTAAAAGAACATGAAACCCAATAATACATAGCACATGGAGACATCACATGGTATAGAACAAGTTATTAAGAATGATAAATTTCATCAAAGATCTTTGTAGTATCTAGTAGTGATGTTTCCCAATGAAACTATGTGTTTTGTCCTAAAGAGAAATAACAGAAGGACAACATGACAAAGAAACCTATAAGTTTCCAATTACACATATGAATATAAAACAAACACACAATTACTAAAAGAATACTAGTTAATGAATATTCTAGTGTAATGTTACCACTAAAATGTTTGTTAATACATATACATATCATGAAAACACTATAAATGTCATCGATATATATTTTAATAGTTTTTTCTTTTTTGTGAAAGCATGTATTAGTTTTGTATTGAATAAATACTATTTTATGTGCATATATGTGTTGCACAATATTATATGTACTATTATTCATATGTATCACTTATGTTATATGAGTACTTTTATTGTAGTAATACAATAAATGAAACTGAAGTAATATTTCTCTCTTTCTCTCAAGTGATCATGAAATGTTAATGTATATGTATATTAAAATAGAAGAAATATCTGATACTGGGTAGGATTTTTATATTCACAACCATATTTTTTAATTTGATAATGTAACATCTCAATGATATCCTTACGAACTGAATTTTTTTATCCTCAACATACTTCTACTCTATTGTTAGGAACTACTAGACTTTTTAGTATGATACAGTTAATGAATGAGAGACTAAAATAAATGTTCACTACAGAAATTTCTTCTAGGAAATAATACGAATATGTGATGTATTGGGACAAATATAAATAGCAACTAGTAAGTTACTTGTGAAATTAATAAACCTACAAAATATACATCATTTTTATAATTTACTTAACAAAACACAAATTCTATTCATAAAAATTATCTTGACAATCAAATTCCCCAATTAAATAAATTTGATAACTTTGGAGATCTTTTATGTAGTATAATAAATGTTGAATAAATAAGGTTAATATTCTATATAATCATTAAATGTCAATTTCCTTTTGGAATTAGTTTGTTATCGTCTTATTCAAGACACTAAATTTTCAAATACATGAATGGTATCCTTATCTTGATCAAATATTTCTTTATATGTTGGATCTACGACCCATTTTATCACGACTTCCTGATCAGATTAAGAGACATTTACCCAATGCATGAATCTCACATAGGAGACCAAGTAAAGAATGCATCCAAAGATGAGTCTCTCTCTTATCTCATCAAATTTGTACAAGATTCCAACTCAAGATTTATTCTCTCATCTTTTACCTCTAATAAACCCTAATGCCCCTACTAAAATGCTTAACTCGATATTTCTTTGTATACAAGAAATAGGTCAACCGACCAACACCCACATAAATAGGTTGATAAACTTGACTAGAATGTTCCTACTATAATGCTATTTGTTAAAACAATGTAGTTCCCCATCCAATTCAAATCCTAAGTCATGTTTTATTGTAGGTGCCACTTCTTAGAGCCCCACCCCAACATTCATGTTTTACCTGTAGACCATGAGCCCTCTCTTATTCTTCTACGATTACTTCTTCTTCTTCTTTTATTTATATCCTTAGAAGAATGTATTCAAATCTGGTGAGTAGTAGCCCAGTAGGTCACAGCTCGGGGTCCCTCACGAAGGGTCTCGGGTTTGACTCCCGCTAGAAGCACTGCTCGGAAATGAATTTCCCGCATCATCAGTCAGCCTCTGATGTGACTTATTGGGATATCGGTGTGCGGGTGCACGGGTTGCCTGGGTTTACCATCCTTGCTATCTAGGCCTCTCCCTAGGGGAGTGGGTTTCCCCCGGCAATTAAAAAAAATGTATTCAATGAACACACCCATTGGATGTTTTTAAAGTTTTTTTGATGATTTGGAAGAGTTGTTTTTACTATCCTTTTGGGAAATACAGAGGAAGAGAAGGAAATGGAAAACAAAATTTTATGTCCATATTCCTAACCAAAAGATTGCATCAATAACAATGTATCTAGGAAAGAGGGTTGCAAGGTATACGTGGTCCTGGAGCAAGTCCAGTGATAATCCTTGTCAATGTGCTTCTTTTGCAAGTTGCACATGGATGAATGTCAGTGATGGCCTCCTGGTGTAGCACACATGGACTGCAGTTGACACCATTCTCCTAGTGTGGCAAAAAAAGCCTCCACGCCTCTATATAGTCCACGTGGACCATCAAGAACTCCACGACATGCTTCTAGAGAAAATAGAAAGGAGTCATCCCTTTGTTTTGTCAATGTGCTAGCTTTAAATTTTCTTTCCTTGGCTATCTCTCACTTTTTCATGTAAGATGTCTCCGACTCTTATGCTACTACAACATTGAGATGAGGGTACTTGTCTCTCCCTTTAATGGGTAAGACTTGTCATACTGAGAGCATTGGCCACCCCTCCTCTTATATAGGAGTGAATGGTTCAGGTTTTGTGGAAACTTGGGGGTACCAGGGATCAGAATTCATGGTTTGACAGTTGTTGTGAATCACCATTCAGTCGATTGGTTTGCATTCCTATTCACATAAATATTGGCTTCTAATGAATTATTAATGCACATCATAAAGTCTACATGAATTCTTTGATCCAATCCTACAAATCATCCAGTCAGTCAATCAGAACTTCCAAATGGTCTAGTAGCTCATTTTCATCAACCAGTGTTGGTACATTCTAGGCGGTCGACTAGACTTATTCAGTCGGTCGACTAGACACTCTAGTTGTCCAAATAACACCCAGTGATGCTTAATTTTATTACCTTAACGCTTTAGTAACCAAGTTAAAATATTATCCATGAATAAACTCCTATTCTAGGTGTGTCCTATGTGTGTGGCCCTAGAGGTCCAAAATTAAGTTGGCAGTTGATGTCCATTATCATATTATAACATCAAAAGCAATGAGTGGTATCTAGAAATAGTTCATTGCTATATAAATAACTAGAAATTTGGTGAATAACTTCAATCTACGTTTGTGATTGTATTATTGTGAACATATAGTTCCTTTGTCTTTGATATCTAGATTGAACAACATGCATAGAATCATCATTCTCTTAATATTCAATCTATGTTCTTTGAATTAGAATAGACTATATGAGATGCAAGTGAACTCACATATCACATGTTGCGTCACATGAGTATGGCCATACTTTTCTCAGTCTCGCTTATCAGGGGGCCAATGTATCGACTCAGGTAGGAGGGACCAATCCCATCTATATCACTCACACTCAATATCGATGTGTCACAATGTACCCGAGCACTAGTTTTATGGCAGACCTTTTTCAAGGTCACGTTGGATGGTGTCAAAGTTCATCGAACGACATCTAATGAGTGTAATGACTTCAATTTTAAGAAACACAATCACCACTACCACTTTGAGAGATGATTGTGACTATCATTTCATGGTTTCCATGTATCACTCTCAAGGTGGGTCTGTCTGGTACACCATTCTCTAACAGGTACCTATGTGTTTGACATGGCATCTAGTATTGTGAATAATAATAATCGGTCATTTGTCGAAACACATTCTAGTCTTATGTATTATTGTTGTTTTGTTTCCTTCCATTGTAACATCCAACTAGGGACATAACAAGAATGTATGTACGCTTATCGTACATATTATTTCATTGTACATGTCTTTAACTTGAATACATATGTCACTGAGTAACATCATTCTTTAGATATCAATCATGTTTGTGTCATCATTGGATTACTGAGAAAAACATCACTGACAAAATTACCTTTATTATTATCAAATAAATTACATGATGCCCTAATAAAATCATCATATGATTCTCTCTACGTGCATACATATCAACTAATTCCCACTTGCACTTAGAGATAAGAACCAATGATTCCAATAACAAGTGATCTAACATTGCCATAATATTTCTACTGTACAAGTTCTTTTGTCAGTGGGCCAGCAACATTTTCTTCTAGTCGGTACTTTTAAAAATCTTTGCATCTGTTCATTGTACGATTGTTGTATTAAATGGAAAAGTGATAGTATGCTATCTAGATTCCTTACCCTATCCAATATCTCCATTATTTCTACAATATTTCTATTGTGTCATCAATAATTGGAATCATCCTAAGTTCATCCAATGAACTTTTTGATCCATATAGTATCCTCTATTGTGTTCCAAATCAGCAAGGAACTCGACTTCTATTGTTGAATCATCAACTATCTCTTTCTTGGAACATTTCCAATTGAAGTTCTATTTTAAGGAAAAATACAAATTGATTGATTGAGATCGATAACCATCTTTGTCAGTCTGGAACCATACATCAGTGTAACTTTTTACACCCAACTCTTCCTTATCAGCATAAACAAGGAAGTAATCCTTAGTGCTTCTCAAGTACTTAAGGATGTTCTTAATGGCAATCTAGGGACGTTCATCGGTATTTGATTGATATCTTCTCATCATTTCCAAAACATATGAGACAAAGGGATGAGTGCAAAACATGATAGATTTGATTGTGGATGCATTTAGCATCTTAGACATGAGTTCTGATTCTTCATAAGAATTGGGACATTGAGCTCTAGAGAGACTAATTCCATGGCATTAGGACACATTTCCTCTCTTTTAGTCTTGCATGTTAAATGTCTTAAACATATTGCACATGTATGTACTATTACATGAAGCTCTATAGATCTATCTCTATATATCTTAATTCCTACAATATATGATGCTTTCCCTAAATCCTTCATATAGAAGGTACTTCCCATCTAGGTCTTCACCATTTTTAGAACATGGATGTCATTCCCTCATCAGTTTGAGTAATACAATTATGGTCCCACTAAACTTCATAAGCACATGTTTCTTATTCATTTTGACTTAAGTTAAACACTTTGACTTTCTCATCAAATTGAAGATTCCAACTCTGAAATCCTTTCTTCAATCCATAGATTGACCTTTGCAGTCAAACTACAATGGCAAGTGTGGTCCTGATGGATATCAACATGGCAACTGGGGAAAATGTGTTTGTAACCCTTTCCAAAAAAAATTACCTTTATAGTTATTTACATTACAATCCATGTTGGTCTTCTTCTTGAATACCCATTTACACCCTACATGTTTCTCCCCTTCAGGTGGATCGACCAAGGTCATAACTTGTTAGAATTCATGGATTCCATCTCAAATATCATGGTCTAAAGCCATTTACCAAATTATGGTCCCTCACTAGCTTCTATATAGGTTGTGGGCTCATCATCTATGAGTAATTCATCACCTTCTTGAGTCACAAGATATGCAAATCTTGTAGGCTCAAGGTGTGTCATACTACATCTATGAGGTCTTTATGTTACATGAGGAACTTTGTGATTCCACAACATTTTGTGACTCTCCTTGTTCCTTATATACCTTTATAGGTTCAATGTTTTCTTGTTGGTCTCAAACTTCTTCGACTTCTACTTTTCTCCCATGTTTTCTTTTGGAATCAAATTTCTTGTAAGGAATATAGAAGTTTTGGCAGCAGAAGTTTTTCTTTCAGGTGGCATATATAAAAGTAATATCCAACAAAATAACAGTTATCTAATTTAGAATCAAGATTTTTCAATAAACAATTTTCTTATATAAGATTCACTTCCCTAATCTACATAGAATACATATCAAGACACTTCACATGTCATATCTCATATGGTGTCTTCGAACCTATCATGGTTGCACATGGTCTAACTCTACGATTTATGAATCATATGCCTAGAAGGAAGTTGGAAGATCAGCTACAATTGTTAATGATCGCACCATGTACAGCAAGATATGATTCTTTCTTTCTAATAAATCATTATGTTTCAAATGGATTCCATTGTGATACACTACGATAGTCTCACAAAAGGTCCACAAACTCTTGGTCCACATATTCTCCACATCAATCACATCAAATTGCATCAATATTGTTGACCACCTCTAGTACTGGTTCACATACATTAGTATGTACGATGACCAATAGATAACTCGTTCTCTCATTGTTTCAAGTAAAAGGTTCTTTTGGCATCTTTCCCAATAAACAAGATTCATATGTCTCTATTAATTCGAAATGATAGGTCCACAAACTCTTGGTCCACATAGGATCCGAGAAATGAAAGGTCCACAAACTCTTGGTCCACATATTCTCCACATCAATCACATCAAATTGCATTAATATTGTTGACCACCTCTAGTAATGGTTCACATACATTAGTATGTACGATGACCAATAGATAACTCGTTCTCTCATTGTTTCAAGTAAAAGGTTCTTTTGTCATCTTTCCCAATAAACAAGATTTACATGTCTCTATTAATTCAAAATCAGAAGAGTCTAGAAAACCATTACCATGGAATCTGGAAATGTGTTTCTCATTTATATGCCTTAGAAGAAAATTCCAAAGGTATGTTTCTTTTTAGTTATCTAGTTTTAGGCTTTCAGTATTTACATCATATACACTTATCTCTAGAACTAATCAATATAAATCATGGGACATTTGGGCATTACCATAAAGATTTCATCTTTAAAATAAAACATCCATCATTCATTGAATGAAATATGAATCCACTCTTATCCAAACAAGATACATGATGTTTCCATAAATGACAAATATGTTATATAAATTATCTAATTCTATTACAAGCCCAATGGGATGAGAGAAATGATAGGTTAAAAATATAGTGGAAGAAACTCTTTCTCCAATTAGTTCCTTTCTTTAAAGGTTACTTCTTCTCGGATCCTAGACCTGATAACATATGTGAGATCCTCTTCCGGTATCCAATACCGAAGCTGATGAAGTAGTAATATTTATCTCATTTTTGTATATACCTTAAGTAGATATTTGTATCCCTGGCTTCTTTATGAGTTCCTCTATGTAAAAAGGATAGTTCCTTTTCCAGTTTCCATCTTGGTGACAGTTGTGGCAATTCCCTTTTTAGTAACTCCTCCCTTTTCTTAAAGAATTGAAGACATGAGTTTCTGGCTAGCCTTAGAAATCTTCTTAGCTTTACCTTTACCCTTGAACTTCCCCTTTCCTCTGTTGATCATCATCATAGATCTAGGATTGTCCTTCTTCATTTGTGTCTCGACAGCTCTCAGCATATCGAGAAATTCAGACATCATCTTACTGAAATTGTTCATGTTGTAATTCACAAAAAACTGGCTATATGATCCTAGAAACGACTATAGAATCACATACATGGACAACTCTTAGCCTAATGGAAATCCCAGTCTCTCTAGGTTTTCTGCACACCCAATCAACTTGAGCACATAGGCCCTACTAGGTCTCCCTCTGACATATTGCACTTAAATGACGCCTTTGAGACATCATATATCTCTTGTCTTGTCTTGTATGATCCTGAAGCATGTTCTAGAGATGTGTTACCATCTTGATTACTTCCATGTTTTCATGTTATCTCTACAACTCATAGTTCATAGAGCAGAGCATCATACACTTAACATCTACATCATCATTGGAGGTGCTTCTTGTAAGCATCCCTTTCTACATTAGCGTTTCGGGCATGGGTTCATTTGACTCTGCTGTCTCCAAGACATAGAGCTTACGCTCTTGAGCGAGAATAATTCTCAAAGTCTTGAACCATCCATGGAGGTTGTTCCCTTTTAGTTTCTCTTTCAGAAGGACTGATCACAACGAAAATGTGTTGTTGTTTTCCATTTAATTCTACACAAGAAAATTTGCATTTGTCAAAACAATTTTGATTTTATTTTATTTGAAAAAGTTTGAAAATATTAATTACACCTTTAGTTAACTAGAACCCCATGATTTTGTTCAAATTAATAGCCTACACTATTAACTCAGAAGTTTGAAGCGTACAATCCTCTAGTGAGCCAAAATCCAAAATAATTATATTACTACCAAACCAACATTGACGTCCATAATCATTTACTAAGGTAGGCAATACTTTCCAATTGCATCCAATACAATTCTTGGATAGATAAAATGTACAAGTCCTTTCCATAATCCATTTGTATGCTTCTAGTTGCTTAATACCATTTAGGTTACCTTGTTAAACCTTACCCAAGAGCCAATATGATAGAAATGCACCCTTCTTTGGTAGACCCACATAACTACCATCACACTTCCATGAGATATACAATGCATCATGATAAGACGTGAGAACACTTAGTCAATCAAGATTTTCATATGTGATGATTATGGAAAGAATCTAAGAGTTAATATTTATTGAGGGATTTATATATAAATACATATACATATCCAATCACCACATGCTTATAATATGTATCATATACATCTTATATTCATTAAAAAAATGTGCAATCACAAGCATACAAGTGATGCTTATGGCCACACTAATGCAATTATTTGGAGACGAAAAGAATTGTGATCAACCTAAGGTCAAACATCACATGGTACAACTTCTAAAGGAAGAAATGTTGTGTTGGAACAAGTTGGTCGGTTGATTGAACTGTTCAAAATGATCAATTCATCCACCTATCGGTTGATTGGTCTCCTCAGTTTGTCACCTGAATATTGGCTCAAGTGGTTGTGTGGACTCCTCTAGTTAGTTGATTAGGCCTCTAGTCAATCGATTGGCTCCTATGTTCAGTTGCCTCTTTGGTTCTCCAGTTGATCGACTTGACTCCCGGTCGGTCGAATCACCTGGTGCAAAACTCCTTCTCTTTTTTTGAAATAGAAGTTAAAGCTAATCCTATTTATTTGTTACATTGTAAAAGGTGAAACTTTGAGTGACACTTGAGGGATTATAAGGAGGAAAGTTGTAACGTCCCTCCAAGCACATATATGACAACAGAAGCAAACCTTGTGTTGTCCATAACATGGGTCACTTGGCTCGAAGGAACATTACAAAACATGATAACACCATAAAGTATCTCATCTTATTTCAAAACCTAATACATGTAGGCTAAGCAAATCTAAAGTATGAATTGAAAATAAACTAGATAATCTATGGATTGGTAGATGGAACCCCACCAAGCTAAAGTATCCTTGATCAGCTACACTTAAAGGATCGCTTCAATTCCCTCTTGCTCCTTGATCTAGGGACATCTCATCCCACGACCATGCGAAAGAAAGTAACAACATAAGCGGCACTAGGCATGTTATAAGAATTGAAAGTAAGCATATACTTGAACTGAAATAAAAATGACATGGATTAACATTAAGAATTCTCATTACACTTTATCTTTCATTACACCAATGAATTAAGAAACATTACAATATGTGTTCTCTTCATCATTGCCTCATGGGGCACATCATTCTCAGAAATCCCATCATGCCCATATTGACCATAAAGGTCCATCATTGTGAGAAGCATATAATAAGTTACTAGATTCTAATAACTTAACATTAACATTAACATCATTGTTCTTATTTTGCCATCAATGTAAATTGTCCTCATACAATAATTGCACCAAAGTGTTCATTAGGTCGATTAAGGCTCATCTTAGTTGCACCAAAGTGCTCATCAATGCCATAAAGACAAAATAACATAACGAGGAACAATTCACAACTTAAGTATATTATCTTAATCATCATAGGATTTCTCCCTCTTAATCTTGAAACATTACATGATTTACATAAGTCTTTCTTCAATTTCTTAATCATTACATGAGCATAGCATTTGACTAGTGAGCATCAGTGATAAGCATAGGACTTTAAAATTATATCAATCAACAAGCAAATAATAAAATTTGAGACATCATCATTGTCTTAATCTCATTCATTAACTTAGAATTTAAAGCATAATCTTAAATCATATTAACATGTAATTCATCCAAGATATATGTATGCATAATGGCAATACCTGCTTACCTGGAGCAAAGTAAATCCTAAGTTGGTCTCTCTGATCTTGTGTCAAATCCTAAGTCTCCTGAAATTAACATGATTCTTATTACTTATCAATTTAGTTAACATCTTAAAGCCTAAATTGGTCTTTCAGAAATTTTGATATGCTTTATTCAAATTAGGATGTGAAATCAATAAAATTAGTTTGTTGGTTTTAGCAGCTTTCTAATGACTACTTATTCATAATTTTATGACAATGTATGTGATTACTATGAAATTTTAAAGTAGGAACTAGCTACAAATTTTTAGTGATTAATCTTAACCTTTAGTTTAATGTTTGGTCGGCCAGGCCCACAAATAGGGCCAAAAGCCCTTTTCTTCGAACCCCAACAGTGTGAGACTAGCATCTCCCAGCTATGTCGTTCTACCAAATCGGGGTCCCCGTCTCGCGACCCATGGCGGACGGGACTGTCATGCCTCGCCTCCCTCTGTATACGGCTTGATTGGGTGACCTTTTGTGCTCCCCAGGGGCAGCCGATAGGGAAAACCCATGAAGGGTTGTCAAGGTATCTTGGCCTCCAAGACAGGCTTTGGATGACTAGACGGATAGTCTCATATTGTCATATGTACTCTTGGCATTACCACTAGCAGTGGACGACTAGAGGTTGACTTCAGATGGGGGTGAGGTTGGAGATAGATGAGGTTTACATCGACTGTGAAGATCCAATTGATGGTTGCAAAGCTCTAAGTAGAGTTGGAGGAGACAACCCCCATCATAGCTGGCTTTGGAAAGGACAGTCTGTCGGATAAAAATGTTGGAGTTGTCTGCCACGGTGGTGATCTGGGATGGTTAGAAGCCTCCGTGCTACGTGTAGTCATCACCAGTTCCAGATTGGATCATTGTAGGGCGACCATGCATGATGGAACACAAAGACTAAGAGGAAGGTACATGAAGGGCTTCCTGGAGTTTTCTGAAAGTCTGAAGATGATTCCCTCTCTTCCATGAGACACAAGTATGATAGGCCATTATATGTTCAGTTGGACGGCGTCTAGAGCATTGGATCCCAAGGTTTATCAAATTACAAGTCTTAAAAATCTGATTCAAAGTGAAGTGCAATGTTTATATATATAGGGATTCACCACTGAATCGAGATAGAAAAGGAAGTGGAGAGGGTCACGGTAATGATGTTGAATCCTAGTTCAACTAGACGGTCATGATAGATGCCCTTTGGGTGCGTGATGGATATGTAGAAATGAAGAAATCTCCTCTGCCGTTAGATTAGATGTCGGCACACTAAACTCAATAACAATTACATTTATTTATGATTTGTTTATTTTATTCAGCTATGTACTTTCGTATTATACATGGGATAGTTAACGTTATAAAATTGGGACCATAATTGGTCGGTTACCTTATAGGACCATGAGGATTCCAAATATCAAAATAGTTTTCAGTTTTATGAGTGACAATAGTTGGTGATTTCCCTTTTAGGATAAATGTGTGTAATATTTTTAGGATTATCCAATAATAACTAGCAGCCCATGAATTAAAGGGAGTCACTTACTATAGTAATCAACTCATATGATTTTTATTGAGACCACATGAGGATATTATTAAGGTCAATTACACTTTCAATCCCTATGAGTTACTTATTAATCAACTAGTATGTATTGAAAAAAAAAGGATGGCCAATTTTTAGTTAATCATAAATTATAAATTTTGAGGATGTTACAAAAGCATTAATTTACATATAAACAAAAAGAGAGAGGCTTGGTATGCAAATAGAATTTGAAAGGTAGGAAAAAAGTCAATCAACAATGCCCACACATCCAAGGGGTATTGGCCATAAACACACCTACATCCACCATAAAAACCATTTTAGGGATACATGTATGAATTGCATATATATAACATATCATATAGATGTATAGGATCTATGGGAAATCCCCTAGAACATGTGGTATTTAATCAGATATGCACATTAATTATTTAAATATTTCCATAGTTTGCAATAAAATAAATGATAAAAGAAAATTTATCATATCGATTAAATCCTGATACATTGTAAATTGGCATGGCTTTGATACCATGTTGGTATTTAATTAGATATGTACATAAAAATCTATCCACATTCCTAATCTAGCAGATTGCGTCAAGAACAATGTATGTCAAAAAGAAGGTTGCAAGGTATACTTGTTCCTGAAGTAAGTCTAGTGACTATCCTTGCACAACAATGTGCTTCTTTTGCATGGTGCACATGAACAACTCTCAATGACAGACTCTTGATGTAGCACCCATGGACTACGATTGATGATGTCCTCCTAGCATGGAAACAAAGGCCTCCGTGACTCTACATAGTCCACACGGACCAATGGGAACTCCACATCGTGCTTCTAGAGCCAATGAGAAGGAGTTATCCCATTACTTTATCAACGTGCTAGAGTCGACCTTTTTCCCCTTAGGCTCCGATTGGTTTGTTGTAACTGGTCCGGAAAACTTATGAACTAGAGTTCCTAAAGCAGTTTTTCATGATTGGTTTAAAGTAAGTGTTGGAAGTCGAGTTCCGTGACTTTCGGTGAGTTACAGAGTTATATACAAAATAGAGTTCCTGAGTTCCCTCTTAAAAAGAGCAGAAAACGAGTTCCGGAACCAGTGGCGGAACCAGAAAATTGCATAAGGGGGGGCTGAGTTAGCTATACATGGCTCTAGTTGTAGTAGGGGGGGCTGAGTTAAAAAAAAATATGCCTATAGTGGGATTTGAACCTAAGTCCCTAGTTTAGAACCAATGTACTTATGCCAACCCAACTACAACTTTGCCTTGACATATATCTAAAGAGCTCGTATATATAATATATTTATAATACTAAACATGCATAAATGCGTATAAATTAACATTTAAGATTTTGGGAGGGGGGCTGAAGCCCCGGTAGCCCCCCCTAGATCTGCCCCTGTCCGGAACAGTTGACAACATTTCCTATATAATTATATTTTTTATTCTTCATAAATGACACATGTAAAATATTTATGACTAGGAATGTTAGTGTGTAGATATGGTTTATTGTCAAAATGATAAAATAATAAGACAAAATAATAAGCGACACCATATAAAATATTTTACACTATAACTACCATTATTACTGTGTCTACAAAATAAAAAATATAAAAAAACTATGAAATGTAACCAGACCACTATGAAAAATAATCAGACTGCACCATGTGACAAAAAATAATTTATCTAGCATTTTTTTATATTTATGTTTAAATAATATGATGTGAAAATGATAATAAACTATAATTGTACGTGAAGAATATAGTAAAATTAATGTTGTACATTATTAAATAATTTTAAACCAAAACTTATATTTACATACGTATAAAATGTACATATCATTACAATAGTTTATACATACAAAGTGAAATAAAAATATTATAATGTAATTTGAACCACAATATACCATATTAAAATATTTTTAAAGGAGCAACATCTGCATCATGACCGCTTGTTGAGATTAATATGTTAAAAGTATATTAATTAGTAGTCACAGATATGATTCTTTTTTTACTTTTTTCTTCCTCTATTTTTAAGGGAGCAACATCCGCATTATGACTGTTTGCTGAGATTATTATTTTAAAAATATATTAATTAGTACACATAGATATGATTTTTTTTAATTTCTTTGTCGTCCTTATTTTTTATATATCACACAGTAAAACTAATAATTTTTTAATTGATTTCAATATTTACACTAATGACAAACCAATCACATGGAAGTGAATGGAACTTAAGTTCCAGAAATGGAACTAGAATTTCCAGAAAATGATTTCCACAAAACTTATGACTTCCATCGAACCAATCGGAGCCTTAGCTATCTCACCCTTTTATTGGTAATATGTATTTAGATCTCAAGTTAGTGTACATGGCTTCTCTTTCTCCATGACTTGATTTAATTTTTGTGGTTTCTCGCTCTTTTTAGGTTGTCAGCATCAGACCCTAGGGTTTTCTTATATGGATCTTCATTTTGACAAAGTGAGTTGAGGGTGGGAAGTCTTGACTTTTTCAATATCAAGAGTCATCTATCTACGTTAATTCCCAGGAAAGGAGTTTTTTACATGATAATGTTTATATTCACAATTAAATTTTGGTTGTATGATTTGTATCTATTTACATTTTTTAAACATGAACATGTATATTTTTAACACCCCACGTGTACAACATAGGGCGGAAGGATATAAATTAACTCACTTCAAGGGGATGTCACACACTTGATATTCATAGCTCCAAATAAAGTCAATATAGACCATCATAGGGGAAAAAATCACAATTCTTATTCTAAAAACTTAAAAAGGTTTACATATGCATATTCCTCAAGAAAAGAAAAGACAAGAAATACTAATCTAGGTATAGTTGGAACCCCACCAATGCTTTTTTCCTTTTAGGTCCTCGAGCTAGGGTTTTCACTTTAGATGCATTTTCCCTCCTGAGCTTGCTCCTAACCTACAGGCATTGTGCCCTCATCCATGTATAAAACCAATTGGAAGTGAAATTAAGCATTATTAAAATTTAAAGAAAACTTGCAAACTGAAAATCAATTTTAAGCATTTAAACATTAAAAAGACACATAATTTCTTTTAGACCAATTCCTTTTATCTTGACCTATATAAGGATCCTCAGTTTTCACAAATGTACCTCTTCTCTTATGCGCTGAAGTGCCTCTTCTCTTATGCATCGAAGTGTCAGTTCTCTTATGCACTTAAGTTCCTCTTAAGTTTTCTCAGAGGAGCCTCTTAATGAGGACCTTATATAAGTTTACTTTTATCATTTTCTTTCTCTTAGGAACTCTTTCTTAAGTCCTATTATTTACTCTTAAATGCACAAATTGATACAATAATATTAACCATAGACTTAAAAATCAATTTATTATAAATTTACAGACTTTTAGAAATCAGAATAGTAAATTATACAAGCATATCATTCATTATATGTCTCACATACATATATCAATCAACCATTAACTATGCTCAATTTGCATGGACCACTTACCTTGTAATTAGAGAAGATCTTATGCTCTTCCTAGGTTGAGGAAAACCTATTTGTGATCTTGGGCTTTAGGAACCCTAATTATCTTATACGCAACAAGATTCATATTAATATGTATCTTACCCTTAACATTAAACCCTAATTTACTTTTTCCTTCAAACCAAGGTTTGGAAATTTCAAAACATACTCTAAAACCTTGATATTCAGATTTTATGAAAATCCATTTTGAAAACATATTTTTCTCACTTTTCTGAGCATCTAATGAATTATTATGATTTTTGGAAAATTGGTGAATCAGAAATTAAGAAAATGCCATGTAGGCACTATTATCCAAAGTGAGTGGAGTGGAGCTTGTTTACTACGTTTCCCAATCAAAGCTTGATGCATGGTTCAGACCTGTTCCAACTCAGCAGTCAAAATTCATGTCAACAACTAAAAAGAAATAGAATCTAAAACACAAAACTACCCATATGATAATAATAAAGCGATTAAAACCACATGGACACCAAGGTCAATACATGACCTGCCTTGTTCCCATGTGATTCTTGGTGTGAGACCAAAGATCTGGATGTCAAACTCTAATCATAGCTCATTGAGGGTAGTTGTTCATGAAATGTTGATACCTCAAGTGACTTCCTTTCTCTAAACTGAGTCTAGTGAGTGCAAAGTTGAGGCCAAGTGAGAGTCGAATTAGTATCTCCATGTCATAGTCTCGATAGGAGATCACAAGGATGAGCGATCATTGGAAGTCAGCAAAACCAAGTGAGTAAAGCTAGGCAAAGCACTGACGAGGCCTAGAAAATACATTTAAAAAGGAAAATGAGCCGAGGAAGCACTAATGTGTCAAGACGAGTGGCTCTAGTGAGAACCTCCACTGGAACCTATAGGGTATGGCGATTGGGAACATGAAAAGTAAAAATCATGATCTAAAAGCAAAGAACATACGTCGAGGATGCTTACGGCTGTCGCAATTGAATTAGTGTGGTCGAAGTGGCATGCATTGGGTCACCTCACTATAGAAGAAGGACAAGAAGGTCCTCGGGTTAGGAGGCATGAGGGGTGAAATTGAAAGTGGGGGAGGGAAGGGTGATGGAAGGCGGTGGATTCCATTTCCAAATATGGGCATGAGAAGATCTATAGTAGCCTTTGCACTCCTCTCGCAGAGAGGGGCTTATTTTGGAGGTTTCGCCCACATGCCATGAGGGAAGATGAGTAAATTCTTATGAGATTTAGAGGGGAGAGAGGAAGTTATTGGTGAAGCAAAGTGGAGAGATGTGGGAGAGAGGGATCGTCAAATGAAAGTCTGAGAAATGCTTCCTGACTCATGAAGGAGTCAGAGGAAGAGGATGAGACAGCGGTCGTTGGATCAGGGACGGGTGGTCAGATCATATGTGTGAGAAATAAAATCAAAACTTTAATGTGTGAAATCAATAAGGACTGAGACTTTAGGAAAATCAATGCAATTAATATAAATTTAATTAATTTCCTAGTAAAACAATTTTCCAACCATTCATAATTTAATTAGAGTGTCAAACATGGTCCAAAAGACTTCAAATTTGAATTGTATGTTAATTTGAATGTCTAGAATTTTCTTAGATAATTAGATTTCTAATTTGTACTTGTTGGTTATATAATTTGTATAATGTCCATTAACCTTAATTATAATGTATTAAAGGATAAGACAATTTAATAAAATGTTTCCCTTTATGAGTCTTCGAGTCAAAATTTGAGATAAACATTATTAATTCATTCCAGAGTCATATAATCCCACTTTTTTTCCTTTTTGAGTTTTTTTAGAACGAGAGAGAAAATGAAAGATATTAATGATTTTCTTATCTTAAAATCTATAAAAAGAAAACAATACTTCAATACAAGTCATCAACTTTCAAATTTTGAATTCTTTGCCTCTTAACTTTCACTTACATTTCATTTATATTTCTTTGATAGAAAACCAATTATTGTTATTGTTCAAATGTTTGCAATATATCATAAAAGGCAAAAGATGATTATGAGTCCCCTTTGATTTCTCATTGCCTTATCATTTAAAAGTAATTCTAGTTCTATCCTTTTTGTATTAAGACCCTTAACAAATTCTATTTAAGAAAAACTATATTAAAAATTTTAAATTATCGATGAAAACATTTGGGATGATACATTTCTACCCACCTTAATTAAATTTCGTCCTCAAAATTTATTAAAACTACCCACCTTAAAATTTCCATATTTAACTCAAAACTAATATTATCATGTGAATCAATAGTTCCAAACATTTTCATGCAGCAATAGTTTCCAAAAAAAGGTACTATACTAGTAAACTCTACTCAAGCTTATCCTCTTCACACTCATCTACCATGGCAAAAACTCTATCTTCCTCTTCTCTCTAGGTGGTTGATAAACATTAGGCTATTTTTCTGAAACTTGGGGCAATTATGTCTAATGTGGCCTATCTCGCCAAATGCATAACAAACTCCTATCCCAAACATGCATTCCCCCAAGTGGTACTTGGAGCACTTTGCACATTGGGTCTTTGCATTCTAATTTAGAAAAACCTCAGCTAGAGCTATCCTCTTCTTGTCATGATGATTGGAGTTGTTGTGGTTGTGAGAGTAGCTATCTTTCCTCTTTGCTCTTCCTAGTTGGTCTTCTAATTCTAAGAAAGCATCTAGGGCACCTTGTAGGGTACATTGTCAACATCCTGACAAAGAAAAGCTCAGATCTGGCTTGAGACCCTAATATACTTCTTTGTCTTGTTTCATTTATCACAGCCATAGCCATACTTCTACAAGATCCTAAACTTCATGGCATTCTGGGTGACTGTAATGTCACCATGTTGACGTAGATAGTGGGAGTATGTTGGTAAGTATTCCCAAAGAGCCAATCATATGATGATTTTGAAGGCATATTACATAAAGGATTTGATTAATAATAATAAAGGAAAGCTTCCAATTCATTCTGATTCACTCAGTTATGAGTTAATGAGGAAACACGATGAATGTCTAAAGAATAACAATTACTCAATGATGTATTTCTTCAAGTACATGACTTGAATAATGAGATCAGACGGATGTTAAGAGTATGTACATTCTTATTATGTCCCAGGTCGGATATTATTGTGGAAGGAAGATATACAACAATGACACATAAGACTAGAGTGTGAGTTGGTTAATGATAGAATCCCATTCGTCATGATATGGTATATCAAACCAAGCACATAGATATATGTTAGAGAATAGTGTATCGGACAGACCCACCTTGAGAGTCGCACATGGAAACCATACTGGGTAAGTCATAGACATGTCTCACAGTGAAGGTGGTGATTGTGATTCTTATACCTGAAGTCACTATACTCATCACATGTTGTTCGGTATAGTTTGACATCATCCAACGTAACCCTGAAACATGGATTGTCATAAAGGTGATGATTGGGTAGCTATAACACATAGGGATAGACTGGGAGTGATGTAGATGGAGTTTGTCCCTTCTACTAGAGTTTGATGTATATGGCCACTTGATTAGTGAGACTAAGAAATGCAAGTGCATGCACATGTGAATCAATATCTGATATTGAGGTCACATTTATATCATATAGTTTTCTCTAGGTTCAAGGAACATGGATTGAACATTGAGAGGTTGTTGATTCCATGCCTCGAGTTCATTTCGGATATCCAAGACAAAGAAATTATACAATTACTACAACACCTTACACAGATTGTAGGTTAAAGTTGTTCTCCAACTTTCCATTCACTTGGGTAGCATTGATGTGTGACTAGGCACCGCTCTTTGCTTGTAATGTCATAAGCTAGTTATGGACATTCACTGCCAATGTGATATGGGACTTATAGGGTCACACATAGGTACTCAGCTAGAAGAGGAGTTTATCATGAATGATGATTGAATTGATTACGAATGTATTTAGGTAGTCAATTTGAGCAACAAATCAGTTGACTCGACCACCAGTCAATCAGCTCAAGTATTGAGACAGTCGGTTGGAGTTTCATGTTAATAAAAAATGGAATTGGCTAAGCTCTTCCAGAATTAGAGAGTGAACCAATTGATTCACACTATGAACTGATCGGCTCGGCTCACCAATCATCCGGTTGGGTGAGTGATACGACTGGCTCGTGTGAGCAAGATCACTCAAATTATGGAGAAATTCTATTACATCAATGATTAGTGTTGACGTCATGTCTCTTGGGTTTTAGGTGAGGAAGAAGGCAGCGGAAACAAAAAAAATCTCTCACCACAAAACCATAACCACAGATTGCATCAACGACTATGAAATAGGAAAAATGGTTTTAGCGAGATGTGCATGGTCCTAAGGCTTGCTCAGTGATAATACCTCACAGCTAGTGTGGTCTTCAACCACCTAGTCTTTGACAACGTCTGTGCATCTCCTGGTCCTGACCTGGACTATGGTTGACTGTCATCCTCCTGAGCGGCAGAAACCTCCCGCCACTATAGATAGTTCACACGGACCACTGGGAATTCTAGTCATCCTGTCCTATAGGATACTAGAAGGAGTCATCCCCTTATGTCGATGTACTAGTCACTGACACACTCTCCCACAACCACTTGATGTCTTACAATTGTCTTTCCCTCATTGTTCCTCCCTGGATGGATAGAACTTGCTTGGGCTCTCTCGATTACCATAACCAGAGAGGACAACAACTTTGCAGAGCAATTGATGTTTTGAGTTGTGCTCTCTAAGAAGCCCCCAATACCCCTCTATATATAGGAGGGGTCAGGGTCAGGGTTCTCATCCCCGAGCAATGTGGGACTAAAGTGGGAGTATAAGGGTATGGAATTTCCATGAACTGATTGCATTGTGGCTGCCGAACCAGTTGTTTCACAAATGAACCAGTCGGTTGGGAGTGTGAGTCGATCGGTTCACCAGTTGAACTGGTCATTTCACATTCCTAACTCACCTCCAATTGACTTTCCTCTTTCATTTCCAATTAATACAAAATCAATTCTTGTCCCAATCAAAATGTACAACTGAAATGAAAAACTTTTCTTACAAATTGGAACAACCCAACCTTTCTCGTTCAGCCTAGTCGAACCAATCGGTTCACCAAATGAACCAGTCATCTCACTAACCATGAGCTGATCAGTTCACCCAGTGAACTGGTCGTTTGGTGGTCCAGATTGTATAGAACACAGTCAATGCATCAATCTGACACTCAAATCAATTAGTTCAATACTTGAACTTGATGATTCTAAGTCAAGTCAATTGATTGAATGTTTGATTGAGTACCTAAACACCTTTAGTAATCAATCTAAACATCGTTCATGGATAAAATCCTCTACCAGGTAAATCCTTTGTGTGTTACCCTATAGGTCCCATTTCACATTGGTAGTGAATGTTCATAACTAGCTAATGACATCACAAGTAAAGAGTGGTGCCTAGTCGCACATCAGAGCTAGCCAAGTGAAAAGGAAAGTTGGAGAACAACTTTCAATCCTACAGTCTATGATTGGTGTTCTAGTGAATGTATAATTCCTTTGTCTCTGATATCCTAAATGAACTCAAGGCATGGAATTATCATCCTTTCAATGTTCATTCATGTTCCTTGATCCAAAGCAAACTATCTGAGATATGTGTTCCATCAATATCACATATTGACTCACACGTGCATGTGCATGCCTTTCTCAGTCTCGCTTATCAAGTGACCATGGACATCATACTCCCCCAGGAGGGACAAATCCCATAACTATCACTCACAGTCAAAACCCCATGTGTCAAAGTCACACAATCATCACCTTTATAATAATCCATATTTTATGACTACGTTTGGTGATGTCAAAGTGTACCCAATGACTTGTGATGAGTGCAACAATTTCAGGTCTAAGAATCACAATCACCACCATCACTGTGAGAGCTGACTGTGACTACCATGTCATGGTTCCATGTGTCACTCTCACGGCGGGTCTGTCCAATACACTATTCTCTAACATGTATCTATGTGCTTGGTTTGATATAACATATCATGACTAATGAGACTCTGTCATCAGCCAACACACACTCTAGTCTTGTTGTGTCATTGTTGTTTATCAACCTTCCACAATGACATCTGACTAGGGACAAAACAAGAATGTACAAATTCTTAGCATCTGTATGATCTCATTCTTCAGATCCTCAACCTAAAGACATATGTCATTGAGTATTGTCATTCTCTAGACATTCATTCTGTTATATCATTATCTCATAATTGATTGAACTAGAATAAATTGGAAGCTTGCCATTGATATTTATCAAATCAATCATAATGTATCCCAATCCAAATCATCCTATGATTGTCTCTCAAGTCATACATATCAATAGACTCCCACTTGCACTATGAGCCAATCACCTTTGAATCATATTCTTAGTGATCTCCAAACATGTCCCACATGTTTCTACTGCTCCAGTGCTAACGCAGTGAGTTAGCAACACTTTGCTTTAGTTGGTATATTGTATGTTTCACATCTCTTCATTGTACGACATATCATATGAGATGGAGTTGCCATAATATGTGATCTGATATTCCTTTCCTAACACATAGCTCCATTGTTTGACTCAGTATTACTACTTGCTATCAATGGTTGGAATATCTATAAGTTCATCTTTATGAACTTCTAGATCCATATAGTATCCTATGTTGTTCATAACACAAGGATACTCGGAATTCCCTTTTATAATTAAATGGCTTTTAAATCAAAATGTTTCCATTTATTAACTCATATTCACTTTTATATTTTATATTTTGTGATCATTTTATGTCATTTTGGAAGCTTGCATCAGTGTAACTCTTTACAACCAACTCTTCCTTATATTACCATAGAACTAGTACTTCATAAGTACCAAACAAGTTCTTCATGGTATTCCAGTGACCCTCACTAGAAGTAGACAGAGATCCACTCATCACATGTGTTAACAAGATGAGCAAATCATATTATCATGTCCAATACATACAAGATGATGAATGCATATTTTCTTGTCATATCTAATACATACAAGATAATGGGATGATTACATACATGATAGATTCATATCTATCTATGTATTCCTATTCTTTGTTAGAATTTGTGACACTTGGAATCTGAGATACTAACTCTGTGTAACATGGACAAGTTTTCTCCTACTGAATCAGTGTATACTGAACCCTTTAGTACAGATTGCCAATGTATGCTCTTTCTTTACCAGGTCAAGAGGTTTTCAAGAACTATATCTATAGGTCTCTATTCCTATCACATGGGACATTTCTCTATCTTCCCTTAAAGAAGGGATTTCCACACCAGTTTCCATTTTAGAACATTTCATTGCTCATCATCATGTGGAATGTGAATATGCTCCCACTAAATCTTGTAATAATACATCCCTTCTTTATTTCAATATATCAGTCAAACCTTTTAACTATATAATCAAAGTAAAGACTCTAGTTCTGAGTTTCTTGTATTTAATCAATCATATTGATTAATCCCATATAACTTATAGACTGCATTTGTATTATTGGATTCATAAAACCCTTCAGGTTGTGTCATGTACACAACCTTATCTTATTCCTACCGGGAATGTGGTTTTAATATCCATATGCCAAATTTCATAGTCTTTCAAGTTCCAACATCAAGCATGATCCTTTCTCTAAATGTCATCCATGTTAGTATTAACTCTTTAGACCCAATTGCATTTATGGGTTTTATCCCAATCAAGTGCTACCATAAGGTCATACCTTAATTGGTTCACATGGAAGTCATTTTGGATCTTATGGCCTCAAGCCATGACTTAAAATATGGTCCCTCAACATCATCTACATTATTGGTCCATCATATGACCAATTCATCACCTAGATATATGAGGTGTATCTGTTACATAAGGAACTTTGAAAATCCACAACACTTGTGATTCTTAATCTCCTTTATTTTAGTGTTAAGCATGTTCTTTTAGTAGAATTCTATAAGATTGGTTATTTAATGATCATGCTCTAACTCTCTAGAATATGATACCTTCTTAGATTTATAAATCATGAGTTCTCTAAGATACCCCATCATAATTACTCACAAGGTCTTCAAACATTTGGTTTAAGTACCACATTCATTGATCACATCAAAGAGTTAATACTTTTACCAAGTTTGTACTTCATTTGTGATATTTTTGAACACTTCAAGATATTCATATTGGTATTTCAATAAACACCATCTGAAGCATTAGCATTTATTCCAATAGGTATATAAATACATCAATATGTATTATATCTGATAGAATAGTCATTCTCCCACTCCATCTAGTGAAGATTGACTTGTTATCATGCCCAATACATTCATATCTCTTAATGGTTCACTAACCAAAAGAATCTAGCTCTATCCATCAACATGGAAACTAGAGATGAATTTCTCATGATAATGTTTAATTAATTGTTTGAGTCATCGATAACTTTTAGGTATCATTTTATCTTATGCATACTAAGTACCACAAGATAAATAAGGCGTTGCCACAAAGGATCATATCTTTGAAATTGAAACATCAACTTTATTGATAGCCATCCTTGTCATTACAAGATGAAGAAATGTTGTTTTTATTTATTGGCAAAATGAAACAGCAATTCATAACTCCATTACATGCCCTTTTGGCATAAATAAAATAAAAGGTACTCCTATCAATGGCATCAACACTTGTTCCAATGATGAGTGTGTCTTCTTGGTCCTTTCAAAAGTCCATCACTTCTTTTCAGATCCTACATATCATATATGTCAGATCTATGTCTTGGTATCATATACCTCATATTAAAGAAGTGTTCCAAGTTTATTTGATGATACATGATGTGGAGACTTTCATTCCCTCCTTCTTCTTTTGTTCATCTAGATAGAGAGGGAAATTTCTCCTCCAATGTCCTAGCTCTTGAGAATGGTGACATTTGCCTCCCTTGTTAACCGCTCCTTTAGCCTTGAGAGTTGAAGATGACTTGGGTTGTTGGCTAGCATCAGAACTCTTCTTTGCTTTGCCCTTGCCCTTGCCTTTAGACTTACCCTTCAATTTACTGATCAACATCACAGATTTGGGTTTGTCTTTCTTCATTTGTGCCTCGTCTGTCCTCAACATGCCCAAAAACTCTATCAATGGCTTGTCAAAGTTGTTCATGTTGTAGTTCATCACAAATTGACTGTAAGATTTTGGCAATGATTGTAGTATCACATCAGTAGCCAACTTTTGGCTCAGAGGGAATCCCTGTCTTGTTAGGTTCTCCACATACCCAATCATCTTGAGTGTGTGAGGACTAATTGGATCTCCTTCTGTCATGATGCACTTGAACAGTGCCCTAGAGACATCATATATCTCTTGTTGTGCTTGGTATTGATACATGTTCTTGAGATGTTGAACCATCTCAATGACGTCCATGTTCTCATGTTGTCTCTGCAACTCATAGTTCATTGAGCACAACATCAAGCACTTCACATCAATGGCATCTTTAGTATGCTTCATGTAAGCATCCCTTTCTTCCTTTGGTGTGGTGGGAGTGGGTTCCTCTAGCATTGGTGTATCTAGAACATAGAGCTTACGCTCTTGAGTGAGAATAATTCTCAATGTCCTATACCAGTCGTGGAAGTTATTCCCATATAGCTTGTCATTCTCAAGAACCAATCGCAATGAAAAGTGATTATTGTTAATAGTCATTTGTTCTACAAAAAGGAAATATGCAATTTTAGTCCAAAACTCTTTTTACTTAATTTCGTTTATTTGAAAATTTTGATGATATAATTAGACCTTTAATTAATTATCCCTCCCACTATTTTGTTCATATTGATAGCTCTCACCATCAATTTGGAAGATTGCAGTGTTCAACCTTCTAGTGAGCAAGATCATGATTTCCTCTCAGCCATGGAGGGTTGTCAACCACAACTAGAATCTTTTATACAGGAAACCTTTGCCAATTGCATCATATTGAACTCTTGATAGATGTCATGTGCAACTCCTTGCCATGTTCATCTCTATGCCTCAAGGTGCTTGATCTGATCAAGGTCACCTTGTTAAGTTAGACCCAAACGCCAACACACTGAATATGCACCCTGCTAGGGTAGACCCACATATTCACCATCACACATGTTGGCTAAATGGACATCATCACAATCCCTTTGTTTTAAAAATGACAAACATTTCATTCTTGTGTATCTAATGTGCTATTTGAGTGTTGCAGGAACTAGGTGGATGACACAACTTTGGAAGATCTAAATGCTCACAATGTGTAAATTTCATGATTGTAATCAAATGTAAAACTTGTACAAGTATATAATGTACAAGTACTTAGATATCATGTAAATCAAGCATTTAGATCTTCCCTAGTCATTCACAACACTTAGATAGGTCATCCCCTATAATAGTGTCACAACTGCACATTCATACACACCCTTAGTATTCATCTAGAACCACCAAAACAGAGACATTCTCAGTCGAACTATTTGTTGACCGAGACAAGCTCGGTCGAACAACTTATCGACCGAGAGTCTCCCAGGTTATTTCTTCTAATAGGTTCTATAGATGTTAGACACAGCAGACAAGGTAATTGGGAGTTGGAATCGAACATTATATACACTTTCTCCAGACCGTCCCTCGATCGACAAAAACTTTGACCGACGAACTCTCAGTTAACAAACTCCTCGACCGAGATTGTCTCTATCTGCACTTTTCAGAATTAATAAACTAGTCATTGTTAAAGCAATTAGTGGATACCTAATGTCTAGTTGAGCACTTAGAACCCCCTAGAAAGTGTCTAGAACATCCTTAAGCATTCATAGGCCATTCCTATAAATAGGACATTCCTTAGGACACCCAAAACACACTTGTGCAATACTTGAGCATACATACTTGCAATTGGCAATCCTTTGTGAGAAATTGAGCAACTTCTACACTTGCTACTCGTTTCCATTGCTACAAGCTCGTGTTCTATAGGCTAGCATCTTCTACCCACTACACTTCTACTTCCATACACATTGGTTAGGAAATCAAAACGCTTGATATAGGAAATCAAGCCTTGTGCTACAACGGTGATTGTAATTTCCATTTTCCCTTCTTGTTCCTTGTTATTGCTTGTACTCTCCTTGCTACTCCTAGGGTTGGAGTTTGAGGATTGGAGAGGGTGATATCTTCTCAAGTGGAGAAGGAGGACTTTGGACTACTTCTAGAAGGTCTCAATGGGAAGCTACTTCAAGAAGGAAGGCTACTTTAAGGGGGAGCTTGAAGTTACTTCAAGTGAAGGTTGCTTCATAGTTGGTGAGATGACTTTGGGGTGAAGGTTGTCGAAAGGGTGAGGAAAATATTTTTTATTTTTTTTAACATCCTAAAAAGGTAATAAAATTCAAGTACGTTCAAATCCTAATTGGAAACAATTGGGTAGTGGACTGACTCCCTTAGTTTTTGCTAAGGGTGGAACCACTCTAAACACCTTGCCTCTTTCTTCTTATTTCAATTATGGTTGCTTGAGTTTAATTATTGTTAAAATATTTATAAAACCCTATTCACCCCCCTCCATTGGTTATTCATTTGGTATCAGATCAAGGCTTCAAGGAACTCTAACAAAGTCTGGAAAAATGGGTGACGGGGTACTCAACAGCCTCAACTTGGAAGGAACACTCGTGGATAGACCTCCACCTTTTGATGGCACTAACTACACCTACTGGAAGATGATGATGAAGCTCTACTTCTAGGGAATTAGCGGGGATATCTGGAGGATGGTTTCAAATCCATATGACTTTCCTCAAATAGAGTATGCAACTTGGGATGCTAATACGGTAAGATCATCCCAAATGAATGCAAAAGCTGTAAGTATACTCTATTGTACAATTTCCGTTGGTGAATTTAATAAAATATCAAATTGTGAAACAGCATATGAGATATGGCATAGACTCTCTATAACCTATGAAGGAACTGTTCAAGTTAAGAATTCTAAAATCAAAATGCTTAAACAAAAGTTTGAACAGTTTTGTATGGATCAAAATGAGTCTATTAGTGAAATGTATGCAAAATTTTCTTCTATTGTGAATGGTTTAAATGCTTTAGGTTAAGTAATCAGTGAAGAAGATCAAGTGTCAAAAATTCTTAGGTCTCTTCCTCCCAAATACAAGCCCAAGGTGACTGCTATTGAAGAAGCAAATGATCTCACCCGACTAAGGATGGAGAAACTCATTGGCAACTTAGAAGCACATGAGGCAACCTTGGAGGAAGAAGAATGACGAGAGCGTGAACTTCAATAAGGAAGAAAGAAAGATATGGCCCTAAAAGCTTCAAAGATCATCACTCAAGAAACCGATGAAACAAGTGATGGAGATGACGGAGAAGAAGCTCTAATTGTTAATGGTAAGATATATAGAAGATTTAGATCTATCAAAGTTGTTGGTTCTTCTTCTTCCTCTCCTAGGTGTTTTGAATGTGGAAAGAAGGGACATCTCAAGAATGAATGTCCCAAAGCAAACAAAGGAAAGAAAATATCATCCAAGAAGAAGGGAGAAAAAGCATACAAAGTTGCATGGGATGAGTCAAGTGATAGTGAAAGTGGAGAAGAGAATGTGGAGTGCCTCATGGCCAAAGAAGATGATAGTGATGATTCTCAAGAGGTAAGCCTTCTTAATTTTCCAAAAGAAGATCTAATTGTTAGTCTACAAGATACTCATGACAAATATGTTGATTGCAAAAAGAAACTAAAGAAGGTTACTAGAACTAATGAGGATCTATATGCTAGATTGAATAATCTTTCTTTCGAAAAGGACAGTATTGCTTCTAAAAATTTGACTTTGAAATCATCTTTAAATGATTGCAATATGAAGTTGCTGACTTTAGAAACAAATCATGATCTTCTTTCTCAAGAAAAGGTTGATTTGCTTGCAAAACTGAATATTTTTTAGACTCAGCCTATCCTATGTAATCATCTAGATTATGATGCTATTGTTAAGGAAAGAAATTCTTTATTATCTGATCTAGATCAAGCAAAGGTATATATCAATAAGAAGATGGATGAGATTGCTAAACTATAAAGAGAAATTAATGGTTTAAGGGGTAATGATGTTCTTGATAATATTCTAAAATATTCTTCTAGTTTCAATGGAAGAAGAGGTTTAGGATATGTTCCAAAAGAAAAATCCTATCAACCTAAACCTAGGAGAACTCAAGAACCCAAGACCAAGATCATGTTTGTACCCAAGAACACAACTCAAAATCCTAGAAAGAGAAATGAAATTGATTATATTTGTTGTCATTATTGCTTGCGCCTTGGTCATTATTCCTTTTCATGACCTTACAAGAAAAAAGAGGTTGATTTAGTATGGGTTCCAAGACCCCAAACTTAGCAAATTTAATATGATTAAGTTTATATTTGACCTAACACTTCATTTGAATATCTTAATGTCTCATCTCAACTAAATAGAGTGGCACCTTAGCATATTCCAATGATTTAAGTCCAAAACAATTTACTGAAACAAATAGAAACATTCCTAGCCAACAAATAGTTCGACTGAGATATCCTCGGTCGAGAAAATATTCGACCGAGGGAATGCCTGTGACAAATCTAAAATCTACAGCAGAATTTATAGTGAAAACAACAACTATTCCGGTCGAAGAATTTTTGATCGGAGCAAAAATCGGTCGAGAAATTGTTGACCAAGTGAATTTCTATTTTAGTTTAGTTTCAACCTGTAAAATAGCAACTTTCTCGATCGACAAATTGTTCGACCGAGACATTTGTCGGTTGAAATGTTTGTCGATCGAATGAAGATATGTTCAGTTTAATTTGTTAAATCGTGATTTAGTTTATTGTTAAACATACCTAACCATAATGGACCATCACATGGGTACCAAAACCTATATTTTATTGCAAGATTGGGTTGACAGTGGATGTTCCAAACACATGACTGGGAGCAAGGATGCATTTCAAACTTTTGAGGAAAAGAAAAGCTGAACAGTCACTTTTGGAGACAATAGTAAAGGTAAAATTGTTGGAATAGGTAATATTGGTACAAACTTTGAAATAAAGAATGTTTTACTTTTTGATGGTTTGCACCATAATTTAATAAGTGTAAGTCAATTATGTGATAGTGGATATGATGTTTTATTCAACAAAAATTGTTGCAAGTTACTAATAGAAAATACTAAAAATGTTGTTTATGAAGGAAAAAAAGTTGGAAATCTATATATCCTTAGACCTAACTCTATGCAATCTGTAGTTGGAAAATGCTTACTTGCAAAAGAAAATTCTTTACAACTATGGCATAGAAAATTAGGTCATGCTAGTTCGTATGCTATCAAAAAGATAGTTAAATATGATCTTGTTCATGGTTTGCCTAAGTTATCTTTTGATCAATCTAAAAATTCTGAATCATGTACTTTGGGTAAACAAACTAAAACTTCTTTTAAGCCCAAAAACATGCTTAGCACCAGTAGATCACTAGAACTTATTCATATGGATTTGTTTGGACCTATGAAGACACAATCTGTTGGTGGGAAAAGATATTGCTTTGTTATTGTTGATGACTACAGTAGATATACATGGGTACATTTTCTTGCAAATAAAGATGATACTATTCAAGTTTTCATAAAATTTTGTTCAAAGATTGAAAATCAATTACAAAACAAAATATGCAAAATTTGGAGTGATCATGGTGGAGAATTTGAGAACCATCTATTTGAAGAATTCTGCACATCTCAAGGCTACACTCACAGTTTTTCTGCTCCACGCACTCCACAACAAAATGGCATACTTGAAAGGAAAAACCGGTCATTACAAGAAATGGCTAAAAATATGATGCTTGAACATAATACACCTAAAACATTTTGGGATGAAGCAGTAAACACAGCTTGTTATGTGCTAAATAGAGTAACCATACACTCTTATTTGAAGAAAACACCATATGAAATAATGTATACTAAGAAACCAAGAGTTGACTATTTTCATACTTTTGGCTCAACTTGCTATATCTTGAACACAAAAGATGATAGAGAAAAGTTTGACTCTAAATCACAAAAAGCATTTTTCTTGGGATATTCAACTTCTAGTAAAGCATTTAGAGTTTACAACACTATCTCTAGAAAAGTTGAAGAATCCATTCACATTACTTTTTATGAAGAACTAAGAACTGAAAATTATGATGTAGTTGATATTACTCATCAAGTAGAAAATCTAACCATATCAACTAAAGATGATCAAAATGCTACAAATGATCAGCAAGTTGAGACACAACAACCCATTCCTAGACTCATTAAGGATCATCCTCAAGAACTAATCATTGGAAATCCTAATGATAAAATAAAAGCCCGTTCATCTTTTAGAGATGTTGCAAATATGGCATTTGTATCTATAATTGAACCTAAGAAGGTGACTGAAGCTCTAAAAGATGATTATTGGATAATGGCAATGCAAGAAGAATTAAACCAATTCACTAAGAATGATGTATGGGACTTAGTTCCTAAACCTCAAGATAAAACCATTATTGGAACTAAGTGGGTTTTTAGAAATAAGTTAAATGAAGCCAGGGAAGTAGTAAGAAATAAAGATAGGTTGGTAGCACAAGGGTATAATCAACAAGAAGGAATAGACTTTGATGAAACTTATACACCAGTGGCAAGACTTGAAGCCATTAGAATGCTACTAGCTATAGCTGCCCACAAAAACATCAAACTATTCCAAATGGATGTAAAAAGTGCATTTCTAAATGGAATAATACAAGAGGAAGTATATGTTGCCCAACCACCTGGTTTTGAAATTCCTGGTAAGGATGATCATGTTTACAAACTTAAGAAAGCACTTTATGGCTTAAAACAAGCACCTAGAAATTGGTATGAAAGGCTCAAAAACTATCTCTTTGATAATAGTTTTTCAATTGGAAATTCAGATTCTACTTTATTTTTCAAAACGTATCAATCTGACTTTCTAGTTGTTCAAATTTATGTTGATGATATTATCTTTGGTGCATCAAATGAATCATTATGTACACAATTTAGTGATATTATGCAAAAGGAATTTGAAATGAGTCTCATGGGAGAATTGACTTTCTTTCTTGGTTTTCAAATAAAGAAAACGCCCGCTGGGATTTTTATAAGCCAAGAGAAGTATATAAATGAACTTTTAAAATGTTTTGGGATGGAACATTGCAAACATGCTACCACTCCAATGGCTACCTCTACTAAAATTGATAAGGATGAAAATGGGGAACCCATTGATGATTCCTTATATAGGGCCATGATTGGTAGCTTGCTTTACTTAACCGCTTCTAGACCAGATATCATGTTTTCCATTAGACTTTGTGCTAGATTTCAATCAAAACCCATACAAACTCATTTTCAAGCTGTCAAACGGATTCTAATATACTTAGCCGGCACCACAAACTATGGTTTATGGTATCCTAAAAGACAATCTTTGGATTTGAAAGCTTATACTGATGTCGATTAAGCTGGTTGTCGAATTAACCGAAAGAGCACAAGTGGAAGTTGATTCTTGTTAGGAAGAGCCTTAGTATCTTGGTTTAGCAAGAAACAAAACATGGTTGCCCTCTCTACAACTGAAGCTGAATATATGGCAGCTGGGTCTTGTTGTGCTCAAGTGCTTTATATGTAACAAGTTTTAAACGATTATGGTTTTACATTTTCATCCACGCCTATCTTTTGTGACAATAAAGCGCTATAAACTTGGCATATAATCCTATTTTACACAGCCGTTCCAAACAGATTGAAATCAGTCATCATTTTCTAAGGGATCATATCTCTAAAAATCATGTATCCCTTCATCATGTTGATACGGAAGATGAATTGGCCGATATTTTCACAAAACCACTTCCATTAGATCAATTCAATAAAATAAGGAAGAAACTACTCATTACTCCCTTAGAAGATGTTTTCTTTGACATTTGTCCTTCTTAAATCAGTTGATTTTTTTATCCTTACATTTTGGCTTCAAATGGACATCCTTTCAAATGATTTTATGGTTATCTTTTTGAAAGGGGAGCACAACTTAAGGGGGAGTTTTAACACATTATTTTAACAGCTATCTTTTTGAAATGACAAAGCGGGAGAAATAATATAAATCTTAAATACTCAATCAATGAGTTTCATAATCTCTTGGATTTACATTAAAAGTTGATATATTCTCTAAGAGTTGGACTTTATGTTCCATAGTTCTTTGGGAATAATAAGCGCACACTCCATAAACAAGAGAAGGAATACACAAGGTAAATCTCAGGTATGAAACTCAACTCATTGTAAAAAGATTATTTGATTTATATTTAGAAATGTTTGTCATCTTCAAAAAGGGGGATATTTTTGGCTAAATGGACATCATCAAAATCCCTTTGTTTTGAAAATGACAAACATTTCATTCTTGTGGATCTAACATGCTATTTGAGTGTTGCAGGAACTAGGTGGATGATACAACTTTGGAAGATCTAAATGCTCACAATGTGTAAATTTCATGATTGTAATCAAATGTAAAACTTGTACAAGTATATAATGTACAAGTACTTAGATATCATGTAAATCAAGAGTTTAGATCTTCCCTAGTCATTCACAGCAATTAGATAGGTCATCCCCTATAATAGTGTCACAACTGCACAATCATACACACACTTAGTATTCATCTAGAACCACCAAAACAGAGACATTTTCGGTCGAACTATTTGTTGACTGAGACAAGCTCAGTCGAACAACTTCTCGACCGAGAGTCTCCCAAGTTATTTCTTCTAATAGGTTCTATAGCCATTAGACACAACAGACAAGGTAGTTGGGAGTTGGAATCGAATGTTATATACACTTTCTCCAGAACGTCCCTCGGTCGACAAAAACTTCGACCGACGGACTCTCGGTCGACAAACTCCTTGACTGAGATTGTCTCTGTCTGCACTTTTCAGAATTAATAAACTAGTCATTGCTAAAGCAATTAGTGGATACCTAACGGCTAGTTGAGCACTTAGAATCCCCTAGAAAGTGTCTAGAACGTCCTTAAGCATTCATAGGCCATTCCTATAAATAGGACATGCCTTAGGACACCCAAAACACACTTTTGCAATACTTGAGCATACATACTTGCAATTGGCAATCCTTTGTGAGAAATTGAGCAACTTCTACACTTGCTAATCTTTCCCATTGCTACAATCTCATGTCCTATAGGATAGCATCTCCTACCCACTGCACTTCTACTTCCATACACATTGGTCAGGAGATCAAAATGCTTGATATAGGAAATCAAGCCTTGTGCTACAACGGTGATTGTAATTTCCATTTTCCCTTCTTGTTCCTTCTTATTGCTTGTACTCTCATTGCTACTCCTAGGGTTGGAGGCTGGGGATTGGAGAGGGTGATATCTTCTCGGTGGAGAAGGAGGACTTTGGACTACTTCTAGAAGGTCTCAACGGGAAGCTACTTCAAGGAGGAAGGCTACTTCAAGGGGGAGCTTAAAGTTACTTCAAGTGAAGGCTGCTTCATAGTTGGTAAGACGACTTCGGGGTGAAGGCTGTCCAAAGGGTGAGGAAAGTATTTGTAATTTTGTGTAACATCCTAAAAAGGTAATAAAATTCAAGTACTTTCAAATCCCAATTGGAAACAATTGGGTAGTGGACTGACTCCCTTAGTTCTTGCTAAGGGTGGAACCACTCTAAACACCTTGCCTCTTTCTTCTTATTTCAATTATGGTTGCTTGAGTTGAATTATTGTTAAAATATTTATAAAACCCTATTTACCCCCCCCCCTCTAGTGGTTTTTCAATACATCCATGAGATAGACGGTGCACCACGCTAGGGCGAGCCCACACTTAGTCGATCAAGATTTTCATGTGTGTTTCTTTTGGAAGGCATCTTAAACTTAATATTTTATTTGAGGGTTTTCAATATGTTTATATATGTATATAAGTATCCAATCACCACATATATAGTATGTATCATATACATGCTATATCCCACAATGAAAACATGCAAAAATGATAAAGCGATGATTATGGCCATCTTATTCTAATTCCTTGAGCCACAAGGAATTACGGTCATCTAGGTCTACATCACATGCAACATGTTGTTGATGAAGATCTTGTGCTTAGGCCATTCAGAGTTTGATCATCTCGTCACACGATTGGTCAGCTTGCCTCCTAGACGGTCGGTTGTTTGTCTCCAACCGATCGTATGGCTCCTCCAGACGGTCGGTTCGTCAGGTTGTCTGCTCCTCGTTAGGCCTCTAGCTGCACCATCAGCCGGTCATCTCGATCCACTAGCCGATCAGTTGGCACCTCCAGTCGATCATCTCGCACCTCTAGCTACTCATCTGGGCACCCTCCAGTCTTCGATGTAATAGGAAATACACTATCCTACTTTTACATATCTCATTGGGAAACCCCGAGTTACATTTGGGGGGAGAAAAGGTAGAAGAGAATCTTGAGTTATCTTGAGTTACATGAGGAAAAGATGAAGAAGGCTTGGTGGGCAAACTGAGATGCAAAAAATCACAACCAACCAAGCACACGTAGGGGTCTATAGGCCATAACCAAGCTACACATCCACCATCGAAACCGTTTTGAGTGATGTATATTGTTTGCATATATATACCATATCATATATGTCTATATTTAGTTTGGGATCTTGTGGTATTAATCGGATATTCACATTTAGCCAGTTAAATATTCACATTGTATCCAATAAATAAAAGGCGGTAAAAATAAAAATTGATCATATCGATTATCCTAAAATATAGTATATTGACGTGGCTTTGATACCACTGTTGGGTTTTAGGTGAGGGAGAAGGCAGCAGAAGAAAAAAAATCTCACCACAAAACTATAACCAAAGATCACATCAATGACTATGAAATAGGAAAGATGGTTTTGGCGAGGTGTACCTAGTCCTGAGGCTTGCTCAGTGACAATACCTCACAGCTAGTGCGATCTTCAACCACCTAGTCTTCGACGGTGTCTGTGCAGCTCCTGGTCGTGACCCTGATTGTGGTTGACCATCGTCCTTCTGAGTAGAAGAAACCTCCCACCTCTATAGATAGTCCATACGGACCACAAGGAACTCTAGTCATCCTGTCCTACAGGACACTGAAGGATTTTTCCCCTTCTGTCGGTGTATTATTCACTGACACACTCTCCCACAACCAGTTGACGTCCTATATTTGTCTTTCCCTCATTGTTCCTCCTTGGATGGGTAGAACTTGCTTGGGCTCTCTCGGTTACCACAACCAGAGAGAACAACAACTATGTAGAGCAACTGATGTTCTGAGTTGTGATCTCTGAGAAGCCACCAGTACCCCTCTATATATAGGAGCTGTCAGGGATAGGGTTCTCAGCCCCGGGCAATGTGGGACTAAAGTGGGAGTAGAAGAGTCCTGAATTTCCATAAACGGATTGCATTGCGGCAGCCGAACCATTCATTTCATAAACGAATAGGTCAGTTGGGAGTGTGAGGTTCACTAGTTGAACTGGTCATTTCACATTCCTAACTCGCAGCCAATTTACTTTCCTCTTTCATTTCCAATATAACAAAGATCATTTCTTGTCCCAATTGAATTGTACAAGTGAAATGGAAAACTTTTCTCACAAATTGGAACAACCCAACCATGCTCGTTTGGTCTAATCGAACCGATCAGTTCACCAAGTGAACAGTTCATCTCATTAACCATGTGAGAACCTATTACACTAAATGAGATTACTCAATACATAAAGCACAATCGATCACTAATTAATCACATACCCAAAAATATGGGTAAATTAAAGTTGATTTCAACATCAGCACCTACTCAGAAACATATGCATAAGAGCCCAACATCTTTCTTTTATCCATACTATGCCAAGAATTTGATACAATAGTTCTATCGCCTTAGCCACAACATATATGCATAGGATAACAATATTCATATATGCCACACAAACAAGCATTAATATGCTAATAAAAGTTTGATTCGTTTGAAACACCATATACAAACTTTTCCTACCCGGACCTGAGAGTACAGGGACCACTCTAGGACACACTAGACATCTAATCAATATTCTCAAAGATTCATTATTATAGCTCCTCTTTGCTTCCACATGTTTGTTTTCATCACTTCTGATTATCTAAAAAAATGTGGCGAACCACAAGGGTGAGACCCATGTTCGAGCAAGAGATATAACCTCCAGCAACATTTATTGATTACAACATTTTCAAGTAATTAAATAGATAAGCAGTTTAATCAGACATAACAAATAAGCTCAGCAGTACTGATGATTAACAAAATACATAAAGGAGTAGATAATAACTATTGTCATTAGCCAGACTATCATCCTTTATCATGTTGAAAATATAAGCAATTCAGTAGCATATGCATATCTAACATCATTAGCAAGTCTAATAACATAGCATATCTAACAACATGAGCATGTCTAATTGGTTGAACATATCAACATCATAAGAAGAGATAACAACATAAGAAGAACTATCTGGATAAGCATGATTAGCAGTATATGCATCTCTAGTTACAAAGGCATGGCTAGCATGCTAAACATGACTAACAACATGAGATAGCTAGCATCAAGATTATACTTAGTAGTAGAAGTATAGTTATCAGCATAATCATGACTATTGTATGTACGCATCTACAATCTTAAGCATATCCAAAACATAAGTATATCTACTATCTCTTAATTGCACTAAACATCATCTTTACGTAAAGATAACAAACAAGGGTTATCATCCAATGTGAAACGTTGTGTATAACCCTAAACAAATATGCTACACGGTTGTATTACATGTTTTATTACGCCCTGGGGAATTTGAATTGTACCATTCAATGTCCAACCGACCCCTACGAAGGGCTATTCGCTTCCGTACAAGATCTAGGAGTGTCAGTATACTAAGATCTCTTCCCCTCAGTCAGTATGAGTAAAAAGGCGGTGACATATCAGTCAAAGCTGCCACCACAGTGACATATAGTCAAGCTGATAGACACTAGGCTGCCCTTGGTACAGGTCATGGCACTAGAAACCAAGGTATACAAAACCCTCAAATCTGAGGTACAACCGCAGTTGTCCTCAATCACATCATGTTATAATCACCGAGACACGACCGCAGCCGTTCTCAATCACATCAGATGTATGAGGCATGACCATAGCCAACCTCAACAATCTACATTGTGGATGACAAGGATATATTCTCAACCTACCACCCCCACATACTCAACAGTATGCTCTCTGAGTTTCCCTTAGGAATACTCGTTTCACCATCCAGCAAGTTTTGACACTGAAGATGGTTCTATGGGATAGGGCACTACATGATTACAGTTGCACTTGATTAGTTATGCCAATTGGGTGAATTAAGGCTACATCAAACAAGTGGACATACAAACCCTAATTCACTTATAGCAAGCATATAAATATCAAAACTTGAAAAGATATAAAACGTATGAAACACAATTTCTCATCTCATCATCACATGGTACTATTCACTTGGCATTCATGAGACTACACTAGTCATCATATTATCACAAGATATAATTCATTTTCACAATATCACATGGTATCAACCCTTATCAACATAAGAGGATTACACCTCATTCAGGGCTCAACCATTCCCAAAGATCATTAAGACCATCATAATATCACAGGATATAAATCTTTTTCACAATATCATAGGGTATCAACCCTTATCAACACAAGAGAATTACACCTCATTCAGGGCTCAACCATGCCCAAAGGTCATTAATACCATCATACTATTCCCTACAAGATCATCATTATCTTTCCATGTCTTATAACAAGGCTCAACAACATCACTTACATATAATACACCAGATTAGCACAATATTGCATTAATGAGCTAGGAGATATTCATAAACAATCGTAGTAGGGTTATATTAACATTAAGAACATTCCTTTATTACATCAACATGAAAGGAATCTATATATGATTAACACTCATCATATTCATAATGCACATGTTTAGCATAAGAAAGTATCAACCATATGGCTATGATAACCACCAATTAACATATTAAGGTTATGATCATATTAAGGAGGTTATTCCACCATCATTCCATCATATAAGAATGTTAAACATGAATACTCATCTTTATCTATTTGCATTAGAGTTAGGTTCAACAAGATAAATCATATTAATGTTACTAATCAACACTTATACCCAAACCCTAACTCACGGCATCCCCATTGGATCATGGATGCATAAGGTGAAGCATCACCATCACATTCCATACCATTATCAAGTATGAACCCACACATAAATCAAGGTGCAACCATCGTTTTATAGCATACTAGGGTTTCAACAATAGTAATAGAGTACTCCATAGTTGTATTAGTCATTCAAGGACTATTCATACCCAATTACCATCATTTAGTTATATTAAAGCTAGGTATAACAAGCTATACATTATTAGGGTTACATATCAACACAATATGATTATCATCCCTTCTTTTAATATGAGTTAATAGGTAAGACTACCTTATGAAGGGTAACCCTCCATTTGTTCCATCATCATTCAACCAATATCACCATACCACAATGTCACCTAGAATCATTAGATGTTTAAAAGGTAATACCATTGGTTGTTTACATAAGTAAAAACATTGTATAAACCACCTATGAAGTCCTTGATCTTTTCTCTATAAAGAGTCACCATCTAACCCTAGCCATCCCTTGATTAACAACACAAACATTTCCATTGAGAGTAGGGTAAAACCCACAATCGACTGTTCGGTTAAAACAAGTCATCCATTGTCAACAAGTAAGCTCCTTAACTTGATCCTATAAAGGAAATCATATAAATCACATTATTAGGACCAACATATTACATTATCCATAATTCCATTTTATTGGAGGAATAAACATTAGATCTTGATTATTTGGTCAAGTTCATATGTTAAAACCATCAATTTTAGTATAGGTTCGACCATTGCATCAAGTGGCCCAAGAAACCACTGGTCTAAGGCTTAATTGATGCTACAACTATATGATTAACTCACCATAGGTTGCGGAGACATGATCCACCATCATTAGTGACCATTAAGTCACCATAGGTTGTTAGATCAACACTATATTCATTAATCAGCATCAAATATTAAGCTAATGTCATCATTGATTGATAACATCAGTAGGGTACTTAATGGTTGATCATTAAACTTCTAATTGATCCAAAACCTAACCTAAGGGGGTTACCATAGTTTGTCACCATCATATGACACCTTTGATAACGACGATCTTTTGTCATGAAGACAACACCATAGGGTTGTTGTAATGGTACCATCATCGGGTGGGTTTATAAAAGAAATCATCTTAAAACCTTAAAATTGACCATTGGTCGATAGGTGCTTAGCACCGTAGGTTGTCAAACCAACTTGATCCAAGTCAAATTATACCTTAGTAATAATGTACACATGATCACAAGTTCATCTAGAACTAAAATCAGAACAGAGAACATTATAAAAATCAAAATCCAAGTCAAGCATAGCTTTTTAGTGCATGAATCATCATTTTCAAGCAAGAACATGAGCTAACAAGCTTATGGTAAGCAATAAATGTGGAGAAAGTTATAAAACTTGCCTCTAATTAGAATATGAAACCCCACATAGAAGAAATCTCGAGCAGATAGGGTAGAAAATCCAAGAATAAGCTATGAATTCGTCCATCTAGCACCTTTCTTCATCAAATGAGCAAACCCTAAGCATAAGGAGCAAGAAAGGTAGGGTTTTAGAGCTTTAGAGCAATTTCTATCATGGAACAGCAAGGTTTTGACCTGGAGAAAGCTAGGAGCAAGGATAAAAAAGAAATAAATGGAGGAAAGATGGGAATTCTTACTCTTTTAGGTTACGATCACTAGAAGGAAGCTTTTTCAACCCTAAAATGAAGTCAATTGCAACCCTATATCCTTTGACTACTTCATCAAAATGTAGATTCCAACTCCGAGATGCTTGCTTCAATCCATAGATTGACCTTTGTAGCTTACAGACTTTATTGGCTTCCTTTGGATCAATAAAACCCTCAGGTTGTGTCATGTACACATCCTTGAGTAAATTTCCATTAAGGAGTGATGTTTTAACATCCATCTGCCAAATCTCATAGTCATGATAAGCTGCAATGGCAAGCATGATCCTGATGGATTTAACCATGGCAACTGGTAAGAAGGTCTCGTCAGAATCAACACCTTGAATTTGACGGAATCCTTTCGCAACCAATCTACCTTTATAGGTTTGAACATTTCCATCCATGTGAGTCCTCTTCTTGAGACCCACTTGCACCCTATGGGTTTTACCCCTTCGAGTGGATCCACCAAGGTCCATACATTGTTGGTGTACATGGATTCCATCTCAGATCTCATGGCTTCGAGCCATTTCTCAGATTTTGGTCCCTTAGTATCTTCTAGATAGGAAGTTGACTCATTTGCTATGCCCAATTCGTCACTGTCTTGAGTCACGAGAAATCCAAATCTCTCAGGCTCAAGTCGTGTCCTACTAGACCTATGAGGTTCCTGTGTTACATTTGGAACTTGAAATTCCACAACAATTTGTGAGTCTTCATGTTCCTTATGTACCTCCTCAGGTTCTCTGCTTTCTTGTTGGTCTCAAACTTCTTCAAGCTCTACATTCCTCCCACTAATTCCTTTGGAAATAAATTCCTTTTCAAGAAATACAGTAGTCCTAGCAATAAACACTTTGTTGTCAGTTGGTGTGTAGAAGTAGTATCCTCGAGTTTCCTTGGGGTATCCAACAAAATAGCATTTTTCTGATTTGGGTCCAAGATTTTTAGGAAATTGTTTCCTAACATAAGCTTCACATCCCCTAATCTTTAACATAGACAAATTGGGATGATTCTCATTCCATATCTCATATGGTGTCTTTTGAACCGATTTGGAAGGTACACGGTTAAGTGTAAATGCTGCAGTTTCAAGAGCATATCCCCAGGACGATATTGGAAGTTTGGCTAAACTCATCATTGATCGTACCATGTCTAATAATGTACGATTCCTTCTTTCTGACACACCATTATGTTGTGGTGTACCAGGTGGAGTCCATTGTGATACAATACCACGGTCTCTCAGAAGGTCCTCAAACTCTTGTCTTAAGTATTCACCACCTTGATCTAAAAGGAGTGCTTTAATACTTTTACCAAGTTGCTTCTCTACTTCACTCATGAAAGTCTTGAACATTTCAAGAGTTTCTGACTTGTGTTTCATGAGATATACATAGCCATACCTACTGGGGTCATCAGTGAAGGTAATGAAGTATTGATAGCCTCCTCTAGCATTTGATCTAAAAGGTCCACATACATCAGTATGTATGAGACCTAGCAGATCACTAGCTCTCTCACTGTGTCCAGTGAAAGGAGTCTTGGTCATCTTCCCTAATAAACATGCCTCACATGTCTCCAATGATTCAAAATCAAAAGAGTCTAGATAACCATCCTTATGGAGTCTAGATATGTGCTTCTCTTTTGTGTGCCCAAGATGACAATGCCATAAGAATGTTTTTTTTGAGTTGTCAAGTTTTAACCTTTTAGTATTTACGTTGTATATGCTAGTCTCAAGTTCTAACAAGTAGATACCATAAGACATAGGGGCATTGCCATAAAATATCTCATCTTTAGAAATAGAAATAATTCCATTCTTAATGTGAAATTCAAATCCGCTCTTGTCCATACAAGATACAGAAATAATATTTCTATTAATGGAAGGTACATAATAGAAATTCTCTAATTCTATTACAAGGCCTGTAGGCAAAGATAAACTAATAACTCCAACTGCGGTGGCAGCAACTCTTGCTCCATTAGCAACCCGCAGCTCGACTTGGCCCTTTCGTAAAGGCCTACTTCTTATCAGATCATGCATATTAGAACATATGTGAGATCCACATCCGATATCCAGTACCCATGATGAAGAAGTATTTAAGTTTATATACCTGAAGTGGAGATCTCTATCCCCTGCTTCTTCTTCCTCAGTTCCTCCAGGTAGAGAGGACAATTTCTTTTCCAATGTCCAGGCTGGTGACAATGGTGACAACTGCCTTCTTTGGAGATCCCACCTTTAGCTTTGAGCACGGATGACTTTGGCTTCTGCCTGGCTTTAGAACATTTCTTAGCCTTGTCTTTGCCTTTTGACTTTCCCTTTGCCTTGCTGATCACCATCACAAACTTGGGCTTGTCTTTCTTCATTTGTGCTTCAACTGTCCTCAACATGCCCAACAATTCTGACAACAGCTTGTCAAAATTGTTCATGTTGTAGTTCATGACAAAATGATTATATGATTCAGGCAATGATTGTAGAATCACATCAGTGGCCAACTCTTGACCTAGGGGAAATCCCATCTTGGATAGGCTTTCCACGTACCCAATTAAAGTGAGTATATGGGTGCCAACTGAGTCTCCCTCTTTCAGCTTGCTCCTGAACAAAGCCTTTGAGACATCATATCTCTCCTGTCTTTCTTGATGTTGATACATGTTCTTGAGATGTGTTACCATCTCCATGACATTCATGTTATCATGCTGCTCTTGCAACTCATAGTTCATTGAGAAGGCACTTGACATCCACAGCATCATCAAGATGCTTCTTGTAAGCATCCTTTTCAGTCTTAGGTGCATTTACGGTGGGTTTCGCTGGCTCTGGTGTTTCAAGGACGTAGAGCTTACACTCATGTGTGAGAACAATTCTCAGCGTCCTAAACCAATTTTGAAAGTTAGTTCCGATAAGTTTGTCCTTCTCAAGGACCAATTGCAATGAGAAAGTGTGAGTGTTGTTTGCCATTTGATTGCTACAAAAGAAAAATTTACATTTAGTCTAAAACATTTTGACTTGTAAAGATTTGATAAACGAGATTAATTAGGTCTTTAATTAATTACGCTCTCACTATTTTATTCAAATTGATAGCCCTCACTATCAACTCGAAAGATTGCAATGCACAACCTTCTAGTGAGACAAGACCCAAAATAATTGGATCAATGCCCAGCCAACGCCGGCGTCAAAAACCAAATACTAAGGTAGGAAACTTTTGCCAATTGCATCATATGCAACTCTTGGATGGATGATCATGCACAACTCTTTGCCATGATGCATCTGTGTGCCTCTAGGTACTTGTCCTATCAAGGTTCCCTAGTTAAGTCCAACCCATAAGCCAACACGATGAGTGTGCAGCCTGCGGAGGCAGACCCACACACCCACCATCACACTTCCACGAGATAGACAATGTACCACGCGGAGGTGTGCCCACACATAGTCGATCAAGCTTTTCATGTGTGTTGCTTTATGGAAGGAAACTAAAACTTAATATTATTAATTGAGGGGTTTTATTAATACATATACATATCCAAACACCACATACTTATAGTATGTATCATATACTACTATATCCACAACAACAAATGATAGACATGCAATCACAAACACAAATACATCGGTTATGGCCATACTATTGTAACCCTTTGGAGAAACAAAGGATTACGGTCCACCTATGGTCTTATGCATCTCATGCAACACCTGTGAATCAACCTGTAAGCCCGTAATGATCAACATTACAATGAACAACTTCATGGATGCTTCGTGAGGTTGGAACTTCAAGTTGCTTCTTGGAATTGGATCTTCTTATTTCTTCTCCATGGACGCTCCTTGGAGTTGGATCTTTAAGTGGCCTCCTTACATCAATTTACAAAAATAAAACTAATCCTATCTCTATTACATCATATGAGTACAAATATAAAAGGAAAGAATTAATTACACTTTGAAATAAGAGATGAGGCCCAGCATGCAAGACAAAAACTTTATACAAAGGATCCATATGTAACCATTATAAATCTATAGAGTTCACAAACAAACATATCCACAAGATTGACATCCACATTCATCCACAACATTCACAAAAGGGGATACTAGGCCATAATTGTGCATGCACTCACCACATAAAACAGATTTTAAAGGCGACATGTAGGCTATCATAGGTATATCTACATATACGTATATACATATTAAATTGCAGTACTTTTAATGCGGGATATTCCCCATTAAATAAATTTTTGACTCCCACGCAGACTATGCGGGGTACACATGGGGCATCGCCCCTGTGCGGGGGTTGAGGGGAGGTCGCCCCTCGCGGGGTCTCAGGGGCAGAGCCCCTAAAAGGTCTACGGAATTTTACTTCTGTGCACTTAAGAAAATCAATATTTTCCATAGTCTACCCCGTCCAAAACGTCAAAAACAGAACCCTGTGGCGTATGTGGAATTAGGTTTAGATTTGCACATTAACAGTTTTAATTTGCATCGTATGCAACATAAAAACAATATACAACGATTTGATCATATCGAAACGAATCCAAATACGTTGTAGATCGACGCTGCTCTGATACCACTGTTGGGTTTTGTGGAGAAAACATACGTGACAGAAGCAACAAAATCCACGCAACCCGAAATAGGATCTCGTTGACAATAGCGTATTCTGAAGGAGTGTTTGCGGGATATACCTTATCGCGGAGCAAGTTCGGAGATGTCCTACTGCACAAGGGTGTGCAACGATGCTTGTCTACATGGACGGAACTTCTCTCTCGTTCACTGTCGCAGGAAGAGTCGGCGGTGCTCCTTTCATGCGATGATGTGCGTTGCTCTCCTTCCTCTCCTAAGAACGGTGACGGCTAGGGTTTACGTACGTGAGCGTAAACTAAAAGTGTCTCTTGATATCTTATATAGATATCAGCTGTCAATCCTCCTTTAAATAGGATACGAAGGGAAGTAGAGTATCCTAAACCCATCGGTAAACAGAAATGTTGCATTAATTAAAACGCTTGTGGATTAATTAGAATATTCTGGAATTCATTAATTAACCAAATAATCACATTAATTGATTAATTAATATCTGACTCCATGTAATCGGTTGGGATGGCTCTATGGGCATATATACCAACAATAACCCACCACCAACTCTACTATTATCATAGATAAGACAAACTAAGAAGCAGTATAATTACAATTATGTGAAGCAAGTAATGATTATTAACAGGAATATCATTTTCTGTTTGATTTATGGAACATCTTAATAATTTAAAATGAATATGAATAACATGTATATTTCCTATCAACAACATTGTATAAAGATCAAGCAAGGCCTCAACCAATGTTTATATATGTAATCCTATACAATTATACTGCACGACTGATTATGTATTTAATTATGCACTAAGGATTTGAGTCATACCACCCAAACCCAACCAACCACTTGTTAATTTAGAATCAATGTCATACAAGGTTTAATGGAAGAGTTGGAATCCACGACTTCACCACACCTCTTGGTCGTCACAAGAGAAAACACTATAGAGACATATCAATCAACTGCAACAATGATATATAGTCAATTTCAGGGATTGGCTCATGTGTGGCCATCCACACATATTATCATAACTAGCCCACCTTGGTACTGGTACAACGCTAGAGGAACAGGATCACACATGGTTGTTCTAACAAAAGGAGTGGCTCACGCATGACCATCCATACCACAACAAGATCGACTCACGCATGGTTGTCTCACACGTCCAATATTTAAGGATATAAGGGATTACTCGAGTACCCCGCATAATAAAAAATATGCACTCCGACTTAAACTCATTTCACCATTCAATAATTGTTGACACTGATTGGATCTATGGAATAGGGCAAACTACACTATTAGGTTTCACTTGATTAATTAGACCAATTTAAGCGTCTTTAAGCATCAATCAAGGTACAACGTACAACCTCTAAACAACTCCTACATGATTAGGGTTTGAGGCATCACTATCACACACTAAAACATATAAGGATCACATCATTACTTTATGCTTATTATTCACCATATGTTCATCACAAGGACTAATGTCCATCATAGGTACCAACGTCCATCATAAGGACTAGTGTCCATCACAAGGACCAAAAGCTTGGGGTAGTAACCCCTCATCTCATAATTGAGGAACCCATCATCTCATATAAGGCAATAAGCCATCATTAGGTCATAATACCATTCACCTCCTCTTTCAGGGATGTCAACAAACTTTTATGCCTCACAAGGCTTATTCAAACAGATCATAACCACCATAACATCATAGCTCATACATGGTTATGTGTAACATTATTTTTACCTACATGGTTAGATATTCACAATAAGAGAAGTAATACATCATTAACACTGTCATCTCGTAGGATAGTGCCAAACATTTTACATAATTAGAATTAGGGTTTCACTTTACCTGATTAAGGTTTACAAGGTTGGATCAACAACCACCCTTAGATCATCACTTCCTTATCATTATGAAATGTGTAATGAGACACAGAAGCATATTTATCATTATCATATAAAACATGTTATGAGGTATAAAACATAGCTCTCACATCACATGTACAACTACTCCATAGGATAACACACCCTACCATGTGGCCCTAGCATCAACATGGTATGTCTCAACCACCCCTCAAGGTATCGATTATGGTCCCAACATAGGGTATCAGTTTGTCCTTCAAAGGTATCGGGCATCCATGCCAAGACAGGGTATCGGCCTACCTGCCCAAGGTGTGTATTGATTTATGTATCACTGTGTGGGTATTGGTTTATCATCACCATCGGTGTGTCAGGAACAACCCCTCAAGGAAAGGAGTGTCAGTCAACCCCCCTTATCGGGTAACACATCACAGGGGTGACAGGCATCAAAGGGATAACAACATCGTGGTATATCGGGTGACACTCAAACTGTGATGGGATGATGATTAGGGTTTCAGAAACATGTTAATTTGTGACGGCTATCTAGATGTCGGGCAGCAATGTGTTAAGCCATAATGTCTAGAGCACTGACATGCAATAGGGTGTATCGACCAACCTCTCCTATTAGCAACGTCAACACAGGTGTGACGGTCACTAGGTGTAACAGGCAAGACACATCAAAACACGCTCCCCTGGCTTGCAATGCCAAAGCGTGACGACCATAGATGTATCAAGCAACAACGCCCAAAGAGGGGTGCCACAGAGTATCGATAAATGTCTCTGTGTATGGCATCACAAGGGTGACAACCAAGGCCAAGACAGCTACCATCCCTCGTCTAACATTGGCCCATCCATACCTAAGGTAGAACGGTCTAAGCAACATCAACACATGTCGACCTAAACCTTGCCAAGGTCATGATGACCTGTCACAAAGGTAATGACCAAGGGAGTCACAAGTTGTGATGGCCACCCAACATATCGACCTATCCTACCTATAGACCTCCCCAAGCACATCGTCCTCTCAAGCATGTCGGACACTTCATCTTCAACCTCAAGACGAAATTACTAACAAGGTAAAAGAAAGGTGTGACGCGTGGGAAGCAACTAAGCCATGGTCTTCTTCTAAAATAGGTCACAAAACTACCAAAAAGAACTATTAGCATGCAAGCAAAAATGAGCCAAGAAGAAATAACAACATAGCAAGTAGACAGTGATAATAACAAATAAGGTTTAGAGTTATATAACCCGCCTCAAGGATCACCACCAAGATTTAAGCTCCAAGGTAGAAGAAGATCCTCCAAGCTCGATCACCACAACACCTCCAAGAGAAGATAGGACTAGGGTTAAGAGAGCATGAGAGGGAAAGAGAAGCAACCAAGGTCCATGGCTGAGAAGAAGAGAGAAAGAAGCTAAGGATCATGTCTTACCAAGGAAGAAGATGAAAAGAGAACACCACAAGCTTAGGCTCGTCCACCAAGCTCCAAAGGAGAGAACTCCTCATGTTTAAGATTGTCCACCAAGGAAGAGGAAAGAAAAGATGGCCAAAGGATTCTCTTGCATGGAGAGAAAGAGGTATATATACAAGAGAGATGAAAGAGAGAATAAAGGAAATGTGTCACCACCAAAGAACCTTAGATGACACATGTCCACGAAGAAAGAGCCACATGCAACACCATGCAACAAGGTGAAAGAACTATGCCTCACCCACTAAGTCACCTTCCTAGGTCATGGTCGATACGAATCTCCTCCTCCCTTCATAAACTGATAGGAATGAAACCCTAGATCCACAAACCGATATGGTGTGTCTAGAGGCACCCCAAAACTGATAGGATGTCCTTCAAGACACCCATAACTGATACAAGGCCCCCTCAAGGCTCTCAAGCCCGAGATAACACTCCTAGGTGCAAAACACACCTCAAACATGAGTGCAAAACATCACCAAGGATGTCACCACTCAACCAAGGCTCAACTAAGGTGTCCATCTCTTTCTCTTTACTCTAGATGATGCCAAGAGAGAGAAGGAACACACTAGAGGTGGCAAAATTTCACATCAACCCCAAATCCTAGGTAAATTGCAAGTTTGCACCAAAACCTCTCCACAAAACACAAGCATCAACCAAACAAGCTCAAACAAGGAACTCAAGCCTCCAACATTCCCTAATTACATATAATATGATTAGATAAAGGAGCTAAGCAACATACTTAAGAAAAACAAATAGGGTTATCCCAAAACCTGGGTCAGGGTCCTTACAACAACTATCAACATACAAGTCAGAATGGTGGACAAAACAAAAAGAGGAAGGCCCCAGAAAGACTATTAGTAAGAGGAGATCAGAAATCTCCTGGTTAGGTCTGAGCCAAGAGTTAGAAGCCTAATGGTGGAGAGTGCAAGTTTGGGAAGCTAGTATGCTACAGATGTGGCTAGGAAGGCTACTTTAAGTTCAACTATCCAAAGAGACAAAAGTAGGACCATCAGAGAGAGAAGCGTTAGACAAGAGTGTTTGCCATGGATGAAGAAGAGGTAGATGAGGACCAGATTATAGAATGCATGACCTAACCCTACTAGTATTAATTAGATGAAAGTATGTTATGACATGCATTGTTTTACCTTTTTAGTACACATATGATGAACTTTAGGGTGGTCAAACATCACCAACAAAGAATAAGTAAAACCCTAAGGTGGGTAGTGAGCTGAAATTTTATGGATGAAATTTATTCGAGGTGGGTAGAATTATAACAACCTCACATTTTGGCACCATTATTTGAGTTCCTTAATTACTCTTATTATACACACTTGAGAAATAATTAATTGAATATTGGGATTTTAAATATAAATTAGCCATGTTATATATATTTCTTTACCTCATAAAATTTTATTTAGGAAAATAAAATATGTGACATAGAAATTATCCAATTTTTAGAATCTAATTAATTATGTAGAATTAGTAATTGATAAATCACTATGAGACTCTAAATATGGAAAGAGATTTCTTATGTTGATTAAAAGTAGAAATAGATTAGATAATTGTATTTTTTACCCTCAAATAGTTTACATGCCCATTTTTGGAATTTTTTATTATAGTTAGACCCCCAAACAAGTTATGGAAAAACACTATAAAAATAAATAAGATAATAAAAAATCTTGATAATTCTAATCAAACAAACTTTGGTTTGATTGCAATTACATCTAACAGACATGTCTCTACGCTAAGGCAGGTGAAATTGGAGGTTGGCTAGGGTTTTTTGGTCATGGGTGATGTTTTGGCGGTCATGGCTTTATATAGGATCATCTCGTCTACCTTCGACGGACAAGGGTAGAGATTTGGAAGAACATGAAGTTGGGTGTTTTTTGGATAATGACTCTAGGGGATAATCTATGGTTCTCTGGGTTCTGGGGAGAGCGAGGAATTTGGTGGTGGTTTGCTCAATGGAAGAGGAGAGGAGAAGAGAGCGATATAGGGGAATGTGTAGTCTTCAAGGGAGTGCATTTCCACTCTATTTTGAACATGAGGGATCGTGAGGAATGGGATGACCTCCTTCCCCTTTGATCACCATCATGTGACATAGACAGAGCCAGTAACACCACCCATAACCTCTACCCCCATCACCTAGTGACAATTAACTAACATACACCATCTAGGACCTCCACGAGTCTTCCCTAATATCCAAAATCCACGACAAGGCACAGGTTCTACTTGTTGACAAAGCATGCAGAGGAGCTTGATGTTAGAGTTCGTGATACAAACCCTAGTGACCTGAGGATGCACAAGAAGGTTCAAGTCACCCTGACTCTTTCCCGAAGAGTTCCTCAACCCCTCAATTCGATTGTAGGCAAGGTAAATTATGCTTGCCCAATTTTTAGTTTCCATAATGTTTTTTGGTGATATATAAATTTCGATCATTGCCATGGCCACCACAATGTCTTACTAGCTTTGTGGTGATCTCACAAAGCTATTTGTATTGTTGGTTTGTCGATGAGTATTGTCTTGACTGGATTTTGGGTCGAGCCATGGAACTAGTAGCTTCCACAACCCATGTGAGCTTCTTCAGACACTATGGGCGACGAGTAATAACTCGATTCACCTTGCTCTCTTAAAGAATTGTGTGTATTTGTTTTCTCCTAAGGGGTTCTGTGAATTAATGAATAACATATCAAAGTCAAGATGTGTTCTTTCACGCGAAGAACAATTGAGTGAAAAATTGTATGCCCTCGCCCCCATGTCACACCAAGGAACAAAATGCACCCAAGGGTATTTTAGTCAACAACCAACGTGTGCACCAGTTTGATTTATGTGACTCAAAATCATTTTTTCTCATTAGTGATTGGTCAGTAAATGTTTAATCTTGTATAAAACCTAGTAAATAATCCATGCAACAGAAATATATAAGCATAGACTCATAAAAATGTAATGAACTTGATGAAATGATTGTTTTGCCCTAATGATGAACCATAATTTACTGTTCATGTATGTGCATGCTATTTTCATATTTATGCTAAGATTCATGAGCTTATTATTGATTATTTATAATTACCTAGTTTGAAAATTCATGATTCGAACCAATAAACAAACTAGTAATACCAATTACCCAAAGTTTAATATTAGTGAGGATAAAATAATTTAATGCTACGTTAGGTGTGTCCCTAATCCAAAGGGCATATGTACTTAAAATATTGGTTATGCTTATGGACCAAGATTTGGATATATATGTATATATAAATATATATATAAATATATATATATGAACCCTTTCAGTTGTGTTGTGAACTTGAAACATGAATCCTAATATTTTACTGCTACATAAGGGTTAGTATAAGTAAACCCTAAATTAAAGTTGGAGTAAGGTCAGTAAAGTAAGTTACGAAGAAGTGAATGTTATTTTAAATAAACCCTAAACTAAAGTAATTTTCAAGAGAAGGTTAGAAGTAAGACTTGAAGTAATATTTTCTTGATAGGACTTGACTTTCAACAGGTAAATGGGCCACATGTCAAATATTTTAGACTTATAGTCTTTGTATCCTTTATATAATATTCTAATAGACACAAGGTATAATGTTCATACATCGAGTATTACTTTCCAATACAATAGAGTTACTACCTCAAATAGCTTGTACCTAGATCTCATAAAGTATTAGTTTCAAGTTATTATTCATTTATTCTTACAAATTGTTAGAAATTAGTATCTGGACTATCAAAATAGAGGATAACATTCTTCGAATTTATTAAAGTATGCTTATTCCTTGTTATCATTTAGAACTTATAATTTAGAATCTTTTTTAGAATATCAAAAACATATAATGTAACATACTAGATTTCGAACCCTACCCTAGAAGTTGACATTTTGGACTTAGCCAAACAAGGTTGAAGGCTAGATCTAAATAGATGTTTAGCATAACACCAACAAGCAAATGCATGTATAGATCACCTTAATTTAACCTAATATTCTAACATTAATCTTAGGTTTATAATGGATACATAAAATATGCCACATAACTCATTTTGGTGGTAATATGAAGATAAGAAACTTAATTGGATAAATAATTTAGATAATGGGCCGTTAATGGGACATATGAAATATCTCATAAAAATAAGTCTCAAAAGTGGAAACAAACTTCAAATTTGAAATCTACATATCAAAATTAGCCTACATGTCAAATTTCATCTAATTTGGACCCCTTGAAATATTAGGATAAGTTTAGGAGAGAGAAAATGAGTAAAAGACATAAGTAATGAATAATGTGATTATATAAACTTAAAAATATGTAAATAATTGCAAATTCATACTCAACACATCAAAGATAACTTGTGTATGAATTTTGGTCCAATTTGGATGTTGTTTGTGCAAGTTATGCAATTTTAGGTACATTCTGGACTTTTCTACAATTGACCCAATTAGGAGGTTTTCTTTGCAAATTGTCACATGCATTATAATCTGTATATATTCCCTTACCATTCTCTTGTTTTTGAACCATAGGGCACCTAGTTGCACCTTGGTTTGAAGGTGTTTCTTTCCGAGGGCATTTTAGGGATTACTCTCTTTATAAATGAGCTTATCTTTAGAAGCTATCAACCAATGGGGTTATTTCTTTGATTGGAGGTCAGTTGGGATGGCCTATAAGTATCCATAAACTAACATTTGATATTCAAGAAGCCTCTAGTCCTTATCCTTTCTATGGGAAGCCTTTTATATTTGATGTCCTTTATTCCATATATTGCTCAATTTCCTATTTAGTATGCACATACCATCCTTTTCTGATGTTATCTGTTTACTCTTCTTGTTGGGGTATGCTTCCAACCCTAGGTGAAGAACTTGGATGATAATGCATGAAGTTTTGGACTAGCTTAAGGAGTTAAAGCTTGGAGACAAAGTTGTTATGGTTTAGATTTCCCTCTACTTAGATCCATATGTTGTATCATACATGTAAACCCTTATGGGATATTATGATGTACTTTTGTAATCTTTTGTGAAAATTGAATATAGTCATTATTTTTATTCTGCTTCTATACTCTGGTTGTTTTGAATACCATTTATTGAAGTTTGAAATTTTTGCACCTATTCTAGCATACCTTTGAGTGTGTTTGGAATGGATGTTTTATTCTTCAATTTTTTAGTAAGGGGGTGATCCTGCCTCTTTACATATATAAAATATAAAATTCAAATTTATTACATTTCTTTACTAATTGAGTTTTAGAATTTAGAATAGAATGATTAGAACTTAAGAAAGAAATATCAGAATTTATCTCCAACTTTTAGTTCCTTATTATTATACCTGAATTTAGATTTCTCATACAAACTTAGAAAGAATTTAAGATATAGAATGTCAAAACAGAATACATACTTCATGACTTACCTCAGTCAGTTGAGATATAGAATCAAAATGAAAACATAATCAGAAATAGGATCAAAATCAAACATAGAAAAAGAACAAAAAGAATAAAAAAATGATACCAGAACATAATTGTATATTATATAATAAGTCTTCACTGTGTGTCATCTTATCTCTTATTCTATTTATTCTTTTATCTATCAATTTTTTACTAATTAATTTTTTGACTCTATAATATAAGCTTTGACCCTATAAGAATCAAATTTTTATAATTTTCAGATAATAATCAAAATTAAAAATAAAAGTTACATAGAACATAAATCATTTATGCTACAATACGTGGGTTGCATCACAAAAGGGACTTTATGCCATAGAAGACACATCGATGTTAGTAGAAGGCATTTCATGCCATAAAAAGTGTGTTACACCATAGAAGGCACATATTATCATAGAAGAGGACATATTGTATAATTAATGGCCACAGAAAGTCAAAATATATAAATAGAAGACATTTTATACAATTTTGATGTTAAGTTTTATAAAGATTTTTTTTAAATTGGCGATTCATTCATCATGTCGCCTAGGTTCGAACTCATGACCTCTCGGTCTTACATCATCACTTTTACCACTGGGGTGCCACTTTATTATAAAGTAGTTACTTATTTTATGTTGTGGAATTCTTACTCTAACATAAAATTATTTTCATTGTGCATGATGGGAGACGTGACGTCTGTAGATAGTAATTCGTAGGCCGTGGGATCCTTGAAGGAGTTCAGATTTAAGAAAGTAAGATATCTATCCTTGGTGATATATTACCTTAGACGATCCTTCCAAATTAGGCTTTTATTGTTTCTCTTTTCTTTTTAGTTAATGTACAAAGATTTTACACCTAGACTTGTAGTTTCATAATGTTGGACTTTACCTTTTAATTATGTAACTACGTAATTTTGTATGTTATTGTATGTAATTTCATAATGTTGAACTTCACCTTTTAATTCAGTAACTACAGTTATTTTGTATGTTACTGTATGTAAGACATGTGATGTTTGCGCTATTGATGTATATAACATGTATGTTAATGCTTCCGCATATGGTTTTGTGGTTGATAAATGGACAAGCGTTACACGTATCTAATTAAACATTAACCAATATGTATTTAGAAAATAAAAAAAAATTACATCAAGTCCAACCCGTTGCTTTCATATTGCCTTACTAAAACACTCACGAATCAGTTTGTAATATGAATAAATAAATTATATTAACACAAAACCTAATTTACTTTCGCATGGCACCTTATTAATAATTTGCCACTAAAGATGTAAAAAATACATATTGTATCTCTCACATTCTTTTTTATATAATATGAATTCATATGCAAAGACGACCCGTAATTCAGAAAAATAGGGGGAAATGTATACAAAATAATCCTACATAAATTTCTTTTACATACGATCAGTGTTGAAAGAATAACAATTTGAAAGGTCCAAATGAATGTTTGTATAACCGCTTTGAGAACAAATAATAACTATGATCACCGGAAGAAGTGGCCTCAGGTTGGACTTTAGCCCAGCGCACAGTGCCGGCGTCCCTTGGGAGGGAACAGCATCCTCATCCGGACGGAATATATACGGTATATACCACTCGGATATGCGGCACGTGTCGCAAACCCCCACACCGAAGAAATTGGAGTTTTCCTGTCCTACGCTCACACGTGTACTAGGTACTCGTTTCGCAGCTGACTGCTGCAAGTGCACGAGATCCTATTCCTACCCATCTGGCCGTCCACGAGCTATAGTGGGCGCGCATCGTGGTCGTCGTCGCCGTCTGCACCGCACTTTTGCGCGTCCAGACCTGCCTGTGCAAACAACTTGCAAACAACAACTGTACACAGAAACAAAGCAGTGTTCTTTTCTGCCCGCCCCGTTCCCCTAAAGAGCACCCCCGGGATGTCCACTCTACTTCCTCATTAGCGCACCCCCTCTCACATTCCGACCTCTATCTCAGTTACCACGAAATCGTGCCCGGTGAGAAAGGATCTCACAGCGTCGGGATGAGTCGGCGGCTCGTCCTCGTGGCGATATCCGCCGTGCTTTGCCTGTCCTGGTCCAAATGCTCGGCGGAGCTTGTCAGGCTCCAGCACCCCGCCAAGCCCGATGGATCGCTTAGCATCTTGGTCGTAGGAGACTGGGGGAGGAAAGGGCTATACAACCAGACGAAGATCGCGGAACAGGTCAGTGTCATTAATCGATGGTGGTGGGGTTTTATCAAAACCCTTATATCCTTCCGCCGCATTGTACTTTTCGCCCCCTTTTTATATCCTCGAATGGCTGATCGGAAACCTAAATCAAGAAATAAAAGACCGTTCTTTTCTAACAAAGAGAGTTGCGATCTTATATTCAATCTTCTTCTAGTTCAATAAGAAGAGGGGCTTTGTTCTGATTTAATCCATCATACACGCACAGATGGGCCATGTGGGATCCCAGAACGACATCGACTTCGTGATCTCGACCGGAGACAATTTCTACGAGGACGGCCTCACGGGTGTCGACGACCCAGCGTTCGACCAGTCGTTCAGCGGCATATACACCGCCGAGAGCCTGCAGACGCAGTGGTACTCTGTCCTGGGGAACCACGATTACCGTGGGGACGTCCTGGCGCAGCTGAGCCCGGCGCTCAGGGAGGTCGACCCGCGGTGGCTGTGCATGAGGTCGTTCGTTCTCGACGCCGAGGTGGCCGACTTCTTCTTCGTGGACACGACGCCGTTCCACCTCTACTACTGGTCGGGACCCGAGGCGGAGATGAATGACTACGACTGGAGGGGCGTCGAGCCCAGGGACAAGTACATCCACAACCTCCTCAAGGTACAGACAGACTAGACAGTCGGAACATATATGCACGTTGGGCCCGATCGGTTATGATGTTAGGATCTGATCGGGCTAACGACCGGTTTAAATCATTTTCAGGACCTCGACGCCGCACTGAAACAGTCCACCGCCAAGTGGAAGCTGGTGGTAGGCCACCACACGATCCGGAGCGTCGGCGAGCACGGCGACACGCAGGAGCTCGTGGACCTCCTCCTGCCGGTGCTACAGGCCAACGGCGTGGATCTCTACATCAACGGCCACGACCACTGCCTGGAACACGTCAGCAGCCGTGACGGCCCCATCCAGTACCTCACCAGCGGAGGAGGGTCCAAAGCGTGGACTGGCGGCGGGTCCAAAGCCAACGCCGACGAGGTCAAGTTCTTCTACGACGGCCAAGGGTTCATGACCCTGCAGATCAAGGGCGGGGATTACCTGGAGTACGCCTTCTACGACATCAGTGGGCAGGTGCTGCACAATTCCAGGCTGACGAAGGAGTCCCACTATTTCGCGTAGGTTACTATGATAGTGGGTTATTATTAGTAGGGGATCGCCTATTAGAGAACGTTCTGCTCTCTGTGAGCTTATATCCGGCCGCCCGGTTTTGTTCTGTTTTTCTCAATTGTTTCCCGTTTATTAGTGGTAGTTCAGTAGTTGCTGTCGCTGAAGGGGCACGAGAGTCAGCCGAGGCCTTGGAAATAGATGATGATTGGTTGCAGTTTAATCTTATATTACTACGCGTCCCTATAGCATTAGAAAACATTGTTAGGGTCAACAAGATTGACGATCCGAACATAAACTATACCTGACAGAACTAAATTGCAATTTAAATGTGACCACCTTACTAAACAGGGCCTTATAATATATGTGATGTTTGTAGAAATTCTGAAGATAACTGTTATTAATACCCCAGAAGAAGGGAATTGATCACATGCATAGTACTTTGTATGATTGGAAATGGCTCTTACGGGCCGTCTGCTACTAAATGATCTTCTTTGTTCTTTTAATAAAGCAAGGCATCTTACCTCAACTGACATTTATGATTTTCCGACATCTGTTCAGTTCTTTACCATCAATGCAGGCACGAGAATGACTGCTGATGTTGAAGATGACAACGGCAGATGGGCCTTGACTAGGGCTGAGCATCGGTCTAAGACCAGACCGTAGACCGAATTTTAACAAATATATGGACTGCAGATCGGACCGTAGACCGAATTTTAATAAATATATAGACCGCAGACCGGACCGTTTCTAGGTAGGATCGGACCGTTTCTAGGTAGGACCGGACAAAGACTGGACCGGACCGGACCGAACCATTTGGACCGCAATCAGTCTTTTTTACATATTTTAAAACTTATTTAATTGTACAAAGTTGATAATCTTAGTCACTTCTAACAATTATATAACTTTAGTATCAAGTAGTGTTTATATATACAGTGTAGTTATTATAGAATATATTTTCAAATATACATGAATTTTGTATAAAAGTCGGTCTGCGGTCCGGTCCGAAGACCGAACTCATCCAAATTCTCGGACCACGGACCGGACCAAACTCAAAATGGACCGACCGGACCGAATTGAATAGTCCAGTCTGATTTTGCGGTCTGGGTCATTATTTGCTCACCCCTAGCCTTGACCCCTCATGTTAATAGTCTAGCTCGAACATCCTGGCCTTCCAAGAACAAAAGCTGAGTGATGATTTGTTGTTATAGTAGGAAGCAGGGTCAAAAATATTATGAAATGAGCTTGCTCGTGAACTTACTCAGACATGACAACTACATAATGAGGATTACTTAGTCTTACTAGACGGTAAACAATATTGAATGGCTAATCAACACTAAACACGGGTGGAAACTTTGAATGAAATGCGTAAGCAACAAATCACCTTCTCCATAAGAGGAATAACAGGACTGCGGTTAGAGCGTATATCATTCAGTATGCACTTTGGAGAAGGAGTGCTTCATCTCAAGAAAATGATTGATAAACTAGTTGGCTAATGGATTATTCAAATAATCTATGATTTGATTTCCTTTTGTGTTATGCCTGTGAATCCAACATCTCAAGATGTTAAATGTTTGGGTCAAAACTTAAACAATTACATGTTCCCCTACTTCCATAAAGGAACCTTTTATGCTTGGGTTAAAACTTAAACAATCGCATGTTCCCCTACTTCCATAAATGATCCTTTGAAGATTGAAACATGCATATATGTTTCGCCTGAAGATGTCTCGTGTGTTATATTCTACCTATTGACTAAGTTTTATATGTAGAAAATGCAGTGAGGCTCAATATGGATGCTTAGGTTGAAAGTAATTTGAAATAAAAAGAACGTCTGATTACATGTTATGGGATTAGAAATAAATTTAATTGATTTGTTCGAAATACCATTGAATTGTGAGTTATACTTGATAAATATGTTGCTGATAGAAAGCATTAAACCTAATATGAGCATGGTTTTGGTAAGTTGAAATGATGGTGTTTTGCTTTGTAATGAGAATAGTTAAATAGTTATAGAAATCATAAAGTCATGTTAAAAATCCAATTGTGAGTTATGTGAGGATTACGATATGAGTGGAGAAAATCACCTTGTGTAGGTTTTTTCTTATTTATTGGAGGAGTAGCCCCCCTTTCTTATAAATAAGATAACAGGAAGACAAAAGATTAAACTCTAATGGGACAATACAAAATTGGGGTTATATTACAAATAGATTAAACAATTTAAGTAGATGGAAACAACTTAAGTAAATAGACTCTCTAGCACTCCTCAAGCTCGAGCTTTGGAGAATCTGAAGTCATCTTGCAGACAGACATACTAAACATAATAAAAAGATAACCAATCCCATACAAAAAATTTCCCCCATATTGTTACAATAAATCACTCAAGCACTCAAATACTCCCCCTTAAGTAGATAATTCAAAAGCAAGTAGCAAGAGCGTCTTGATCAATATGAAGTACAATCTAGAGCTGATTAAAACATCAACATGTAAACATCATGGTCTTCAACACAGTTGCTGACATCACAGTCCAAATAATGATGGGCCACAAGAGGAGTAGTAGTAGTCAGGCGTGCAAACAGAGCACTGATAAACCTGAGAGTGATTGATCACAATATCAAAAAGTCAACATGCACACAAAGCATGGACAAGTAGAGATTCAACATGCGCAAAGTACAGAAAAGTTAGTGTGTGTTAGAACACAGTAGTAGAAAATAGATGACATAGTCAGATAAAATATCATTGTGTCTAAAGTATAAAGTAGCAAAAAGACTCCCAGATGTATCATCAAAAAAGAATGAAGCTCCATCATACGCATATGAGTCACGAAATGTACCATCGTCATCTAAGTATATAATTTCTATCTTAGAAGACGTCAATGTCCAATGAGTGATGGTTCACAAAGTTTAGAGAGTGCTCATTCTTAGAACAAAGTCAACATCCAAACAAATATTGACTATAGATAGTATAAAAGCACAAAGTAGAAGATAGTACAAAAGCACAGAGTAGCAACTAGAATGTGCTAATCATAGAACAACTAGCAAGAATGATGTCCCAATATGTAACTTCATAGCAACATTCGAGGTAGATGATTAATAAGCTCCTCAAGTTCTTCATGAGGAAGAAAGACCAATAATTGCAGCAAAAGTAGCATGACGATCCATATAGATAGCAACATATATATATATATATATATATATATATATATATATATATAGAGAGAGAGAGAGAGAGAGAGTCAGGCTAGTGTACACTTGAGTGTACCGGAGGCACCGTACACCTCAGTCATTTTTGAAGATGCAACAAATTTTTGAAAAATATAAACCGTTGATCTTCTTAATTATCACAAGAACATACTATATAATAAATTTTAGCTCATTTGGACACTTATAGGTTGTGCATTTAAAGGATGCAAAAATCATGTATTTCAAATTAGTTTTGTGGGTCGATTTTGTTGTCCTTGGATGAGTGACTTACACTCATCCAAATGAGTTCAAATTTTGTATGTGACCTATTATTATTGTAACCATGAATATCAATGGATTAGATTTTGGAAAAACATAGTCTAGATAGGAAAACACCATTGGGGTGTACGGCATGATCTATACACTCGAGTGTATTCTAGCCTAACTCTCTCTCTCTCTCTCTCTCTCTCTCTCTCTATATATATATATATATATATATATATATATATATATATATATATATATATATATATATATATATATATATATATCTTCTTCTCTTAATTCATATCCCCTCCATCTCATCTCTTTCCTTCCATGTACACAATAGTTTATATTCTCCCCCTCTCGCCAATCACGAAAAGAATGAAGAATGGTTAGAGTTGAGAGTCCAAAAACAATGATAGATGGAAGGTTTGCATAGGAAAATATGTGGATGAGGTAACTAATAATGCGAGTCAAGATACAACATGACCCGATTACATAGATCCAGGAAAAAAAAATGGATCTTAGTGCAAGCCGATAAGTAGGGGATGCGGGGGATTCTGCCCCTGCAATATGGAACAGATCAAAAATTAGATCTAAATATGGATTTGAATAGCCATAGGCACATGATATATGCGGGGAAGGGGGTAAAACAAGCATTAAAGAGGATACCAATATGAATGTAGAGTTTAAAGACCATGGGGTTTCAAAAATCATAAAATTGCTGAAAAGGGAGGGCAACTTTTGTTGGTAAGAAAAGAATAGAAGCATGCCATATATAGAACCTTCCACCATGAGTAGATAATGTAGCACATCAAGATGTAGAAATAGGAAGTAGCGGACATGCCATGTCTAGTAGTATCCAAAGAGGTAGACAACAAGCGACATGTCATGTTCAAGAATGGACGCGCCATGTCTAGTAGCAGTCACCGAAGAGGCAGCAAATAGGAAGTATGTCGTTTCAGTGGCGACATGCTAAGTCATTTGACATAGCTCGAGAAGTAAAGCAGCAACACGTCATGTCACGTACTGACATGCCACGTAGGTTATACTAGTACAGAAATGGGTTATAACGTCCCTACGTGTAGGGTCGGTTTTTCCAAATAACCGACTTTATATGTCTAAAAAAATGCGGGCACCACTTAAGACCTCTTGGGTCGGTTTTCTTAAAAAAAACCAACCTTGTAGTGTAACTCTATAGGGTCAGTTTTCCAAATAACTGACATTATATGTTTATAAAAAACGCGGGCACCACTTAATACCTCTTGGGTCATTTTTTCTTAACATAACCGACCTTGTAGTGTATCTCTATAGGGTCAGTTTTCCAAATAACCGACCTTATATGTCTATAAAAAATGCGGGCACCACTTAAGACCTATTGGGTCACTTTTCTTAAAATAACCGACCTTCTAATTCATCTCTATAGGGTCGGTTTTTATAAAATAAGCGACCTTATAGACAATTGGTTTAGAAACTCAATTACAATTTTCCTGCGGAAAAAATTTACTTGATTTTGGCTTCGCGCCTCGATCTATAGGGTCGGTTTTTCCTTATAACTGACCCTAAAGGGCTCCTCGGTCGACAAATTCGTCGACCGAATAAGAGCTAGATTTCACATATACGAGCACCTTTAGGGTCGGTTTTTTTCCTTATAACCGACCCTAAAGTCCTCTTCGGTTCAGCACCTCTAAGGTCGGTTTTTCCTTTAAAACCGACCCTAAAGGCTCCTCGGTCGAAAAATTCGTCGACTGATATCAATTCTGGATCCAGTTTAGTTCATGCATTTATAAGCACCTCTAGTGTCGGATTTGTACTTATAACTGACCTTAGAGCTGTCTTTGGTCGACGAATACTTCGACCGATATTCTCGGTCGACAAATTCAACGACCGATAAGGAGTCAGATTTCAAGTGTATAAGCAACTTTTAGGGTCGGTTTTTTACTTATAACCGACCTTAGAAGTCTTTTCGGTCGACAATATTGTCGACCGAGATGAATTTTGGTTCCAATTTAGTTCACGCTTGTGAAAAACTGAACCGGATCCTAAGTTTATCTCGGTCGACAATATTGTCGACCGAATTGGACTTTAGGGTCAGTTATAAGCAAAAAACCGACCCTAAAGGTACTTATACGAAGGAAATCTGGCTGTTTCTTGGTCGACGAATTTGTCGACTGAGATAGAGCCAGATTCGTTCGTATAAGCTCTTGTAGCGTCGGTTTTTCTTTATAACTGACCCTAGAGGGATTTTCAGTCGACATTATTGTCGACTAAGATAAACTTAGGATCCAATTTAGTATTTCACACATGAATAAGTACCTCTAGGGTCGATTTTAAGGAAAAAACCGACCCTAGAGGTACTTATACGAAGGAAATCTGGCTCTTTTTGGTCGATGAATTGTTCGACCGAGACAACATCGGTCGAAGAATTGTTCGACCGAGGCCAACCCTGTGAACCTCCATTTGCTTGAATTAAAAAGGTAATATTATGATTAAAATATAAATTAAAAAAAAATCGTAACGACTAGAAAATCGACCGTCGTAACGGCTAGAAAATCGACCGTTGGACGACCGTTACGGGCGTCGGTCGACAAATTGTCGACCGAAATGGGCTCTGTTTTGCTATAAATAGCACCCAAAACGATCCATTTCTTCACACCTTCACATTCTCACTTCTCTAGCTCCTCTCTAGGGTATTCTTGTGAAAATCTTTAGCTTCTCTACATCCAAGTCTTGCTTGCTACTTCTCCACTTCAAAGCAACGAAATGGCTTCATCATCTACGCGTGGAAAGAAGCAAGTTGCAGGTAGGAAAGGAAGGACGGTCTCTCCAACGCTGCCGTTCATCAACGACGTCCCTTTCAACGATGCAGTTGTAGGCGACCACTACCTCAGGCTCTCCTCAAGAACTCCTCTTCCATGACGGCCAGTCGATGTCATGGACTTCCACATCATTGTCGATTTGGAGGAACTCTTTGAGGTGCAACATTTGACTGATTTTCTAAATCCCTCCTTCCATTCCTACTCCTCCAAAGTAGTTAATGAATTCTATGCCAATTTAACCCCACATCCTGACCATGATACCTTCTCCTCTATGGTTGGTGGGTATGGATTCCATTTTACTGACGAGGGTATTCTTGATATGCTTGACATAGACATAGAAGAATATAAAGATTTTCTTGATCTCACCACAGGAAATCCACTCACCAAACTCTCCCAAGATGACACTACAACTAGCCTTAGTGATGTCAAAAGAGCCATCTTTCAATCAAATACGACTTGTCATGAAGATAGGGGTACCTATTATGCCATAAATTTAAAACCTGAAGCTAGGATCATAAATCTCATTGTCGCCACCAATATCCATCCTAGAGCAAACAAATCTGAAGTACCCACCTTTCGTATGTACCTTATCTATGCCATTCTCAAAGGTATTCCCATAAACTTTATTCGTATCATCCTTAAGAATATGCTTGAGTTTTTTGGCAATCCACCTTATGCTGACTTTGTATGCCAAATCACTCAACATTTTCTTAAGAAGAATATTGAGGACGACTTAGGTTACACATGGGATAGAAAACCCCAAAAGATAAGTAAAAATACGGTGGAAAAGATGGGAATCGACTTTGGCCACAAAAGGGCTAGGACTGAAGGGGAGACATCCACCCAAGACATACCTCCACCACCTCCTCCTACCAACCTACCCCATGATCCTAATACAAACACCTTGACATACATTACTGGATCCCAATATCACCTAAGTAGGCAATTGGATTATAATCACCATGCCATGACTTATTTAAACCAAAGGATGCAAACTCTCTCTCCTAACCAACCTGATGAATATCCCTATTCCCTTAATCCTGGCATGATAAATCCATACAATCCTTCCTACAACTACTATCAAATTCCACCTCCACCATCTCCTGATCTCACACATACTCAGTTTTCCCCAATTCAACTTCAAGACATTGCTGCCCACTTTCGCTTTGATTGTGTTCCTACCTTCTTGGAGGCTTATGCCTTAACCAAGACAGGTTCCTTGGAGTGGCAGACACTGGTCAATTATTATGGAGCTGAGCCCTTTCTTGGAAAAGACCCAGACATTGATGTAATCCTTCGGTCTTTTCAGTGAGATTATGAGATATCTTTGTAATGATTGTAATGGATATCTTTTTATAAAGCATGTCATGCTTCATCTTATAAAGTGTATGGGTATTAAATTGTTATGAATAAAAGTGTTTTCCATGGCTTCATTTGGACATATACCTGTTATATAAGAATATTGTTATTTCAAATGATTGAAAAATAAATTATGGCTAAATTTGACAAAGCATCACTTGGTTTTAAAATTAAATATCTCTTTAAGCATAGCATAAAATTAAGGGGGAGAACTAAAGAGTCATGCAAAATTATTATATTGGATATCATGTAAAATCTTGTACAAGTACTTCGATATCATGTAAATCAAGCGTTAGATCTTACCTAGGCATTTACAACACTTAGATAGGTCATCCCCTCCAATAGTGTCACAACCGCACACTCATAAACACACTTGGTACTTAATTTAAAACATTGAAACAGGGTTAATCTCGGTCAAAAATATTGTCGACCGAGACACTCTCGGTCGACAATATTGTCGACCGGGGAGGACTTAGGATCACCTCAAGGGTCGGTTATAAGCACGCCTAAGGCACCTCGGTCGACAAATTAGTCGACTGAATAAGAGCCAAATTTAACGACCTCTAGGGTCGGTTTTTCGCTTATAACCAACCCTTAAGGGCTCCTCGGTCGACAAATTCGTCGACCGAATAAGAGCCAGATTTCACATAACATCATTATTAGGGTTGTGTAAGCACCTTAGAGCTCATTCGGTCAACGAATTTGTCGACCGAAAAGACCTCCAGGGTCGGTTATAAGGAAAAAAACCGACGCTACAAGTGCTTATACGAAGGAAATCTGGCCCCGTTCGGTCGACGAATTTGTCGACCGAAAAGACCTCTAGGGTCAGTTATAAGGAAAACACCGATGCTACAAGTGCTTCTAAGAAGGAAATCTGGCTCCTTTCGGTCGACGAATTTGTCGACCGATAGATATCGGTCGATAAATTCATCGACCGAAAGGAGCCAAATTTCCTTCGTATAAGCATCTCTAAGGTCGGTTTTTTCCTTATAACCGACCCTAAGTTTATCTCGGTCGACAATATTGTCGATCGAGATAAACTTAGAGTCGGTTATAAGGAAAAAATTGACCTTAGAGGTGCTTATACGAAGGAAATCTTGCTCCTTCTCGGTCGACGAATTTGTCGACCGAAAGGGGCCAGATTTCCTTCGTATAAGCACTTGTAGCGTCATTTTTTTCCTTATAACCGACCCTAGAAGTCTTTTTGGTCGACAAATTCATCGACCGAAAATGAGTTTGACTGTTTTTAAATAACCCGATACGGGCACTGCTTATCTGTAGCGTCGGTTTGTTTGGTTTAACCGACGCTACATGTCTTTCTCTAAGTGAAAAAGCCGAAACCTAGTCTTTCTTCCTCCCGCGAAAACCTTTCTGTTCTATTTTTCTCTCCCACGGCACCACGAAACCCTTGCTTTCTTGTGTCATTCCCTCCGCGGAGCCCTTGCCTCCTGTCTGTGAAGTCGTGCCACCTATCCGCGCCGCCAAGAGGATCGTGGTGTCTGGGCCGTTGCCACCTCTCCGCGCCGCAAAATAGAGCTCGTCGTCGCCGTAAAATAGAGCTCGTCGTCGCCGCCAAATAGAGCTCCTCGTCGTCGCCTCTCCACTCTTCCACGAAGGTCGCCTCCTCTCCGTGAAGGTCGTCTCATCCTCCACGAAGGTCACCGCCATTTCCAAGTAAGTTCTCTGGTTCCGTTCCTTCGTTCCCGCTTCCTTCATTCCCGCCCGTCGCCATGGTTGCGTCTAGGTCCACTCTTGGTCGACAATTAGTCGACCGAGTGCCCACCCGCGCACAACGTTCAGGTCCACTCTCGGTCAACTAATTCGTCGACCGAGAGTGGACCTGGACGCTGCGCGCAGGTGGGCACTCGGTCGACTAATTGTCGACCGAGAGTGGACCTGCTCCTTATTTATGTGTGAGCTATAAATGTTTTAATCATATTTGTTGTAATGTTCACAAATAGTTCTGAATATTATAAAGATTTCAATCTTTGGACTGTTGGAAACGGCCTTACTTTGCTAATTTGTACAAGTATTTTTCATTTTATATGATTTGATAACCCAATAATAAAAATATGTCTTTTTTCATATGTAATCATTATATAAATTCTAGAAATTAATACAAGATTAGACATGTGTACTCTTAGATTGACACTTTAGGGTTGATGCATTTATATATTAACTTAGAAACTCGTTCAAAATTTACTCATTAGGAGTAAACTTTAGATAGTCCCCAGTTTGGGACTTTTTTGGATATTTTAATCTCACTTAGGATGTACCTGTATAATGTATGTTTAGTTTTATAGTTTATTTCAGTAGGATTTCTTCATTTGTTCTCTGGGTACATATGTGAGTAGTTATTTTCCATTTACATCGGTGTACTTGGAGAACTTAGGGGAAATGCTGCTGAAATTTTCTTCAAAACTAAACATACATTATACAGTTACTAGTGAGATTAAATATTCAAAAATGGGATAGGTGGTACACTTTAGTATATAAGTAATTAACTTCCTATCAATAAAAACTTACATATTATTATAGTGTCAATATTAAACTGTTAGTTTTATAATTAATTTTAATGTGATATAGAAAATGGATCGAAGTTGGATGTCTATCAAGAACTGTTGCAGTCCAGAGTTTGCCAAAGGTCTTGATGAATTTATCAGATTTGCTGAGGAACATAGGAAACTACCTACAGATAGGCTATATTGTCCATGTAGAAATTGTTGTAACAATTTGAAAGTTGATACTTGTGGGCTCTGATCTCCAAACCACGATATAAACACGATTTAAACTTAGCAGAAGCGAATCGATTAACAGCGGAAGACAAAAATCACGGGAAATTAAAACTTTTCGAGACAAGAGCTTGAATCCATAAAGCTTCATTCATAAAAGGAGATAAACTATTTACATCTCATGATAATTACTTCTTGAGTAATTATATACAACAAGATACAAAATATCAAGAACTCATAACCAAAAGACTCCAAGACCTGAGAGTACAGAGGACACATAGGACTGACTCTAACTACACCACATGGCAGGCTAAATCTCCACCTGAGATTTACTGCTGCTCCTGGTGCTGCTGCTGCTGGGACTGGTCACACGTAGTCCTGTTCCTCCGTCCTCGACGTCCACCTAAAAAGTTTAAGTCTACGGGGTGAGATAATTGTACATAATTGTCCCAGCGAGAGTTATAACTCTCCGCCAGAAGCTTTATTATAACATCAAAGAATAACTTAAGCAGTAAAAGCTTACAAAGTATTCAATAGCAGATACAGTTGTATACAAGAGCTCAACATTTATCAAGCATGAAGAACATATGCACTATACAGTGTAACATCAATCAATTAGCTCATAGTTACCTTTAACAGGTATACTACGCTGTAGATTATGTTTTTCAAACATTCTTATTATTATGCCCTGTGGAGATGAGGTTTACCACTCATACCCCAACCAAACACTGTTAAGTGCCTTAGTATCATACTAGGTCATCGAAAGAGCCGGATTCTCATGACCTTCACCTTCCTCAGTCAGTAAGAGGATCACTTGTAGGACATCTTGTGTCTCTACTATTATAGCTCACCAGGGTAATCTGGTCCTTCGCTATTTTAGAGTTACAGTGGCATTCTGTACTCTCTTCGTCATCAGGAGATTTCATGTTTATCTTCACTGATACAGATATATATGTTTTCCTCGTCATCAGGAGGTTTCATGTTTACCATCCACTGATACGGTATGAGTTTTGTAGTGAAGGATTGATGGATTATACATCTACATCAAATTCCTACACTAGGATGTAAGGTTCTACACATCCATATACCCCACATACTCAACAGTATGTGATCCAGGAGTTCCCGTAGGAAAACCTGTTTCACCATCATTTGATCTCTGACAATGATGGATCTATGATCAGGGCTCTACATTTCACTTGATTAGTTAGGTACATTCAGTATTCTTTTACATCATACATTGTTCTTCAAACAATAACAGTAGCATAACAGCTATGAAAGTAGAATACTAAATGCAACAAACCTAACTCACATCAATCATCATTTCTCAGTATACTCATCACAAGTCATCTCTAAAGCATGACCTTGATGGTATTCATGGCTCTTACAGCCCATTAAAACATAGGATGCCACTGACAAGGCATCAAGATATTTTACTATTCATAAAGCTAACAACATGCTTTCAATAAATATAGTATCATCATTCATACCTGGATATGATCACCTTCATATCAGAACCTGCATGGTTAATTCAACTGATAAAGGTAATTCAAAACAAGAATATACTTTCCACTCTTGTCATAAGAGCTAAGTTCTCTGATTCTCATCAATTAGAGTTTGCTACTCATATTGCATGTCATCACCCTTGAATTAGGGTTTACTATTCACATGTCATCACCCTTGAATTAGGGTTTACTATTCACATTATGGTGAATTGAACTCATAACATCATCATGTATGAGGAACATCATCATTGATGCTCTCAGATTAGTTTAAGATTCATCATTTATCATAATTAGGGTTCCATGATCTCACATAGGTGGATCATACCCTAATCATGCACATTCATGTGTATTGAAGGTACTTTACTTGAATTTCCATCATAAAAGGGTACTTTCTCTTTCTTAAGATACTTTCTCTCTCCTCATACTTGTAGATGATGATAACACCAATCTAGATCAGGTTGGGTTAAGTCCACTTTGATTAACATAGACCAAATTACCACTATTGAGTGATTAGGGTTTGATTAGAACAAGGTTTCACTCAATTGAACCTTTCAAGGGTATTATGGTAAATTACACATTGATCATCATCATGGTTTAATTTACTAACCACTTGACCCTTAATGTCTTTTGGTATCATTAGGGTTTAGGTTGAACAACTATTAAACCATTTAAGCCTTCAAGGCATTAGGCAGATTTAACTTCAAAAGTCTCCAATAGGTTTCACACCTTCAACCTTCATACGATCTTGAGGTCGAATGCCCTCATTCGATCTTGAGGTCGTATGCCCTCATTCGATCTTGAGGTCGAATGACCTTATACGGTCTTGAGGTCGAATGACCTTATACGGTCTTGAGGTCGAATGACCTTATACGGTCTTGAGGTCGAATGACCTTATACGGTCTTGAGGTCGAATGACCTTATACGGTCTTGAGGTCGAATGACCTTATACGGTCTTGAGGTCGAATGACCTTATACGGTCTTGAGGTCGAATGACCTTATATGGTCTTGAGGTCGAATGACCTTATATGGTCTTGAGGTCGAATGCCCTTATACGGTCTTCAGGTCGAATGACCTTATATGGTCTTGAGGTCGAATGCCCTCAAAAGCTCAAGATCGTATGGACCTCCAAGGTGGTTCAAAGGGTAAACTTGATTAGGGTTTCCTATGTTGAAGCCATCAATTGGTCTCAAGCTTGCTAACCACTTACCAATTGAGACAATTAGGGTTAGACTTAACCAATTGGTCACTCAATTGACCCTCAATTAATATCCAATTAGGGTTGGAGTTGGTTCAATTAAGGTCTATAAACGTTCAACCATCAACACTCAACAATGTGAATCAAATCGAAGTTGAACCCATCAATTGACCTCCAATTGGGCTCAAACTTGGCCCAAACGGTCTTGGGATCGTTTGGATATACTCCAAACGGTCTTGAGACCGTTTGCCCAAGAATTCATCAAAATCTAGATTGATTTGATAGGGGTTGAACCTTAATTAAGTCACAAATCAGCAATTTGATTATTTCAATAACCCATTGTAATTGGGCCCTCAATTGATCAAATTACCTTAACCCTAGACCTCCAAACGGTCTTGGGTTGTCACCAAACGGTCTTGAGACCGTTTGGATGAGTTCCAAACGGTCTTGAGACCGTTTTCCCATCCATCCTTTGGACTCTAGTGAAAATTCATCAAGGTTTGATTTATTGAGTTGATCATTACATCAATACTTAATTGCAATGTAATTTGGTATCTTTGTACCTTCAATTGGTCAACTATACTTGACCCCAGACCTCCATACGGTCTTGGGTGATTCCCAAACGGTCTTGATACCGTTTGGATGATTCCCCAAACAGTCTTGAGACCGTTTGGGCTAATCAACCCAAAATCTCAAATTAGCTCATTGTGATTTCAGCACTGATTTCATTTAGGGTTTGCCCTAGTAATCAACCTTCAACTCTTAACTTGTTTGGAATTAGTCCATCAAATTTGGTGAGTCATTAATTAACATCATTATGAACAGTAATATCATACGGTCAATGCTTAGTCAACCATCTTATACCGTCTTGAGACCGTTTGCCCAAAAAGGGCAAATTAAGCAGATTGAAAATCAGAACTAAATTCAATTGAATTTGCTAATTGTTTTGCCTATATCTCACGATTCCTTTGTAGTTAACCTCTCAAATTTTGTGGGTGATTAACCTTCATAATTATGAACAGGATTCCCATACGGTCCATGCTTGGTCAACGCGGCCATACGGTCTTGAGACCATATGCCTTCATACGACCTTGAAACTGTTTTCCCACTAAACGGTTTTGTAAACCGTATGGGCAATTGGTTAAGGTCGTATGGTAAAGTGGAAAGCTGTGGATAAGCATAGGAAATAACGCCCTCATCTTCTAGCTCAAGAAAAGCAACAGTTCCTCACGGATTTGCTTGCAAGGAAGCAAGGGAAGATAGGGAAGAAGAAGAACTAGCAACTAAAAGCATAGAAAAGATGTATATAACAAAGCATAGGTTTAGAGTTATAAAACCCGCCTAAAGCTTGCTCCTTGAGCTCCAAGCTTTCGAGATCCAAGCCTTTAATGGCGTCCTAGAAGCTCCACAGGTCGGCCAAGGTGAATCCTCCAAGAAAAGTTGAGAAGAGATGGCTAGAAAGATAGAGCTAAGTGAGCTAGCCATGAATTTGACCTTGAATTTGAGTTTCATCCAAGAATTTAAGAAAAAGGAAGGATCCAAACCTACCTTGCACTCCCCTGGTCGTCCTCCTGAGCTCCAGAGCTCTCCTTAGTCGGTTTGAGCAAGGGGAACAGTGAAGGAAACGAAAGAAACATTCCTTTGCTAAGTGAGGAAAAGGGCTTATATACTTGGGGTGGAATTTCAACATAGGCACATAGGTTTTCCTCACTTTCAACTAAGTCCCTCCTTTCTTCTTTGCTCGTCCCTTCTTCTTATTTCTAAGGACAACCTTCTTCTAAGGTCAAGAAATGAAGGCAAAGAAGATTAACCTCTTACTAAAGCACACACATAAAAGGCTATAGTACTTACACCTTGATTATTCAATCATAAAGGTGTTTTTCATTATATGATTATTCAATTGAAGTCACTTCTTCATCATTTATTCTCTAAATGATGACAAGAGTCTTACAAGATATTTTAGATGGTGTATTTTACAAGTTGCACCCCTCAAATTGGGTAAATTGCACTTTACTCCAGTTTAGGGTTTCAAGCACAGGGATTGCTTCCACAGCTGCACCTTGGTGCTCAAGCTTGGGAAATCCCTCAAACTTTACCATAATCATTCTTATGATGTCTCAACATCATAGGAACATCTCAACATGTGCAGATTGCAAGTTAACCCTTCTAACTGGGTAAATTGCACATAGGTCCATGTATTACAAAACAATCAATTCAACATTGTTTAAAAGGGACAGAAAAGGAAAAGTATGTTCCTCAGGAACTTAATTACATGCAAAAAGATAATCACCAGTATCTTAATTACATAATTAGGCAAAACACCTAGGGTTAACTCATAACCCAGGTCAGGGATGTTACAATACTAGTGAGGAAATTAAGAATCATGTCATATGATGCTTCACGTAAAGAGATCTTCAGTTTGCGTGCTATGTTATTTTGCACGATTAATGACTTTCCAGCTTATGGAAATTTGTCTGGATATAGCATAAAAGTGTAACGACCGTCTCGCGAAAATAGGATTAACTAATGCGGAAGCGAATTATTTGCAGCGTAATTACTGAAAATCACTAAAAATTAAAACCATTTGCAAAGAGATCCATTCATAGGAAAACTCTTTAACCAAGAACCAAAGTGTTTCCATTTCATCCTGGATCACAAGTACACAGCCTGTACAATTCCTTTTTAAGGATTACAACATTGACTGCCCTGTTAACAAATATACACAGGCAGTATAAAACTTTGAGGCATTAAGCCAAAACTCCGATTGAATCATTTAAAACTCCGAGGACCTGAGAGTACAGAGACGACACATAGTACTACTATCTATATGACTTGACAGACAATATCTCCACCTGAGATCTCATTGCTGTCCTTGTTGTTGCTGTTGCTTCTGCTCATCTCTGTTCTAGGGATTTCCTGCCTTGCCTTCCATGCATACCTAAAAATGTTTTCCCACGGGGGTGAGACAATTGTAAATTGCCCCAGCGAGAGATATAACTCTCCGCCAAAACATTATTATTGCAATTAAGGATATAAAACTAGGCATATGATAAGCAATTTAAAGCATTCTCTTAATAAGGAATAGGAAGAACATGTATATCATTTATCCTCCATATTATATCATCATATCAAACTTCTCTTGTGACACTCATTATCTTGATATGTCACCCATGAGACATTCTCTTGTGAAACTCATTATCTTGATATGTCACCCATGAGACATTGTCTTGTGACACTCATTATCTTGATATGTCACCCATGAGACATTCTCTTGTGACACTCATTATCTTGATATGTCACCCATGAGACATTCTCTTGTGACACTCATTATCTTGATATGTCACCCATGAGACATTCTCGTTTCAACTTATTGGCCTTAGCCAATCTGCTAAACAGATTTTGGTTATAATGGACATGAGAGTGTACATCATCATGTCTTATTCAGGCATTGGTCTATACCAATCCTATATAAGTATTCCAGGCATTGGATTACACCAATCCTGTGCAACTAGTACAAGCATTAGATTTATATTATTCCTGTGTATCCATTCCAGGTATTGATCTATGTCAATCCTGTACAACCATTCCAGGTATCGATCTGTGTCAATCCTGTGCAACTATTCCAGGTATTGATCTATGTCAATCTTGTGCAACTATTCCAGGTATTGGGGTTTAGCCAATCCTATGCATTCCAGGTATTGGGAATTATCCAATCCTGTGTTATTATTCCATGTATTGATCTATGTCAATCCTGTGCATTCCAGGTATTGGGAGTTAGCCAATCCTGTGTTATTATTCCAGGTATTGGGAGTTAGCCAATCCTGTGCATTCCAGGTATTGGGAGTTAGCCAATCCTGTGTTATTATTCCAGGTATTGGGAGTTAGCCAATCTTGTGCATTCCAGGTATTGGGAGTTAGCCAATCCTGTGTTATTATTCCAGGTATTGGGAGTTAGCCAATCCTGTGTTATCATTCCAGGTATTGGGAGTTAGCCAATCCTGTGTTATCATTCCAGGTATTGGGAGTTAGCCAATCCTGTGTTATCATTCCAGGTATTGGGAGTTAGCCAATCATGTGTTATCATTCCAGGTATTGGGAGTTAGCCAATCCTGTGTTATCATTCCAGGTAATGGGAGTTAGCCAATCCTGTGTTATCATTCCAGGTATTGGGAGTTAGCCAATCCTGTGTTATCATTCCAGGTATTGGGAGTTAGCCAATCCTGTGTTATCATTCCAGGTATTATACTATGCTAATCCTGTGCAACTATTCCAGGTATTGAACTATATCAATCGTGTAATGCTAAAAGTGATATTTATCACATATTGATATATCACTTTCCTCATCACTTTCAACTTCCTCAAGTTATCAGCTTATCTTGGATTAAGGTATTTCCCATCTTAATCCTTTAATCCATTAACCTATCACCCTTACCATGAAGTGCATAGGTCACACATAATAATGGTCCAACTATCTTTAATGATATGGACTCATCTCAAGTTAAAGCATTACTTGCTATAAGGGTATCCACAATCAATCACTTTAGGCATTTCCCCCATTAGTATATTAGTAACCATTCCATTATTAGGATTAGGGTTTCCCATACTATCATACTTCATTAGGGTGAGGATTGCATATAACATCACCCTTCATTAGGCTTTCTTATCATATTGCCTAAAATTAGGGTTTACTATTCATCCCAACATGGGTTTCTCATGGCATCACCCTCAATTTGGGTTTACATGGAATCAACCTCAATTAGGGTTCACATGATCTCTTTATTAAGGATCATACCCTATTCATCACATGATCAATACTCATGTATGAATTCCTTTCCATCATCCTATCAACTTGATTAGGTTACATCAACCCTTCAATCAAGTATATACAACTATGGTTAACATAGTGTACTAAGACATTGTTCTTATAAGCAATTAGGGTTCATTCCTTAATTGGCACTAATCACTTAGGTACTATTAGGGTTTCAACCTTTGTACCTTCATTGATTATCATTACTAATCATCATTGGATCAATGGATGATTCATCATCTCTATTCTCAAGAGATTCAATCACATAGGACCTCCATTACATAAGGTATCCAATTGAATTAGGGTTTTCAATGTTTATTCCTTCAATCATTGAATTCATGGAACCAATCATCAATTGGACCTACCCTCATACTTCAATTGAGTTTAATAGGTCAACCTTCAACTGATTTGACTCTCGATTGACCCTCAATTGATCATCAATTAGGGTTTGATTCAATTAAATTAGGGTTTGGAATCGATGATTCAACAACACTAATCAATGTAAGACTAGTTGCTTTGAACCATTGAACCATCATCCAAATTGGGTATGAACTGACCCCAAACGGTCTTGAGGTCGTTTGGATGACCTCCAAACGGTCTTGAGACCGTTTGCCCATCATATCACTCAAATCTAAGCAATCCAATTAGGGTTTGGTTCATTGGATTGATCACCAAATCAGCATTACATTGTTTAACAGCTTGGTACCTTTAGACCTTCAAACACCTAACCATACTCAACCCTAGACCTCCAAACGGTCTTGGGTGACCACCAAACGGTCTTGAGACCGTTTGGATGAGCTCCAAACGGTCTTGAGACCGTTTTCCCATCCAACCTTTGGACTCTAGTGAAAATTCATCATGGATTGGTCTATCGAGTTGATCAACAAATCAGCACTACATTGCAATATGATTAGTACCTTTGGACCTTCAATTGGTCAACTATACTTGACCCCAGACCTCCAAACGGTCTTGGGGTGATCCCCAAACGGTCTTGAGACTGTTTGGGTGATCCCCAAACGGTCTTGAAACCGTTTGGGCTAATCAACCCAAAATCTCTAATTAACTCATTGGAATTTCAGCACTGATTTCAATTAGGGTTTGCCCAATTGATTAGCCTTCAACTCATGACTCGTTTGGAATTAATCCATAAAATTTGGTGAGTCATTAACCAACATAATTAGGAACAGTAATATCATACGGTCAACGCTTAGTCAACCATCTTATACGGTCTTGAGACCGTTTGCCCAAAAAGTTCAATTAAATCAGATTGAAAATCAGCACTTAATCCAATTAGGTTTCCCTAATTGATTAGGCTTCAACTCACGATTCCTTTGGAGTTAATCCCTAAAATTTGGAGGGTTATTAATAAACATAATTATGAACAGGAATCCCATACGGTCAACGCTTGGTCAACCATCTCAAACGGTCTTGAAACCGTTTTCTCAACCAGGTCAAGTTAATCAGGTTGAAAATCAGCACATAATTCAATCTGATTGCCTAATGGATTGGCCTTCAACTCTCGATTCCTTTGGAGTTAATCCCTCAAATTTGGAGGGTTATCATCCTACATAATGAGGAACAAAATTCCCAAACGGTCAATGCTTGGTCAACCATCTCAAACGGTCTTGAAACCGTTTTCTCCCAAACGGTTTCAAACCGTTTGCCCTTAAACGGTTTGCTGAAACCGCATAGCCAATCAAATTAAAACGATTTGGAGTAGCTATCAAAACGGTTTTGCTTGGTAATTTTCTTTGGATAAGCATCTAGGATGATGTCATCATCCCCTTCCTTCGAACAACCAAGAACAGCTACCGTTCTTGATGGAAATTGCAGCAAAGAAACAAGAGTGTATCAAATTGAAGAAATCAATCAACAAAGCATAGAGAATTGATGCAATAACAATGTTTAAGGGTTTGAGTTATAAAACCCACATCCAATTGAGCTCCAAAGCTCCAAGCTCACGCCATTAATGGTGGATGAAGCTCTTGCAACTCCCCCTAGGCTCGTCCTCAAGCTTTTGATTGTAAAAGTTGGCTAGGGTTGAAGAGGAGATCGAAATAAGAAGAAATCCATAATTTATTTTCGATTTCCACCATGAAATCATGGAGAACGAAGGTCAAGGGATTACCCACAGGTTGGGGACGTTCTCCCTGCTCCTCCCTAGCTTCTTGGTCGGTTTTGCAAGCAAGGGGAAGAAGAAAATCCGAAAAAGGCCTTGGTTTGGGCTTGGAAATGGCACTTTTATAAAGAAATTGATGAGAGAGAATATGCCTTATAAAAATCCAATTAATCCAAAAATTATGGCCGCCTCTTCCCCCTCAACTCCATGGATACGAGGCATATCCCTTTGCCTTTAATTCTCCTTCATTATCCTCAATTTAAAGAAAAGCAAATTAAGCACCTTAATGCTTATTATATAATATCCCACATGTGAGTGGATATTACTTTTCTTTATAAAAAGGTGAGTGGAATTTCACCTACTTAAGATATTTTCGTTCCTTATCTTGTTAAAAGAACGTCCATCCTTATTTAAAATCAACCCAAAACATTTTGGTTGAAATCCCTTCAATTATTTTTATTCATTTTTGCCCTAAATCGAATTAGGGTTTCAATTAGGCATTATTCTTGATTATTTTAATGTCAAGATTCTCTCTCCTACAACTCAATTCAAATGAGGAGTCCCTCTCATTTTATTTGCTCTACATGATGCCAAGAAACATTAAGGACCATATTGAAGTGGTAATTTGCATATTGAACCCTAGATTTTGGGTAAATTGCACTTTACTCCAAAACTAGGTTTTTAATGCACAACATTGTCCAACAAGCTCTATCTTGGTGTCCAGGATTGGGAAAACCATACCACTACATTATATTCATTCTTATGATGTCACAACATCAGAGTAACATCTTATCATGTGCAATTTGCAAGTTAACCCCTCAACTTGGGTAATTTGCACTTTAGTCCAAAATAGGCAAACATTGCTTCAACATTATTCAAAAAGGACTGAAATTGAAATATAAGTTCCTCAAGAGCCTTAATTACCTTTCACAAGATAAGTACACGCATATAATCAACTTTCTTAATCAAAACACCTAGGGTTAAAGCATAACCCAGGTCAGGAATGTTACAAAAAGGATACAAAGCATGTCCTGTTTGTGAGGAAAATACTGATTCAATCAGACTAAAATGTGGTGGTAAAATCGTATATCTTGGTCATCGGAGATTTCTCCCACCAGTGCATCCTTATAGAAGGCAACACAAAACCTTTAATGGGTCAACTGAGGAACGAAGTGCTCCTAAACCTATACCAGGAAATGTTGTATATGATAGGGTGAAACATATTGTTAATGAATTTGGAAAGAGTTCAAGTAGTCATACACTCACATGTGACAAATCTCTATACAAGAAGAGGTCAATATTCTGGGATCTTCCTTATTGGAGATCTTTGGCAATTAAACACTGCATTGACGTCATGCATGTTGAAAAAAATATTTGTGATAGCATCATCGGTACGCTATTGAACATACCAGGAAAGACTAAAGATGGCATCAAATCTAGAAAAGATTTAGAATTAATGGGTATTAGAAAAGAATTATCAGTGGAGATCTAAATGTTTGTGCCCAAGCCATCTTTCATTCCCGAAACTACATTCGACGAATTGGGAAGCAAATCTAAATGTTTGTGTCGATACTTAGCCAACCAAATACCGGGATCACATATGTTGGTCAATTTAACACAAGATGTAGCTGGGAGGGACTTTTATAATTTTATTTTTCTTGATGATATTATAAGGTTGTTCCGGTATGATTGGCTGAACACTTTGATAATAGAAGTATGGATAAGGTAAGGATCTATCAATATATATGGAAAATTCCAATACACATTTTTAGCTTATTTCTACATATGAAAATAATTACAAATGTTTAACAGCCATTTATATACTGAGGCCACAGACTTTGATATAAAGAATGTTGGATTCTTAGTTCCTTCGGTCAGTAGTCAGGTGGAGACACATATTGAGGATGTGAATGAGTACTTCTCTGATGCATTCAAATATTTTTCTAGTGAAGGGAATGAAATTATCCTAATTCCTTTTAACGTCCAGTAAGTATTATTATTCAATATAATTTTAATAATGAATAAAATTATTTATTCAAATGTTTGTTTTATTCTTACTCAGAGCTAGACATTGGGAATTAGTGGTGATTGCCCCAAAATTGATGACTCTTTATTATCTTGACCCAATGGGTAAAACAACAAGGAGTCACAAACTGAAATTTCCAGCTATGGAGTAAGAATAAATTTAATTAATGCTTCAACATGATATTTCTATTTAGAATTTCTATTTTACCAACTATCGTTTAATTTGATAGGGGTATAAAGGCTTTTCGTGAAGCTGGAGGACAAATACCCACAAAATTAAAGACACTGACTTTGAAAAATGTCAAGGTAGCTACTTTGACAACTGCTTACTCTTATATGTATTAATTTTCAACTGTAATATGTCAGCTCTTATACTCTTATCTCAATTGATGTTTATAGTAGTTTACTAATATTAAGTATAATTTGTTATTTGTAGTGTCCTATGCAAAATAATGACTGGGCTTGTGGCTACTATGTAATGAAATATATGCAAGCTATTGTCAAACAAGCATCACATGACATTCAGATTATAAGTCAGGTAATAAAGAATAACATCATAAATTTACAAGTGATTGTAGTCATTTTATAAAATATTAGCATGTGCATTTTCTGTTACAGATCTTTACAACCCAGCCTTACACACATGTGGACTTGGATGAATTCTGAGAAGAGTGGTCAGAGTCTTTTATAAATGAAGTCGATATAGCATTAGATTAAATATGTCAGCTCCATTTATGTATGTGGTTTGAGTACTCTTTCATATTTACTTTTGTATCTGTCATCTCAGACTTGCACTCTATCATTTTGTAAATTATGATGTGATTATGAATCATTTTTTTTATGAATGTGTGGTTTTGAATGGTGATGGTTGAGCATCAATGCTCCCCTCTCCTAGAATATATGAATCTTCTTGTTCTTCTGTTCTATTTCAATTTCTGCAGAAATTTTTTAAAAAAAATCATAACTTCTAGCGTCGGTTTTTTAAATAACCGACCCTAAAGATTGAATTCAGTGTACCCTCTTCGCTCGAACAAATTTTCAACCAAAATATAACTTCTAGCGTCGGTTTTTGAACAAAACCGACTCTAAATGTCATCTATAAGGTCGGTTATTTACAAAAACCGACCTTAAAGATTGAATAAACATTTTCAGTGTACCACTCGATCGACAAGTTTGTCGACCGAAATATGTTCGGTCGACAAACTTCTCGACCGAAAGGTACACTGAAATGTTTATTCAATATTTAGCGTCGGTTTTTGTACAAAACCGACTCTAAATGTCCTCTATAAGGTCGGTTATTTACAAAAACCGGCCTTAAAGATTGAATAAACATTTTCAATGTACCTTTCGGTTGAGAAGTTTGTCGACCGAATTATTTTCGGTCGACAATTTTCTCGACCGAGTGTTACACTGAAATGTTTATTCAATCTTTAGAGTCAGTTATTTCGAAAAAACCGACCCTGTAAACTCTCTCGGTCGAGAAAATTGTCGACCGAAAAACTTTCTATCGACAATTTTCTCGACCGAGACCGTTTACAGGGTCGGTTTTTTTCGAATAACCGACCTTACATGCTCCTTTTTTCTCACCTAGGTCAAAATTTTTACAACCTGTTGCGTCGGTGTTTACTATGTAAGGTCGGTTTTATTTGGTTAAACAAACCGACGCTATAGAGCAAATTCTATAGCGACGGCCACTTAGGCGTAGGTTAAAAAGTGACGATGTAGGCTTAAAAAAACCGACACTACATACCATTCATGTACTAGTGTTACATGATAGAAAATGTCAGCAAAACAGTAACACGTCATGCCAATATTTTGATGTTGACGTCATGTCGTACATTAATCATTGCATTGAAAGACATCATATTTTAGAATAGGAAAATAGCCACTCAACCGACTAGAGTTTCTAGTCAATCAACTGGTGTGCCAATCGATACATTACAAGTCTAGTCGATCGACTGGTGACTCGTAGTAGCCAAAAATTCATGAAATTTTCCTTCTCGTGTCCCTGGGTTTGTGGAAACCCTAAGCTATCCACTCCTCTACAAAGGGGTGGCAAAAGTTCTTATAACAAATCATCATCTCAATCTTATGGTAATGTGAGAACCAGATACATCTTACCCATAAAAGAGAGAGATAGATAAAAGGAGAGAAAGTCGATGCTAGCACGTTGACAATAGGAGGAACGACTCCTCCCATCAGTTTTAGAAGAATGATAGGAGTTCTGGGTGGTTTGCATGGACCACGCAGAGGCGTGGAGGTTGTTGTCACCATGCTAGGAGGATGTTGTCAACACCCATCCTTGGTGCTACACCAGGAGGCCATTGCCGACAACCATCCGAGTACTACTTGAGAAAGAAGCACATCAGTGCAATGATTGTCACTGAACTTGGTCCAGAATTAGGTATATGACTTGTAACCTTTATTCATGTTCATAGTTATTGATGTGATCCACTGATTTATAAAAAATATGTCAAGACATTTTTATTTATGTGGTCATCTCTGTCGCACAAAAGAAGAAAGGGATCATAGCGGTGAAGGAGGACGACCGACATATTTCCCTACAAAGCTTGCAACCCTCGACCATGTTGGGGGTGTCTCGAAGCTCCTCAAACAACTTCATATGGATTGAACAACCACTAGCAAGCTTCTGCTCATGACTTACGATGGTTGGAGTAGTGAGTTCATCTTGACGCAAAAGAAGGAGAGAAAGCTCAAAACCGGAAGCCAAATTAATAAGGTCTGTAAAGGGAAACCAAAATCACAATAAGTTTTGTGGTATTGAGGGGATGGAGCTTGATAGGAGTTAAGGACGTAAGAGAAACTCATGTGGGATTGAGGGACCTAAAAATTGGGAATCTCATGTACAACCATAGACAAGGAAAATTTAGTTTTCATGGTTACCCCCCCCTCTCGTGGGATTGAGGGACCTGAAAACCTTCGTGATTATCCCAACTAATCACAACCCTCCCCGTGTCACACAGATTCCTACTTCTTGCGGCAGACGAAGCTCCTCGAGCTTCATGTGTTGAGGCTTGTGGATAGGAGGATCCAACAACTTGCGTCGTCAAAGAGCACTTAAATTTATGTCAATCTTGAAGTGATACCAATAACTATCCCAATGTGACAAGGTGACGTAGTTAGAATATGCTTGACTTAGATATATGCCAATCTTGAAGTGATACCAATAACTGCCCCAATGTGACAAGGCGACGTAGTTAGAATATGCTTGACTTAGATATATGTTGATTAATGAATTGTATTAATTGGATAACTAGGTCAAAATACATCTACTTATTCTCTTTTCTTCCTTACATTAATTAATAAAGCTAGAATTTTCTTGTTTTAATAAAACTTAACAACAATAATCCACTTAATTCTACCATTTGAGTTAATACTTTACATGATTAGGTACTTAGAGCAGCTATTGCATCAATCATTATAAAGAGGGAGTTATAACACAAAAAATGGAGAAGATATCTAATATCCCATTCTATATGGACTTGAATCTTTTTTCTAGGGTTGTTACAAACCCTATCTTCGATTAACTTGATATCTTAGAGCTTTCTCGTGGACTCACCCATATGTGACGTGAGGCAACCAGTTTTGCAGCATCTCGACACCGGCTGTTCAAGACAAGTGAAGTTCTCGGGTCACATCCCAGCGTGATCTGATGATCCGACGAAGAATTATCGTCCAATATGATCTGATAACGTCAGCTGAATTTATTTACAACCAAATCCTTTTTCGAAATGATTGTAAAAACCCTTGTGTGTTGCATTATAGAATACAAGCTTACTAGTAATTGGGGCTTCATTAATTCGTCATTCTATACAGAAAGTGCACGAAACTTACGTTAAAATCTGAGCCTACACGTCCCGAATTCCCTTTGCATTATGTTGATGGATACGTTCTTAGTTAATAGCTAGAGGCCCAACTCGCCGTGATCGACCCACATTACCGAAAATCGACTTTGCAGAATTAGACAACCTTTATCCAGTCTCAAATCTTGTGACCAGCTACCTTAGGTGTAGTGGCGAAAACACAACAGCCAACAAGCCCAAAGCGAGACCGGATCCAGGTGCACCGTACGCCGTAAGGCCCAAAGCGATTTCATCATGTTTCCTCATCGTGTGCACATGGGAATATACCACAGGTGACACGTCACTCCATGTGCAGCACGTCCGGAGGCGGAGTACCATCTCATCATGTTTAGAGAGAGAGAGGAGAGAGAGTCCGCTCCAGCAATGTCGCTTATTAGAATGCTCCTCTGTTGACTTTTTTAGTACTATACTTAAAAACATGTGTAGGTGTCGAATTAGCATAATAAAATCTTTAACATATACTATTATATATGATAAAGATTCTTGATGATTATTTAAATTTTTTGAAATTTAACTTTTTCTCTGGGTTTATTATTAGTAATAACAATATTTACATATAACTTATTAAAAGAGAATAACTCGATTGTTATCTAGTTGACTCCAGACAATAAAAATTAAAAATTAAAATGTCGAAAAAATTGAGAATTATAAAATAAGATAGCCTAACTTACTAAAACAAAGAACACCTTGATTAACATTCGGTTAACTCGTTCTAATCCATAAGTATACAAACATATTAAATTGATTAGCCTATAGATAGATTAGAGTAATTGGCACTCATACATATTGTTAGAATACAAATAATGAATAGATCAACGAGCACATAGTGAAGCTACTGGAGCACATGTAAATACATTCAGTCAATTAACTCCATGCGACTTGTATCGTGTCATTACTAAAATCTAAACCAAACCTATGAGACTCATGATAACCACTGCATGCACTAATTTGTACAAAACATACTAAGAAAAAGCACTTTGATTAAAAGCCAATTGAAGATCTCAAACATGTAAGCACACTTAGATCAAATAGTACTCAGACATAATGTTTGAACATAAAATCAGATTGAGGTAATTAGCATTGAGATAGACTGATTGAACATGTAACTAAAATAAACTAATAAGAGTAGATAATTTACTGGAACTCACTTTGAAAAAATTGATAATGTCAAATACATAATTAGACTGGACTAATTAGTATGCAGACGTACTATTTGAACATATATATTGATTGGAACATGAGCATACAATTAAAATGTTAGAACACACATGGGCTGATATGATGAATACAAATACTTATATAATATTTTCATCATTTTATTCAGAATAAAAATTGAAAAAATGGCAAGCAGGTAAAAAATAAAAAAAATAATAAAAAAAATGACAAACATGTCAAGACAATATGCAACTGCTATTTTCATGTTTATCCAATTATGCACTAATGAGCCGTGACATTGAACTCTTATGTTTATCTTATAGTGCATCGACCACTGTGAAAGTATGACTGACGAAATATAAAAAGGTAGCCGAATAAGCACACAGACAGCTAGACATTGAACAACATGTAGACACAGAATTGAAACTCGCTCTTGTTATAGGTATATATAGACACCCGAAGTTTGTCCCGACGAGTACAATCCATTTTAATTTATGAGTAAGGAATTCTAAAGACCACATGATTTTTTAATGGTGAAAATGATCATGCATACATTATTTCTGAGTTATACTACACGCACCCTTCCACCCATCCGGCCATCTAACTAGTTGGAAAGCATGAATAGTGCTGATGTGATAGAAAAAGCAGACAAACTATATAATAGCGTAAAAAATAAGAGTGAGAAATAATATTTTACACAACTTTTAAGCCGTAAGAAATGCTTTTTCGAAATAAAAAGATTATATTTATCATAAAAATACTTCTTGTCAAGATCAATGTGGAGATATTTTGAAAAAATAATATGAGAAGTATAACAAGAGAGGAAAGAAGTATGAAAAAAGTATAGTACCCATGAAATTTAGGGTGTCGTATTCGGATTGACCATCATGTAAAATATTAAAATTAAATTAGCTATAGTAAACATTTGTAATATAATTGATATAATACTCGTATTTTGGAGTACAGTACGTCAACAAATAAAATATTAGTACTGTAACTCCAAAAATAGGAGCATTGTACCCCAAAATATGTGCATTATAACCCCAGAACATTGGTGATATATTCAGGTAGATAAATAAAATGAATACAATACGCATAATTCAGGCACATTACTCTAATTCTAAGGTACAATATAAATATTTACTAGTTGATGTACTGTATGCAAAACACGAGTACATACTCAAATTATGTATGGTACCCTAAGACACGAATACTATATTTCTCTCTTATTATTATATTTTTAAAGTATGTCAACACTAGTCTTGTTGAAAATTACTTTTTACAAAAAATCTAATATTTTTTGTTTCATCAAAAAAATACTACAAATTGAAAATTACGATTAAAAATATTTTCTCTCTCTTCTACTTCTCTTTAGAAAATATCAAGCGTATTACTCTTTGAAACGAGAAAGAAGATCCAAGTATATCTAGAAAAATTATAAACAATAACAAGGCAATACTTAGAACCACGAAGGATTGCGTCCTCATTGGTCCAAATAGATCAATATGAAGAAGCTCAAGAGCTCTCTTAGTGCTAAGGACTCCTTTGGATTTGAAGGAGGACTTGGTTTTCTTTCCTTGTGTACAAGGTTGACATTCTTCATCCTTTTCAAAATTTAATTTAGGAGGTCCCTTGACTAAGTCTTTTTTGCTCAACTTCTTTAATTGATGCATATTTACATGACCTAGCCGACGGTGCCAAAGAGAAATATCATTCGAGTTGGGTACAAGACATCTACCAACCACATGCTTACTAGAGTTAAAAATAATAACATAAAGATTACCACTTCTAGTTCCTTTATATATAACTTGATAGGTGAGGGAATCTAGAATCAAACATTCAAAAGCAGTAAATAGTATAAAGTAACCATTATCATAAAGTTGACTAACACTTATTAAATTGTGATGTAGGCCACCCATAAAAAGAATATTCTTGATGCATAAGGATTCACCTACATCACTCTCACCTTTGACTTTACCTTTCTTGTTGTCTCCAAAGGTGACAAATCCTCCTTTCTTCTTTGTGAAATTGTTGAAATGACTTATGTCACCGGTCATGTACTTTGTGCAGCCATTATCAACAATCCATCTATCTTTTCCCTACAATAAAGGAGAATGTCGGTTCCCAACTCAAACTTTAGGATCCGAAATTAGCTTAGGGACCAATTTCATCTTTAAATCGGTCCCCTTAGGCTTGTAAGGACAATAAGTAGAATAATGATCATCACATTTATAGTAGGAAAAAACTATAGAATTCTTAGTGCCCGAATATTCTCCTACAAAGAAAGAGATCTCTTTGCTATTTTTCTTACCTTTGGCCTTACTTTTGCCTTTTGAGGCTCCCCCTATAAATCCCAAACTACTAGTACCACTTTGTTTAGTAGAATGATCAAGGATTTCATTTAGGGAGTTTTTCCCTTTGAGGAATTTCTGCAGGGATGCTCTCAATCTATGGTTATCATCATTCAAAGAAACAATAGTAGAAGATAAACTAGATACTTCATCCCTAGAATGTACAAGATCATCGTTGTAACATCCCTGACCTGGGTTATGAGTTAACCCTAGGTGTTTTGCCTAAATATGTAATTAAATCTTTGTGATTAACTCTGAGCATGTAATTAAGCTTCTCAGAAACGTATATTTCAGTATTTGCTCCTTTTTATTTAAAGTTGTAGCATTGTTTTGATATACATGGACCTATGTGCAATTTACCCAGTTGAAAGGGTTAGCTTGCAATTTGCACATGATGAGATGTTCCTCTGATGTTGAGACATCATGAGAATCTCTTTGGCAAAGTTTGAGGGATTTCCCAAGCTAGAGCACCAAGGTGCAGCTGTGGAAGCAATCCCAGGGCTTGAAAACCCTAATTTGGGGTAAAATGCAATTTACCCAAATAAAGGGATGCAATTTGTAAATAATGTCATCTAAAGTATCTTTTTAGATTCTTGCCATCATTGAGAGAAGAAATGATGAGGAATTCACCTCAATTGAGTTATCAAGTTAAGAAATAGGCTTTGTGATTGAATAATCAGGGTATATGTGCAATATCCCTTTGAGTATGAACTTTATTATTAGATTGTTCTTCCTTGCCTTCTTTTCTATAACTTAAGTTAAGGTTTGTCCTTAGAATAAAGAGGAAGGGACGAGCAAGTAATAAAGGAAGGATTTAGTTGGAATTAAGGGAAACTTATGAACTAATGTTGAAAATCCTATCCCATGTATATAAGCTCTCCTTCCCTTAGTTGCAAGGGAACTTACCCTTCGTTCCCTTACTGTTTCATTTCACCAAAGACGACCAAGGACTGCCTTGGAGCTAAGGAGGACGAACAAGGGGTGCAAGGTAGGTTTAAACCCCTCTTCTTGCCTAATTCCATGGTTAGAATTCGAATTCAAGGTCAGCTTCATGGCTAATTCTCGAAACCCTATCTTTCTAGCCGTCTCTTTTCATCCTTCCTTGGAGTTTTCACCTTGGCCAACCTGTGGGAACTCAAGGACGCCATTAGAGCTTGGAGCTTGAAAGCTTGGAGCTCAAGAAGCAAGCTTTAGGCGGGTTTTATAGCTCTAAACCCATGCTTTACTATGTGCATCTTTATATGCGATTTGATGATAGCTCTTAGTATTTCCCTACTTTTCCTTGCTATTTTGCAAGCAAACCCGTGGGATATCTGTACTGTTCTTGAGCTAGAAGATGAAGGCGTGATTTCCAAGAAAAACCCACCGCTTTTCTTTTCCTTAAACGGTCCTAACAGTTTGCTCTCTCGGACTCAAGACCGCGAGGTGAGCAAACGGTCTCGAGACCGCGACAGGGCAAACGGTCTCAAGACCATTTGGCCCCGTTGACCGAGCGTGGAACGTATAAGAAACATGTTCCTAATTATATAGGCTAATTACCCTCAAAATTTGGGAGACTAACTCCAAAGGAATCGGGAGATATGACCTTTTTAAGTCACAACGTTAAATGAATTAATTGCTGATTCTCAAACGGTCTGAAATTGCCTTTTTGGGCAAACGGTCTCAAGACCGTGTAAGGTCGTTGACTAAGCGTTGACCGTATGAGATTACTGTTCAAAATTATGTTAATTAACAACTCACCAAGTTTGATGGTCTAATTCCAAACGGGCTAAGAGTTGAAGGGTGAATACTAGGGCTAACCCTAGATAAAATAAGTACTGAAATTATGGTGACCTAATTAGGGTTTTTAGGGTTGATTGACCTAAACGGTCTCAAGATCGTTTGGGGGTCACCAAACGGTCTCAAGACCGTGAGGGCAATCAACCAAGACCGTTTGGAGGTCTGGGGTCAAGGATAGTTGACCAATTAAAGGTACAATTACACCAAATTACATTGCAATTAAATATTGACATGATCATCAACTCAATGGGTCAGACCTTGATGAATCTGCATTAGAATCCAAAATTTGGATGGGCAAACGGTCTCAAGACCGTTTGGAACTCATCCAAACAGTCTCAAGACCGTGAGGGCAATCAACCAAGACCGTTTGAAGGTCTAGGGTTGAGTAATTTGACCAATTGAGGACCCAATTGCAAATAAGTTAGTAATTTAATCAAAAATTCTGTTTAGTGGTTCAATCATGGTTCAACCCCTATCAAATCACCTTAGACTTTGATGAAATCTTGGGCAAACGGTCTTACGACCATGTGGGGTCCACCCACATGACCTCAAGACCATTTGGGCCAAGTTTGGGCCCAATTGGAGCTCAATTGAAGGGTTCAACCTTGTGTTGATGCACACTGTTGAGTGTTGATGGGTGAACATTGATAGACCCTAATTGAATCGATTTCAACCATAATTGGTTAACTATTATGGGTCAATTGAATGACCAAGTGATCAAGCATAACCTTAGTTGACTAAATCCATGAGTGGTCAACATATCTTTGACCATTTGAGGGCTTCAACATGGGTTGACATTATCGGTTGCACCTTTGAGCCTTGTTGAAGGACCAAGCGACTGAGACCATGAGAGCCTCGCGGTCTTAAGACCGTGAGAGGGCTCGCGGTCTCAAGACCGTGAGGGGGCTCGCGGTCTCAAGACTGAGAGGAGGCTCACGGTCTCAAGACCGCAAAGGGCCTCGCGGTCCTGAGGTCAAAGAAGGGCAAACGGTCTTCATGACCCTCGTGGTCTCAACTCAAATTGGTCTTCGCGGTCTCAACATTAACTTGAACCAATGGGAGGCTTCGCGGTCTTGAACCCTTGAAGAGGCTCGCGGTCTTGAATGCATCATGGCTCGCGGTCTTGGGGTTAGAAATAGGCTCGCGGTCTTGGAGGGTCAAAGTGGGCAAACGGTCAACACTTTCAACCAATTTCAACCCAATTGATGTTTAATGATTGAAATCAATCAATGTGATTCAAGGTTGACCTCATTCAATCACTTGATGATGTGAATGGTTCAATGTTGCCCAAATCAAACCCTAATGATAATCTAGGATAGTAAGGGGTTATTTGACTAAGGTTTTTGACCATGATGATGATCAATGGGGTGAATTACCAAAATACCCCTGAAGGGTCAATTAAGTTATACCTTGCTCAATTCAAACCCTAAGTACATGAGAATGATGTTTTTAGTCATAATGACTCTATCCAACTTGATCTAGTGTAATGTTACCATCAACCATTAGTATGATGAAAGAGAGAGTACTCTAGAGAGAGAAAGTAACCTAGAGAGAGAAAGTAACTCTAATCACATAATGGTGATGTTTTTGGCTATGTTAGCCTATGATGACTCAACCCAACATGTTTTAAAGTGACGTTGACATCACCTAACCTTATGATGAGAGAGAAAGTACTTCTAGAGAGAGAAAGTACCCTTTTTAAGTAGAAACTCAACTAAAGCACCTCCAATGCACATGAGTGAGTATAATTAGGGTATGATCCACCTGTGTGAGGTCATAGAAACCCTAATTATGATAAATGATGAACCTTTAACCAATCTAAGAGTATCAATGAAGATGTTACTCATACATGATGATGTTATGAGTTTAATTCACCTTAATGTGAATAGTAAACCCTAATTCAAGGGTAATGGCATGCTTTTGAGTATTAAACTCCATTTGATATGAATTAGAGATTTAACTCTTATGACAAGAGTAGGAAGTACATTCTTTATTGTTGTATTACCTTTATCAGATGTATTAACCATGCAGGTTCTGATATGAAGGTAATCATATCCAGGTATGGATGTTGATGTTATATTCATTAAGGGCATGTTGTTAGCCTTATGAATGAGTAAAGTAATTTGATGCCTTGCCAGTGGCATCCTATGCTGATAATGGGCTATGAGAGCCATGAATACCATCAAGGTCATGCCTTAGAGATGACTTGTGATGAGGATAATGAGAAATGATGATTAATATGAGTTAGGCTTGTTACATTTAGTATTCTTCTTTTATAGCTGCTATGCTATTGTTATTGTTTGAAGGAACATGTATGCTGTTAAAGAATACTGAATGTACCTAACTAATCAAGAATAATGTAGAGCCCTGATCATAGATCCATCATTGTCAGAAATTAAGTGATGGTGAAACAGGTTTTCCTTAGGGAACTCCTGGAGCACATACTTTTGAGTATGTGGGGTACATGGATGTGTAGAACCTTACATCCTAGTGTAGGAAAGTGATGTAGATGTGTAATCCATCCATCCTTCACTATAGTTCCATACCCTATCAGTGGTAGGTAAACATGAAACCTCCTGATGACGAAGACAGCACAGATATCCGTATCAGTGGTAGGTAAATATGAAACCTCCTGATGACGAAGAGAGTACAGAACGCCACTGTGACTCTAGAATAGCGAAGGACCAGTTTACCCTGGTGAGCTATGATAGTAGAGACACGAGATGTCCTACAAGTGATCCTCTTACTGACTGAGGAAGGTGAAGGTCATGAGAATCCGGCTCTCTTAATGACCTATGTATGATACTGATGCGGCTTCTCAGCGATCAGTTGGAGTTTGAGTGGTAAGCCTCATCTCCACAGGGCATAATGTTGTTTGTAAAACATAATCAACCATGTAGTATAACTTGTTAGAGATGACTCCAAGTTAGTTGATTGATGTTACATTGCAATAATGTTGATATTCTCCATATCTCCTAAATTGTAGAGATCTTGTTATACCTGCAACTGTTATAAAATGCTTTGAAGGCTTTACTGCTTAAAATATTCTTTGATGTTATAATAAAGCTTCTGGCGAAGAGTTATAACTCTCGCTGGGACAATTATGTATAATTGTCTCACCCCGTAGGCTTCAACTTTTTAGGTGGACGTCGGAGACGAAGGAACCAACCTGCAGGTGACCAGTCTCAGCAGCAGCAGCACCAGGGGCAGCAGTAATCTCAGGTGGAGATTTGTCCTGCCATGCGGTGTAGTTAGAGTCAGTCCTATGTGTCCTCTGTACTCTCAGGTCCTGGAGTCTTGTGTTATGTGATCTTGAGATTTTGTATCTTGATGTATATAATTACTCAAGAAGTAATTATCATGAGATGTAAACAGTTACCTCTCTTTATGAAAGGAGTTTTTATGAATACAAGCTCTTGTCTCGAAAAGTTTTAATTTCCCATGATTTCTATCTTCCGCTTATTACCAATTCGCTTCCGCTAAGTTTTAATCGTGTTTATGTCATGGTTTGGAGAACAGAGCCCACAACTAGTGGTATCAGAGCTCCAGGTTCAGTTGAGTCTACAGAGGCATAGGACTTAGGATGTCGAGTCTACCTTTAGTACTCCTTCCTTATCTAATAGAATCTTCTGCTCCTCAGGAGAAGAAGATACATAAGAATGTCAGAACATCACGATGAGCACGTGGCAGAAAGTAGTGCTAGTGCACCTCGAGGCGGTGCAAGGGTTCCGAGAATAGAACAACCTGCACCTGAGTCGCCAAGAGAGCCACCCCAGTTCGACCCAGCTGACATGAGTGATCCAGCTGTACAGACGATGTTCGGGCAGTTCATGACTGCCATGACACATATAACTGATAGGATGCCCATTCCTGCACCTAGGGCACCTGTCCAGCCTGAAGCACAAGGTATCGGTAAGACATTCGAACGACTTCGTCGTGTCGGAGCTACCGAGTACTTCGGAACTGCCGACCCTGCAGATGCTGACTTATGGTTGACAGAGTTGGAGAAGGCTTTCAGGATTCTTATGATTCCGGAAGCTGAGAAGGTTAGACATGCTGTTTATCTTCTCAAAGGCAGTGCTGGTCACTGGTGGAACATGGAAGAGCAGAAGAGACCTGGAGTAGAGTTCTCATGGGAAGAGTTTCGTCGGGAATTTATCAATAGATATTTTCCAAAGACCTTCCTAGATGAGAAGATCTCTCAGTTTGAGAAACTAAGGCAGAGTATGATGAACATTAGTGAGTATGAAACTAAATTTATGGAGTTATTGCGGTTCTGTCCGCACATGGCTGCTACGGATGAGGAAAGAATCAGAAGATTCGAGAAGGGTTTGAATTCTGATATGTCAACCCCTGTGTCTGCCTTAGAAAACAGAGAGAGATTCTCTACCTTCGTTGAGTCAGTCCGAAGGATAGAGAGATCTGTAGTTGAGAAAAGACAAACCCATAAAAGATATCCACAGTTCCAGGGTTCTTCATCTAGGGATCCCAAGAGACCTAGATTCTCTGCACCTAACCCTCCACCACCCAGATCGAGTTTTCAAACTCAATGGACACCAAGCAGAGGTAGAGGGCGGAGTCAACCGCTTCAAGGGACGCACAGTTCTGCATCAGTGTCAGTTACTGGACCACCCAGACCACAGCAACAGGAGAAGAGTTGCTACAACTGTGGTAAGATGGGACACTTAATGAAGGATTGCCGTTCTAGGGTTGTCGGTGTGACACAACAAACCCCGAGACAGAATCAACAGGGATCTCAGAATAGACAACACCAAGGAGCAGCTCGAGGACGTGGACAAGCGTCTCAAGCTGGATCATCAGCACCACCTCAACACCAGGCGACTGCGAGGTTCTATGCTATGAACCCACCTGAGGCAGTGGTCAATCCATGGGTAGTGGCAGGTCAGATGAAACTTTTATATTCTAATATGTCTATATCCTGTGTTGTATCCGTTCTGATTGATCCGGGTGCTACGCACTCTTTCATCACTTGTGAAATGATTCATAACTGCAATGTGACTGTTAGTCATAGAGCAGATAGTTTGTTGTTAGAGACTCCGTTGAGTGGGTCTGCCGTTTTGCAGGAGGTATGTTCTCCCTGCATCCTTTTCTTTTCTGACCATCGCATTCAAGTGGACCTTATACCACTTGATATGCAGGGGTTTGATATAATCCTTGGGATGGATACCTTAGAAAGGTATAGAGTTATCTTGGATTGTGAGTCCAAGTTGGCTGTGTTTGCTGATGAAAGCAGCACATGGATCTTTCAAGGTGAAAGAAAGATTCTGCCCACCTGTCTTGTGTCAGCTATGGTTGCTGATAAGCTGTTGAGGCAAGGATGTTATGCCTTCTTAGCCCATGTGGTAGATGTTACCAGGGAAAGTTCCAATCCTGCCGAAGTTCCCATAGTCAGGGAATTCGAGGATGTGTTTCCTGAAGAACTTCCTGGTATACCACCACCTCGGGAGATTGATTTTGAAATTAATCTGATCCCAGATACAAAACCCACAGCTCAAACTCCGTATAGGATGGCGCCTGCCGAGATGGCAGAACTCAAGAAACAGCTTCAAGAGTTACTTGAGAGAGGTTTTATCCGACCAAGTACTTCACCTTGGGGTGCTCCGGTCTTGTTTGTTAAAAAGAAAGATGGGTCAATGCGGTTGTGCATCGACTATAGACAACACAATAAAGTAACAATAAAGAATAAGTATCCTCTGCCGAGGATTGATGATCTCTTTGACCAGTTGCGTGGTGCAACAGTCTTTTCAAAGATAGACTTGAGGTCTGGATATCATCAACTTCGTATTAAGGATAGTGACATATCCAAGTCTGCCTTTAGGACAAGATATGGTCACTATGAGTTCACGGTTATGTCGTTTGGACTAACCAATGCACCAGCTGCATTTATGGAACTCATGAATAGAGTTTTTTGACCTTTCCTTGATCAGTGTGTTGTCGTCTTCATAGATGACATACTGATTTATAGTAAAGATGCTCAGCAGCATGAGCAGCATCTTCGCCAAGCTTTGACCTTGCTAAGAGAACATAAGTTGTATGCTAAGTTTAGCAAGTGTGAGTTCTGGCTGCCGAAGGTATCTTTTCTTGGACATGTAATATCCGCCTCGGGAATTCGTGTTGACCCTACAAAGGTAGAATCTGTTCTACAATGGGAACAACCAAAGACACCGACGGAAATTCGAAGTTTCTTGGGGTTAGCTGGCTATTATCGAAGGTTCATTAAGAACTTTAGTTCCATAGCTTTACCCTTGACCAAGTTAACCCGGAAAGATGTTCCTTTTTCTTGGAGTGATAAGTGTCAACAATCTTTCCAGTTGTTGAAAGAGAGGTTGACAAGTGCACCTGTTTTAGTGCTACCTGAACAAGGAAAAGGATATGTAGTTTTCTGTGATGCTTCCAAGAACGGACTAGGATGTGTGTTGATGCATGATAAACAAGTGATTTCTTTTGCTTCCCGACAGCTTAAGAAACACGAGGAGAATTATCCAACACACGATCTGGAGTTAGCAGCTGTGGTTCATGCTTTGAAGATCTGGAGACATTATCTCTACGGAGAGACATTCCAGATTTTCACAGACCACAAAAACCTTAAGTATATCTTCTCTCAGCATGAGCTCAACATGAGGCAACGTCGCTGGATGGAGTTAATCAAGGACTACGACTGTACAATTGATTACCATCCAGGTAAGGCCAATGTTGTTGCAGATGCCTTGAGTAGGAAATCAGCAACATCAACCATGAATAGAGAACAACTAAACTCTTTAGTATGCTCTAGAAGAGATATGCTTATCTCTTTAAGGCAAGACAATGTACAATTGAAGGTGTCATTGCTAGCCGGTTTGTTAGTTGAGATGCATATTAAACCTACTCTAAGAGAGCAAATTAAAGAAGCACAGCTAGGTGATGCTGCAGTTCAACATATAAGATCTGAGTATGGGAATGAGAAGCAAGATGGGTTTCATGACTCAAAAGATCAAGTAGCTTGTTATAATGGAAGAATGATAGTGCCGGATGTGGACAACTTAAGGAAGTTAGTCCTGGAAGAAGCCCATTCTTCCATGTATGCTATGCATCCAGGGAGCACCAAGATGTATCAAAATTTGAAGGATCTGTATTGGTGGCCTGGGATGAAGAAGGACGTTGCAGAGTTTGTTCTGAGGTGTCCTGTGTGTCAGCAAGTTAAAGCTGAACACCAGAAGCCTGCAGGAACAATGCAACCTTTACCCATATCACAGTGGAAATGGGACCATGTGACCATGGACTTTGTTGTTGGCCTACCCAGGACAAGCAAAGGACATGATTCCATTTGGGTAATTGTTGATAGGTTGACTAAGACAACACATTTCTTACCTATCAAAACAACCTATTCTGCTGAAAGGTTATCAGAGTTGTATGTTCAAGAGATAGTGCGTTTGCACGGAGTTCCTGTCACAATAGTTTCTGACAGAGGTCCTCAGTTTACAAGTCGTTTTTGGGAACAGTTGCACAGTGCCTTAGGCACTAAGCTGAGGTTTAGTACGGCCTTTCATCCACAGACTGATGGACAGTCGGAAAGGACCATACAAACCTTAGAAGACCTGTTGCGAGCATGTGTTCTCCAGTTCACCGGAAGTTGGGATCTATACCTAAGCTTGATAGAGTTTGCCTATAACAATAGCTATCAACATAGTATTGATATGGCACCTTATGAAGCCTTATATGGTAGACGTTGTAGATCACCCTTGTGTTGGTTTGAGACTGGTGAGCACCAGTTGTTAGGTCCCGACCTGGTGCAGCAAACCACAGAAAAGATTAAAGTTATACAACATAAGATTAAGACTGCTCAGGATAGGCAGAAATCTTATGCTGACAAACGTCGTAGACCCTTAGAGTTCCAGGTTGGAGACAGAGTGTATCTTAAGGTCTCACCTTGGAAAGGGGTCCTTCGTTTTGGAAGGAAGGGGAAGTTAGCTCCTAGATATATGGGGCCTTATCCAATCATTGAACGGATTGGAAAGGTAGCATATAAACTAGAGCTTCCCCCAGAATTACAGAGGTTACATCCTGTGTTTCACATTTCTATGTTGAAGAAATGTCACCCAGACACCGAGTCAGTTCTACAACCTATGGAAGTAGAATTGAATGATGACATATCCTATGAGGAGGGACCAGTGTCAATCCTTGATAAACGAATTAAAAAGTTAAAGAAGAAAGATATAAGTCTTGTGAAAGTCCTCTGGAACCATCGTGGTATTGAAGAAGCCACTTGGGAGTTAGAGGATGAGATGAGAAGGAAGTATCCTGCCCTTTTCTCGTAATATGTTTTATCGATTTCGGGGACGAAATCCTTGTAAGGGGTGGATAATTTGTAACATCCCTGACCTGGGTTATGAGTTAACCCTAGGTGTTTTGCCTAAATATGTAATTAAATCTTTGTGATTAACTCTGAGCATGTAATTAAGCTTCTCAGAAACGTATATTTCAGTATTTGCTCCTTTTTATTTAAAGTTGTAGCATTGTTTTGATATACAGGGACCTATGTGCAATTTACCCAGTTGAAAGGGTTAGCTTGCAATTTGCACATGATGAGATGTTCCTCTGATGTTGAGACATCATGAGAATCTCTTTGGCAAAGTTTGAGGGATTTCCCAAGCTAGAGCACCAAGGTGCAGCTGTGGAAGCAATCCCAGGGCTTGAAAACCCTAATTTGGGGTAAAATGCAATTTACCCAAATAAAGGGATGCAATTTGTAAATAATGTCATCTAAAGTATCTTTTTAGATTCTTGCCATCATTGAGAGAAGAAATGATGAGTAATTCACCTCAATTGAGTTATCAAGTTAAGAAATAGGCTTTGTGATTGAATAATCAGGGTATATGTGCAATATCCCTTTGAGTATGAACTTTATTATTAGATTGTTCTTCCTTGCCTTCTTTTCTATAACTTAAGTTAAGGTTTGTCCTTAGAATAAAGAGGAAGGGACGAGCAAGTAATAAAGGAAGGATTTAGTTGGAATTAAGGGAAACTTATGAACTAATGTTGAAAATCCTATCCCATGTATATAAGCTCTCCTTCCCTTAGTTGCAAGGGAACTTACCCTTCGTTCCCTTACTGTTTCATTTCACCAAAGATGACCAAGGACTGCCTTGGAGCTAAGGAGGACGAACAAGGGGTGCAAGGTAGGTTTAAACCCCTCTTCTTGCCTAATTCCATGGTTAGAATTCGAATTCAAGGTCAGCTTCATGGCTAATTCTCGAAACCCTATCTTTCTAGCCGTCTCTTTTCATCCTTCCTTGGAGTTTTCACCTTGGCCAACCTGTGGGAACTCAAGGACGCCATTAGAGCTTGGAGCTTGAAAGCTTGGAGCTCAAGAAGCAAGCTTTAGGCGGGTTTTATAACTCTAAACCCATGCTTTACTATGTGCATCTTTATATGCGATTTGATGATAGCTCTTAGTATTTCCCTACTTTTCCTTGCTATTTTGCAAGAAAACCCGTGGGATATCTGTACTGTTCTTGAGCTAGAAGATGAAGGCGTGATTTCCAAGAAAAACCCACCGCTTTTCTTTTCCTTAAACGGTCCTAACAGTTTGCTCTCTCGGACTCAAGACCGCGAGGTGAGCAAACGGTCTCGAGACCGCGACAGGGCAAACGGTCTCAAGACCGTTTGGCCCCGTTGACCGAGCGTGGACCGTATAAGAAACCTGTTCCTAATTATATAGGCTAATTACCCTCAAAATTTGGGAGACTAACTCCAAAGGAATCGGGAGATATGACCTTTTTAAGTCACAACGTTAAATGAATTAATTGCTGATTCTCAAACGGTCTGAAATTGCCTTTTTGGGCAAACGGTCTCAAGACCGTGTAAGGTCGTTGACTAAGCGTTGACCGTATGAGATTACTGTTCAAAATTATGTTAATTAACAACTCACCAAGTTTGATGGTATAATTCCAAACGGGCTAAGAGTTGAAGGGTGAATACTAGGGCTAACCCTAGATAAAATCAGTACTGAAATTATGGTGACCTAATTAGGGTTTTTAGGGTTGATTGACCTAAACGGTCTCAAGATCGTTTGGGGGTCACCAAACGGTCTCAAGACCGTGAGGGCAATCAACCAAGACCGTTTGGAGGTCTGGGGTCAAGGATAGTTGACCAATTAAAGGTACAATTACACCAAATTACATTGCAATTAAATATTGACATGATCATCAACTCAATGGGTCAGACCTTGATGAATCTGCATTAGAATCCAAAATTTGGATGGGCAAACGGTCTCAAGACCGTTTGGAACTCATCCAAACGGTCTCAAGACCGTGAGGGCAATCAACCAAGACCGTTTGAAGGTCTAGGGTTGAGTAATTTGACCAATTGAGGACCCAATTGCAAATAAGTTAGTAATTTAATCAAAAATTCTGTTTAGTGGTTCAATCATGGTTCAACCCCTATCAAATCACCTTAGACTTTGATGAAATCTTGGGCAAACGGTCTTACGACCATGTGGGGTCCACCCACATGACCTCAAGACCATTTGGGCCAAGTTTGGGCCCAATTGGAGCTCAATTGAAGGGTTCAACCTTGTGTTGATGCACACTGTTGAGTGTTGATGGGTGAACATTGATAGACCCTAATTGAATCGATTTCAACCATAATTGGTTAACTATTATGGGTCAATTGAATGACCAAGTGATCAAGCATAACCTTAATTGACTAAATCCATGAGTGGTCAACATATCTTTGACCATTTGAGGGCTTCAACATGGGTTGACATTATCGGTTGCACCTTTGAGCCTTGTTGAAGGACCAAGCGACTGAGACCATGAGAGCCTCGCGGTCTTAAGACCGTGAGAGGGCTCGCGGTCTCAAGACCGTGAGGGGGCTCGCGGTCTCAAGACTGAGAGGAGGCTCACGGTCTCAAGACCGCGAAGGGCCTCGCGGTCCTGAGGTCAAAGAAGGGCAAACGGTCTTCATGACCCTCGTGGTCTCAACTCAAATTGGTCTTCGCGGTCTCAACATTAACTTGAACCAATGGGAGGCTTCGCGGTCTTGAACCCTTGAAGAGGCTCGCGGTCTTGAATGCATCATGGCTCGCGGTCTTGGGGTTAGAAATAGGCTCGCGGTCTTGGAGGGTCAAAGTGGGCAAACGGTCAACACTTTCAACCAATTTCAACCCAATTGATGTTTAATGATTGAAATCAATCAATGTGATTCAAGGTTGACCTCATTCAATCACTTGATGATGTGAATGGTTCAATGTTGCCCAAATCAAACCCTAATGATAATCTAGGATAGTAAGGGGTTATTTGACTAAGGTTTTTGACCATGATGATGATCAATGGGGTGAATTACCAAAATACCCCTGAAGGGTCAATTAAGTTATACCTTGCTCAATTCAAACCCTAAGTACATGAGAATGATGTTTTTAGTCATAATGACTCTATCCAACTTGATCTAGTGTAATGTTACCATCAACCATTAGTATGATGAAAGAGAGAGTACTCTAGAGAGAGAAAGTAACCTAGAGAGAGAAAGTAACTCTAATCACATAATGGTGATGTTTTTGGCTATGTTAGCCTATGATGACTCAACCCAACATGTTTTAAAGTGACGTTGACATCACCTAACCTTATGATGAGAGAGAAAGTACTTCTAGAGAGAGAAAGTACCCTTTTTAAGTAGAAACTCAACTAAAGCACCTCCAATGCACATGAGTGAGTATAATTAGGGTATGATCCACCTGTGTGAGGTCATAGAAACCCTAATTATGATAAATGATGAACCTTTAACCAATCTAAGAGTATCAATGAAGATGTTACTCATACATGATGATGTTATGAGTTTAATTCACCTTAATGTGAATAGTAAACCCTAATTCAAGGGTAATGGCATGCTTTTGAGTATTAAACTCCATTTGATATGAATTAGAGATTTAACTCTTATGACAAGAGTAGGAAGTACATTCTTTATTGTTGTATTACCTTTATCAGATGTATTAACCATGCAGGTTCTGATATGAAGGTAATCATATCCAGGTATGGATGTTGATGTTATATTCATTAAGGGCATGTTGTTAGCCTTATGAATGAGTAAAGTAATTTGATGCCTTGCCAGTGGCATCCTATGCTGATAATGGGCTATGAGAGCCATGAATACCATCAAGGTCATGCCTTAGAGATGACTTGTGATGAGGATAATGAGAAATGATGATTAATATGAGTTAGGCTTGTTACATTTAGTATTCTTCTTTTATAGCTGCTATGCTATTGTTATTGTTTGAAGGAACATGTATGCTGTTAAAGAATACTGAATGTACCTAACTAATCAAGAATAATGTAGAGCCCTGATCATAGATCCATCATTGTCAGAAATTAAGTGATGGTGAAACAGGTTTTCCTTAGGGAACTCCTGGAGCACATACTTTTGAGTATGTGGGGTACATGGATGTGTAGAACCTTACATCCTAGTGTAGGAAAGTGATGTAGATGTGTAATCCATCCATCCTTCACTATAGTTCCATACCCTATCAGTGGTAGGTAAACATGAAACCTCCTGATGACGAAGACAACACAGATATCCGTATCAGTGGTAGGTAAATATGAAACCTCCTGATGACGAAGAGAGTACAGAACGCCACTGTGACTCTAGAATAGCGAAGGACCAGTTTACCCTGGTGAGCTATGATAGTAGAGACACGAGATGTCCTACAAGTGATCCTCTTACTGACTGAGGAAGGTGAAGGTCATGAGAATCCGGCTCTCTTAATGACCTATGTATGATACTGATGCGGCTTCTCAGCGATCAGTTGGAGTTTGAGTGGTAAGCCTCATCTCCACAGGGCATAATGTTGTTTGTAAAACATAATCAACCATGTAGTATAACTTGTTAGAGATGACTCCAAGTTAGTTGATTGATGTTACATTGCAATAATGTTGATATTCTCCATATCTCCTAAATTGTAGAGATCTTGTTATACCTGCAACTGTTATAAAATGCTTTGAAGGCTTTACTGCTTAAAATATTCTTTGATGTTATAATAAAGCTTCTGGCGAAGAGTTATAACTCTCGCTGGGACAATTATGTATAATTGTCTCACCCCGTAGGCTTCAACTTTTTAGGTGGACGTCGGAGACGAAGGAACCAACCTGTAGGTGACCAGTCTCAGCAGCAGCAGCACCAGGGGCAGCAGTAATCTCAGGTGGAGATTTGTCCTGCCATGCGGTGTAGTTAGAGTCAGTCCTATGTGTCCTCTGTACTCTCAGGTCCTGGAGTCTTGTGTTATGTGATCTTGAGATTTTGTATCTTGATGTATATAATTACTCAAGAAGTAATTATCATGAGATGTAAACAGTTACCTCTCTTTATGAAAGGAGTTTTTATGAATACAAGCTCTTGTCTCAAAAAGTTTTAATTTCCCATGATTTCTGTCTTCCGCTGATTACCGATTCGCTTCCGCTAAGTTTTAATCGTGTTTATGTCATGGTTTGGAGAACAGAGCCCACAATCGTCAAGACATAAAACTTTAGTAAGATATGAATCCTTTTCAAGAAAGATAGAGGCAACATTAACACTAGGCAACAAAGGTCTAGAAGATAGATCATTTACTTGACTAAGCAACCTAGTATTTTTAGATTTTAGCATTTGAATCTCTTTGAGATAAACATCTCTTTCTTCTCTACGAGAATCAGTAAGAAACTTAAATTCAACATTTTCAGTTTTAATAAATTCAAGTTCTTTTAGGAAATTTTGGTTCCTTAAGATTTTCAATGTTCTTAAGGTAGATACCATTCTCAACTTCAACCCCATTATAGTGGAGTTCAAGATCAAGGTATTGCCTTGCAAATTATTAATACTCTCAAGGTTGGTTTTCTCAGTCAACTCTAAAATTTCAAGATTAGCATAAAGATCATCAATAATTTTTCGTAACCGTTTTCTTTTAGATTTACATTTAGCACGGGTAGTAATAATCATGCCAATAATAGCTTCTTGAGGCAATTCATGCAAACTTACCTCACTTACCTCACCAATGTCTTCACTTGGAGAGGCCATGAGAGCAAGGTGGCACTCTCCATCTTCTTTGGAGCTAGAGTTTCTTGAAGATGAAGCTTCCCAAGCTGCATGAGCTACATTCTTGTGTCTCTTATCCTTCTTATCCTTCCTCTTGTGCTTGCTCTCCTTCTTGTAATCCTCTTCTTTCGTTGAGTTGCTCTTATGGTGAGACTTTCTTGACTTTGGGCCGTCACTATTGTAGTGCCCCTTTTGACCACACTTGTAGAATCTCAGAGTAGAGGAGGAGGATGCTTACTTTCCCTTGAAGTGCTTTCCCTTGAAGTGCTTGCATTCATGCTCACTAGGGCCTTCATCTTCACTAGAGGAGGAGGGAGAAGTCTGACAAGCAAGTTGTAGTTGAATGATGACAACCTCCAGTTGTACTTTGAAAGTACTATCTTTGATCTTCTTGGCTTCATTCTCTTCTTGCTTGTCAGGTCTAGGCTCATGGTCTTGAAGATTTCCAATGCGTTCTTCAGTTGGGATATCACTAAGGCTCCTCACTTCTTCAATGGAGGTGACATTTGACTCTGTAACATCCTCAATTTCATAGCTAGTCCAAGCTGATAATGTGGGGTTTTCTAATAGGTGTATGCCAAGGGACTTAATGAACCTAACCATGGCTAGGTAGGTAATTAAGTTCACAAAATTGTAACACAAGTCATTCGGTCAACTAATACTCACATAATGGCTTAAATGTATATGATTGTAGTCGGATGTATATGAATATAAACGAATTATTCCTATGAACAATAATGTGATAAATATATAATATGATGAGTCCAGTTCATGGCTTGAGCCTTAGACCTAGCTTAGGTCTTCATGTTATGTAACTAAAGAAATATTAATCACATATGTCATACATGAGCCTCGATTGAGAAATTATATTGATTGAAGACATATTTTCATGATTTAGAATACAATTAAGCTCATGGACCCTTTGAAATTGTTGGTTGCTTACACTAACAAGTTTCAATCATAAGAATGATCTTTTACTCAACTAGCTATATCCCGCAAGTATACGAGAGTAGTTGTAGTCAAGGTCGAACACAAGGAGCATTGGTTAGTTAGGCACAAGAGTTATGATTTTCAATAATCTAGATCATAGTACACAAGATGATTGGATTAGAACAACTAAATTATAGATCTAAAACAAAATAGTAAATTATCACTTAAGAAAGGTTAAGATTCAGATTTGGAAGGATCTTAGACTTGGGATTTCACTATCACATCATAGTTTATATTAAAATACAAATTTAAACATGTTAATTAACTTGCAAAGGAGGTTTGTAGTCATCACTCACCTCCCGGTGAAGTGATGACGATTTTAACTCCATACATCACTCTCGTGTATGTATTTCATTTCAAATCACAAACCTTGCTCCTCAACATAATTCCAGCCACTCTCGTGGTTAAGGACAAGTTGCCAAAAGAGTAACTCCATACTCTCAAACACATCTTCTCAGATTATGAAAGAAAGCATAAAACATGCAAGTATGATGGTCAATCACACAAACAAGCATTTTAGATCTGAAACAACTCTTGGAACATGCAAGAAACTAACATTTGGTACGAAATTCATATGTTCATACAAGCTATGACATGGGAGTTATTCTCCCATGCCCAAGAAAAAGAGTCTACTCGTCCATGATAGTGTACAACAGAAAATGTGCAGAAATTTCAGAGTTTAGCATGGTTTAGAGAAGGAAAAGCTAAGCAATCCCAAGGTGTAACCAAAGAAAGGTAGAATTCCGACTTGAAGATGAAATCCCACTTCTAAAGCTGCTCCAAACCGGGCAAACCTCTCTCCCAAGAAGCTTGATGGAGTGAAGAAGCTCTGCTGCACCTTGGAGAAGAAGCTTGGAGAAGAAGAGAAGAGGAATGGAGGTTCTTTGGCAAGGAACCACCTCTTTTCTCCTCCAAATCGCCCTCCTCTACTCTAGGCTCGCTCTGGGACAAGGGAACTGACACAAATGACCGAGCCTAACTGCCCATTAAGTTCCCACTTCGTTTAAAACAAAAACTCATATTTTTCAAAATGCTGAAACTGCCAGGTGCACGCCGTGCAACTTTCCAAAAACTTTCAGTTTGCTCCAGAATGCACTATGCACGGCGTGCACTGAAGAAATGCACGCCGTGCAACTTTCCAGAAACCTTTAGCTCCCAGGTGCACGACGTGCACTTTTGGTGCACGGTGTGCACCTGGCTGTTCTGGGCTGTTGTGTATTTTGCTCATAACTTTCAATGTGTAGGTCCGATTTACATGCTGTAAAAAGTGGTATTTGCATAATTTCGAACCCCAAAACATGTAGATACTTGAGGAGTGATCCAATAAGAGATAATATGATATATTCCTCATCATTTCATTGCAAAATATAGTACCTACAATCCAAACCATGAGACACGTAAGAATAGCTAAAAATATAGAATCTAGCATGAATGAGAGTGATAATTGAGTCAAAAAAATATGAATATGCAACCAAACATGATCCAAAAGTTGATATGATTTTTGCACATCAGAAATACTAAGGGATGGGCCATGTGCCCTAGATCCCAACTCCAACCCTTTTAGACCAATTAAGTTTCACATATGAGTACTTGGAATTCAAATTTGGGGATTTAGCATTTTGTGTTCATAATAAATACTCAATATAATTTTGATAGATGGATATTTGATATACAATGTCAAGGGAGAAAATTTAGATGATTTTGATGTATATAGTGGCCTAGGTAATTAAATTAGTAATTATAATGTTTTTATTTAAATGACATGTTTGGAGTGGTTTTATAGATAGTTTTTACTTAAAATCTTGTTCATGTGAAGTTGATGATAATATATCAGTTACTCCAAAATTTGTGTTCAAATGGATTCATTTAGTGGTCTGTAGAAATATTTCTAGAAACTGGAGTTTTATGCAAAAGAAATTCAATAAATAAATAAATAAGGGGGCGACCCCAGTCCACACGGATCGGAGGCCGCGACCCCTGTTTACGGGGTGCGAATAGAGCACCCACAAAAGGGGGCCCTTGCCTATGATCACATGCTCGAAAGGCTATAAAAACATCGGATTCCGAGTTATGAGGGGTCGACGACCTTGATTCTAGGGTTTCACATGAAACTAAGGGCGAGAGAAAGAGAAAGAGTGGAGAAGAGCCATGGCGGCAGAAGTAGGGCAGAGGCTAACAACTCCGATCTTGGTCTAATGGTGTTTCTCGACGGTGCTGGCAAGGGCAGGGAGGTCGGACGGAGGTATCTGACGTTGGGGGCGCAAGCTTTGACGACCTGATTGTCGAGATTGAGGGTGCCAACGGCAAACCCTACGGTTGCGGCGGCCTGCGCACATAGAACAGAGGACCTCCCCTCGTTCAGGTTCATAGGTGAACAAGGAGACGGGTCCTGCTGGATCTGTGACCTAGAAAGCAAGGAGAAGGGGGCCGCATGCCACAGTCCCTTAGATCTCAAATCAATAGATGGGGTTGATCCAAATTGAGGTATATTCAAAAATCCATATCTTGAGATTGGGAACTCGGATTTTATCAAATAAGATATCCATGGAAATCTCTTCGAATGTACTATATTCTAAAAATATCTCCAGAATGTGATTTAGATGTCTATTATTTATTATGTGTTCGGTAGCCAAAACTATATGATTTAGATATTTTTATCAATTAAAAATAGCAAATGAATTTGGAAATTCATACAAATTTTACTGAATGTGTATTTTGATATTTTAACATTACTTAAGTTCCTGATCTTTCATATATGAAGTCTTAATGAGATTTTTAATGTAAATCCTAATAAGGGTATTTTGGGTATTTCACCCATGATTTGATTTTTAAATGACATGATATTTTAATACATGATCTTACTACATTGTATGATTACTTTTTGAAAGTTTTGATGGAGTTTCATATATAATTGAATTCATATTTAGTTTTTGGCCTAAGTGGCCATTATGAAAGATGATTCATGAGTATTTGTGAGGCAACATGTATTTTATGTGCCTATTTAGTATGGAAAATTATTATCATTATATTTTCATCTGATTTTATAAATAAGTCAGCAAGAGTAGTATATGTGAGTATGTATGGAGTTCACTCTTGGTATATGAGGTATATGCTTATATAATATGGCATATGATATTTTTTTTTTGGTATGAGGAATATATTAGTATGTGTATGCTATATAATGTGGAATGTTTAGACATGAAACATGTTTTAAAGAAGAGTTATTCTTAGCCATACATGATTCCTAATTCAGTCCAAGAGTTTAGATAGATGGGGTTTGAGATTTAGAAACAAAGAGAGGAGATTACAAATGGACTTATACGATTTTGTTGATAACTAGGTATATATGGTGTGAATCAAGGAAACAAGGCTACATCAAGAACATCTTCATTATAAAGGTAAGTGGTTCATGCCCATGAGTATTCATATCTATCAAACTTATCATATTTTTGTAAGAATTTATACTTTATGTGATCCAATGTTCTAAGATTTGATGTTAAGATATGCAAGTATGACTTTTATACATTCATGGATACATCCTTACATGTGCCTAATATCTCAAGAAGAGATATGTTATTAAGATTTATAAGAATGATAGGGACTCATGAACCAGGTTCATGAGAAAACTAAAGGATCATGTTTCTATAATAACTATTAGTAATGATTCATATTGATGAATAAGACCACCAGATAAGATATGCAACCAAGATTGACAGTGTGGGATAAGAATGTAGAAATATTTCAAGTAGAAACATGCCCTAAAGATTTTATACATATGTAGAGATCTAAGACTATATTCCTTAGAATGAAGAATATCTAGAATTTAATTACAATGTAAGAATATGAATTTCATAATATTAAGACATGGTCTACTTTTGGAAATAAAGGTGTCAGGATCACAATGTACTATAAAGATGAGTTCATGATGGCATTATAAGCTAATGACACCTTAAGTTATGATTAGGTTGCAATACAATATTTCATAAGATTTCTATTTTGATATTTAAGGTCTAACATGTAAGTTCATATGCAAAGTTTTAGGGTAACATCATATTTTATAAGAAGGATTGAACCATCTTTTCAGAATTGATATTTTTAGATATGTTGTACTTATGATACTTTCATAAGATTCACTTAAGATACTTTGTATACTTAGTATTTCTATATTCAGTATAGATCCTTTTCCTAAGCTTTTATACCAATTGGTCATATTCAATATCAAGAAAGTCATCTCTATTAAATTAGAGTCTCAGATTTAGGCTTATCTAGATAATAAGCACATTAGATTTAGATTCAGACTTGGACTACTCATTGTATGAGTAGTCAGATATAGAATAAAGATACATGATGAGGGTTTTAGACCCAGTCTCAATTATGAAGTAATTGGGATCCATATTCATTGCCAAATCTAGCTTCAATTTAGAAATCAAGAATAAGAAATTCAGTTTCAGATTCAGAATTCAGTACATGCTCGGTACTCAGTAATCAGTTTCAAATAAGTTCAATTATCAGTATTCAGTTTTTAGTATAAGATAAGTTCAGATTCAGTATTCAGTAAAGCTATCAGTATTCAACTTCAGTTCAGATTAAGAATTAAGTAAGTTTAGACTTAAGATAAATAAGTTGAAACATTCACATAAGACATTATATGATAAGTCCGCATTCAGTAGTCCCGGGACGTTTCAGAGGCATCTGTTGCCAATTCAGAGGAGTGTTTACTCCAACTCATAGGTGTTGCGGCACCATTTCAGGGCGTAGACACGCCAATTCAGAGACACCTCGGTGTCATTCAGGGATGTAGTTCCATTTCAGGGTACTTTGGTACCAATTCAGGGTGTAGATACGCCAATTCACGAGGACTTATTGTATAATTGTAAGGAACCTGACCTGCGTTTAGGGTTTACCCTGTTTGTTTTGCTTGATCTTGGTGCTTTGGTGCTTGCTAATCACCTTTAGTGGGGATTAGGGTTTTGATGTGCTTTGTTGAGAGTTTGAGGGGCTACTTGCAAATAACCTAAGTTTAGGGTTTTGGGTGCAAGTTTTCCATCTTGTGTAATGTTTTCCTCTCTTTTCTTCCTCTAGGGTTGGGAGGAAGGCTTGGGCTTGTTGTTTGAGTTCTCTGGGCCTGAGTTGAGCTTGTCTGGGCCTTGAGGTGCCTTGTTTGGGCTTGCTTGAGCCTTGTGTCGGCCAAGTGAAGCTTGTGTCACCCAAGGTGAGTAGGGTGTCGACCTAGAGTGGTGTGTGTCACCCAGGAGCCTTGGTGTGTCGCCCAGCAGAGCTGCTGCTTATGTCGCCCATGTTACTTGGTCTTGGTTGGTGGACACTTGGTGCATATCTTGGAAAAGTGTCTCTTGGTGTGCTAGTGTGTTGGCTTGAACCCTAGGACAAGTGTACCTTGGGTGGACGACACTTAGCATGGATCTACCTTGGTTTCTCCTCCCCTTCTTTCTATATCGGTGGCTCTTTCCCTTGCCTTAGCTTCCTTTGCTCTTTTGGTCTCTTCTCCACATTGAGTGCACGACACTCCTTCCCTCTTTGCTTGTGTTGGCCGATACACTCTCCTGGAGTAGAAGTGGTGGCTGATACACCCTCTTGGAGGAGCTTTGGTGGACGATATCCCTTGGACCTTGGAGTGCTTCTTCTTCCTTGGAGCTTGGAGCTTAAGGCGGGTTGCATAATTTCTAACCCTAACTCCTTTACCTGTAGTTATGATCTTGTTGCATGTTAGTAGCTTAGCTCAGTTCCTTGCTTTTGTACCTTGCTTGTGTACCCTTGGTGGCCGATCCTCCTTAGGGTCTAGGGTTTCCTTGTGACCTAGTATACCTTGTGATCTCGGGTTTGTGCTCCCTTGAGTTGGAGGTTGAAGATGACCTGTGATGGGCGATACCCTCTCTTGTTTGGGTGAGTTGGACGACATGAGTGCCTTGTGATGGACGACATGGTGAGTGTCCTTGGTGTTGGGCGATATCCTTGCCCTTATGTCGGGGGATAGGTTGAGCTAGATTAGGGTTGGCCGATATGGTGGTGATGGACGGCATGATGGTCTTCTTGTGTTGAGCAACACCTTTGTTTTTGTGAAGGGCGATAGACTTTGGCATGGTGTTCTTGGTTTTGGATGATAGGGCCATGTGTGGGTTGTTTTCTTGTCTTGAACGATAGACTTTGTTTGATGTGTTGGCCGATAGGCCTTGATGAGCATGGTGGTTGTTGGTAGCCGATAGCCCTGACGGGCGATAACCTTTTTTTGTGTGACGGGCGATAGGGTCTGGGTTGTGACGGGCATCACGCCCTTTGCTTTGGTGTATATCGGTCGATAGGCAGTAATGGGTAGTTGCACGTTTTGAGGGAATGTTTCTTCTCTCTCCCCCTCTCTCTTGGTGGTTGGGATAGTTGTGACCTGGCCATTTTAGTAGGAGTGTACCGGGCGTTGTGGCAGGGAGTGTGACGGGCGTTGCCCGATAGTCATGGGACGCCCGACACCCTGATGTATGATACCCTTGGGATGCTGTGTCACGGGTTGAGTGCTGGGTAGCATCACAGTGTTGCTGCATTCCTTGCAATAGCCGTTGTGAGCAGTGTATAGGTGAGGGTTGTGAAGAGTTATAGTGAGGATTATGTGATTCTATAATGACAGTCTCATGTGTTATGGAAGTGAACAATGTTAATGATAACAATAACAATGTTAATGTTGGCAATGATTATGCTAAGTGACAGTTACACTAATTGCTTGCTTAATGACATAACAATAATTTTAATAGTGCTAATGATATCAATGATGTTAATAATAGTAATGATGCTGATGGTAATACATAATGATGATAAGGAAGGTAGTGGTAATGAGATACATGAAGTAATCCTTATGCTTATTTGTTAATGTCAATAGTAATTGGTAGTTACATTAATGGTTTCTTAATGATAAAGATAATAATGATGATAGTGGATGGTGACAATAATGACATTGGTAATAATAGTGTTTGCTCTGTATTCTCAACATGACATCTTGCTTGATGAGAGCATCTCGTTTATTCATATAAATCCTGAGATAAGGGTAAGCATGAATATGGTTTGTTAATGATGTGTTTAATACACTTGATCACCAAATCGTGTAAGAATGATAAGTAGAGTATCTTGAATGATATTTCATGATAGTGAGCATATCCCTTATGTTGGAACTATGATTATTGTGTATCCTAACCATGCAAGTGATGATTAGCCATGAAACGGATATGAGACATATGTGATGAGTAACATCACTTTGATAATTATCTATGAGGTTGTATGTATGATGTGTTTGTCCCATAATGATAATGTGAGCCTTGAGAGGCAGTGACAATACATGATGAGGGATTGAGATCCCATGGTATGTGATGATCCTTGAGATGGATCTGGATGGTTGGCAAGAGGCCATGTGGTAACATGTGATGATTGGATCCTTGAGATGGATCAAGTTGATGTAATAATATAATGTCAGGTTTACGTTAATTACTTTCTATTATATCTTACATGTTATACAACTTGGTTGAATCTTGCAATCCATCTAAAAGATACTAAATAATCACAGTGGAATCATATCATGTAGTCTGCCCTGGCCATAGATCCATCATCGTCAGGACTTGGTGATGGTGAAACAGGTTCTCCTACGGGTTAACCTGGAAGCGCATATTGTTGAATATGTGTAGGTTGCTCCTAGCCTGAAAATGAGGAGGTAAGAGTGTAACTTCAGTTACAGACTCAGATACGTATATAGAGCATGGTGAACAGGCCCATGGCTCAGGACATGTGATGTGAGGAGCATGAATGCGTTCATGGCTCAGAGCACGGTGAATAGGCCCGTGGCTCAGTTTTACTAGCGCCGAGACATGTACCAAGGTGGGCTAGTGTGAGGGTAGCCTATGGAGCAGACCATGTGGCTTGGACCACTTCAGCATGTGACTACGGTCCTGCTTGTGTTGTACTCGTGTACTGACCACGAGGTGGGAGTTCGTGGAGTTCGGCTCTTCCATTGACCTTGTATGGCACCGGCTTGGGTTTCGTAATCGAAGGTTGGATTTGAACGGTACGGTTCACTTCCTCAGGGCATAATAATAATTAATTCAGCCGTGTAGTATTTACTACTTATATCAAACACGAAACATTTGTTGAGGCCTTATTTGTGTAAATACCTCTGTTATACCTTACAGGTTATGAAGTAATCTGTCTCATCTTGATAATTAGGTTATGTGGCATTATATCTTGTTCTGATAATCATGTTCTATTGAAAGATATCCGCTTATATGCTCTTGTACAGCTGGTAAGCTTGTCGGTATGAATAGCTTTGCTTTATACAAACTGCTCTTGATATACCTATTGATAGTTATCTGCCTTTATAGTTTATCTTGCTGAGGTTTTATAGTTGCGGTGGGAAGTTATGTTTCCCGCTGGGACAATTGTTCAATTGTCTCACCCCACTGGTTTACACCCTTTTTAGGTGTTTGAGGTAGACGTGGTCATGGTCGTGGTGTTACGGACGAGTAGCTTGACGAGCAGTAGAGGCAAGAGATGGATATGCTGCTCTTTTGGATGTTTTGTAGTAGAGTCTAGAGTCATCCCTGTACTCTCAGGTCCTTGGCAGTGTTTTGACATTGTTTCACGATGAACGATCGATGATGTTTGTATATCCTGCTGTTGGCCGGATGTGGGCCTTTCTGTATGTGAACAGGTGGTGAACTCATGTGATGGATGAACAGCTGTTACTGAGCTGTGGACACGTATCTGATCTCATGTATATATATATATATATATATATATATATATATATATATATATATATATATATATATATATATATATATATATATATGACATGTTTCTGTGAAGGATGAGGACTGGAAAGTAATAGTTTCACAGTTTATCTGTTTTCCACAATCGGTTTTAATTAACCCATGTTTTCATAATCTGTGGTTATGGTGATTTCCGCACATTTTCGCGTAACACATCGTTATCTGTGTGATAATGGGATGTGTTGCCACAAGTTTTGGTATCAGAGCTTTAGGTTCGCTGAGTCTACAGGGATTTAGGACTAGGTTGAGTTGTTTTTATGAGTGTCCAGGTTTTCTTACAATATCTTCTGCCCTCAGTGGAAGAAAAAGCCAAGATGTCTGGAAACCATGAAGAACACTCTGCTGAGTACAGCGATTCTGCATCGGTTGATGGAGCAGATGGACAGACACATGAAGATCGGGTGCCTGAGGTTCCCCAATTTAACCCAGCCATACTTGAACATCCTGCTTACCAACAGCTTATGGGGCAGTTAATGGCTACCATGAATCTCATGGTTGAGTGACTACCAGTGCCTCCTCTGCAAGCACAGGTTCCCCATGGAGAAGCATCAGGTATTGGGAAGACCTTCGAGCGGCTTCGCCGAGTCAGAGCTTCGGATTATGTTGGAACGACTGATCCAGCGGATGCAGATCTGTGGCTGACAAGTCTCGAGAAGGCTTTTCGGATCCTTGACATCCCCGAAGCAGACAAGGTAAAGCATGTTGTCTACCTTCTGAAGGGTAGTGCTGGTCACTGGTGGACCATCGAAGAAGAGAAGCAGCCTGGCGAGGTGATATGTTGGGAAGTGTTCTGACGCGAGTTCGTCACCAGATACTTCCCAAAGACGTATCTGGATGAGAAGGTGAATCACTTCGAGAACCTGAGACAAGGAACGATGAACATCACTGAGTACGAAGCCAAGTTTATGGATCTGTTGAGGTTTTGTCCTCACATGGCGGCAACAGATGAGGAACGGATCAGACGTTTTGAGAAGGGTTTGAGTGCCGAGTTGAAAACCCCTATGTCTGCGTTGGAGAATCGAGAATGGTTTGTTATGTTCGTGGAATATGTTCAAAGGATTGAGAGGATAGTAAGGGAGAAAAGAGAGTCTATGTCTCACAAAAGACCTGCTCAGTTTCAAGGACGGAGGTTTGGTGGCTTTAAGAAGCCTAGGTTTTCAGCACCGTTAGCAATGAGAAGTGCTGGTGTACCATCTCAGTGGTCTCCGAGTACAGGAAAAGGTTATGTTTCTTCACCATCTAAGGTGCACAGTTTAGCTTTTGTGGCAGTGACAGGGCCAGCTAGGCCACGGTTTGAGGATAAGACATGTCATCTTTGTGGACAAGTCGGGCATTTCAGGCTTAATTGCCTGAATAGAGATGTTGAAGCAACGAAGCAGCCGAGACAGAGTTTTCAGAGGTCAGAGAGACCACAACCTAGTGGTAGCAGAGGACGAGGACGCGGTCAAGCGTCTCAAGCTGGATCGTCTGCTCAGGGAAGCAGAGGTCATGGATAGCAAGCAACGGCTCGATTCTATGCCATGAGTCAGCCGGAGGCGATAGTCAACCCATGAGTGGTGACAGGTCAGATGGAGTTATTTCATTCTTATATGTCTTCTTCTTGCTTTATATCTGTTCTGGTTGACCCGGGTGCTACGCACTCTTTTATCGCCTATAGTATGCTTGAAATCTGTCGCTTACCTATTAGTTGTAAGAAGGATAGCTTGTTGTTAGAAACCCCTCTTGATGGTTCCTCTTTGATTCTAGAAGAGTGTCCATCTTGTGTCTTGTCTTTCTCGGGACACTGCATTCAAGTGGATCTTATACCACTTGATATGCATGGTTTCGATGTCATCCTTGGGATGGATACCTTGGAGAGGTATAAGGTTGTTTTGGACTGTGGTTCCAAGCAGGCAATGTTTGATGTTGCTGGAGAGCGGTGGATCTTCCAGGGAGATAGGAAGATTCTTCCGACATGTTTGGTATCAGCTATGGTGGCAGATAAGTTGTTACGACAAGGATGTGAGGCGTTCTTAGCTCACGTGGTGGATACCGTTGTGGTTACCAAGGCGAAAGGTCCTAGCCTCGAGGAGGTGTTAGTGGTTTGAGAATTTGCAGACGTGTTTCCTGAGGAGTTTCCTGGTGTTCCTCCACCCCAAGAGATTGATTTCGAGATCAATCTGGTTTCAGGAACACAACCAGTTGCATAGTCACCATATAGGATGGCTCCAGCAGAGATGGCAGAGTTGAAGAAGCAATTGCAAGAGTTGTTGGAGAAAGGTTTTATTCGGACGAGTACGTCGTTGTGGGGTGCTCCCGTGTTGTTTGTTAAAAAGAAGGATGGTTCGATGCGGTTGTGTATAGATTACCGGCAGTTGAACAAGGTCACAATCAAGAATACGTACATGTTTCCGAGGATAGATGACATGTTCGATCAGTTGCGTGGTGCTACATTGTTTTCGAAGATCGATCTACGGTCTGGATATCATCAGTTGAGGATAAAGGCAGATGACATACCAAATTCAGCTTTCAGGATGAGGTATGGTCATTTCGAGTTCGTGGTTATGCCATTTGGGTTAACCAATGCACCTGCTGCTTTCATGGATCTGATGAACAGAGTGTTCTGTCCGTTCTTAGATCAGTTTTGTAAGGACCCTGACCTGTGTTTAGGGTTTACCCTATTTGTTTTGCTTGATCTTGGTGCTTTGGTGCTTGCTAATCACCTTTAGTGGTGATTAGGGTTTTGATGTGCTTTGTTGAGAGTTTGAGGGGCTACTTGCAAATAACCCAAGTTTAGAGTTTTGGGTGCAAGTTTGCCATCTTGTGTGATGTTTTCCTCTCTTTGCTTCCTCTAGGGTTGGGAGGAAGGCTTGGGCTTGTTGTTTGAGTTCTCTGGGCCTGAGTTGAGCTTGTTTGGGCCTTGAGGTGCCTTGTTTGGGCTTGCTTGAGCCTTGTATCGACCAAGTGAAGCTTGTGTCACCCAAGGTGAGTAGGGTGTCGACCTAGAGTGGTGTGTGTCGCCCAGGAGCCTTGGTGTGTCGCCCAACAGAGCTGGTGCTTATGTCGCCCATGTTGCTTGGTCTTGGTTGGTGGACACTTGGTGCATATCTTGGACAAGTGTCTCTTGGTGTGCTAGTGTGTTGGCTTGAACCCTAGGACAAGTGTCCCTTGGGTGGACGACACTTAGCATGGATCTACCTTGGTTTCTCCTCCCCTTCTTTCTATATAGGTGGCTCTTTCCCTTGCCTTAGATTCCTTTGCTCTTTTGGTCTCTTCTCCACCTTAAGTGCACGACACTCCTTCCCTCTTTGCTTGTGTTGGCCGATACACTCTCCTGGAGTAGCAGTGGAGGCCGATACACCCTCTTGGAGGAGCTTTGGTGGACGATATCCCTTGGACCTTGGAATGCTTCTTCTTCCTTGGAGCTTGGAGCTTAAGGCGGGTTGCATAATTTCTAATCCTAACTCCTTTACCTCTAGTTATGATCTTGTTGCATGTTAGTAGCTTAGCTTAGTTCCTTGCTTTTGTACCTTGCTTGTGTACCCTTGGTGGCCGATCCTCCTTAGGGTCTAGGGTTTCCTTATGAACTAGTATACCTTGTGATCTCAGGTTTGTGCTCCCTTGAGTTGGAGGTTGAAGATGACATGTGATGGGCGATACCCTCTCTTGTTTGGGTGAGTTGGACGACATGAGTGCCTTGTGATGGATGACATGGTGAGTGTCCTTGGTGTTGGGCGGTATCCTTGCTCTTGTGTCGGGCGATAGGTTGAGCTAGATTAGGGTTGGCCAATATGGTGGTGATGGACGACATGATGGTCTTCTTGTGTTGAGCAACACCTTTGTTTTTGTGAAGGACGATAGACTTTGGCATGGTGTTCTTGGTTTTGGATGCCAGGGCCATGTGTGGGTTGTTTTCTTGTCTTGAATGATAGACTTTGTTTGATGTGTTGGCCGATAGGCCTTGATGAGCATGGTGGTTGTTGGTGGCCGATAGCCCTGACGGGCGATAACCTTTTGTTGTGTCACGGGCGACAGGGTTTGGGTTGTGACGGGCGTCACACCCTTTTCTTTGGTGTATATCGGCCGATAGGCAGTAATGGGTAGTTGCACGTTTTGAGGGAATGTTTCTTCTCTCTCCCCCTCTCTCTTGGTGGTTGGGATAGTTGTGACCTGGCCATTTTAGTAGGAATGTACCGGGCGTTGCGGCAGGGAGTGTGACGGGCGTTGCCCGATAGTCATGGGACGCCCGACACCCTGATGCACGATACCCTTGTGTCGCTGTGTCGCGGGTTGAGTGCTGGGTAGCATCGCAGCGTTGCTGCATTCCTTGCTATAGCCATTGTGAGCAGTGTATAGGTGAGGGTTGTGAAGAGTTATAGTGAGGATTATGTGATTCTATAATGACAGTCTCATGTGTTATGGAAGTGAATGATGTTAATGATAACAATAACAATGTTAATGTTGGCAATGATGATGCTAAGTGACAGTTACACTAATGGCTTGCTTAATGACATAACAATAATGTTAATAGTGCTAATGATAGCAATGATGTTAATAATAGTAATGATGCTGATGGTAATACATAATGATGATAAGGAAGGTAGTGGTAATGAGATACATGAAGTAATCCTTATGCTTATTTGTTAACGGCAATAGTAATTGGTAGTTACATTAATGGTTGCTTAATGATAAAGGTAATAATGATGATAGTGGATGGTGACAACAATGACATTGGTAATAATAGTGTTTTCTCTGTATTCTCAACATGACATCTTGCTTGATGAGAGCATCTCGTTTATTCATATAAATCCTGAGATAAGGGTAAGCATGAATATGGTTTGTTAATGATGTGTTTAATACACTTGATCACCAAATCGTGTAAGAATGATAAGTAGAGTATCTTGAATGATATTTCATGATAGTGAGCATATCCCTTTTGTTGGAACTATGATTATTATGTATCCTAACCATGCAGGTGATGATTAGCCATGAAAAGACTATGAGACATATGTGATGAGGAACATCACTTTGATAATTATCTATGAGGTTGTATGTATGATGTGTTTGTCCCATAATGATGATGTGAGCCTTGAGAGGCAGTGACAATACATGATGAGGGATTGAGATCCCATGGTATGTGATGATCCTTGAGATGGATCTGGATGGTTGGCAAGAGGCCATGTGGTAACATGTGATGATTGGATCCTTGAGATGGATCAAGTTGATGTAATAATATAATGTCGGGTTTACATTAATTACTTTCTGTTATATCTTGCATGTTATAGAACTTGGTTGAATCTTGCAATCCATCTAAAAGATACTAAATAATCACAGTGGAATCATATCATGTAGTCTGCCCTGGCCATAGATCCATCATCGTCAGGACTTGGTGATGGTGAAACAGGTTCTCCTACGGGTTAACCTGGAAGCACATATTGTTGAATATGTGTAGGTTGCTCCTAGCCTGAAAATGAGGAGGTAAGAGTGTAACTTCGGTTACAGACTCAGATACGTATATAGAGCATGGTGAACAGGCCCATGGCTCAGAAAATGTGATGCAAGGAGCATGAATGTGTTCATGGCTCAGAGCACGGTGAACATGCCCGTGGCTCAATTTTACTAGCGCCGAGACCTGTACCAAGGCGGGCTAGCATGAGGGTAGCCTATGGAGCTGACCCTGTGGCTTAGACCACTTCAGCATGTGACTACGGTCCTTCTTGTGTTGTACTCGTGTATTGACCACGAGGTGGGAGGTCGTGGAGTCCGACTCTTCCATTGACCTTGTATGGCACCGGCTTGGGTTTCGTAACCGAAGGTTGGATTTGAACGGTACGGTTCACTTCCTCAGGGCATAATAATAATTAATTCAAGCCGTGTAGTTTTTACTGCTTATATCAAACACGAAACATTGGTTGAGGCCTTGTTTGTGTAAATACCTCTGTTATACCTTATAGGTTATGAAGTAATCTGTCTCATCTTGATAATCAGGTTATGTGGCATTATATCTTGTTCTGATAATCATGTTCCATTGGAAGATATCTGGTTATATGCTCTTGTACAACTGGTAAGCTTGTCGGTATGAATAGCTTTGCTTTATATAAACTGCTCTTGATATACCTGTTGATAGTTATCTGCCTTTATAGTTTATCTTGCTGAGGTTCTGTAGTTGCGGTGGGAAGTTATGTTTCCCTCTGGGACAATTGTTCAATTGTCTCACCCCACTGGTTTACACCCTTTTTAGGTGTTCGAGGTAGACGTGGTCGTGGTCGTGGTGTTGCGGACGAGCAGCTTGACGAGCAGTAGAGGCAAGCGATGGATATGTTGCTGTTTTGGATATTTTTAGTAGAGTCTAGAGTCATCCGTTTACTCTCAGGTCCTTGGCAGTGTTTTGACGTTGTTTCACGATGAACGATCGATGATGTTTGTATATCCTGCTGTTGGCCGGATGTGGGATTTTCTGTATGTGAACAGGTGGTGAACTCATGTGATGGATGAACAGCTGTTACTGAGCTGTGGACACGTATCCGATCTCGTGTATATATATATATATATATATATATATATATATATATATATATATATATATATATATATATATATATATATATATATATATATATATAAATGACATGTTTCTGTGCAGGATGAGGACTGGAAAGTAATAGTTTCACAGTTTATCTGTTTTCCGCAATCGGTTTTAATTAACCCGTGTTTTCATAATCTGTGGTTATGGTGATTTCCGCACATTTTCGCGTAACACATCGTTATCTGTGTGATAATGGGATGTGTTGCCACAAGTTTTGGTATCAGAGCTTTAGGTTTGCTGAGTCTACAGGGATTTAGGACTAGGTTGAGTTGTTCTTATGAGTGTCCAGGTTTTCTTACAATATCTTCTGCCCTCAGCGGAATAAAAAGCCAAGATGTCTGGAAACCATGAAGAACACTCTGCTGAGTACATCGATGCTGCATCGGTTGATGGAGCAGATGGGCAGGCACATGAAGATCGGGTGCCTGAGGTTCCCCAATTTAACCCAGCCATACTTGAACATCCTGCTTACCAACAACTTATGGGGCAGTTAATGGCTACCATGAATCTCATGGTTGAGCGACTACCAGTGCCTCCTCCGCGATCACAAGTTCCACATGGAGAAGCATCAGGTATTGGGAAGACCTTCGAGCGGCTTCGCTGAGTCGGAGCTTCGGATTATGTTGGAACGACTGATCCAGCGGATGCAGATCTGTGGCTGACAAGTCTCGAGAAGGCTTTTCGGATCCTTGACATCCCCGAAGCAGACAAGGTAAAGTATGTTGTCTACCTTCTGAAGGGTAGTGATGGTCACTGGTGGACCATCGAAGAAGAGAAGCAGCCTGGCGAGGTGATCTGTTGGGAAGTGTTCTGACGCGAGTTCGTCACCAGATACTTCCCAAAGACGTATCTGGATGAGAAGGTGAATCACTTCGAGAACCTGAGACAAGGAACGATGAACATCACCGAGTACGAAGCCAAGTTTATGGATCTGTTGAGGTTTTGTCCTCACATGGCGGCAACAGATGAGGAACAGATCAGACGTTTTGAGAAGGGTTTGAGTGCCGAGTTGAAAACCCCTATGTCTGTGTTGGAGAATCGAGAATGGTTTGCTACGTTCGTGGAATATGTTCGAAGGATTGAGAGGATAGTAAGGGAGAAAAGAGAGTCTATGTCTCACAAAAGACCTGCTCAGTTTCAAGGATGGAGGTTTGGTGGCTTTAAGAAGCCTAGGTTTTCAGCACCGTCAGCAATGAGAAGTGCTGGTGTACCATCTCAGTGGTCTCCGAGTACAGGGAAAGGTTATGTTTCTTCACCATCTAAGGCGCACAGTTCAGCTTCTATGGCAGTGACAGGGCCAGCTTGGCCACGGTTTGAGGATAAGACATGTCATCTTTGTGGACAAGTCAGGCATTTCAGGCTTAATTGCCTGAATAGAGACGTTGAAGTGACGAAGCAGCCGAGACAGAGTTTTCAGAGGTCAGAGAGACCACAACCCAGTGGTAGCAGAGGACGAGGACGCGGTCAAGCGTCTCAAGCTGGATCGTCTGCTCAGGGAAGCAGAGGTCGTGGATAGCAAGCAACGGCTCGATTCTATGCCATGAGTCAGCCGGAGGCGATAGTCAACCCGCGAGTGGTGACAGGTCAGATGGAGTTATTTCATTCTTATATGTCTTCTTCTTGCTTTATATCTGTTCTGGTTGACCCGGGTGCTACGCACTCTTTTATCGCCTATAGTATGCTTGAAATCTGTCGCTTACCTATTAGTTGTAAGAAGGATAGCTTGTTGTTAGAAACCCCTCTTGATGGTTCCTCTTTGCTTCTAGAAGAGTGTCCATGTTGTGTCTTGTCTTTCTCAGGACACCGCATTCAAGTGGATCTTATACCACTTGATATGCATGGTTTCGATGTCATCCTTGGGATGGATACCTTGGAGAGGTATAAGGTTGTTTTGGACTGTGGTTCCAAGCAGGCAGTGTTTGATGTTGCTGGAGAGCGGTGGATCTTCCAGGGAGATAGGAAGATTCTTCTGACATGTTTGGTATCATCTATGGTGGCAGATAGTTGTTACGATAAGGATGTGAGGCGTTCTTAGCTCACGTGGTGGATACCATTGTGGTTACCAAGGCGAAAAGTCCTAGTCTCGAAGAGGTGTCCGTGGTTCGAGAGTTTGCAGACGTGTTTCTTGAGGAGTTTCCTGGTGTTCCTCCACCCCGAGAGATTGATTTCGAGATCAATCTGGTTCCAGGAATACAGCCAGTTGCACAGTCAGCGTATAGGATGGCTCCAGCAGAGATGGCAAAACTGAAGAAGCAGTTGCAAGCGTTGTTGGAGAAAGGTTTTATCCGACTGAGTACATCGTCGTGGGGTGCTCCCGTGTTGTTTGTTAAGAATAAGGATGGTTCGATGCGGTTGTGTATAAATTACCGGCAGTTGAACAAGGTCACGATCAAGAATAAGTACCCGTTACCGAGGATAGATGACCTATTCGATCAGTTGCGTGGTGCTACAGTGTTTTCGAAGATCGATCTATGGTCTGGATATCATCAGTTGAGGATAAAGGCAGATGACATACCAAAGTCAGCTTTCAGGATGAGGTATGGTCATTTCGAGTTTGTGGTTATGCCGTTTGGGTTAACCAATGCACCTGCTGCTTTCATGGATTTGATGAACAGAGTGTTCCGTCCATTCTTAGATCAGTTTGTTGTAGTCTTTATAGATGACATCTTGATCTATAGTCGGGACAGGCTAGAGCATGAGCAACATCTTCGTCGAGCGTTGACTCTTCTTCGTCAACACCAGTTGTATGCCAAGTTCAGTAAGTGCGAGTTCTGGTTGGAGGAAGTGGCTTTCTTGGGTCATGTGATATCTGCTGAAGGAGTCAAAGTAGATCCGAAGAAGGTGGAATTCATTACAGACTGGGAACAACCAAAGACACCGATAGAAGTTCATAGTTTCCATGGTTTGGCAGGATACTACCGGAGGTTTATCAAAGACTTCAGTGCGATCACGTTGCCGATGACGAAGTTGACCAGGAAGGATGTACCTTTTGTTTGGGATGATCAATGTCAGTAAGCTTTCCAGAGTTTGAAGGAGAAGCTGACCAGTGCTCCAGTGTTGATCTTGCCAGAGCCTGGGAAAAGCTATGATGTTTTCTGTGATGCTTCCAAGAAAGGTTTAGGTTGTGTGTTGATGCAGGAAGATCATGTAGTTTCTTTTGCCTCGCGACAACTCAAGAAGCATGAGGAGAACTATCCGACTCATGATTTGGAGTTAGCAGCAGTGGTTCATGCGTTAAAGATTTGGAGACACTATCTGTATGGGGAAGTATGTCAGATTTTTACGGATCATAAGAATCTGAAGTACATCTTTACACAGCAAGAGTTTAACATGCGACAGCGACGATGGATGGAGTTGATCAATGATTATGACTGCACTATCGAGTATTATCCTGGTAAGGCGAATGTGGTAGCTGATGCGCTTAGCCGGAAGTCTTCTTCTCTTTATTCAAAGAAGTCACAATTGAGTTCTCTGGTATGCCATAGGCGAGATATGTTTGTTTCTCTGCGACAGATGAATGTACAGATGGAAGTTTCTCTGTTATCTGGTCTTTTTGCACAGATGCAAGTTACGCCTACGTTGAGACAGTAGATCAAGGATGCACAATAGACAGATGATGCGGTACAGTTGATCAGATCAGAGTTTGGCAGCGACAAGCATGATGGGTTTCATGAGTCCGAGGATGGACTAGTTTGCTATCGTGATAGGATGGTGGTTCCAGATGCTGATGATCTGAGGGAGTTTGTGCTTGAGGAAGCACATACGTCAATGTACGCTATGCATCCAGGTGTCACCAAGATGTATCATAGTCTGAAGGACTTGTATTGGTGGCCCGCTTTGAAGAAAGATGTAGCTGAGTTCGTGGCGAGATGTGCAGTTTGTCAGCAAGTGAAGGCTGAACATCAGAAGCCGGTAGGAACGTTGCAACCTTTGCCGATACCACAGTGGAAATGGGATCACATAACCATGGATTTTGTAGTTGGTTTACCCCAGACAACTAGGAATCATGATTCCATTTGGGTAATAGTGGACAGATTGACTAAGTCTGCCCATTTTCTACCGGTGAGGACGACGTATACAGCTGAGAAACTCGCTCGAGTATATGTGGATGAGATAGTACGTTTGCATGGAGTGCCAGCAACGATAGTTTCTGACATAGTTCCTCAGTTTACGAGTCGTTTTTGGGAACAGTTGCACCGAGCGTTGGGAACGCAGTTAAGGTTCAGTACAACTTTTCACCCGCAGACCGATGGACAGTCTGAGAGGACTATTCAGATTTTGGAAGATCTCCTTCGAGCTTGTGTTTTGTAGTTTCTAGGCAACTGGGATGTACATCTGAGTTTGATAGAGTTTGCCTACAACAACAGTTATTAGCAGAGCATTGACATGGCTCCTTATGAGGCTTTGTATGGAAGGAAGTGTAGATCTCCTTTGTGTTGGTATGAGTCTGGTGAGTATCAGCTTTTGGGTCCTGAGTTAGTTCAGCAGACAACAGATAAGATCAAAGTGATACAACAACATTTGAAAGTGGCACAGGACAGGCAGAAGTCTTATGCTGACAACCGCCGACGACCTTTGGAATTCCAAGTAGGAGACAAAGTGTATCTCAAAGTCTCGCCGTGGAAAGGTGTGTTAATGTAACATCCCTGACCTGGGTTATAACCTAACCCAAGAAGTTTTGCCTAAATATGTAATTATATACTTGTGAATACTCCCTGGCATGTAATTAAGTTCCTCAGGAACATTTACTTTCAATTTTGCTCCTTTATATGTAAAGTTGTAGCATTGTTTTGTAGTGCAGGGACCTATGTGCAAATTACCCAGTTAAAGGGGTTAACTTGCAATGTTCACAGGTTAAGATGTTCTTATGATAATAAGACATCATATGAGTAAATATGATGAAGTAAGAAGGATTTTCCAATCTTGGGCATCAAGATGCAGCTTGTGGAATGATCCTTGTGCTTAAAAACCCTAATTTGGAGTAAAGTGCAATTTACCCAAATAGAGGGGTGTAATTTGTAAAATTCACCTTCTAGAACATCTTTTATAACTCTTGCCATCAATTTAGAGTAGAGATGATGAAAAGGGGACATCAATGAATAATCAGATAAGAAAAATGATCCTTGTGGTAAAAATCACCGAATATGGGTATGGAAACCTTTCATGTATGTACCTTAGTTGAAAGTTGGCTTTCTTTACCCTTATATCTTGAGGTTTCATGATCTTTGCATAAGTTTAGATGAGTTTGGACGTGCCTTGAGCAAGGAGGGACTTAGATGTAAATTCCATACTTGAGAGGTCCTTATGGTGTAAAAAGGGCTAAGGTATATAAGCCTCTTTCCCCTCTTAGCAAGGGAACGATCCTTTCCCTTTCATTTCTTTTTCCCTTGCTCAAAACAACTAAGGAGAGCTCTGGAGCTCAGGAGGACGACCAGGGGAGTGCAAGGTAGGTTTGGATCCTTCCCTTTTTCTTAATTCTTGGGAGAAACTCGAATTCAAGGTCAAATTCATGGCTAGCTCACTTAGTTCTATCTTTCTAGCCATCTTTTCTCAACTTTCCTTGGAGGATTCACCTTGGCCGACCTGTGGAGCTTCTAGGACGCCATTAAAGCTTGGAACTTGGAGGCTTGGAGCCCTAGGAACAACCTTTAGGCGGGTTTTATAACTCTAAACTCTTGCTTTATATGCATACTTTGTTCTTGCAAATTAGCATGCTAGTTCTTCTTCTACCTCCCTTCTTCCTTGCACTTTTGCAAGCAAAACGGTGGAAGAACCGACCTTGACAGAGGTTGAAGATGAGGGGAGTGAATCCCTATGTTACTTTATCAGACGACCTTGGACCCTTTTGGTCCAAACAATTGCAAACCGTTTAAGGTCAAACGGTTTCAAACCGTTTGATCCCAAACGGTCTTGCAAGACCGTTTGGATTGAAATGGTCTCAAGACCGTTTGATAGGGTTGACTAAGGGACGAACGTTTGAGGGTCTGTTGGTTATATATTGAATTTCATTCCTGCAAAGAATCAAAGTTTAATTCTTAACCATTTGAGAGTTGAAGGCACTTCAACATCCAAACCCTAATCGGGTCAAAATTGCTGTTTTAAAACATAGATCTTGTTGAGTTTTGGGTTGAAGGACCCAAACGGTCTCAAGACCGTTTGGGGGTTCCTCCAAACAGTCTCAAGACCGTTTGGGCACAACCCAAGACCGTTTAAAGGTCTAGGGTTGAGATAATCTAATGGTTTGAAGATCCAATTGCAATAAGTTGATGAATTGATAAAAATGCTGATTTTTGACCTAATTGGAGTTCAACCCTAATCTAACCGACTTGGTTTTTGGTCAAACTTTGGGAAAACGGTCTCAAGACCGTTTGGATGATCTCCAAACGACCTCAAGACCGTTTGGGCCATGTTTGGGCCCAATTGGAGGTCAATTGATAGGTTCAACCTTGAATTGATTCACAATGTTGAATATTGATGACCATCCGATTTGAAACCCTAATTGAGAAGGATTCAACCCTAATTGGCTTTCAATTGAGGGTCAATTTGATGTCCAAGTGATTGAGGTTAATCTTAGTTAACTCAATTTATAAGTGGTTAATATGGCTTTGGCCAATTGAGGGCTTCAACATACTTAACCATGACTAATTGTAACTTTTGAACCACTTTGGAGGTCCAAACGGTTTGAGCCCATTTGGACCAAACAGTCTCAAGACCGTTTGGATCCAAATGGTCTTGATGCGATGATTTTGAGTCGCATTTATAGACCGATTTCATATGTGTTTTGTGCCTTAATTACTCATTTTCATGGATATTATTGCATAATTCACTTTATTTGGTCTTTGCCATCATTTTATATCAAATCCCCTTTGTTTCACTATTTTAAGCATTATTGATCATCTTATCATAAATCGTGTGGATTTACTTGGTCTTGTTGTGCAATTTCAGGAAGAACAAGTATCTGCATCCGTCGATACCATCGACGGATGTCGATACCATCGGCCAAGCCACAGGTTGTCAGCCGAGAAGAGCAATACAGAGTCGATACCATCGACACCCATGTCGATGGCATCGAGATGTCTCCAGGCTGCTGGCGAGGATGAAGTCGATACCATCGACGCAAGTCGATGCCATCGACACAAGGAGAGCTACAGCGTCACTAAACGACAACAACCGACGCTAAAGGAGTCGATACCATCGACACCCAAGTCGATGGTATCGAGATCACCACAGGCGCCCAGAATAAAAGAAAGGAAAGCTGCCGCTAATCCGCTGGGTCGATACCATCGACCCGCGTCGATGGTATCGACGCCGGCAGATATGCGTTGGATTTGTTTTGATTTCGATCGGACGGCTGTTGTTATTTGACGACCTAATTAGGGACTTATACCTAATGACGGCCGCCCAGACGTGATCATCATCTCATTTTTGGATTGCACGAGTGCCGAGGAGGAGAGAAAGGAGAACGGAGGCCGAGAAGCTCATCCCGGTTGATTCGGACGCTGCCGAAGACAATTTCCACCACCGACAGGCGGGGAAAGTTTGTGTTCTACGCCAAGGATCCACCGGTTCTTCTCCGTTCAGGGGTTTTTCCCATCTATTTCACGTTTTTCTTATGAATTCCCCAATTTCTACCATGTATTCGTGTAAGATGAACATGAGAGGCTAAAACCCTCAATCGTTAGGACCGGGAGTAGCCCGGGGATACATTGTATGATGATTTTAGATTGATAATTCATATTTTTCTCTCATATCCGTGGTATAAATTCGTTTTCTCTATTGCTATTGTTATGTTTGATCACCATAATAATAAATTAATGCCCTTAATCACTTCGACAGAAGGATTAACGGTTGAAAAGAGACGAATTCTACATTAATTAATAAAACCCTTGACAAAGGAGTTGTAAAATTAATGGTGGGAACTGAGGGATCGATCTTAATGCGCTTAGTTTAGGGGAATGATTACTATGATGATGGAATCAACCTAAATCTAAGTAGTGGATTACACCACGACAGTGGGTAATTCTCATTTCAGGCCACTACCCGGATAGAGAGAGAAGTGTGAGGAATTACATGAAATCTAATACAATGTTGACCCGTGGTGAAACCACCATCCTAAAGATATCCTTTTAATTGATTAAATTACCCTTTAATTGATTGTTTTCTTTGTTTGATTTTTATTTTCTTTTAATTTGAACAACAAAACCTTACTTTGTTAATCGGTCTAGCTGATTGCGATTAGTTAGTAGAAGTCTCCAATAATTCACGTATCCCTGAGTTCGACTCGGGCCTCACAAGGCCTATATTACTCGACGCGTATACTTGCGTTTAAGCACGTAGTAAAATACACGTCAAGTTTTTGGCGCCGTTGCCGGGGATACGGCGAATTATTGGCACTTTGAGTGCTAAGAGCGGCCATTCTAGGCCACATTTTTTTTATTAATTTTAAAACAATTTTAAAAATTCCTTTTTTTCTCTATAATTGTGTTAACTCGTTCAAAGCATTGTACTGACCCCCTATTTCCATATTTCAGGTACTTTGCATGGTGCACACACGTAGTCGAGACTACGTGAATCGCACACCTGAGGTTCCATCTGCGGGACCAGAGGACGAGGACTACTACGAGCAGGAATACCAAAGTGATATAAATTCTGAATCAGAGCAAGAACAAGCAGAAGAAATGGCTGAAACACAGACAATATGGGAGAAGATCAAGGCGTCTTCTTCCTCAGCATCAAAGGGGCCCATAAAGAAGCAGGCGATCAACATACCGACATACAAGATCGATCCAGCACTGATTAACCTGGTTAAATCAAACGCATTTCACGGATTAAAAAATGAAGATCCAGTGGCCCACATCATCCAGTTCGTGGAGAATTGCGATATGGTGAAAATCGACAGGTTCCCGCAAGATGCGTTGTATCTCAAGTTGTTCCCAAGTTCCTTGGCTGGAGTAGCAAGAGAGTGGCTTCATAACCTCGACGACGAGTTTGTTGAATCATGGGATCACATGGTGGAGGTTTTCTTCGAGAGGTTCTTTCCTCCTGAGAAGACCAATGATATGATCCGGAAGATCCACAATTTCACCCAACAGGCGGGTGAAACCTATTCTGAGACTTGGGAGCGATTTCAAGTCATGTTGAGGAGATGTCCACACCATGGACTAGACAAGGAAACCCAAGTGAAAATCTTCTACTTTGCTCTGTCTGAACATGATAGAAGCAACCTGGACTCGGCTGGATCCAGATTTTTTCTGAATAACACCGATACCAGATGTTGGGAGATATTGAAAAACATGGCTAGGAAGCAGTCATGGGGTGACAGAGGTGCCGTGGAACATGTCAAGGCTGTTGGTGAATCCAGAATAGTGAGGGAGCTGAATGCCAAGTTAGATCTTCTAGCCAAGAAGGTGCTAACTAAGGAGGATGCATCTGAGGATGAGGAAGCCCAAGTGAAGTTCATGCAACAACAGGGCTATAGAAACAATGACTATGCATGGAGAAAGGATAAAAAGTTTTCATGGAAGGATCCGAATAATTTTCTGCAGGATCTGGATGCCAAACCACAACAAAGAACCGAGGATAAGAACACTGAATTACTAACTCAAATGGTCCAGCAAAACCAAGAGATGATGGCCATGTTTGGAAAACAATTGCAATCTCAAGGTGATATTCTAACCAAGTTTGGGCTGACGCTGCAAAGCCATGGAGCGCAAATGCGGGCATTAGAGACCACCGTGGCACAGATTTCAAATGAAGTGGCGGCCATCAAGCACGCCAATCAACAGAAACCAGCTGAGAATGCGAACGTGGCTCAAGCACATCATCAGGTTAAGTACATGTCGGTGGTAAGAAATGAGGAATCTCAGGTGCAAGAAATTGTAGAAGAAAGAAAAATGACTTTCAATGTGAATGCAACAACGGCGATACCATATCCACGCACGTACAATAGATTGCCGGGCGGAAACCATTTCTTTCGGAAATCAGAGAGAGTTGTGAGTATGGTATCTCCATCTAGGCAAGATGAGCAGGTGCAGGTTCTTTGTGCACATGTGGAGACATCTGAGGCGAGAGAGGAACCACAACAAGCTGCCACTATTGATGATGTCTCGCCAAAGCCCACGTTTGAGGGAATAATTGAAGCAAGCTTAGGGGAGGTACCCCCGAAAAGCTCTTATGTGCCACCTCATAGGCGTGTTGAGGCAGCAGATGTTTCAAATGTGGTTAATCCTAAGTCAAAGAAAGAGCATCGTCACTTTAAGAAATTTCTGGAGATATTCCGAAAACTCCACATCAATATTCCATTAGTGGAGATGATCGAGAAAGTACCCGCCTATGGGAGGTTTATCAAGGAAATCATCAATAAGAAGAGGCAGATAAAAGACGATGAAATTTATTGGATGAATGAGACAGTGAGCTCTATGATTCACGGGAGTTCACCAAAGAAGAGAAAGGACCCAGGAGGTTTTTACATACCGTGTTCAATAGGTGGTCAACATGTTTCTAAAGCGCAATGTGATTCCGGCACTAGTATAAATCTCATGCCTTTGGCTACATTTCAAAAGTTGGGGTTAAAAGAGATAAAGAAGTTGGCTGCAACAATTGAATTAGCAGATGGGTCTACAGTGAGACCCTATGGAGTATGTGAAGATGTTCTCGTCAAAGTGGATAAATTCATATTCCCTGTGGACTTTGTCGTCATGGATATGCCACCACTCCAAAGTTGTGAAATTCTCCTTGGAAGACCGTTTCAAGCAACGGCAGACGTTGTGACTGCTTTAGGGAGAGGTACTTTGTCCTTGGGTATTGGAGGAGATCGAGTCGAATTCAAATTACCGAATGATCCTCTAAGCCCAGTTCCCAAGGTGAAAAGATGATGATTGTCACACCGTCTAGCCTAAGACGCTAAAGAAGGGCGCTTGTTGGGAGGCAACCCAACCATTGGTACATTAGGATAGTTTAATGTTAGGTGTAGTTTGCTTTTATTTTGTTTACTTTTTAGTTTAAAAATGATACCTTGATCCGTTTGTTAAATGTGCAGGAACAGGCAGGGTCGATACCATCGACACATCAGTCGATGGTATCGACATGGGTTCAGGTTGACACCAGCAGAAATCGCACTGCGTCGATACCATCGACGGCCCCGTCGATGGCATCGACATGGTCACAGGCAGGTCGCAATAAAAGTGTCGATGGTATCAACACCTCAGTCGATACCATCGAGATCTCTGGAGATATTCAGACAAATTTTTCTCAGTCAACTCGATACCATCGATGGCCTCGTCGATGGTATCGACATCATCACAGGTTGAATGCAATAAACGGAGGTGTCGCAATAAAAGCAAGTCGATACCATCGACACCCGTCGATGGCATCGACGGACATGTCACCGATCCACATGAAGACATCGACGACGATCGCAACAGCCACGTCAGCGATCCGGGTGCTGCGTCGATACCATCGACTTATGTCGATGGTATCGACCCGTCAGCGATCCGGGTTTCTCGATCCAGCAAACGTCAGCCGTCGATACGAGCGACAGATGCGGCTACCTGCGAGACATGTCGATACCATCGACCCGCGTCGATGGTATCGACGGGTCAACAGGGGCACCGATCAAGTCTATTTAAGGGGACTTGCAACGTCATATGACATCACACCCTCAGAGAAAGTATCTCCCATTGCGCCGAGCACTCCCCCGAGCCCTCTACACCTGCGGAGAAGCGTCATCGAGCGAAGATCTTCACCGAGCGGAGAATTTCTCTCCATCTTCACCGAGCTCTTTTCTCCCAATCTCATTCTTCTCGCAATCATGGTGCATACGGGCAGAGCATCTTCATCAAGCGCGCACCCCAGGGAGATCGAAGAGTTTGTTCCTCCTCCAACCGCTTCCATCTCTCGTCCACGCCTCATTCATGCCAACATGGATGTAAGGAAGGTATACGAGGAGATAATGAAGCGGAAGTTCGAGGCCACCCGGTATGTGGACCGGGGAATGATCAGGGACCTGGGATTCGAGGCCGACTTGGCCTATGTGTTGGCCGGGCAAGCGCGGCACACCGGTCGCATATATGAGATGGACTGTCATGCAGATGGGCAGCCGTTCTTTGGCGAATGGCCTACATACAAGGAACTGGTGGCCGAGTTCATGGCGTCTCTTGATATCTGCGTCGTACCAAATGACGTGGTGCCATCGGACCAGACGTGGATCCAGGGAAGGGTGTCCTTCCGACTCTTCAACAACAATTACAACATCACGTTGAAGCAGTTCAACGCCATCTTCAACTGGAACCACAGCCGCCACGATCACCGACGCCCCGACGCCCGCACTGACTACGACAAAATCTTCTCCGAGCTAGTTACAGTGCCGGCAAGGAAGACCGTGAGCTACCACAATGCCACGGTAGCTGATTTTGAGCACCCGTTCGTCCGGGTATTGCATAGGATGCTTAGCTTGACCTTCTTCAGGCGGAGCGATCTTGCTTTGAGCAAGTTTCAGGAGAGCGACTTGTTCTTTCTGTACGCCCTCCTGAAATGTCAAGAGTGCAACTGGGGAGCATTCTGGTTACAGCGCATCATGGCGGTGAAGCGGAGCACAAGGAAGGCTCCAATTCATTTTGGTGGTTTGGTCACCGGGTTGGCGCTTTACTTGGGGCTGAACTTTCAGTCCATGACTCCGATTTCTACACGGAGTAAGGTGAACGTGCAACACTTGCACCGTTCAAACCTCATTCTTATCCGGGACGGGTTGGCGTACGCTCATTGCCACGTCAACCAAGCTTACCAGGAGGCATCCCTGCCGGACGACGTCTTCAACATCGAGGGCAAGCAGCATTTCCGATGGCCCATCATAGCCATCGAGTCCTTGGAAGAAGAAAGCGGAGGTGAAGACCAAGAAGGCGAGGCTGAGGAAGACGAGGAGGCTTTCACACCTCTTCGAGCACGCGTGGCACCACGGAAGCGTCCTAGGATGCACCCGGGAGCATCTTCATCATCTCAGCCCCCGCCGCCATCACCACAGCAAGAGCAGCCAGCTGCGGATCCCTACTCCATGCAAGGGATGTATACCATGCTGCAGGACATCCAGCAGACGCAGCACCAGCATATGACTTTGTATACCGGCATCCATGAGACAACGGGCAGGTTGCTTGATAATCAAAGGGCTATGTTCGAGAACGAGCGGCTCATCCTCGCCAACCAAGAACAAATGCACAACCGGTTGCAGCGGATAGAGACGCAGCAGGAGCCCTTCTTCGACCACTACTGGAGTCGAGACTACTTTGGAGGTTATCCACAGCCTCCGCCGAGGACCCAATATGATCCAAGCTTCCAGGGGGAGTACCCGTCTTGGGATCCTACGGCACCACAATACCCACCACCGCCTCCGCAAGATTGATCAGGGTATCACTGTTCCACCCTTAAGTTGGTTTTTGACTATGAGGCCATAGTCGGATTCAAGCTTAGGGGGGTGGCTGGAACAACTCTATCTTTTATCTTTTCTTTAGTTGTTTTTAGTTTCTGCTTTGTTATTTGTTTTTGCAATTTTAAGTTTTTATTTAGGATCCACATCTATCTAGTGTAATCGTGGATGTCTTAAAAATTGTCAAAAATTGTCATCTTGCTGTTTTCATGGGGAAATTAAGGGAATTTAAAATTTTTCTGTGTCATTTGGATAGCTTTACTTGGTTGTCCTTGGGGAACTTGTTCTATGAAAATGATTGATTATGTCAACTTTGAAGCAATATGTCATACTCACACCCCCATCGACTCATGAAAAGTGGATAGTAACGGTTGTTTGAGCCTAACCTAATCAAATGGTAATGAGACCTTAATCAGATGTAAGAGAAAGAACCCTTTAAACTACTACGCATGTCAGTAAGGAGGGACACATAATTTTCTTCTAAGGTTCAGTCACTTAATCTTGTGATCATTCCACCCCATTTTCTATCATCCACCTAAGAATTGGAAGTAAAGTGCAGTTTCAATTTCTTTTGTGTGCATAGCATGTAGATAGAATTTGCATTGTTATTTTCATACTTTTGCATAAAACGAAAAAAAATGTATAGTGATTCATGCACATTACCTTTAGGTGCATGTCATGTAGTTGCACTCATACTTTCATGATTTTCATGCATAAGTACACCATGTATCTCAGTTGACCTGAAAAGTGATCTAAATTGTTCCATACCCTCGCATTAGTACAAAGATTTCCAATCATGAAGAAAATAGCCTAACACATGTATCTCTAAGCAAGTATGGATATGTGGGCTAAGAGGAAAAGAAAAAAAAATCTGAAAGAAAAAAAAAATTGAAAAAAAAGGAAAAAAAAAAGAATTTAGAAGGAAATGGAATAAGAGGGAGAAAGGAACATGATATCACTTGCATAACAAGGAAACTGAGTACATGATGTGGCTTAATTAGATTTCTATCTCTTTTTGAGGTGGAAGGTTAGTGCATGCATCATTCCACCCAATTTTAAGCATTAGGGCATTTTCAATGTGCATTTGCATCATTTAGGGCATTTTGTTATATGCATTTTGAAACTGTGTAATACTTCCAAATTCTCCCATGAACCACCCATTCCATCCACCCGTTGCTCGGATTGGTAGTCCACCGTGATATTCTCCTCACTCATGTGTATAAGGAGGACGGCTTCCATGTAGATGGTAGTTAGGGCGAGCAACGTAGTTTAGGTGATCACAAGATGCACCATGGCTGAATCGGTGAACTTTATTATGTTAACTGCCCTATGTGATAGTGTTCATCGGTTTGAAGGATAATTTCTTTTATTGATGGTTATTGTCGCCTATAGGGTAATTACTGTTCTGTGATTAGGGTAGGCCAGTTTGAGAACGTTCAGTGGGAGTCATGTGGGATGTGGGGTGATGTGTTGATTGTTAGTTGACATCTGCAATTCTATTCTAAGGATTAGTTGCTCGAGGGCGAGCAATGTTTAAGCTTAGGGGAGTTTGATGCGATGATTTTGAGTCGCATTTATAGACCGATTTCATATGTGTTTTGTGCCTTAATTACTCATTTTCATGGATATTATTGCATAATTCACTTTATTTGGTCTTTGCCATCATTTTATATCAAATCCCCTTTGTTTCACTATTTTAAGCATTATTGATCATCTTATCATAAATCGTGTGGATTTACTTGGTCTTGTTGTGCAATTTCAGGAAGAACAAGTATCTGCATCCGTCGATACCATCGACGGATGTCGATACCATCGACCAAGCCACAGGTTGTCAGCCGAGAAGAGCAATACAGAGTCGATACCATCGACACCCGTGTCGATGGCATCGAGATGTCTCCAGGCTGCTGGCGAGGATGAAGTTGATACCATCGACGCAAGTCGATGCCATCGACACAAGGAGAGCTACAGCGTCGCTAAACGACAACAACCGACGCTAAAGGAGTCGATACCATCGACACCCAAGTCGATGGTATCGAGATCACCACAGGCGCCCAGAATAAAAGAAAGGAAAGCTGCCGCTAATCCGCTGGGTCGATACCATCGACCCGCGTCGATGGTATCGACGCCGGCAGATATGCGTTGGATTTGTTTTGATTTCGATCGGACGGCTGTTGTTATTTGACGACCTAATTAGGGACTTATACCTAATGATGGCCGCCCAGACGTGATCATCATCTCATTTTTGGATTGCACGAGTGCCGAGGAGGAGAGAAAGGAGAACGGAGGCCGAGAAGCTCATCCCGGTTGATTCGGACGCTGCCGAAGACAATTTCCACCACCGACAGGCGGGGAAAGTTTGTGTTCTACGCCAAGGATCCACCGGTTCTTCTCCGTTCAGGGGTTTTTCCCATCTATTTCACGTTTTTCTTATGAATTCCCCAATTTCTACCATGTATTCGTGTAAGATGAACATGAGAGGCTAAAACCCTCAATCGTTAGGACCGGGAGTAGCCCGGGGATACATTGTATGATGATTTTAGATTGATAATTCATATTTTTCTCTCATATCCGTGGTATAAATTCGTTTTCTCTATTGCTATTGTTATGTTTGATCACCATAATAATAAATTAATGCCCTTAATCACTTCGACAGAAGGATTAACGGTTGAAAAGAGACGAATTCTACATTAATTAATAAAACCCTTGACAAAGGAGTTGTAAAATTAATGGTGGGAACTGAGGGATCGATCTTAATGCGCTTAGTTTAGGGGAATGATTACTATGATGATGGAATCAACCTAAATCTAAGTAGTGGATTACACCACGACAGTGGGTAATTCTCATTTCAGGCCACTACCCGGATAGAGAGAGAAGTGTGAGGAATTACATGAAATCTAATACAATGTTGACCCGTGGTGAAACCGCCATCCTAAAGATATCCTTTTAATTGATTAAATTACCCTTTAATCGATTGTTTTCTTTGTTTGATTTTTATTTTCTTTTAATTTGAACAACAAAACCTTACTTTGTTAATCGGTCTAGCTGATTGCGATTAGTTAGTAGAAGTCTCCAATAATTCACGTATCCCTGAGTTCGACTCGGGCCTCACAAGGCCTATATTACTCGACGCGTATACTTGCGTTTAAGCGCGTAGTAAAATACACGTCAGGTCTCAAGACCGTTTGAGGCCAAACAGTCTCAAGACCGTTTGGGGCCAAACGGTCTCAAGACCGTTTGGAGCCAAACGGTCTCAAGACCGTTTGGGCTCAAACGATCTCAAGGTCGTTTGGTCCAATCAATCTCAAGTTGATTTGATCAAACGATTTCAAACCGCATGAGCTTCAAACGGTTTGGAAAGTCAACCTTTCTAAACGGTCAACACATCCAAACGGTCTCAAGACCGTTTGGTGGTTGAAGGTTGAAACCGTTTGAAGGTGTTCAAGGTGGTTTGTACTTAATCAATTGATGATGTAATTGATTCAATGATGATCTAATCTAAACCCTAATGGTAACCTAGGTCATTAAGGGACTAAGTGATTAATGAGTTGACCCATGATGGTGATCATGAGGTAAATTACCAAAATACCCTTGAGGGGTTTAATGGAGTAAAACCTTATTCTAATCAAACCCTAATCACATGATAGTGATGTTTTGGCTTATGTTAGTCAATGAGGACTTAACCCAACCTGATCTAGAGTGGTGTTATCACCATCTACTAGTAAGAGGAGAGAGAAAGTATCCTAAGAGAGAGAAAGTACCCTTTTATGGTGGAAACGTAAGTAAGATACTTTCAATACACATGAATGTACATGAGTAGGGAATGATCCACCCATGTGAGATCATGGAAACCCTAATTATGATGTCTAGTGAATCTTAATCTTATTTAAGAGCTTTAATGATGATGTTTCTCATACATGATGATGTAATGAGTACAATTCACCATGGAGTGAATAGTAAACCCTAATTCTCGGGTGGTGACATGAAAGATGAATAGTAAACCCTGATTGATGAATTGTTTACTATTACCAGTTGAATTAACCTTGCAGGTTGTTATGAGATGATGATCATATCCAGGTATGGATTATAATACTATATTCATTGAAAGCATGTCTTAAGCTTTATGAATAAGTGAAATATCTTGATGCACTGCTAGTGACATCTATTGAGATTTATGGGCTGTAAGAGCTATAAATACCATCAAGGTCATGCTTAACAAATGACTTGTGATGAAATGATTGAGAACAGATGATTGAAAAGAATTAGGCTTGCTACATTTTAGTATTCTCATTTATAGTTGTTATGCTAATGTTATTGTTTGAAGAACAATGTATGATGTTAAAAGAATACTGAATGTACCTAACTAATCAAGTGTAATGTAGAGCCCTGATCATGGATCCATCATTGTCAGAGTCTAAATGATGGTGAAACAAGTTTTCCCAAGGGAACTCCTGGATCACATACTTTTGAGTATGTGGGGTATATGGATGTGTAGAACCTTACATCCTAGTGTAGGAATTGATGTAGATTTTTATAGTCCGTCAAACCTTCACTACAAACCCAAAAGGTGAGATGTATCACTATTCTCCCAAAGTAAACACAAACACCATATCGGTGAAAGATAATCAAGAAATCTTCCAATGACGAAGAGAGTACAGAACGCCACTGTAACTCTAAAAACATAGCGAAGGTCCAGTTTACCCTGGTGAGCTATAAATAGCAGACGTCCTGCCAGATGTCCTACAAACAATCCTCTAACTGACTGAGGAAGATGAGGTCATAAGAATCCGGCTCTTTTAATGACCTATGTATGATACTGATGTGACTTCTTAGCGATCAGTTGGAGTATGAGTGGTATGCCTCATCTCCACAGGGCATAATAATGTTTGAAAAACATAATCAACAGCGTAGTATTACTTGATTGATGTTACACTGGATAAAGTATATGTTCTTCATGTTTCATAAATGTTGAACTCTTGCTTATTATCAAAACTGCTAATGAATGCTTTGAAAGCTTTTACTGCTTAAGTTATTCTTTGTTTGCTTATAAAGCTTCTAGTGGAGAGTTATAACTCTCGCTGGGGCAATTATGTATAATTGTCTCACCCCGTAGACTTCAACTTTTTAGGTGGTCGTCGAAGACGGAGGAACCGGTCTAAAGGTGACCAATCCCAGCAGCAGCAGCACCAGGAGCAGCAGTAAATCTCAGGTGGAGATTCAGCCTGCTATGTGGTGTAGTTAGAGTCAGTCCTATGTGTCCTCTGTACTCTCAGGTCTTGGAGTGTTTTGGTTATGAGTTCTTGAGATTTTGTATCATGTTGTATATAATTACTCAATAAGTAATTTGACAGAGAGGTATACAGTTTAAATCCTTTTTCTATGGAAAAGGTTTGTGGTTTCAAGCTCTTGTCTCAAAAAGTTTTAATTTCCCGTGATTTTTGTCTTCCGTTGATTATCGATTGCTTCCGCTCGTGTTTATATCGTGGTTTGGAGATCGGAGCCCGCATTTAAGTGGTATCAGAGCTCTAGGTTCACTGAGTCTATAGAGGCATAGGACTTAGGAAGTCGAGTCTATCTTTAGTATTCCTTCCTTATCTAATAGAATCTTCTGCTCCTCAAGAGGAGAAGATACATAAGAATGTCAGAGCCACATGATGAGAACGTGGTAGAAAGTAGTGCTAGTGCACCTCAAGGCGGTGCAGGAGTACCAGAGATAGAACAGCCTGTACCTGAGCAACCCAGAGAGCCACCCCAGTTCGACCCAGCCGACATGGGTAACCCAGCAGTTCAGACGATGTTCGGGAAGTTTATGACTGCCATGACACACATAACCGACAGGATGCCTATGCCTGTACCCAGGGCACCTGTCCAACCAGAAGGTCAAGGTATCGGAAAAACGTTCGAGCGACTATGTCGTGTCGGAGCTACCGAGTACCTTGGGACTGCTGACCCCGCAGATGCTGATCTATGGTTGACGGAGTTGGAGAAGGCTTTCAGGATTCTCAATATCCCTGAAGCTGAGAAGGTCAGACATGCTGTCTATCTTCTCAAAGGAAATGCTGGTCATTGGTGGACAATGGAAGAGCAGAAGAGACCTGGAATGGAGATCTCGTGGGAAGATTTTCGGCGGGAATTTATTCATATATATTTCCCAAAGACCTTCCTAGATGAGAAGATCTCTCAATTTGAGAGACTGAGGCAGGGAGTAATGAACATTAGCGAGTACGAAGCTAAGTTCATGGAGTTGTTGTGGTTTTGTCCGCACATGGCTGCCACAGAAGAAGAAAGAATCAGGAGATTCAAGAGGGGTTTGAATGCTGACATGAGTGCCCCCGTGTCAGCCTTAGAAAACCGAGAGAGATTCTCTACCTTCGTTGAGTCAGTCCGAAGGATATTGAGATCTATGGTTGAGAAGAGGCAAACTCAGAAAAGATATCCACAGTTACAGGGTTCTTCATCTAGGGACTTTAAGAAGCCTAGATCCTCTGCACCTAACCCTCCACCACCTAGATCTAGTTCTCAGACTCAGTGGTCTCCAAGTAGAGGTAGAGGATGAAGAAAACCACCTCAGGAGACTCAGAGTTCTGCATCAATGTCAGTTACTGGACCACCCAGACCACAACAACTGGAGAGAAGTTGCTACAACTGTGGTAAAGTGGGACACTTGATGAAGGACTGCCGATCTAAGCCTGTCAGTGTGACACAGCCTTCGATACAGAATCAAAAAGGATCTCAGAGAATGCAATCTCAAGGGGCAGCTCGAGGACGTGGACAAGCGTCTCAAGTTGGATCATCAGCACCACCTCAACACCAGGCGACAACGAGGTTCTATGCTATGAACCCACCAGAGGCAGTGGTCGATCCACAAGTGGTGACAGGTCAGATGGAACTTTTATATTCTAATATGTCTAAACCTTGTGTAGTATCTATTCTGATTGACCCGGGTGCTACGCACTCTTTCATCACTCGAAGAGTGATTCACAACTGCAATATGACAGTTAGTCATAGGGCAGATAGTTTGCTGTTGGAGACTCCATTGAGAGGGTCTGCCGTTTTGCAGGATGTATGCTCTCCCTGCATCCTCTTCTTTTCTGATCATCGCATTCAAGTGGACCTTATACCACTTGATATGCAAGGATTTGATGTAATCCTCAGAATGGATACCTTGGAAAGGTATCGAGTTGTCTTGGATTGTGAGTCCAAGTCGGCAGTGTTTGCTGATGAAAGCAACACATGGATCTTTCAAGGAGAAAGAAAGATTCTGCCCACTTGTCTTGTATCAGCTATGGTTGCTGATAAGTTGATGAGGCAAGGATGTTATGCATTCTTGGCCCATGTGGTAGATGTTACCAAGGAGAGTCCCAACCCTGTTGAAGTTCCTATTGTAACATCCCTGACCTGGGTTATGAGTTAACCCTAGGTGTTTTGCCTAAATATGTAATTAAATCTTTGTGATTAACTCTGAGCATGTAATTAAGTTTCTCAGAAACATATATTTCAGTATTTGCTCCTTTTTATTTAAAGTTGTAGCATTGTTTTGATATACAGGGACCTATGTGCAATTTACCCAGTTGAAAGGGTTAGCTTGCAATTTGCACATGATGAGATGTTCCTTTGATGTTGAGACATCACGAGAATCTTTTTGGTAAAGTTTTAGGGATTTCCCAAGCTTGGGCACCAAGGTGCAGCTGTGGAAGCAATCCCGGTGCTTGAAACCCTAATTTGGGGTAAAATGCAATTTACCCAAATTAAGGGATGCAAATTGTAAAAATATATCATCTAATGTATCCTTTAAGACTCTTGCCATCATTTAGAGAAGAAATGATGAGGAAGTCACCTCAATTGAATTATTAAGTTATGAAATATACCTTTTGATTGAATAATCAGGGTATATGTGCAATAGCTCTTTATGTATGTACCTTAGTATTAGATTGATCTTCTTTGCCTCTTTTTCTAGACCTTAAGAGAAGGTTTGTCCTTAGAATAAAGAGGAAGGGACGAGAAAGTAATGAAGGAAGGACCTAGTTGGAATTATGGGAAACATATGGGCCTTTAATGAAACCCCACCCAAGTATATATACACACTTTACCTCTCAAGCAAAGGAACCTTTCCTTCGTGCATATCACTGTTTTCCCTTGTTTGGCTGACTAAGGACTGTCTTGGAGCTCAAGAGGAACGACCAAGGGTGCAAGGTAGGTTTGGGACCTTCTTTTGCCTAAATTCCATGGTCAGAACTCGGATTCAAGGTCAAGTTGATAACTAGCTCACAAAACCCTACCTTTCTAGCCATCTCTTTTCATCTTTCCATGGAGTTTTTACCTTGGCCAACCTGTGAGAGCTCAAGGACGCCATTAGAGCTTGGAGCTTGAAAGCTTGGAGCTCAAGGAGCAAGCTTTAGGCGGGTTTTATAACTCTAAACCCATGCTTTACTATATACATCTCTTTTATGCGGTTAGATGATAGTTCTTCATGTTCCCTACTTTTCTTTGCTACCTTGCAAGCAAATCCGTGGGATATCCATACTGTTCTTGAGCTAGGAGATGAAGGTGTGATTTCCAAGAAAAACCCACCGCTTTTCACTTTCTTAAACGGTCTCCCTAACTTGCTCTCACGGTCTCAGGACCGTGAGGTGAGCAAACGGTCTCTGGACCGTGAGAGGGCAAACGGTCCTCACGACCGTTTGAACCCATTGACCGAGCGTGGACCGTATAAGAAATCTGTTCCTAATTATGTAGGCTAATCACCCTCAAAAATTTAGAGGTTAACTCCAAAGGAATTAGGAGATATGGCCTTTTTAAGTAACACCTTTAATTGAATTTATTCCTGATTTTCAAACAGTCTGAAATTGCCTTTTTGGGTAAACGGTCTCAAGACCGTGTAAGGTCATTGACCAAGCTTTTACCATATGAAATTACTGTTTAAAATTATGTTAATTAACAATTCACCAAGTTTGATGGTCTAATTCCAAACGAGCTAAAAGTTGAAGGGTGATTACTAGGGCTAACCCTAGATGAAATCAGTACTGAAATTATGGTGACTTAATTAGGGTTTTTAGGGTTGATTGACCTAAACGGTCTCAAGACCGTTTGGGGGTCATCCAAACGGTCTCAAGACCGAGAGGACAATCACCCAAGACCGTTTGAAGGTCTAGGGTTAAGCTAATTTTATCAATTAAGGACCCAATTGCAATAAGTTATCAATTAATCAAAATTCTGATTTTGTGACTCAATCATGGTTCAACCCCTATCAAATCACATTAGATTTTGATGAAATATTGAGAAAACGGTCTCAAGACTATGTGGGGTCCACCCACATGATCTCAAGACCGTTTGGGCCAAGTTTGGGCCCAATTGGAGCTCAATTGAAGGGTTCAACCTTGTGTTGATGCACATTGTTGAGTGTTGATGGGTGAACATTGATAGACCCTAATTGGTCAACAATTGAGGGTCAATTGAATGACCAATTGGTTAAGCATAATCTTAATTGACCTAATCCATAAAGTGGTCACCATGGCTTTGACCTTTTAAGGGCTTCAACATTGGTTGACATCATCGGTTGTAACCATTGAACTTTGTTGATGGTCCAAGCGGTTGAGACCATGTGAGCCTCGCGGTCTCAAGACCGTGAGAGGGATCGCGGTCTCAAGACTGTGAAAGGGCTCGCGGTCTCAAGACCGTGAGGGGCCTCGTGGTCTTGAGGTCAAAGGTGAGCAAACGGTCTACATAACCTTCGCTGTCTTGAAACCAAGTTGAAGGCTCGCGGTCTTGGAATAAGATGAAGGCTCGTGGTCTTGGAGTAAGATGAGGGCTCACGGTCTTGAAAAGTCAAAATAGAGCAAACGGTCAACACACCCTCGCGGTCTTGGAAGTCAAAATTGGCTAAACGGTCAACTCTTTCAAACGATCTCAAACCAATTGGAGGTTGATGGTTGAGATCGATCAAGGTGATTCAAGGTTGACTTCACTCAATCATTTGAAGATATAAATGGATCAATTATGCCCTAATCTAAACCCTAATGATAACCTAGGACATTAAGGGATTAATTGACTAATGACTTGACCATGATGATGATCAATGGGGTAAATTACCAAAATACCCTTGAAGGGTCAATTGAGTAATACCTTGATCAGATCAAACCCTAATCACATGGTGGTGATGTTTTTGGGTATGTTAGCCTATGATGACTTAATCCAACCTGACCTAGAGTGGTGTTATCACCCTCTACTAGTATGAGGAGAGAGAAAGTACTTCTAGAGAGAGAAAGTACCCTTTTTAGGTGGAAACTCAATTAAAGAACCTTCAATACACATGAATGTGCATAATTAGGGTATGATCTTCCTGTGTGAAGTCATAGAAACCCTAATTATGATGAATGATGAATCTTTAACTAATCTGAGAGCATCAATGATAATGATACTCATACATGATGATGTTATGAGTTCAATTCAATGTAATGTGAATAGTAAACCCTAATTCAAGGGTGATGACATGTAATGTGAATAGTAAACCCTAATTCAAGGGCAATGGCATGCAAATGAGTATTAAACTCCAATTGATGAGAATCAGAGGAGTTAACTGTTATGATAATAGTGGGAAATGTATTCCTTATTTTTGTATTACCTTTATCAGTTGAATTAACCATGCAGGTTCAGATATGAAGGTGATCTTATCCAGGTATGGATATTGATGTTATATTCATTGAAGGCATGTTGTTAGCCTTATGAATAAGAAAAGTAACTTGATGCCCAGTCAGTGGCATCCATTGAGTTAATGTGCTGTAAGAGCCATGAATACCATCAAAGTCATGCTTTAGAGATGACTTGTGATGAGTATGATGAGAAATTACGATTGATATGAGTTAGGCATGTTACATTTAGTATTCTTCCTTTATAGCTGTTATGCTACTGTTATTGTTTGGAGAACAATGTATGTTGTTAAAGAATACTGAATGTACCTAACTAATCAAGTATAATGTAGAGCCCTGATCATAGATCCATCATTGTCAGAGATCAAGTGATGGTGAAACAGGTTTTCCTTAGGGAACTCCTGGAGCACATACTTTTGAGTATGTGGGGTACATGGATGTGTAGAACCTTACATCCTAGTGTAGGAAAGTGATGTAGATGTGTAATCCATCCATCCTTCACTATAATTCCATACCGTATCAGTGGTAGGTAAACATGAAACCTCCTGATGACAAAGAAAACACAAATATCCGTATCAGTGGAGATAAACATGAAATCTCCTGATGACGAAGAGAGTACAGAACGCCACTGTGACTCTAGAATAGCGAAGGACCAGTTTACCCTGGTGAGCTATAGTAGTAGAGACACGAGATGTCCTACAAGTGATCCTCTTACTGACTGAGGAAGGTGAAGGTCATGAGAATCTGACTCTCTTGATGACCTAAGTATGATACTGATGTGACTTCTCAGCGATCAGTTGGAGTATGAGTGGTATGCCTCATCTCCACAGGGCATAATGTTGTTTGTAAAACATAATCAACCACGTAATATACTTGTTAGAGATAACTCCAAGTTAGTTGATTAATGTTACACTGTAATAGTGCTTATATTTCTTCATACCTCATAGATGTTGAGTTCTTGGTTATAGTTGCAACTGTTATTGAATACATTGAAGGCTATACTGCTTAAGATATTCTTTGATGTTATAATAAAGCTTCTGGAGGAGAGTTATAACTCTCGCTGGGACAATTATGTAAAATTGTGTCACCCCGTAGACTTCAACTTTTAGGTGGACGTCAGAGACGAAGGAACCAGCCTACAGGTGATCAGTCTCAGCAGCAGCAGCACCAGGAGCAGTAGTAGAATCTCAGGTGGAGATTATCCTGCCATATGGCGTAGTTAGAGTCAGTCCTATGTGTCCTCTGTACTCTTAGGTCTTGGAGTCTTTTGTTATGTGATCTTGAGATTTTGTATCTTGATGTATATAGTTACTCAAGAAGTAATTATCCTGAGATGTAAATAGTTTATCTCTCTTAATGAAAGAAGCTTTTATGGATCCAAGCTCTTGTCTCGAAAAGTTTTAATTTCCTGTGATTTTTGTCTACCGCTGATTATCGAATCGCTTCCGCTAAGTTTTAATTGTGTTTATGTCATGGTTTGGAGATCAGAGCCCACAATTAGTGGTATCAGAGCCCTAGGTCAGTTGAGTCTACAGAGGCATAGGACTTAGGATGTCGAGTCTATCTTTAGTACTCCTTCCTTATCTAATAGAATCTTCTGCTCCTCAGGAGAAGAAGATACCTAAGGATGTCAGAACATCATGATGAGTTCGTGGCAGAGAGTAGTGCTAGTGCACCTCGAGGCGGTGGAAGAGTTCCGAGAATAGAACAACCTGCACCTGAGTCACCAAGAAAGCCACCCCAGTTCGACCCAGCTGACATGAGTAACCCAGCTGTACAGACGATGTTCGGGCAGTTCATGACTGCCATGACACACATAACCGATAGGATGCCCATGCCTGCACCTAGGGCACCTGTCCAGCATGAAGCACAAGGTATCAGTAAGACGTTCGAACGACTTCGTCGTGTCGGAGCTACTGAGTACTTCGGAACTGCCGACCCTGCAGATGCTGACTTATGGTTGACAGAGTTGGAGAAGGCTTTTAGGATTCTTATGATTCCGGAAGCTGAGAAGTTAGACATGCTGTCTATCTTCTCAAAGGCAGTGCTGGTCACTGGTGGAACATGGAAGAGCAGAAGAGACCTGGAGTAGAGTTCTCATGGGAATAATTTCGTCGGGAATTTATCAATAAATATTTTCCAAAGACCTTCCTAGATGAGAAGATCTCTCAGTTCGAGAAACTAAGGCAGGGTATGATGAACATTAGCGAGTATGAAGCTAAGTTCATGGAGTTGCTGCGGTTCTGTCCGCACATGGCTGCTACGGATGAGGAAAGAATCAGAAGATTCGAGAAAGGTTTGAATTCTGATATGTCAACCCCTGTATCTACCTTAGAGAACCGAGAGAGATTCTCTACCTTCGTTGAGTCAGTCCGAAGGATAGAGAGATCTGTGGTTGAGAAGAGACAAACCCGTAAAAGATATCCACAGTTCCAGGGTTCTTCATCTAGGGATTCCAAGAAACCTAGATTCTCTGCACCTAACCCTCCACCACCCAGATCAAGTTTTCAAACTCAATGGACACCAAGCAGAGGTAGAGGACAGAGTCAACCGCTGCAAGGGATGCACAGTTCTGCATCTGTGTCAGTCACTGGACCACCCAGACCACAACAATAGGAGAGGAGTTGCTATAACTGTGGTAAGGTGGGACACTTGATGAAGAATTTTCGTTCTAGGCCTGTCAGTGTGACACAACAACCTCCGAGACAGAATCAATAGGGATCTCAGAATAGACAACATCAAGGAGCAGCTCGAGGACGTGGACAAGCGTCTCAAGCTGGATCATCAGCACCACCTCAACACCAGGCGACTGCGAGGTTCTATGCTATGAACCTACCTGAAGCAGTGGTCAATCCACGGGTAGTGGCAGGTCAGATGGAACTTTTATATTCTGATATGTCTACATCCTGTGTTGTATCTATTCTGATTGATCCGGGTGCTACACACTCTTTCATCACTCGTGGAGTGATTCGTAACTGCAATGTGACTGTTAACCATAGGATAGATATGTTGTTGTTGGAGACTCCGTTGAGTGGGTCTGCCATTTTGTAGGAGGTATGTTCTCCCTGCATCCTCTTCTTTTCTGACCATCACATTCAAGTGGATCTTATACCACTTGATATGCAAGGATTTGATATAATCCTCGGGATGGATACCTTGGAAAGGTATAGAGTTGTCTTGGATTGTGAGTCCAAGTTGGCTGTGTTTGCTGATGAAAGCAACACATGGATCTTTCAAGGTGAAAGAAAGATTCTGCCCACCTGTCTTGTATCAGCCATGGTTGCTGATAAGCTGTTGAGGCAAGGATGTTATGCATTCTTAGCCCATGTGGTAGATGTTACCAAGGAAAGTTCCAATCCTGCTAAAGTTCCTATAGTCAGGGAATTTGAAGATGTGTTTCCTGAAGAACTTCCTGGTATACCACCACCTCGAGAGATTGATTTTGAAATCAATCTGATCCCAGATACGAAACCCAGAGCTCAGACTCCGTATAGAATGGCGCCTGCCGAGATTGCAGAACTCAAGAAACAGCTTCAAGAGTTACTTGAGAGAGGTTTTATCCGACTGAGTACTTCACCTTGGGGTGCTCCGGTCTTGTTTGTTAAAAAGAAAGATGGGTCAATGCGGTTGTGCATCGACTACAGACAACTCAATAAAGTAACAATAAAGAATAAGTACCCTCTACCGAGGATTGATGATCTCTTTGACCAGTTGCGTGGTGCAATAGTCTTTTCAAAGATAGACATGAGGTCTGGATATCATCAACTTCGTATTAAGGATAGTGACATATCCAAGTCTGCCTTTAGGACAAGGTATGGTCACTATGAGTTCACAGTTATGTCGTTTGGACTAACCAATGCACCAGCTGCATTTATGGAACTCATGAATATAGTTTTTTGACCTTTCCTTGATCAGTGTGTTGTCGTCTTCATAGATGACATTCTGATCTATAGTAAGGATGCTCAGCAGCATGAGCAGCATCTTCGCCAAGCTTTGACCTTACTAAGAGAACATAAGCTGTATGCTAAGTTTAGCAAGTGTGAGTTTTGGCTACCGGAGGTATCTTTTCTTGGACATGTGATATCTGCCTCGGGAATTTATGTTGACCCTACGAAAGTAGAATCTGTTCTACAGTGGGAACAACCGAAGACACCGACGGAGATTCGAAGTTTCTTGGGGTTAGCTGGCTATTATCGAAGGTTCATTAAGAACTTTAGTTCTATAGCCTTACCTTTGACCAAGTTGACCCGGAAGGATGTTCCTTTTTCTTGGAGTGATAAGTGTCAACAGTCTTTCCAGCTGTTGAAGGAGAGATTGACAAGTGCACCTGTGCTAGTGCTACCTGAACAAGGAAAAGGATATGTAGTTTTCTGTGATGCTTCCAAGAATGGACTAGGATGTGTGTTGATGCAGGATAAACAAGTGATTTCTTTTGCTTCCCGACAACTTAAGAAACACGAGGAGAATTATCCGACACACGATCTGGAGTTAGCTGCTGTGGTTCATGCTTTGAAGATCTGGAGACATTATCTCTTCGGAGAGACATTCCAGATTTTCACAGACCACAAAAACCTTAAGTATATCTTCTCTCAGCATGAGCTCAACATGAGGCAACGTCGCTGGATGGAGTTAATCAAGGACTACGACTGTACAATTGATTATCATCCAGGTAAGGCCAATGTTGTTGCAGATGCCTTGAGTAGGAAATCAGCAACATCAACCATGAATAGAGCACAACTAAACTCTTTAGTATGCTCTAGGAGAGATATGCTTATCTCTTTAAGGCAAGACAATGTACAGTTGGAAGTGTCATTGTTAGCCGGTCTGTTAGCTGAGATGCATATTAAACCTACCCTAAGAGAGCAGATTAAGGAAGCACAGCTAGGTGATGCTGCAGTTCAACAGATTAGATATGAGTATGGAGATGAAAAGCGAGATGGTTTCCATGACTCAGAGGATCAAGTAGCTTGTTATAATGGAAGGATGATAGTTCCGGATGTGGACAACTTGAGGAAGTTAATCCTGGAAGAAGCTCATTCTTCCATGTATGCTATGCATCCAGGGAGCACCAAGATGTATCCGAATTTGAAAGATTTGTATTGGTGGCCTGGAATGAAGAAGGATGTTGCAGAATTTGTTCTGAGGTGTCCTGTGTGTCAGCAAGTTAATGCTGAACACCAGAAGCCTGCAGGGACAATGCAACCTTTACCCATACCACAGTGGAAGTGGGACCATGTGACCATGGACTTTGTTGTTGGCCTACCCAGGACAAGCAAAGGACATGATTCCATTTGGGTAATTGTTGATAGGTTGACTAAGACAGCACATTTCTTACCTGTCAAAACAACCTATTCTGCTGAAAGGTTATCAGAGTTATATGTTCAAGAGATAGTGCGTTTGCACGGAGTTCCTGTCACAATAGTTTCTGACAGAGGTCCTCAGTTTACGAGTCATTTTTGGGAACAGTTACACCGAGCCTTAGGCACCAAGCTGAGGTTTAGTATGACCTTTCATCCACAGACTGATGGACAGTCGGAAAGGACCATACAAACCTTAGAAGACTTGTTAAGGGTATGTGTTCTCCAGTTCACCGGAAGTTGGGATCTACACCTAAGCTTGATAGAGGTTTCCTATAACAATAGCTACCAACATAGTATTGATATGGAACCTTATGAAGCCTTGTATGGTAGACGTTGTAGATCACCTCTGTGTTGGTTTGAGACTGGTGAACATTAGTTGTTAGGTCCTGATCTTGTGCAGCAGACCACAGAAAAGATTAAAATAATACAACAAAAGATTAAGACTGCACAGGATAGGCAGAAATCTTATGCTGACAAACGTCGTAGACCCTTAGAGTTCCAGGTTGGAGACAGAGTGTATCTCAAGGTCTCGCCTTGGAAAGGAGTCCTTCGTTTTGGAAGGAAAGGGAAGTTAGCTCCTAGATTTATGGGGCCTTATCCAATCATTGAACGGATTGGAAAGGTAGCATATAGACTAGAGCTGCCCCCTGAGTTATAGAGGTTACACCCTATATTTCACATTTCTATGTTGAAGAAATGTCACCCAGACACCGAGTCAGTTCTACAACCCATGGAAGTAGAATTGAATGATGATATATCCTATGAGGAAGGACCAGTGTCAATCCTTGATAAAAGAATTAAAAAGTTAAAGAAGAAAGATATAAGTCTTGTAAAAGTCCTCTGGAACCATCGTGGTGTTGAAGAAGCCACTTGGGAGTTAGAGGATGAGATGAGAAGGAAGTATCCTGCCCTTTTCTCTTAATATGTCTTATCGATTTCGGGGACGAAATCCTTGTAAGGGGTGGATAATTTGTAACATCCCTAACCTGGGTTATGAGTTAACCCTAGGTGTTTTGCCTAAATATGTAATTAAATCTTTGTGATTAACTCTGAGCATGTAATTAAGTTTCTCAGAAACATATATTTCAGTATTTGCTCCTTTTTATTTAAAGTTGTAGCATTGTTTTGATATACTGGGACCTATGTGAAATTTACCCAGTTGAAAGGGTTAGCTTGCAATTTGCACATGATGAGATGTTCCTTTGATGTTGAGACATCATGAGAATCGTTTTGGTAAAGTTTGAGGGATTTCCCAAGCTTGGGCACCAAGGTGCAGCTGTGGAAGCAATCCCGGTGCTTGAAACCCTAATTTGGGGTAAAATGCAATTTACCCAAATTAAGGGATGCAAATTGTAAAAATATATCATCTAATGTATCCTTTAAGACTCTTGCCATCATTTAGAGAAGAAATGATGAGGAAGTCACCTCAATTGAATTATTAAGTTATGAAATATACCTTGTGATTGAATAATCAGGGTATATGTGCAATAGCTCTTTATGTATGTACCTTAGTATTAGATTGATCTTCTTTGCCTCTTTTTCTAGACCTTAAGAGAAGGTTTGTCCTTAGAATAAAGAGGAAGGGACGAGCAAGTAATGAAGGAAGGACCTAGTTGGAATTATGGGAAACTTATGGGCCTTTAATGAAACCCCACCCAAGTATATATATACACTTTACCTCTCAAGCAAAGGAACCTTTCCTTCATGCATATCACTGTTTTCCCTTGTTTGGCCGACTAAGGACTGTCTTGGAGCTCAAGAGGAACGACCAAGGGTGCAAGGTAGGTTTGGGACCTTCTTTTGCCTAAATTCCATGGTCAGAACTCGGATTCAAGGTCAAGTTGATAACTAGCTCACAAAACCCTACCTTTCTAGCCATCTCTTTTCATCTTTCCTTGGAGTGTTTACCTTGGCCAACCTGTGAGAGCTCAAGGACTCCATTAGAGCTTGGAGCTTGAAAGCTTGGATCTCAAGGAGCAAGCTTTAGGCGGGTTTTATAACTCTAAACCCATGCTTTACTATATACATCTCTTTTATGCGGTTAGATGATAGTTCTTCATGTTCCCTACTTTTCTTTGCTACCTTGCAAGCGAATCCGTGGGATATCCATACTGTTCTTGAGCTAGGAGATGAAGGCGTGATTTCCAAGAAAAACCCACCGCTTTTCACTTTCTTAAACGGTCTCCCTAACTTGCTCTCACGGTCTCAGGACCGCGAGGTGAGCAAACGGTCTCTGGACCGTGAGAGGGCAAACGGTCCTCACGACCGTTTGGACCCATTGACCGAGCGTGGACCGTATAAGAAATCTGTTCCTAATTATGTAGGCTAATCACCCTCAAAAATTTAGAGGTTAACTCCAAAGGAATTAGGAGATATGGCCTTTTTAAGTAACAACTTTAATTGAATTTATTCCTGATTTTCAAACGGTCTGAAATTGCCGTTTTGGGCAAACGGTCTCAAGACCGTGTAAGGTCGTTGACCAAGCTTTGACCATATGAAATTACTGTTTAAAATTATGTTAATTAACAATTCACCAAGTTTGATGGTCTAATTCCAAACGAGCTAAAAGTTGAAGGGTGATTACTAGGGCTAACCCTAGATGAAATAAGTACTGAAATTATGGTGACTTAATTAGGGTTTTTAGGGTTGATTGACCTAAACGGTCTCAAGACCATTTGGGGGTCATCCAAACGGTCTCAAGACCGAGAGGACAATCACCCAAGACCGTTTGAAGGTCTAGGGTTAATCTAATTTGATCAATTAAGGACCCAATTGCAATAAGTTATCAATTAATCAAAATTCTGATTTTGTGACTCAATCATGGTTCAACCCCTATCAAATCAAATTAGATTTTGATGAAATCTTGGGCAAACGGTCTCAAGACCATGTGGGGTCCACCCACATGATCTCAAGACCGTTTGGGCCAAGTTTGGGCCCAATTGGAGCTCAATTGAAGGGTTCAACCTTGTGTTGATGCACATTGTTGAGTGTTGATGGGTGAACATTGATAGACCCTAATTGGTCAACAATTGAGGGTCAATTGAATGACCAATTGGTTAAGCATAATCTTAATTGACCTAATCCATAAAGTGGTCACCATGGCTTTGACCTTTTAAGGGCTTCAACATTGGTTGACATCATCGGTTGTAACCATTGAACTTTGTTGATGGTCCAAGCGGTTGAGACCATGTGAGCCTCGCGGTCTCAAGACCGTGAGAGGGCTCGCGGTCTCAAGACCGTGAGGGGACTCGCGGTCTTGAGGTCAAAGGTGAACAAACGGTCTACATAACCTTCGCGGTCTTGAAACCAATTTGAAGGCTCGCGGTCTTGGAATAAGATGAAGGCTCGTGGTCTTGGAGTAAGATGAGGGCTCGCGGTCTTGAAAAGTCAAAATAGAGCAAACGGTCAACACACCCTCGCGGTCTTGGAAGTCAAAATTGGCTAAACGGTCAACTCTTTCAAATGATCTCAAACCAATTCGAGGTTGATGGTTGAGATCGATCAAGGTGATTCAAGGTTGACTTCACTCAATCATTTGAAGATATAAATGGATCAATTATGCCCTAATCTAAACCCTAATGATAACCTAGGACATTAAGGGATTAATTGACTAATGACTTGACCATGATGATGATCAATGGGGTAAATTACCAAAATACCCTTGAAGGGTCAATTGAGTAATACCTTGATCAGATCAAACCCTAATCACATGGTGGTGATGTTTTTGGCTATGTTAGCCTATGATGACTTAATCCAACCTGACCTAGAGTGGTGTTATCTCCCTCTACTAGTATGAGGAGAGAGAAAGTACTTATAGAGAGAGAAAGTACTTCTAGAGAGAGAAAGTACCCTTTTTAGGTGGAAACTCAATTAAAGAACCTTCAATACACATGAATGTGCATAATTAGGGTATGATCCACCTGTGTGAAGTCATAGAAACCCTAATTATGATGAATGATGAATCTTTAACTAATCTGAGAGCATCAATGATAATGATACTCATACATGATGATGTTATGAGTTCAATTCAATGTAATGTGAATAGTAAACCCTAATTCAAGGGTGATGACATGTGATGTGAATAGTAAACTCTAATTCAAGGGTAATGGCATGCAAATGAGTATTAAACTCCAATTGATGAGAATCAGAGGAGTTAACTGTTATGATAAGAGTGGGAAATGTATTCCTTATTTTTGTATTACCTTTATCAGTTGAATTAACCATGGAGGTTCAGATATGAAGGTGATCTTATCCAGGTATGGATATTGATGTTATATTCATTGAAGGCATGTTGTTAGCCTTATGAATAAGAAAAGTAACTTGATGCCCAGTCAGTGGCATCCCATGAGTTAATGTGCTGTAAGAGCCATGAATACCATCAAAGTCATGCTTTAGAGATGACTTGTGATGAGTATGATGAGAAATTATGATTGATATGAGTTAGGCATGTTACATTTAGTATTCTTCCTTTATAGCTATTATGCTACTGTTATTGTTTGGAGAACAATGTATGTTGTTAAAGAATACTGAATGTACCTAACTAATCAAGTTTAATGTAGAGCCCTGATCATAGATCCATCATTGTCATAGATCAAGTGATGGTGAAATAGGTTTTCCTTAGGGAACTCCTGGAGCACATACTTTTGAGTATGTGGGGTACATGGATGTGTAGAACCTTACATCCTAGCATAGGAAAGTGATGTAGATGTGTAATCCATCCATCCTTCACTATAATTCCATACCGTATCAGTGGTAGGTAAACATGAAACCTCCTGATGACAAAGAAAACACAGATATCCGTATCAATGGAGATAAACATGAAATCTCCTGATGACGAAGAGAGTACAGAACGCCACTGTGACTCTAGAATAGCGAAGGACCAGTTTACCCTGGTGAGCTATAGTAGTAGAGACACGAGATGTCCTACAAGTGATCCTCTTACTGACTGAGGAAGGTGAAGGTCATGAGAATCCGACTCTCTTGATGACCTAAGTATGATACTGATGTGACTTCTCAGCGATCAGTTGGAGTATGAGTGGTATGCCTCATCTCCACAGGGCATAATGTTGTTTGTAAAACATAATCAACCACGTAATATACTTGTTAGAGATAACTCCAAGTTAGTTGATTAATGTTACACTGTAATAGTGCTTATATTTCTTCATACCTCATAGATGTTGAGTTCTTGGTTATAGTTGCAACTGTTATTGAATGCATTGAAGGCTTTACTGCTTAAGATATTCTTTGATGTTATAATAAAGCTTCTGGCGGAGAGTTATAACTCTCCCTGGGACAATTATGTAAAATTGTCTCACCCCGTAGACTTTAACTTTTAGGTGGACGTCAGAGACGAAGGAACCAGCCTACAGGTGATCAGTCTCAGCAGCAACAACACCAGGAGCAGTAGTAGAATCTCAGGTGGAGATTATCCTGCCATATGGCATAGTTAGAGTCAGTCCTATGTGTCCTCTGTACTCTCAGGTCTTGGAGTCTTTTGTTATGTGATCTTGAGATTTTGTATCTTGATGTATATAGTTACTCAAGAAGTAATTATCCTGAGATGTAAACAGTTTATCACTCTTAATGAAAGAAGCTTTTATGGATCCAAGCTCTTGTCTCGAAAAGTTTTAATTTCCCGTGATTTTTGTCTACCGCTGATTATCGAATCGCTTCCGCTAAGTTTTAATTGTGTTTATGTCATGGTTTGGAGATCAGAGCCCACACCTATAGTCAGGGAATTCGAGGATGTGTTTCCTGAAGAACTTCCTAGTATACCACCACCTTGGGAGATTGATTTTGAGATCAATTTGGTCCCAGATACGAAACCTATAGCCCAGACTCCTTATAGGATGGCGCCTGCCGAAATGGCAGAACTCAAGAAACAACTTCAAGAGTTACTTGAGAAGGGTTTCATCCGACCTAGTACCTCACCTTGGGGTGCTCCGGTTTTGTTTGTTAAAAAGAAAGATGGATCAATGCGGTTGTGCATTGACTATAGACAACTCAATAAAGTAACAATAAAGAACAAGTATCCTTTGCCGAGGATTGATGATCTTTTTGACCAGTTGCGTGGTGCAACAGTCTTCTCCAAGATAGACTTAAGGTATGGATATCATCAACTCCCCATTAAGGACAGTGACATATCCAAGTCTGCCTTTTAACAAGATATGGTCACTATGAGTTCACGGTTATGTCGTTTGGACTAACCAATGCACCAGCTGCATTCATGGAACTCATGAATAGAGTCTTTCGACCCTTCCTTGATCAGTGTGTTGTCGTCTTTATAGATGACATCCTGATTTTTAGTAAAGATGCTCAGCAGCATGAGCAGCATCTTCGCCAAGCTCTGACCTTGCTAAGAGAACACAAGCTATACGCTAAATTTAGCAATTGTGAGTTCTGGCTACCGGAGGTATCTTTTCTTGGACATGTGATATCTGCCTCGGGAATTCGTGTTGACCCTGCAAATGTGGAATCTGTTCTACAGTGGGAACAACCGAAGACACCGACGGAGATTAGAAGTTTCTTAGAGTTAGCTGGTTATTATCGAAGGTTTATTAAGAATTTCAGTTCTATAGCCTTATCTTTGACCAAGTTAACCCGGAAAGATGTTCCTTTTATCTGGAGTGATAAGTGTCAACATTCTTTTCAACTGTTGAAGGAGAGGTTGACAAGTGCACTTGTGCTTGTGCTACCTGAGCAAGGGAAAGGATATGTAGTCTTCTGTGATGCCTCCAAGAATGGACTTGGGTGTGTGTTGATGCAGGATAAACAAGTGATTTCTTTTGCTTCCCGACAGCTTAAGAAACACGAGGAGAATTATCCGACACACGATCTGGAGTTAGCTGTTGTGGTCCATGCTTTGAAGATCTGGAGACATTATCTCTACGGAGAAACCTTCCAGATTTTCACAGACCACAAGAACCTTAAGTATATCTTCTCTCAGCATGAGCTTAACATGAGGCAACGTCGCTGGATGGAGTTAATCAAGGACTACGACTGTACAATTGATTACCATCCAGGCAAGGCCAATGTGGTTGCAGATGCCTTGAGTAGGAAATCAGCAACATCAACCATGGATAGAGCACAACTAAGTTCCTTAGTATGCTCTAGGAGAGATATGCTTATCTCTTTAAGGCATGACAATGTGCAGTTGAAGGTGTCATTGTTAGCTGGTTTGTTAGCTGAGATGCAGATTAAACCTACCCTAAGAGAGCAGATAAAGGAGGCACAACAAGTAGATGCTGCAGTTCAGCAGTTTAGATCCGCGTATGGTAGTGAGAAGAAAGAAGGTTTTCATGATTCAGATGACCAGGTGGCATGCTATCATGGGAGGATGATAGTGCTAGATGTAGATAACCTGAGGAAGATAGTTCTGGAGGAAGCTCATTCTTCAATGTATGCTATGCATCCTGGGAGCACCAAGATGTATCGAAACTTGAAAGATATGTATTGGTGGCCTGGGATGAAGAAGGATGTAGCTGAGTTTGTTCTGAGGTGTCCTGTGTGTCAGCAGGTCAAGGCTGAACACCAGAAACCTGTAGGAACAATGCAACCTTTACCCATACCACAGTGGAAGTGGGATCATGTGACCATGGACTTTGTTGTTGGCCTACCCAGGAAAACAAAGGACATGATTCCATTTGGGTAGTTGTTGATAGGTTGACTAAGACAGCACATTTCCTACCTGTCAAAACAACCTATTCTGCTGAAAGGTTATCCCAGTTGTATGTTCAGGAGATAGTGCGTTTGCATGGAGTTCCTATCACTATAGTTTCTGACAGAGGTCCCCAGTTTACAAGTCGCTTTTGGGAATAGTTACACAGAGCCCTAGGCACCAAGTTAAGGTTTAGTACAACCTTTCACCCACAGACTGATGGACAGTCAGAAAGGACTATACAGACCTTGGAAGATCTGTTGAGAGCATGTGTTCTCCAGTTTACCGGAAGTTGGGATCTACATCTGAACTTGATAGAATTTGCCTATAACAATAGCTATCAGCATAGCATTGATATGGCACCATATGAAGCCTTATATGGTAGACGTTGTAGATCACCCTTGTGTTGGTATGAGACTGGTGAGCACCAGTTGTTAGGTCCTGATCTTGTACAACAAACTACAGAAAAGATTAAAGTTATACAGCAACAACTTAAGACTGCACAGGATAGATAGAAATCGTATGCTGATAAACGTCGTAGACCCCTAGAATTCCAGGTTGGAGACAGAGTATATCTTAAGGTCTCACCTTGGAAAGGAGTCCTTCGTTTTGGAAGGAAAGGGAAGTTAGCTCCTAGATTTATGGGACCTTATCCAATTGTTGAAAGAGTTGGAAAGGTGGCCTATAAACTAGAGTTACCTCAGAATTTGCAGAAGTTACATCCTGTGTTTCACATTTCCATGCTGAGGAAATGTCACCCAGACACCGAGTCAGTTCTACAACCAATGGAAGTAGAATTAAATGATGATATAACATATGAGGAGGGACCAGTGTCAATCCTTGATAACAGAACTAAAAAGTTAAAGAAGAAAGATATAATCCTCGTGAAAGTCCTCTGGAACCATCGTGGTGTTGAAGAAGCCACTTGGGAACTAGAGGATGAGATGAGAAGGAAATACCCTGCTCTTTTCTCCTAATACATTTTATCGATTTCGGGGACGAAATCCTTGTGAAGGGGTGGATAATTTGTAACATCCCTGACCTCAAACCTTCACTACAAACCCAAAAGGTGAGATGTATCACTATTCTCCCAAAGTAAACACAAACACCGCATCGGTGAAAGATAATCAAGAAATCTTCCGATGACGAAGAGAGTACAGAACGCCACTGTAACTCTAAAAACATAGCGAAGGTCCAGTTTACCCTGGTGAGCTATAAATAGCAGACGTCCTGCCAGATGTCCTGCAAACAATCCTCTAACTGACTGAGGAAGATGAGGTCATAAGAATCCGGCTCTTTTAATGACCTATGTATGATACTGATGTGACTTCTTAGCGATCAGTTGGAGTATGAGTGGTATGCCTTATCTCCACAGGGCATAATAATGTTTGAGAAACATAATCAACAACGTAGTATTACTTGATTGATGTTACACTGGATAAAGTATATGTTCTTCATGTTTCATAAATGTTGAACTCTTGCTTATTATCAAAACTTCTAATGAATGCTTTGAAAGCTTTTACTGCTTAAGTTATTCTTTGTTTGCTTATAAAGCTTCTAGTGGAGAGTTATAACTCTCGCCGGGGCAATTATGTATAATTGTCTCACCCCGTAGACTTCAACTTTTTAGGTGGTCGTCGAAGACGGAGGAACCGGTCTAAAGGTGACCAATCCCAGCAGCAGCAGCACCAGGAGCAGCAGTAAATCTCAGGTGGAGATTCAGCCTGCTATGTGGTGTAGTTAGAGTCAGTCCTTTGTGTCCTATGTACTCTCAGGTCTTGGAGTGTTTTGGTTATGAGTTCTTGAGATTTTGTATCATGTTGTATATAATTACTCAAGAAGTAATTTGACAGAAAGGTATACAGTTTAAATCCTTTTTCTATGGAAAAGGTTTGTGGTTTCAAGCTCTTGTCTCGAAAAGTTTTAATTTCCCGTGATTTTTGTCTTCCGCTGATTATCGATTGCTTCCACTCGTGTTTATATCGTGGTTTGGAGATCGGAGCCCGCAGTTAAGGTTTGGACGGAAGGGTATATGGGGCCTTACTCAGTCATAACACGTGTTGGCAAGGTAGCTTACAAGTTGGAGTTGCCTCCAGAGTTGCACAGGTTGCATCCAGTGTTTCATGTCAGTATGCTGAAGAAAATTCATCCGGATTTAGGAACAGTGACACAGCCAGTTGAGGTTGAGCTTGATGCAGATGTGACCTACGAGGAAGGTCCTGTGGCGATCCTTGACAGAAGGATCAAGAAGTTGAAAAGGAAGGACCTGGTTCTTGTGAAGGTTCTTTGGCAGTGTCGTGGCGTTGAGGAAGCCACGTGGGAGCTTGAGGAAGAGATGAGAAGGAAGTATCCTTCGCTTTTCTCTTCGGAACTATGATTATTGTGTATCTGTAAAGACCCAAGTCTCTACTATTAAACATGATAAACAAATCATCAATTGGATAGCAGCGGAAGAATAAAATCTTGACTTTATTCAAAAAGCATAAAGAGTACATTGTAAAATTTCCACAAAGGAAGTACAACTTTACACAAACACAAGGATCTAGGTAGAGGAAGACTTAACTAATACAACATTGTCTCCAAGCAAACAACTCTATAACATAAAAGCAAACATGTTCACTCATGCTATATATTCCTTTCTTCTTATCCTATCCTTGTGTTCACCAAGCTTCCATGCGCACTCTGATCCTATCCTGGATGGTTGGGGTCATCCAGCAAGAGAAAGATAAACAAGGTATGTGTTAAAAATAAGGGATAGGACAAATCATAATAAAAAGCTTTACAATATAAAGGATTCTCCACAATAAGAGATTTCAAAAGGAATGAGGCTAATATATGAATATTCCAATAAATAACAGATCTTGCCACCATTAATCATCACATTACAACAAATATTTGCATGTAGATATATTGGACTAAATTAACTATAGTAGGGTCAAGACACCACTGAGTCATTGACCTAAATATATATTTTGGGTAGAAAAGCACACCCATAGGCAGAAAAGCACGCCTCTGTATATATAAGGGTAGAAAAGCACACCCCAGGTAGAAAAGCACACCCTAATGGTTACGCATAAGCGTCTATGATAGCTAGCTAGTAAAATTATCTACCATGCATAAAATAGTGGCAAAATATATCATTCATTAGACATTTGTGTCATAAGACAAGCACAATAACATTGGGGTCATTGGACCCAATTCCACCTGTAAATAATATTCCAAGAGAATCGGATATGTCAAAGTGAAACAAGAGCAAGTATATCAAAAGATGAGACAACAACGGTATTAGAAGCATAAAATAAGTTAGGAGCCAATAAATGCAATTAGAGGGAAATGAGGCTAGCACAATAATGAGTGGGGTTGGGTAAAAGCCCAACTGAAAGTTAGGTAGTTTGCACATTATATATTCCACACATTCATCATAGTTGTTCACATACATAGGGGTCGGATACAAAATAGGGTGCACATACTCAAATAGGGGCACATACTCAAATAGGGGCACATACATAATAAGTTTCACATACCTTAGATATATATACATTACCATCATATCCACCAAACAGATAGCAAACCATCCATATATCCTAGTTATAAACATAACACATGTATTAATATATATAAAGACATAAAGCATAGAAAAACCCTAATTTTACAAAACTACGATTTAGGGTTCAAAACCAAGTCCAAACGATTACTCATAATCTCCTGATTAAGAAAACATATTTTATTATATAAAACAGGGTTAAAATGAATTAATTATGTATTTTAAAACATTTACATACTAAAAATGCCGAACAAAGCAAACTTCGGAAAACCCTTGAGAATCAGGTCTCAAAAACCACAGAATCAGATTCTACATTAAAAATCCTTTCCATCGACTATTTATTCATATTTTTCTGAAAAAGGATCGATTTACTATGAATTAAGTAAACCTGACCAATCAGAAATTAGGAAAACCATATTGTGACCAGTAATTAAATACAAAATGAAACTCGATGTAAATTATAGATGAAAGGACCAAAATATCCTTGCTTGTTAAATCAAACCAATTAAACTACGAGGGCAAATCGTTCATATGCAACCATTGATCGGTCGTTTGCGACAGAAAGAAGAACAAGGGGAAAAGACGATATTACCCCTGGTGGCGAATCGAATACATGGATCGGGTGGGGGCTATCTTAGTCATTCCATCCCCGTGTTTGTTGCAGCTGCGAGCCATGGCTCGAGCGCACAACCTGGAGGTCGGGGACCGATGGCTTCCGACTGCTCCTCTGCTAGCCGACCCAAGCTGAGACCGGGAACACGTTCCCCGACGTCTCGCGGTCACAGAGAACTCAAAAACGCACAGAGGCGTGCACAGGCGCAAAGAAAAGAGGCCCAAGATGGCCGGAAACAGGGGAAACAAGATCGGGGTGAAACCACACAAAAACACGAGCACAGCGAAAACCGAGGTCGTGGTAAGCTTCGCGGAGTCAAGGCGAACCGAACGGCGGCGGAAGTGAGGTCGGAGGAGCACCAGAACGCGAAAAGGCTAGGTGGCGGCGGAGCTCGTCGGTGGACCTATAGGTCCAGGCAACTCAGGCGAAGGTGGGGAATTCTGTTAGTGTGAAAATGAAGAGGAGGGGTTCTAGTTGGTTACCTCTCAAGGAATTGACCCGAGAAGACCATAGGTGCGAGCAGCCACAGAAATCGCCGGAGATTCCAAAGGGAGTAGGGCGGTGAGTTCCAAAGCTATAGGGAACAAATTGAAAGGAGGGGAAGAGTAGTCGGGGTCAGGTGGTGCCCGTAGACTCCTTATATAGGAATTAGGAGGACCCCAGTCCCTTCAGCGACCACATGGTGGAGAAGGGGAGAAGGTGCGATTTGGGCGTTTCGTCAAAACAGAAGAGTAGACGATGAGCTAGGGCTCAATCAAACCGGCGGAGAGAGACAAAGCTAACGGCGAAGAAATCGCGTTAAACGGAGAAGGAGGGAGGGAGAACGGATTGCGGGAGTTAAATCACCCAAAACGGCTCCTGACGTGCATCTTAACTGAGGAAGAAGACGATGCCCAGACCGTCAGATTGAAATCCAACGGTTGGAAATAGGCGTGCATCAAGAGTAACGCGTGACAGCCAGACCATAGGTTAAATGTGTGACATTAAAGGAAATCAACGACATAAATGTAATAACTATAATTATACTATATTAAAAGCTTGTAAAAAGGATTTGAAGGGTCAAATCAACTCCAAACAACACCAAATTTGAACCATAGGCTTATAATGACGAAAACTACAATGCTATATAATCACTTTCTCATTTAATGCATAATATGGCCATTAATAAATATATGGCTCATAAAAGAGTATAATACCATATTAAAATCAAGGAATTATATGAAAAAGCTTATTAATGAGAAACATGTGAGTAAAACCGACATATAAAACACATTAGGGTACAAATACTCATTACTTAACAAAATAACATATTATTATGAATTAAAATCATATTTCGAGGAGAGAGAAACAATAAAGGTTAATATACACATATATGAACTCAAATACACATTATTAATAATATATTTATCCAAAAAGCTCCAAATAAATATAATCTAATATATTATCCCATAAAAGACCAAATTACATAATTAACCCTAACTTATCTCCTAATGTGGGTTATTTGTGCAAACACCCCTCCATGAGGGTAAATAGTGATTTCAACATCAAATTGTGCTCAAATTGCACATGGAGTCCAAAAATGATCCAAAAGGATGGGAAATTTATGAAAAAGGTCCAAATGGACTAAAAGGCAAAGGAAAGCTCAAAAGTGGGTAAATTGCAGGGAAGACCCTGAGATTCAGTATGTTACAATATCCTAACCATGCAGGTGATGATTAGCCATGAAAAGGCTATGAGACATATGTGATGAGTAACATCACTTTGATAATTCTCTATGAGGTTGTATGTATGATGTGTTTGTCCCATAATGATAATGTGATCCTTGAGAGGCAGTGACAATACATGATGAGGGATTGAGATCCCATGGTATGTGATGATCCTTGAGATGGATCTAGATGGTTGGCAAGAGGCCATGTGGTAACATGTGATGATTGGATCCTTGAGATGGATCAAGTTGATGTAATAATATAATGTCGGGTTTACGTTAATTACTTTCTATTATATCTTGCATGTTATACAACTTGGTTGAATCTTGCAATCCATCTAAAAGATACTAAATAATCACAGTGGAATCATATCATGTAGTCTACCCTAGCCATAGATCCATCATCATCAAGACTTGGTGATGGTGAAACAGGTTCTCCTACGGGTTAACCTGGAAGCGCATATTGTTGAATATGTGTAGGTTGCTCCTAGCCTGAAAATGAGGAGGTAAGAGTGTAACTTCGGTTACAGACTCAGATATGTATATAGAGCATGGTGAACAGGCCCATGGCTCAGGACATGTGATGTGAGGAGCATGCATGCGTTCATGGCTCAGAGCATGGTGAACAGGCCCGTGGCTCAGTTTTACTAGCGCCGAGACCTGTACCAAGGTGGGCTAGCGTGAGGGTAGCCTATGGAGCTGACCCTGTGGCTTAGACCACTTCAGCATGTGACTACGGTCCTGCTTGTGTTGTACTCGTGTACTGACCATGAGGTGGGAGGTCGTGGAGTCCGGCTCTTCCATTGACCTTGTATGGCACCGGCTTGGGTTTCATAACCGAAGGTTGGATTTGAACGGTACGGTTCACTTCCTCAGGGCATAATAATAATTAATTCAGCCGTGTAGTATTTACTGCTTATATCAAACATGAAACATTGGTTGAGGCCTTGTTTGTGTAAATACCTCTGTTATACCTTACAGGTTATGAAGTAATCTGTCTCATCTTGATAATCAGGTTATGTGGCATTATATCTTGTTCTGATAATCATGTTCCATTGAAAGATATCTGGTTATATGCTCTTGTACAGCTGGTAAGCTTGTCAGTATGAATAGCTTTGCTTTATATAAACTGCTCTTGATATACCTGTTGATAGTTATCTGCCTTTATAGTTTATCTTGCTGAGGTTCTGTAGTTGCAGTGGGAAGTTATGTTTCCCGCTGGGACAATTGTTCAATTTGTCTCACCCCGCTGGTTTACACCCTTTTTAGGTGTTCGAGGTAGACGTGGTCGTGGTCGTGGTGTTGCGGACGAGCAGCTTGACGAGCAGTAGAGGCAAGCGATGGATATACTACTGTTTTGGATGTTTTGTAGTAGAGTCTAGAGTCATCCCTGTACTCTCAGGTCCTTGGCAGTGTTTTGACATTGTTTCATGATGAACGATCGATGATGTTTGTATATCCTGCTGTTGGCCGGATGTGGGCCTTTCTATATGTGAACAGGTGGTGAACTCATGTGATGGATGAACAACTGTTACTGAGCTGTGGACACATATCTGATCTCGTGTATATATATATATATATATATATATATATATATATATATATATATATATATATATATATATATATATATATATATATATATATATATGACATGTTTCTGTGCAGGATGAGGACTGGAAAGTAATAGTTTCACAGTTTATCTGTTTTCCGCAATCGGTTTTAATTAACCCGTGTTTTCATAATCTGTGGTTATGGTGATTTCCGCACGTTTTTGCGTAACACCTCGTTATCTAAGTGATAATGGGATGTGTTGCCACAATAATGGTGGCCACAAACAGATAAAAATCGTAAGTAAAAGATACTTAAGATTAGAACATGTCTATAATCTCATCCACGAGTGTGATGAGAGGAGTTCAGATAAGATATTTATGATCCAGAGACTTTGGCGTAGGCCATGAGACCTAGAGTATAGGTCTCCAGAAAAGATAGAGTAGAAAATAAGAGTTTAAGAAATGAAATATAATATGTTTCTATATTTAATCAAAGTTTAATGTTCATTTTATTTTATGATTTCAAGAATCTTTAGTAATATTTCAATTCTTTAACAATGTATATGTTAGAATACTCATGCCACTTACTCTAACGACTGTTTTTCCCAATGCATGGCTGGGGACGCGATGTCCGCATGTTTTAAAGAAATTGAAGAACAAAGGGACCAACAAAGGCTTAAGAGATTTTCAAGATTGCCTAGTGGGGTGCCATCTACCGAGACGATCCAGAGTTTAGACATCTTTTATTATGCATAGTCTTCTTAGTAGAGTATATTAGATGACTTGTTTTTCTTTGTCGAAACTATGTATGAATCAGTTTTCCAATTATACAAAGTGTTTCATTTGCTTTTATTGCAATGATTATCATGTTTGTGACACTCCCATAAAAAAAATATAGCTTCTGCTCATGTGTTATGAAAATCTGGGTGTTACAATATGGTATCAGAGCAATTTGGTAAGTGGCCACTAGGCAAACATGATTCTCATAGTCACCCTAGAGTGGAGAGGTAAGATCAAGGTTAGGGATAGATTCCAAAAGAAGAATACCATAACCTAGAGTGATTAAGAGACTTAAGCTCAGAATAGATAGATATCTTAGAGGCAGAAGTCAACCTAGTTTAGATCCAAAGTAGCAACCTAAACCTAGCTAATGAGATAACCTCTTCATTCTCAATGGTTATGGCCAGCCAATTGAGGATTGAAGAGGGATGTCTTAAGCAGTAGACCTTTTATGCATCTCTCATTTCTTACTGGTCCATGTGGTATGGGACACATGTATCAGTGGGTGAGTGAGAGATAGCATCTCAAGATCCCACATCTCTAGGTATGTGCATGATCACCACATATCTAGGAATGTAGGAGTTACCTGAAGGACCTTAGATTAGACAGTCATGTGCAAATAATGTTAGAAATTCATGACAAGGTTGAGCTAGATGTCCTAAGTATAGAGCCAAGTTTAGTTTCATAAACCCTATATATTAGTTGAGCAATAGACTAAGGTGATAAGTAATGCTCACATAAATATTTTATGAAAATACATTACATATCTCTTTTCATGCAAAATTTTGAGCATGTGTACCTTAATATGTTAATTATCAATCAATGAAGGGGTAAGAAGAACCCTAAGGTGGGTAGTAGCCTAGAGAAATTTCAAGGACGAAATTTATTTTAAGGTGGGTAGAATTGTAACATCCTCAATTTCATAGCTAGTCCAAGCTGATAATGTGGGGTTTTCTAATAGGTGTATGCCACGAGACTGAATGAACCTAACCATGGCTAGGTAGGTAATTAAGTTCACAAAATTGTAACACAAGTCATCCGGTCAACTAATACTCACATAATGGATTAAATGTATATGATTGTAGTCGGATGTAGATGAATATAAACGAATTATTCCTATGAACAATAATGTGATAAATATATAATATGATGAGTCCAGTTAATGGCTTGAGCCTTAGACCTAGCTTAGGTCTTCATGTTATGTAACTAAAGAAATATTAATCACATATGTCATACATGAGCCTCGATTGAGAAATTATATTGATTGAAGACATATTTTCATGATTTAGAATACAATTAAGCTCATGGACCCTTTGACATACTAAGGGATGGGCCATGTGCCCTAGATCCCAACTCCAACCCTTTTAGACCAATTACGTTTCACATATGAGTCCTTGGAATTCAAATTTGGGGATTTAGAATTTGGTGTTCATAATAAATACTCAGTATAATTTTGATAGATGGATATTTGATATATAATGTCAAGGGAGAAAATTTAGATGATTGTGATGTATATAGTGGCCTAGGTAATTAAATTAGTAATTATGATGTTTTTATTTAAATGACATGTTTGGAGTGGTTTTATAGCTAGTTTTTACTTAAAATCTTTCTCATGTGAAGTTAATGATAATATATCAGTTACCCCAAAATTTGAGTTCAAATGGGGTCATGTAGTGGTCTGTAGAAATATTTCTAGAAACTGGAGTTTTATGCAAAAGAAAATAAATAAATAAATAAATAAAGGGGGCGACCCCAGTCCACGCGGACCGGAGGCCGCGACCCCTGTTTACGGGGTGCGAACAGAGCACCCACAAAAGGGGGCCCTCGCCCATGATCACAGGTTCGAAAGGCTATAAAAACCTCGGATTCCGAGTTATGAGGGGCCGACGACCTTGATTCTAGGGTTTCACATGAAACCGAGGGCGAGAGAAAGATAAAGAGTGGAGAAGAGCCATGGCGGCAGAAGTAGGGCAGATGCTAACAACTCCAATCTTGGTCTAATGGTGTTTCTCGACGGTGCTGGCAAGGGCAGGGAGGTCGGACGGAGGTATCTGACGTTGGGGGCGCAAGCTTTGACGACCTGATTGTCGAGATTGAGGGTGCCAACGGCAAACCCTACGGTTGCGGCGGCCTGCGCACATAGAACAGGGGACCTCCCCTCGTTCAGGTTCACGGGTAAACAAGGAGACGGGTCCTGCTGGATCCATGACCCAGAAAGCAAGGAGAAGGGGGCTGCATGCCACAGTCCCTTAGATCTCAAATCAACGGCTGGGGTTGATCCAAATTGAGGTATATTCAAAAATCCATATCTTGAGATTGGGAACTCGGATTTTATCAAATAAGATATCGATGGAAATCTCTTCGAATGTACTATATTCTAAAAATATCTCCAGAATGTGATTTAGATTTCTATTATTTATTATGTGTTTGGTAGCCAAAACTATATGATTTAGATATTTTTATCAATTAAAAATAGCAAATGAATTTGGAAATTCATACAAATTTTACTGAATGTGTATTTTGATATGTTTAACATTACTTAAGTGCCTGATCTTTCATATATGAAGTCTTAATGAGATTTTTAATGTAAATCCTAATAAGGGTATTTTGGATATTTCACCCATGATTTGATTTTTAAATGACATGATATTTTAATACATGATCTTACTACATTGTATGATTACTTTTTGAAAGTTTTGATGGAGTTTCATATATAATTGAATTCATATTTAGTTTTTGTCCTAAGTGGCCATTATGAAATATGATTCATGAGTATTTGTGAGGCAACATGTATTTTATGTGCCTATTTAGTATGGAAAATTATTATCATTATATTTTCATCTGATTTTATAAATAAGTCAGCAAGAGTAGTATATGTGAGTATGTATGGAGTTCACTCTTGGTATTTGAGGTATATGCTTATATAACATGGCATATGCTATTTTTTTTGGTATGAGGAATATATTAGTATGTGTATGCTATATAATGTGGAATGTTTAGACATGAAACATGTTTTAAATAAGAGTTAGTCTTAGCCATACATGATTCCTAATTTAGTCTAGGAGTTTAGATAGATGGGGTTTGAGATTTAGAAACAAAGAGAGGAGATTACACATGGACTTATACGATTTTGTTGATAACTAGGTATATATGTTGTGAATCAAGGAAACAAGGCTACATCAAGAACATATTCATTATAAAGGTAAGTGGTTCATGCCAATGAGTATTCATATCTATCAAACTTATCATATTTTTGTAAGAATTTATACTTTATGTGATCCAATGTTCTAAGATTTGATGTTAAGATATGCAAGTATGACTTTTATACATTCATGGATCATCCTTACATGTGCCTAATATCTCGAGAAGAGATATGTTATTAATATTTATAAGAATGATAGGGACTCATGAACCAGGTTCATGAGAAAACTAAAGGATCATGTTTCTATAAGAACTATTAGTAATGATTCATATTGATGAATAAGACCACCAGATAAGATATGCAACCAAGATTGACAGTGTGGGATAAGAATGTAGAAATATTTCAAGTAGAAACATGCCCTTAAGATTTTATACATATGTAGAGATCTAAGACTAGATTCCTTAGAATGAAGAATATCTAGAATTTAATTACAATGTAAGAATATGAATTTCAGAATATTAAGACATGGTCTACTTTAGGAAATAAAGGTGTTGGGATCACAATGTACTATAAAGATGAGTTCATGATGGAATTATAAGATAATGACACCTTAAGTTATGATTAGGTTGCAATACAATATTTCGTAAGATTTCTATTTTGATATTTAAGGTCTAACATGTAAGTTCATATGCAAAGTTTCAGGGTAACATCATATTTTATAAGAAGGATTGAACCATCTTTTCAGAATTCATATTTTTAGATATGTTGTACTTATGATACTTTCATAAGATTGACTTAAGATACTTTGTATACTTAGTATTTCTATATTCAGTATAGATCCTTTTCCTAAGATTTTATACCAATTGGTCATATTCAATATCAAGAAAGTCATCTCTATTAAATTAGAGTCTTAGATTTAGGCTTATCCAGATAATAAGCACATTAGATTTAGATTCAGACTTGGACTACTCATTGTATGAGTAGTCAGATATAGAATAACGATAAATGATGAGGGTTTTAGACCCACTCTCAATTATGAAGTAATTGGTATCCATATTCATTGCCAACTCTAGCTTCAATTTAGAACTCAAGAATAAGAAATTCAATTTCAGATTCAGAATTCAGTACATGCTCGGTACTCGGTAATCAGTTTCAGATAAGTTCAGTTATCAGTATTCAGTTTTTAGTATAAGATAAGTTCAGATTCAATATTCAGTAAATCTATCAGTATTCAACTTCAGTTCAGATTAAGAATTAAGTAAGTTTAGACTTAAGATAAATAAGTTGAAACATTCACATAAGACATTATATGATAAGTCCTCATTCAGTAGTCCCGGGACGTTTCAGAGGCATCTGTTGCCAATTCAGAGGAGTGTTTACTCCAACTCAGAGGTGTTGCAGCACCATTTCAGGGCATAGACACGCCAACTCAGAGACACCTCGATGTCATTCAGGGCATGTAGTGCCATTTCAGGGTACTTCGGTACCAATTCAGGGCGTATATACGCCAATTCAGGAGGACTTATTGTATAATGGTGGCCACAAACAGATAAAAATCGTAAGTAAAAGATACTTAAGATTAGAACATGTCTATAATCTCATCCACGAGTGTGATGAGAGGAGTTCAGATAAGATATTTATGATCCAGAGACTTTGGCGTAGGCCATGAGACCTAGAGTATAGGTCTCCAGAAAAGATAGAGTAGAAAATAAGAGTTTAAGAAATGAAAGATAATATGTTTCTAGATTTAGTCAGAGTTTAATGTTCATTTTATTTTATGATTTCAAGAATCTTTAGTAATATTTCAATTCTTTAGCAATGTATATGTTAGAATACTCATGCCACTTACTCTAACGACTGTTTTTCCCAATGCATGGCTGGGGACGCGATGTCCGCAGGTTTTAAAGAAATTGAAGAACAAAGGGACCAACAAAGGCTTAAGAGATTTTCAAGCTTGCCTAGTGGGGTGCCATCTACCGAGACGATCCATAGTTTAGACATCTTTTATTATACATAGTCTTCTTAGTAGATGACTTGTTTTTCTTTGTCAAAACTATGTATGAATCAGTTTTCCAATTATGCAAAGTGTTTCATTTGCTTTTATTGCAATGATTATCATATTTGTGACACTCCCAGAAAAAAAAATCTAGCTTCCGCTCATGTGTTATGAAAATCTGGGTGTTACAGACTCCCATCTCTTTGGAAGACTTCTCACGATCTTTGAGTTGATGACGCCTCTATCCAAAGTGTTACCCTATGCAGCCAGCCCGTTGATGATGACATTTAGCCTTGAATACATATCCACAATGCCTTCTTTCTTTTCCATCTTAAAGTTCTCTAATAGGTTGTTCAACATGTAGATCTTTTCCTCCTTGACTTACTTTGTGCCTTCATATGTGATGCACAGCTTGTCCCAAATCTCATAAGCGGTCCCATGTTGAGATTCGATTGAACTCAGTGGGAGTGAGGGATACATAGAGGATGCTAATGGCCTTTGTATTGAGTTGAGCCTCCTCGAGAGCATCTTTACTCCATGTTACAACAACTCTGGATGGCTCTTTGTAAGGTGTGACCATCACCTTCCACATATCAAAGTTCATCCCTTGAATGTATAACTGCATCTGTCTCTTCCAATATAGGAAGTTGGTGTCGTCAAAGACTGGAGGGTGCATGGAGAAGTCTCCCTCTAGATTGAGTGAACCAACTAGGTTGTCACCCATCTTCTCGTCTCGTGGGAGATTGTGGGAGAAGATCCTTAGCTCTAATACCACTTGTTGGATATAAGGGCTCTAGACGGGGGGGGGGGGGGTGAATAGAGCTACAAAATTTCTCACAAAATAGATTATATCTTCAAATTATATTAATTAGGAGCAAAAGCTTAATGGCAATTTGAAGACCTATCTAACAAGCATAGCAAAGATGAGAGAGATTGATAGAAAGCACTTGAAAAAGGGATGTAGAGTTGTTCCACACTTCAAACTAGAAGTGAGTCAGTCTACTATCTAGAGAGGTCAACCTCTTGGACTTTGCAAGTTCTTTTCTCTATTATATCACCACAGAGATTTACAACAATAGACCACCAAATGACTTACCCATCCAACCACAAGGAGATATCCACAATAATAAGGAACTTACCCACTTATTTTGAGTCTTGAACCTTCACCCAAGTCTTACCCACTCAAGCTCAAGTCTTCTACATTGAATGACTTTGCTTCTCCTCTTAGATATTCAACCTTTGCCTTTTCCTTCACTTGGAGAAGATTACCACCTCTTCATCAACCTTGAAGAGGACCAGCTACAACTCCTTCTTCACTCAATGGAGCTTGCTTCAACTTTTCTTTATGAGAGAAGGGGATAGGAAAGTCGTGGAAGATTTGAGAGGTTTACATGCATAAAGGTGGAGCTCTCTTACAATAATCCTAACTCACTCACAAATCACAAAATGATATGTAAACAAGAGAGAGAAAGGGGCTCAAGGAGTAGTAGCACACTCAACTATTGCAAGAACTTTGAATGCGGTGAATGAGCAAACTTGGAATGAACTCCAAGGGGTCCTATTTATAGCTGGGGGTGCTCCCTTGAGTTGGGGAACACTTCAGGTCAAAATATAGTCATCTTTGCTCAAGGAAATATATCTATTTTCATCCAAACAAGTCACCAACGGTTAGAATCACTTTTTCTGCATTTTCTGTGCAGTACATTCTATCGAGTTTCAATAAAGGTAGCTCAACTGATCGGCTAAAAGACAAACCCAATTTTCAAACTATCAGTCCTCGATCGATTAGCCAAAATCATATTTGGTCAGTAATCCATTTGGTTGAGTTCTGTGAATGCACAACTCGACTGATGCATATCATTAGAAAATCAGTCCATGGGATCGGTTGAGATTGAAACTTGACCGATCAATAGTCTATGATCAATTTTTTAATTAGGATAAAAAGTGATTAAAACTTAGTACTAAGCACCCCACATATTTTTCGCATCTTAGTTACAAGTCATATCATCAATACAAGTGATTACAAAATTCTTCTAAGGTCATTTGAAGGGATTTCCTTATTAGCACACTTGCATTGCATTTGACTTGAACATTGACAAGCTATGGCTTGTGTAAATTGATCCTTTTCATGTACCTAAGACCTGAGATCAATCTTGAATACACATATTAGATACATATGAATGGAATGGTTGAGTCATTATCAAAATATGGACAATGTATAACCTCTAGGTAAACAGATGAAACTATCCCCGGTAATGCTAATTTAATTACAACCTGGAAGAAGGGTGATCAGACGTGTCAACGATTGATTCTGTTTGTGTTAAAAAACACATTGTATGACTCATACTCAAAGCCATCTGTTACTACATCTAAGGTTCTGTGGGTGGGGGTGTTAGAAAATAAATACAATACTGAGAATCAGGGAACTGAAAAATATTGTGTCTCAAAATTTCTAAAGTTTCATATATCTAAGGGTAAATATGTTTCTAATCAAACACACGATTTTCAACTCTTGGTGCAAGCGCTCACTGATGCAGGCATGGTAATTCCTGAAAAGTTTATTGCTATGTCAATCATTGAGAAATTCCCAAAATATTGGGAGTCATTTGGCATGACTCTAAAGCATCACAAAGGAGAAATGTCAATGAACGATCTCATGATGGACATCAATATTTAGGAAGAGCATTTGAAAGAGAAGAAATTACCCACTGATGTTAATGCTACTTTCAATTTAACTATTGCTAAGAATAATGATAAGAAATCTAAGAATTTACTTAAACCTCAGGCCAAGATCCAGAAGAAGCCGAAGAATAAACCTTGTTGGACTTGTGGACTGGTTGGCCACTGGAACAAGGATTGTCCTTTAAAGAAGGAAACAAAAGTTTCCTCATCTGCAATTGAGGAGGCTGTATTCAATATGATGATTGAATCCTTGGACCTCAATGATGGGTATGTATCTATAAAACCTGAAGTTCTTTCTATTTTTGAACCACTATATTTGATAATAGACATTGGGGCTAATTTGCATGTGTGTAATGACAAGTCCCTGCTTGTGTCTTACTAGGCCTCTAAAGATTGATCTGTGACTTTTGGCAATTCCAACACTATAGAAGTCAAAGGTGAAGGATGGGTGGACTTGAAGTTTCCTTCTAGGAAAGTTTCTGATGCTTCATAGAGTCAGGCATGTTCCATCAGTACGATGCAACACACTTAGTGCCACCATTTTAATTAGAGATGATTTTAGAATCGATTGCAAGTGTAATAAGGATATTATTACTCGCCTTCGAGATTCTTTATTTTTTGGCAAGGGGTATCTATGTGATATGGAGAAATTGTTTAAGATTCTTGTAGAACTTGTTTCAAATTCCATTTTAAATTTGAATGATAATAGTTCTTTATACATGAATTTTGTATCGTATGATGTTTGGCATGCACATTTGGAACATGTGAATGTTGGCTCAATGAAACATATGATGAATATGAATTTAATCCCTAAATTCCATATCTGCAATAATAAATATAAAATCTGTGTGTAAGCTAAATTGCCTAGAAAACCTTTTCATTCCGTGAATTGGAATTCAAACATATTTGAATTTAGTGCATACAAATATCTATGAATTTAATGGGATTGCTACAAGGGATCAAAAACGTTATTTTATAAATTTTATTGACGATGCTAGTACATACTATTATGTATTTTTACATAGAAGTAAAGATGAGGCATTGGATAAAATTAAAATTTATAAGAAAAAAGTTGAAACTCAAACCTATAAAGTACTTACGTGATTAAGGTCTAATAGGGTAGGAGAATATATCTCAAATTTGTTTTTGGAATTTTTCCAATTATATGGTATCGTTCATGAGGTTACTGCTCCGTATTCACCATAGTCTAATGGGATAGTTGAACATAAAAACCGAACCCTTATAGATATGGTTAATTCTTTACTACAAACCTCGTGCCTATCCAACTTCATGTGGGGGGAAGCTTTGAATATGGATTTTCATATTATGAATAGTGTTCCTCATAAACATGTCAAAGTAGTCTGTTTGAGCTATGAAAAGGAAGAAAACCGAGTCTCAAATATCTTAGAACGTGGGGGTGCCTTGTTAAGGTACTTGTCCATGAACACACAAGGAAGAAATTGGGACCAAAAACAATTGAGGTCATATTCTTGGGGTATGTAGACACAAGTTATGAATGTAGATTCTTGATTGTAAAATCTAATATCTTAGGCATTGAGGTCAATACAATTGTAGAATTACGTGATGCTACATTTTTTGAGGATATGTTTCCCATGAAATCTGGTGTGCCCAATGAAGTATCTTAAGAGGATTCATTCACCACAAGTTCCATTCCTGAGCATGTAGAAAGGATGACTAATGTGGGGGATGACTCTGAACAAGTTATTTCTAAATCTGATGATTCTGAAGAAATAGTTAAACCAAGGAGAAGTAAACGACCTAGGACATCCAAGCACATTGGAAGTTAGTTTCACACTTATAATGTTGAGTATGATCCTGTAACTTTCAAACAAGCTATGGAATCTCTAAAAGCTAAGTTTTGGAAGAAGCTGTTAATGATGAAATCCAATCAATTCTCTCAGATGGAACTTGAGAATTGGTGGATTTGCCTCCAGGTTGTTTTATAATTGGATGCAAATGGATTTTTAAGAAGAAACTTAATGCGGACGGGACAATCAATTAGTATAAGGCTAGGTTAATTGCTAAGGGTTACACATAGAGGGAAGGAATAGATAATTTTGATATCTATTCCCCTATTTCCTGTATGACCACAATCCAAATGCTTATAGCATTGTCTTCCATCTATAACTTCTATATCCATCAAATGGATGTGAAGACCACGTTCTTACACGGTGATCTTCAGGAAGAGATATATATGGAACAACCTGAGGGATTTGTGGGTCGTGGGAATGAGTCCAAAGTTGTAAACTTGTCAAGTCATTATATGGCTTGAAACAAGACCCTAAGCGATGGCATGAGAAGTTTGATTATGTGATATCATCATTTAGCTTTGTTTCTAATGAATTTGATAAGTGTCTCTACTGCAAAATCATCAATGATGGAATCATTTTGTTATGCTTATATGTCGATGATATCATGTTTTTTGGTTCCGATATGAAAGTAGTAAATGAAACAAAGACATTCTTGTGTATCAAGTTTGAGTTGAAAGATATGGGTGTCACTGATGTGATTTTAGGGTTTAAAATCATAAGGTATACTGATGGTATAACTCTCTCTCAATCTCACTATGTTGAGAAGATACCAGAGAGGTGTGAGTACACATCACGTAAACCTGTAAAGACTCCATATGACTCAACCAAGGCTTTGTTCAAGAATACGACTGGGGTTCTAGTGTCTCAATTACGATACTCTCATATTATCAGAAGTTTGACGTATCTTATGAACTACAAACGTCCAGACATTGCGTTTGATGTGAGCAAGTTAAGTAGATACACCAGTTGTCTCGACAAGACCCATTGGGAAGTTCTTGATAGAGTTTTGAGGTATATCAAGGGTGAAAAACACTAGAGGGGGGTGAATAGAGTTTTTAAATTATTTTAACAATTATTTAACTCAAACAACCACAATTGAAAATGGAAGAAGGAGACAAGTGTTTAGAGTGGTCCCAACCTTAGCAAATACTAAGGTTGTCAGTCCACTACCCGGTTGCTTACCCAACCGAGATTTTGAAAGTATTAATTTTATTACCTTCACAAGGATTTACACAAAATACAATACTTTATTACACCCCTTGAACAGCCTTCACTTGAAGTAGATGCACCAACCCGAGGTAGCCTTCTTGAAGTAACTCCAAGCTCCCCTTGAAGTAGCCTTCCTCTTTAGAAGTAACCTCCCGTTGCACCAACCTTCTTGAAGTAGTTCAAGGTCCCCTTCTTCACCAAGAAGATCTTCCAACCTCTCCAATCCGCAGCCTCCAACCTAGGAGTAGCAAGGAGAGTACAAACAATAATAGTGAACAAGAAAGGAAAATGGAAATTACAACTTATCCTTTGAAGCACAAGGCTTGATTTGCCTAGATCAAGCGTGTAGATCTCCTAACCAATGTGTATGGAATTGTGATTGATGTGGATTAGGAGATGATAGCCTATAGGACACGAAATTTGAGCTAGGAGAGGAAGTAGCTAGTTGCCAATATGCTTAATTGCTCACAAACAGATTGCTCAATGTAAATGTATGCTCAAAGATTGCTCAAGTGTGGAATCAAGTAAGTTTAGGTGTCCTAAGGCATGTCCTATTTATAGAAATGTCCTACAAGTGCTTAAGTACGTTCTAGACACTTTCTAGGGGTTTCTAAGTGCTTAACTAGCCGTTAGGTATAAGTTAGTTTCTTTAACAACGGCTAGTTAATTAATTCTGCAGTTGCTGTCAGAGTCCATCTCGGTCGAGGAATGGTCGACCGAGACACCTACTCGGTCAAAGTTTTGTCGACCGACAGGCTCTCTGGATCAAGTGTTTTGTAACGTTTATCTCCAACTACCAACTACCTTGTCAGCTGTGTCTAACGGCTACTTGGGTCTTTCTCGGTCGAGAAGATTGTCGACCGAGAGTGTCTCGGTCGAGGATTTTTTCGACCGAGATAGACCCTGTTTCAATGTTTCATATGAAGACATTAAGTGTGTGTATGAGTGTGCATATGTGACACTGTTGAAGGGGATGACCTATCTAAATGTGGTGTTTAGCTAGGGAAGATCTAACACTTGATTTACATGAAGTCTAAGTACTTGTACATTATATATTTGTACAAGTTTACAATTGATTACATTTCATGACATTTACAATCATTCAAGCATATGGATTCCCTAGTGCTTTGTCATCCACCTTATTCCTGCAACACTCAAGTAGCACGTTAGATCAAAAAGAATGAAATGTTTGTCATTATCAAAACAAAGGGATTTACAAATGTCCATTTAGCCAACAATCTCCCCCTTTTTGAAGATGACAAAAATTTCGTAAATATAAAATAATAAAATATAAAACATGTGAGTTTCATACCTGAAGATTACCTTTGTGAATTTCTTCTCTTGTTTATAAAATGTGTGCTTATTATTCCCCATGAATTATGGAACATGAAATCCAATTCTTTAGGGAATATAGCAACTTTCAATGTAAAGCCAAGAGTTTGTTTATGAAACTCATTGATTGAGTTTTGCATTTATATTTATTTCTCCCCCTTTGTCATTTCAAAAAGATATCCATTTAAAAACAAATATTATATGAAAAGTATTGCTCCCCCTTAAATAGATATCCCTCTTCAATAGATGGTCAATTTAGCCACAATTTTAAATTTCAGGTATTTGCAAAGATTTCATCTTTTTGATTTATGACATATTTATTACTCCCTTTACTTTGTATGCTCTACTAGAATAGTCTTATAAGCCATGTTCAAATGATGCCATAGAGGAATAATTAGTAAAGATGACCAATTCATCATGGAATTATTACAATCATGTAAAGATAACCAAGTCATGTAAAGATAACCCTTTTATTACAATCATGCAAAGATAACCATTTCATTACAACTAATACAACAGACACTCCAAATCTCACTGGAAAGACTTAAGTATTACATCAATATCAGGGTCTTTTCCAAGAAATGGCTCAGCTCTATAATACTTGACTAAAGTTTGCCACTCCAAAGCACCTGTCTTGGTTAAGGCATATGCTTCCAAGAAGGTAGGAACACGATCAAAGCGGAAATGAGCAGCAATGTCTTGTAATTGTATTGAGGAAAACTGAGTATGTGTGAGATCTGTAGATGATGGAGGTGGAGTTTGGTAGTAGTTGTAAGATGGATTATATGGGTTGAGCATGCCAGGATTTAAAGAATAAGGATATTCATCTGGTTGATTTGGAGAGAGGGTTTGCATCCTTTGATTTAGGTAGGTCATGGCATGGTGGCTATAATCTAATTGTCTGCTTAGATGATATTGTGACCCAACAACATAGGTTAGGGTGTTTTGGATGGGATCATAGGATGGGTTGGTAGGAGGAGGTGGTGGTGGTATATCTTGACTAGATGTATCTCCTTCCGTCCTAGCCCTCTTGTGACCAAAATCAATTCCCATCTTTTCTACTGTGTTTTTGCTTATTTTTTGTGGTCTTCTTTCCCATGTGTACCCCATGTCCTCAATTTGTGTCTTAAGAAAGTGTTGAGTGATTTGGCATACAAAATCGGCATATGGGGGATTGCCAGAAAACTCAAGCATGTTCTTAAGGATTATGCGGATAAAATTTATGGGAATACGTTTGATAATGGCATAAATTAGACACACGCGAAAAATAGGGACTTCAGACTTGTTTGCTCTAGGATGTATGTTTGTGGAAACAATAAGGTTGACAATCCTAGGTGCAGGTTTGAGATTAATGGCATAGTAGGTACCCCTATCTTCGTGACAAGTTGTATTAGATTGAAAAATGGCTCGTTTAATGTCACTAAGACTGACTGTATTATCACCTTGGGAAAATGTATTGAGTGGATTTCCAGTGGTAAGGTCAAGAGTGTCTTGATATTCATCTAAGTTGATGTTGAGCATGTCAAGAATATCCTCCTCAGTAAATCGAAAGCTATGCCCATTGACCATAGAGTAGAAGAAGTTATTTTCATTTTCGGAATGGAAGATCAGGTTTGCATAGAACTCATTTACCACTTTGGAAGAGTAGGAAGGGAAGGAAGGGTTAAGAAATTCTTTCAAATTTTGCACCTCAAAAAGATCCTCCAGGTCGATGATGCTGAGGAGGTCCATGATGTCAACCGGTCGTCGTGGAAGAGGAGTTTTGGAGGAGAGCCTGAGATAGCGATCACCAGCATCTGCGTCGATGAAGGGGATGTCGTTGATGATCGTCAATGGTGGAGAAGCCGCCCTTCCTTCCCTGCCAGCAACTTTCTTCTTTCCACGTGTAGATGATGAAGCCATTTCTTTGCTTTAAGGTGGAGAAGAAGTAAGAAAGTCTTGTGGATGAAGAAGCTAAAGAATTGCACAAGAATGCACTAGAGAGAAGCTATGGAAGTAAGAATATGAGAGTGTGAAACAATGACCCGTTTTTGGTCCTTTTTATAGCAATCCAGTGACCAGGTCGGTCGACAATTTGTCGACCGATCGACCGCAACGGTCATATCCCAGACGCGCCACTCGGCCCCCCAACGGTCGACCGACATTGGATTGCAACAGTCATAAAACGGTCGGATTGCAACGGTCATATCCCAACGGTCAATTCTCGGTCGAACAATTGTCAATCGACATCGGCTCGGTCGAATAATTGTCGACCAGAAGTGTGTCCGATGTAATTTTTATTTGAGGTCTGTCGGTCGAAAGAGATAGGCTGACCGAGATGTTTTCGGTCGAAGAATTCATCGACCGACAAACTTTTTGTGAATGAATTTTTAAGCTGATTTTTAATGTAAATGATAGACTAAATTTGTAGAGCATATATATATTTTCTAAGGGAGTAATATTGTGATTATTATTACCAATATTTGGACAATTTTGTGATCATAAATTAATTGTTCTTTTGATCACAATTTTTATATAGAAAATGATATTCAAATAACTATTGTGCCAAACTTATTTTAGGTTGACTTTGACTACGACCATAGCGCCCCTTGGTCAAGCTTGATTTTAACCAAGAGGCAATTTTGAGTGATACTCAATATGAAGATTTCCATTCGTAATTCTCCTATTTATATAAGCTTTGTTGTAGATACATAAATATCAAAATCTTATTTCTTCTTGTACCCTTGTTTTCATGTAAGATTCTCCTTGAAAGCAATATCTCATGTTCTTAATTGAGAAATTTTTATCTCATGTGTTGCAAGCCTTAAAGTTCTTTTTCAAATCACAAATGAATCATTTTTCTTGCCAATGTGTCATCAAGGATCCATGCATACAATAATCATTTTCTATCATCTTTATGAGCTGAAAAGTGAAAGCATGTCCATGATGTAATGAACATATAATATCATGAAATACATTGATCATTTATACTAGATGTCATAACACATGATGGTACTCAACTTGTAAGATCAGTCATTAACAATAAATCGATAGCAATTTAATTAATTGAAAACACATTCAGCAGATTTAGATTTGACAACAGAGACCGGATCGGTCGATCATTTCTCGACCGACTGTTGTTCTCGGTCGACAGATTCTCGACCGAGAATGGTTCTGCATTATTTCAGAATTGTTTTTAGTAAGAATTATATATATCCCAGTTAGATATTTTAGATACTTGAACTAATTTGTTATGCCACTATGTTGAGTTGAGATAGACATAGAAATATGCAACTAAGGTCCTTGGTCATATCTCAACTTAATTCCGTTCATTTAGTTTGGAGGTTTTGGAACCCAAACTAACTCGACATCCTTTTTCTTATAAGGACATGAAAAGGAATAGTGGCCAAGGCGCAAACAATAATGACAACATATAGAATCAACCTCATATCTCTTTCTATGATTTTGGTCTAGGTTGTTCTTGGGTATATTTGTATTTGTGCCTTTAGGTATATATATAGATTGATGTGCTTGTGTCTTTCTCCAACTAGGTTTATGATAAGATTTTCCCTTAGGCTTGTAACCTAGTCCTCTCCTTCCAACTTGATGGTAGGAATCATTTAAGATTTGATCAAGAATGTCATTATTATTTAGACTACTAACTTTTTGTTGTAACTTAGCAATCTCATCCATTCTCTTCTTGATATCTAGCTTTGCTTGATATAGATTAGATGATAATGAATTTCTTTCTTTCACGATAGTATCATAATCTAGATGTGAGCACAAAATAGGTTGTTTTTGAAGATCGTTCACTTGAGTTTGCAAATTAAATTTTTCTAGGGACAGAAGATTGCAATTTGCTTCTACAGATTTTAGCTTAATATCATGATCTTCAATAACCTTTTTGAGATCTTCATTTTCAGATGTGAGAGCAAGAAGCTTAGCATGTAACTCATCAATTTCTTTATTAGATTTCTTTAATTTCTTCTTGCACTCAATATATTTATTATGTGTTTCTTCAAGACTAGCAACTAGCTCTTCTTTAGATAAATAAAAAAGGCTTACCTCTTCTTCTTCTTCACTTATTGTAGCAATAAGACATTCTTTATGCGCATCTTCCTTCTTTGACCTCCATGGACAATTAAGTGTAGTGTGTCTTGTTCCTAAGCACCAATTGCAACTTGTTGAAGATTGGTCCATGATTTTCCTTTGCTTGCGGTTGTTAACACCACCACCCTTCATCCTTCAAGACTCGATTAGAGCTCCTTGAAGCCTGCTCTGATACCAATTGAAAAACACTAGAGGGGGGTGAATAGAGTTTTTAAATTATTTTAACAATTATTTAACTCAAACAACCACAATTGAAAATGGAAGAAGGAGACAAGTGTTTAGAGTGGTTCCAACCTTAGCAAATACTAAGGTTGTCAGTCCACTACCCGGTTGCTTACCCAACCGAGATTTTGAAAGTATTAATTTTATTACCTTCACAAGGATTTACACAAAATACAATACTTTCTTACACCCCTTGAACAGCCTTCACTTGAAGTAGATGCACCAACCCGAGGTAGCCTTCTTGAAGTAACTCCAAGCTCCCCCTTGAAGTAGTCTTCCTCTTTAGAAGTAACCTCCCGTTGCACCAGCCTTCTTGAAGTAGTTCAAGGTCCCCTTCTTAACCAAGAAGATCTTCCAACCTCTCCAATCCGCAGCCTCCAACCTAGGAGTAGCAAGGAGAGTACAAACAATAATAGTGAACAAGAAAGGAAAATGGAAATTACAACTTATCCTTTGAAGCACAAGGCTTGATTTGCCTAGATAAAGCGTGTAGATCTCCTAACCAATGTGTATGGAATTGTGATTGCTATGGATTAGGAGATGATAGCCTATAGGACACGAAATTTGAGCTAGGAGAGGAAGTAGCTAGTTGCCAATATGCTTAATTGCTCACAAACAGATTGCTCAATGTAAATGTATGCTCAAAGATTGCTCAAGTGTGGAATCAAGTAAGTTTAGGTGTCCTAAGGCATGTCCTATTTATAGGAATGTCCTACAAGTGCTTAAGGACGTTCTAGACACTTTCTAGGGGTTTCTAAGTGCTTAACTAGCCGTTAGGTATAAGTTAGTTGCTTTAACAACAGCTAGTTAATTAATTCTGCAGTTGCTGTCAGAGTCCATCTCGGTCGAGGAATGGTCGATCGAGACACCTACTCGGTCAAAGTTTTATCGACCGACAGACTCTCTAGATCAAGTGTTTTACAACGTTTATCTCCAACTGCCAACTACCTTGTCAGCTGTGTCTAACGGCTACTTGGGTCTTTCTCAGTCGAGAAGATTGTCGACCGAGAGTGTCTCGGTCGAGGATTTTGTCGATCGAGATAGACCCTGTTTCAATGTTTCAAATGAAGACATTAAGTGTGTGTATGAGTGTGCATATGTGACACTGTTGAAGGGGATGACCTATCTAAATGTGGTGTTTAGCTAGGGAAGATCTAACGCTTGATTTACATGAAGTCTAAGTACTTGTACATTATATATTTGTACAAGTTTACAATTGATTATATTTCATGACATTTACAATCATTCAAGCATATAGATTCCCTAGTGCTTTGTCATCCACCTTATTCCTGCAATACTCAAGTAGCACGTTAGATCAACAAGAATGAAATATTTGTCATTATCAAAACAAAGGGATTTACAGATGTCCATTTAGCCAACAAAGGGAACATGTTCCCTTAGAATGCATTATGACAAATGTCCTTCTGTAGTCGAAGGATATAGTGATACAAGCTGGATTGCCATCAACTCTGGGAGTAATGGTGTCTCAGGATAGGTATTCCTGTTGGGAGAAGGAGTTGTTTCCTGGAGGTCTAAGAAACAGACCATATTGTTTCGGTCTACTTTTGAGGTAGAGTTGTGTGCTTTAGATGCACTGGATTGGAAGTTGAATGACTACATGAACTTATGTCTAGTTTACCTGTGGTAAAGAAACCGCTTCCTGCAATTTCAGTTCACTGTGATGGCACTACAACTATTGCCATGATAAAGAGTCACAAATACAATAAAAACAACGTAGACACATCCAACTCAGACTCAAGTCTGTAAGGCAGTTAGTGTCTAATGAGGTCGTGGTTGTGGACTACGTCGGTACCAAAGAAAATACAACTGATTCTTTCACTAAAGGTCTTACTCTAACCTTAGTAGAAAAATCCAAGTTGGGGATGGGACTGAAACCCCTCATTATTCGCAGGCAGTAGCAACCCAACCCAACAGAGTGGAGATCCCACACATTAGATTCAATGTGGTAATAACAAGCTGTTAAGTGAATTGGATGACACTATGTATTTACTTTGATGCTTCATGCTTCTTTATATCCATCCCTTAGGATATATGTTAGTGTCATGACTGTAAGTTAGTAAGAGATTAGTCTTTAAATGATATCAAGTCTTAGGATAGAATGTTGACAGTACATCCTTGGAGACTCCAACTAAATGATTGGTATTGTGTAGGACATAACAGGAGAATTGGGTTGTTCTCTGATATCAATAATGACATAAATTTTTGTATGCATGGTATTAATGCATTGTTTTCTTTTCTACCATGTCTTTATTGTGTTGTTATCAATCTATATTCTTGCACCCAAGGTTTAGGTTCAAGACTTTTATTCACCTAGCTCCTGTAGGGGTCACAGTTGGATAACTCAGGTAGATTCGAACTGAAAGGTATCTGTTGAAAGCACAACATAGACGACCGAATGGTAGAGCACACTACACATTGGACTTTGTGGGGGATTGTTAGATATATGGCTGTTAGCCATGTATGTGGCATGAGTTAAGCCTAATGTAATGCAACTAGTACATGAAAGAAAAGTAGTTTTGTATCTAGTGCAAATGGGAAAGAAGTTTTATCCCACATTGCTCACTCCTAGAACTTTTGTGGTCTTTATATGTAGGATCACTCTTGTGTCCAAGGGTCCTAGGAGAGGGTATGCTCACCTCCTTAGTGGGTATGATGACCGCAACACACACGCACGTACGTGCGCACGCGGCACACCTCGCCTAGCCGGGCCAGGGACGGGCATATGCTTGTGACTTGTGGCTTGTGGATTGTAGAGAATGTCTTCCGTCTTCCTTCTTTTTTTCACTAGGATACAACTACATAATTAATTATTAATTTAATTAATTATTTCTTTTGAAAACAGATTTATTAATCCTAACTGGAAAGTGTCGCTTTGCGAATTTTTCCGCAATGTGTACAAGAGCGACCGAGTGGTCACGTCTTAATGAGAATATGATTACGAGGCGTGTAAGACTATAAATATGCCTCCGGTCATTAAGGTTAAACATATCTTTCAAACAAACAACCGTCAACGTTCGAGTATGTGTTTGACAAACCCTTCAGCCAGAGTCTTCTACCGTTGTTGCTTCCGTGGTGCTACATGGAGATCTTCTCCTGGACGTAGCGAGTTTGTCCATTCTTTCCCTTCCGAGACGTGATATGTCAGGCGGTGGTTCTTACAGTTGCTGAGCTGCACTGGTGGTGTAACTCGTTCGTCTGCATCATTCGTGGTCAAAATGAGCGAAGAGTTCGTGACCAGGTCGACTAGAATAACGCCGCCTATGCAGAAGGGTTGCACGACGCTGATTTTTTTAGTATATCACGTTCGTTTTTCAACGAACGACCTGATTTGATTCCTAACTTTATTTATTTTCATTCTCGTACATTAATTTATTCTACACGTTCTTATCTGGATCGGCCTGTGCGGTTAAACTAATTGCACATGTCGCTGTCGCTGTTGCATATAAGAATGCAAATTCAAAATTAACAACAACAAGTCGGGAACATTGCAAGCTTTTGTATGTAATTGGTTGTTTCTTTTCTAAGGTAAGTTCTTTACGTGCGGCACGTGCAAGATGAGGTTCTTATCGCATTCGTCTTTGTTTCAAGACTATATGTTGTTCGGTACTTTTTTTTCCTGTTGGATGTGTGCTTATGCATGATACACTGCTGTTGATTCAAAAATCACGTATTTGCATGTTATACGATTTGTGGTTTCGTAATCTTTTAGTCGTTTTTTATATGTATACATTTAATTCATGAGTTTGACTACTAAATTCTTAAAATTTCTACCAGGTTTTATAATACGTTGTTTTTCTTTCAGATATCGACGGTTTATGTTGAACAATACGTTCTTAGTTGATAGCTTAATAACCAAAAACGTAGAGATCGGCCCACAACAGAAAGTCTGACTTCCAGAAACAATCTAAACTTTATCCGGAGTCAAATCTTGGAGACCAGCTATCGCTAAATGAATTGGTGCCGATCGGAAAGTCGAGTAGCAGAAGAAAAACAATCCGGATACGGTACTAATATGTTCATTCGGGAGGACTCCCTGACAACAATCCAGATCACACTTACAGAATTTTTTTTGACACTTCCTGCCTCCACAATCCAAATTATATAAAAATATCTTTGAAACTTAACTGAACAATTTTTATCCCGGCACCAGATTTTGGAGATCGGCAAGTCCAGTAGCCCAATAAAAAGGGTCCAGCTGAAGCAAGCAGTAAAAACAAGCCCGAATCAAGACCGGATGCTCAGGCACCGTACACCTTAGACTAGGGCGATCCCTTGTTTATTTGTTGTGCAAGGGAATATTTAGCAGAGAATATCCCTTTTCTCTCTCTGAATATACACAGGAAATTCTTCGTACAAGACAGTAAATTATAATTTTGTTTGAGTTGAACCCAACACGGTTATAAATGAATAATGAATTAATAATACACAGACTTTGTACCTTTTTAAAAAAAAAATTATTCAGGAGTCTAACTCATTCACCCCACTCCTCATTGTGGGCTAAAACAGCAAAAAGTATTACATCTTGTAATGGTCAGTAAGATCATTACATCCAGACCTCCTATACATCCCTCATCAAGTTTCGCCAACCGTAGAAAGCACGTAATCTAAACCCACGTTTGGTACGCGGTATTCAGCGTGGGTATAGAATGAGATCCAGCCGATCAATCCAAACTTATGTTTGTCTACTTTAATTTCAACGTGGGACTGCACTAGCGTGGCACTCGAATCCCGGTGTCGTGGGCAGACTCAATACCGCACACCCCTATGGTACTGCGGGGTTATAGCCTCTAAATGCGTAAAGCATGCCCGTGAGACTCCCGATAACAACCGTCTCCCTTCCTCCTGCTTCCTCACCACGACAAGTTGTGTGCGGCACCGCGCTACCATATTTCTTCCCTCGTCATATTTTGTGCTCGCATCCTCCATCGCTTCTACTGCGACAATCTAATTAGCCACCGTAACATCTGAAACATCTTGCCAGCAACCAGATCATGATATGATTAGTAGTCCCACAAAATTGTATTGCATAAGAAAATGATGCAGCATGCCCCGACGTAGGGCCGTAAATCGGTACGGGTAGACCCGCAGACCCGTAAATCCAGACCCTTAAAAAAACCATCATGAGTCTAATTATTTATACCCGCATACCCTTGGACCCGTACACCTTAGGACCCGCATATAAGAGGGTCCAATAATGAGTATGCTTGAATCCAGACCCGTTAGACCCGCGCACCCACTATACATAAGTAACTTCTTAAATAATATGAAATATATATCATATTTTACCAGTCTAACTAATATAATTCTTAAGATTATTATACTCTAACCACAATAAGATTGAGACTAGTCATATAGTTAAGAATTAGTTATTCTAGTTACAATAGTGAACATCATATGTAAACTTAAAATCTAAATGTCTACTAATTTACAATACTTTCTACATAAGTTAATGTTATGATGATACAAATATATAAACAATTAACTCAATTGATGTTAATGTATAAAATATAGCATTATCTAATATAACTATTGCATGTTAATATACTATATAATAATAATATCTTGTTGTATTAAAATATGTAGAATATAGTCATTTCTCTAACATAAACAATATGATATTTTATAGAATCGCTTACCCACATACCCGCACCGCATACCCGCTATTATTGCGGGTACGGGTATGGTGCAAGTCCAGATTTTATAATATGCGGGTCTAGAACCGGAACCGGACCCGCTAAATTGGATGGGTATAGATATGGGTATGACCAAATCCACACTGTACCCGACGGTGAATGTGGACAATACACTGAGTCCAGAGTGTGCGTCAGAGCAAAATCAAAGCATGGCCGGTCGGTACAATTATCCAAAATTTCTTGGCTAGTTGTTTAGAGATGCCGTGATAGGCAGGTAGATAGTTGGCTCCACAAAGTAAAGTATTGGTTTTAAACTGTGCTGTAGAATCGAAGCAGATGTCACTAATTGCAGCTGGAGAATGATGCCTTCATGGAGAAGGCAAGGTAGACAATATCCCTTCTTGTGTCTATCCAAACGTAGGATAGGAGAACAAACGCCGTATCCTGCACATGTCCGATCCGTTCCTTTACTACCATATATCCTAGCTGAATTCTTTCCTGCCAAGCAAACATGCCCCAAGTATCTTTCCATTTATGGAACAAGTATGGTATCTTCTTCCTCTCCATTGTCATCGACCTTTGGATCACTATTGGATGGTTACAGACTTAGTAATTGTAGTCTACTATCTTCAAGAAATAACGTTGAGGTGACACGTGGCAAGAAAGAGAAAGAAAAGTAGGAGAGAGGAAAAGAGCTTAGAAAAAAAAGAGAAACATATTTTGTTTATAATTTTAAAATTGAAATCATTTTTTTGATAAAATAAAAATCATTAAAATCCTTACAAAGATATAATTTAACAAGACTAATGTTAACATGTTTTCAACAAAGAGTATTGTATATTGGGGTGTACTTATTTTCTAACTAACCCACTGATAAAAAAATAAGTATTGCATGTCGTTATTATTCTTCTCATAGTACTAATTTTGGTATAATACTCATTTTTCATAACATTATATTTTAAAACAAGTATTTGGATGGATACTAAAATATAGTTGATAGTACTAATTTTAATTCTTTATATTTAAAAATAAGTATTGTACCCATAAAATAAAGTACAATATGAATTTAAAAAATAAATAAAAAATGACTAGTACACCAAAAATGACATAATACTCATTATTGAATTAGTATGTTACTCTAAGATGGGTATTATCCCCCAATGAAGAATTGATATTAGAATAAATATATCTCTAATCAGATAATACACATTTAAAAAAAACATTTATACAAAAATAAGTATTGCATATATTTTTTAGGATAATACTCATTTTTGTATATATATATTTACTTACATTTTCCAATATCATTTTTTTGAAAAAATAAGTATTGTACTTTTTTGTGGATAATACTTGATTTTTGCGCACGCGTACACACACACACACACACACACACACATATATATATATATATATATATATAACAATACTCATTTATATATATATTTTTTTATTTTTTAGTATATTTCAATAGTAGCCTTGTTAGAAGGAGTCAAATGATTTTGTTTTTGTGAAAAAGTTCATTGTAGTTTGAAAGTTATAATCAAAATAATTTTCTCTCTCTTCTTTTTCTTTATCTCGTACAATGCTTCCATTTCCTCTCTATCCTCTCTTTATTGTTTACTACAATCCACTAAAAATGGTGCATTTTGATTGGTTCCCGTTATTTAGAATGGAAACAAGGTACAATACTAGGTTTGAATGGGGTTATGCATAACATTTTCTATCTCAATTGCAAGTATGTTTAAATATAAATTCCATATATAATAATAAAAAATTCTAGACATAGTCACTTATAAATCCGTCCGTCTACCCCGATTTTTGGGAATGGGAGTGGACTCTTTGTCCCATACAACTAGCTACAATTAAAGTAAGAAAAGATGAGAGAAGTGGAAGAAAGAGAAAATATTATTGTCCATAACTTTTAATCTGGAGTGTCTTTTGGTAAATAAAAAATATTAGATTCTTTCTAAAAAATACTTTCCAACAAGACTAGTGTTGACATACTTTGGAAAGATAATAAAATGAGAAAAGTATAATATTCATGTTTTAGGATGCCATACACATGCTCTAGGTACATTAGTCGTGTTTTGAGTATAGTATAAACATTTGTTGTACCTCAAAATGAGATAATATATCCTGATTTCACGCGTACCGTGCCCCTTTTATTTTTCTACCCGAGTATATCATCAATATTTTGGGGTTATAACACTCATATTTTGCGGTACATTACTCATATTTTTGGAAGTATAATATTAATATTTTTCTTATTGACGTACTGTAACCAACACATGAGTACTTGGGTATAATTTTAATATTTTACATGATGGACAATTCAGGTATTGTACTCAAATTTTATGGATACTATACTTTTTTATACTTCTCTCCTCTCTTCTTATAATTTTTTTTATGAAAATAAATCAACATTAGTCTTGTTAGAAAGTATTTTTTATGACAGACTTAGTGTTTTTTATTTCAACTAAAATTCCTTACAATTTAAAAGTTATGTGTAAATTTTTTCTCTCTCTTTCTTATTGTGTGTGCTTTTTCTGTCACATCATCACTGCTCAGACCTCCCAATCAACAGGTGAATGACTTAATAAGTGGAAGGTGTGTAATGTAACTCTTCTTGAGTTTGCCTTTTTGACATGCGATGACTACTAGTCAATGCTGAAGTGGCTGGGAGACGGGTAGAGATATACAGGGTCGTATTGCAACTACCATTCCCCTCCCAATACCGCAAGGTTGTAGCGTCACTTGAGCCAGCAAGCTTCGAGTGGGGGTTCGACGTTGCCAAATCTTCTATCCCGGGATCGATCAATGTCTCTTTCCCAATTCATTCTAAGTCATGCATTTTGCAAACAACAATACATCCACCATGTTGCCTTATAGGAATACACGACTGATACACAACGTGACAGAGTCCCGGATAGACAATGGAAACATAAGATATAATTAGGGATGGCAACGGTGTTGTGAAAAAACATATCCGTAGAGAATCACATCATATTTTACACCACATAACCGCACCAAATGATTATGGTGCGAATATAGTTTTAAGTTTTTAAAACCGCTGTGGTGTGGTGCGGTTATAGTTCTAGAGATTAAATCATGGATAACAATCGCACCACAGATAATTCATGTTAATTATATATAAATATATGTAGACTATCCTAAATATATTATTGGTGTCGTTCTTATATAAATTGCTAGATCTCTATTTTTAAAATAAAACTTAGGCCCTATTTGATTTGTAGGAAAAGACTTTGATAGAATTGATCTTAGAATGAGATGTGATGGTACTTCTGTTGTATAGGATGTTTAATTTATCATCCTCTGTTTGGATTGAAGTGGGACAGGATTCACTCTGGTTTTGTTTCACCACTTGGAGGCGATACACCATTAGTTTTCTAGTATGTTTCTTGGTCATCGACGCCTTTATTGCACTAGTCAACGAAAACTTAATACACTATCACTGCCCGATTTATGATGAAAAGTTCACATGAATGATAAGATGCAATTCAAATCTTAAAAAAAACGAACATAACTAATGACATCTTCTTGCAAACTATTGATTGGTTTCTCACATTAGGGTTAATCGTAGTTTCATACTTCAAATTCTTGTTTATAGTTTTTGTCTAGATAAAAATTTACAGAATGCATTGTTGTTAGATTATGTTTGAGTCAAATCTTGATGTCCTAAAATTTTTGGCCTTATTACGCCTCCGTTAAAGATGACTGGTGGAGCAAAGGTTCATTATAGTATTTCAAACAAAGCAAAAATTCGGTGGTGCATTATATCTTCTACTTGTTTATCTAGATTGCAGCGTACCATGTCGACGATGACAGACGGCCTCAAACTCAAATTTGAGCAGGTGAATATAATGGAACTGAAGAATGCAGACTGAGATGCGCCGACCACAACCAAATAAAATGAAGAAAAATCCAGGACGGAAAAAGAGGATGGATAATGGAGAAGGATGAAGCCAAATAGCGATGTAGACAATAGGGGAATGGTGGGAAATGGCAAAAATGAAGCTGGACTGGTGGACGATGTGAGGACGATAGGGCCTAGTAGTAAAGAAACGACAGTCGCGGTCTTTCCGCCGGGGGGCGCCCGAGTGCGTAAACTGTAAAATACTGCTTGGGAGTGCGGAACTCGAATGTCCCACTTAGTTGGGACTTTATAGGATAGGAATTATATATGGAATTGATGTCCTATCTTATTGCTAATCTTGTAAACCAAACAGAACCTTAGTGTATACAGAAGTATAAATTTTTATTTTTTTTCTACAATTACTGAACACATGATTATCTTCTTTGTACAACTAATAAATATACAATTTCTTTTATTTGTTGTCTATGTAATATTTTCATTTATTGTGTAAAATTTCATCAATTTTATGTATACTGTCACCATGTTAATCAAAAGTTGTTCACAATATGGTGTGGTGCGGTTAATCACGGTTTTTTGACGGTGCAGATATAATTTGTCATATTAAAAACTATAGTGGATATGGTGCAGATATGATGTTTAATTTTTTTATGTGGTGTGGTTATAGTTTTGTTATAAACCACACCATATTTGCACCACTGCCATTCCAGATGTAATTTAGGGTTCGACCGGTAGCAACCGGTAAAATGTAAAATGATATACATCGCCCAATGCATACTCGGTCTCATTTCAAATGCCTAAAAACCTGCCTATTCAAACCTTGCCTATCCCTCACCTCCACTGACATGTTGAAGAGTAACAACCAGACATAATTTTGAGGATAACCCTTTTTTTTTTTCTAGTCAAGCACACATATTTGAAGTATATTATTTAGTATGAATTCCAAACATCCAAGGTGCAATGGCATTGGCCGACATGCTCTTGGATATATGTGACAATCCTACCGACATCAAGGAAGAAAAAGGGAGGAATTTTTGGAGGGAAAATGCAAAAAGGAGGCAACATAACCCTTTTGAAACATATCGATTTAAGAAGAAGGGGAAGCGACCGTAGGAGTTTTTCATTTGTTCCGGTTTGCATCACATGGCAGAGTGCCCGTAAAAGGAGAAGTTATTTGCAATCGGCCTTGAGTAGAGAAGAGGATGGTGGAGAGCCTAAACGCATCGACGCCCATGCAACTTCTGAATGCTTGTTCAAGAAAAAGAAATATGTGCTGGGGGAGAACAAGCTGATGTCAGTTCCCATGTGAACAAGTGGCGTCAAGATATTCCCATGCCTAACTTTGTGTACAATGTGGAGTTGGACACACTTGAAGTCATGTTATACGTACTCGCCACACATAACTTATTGTACGATAGGGAGTTTGACACATTGATAATTGTTGCTATGAGAAGTGAGGGATGGGTCACAAGATGTGGATGAGCCACATGTATAATGAGCAAAAGGGACAACAGATGAAGACCTAAACTAGGACTTCATCAGGGCCAACAACTCAAACATGATATTGTGGCACTCAATCAAGGCACATACATGTATTGAGGCTGAGCATGACATAGAGATAGAAAGACCAAAACCAAAAGGTCCAACCAATCGTAATTATCACCGTCCAATAAGACATTATAAAAGAGATCAAAGAACATTTCAGACTATATTCATATATAAAATCATAAGAAAGGCCCACATTTTCACCTCATTAATCAATTATACATTGTTCATCATAGGTAACACACACCTCAACCCGTTTATACGAAAGATATTGTAACACTCCAAAAAAATTTATGGATAACTTAAAATTTTTAATGTAATTTTCCTAAATAGAATTCTTTGAGGGTCTAAATGCAAAAAGGATAGAAATGGCATTACTTTTAAATTATAAGACAAGGAGAAATAAGAAGAAACTCAAAAGCATCTTTTGCCTTTTATGACGTATTGCAAATATTTGTACGATAATAGTAATTGGTTTTCTATCAAAGAAATTTAAAAGAAATGCAAGAGAAAGTCAAGAGGCAAGGAAATCGAAATTTAGAATTTGAAGACTTGGATTAGAAGTATCATTTTCTTTTGAGAGCTTTTAAGATAAGAAATTCATTAATATCTTGCATTTTCTCTCTCTTTCAAAAAAAACTCAAAAAGGGAACAAAGAGGGATGATATGATTCTTGAATGAATTAATAATGATTATCTCAAATTTTGACTCAAGGATTCACAAAGGGAAACATTTTTTCAAATTATCTTATTTTTTAATGGCATTATAATTAAGATTAATGGTCATTGTAGAAATTGTATTCCAAACATGTACAAAACAGAATCATCCTCTTCCTCCAACTCCTTCATGAGTTAGGAAGTGTTTCTTAAACTTTCCATTGGCAATCCCTCTCCCCTCATCTCTCCACCTCATTTCAAATTTTCTTCGCCAACAACTTCCTCTCTCTCCCCAGAATCTCGAGAGCATTTACCGCCTTCCCTCGTGGCATGTGGGTGAAACACCCAAATCAGGGTTCTCACCCATCTCCATGCGAGGAGTGCATAGGCTACTATAGATCTTCTCGTGCCCATATTTTGGAGTGGAATCCACTGCCACCCATCACCATCCCTCCTCAACTTTTGATTTCACCCCTTGTGCCTCCTAGCTCCAGGACCTTCTCATCCTTCTTCTCCACCGACGACATCCTAGTACACGCCTCCTCGACTAGCTGGTTCAACTGTGACATATTTAAGCATCCTTGATCTCTGTTCTTTGCTTTAGCATCGTTGTGTCCCCAATCACGATACCGTATAGGGGCCAATAGAGGTGCTCACTGACATTAGTCGTCTCAGTAACTTAGTGCTTCCCCGACTCCGTTTCCTATTCGATTGTGTTTTCTAGGCCTTGCCGGTTCTTCACTTAGCTATACTCGCTTGGTTTTGCCAACTTCTAGTGATTTCTCATCCTTGTGATCTCCTTCTGTGACTATGGAATGGAGCTACTGATTCAATACTCACCTAGCCTCGACTTTGCGCTCACTGGCCTCGCTTTGGAGCAAGGAAGTCACCTGAGGTATAAGGGTTTCACAAACAACTATCCACAACAAGATGTGATTGGAGTTTGATCTCCATATCCTTTCTCTCAAGCCATGAATCACAGGAGAAAAAGTTAGGTCATGTATTGACCTTGGTGCCCTTGTGGTTTTAATCGCTTGATTATTATCACATGTGTAGTTTTGTCTTTTGGGTTCTTTTCTTTTTAGTTGTTCACATGGATTTTGACCGCTGAGTTGAAGCAGGCCCGAACCATGCATCAGGCTTTGATTGGGCGCCCACCTAGGAATGGGTTGCACTCCGCTCTCTGATGTGGATTTTGAATGCACTAACAAATTCACTCGGGGTTTATATCCCCGAGATTTTACCAAAACCAAGTGCAACAATACCACCCGCAAGCGGACGGGTCTTATCGCAGTATAGTTGAGGATCGAACCCAAAGGACAACGTTTTTAAGAATCTTTGTCAGTTAGATCTAGTTCAAGTAAAACTAATATTTAGAACAATTGGTTGATTTGGGTTTGATTAAACTAATAGCAAAAAAGTAAAAGCGGAATAAAAGATGGGTTTAGATCAAAGATATGGAATCGCTGGGATGGTACCGGGTTTGACCACCGCCACACACACAAACACACTCCTTTGCAAACATTCCAGGCAAGATACAACACTTCAAGTAGAGCTGTTGCAGAACCCCCCATACGGGCGTCAGGTCCGCGTAAGCATCACCATAGGCAGCCGATTTCTCATCGCCATCCGGATCACATGTCTTACGGCTCTGAAGATACAACATCCAACTAAGGCTGTGAACCCCCCATACGGGCGTCAGGCACACAGAAGCGTCACCGAAGGCTAGATGGCTCGTCCCCTCGCGGATCATACACTTACGACCTCAAGGAATCCCATCGGAAGTTCTCGTCAAGGAGTCAACCGCGTCAACCGTTAAGTAAATAAGCGATTATAGTACGAGTAAACATCGACGAAAAGCACGAAGATACAAAATCCAACTAAGGCTGTGAACCCCCCATACGGGCGTCAGGCGCACAGAAGCGTCACCGAAGGCTAGATGGCTCGTCCCCTCACGAATCATACACCTACGACCTCAAGGAATCCCATCGGAAGTTCTCGTCAAGGAGTCTAACATGCTAGACGACATTCATACCCATGCATTGAAGTTCTCGCAACATAGGGAGCACAAAGATGAAAACACGCACATAACCAACCTACAAGCTTAACGATAAATGACAAAATGAAGAGTTATATACATTTCCATAGAAAGTTTAACAAAAGAACATGGTTTGCATGGGCAGCGGGGCTAGTCCCCGCACCCCAGCGAAAAGAGGACTACTCGCTCATGATGCGAGATACAAGAAGGATAGGAGAGAAAGATAGATCCGCCATGAGCTCGATGCAGAGGGTGGACGTAGCCCGGTGAAGAAGATGCGCTCCTCGCTCCGTCTTCTTTCTCTTCTTGGCCTCCTTGAACGCAACACCAGCAGTAGATGGAGTGGAACTTGATCGGGGTGGTGCTCTGGCAGCCTGTTGGCGTCCGGAACCGATGCTCCAAATGGGGACCTTGGGGGTCTATTTATAGGTTCCGATCTGATCCCAAACGGTTTCAATAAGTTGCTGGAAATATCTTCTCCAAACGGTTTGGAGACCGTTTGGGGCGCCAAGCGGTCTTGAGACCATTTGGGCACCAAACGGTTTGGAGACCGTTTGGGCACCAAACGGTTTGGAGATCGTTTTGGGTATCAGAACGGTTTGTCGACTGGTCTTGGCCTTGATGTGGACGTGCGGCTTTAGTTCTTCAATCGATCCTTGCGCTTGCGTCGAACGGTCTTGGGACCGCATGGGACCAAACGGTCTTGGGACCGCATGGGACCAAACGGTCTTGGGACCGCATGGGACCAAACGGTGTTGAGACCGCATGGGACCAAACGGTCTTGGGACCGCATGGGACCAAACGGTCTTGAGACCGCATGGGACCAATCGGTCTTGGGACCGCATGGGACCAAACGGTCTTGGGACCGCCTGGGACCAAACGGTCTTGCGACCGCATGGGACCAAACGGTCTTGGGACCGCATGGGTTTCTTTGGCAACCGGTTTCGTCTTGTTCTTCGTGTATTCCAGCAAACAGTCTTGGGATCGCATGGACCCAAACGGTCTTGAGACCGTATGCATGGAGTTGCTTGATTTTCCTGCATTAAATGAAAGATATTTAGTTAAAACCTTGATTATTGAATCAACTAAGTAGTGTTGTGCATTACGGTTCATATTAGGGTGAAAAGATGTGGAAAAGAGATGGAATTGTTCCAAAAAGGCAGTTGAATTCCATGATGAGTATGCACTCATCAGAACACCCCGAACTTAAATCGTTGCTCGTCCTCGAGTAACATAAAGTTTGAAACTGTTTCCTAATGAAATACTTTTCGATCCATGTGATTTTTTCATCTTCACATCATAAACGTTTTCTTTCTGCTCAGTATGAATGAGTACCTTAACTTCCTGGGACCACTAAACACGTCTTTCCATAGCTTCGTTCCTGAGTTCGTTTCCCAAAAACGCTTCCCCCCCACTTTTTCCAACACTAAGCATGTCGAAGAGTTTTGTATGAGTTCTGAGATACCCGCAGAATCAACAAGTATGCATCCTATCTGACACAGGTGTAGTTCAGGATGGTGGGGCATGTATTGTTCCCTTAGGTAGAAAAAAGAGTGAAAGGTGGTTATGGAAAGAAGAAGTAAATCTCTCCTCTATTCGACTCGAGATTTTTATTTGTCTTGCAAATTCATTTATTGCATGTTTTTTTTGTGTGCGCTAAGGCATCTTTTATTGCAGATCTCTCCTCTATTCGACTTGAGATTGCATTTCTTTTTGTGTGCACTTTGGCATCTTTTATTTGCAAATCTCTCCTCTATTCGACTCGAGATTGCATTTTTGGTGGTACGCCCCTATTCATTGCGAGGGGTATGGAAGAAGCGGATAAGGGGAAGTGGCGTGCCACCCCAAACTTAGGGTTTGGCACAAGTTTGGCTATTTTGGTGGTATTGATGGATGGGGGGATACGAAGATGGATGGGGGGACCGCATGGGACCAAACGGTCTTGAGACCGCATGGGACCAAATGGTCTTGGGACCGCATGGCTTTCTTTGGCAACCAGTTTCGTCTTGTTCTTCGTGTATTCCAGCAAACGGTCTTGGGATCGCATGGACCCAAACGGTCTTGAGACCGTATGCATGGAGTTGCTTGATTTTCCTGCATTAAATGAAAGATATTTAGTTAAAACCTTGATTATTGAATAAACTAAGTAGTGTTGTGCATTACAGTTCTTATTAGGGTGAAAAGATGTGGAAAAGAGATGGAATTGTTCCAAAAAGGTAGTTGAATTCCATGATGAGTATGCACTCATCACTCTCTTTGAATAATATGCTTACATGGCATTTTCTTAATTTCTGATTTGTCAATTTTCCAAAATCCAATAATTCATTATATGCTTAAAAAAAGAGCAAAAATGTGTTTTGGAAATGATTTTTCATAAGGAATCCAAATATGGAAGTTTTTGATTCTTTTTATAAATCACCAAACCTTAGTTTTTAGGGAAAGGTAAATTAGGGTTTAATAGGGTTTAATGCTAAGGGTAAGATATATATTAATATGAAACATGTTGTGTACAAGATAATTAGGGTTCCCAAACCCCAAGATCGTGAATAGGTTTTCCTCAACCTAGAAGATCATATGATCTCCTCTAAGTACAACGTAAGTGGTCCATGCAAATTGAGAATAGTTAATGGATGATTTATTTATGTATGTATGAAATGTGATGAATGTTATGCCTATATTATTTATTGTTTCAATTTCTAAAAGTTAGTAGATTTATATTGAATTGAGTTTTAAGTCTATGGTCAATATTATTGTATCACCGTGCACATTTAAGAGTAAATGATAAGACTTAAGAAAGATTTCCTAATAGAAAGAGAATGATAAAAGTAAACTTATATAAGGTCCTCATTAAGAGGCTCCTCAAAGCAAACTTAAGAGGTACTTCAGTGCATAAGAGAAGAGGCACTTTGGTGCATAAGAGAAGAGGCACATTTGTGCAACACGAGGATCCTTATATAGGTCAAGATAAAAGGAATTGATCTAAAAGAAATTATGTGTCTTTTCAATGTTTAAATGCTTAAAGTTTATTTTTAGTTTACAAGTTTTCTTTGATTTATACTATGCTCAATTCCACTTATCGTAGGTTTTAAGCATGTATGGGGGTGTGATGCACGTAGGTTAGGAGCAAGCTCAGGAGGGAAAATCCATCTAAAGTGAAAACCCAAACTCGAGGACCTACAAGGAGAAAAGCAGTGGTGGGGTTGCCAACTATACCTAGATTAATATTTCATGTCTTTTCTTTTCTTGTGGAATATGCATATGTAAACATTGTTATGTTTTGTGAATTAAAATTGTGGTTATTTCACTATGGTGGTTTATGTAAACTTTATTGTGAGCTATGAATATCATGTTTATGACATCCCCTTGAAGTGAGTTAAATTATATGTTTCCTCTCTATGTTGTACAAGTAGGGTGTTACATTAACTATATCAAATACAATCCCCTCATGTAGGTAGGCTACAATTGGGTGTGTGGCATGCCAGTCTTTGATTCGTGCGGTCCATGCATGTTGGAAAGGGATGATAGCCATGGTCGAGAGCTGGGTGTACATGGGCCATTTGGGCCTGAACTGAAATGGGGATAAATTATGAGGCCATATAGTTCATCCTTGATGAGGACGTCAAGCATCTAAGTGGGGGAGATTGTAATGCCCATGATTTGAGGCCTCATATAAAATAATATCAAATGGAATGATTGGACTACCCATATCACTAAGGTGAACCTGCTTCGTATGGAGCCCATCACTAAAGAACCCTGTGGCTAAGTGTTCTCAACCCAGAGTAGTACTAGGATGGGTGACTAGTTGGGAAGTTCATCTTGGTTTGCACAAGAGTGAGGACAAAGCACACAGTTAAAGCTAGTGGTGGTCTGTGGGTCCAGTTATCATTCTTAAAACTCTACTATAACCATGGACAGTGGACCCAAGTTTTACAAATGGTATAACAACCCAAAATATAGTTGGCCACCAGGATTTTCTCATAATCTCATGTAGTTTATGTCCTTTTTGCAGATGGCGCCTAAGTGGAAGGGTGCTAATGAAAAGGTAGCCATGGGTGGGGATGAATATGAATAGATTAATGTAGGAGATCAACAAACATATCCACATAGAGAACCTCCCATGGTTCCCTTTGACGTTTTGGTCAGGACTCTAGCTGCTGCTATAGGAAAAGGTGATATATTTAGTGGTCAACCCTAGGATCAATCTCGAGCTTTCCCTAGTTGACTTTTTTAAAGATTAATCCAGACTCATTTTCTAGAGAAGAAGAGTTGGATGTGCTTTGCAAATATGAGAGTTGGTTGCAATACATGGAACATTGCTTCCGTGACCTAGATTACCCCAACCCATCCAAGGTTCTCTTTTGGACACACATGCTGAAAGGTGCTTCTAGGACTTGGTAAGAGAACCTTCTAGGTTCTCATAAAGCAGATGCTCCTCCACTCACATGGGAGGAATTTTAGGGACCACTACATATCTGAGGTCATGATCGATAAGAAGGAAGAAGAATTTTGCAATCTAAATCAACATGGTGACATGACAGTCACCCAGTATGCAATGAAGTTTAGTATCTTATATAAGTACAACTACGACTATGATGAATGACTCAAGACAAAAAAGTTTACTATGGGTCTCAAGCCAGATCTAAGTTTTGCTTTGTCAAGACATGGACACTGTACCCTACAAGGTGCCCTAGAATTATAAGACCATCCAGGAAGAGCATGGAGGAAAGATAGCCATTCTCACAACCACAACAACTCCAATCACCATAACAAGAAAAGGAAGGCTCCATCCAAGGTTGTTCCAAATCAGAATGCATAGAACCAATGTGTAAAGTTCTCCAAGTACCACCTAGGGGAATGAAAGTTTGGGAAAGGAGTTTGTTATGCATGAGGCGAGATAGTTCACATTAGACCTAAATTCCCCAAGTTTTAAAAGAAAGAACCTATTGTTAATCAACCACCTAGAAAAAAGAGGCAAACTAGAGTTTTTTCCATGGTAGATGAGAGTGAAGATGTTATACTGAGTAGAGTTTAGTAGTATAGTACATTTTTTTCTTTTTGAAACTATTGTTGCATGCAAATGTTTGGGACTATTGATTCACATGATAATATTAGTTTTGAGTTAAATATGGAAATTTCTAAGGTGGGTAGTTTTAATAAAATTTTGAGGATAAAATTTAATTAAGGTGGGTAGAAATGTAACATTCCAAAATTTTTCATGGATAATTTAAATTTTGTTAATGTGGGTTTTCCTAAATGAAATTATCTAAGGGTCTTAATACAAAAAGGATAGAAATGGCATTACTTTTAAATTATAAGGAACAGATAAATAAAAAGGGATTCAAAAACATCTTTTGCCTTTTATGATGTATTGCAAATATTTGAACAATAATAGTAATTGGTTTTCTATCAAAGAAATTTAAAAGAAATGCAAGAGAAACTCAAGAGGCAAGGAATTCAAAATTTAGAATTTGATGACTTGGATTAGAAGTATTGTTTTCTTTTGATATCTTTTAAGATAGAAAAATCATTGATATCTTTCATTTTCTCTCTCCTTCAAAAAAGAACTCAAAAAGGGAATAAAGAGGGATTATATGACTCTTGAATGAATTAGTAATATTTATCTCGAATTTTGACTCAAGGATTCACAACGGGGAACATTTTTTAAATTATCTTATCCTTTAAGGCATTATAATTAAGATTAATGACCATTATAGAAATTATGGACCAAACATGTACAAAACTGAAATCTAATTATTTAAGAATATTATAAACCATCAAATTAACCTATGGTTCAAATTTGAAGTCATTTGGACTGTGTTTGACCCACAAATTAAATTCGGAAAGGTTTGAATCTAGTTTTACTAGCAAATTATTCAAATTTACATTAATTGCATTGATTTTCCTAAAGTCTCGATCCTAATTGATGTCACACATTACTGTAACACCTATGGCCTAGGTTATGAGGTAACCCTGAATGTTTTGCATAAGTAAGATGATTGGAACCTTTTCTTAATCTTTTGAAAAGCAATTAAGACTTAAGGAGAGCTCAAGTTTCAAGTTTGAGTCTGTTTGAAGGCTGTTTGTGTTGTATATGATAGTTTTTGTGTAAATTGCAATCTACCCAAAATATGGGGTTGATGTGCAAATTACCATCTATAGAGTGTTGCTTCTCTGTTAACATCATCTAGAGGAGAGAGAAAGGAGGGGGCGTCTTGTTTGAATCTTGGTTGAGTGATAACACTCTTCATGTGGAAAGAACCAAAGAATGTTGAACCCAAGATGAGGTTATATTGAGTTATGAAGAATATATGGGAGTGCCTATTAGTTTAGAAAGCATAGAGGAGGTCCCATATCAGTTTAGAAACTTTTTTGTAAGTGTTCATATTGGGATAAGCACCTCAAGTAGGTGAAGCCTATCGATTAAGATGTTCCTTGCAAAAGTTGTATCAATTTGCATATAAAGTGATACAGGTTGTGATATCTTGTCAAGTAAGCTACCCAATGGATGATATCCCATCCTTGAATTATCTACAAGAGTTTTGCATGTATATATAATTATGGTTGCATGGTTCCACCATGCATGGACATCTGTCACCTAGTTACATATGGTGATGACACCTAACATATACTCTCTCTCTTGAAACTCAACTATATAAGCCCCTCTTTTCACAAGCAAGTAAACCTTTCGAATCTTTTACCATCTCCTTCTTGGTGGATGATCCTAGGAGCTCAAGGAGCAAGAGGAAGGTAAAGCATCTTGTCTAAGGTGATTCCATGACCATCTTCAACCTTGACCAATTATGTATCTCAGATCATAATTCTTTATTTCTTTTTATCTTCACCAAGTTCCTAACTATGGTATCTTCTTTCATATGGAAGTGTTGTAATCGAGTCTTGGACTTTTGATAAGTCATATTCAACCCTAGGAACGTGGAGCTTTGGAGCTTGAAGCTCTTGTGTTGATTTTGAGGTGGGTTATATAAATCTACTTCAATTCTATTGTTATTCACTTTCAATTGTACAATACTTGGTGATTCCTTCTCAATTTCAATTTCCCTTGATTAAATGATGAATCTATGAGATGTGATGGATATATGGGGCTATTGTCCATGAATTAGAGTGTTAATGGATGAAGGTTTGGATCTTGAAGATGATAGAAACCGATATCAACTTAAGCACCTCTAAACCAATATCACTTTGAAGCATCTCTAAATCGGTATCACTTTGAAGCACCTCTAAACTGATATCACTTTGAAGCACCTCTAAATTGGTATCGATTTGAAGCACCTCTAAACCAATATCACTTTAAAGAACCTCTAAACCAGTATCACTTTGAAGCACCTCTAAACCGATATCACTTTGATGTGCCATGGGAAACACAAGTGATAGTGTCATGACCAACACACAAGATGGTAGTGAGGTCGAAACCCTAGAGCATGGTGTGGCCAATACACCAAATAAGGTAAAGACATTACACTAAAGTATGGTGAAGGTGATACACCAAAAGATAAGTGAGGTCAATACCTTGATGAGTGAGGGTGTGATAGAGATGATGATGCCTAACCCAATATCATCTAACCCTAACCCTAGAACTCGATACACCCCCTAACCCGATATCAATTGATGGTGTCTAGGGCAACACATCCTTTGATGCCTTGGTAGACACACACACAAGATGATAGTATGGCCGATACACTAGAATTTTTTTAGGAAGACACAAGTGTCATGGCCGACGCAAGTGTCTAGGTCGACACAAGTAAGAGTGTCTAGGCTGACACAAGTTATAGTGTTTAGGTCGATACAAGTGAATGTGTCTAGGATGACCCAAGGGTTAGTGTGTAGGCCGATACAAATCGATGATTGTAAGTTGACACATGATGAATATAATCAATTAATACACTATGAAGTAATGAGATGGATGAGAATGGCATGTGGCAATCTGAGGAAGGGAAAATCCAGTAGGTGGTGATTGATTTCTTCCAGGAGCTATTTTCTTGCAGCAATCTGTCAGGATTTGTGGAGGCTACTAGGGGCATAAAGGATGTGGCGGATGAGTCTATGAATGTTTCTCTGGAAAGGGATATTTCTGATGTTGAGATACTTGAGGCACTAAAGCAGATGCACCCAAATAAGGCACCAGGACCTGATGGTATGAAACCTATGTTTTTTCAAAAGTTCTGGCATATTATTAGCAATGATGTGTCCAATTACATTAAGGGGTGGTGGAAAGGGAGTGCTGAAATTAGCAAGGTAAACTCTACTCTAGTGGTTTTGATTCTGAAGGTGGAGAAACCATCCCAGATTTCTAATTATCGGCCCATAAGTTTGTGTAGTGTGATTTATAAAATAGCTTCTAAAGTCATGGCGAATAGACTCAAACTGTTGATGGATAAAATACTTCTGAGAATCAAAGTGCTTTTATTCCAGGGAGGATGATCACGGACAATGCCCTTGTTTCATACAAGCTTTTCCATAAGATGAAGAATGAGAGTAAAAATAAGAAGGGTTTTCTAGCTTTGAAGTTGGATATGTCAAAGGTGTATGATAGGGTGGAATGGAAGTTCTTGGATTATGTGAAGCAGAAGATGGGGTTCGGTGATAGGTGGAGGAAAAAAATTTGGGAATGTGTTTCTTCTGTTGATCATTCTTTTTCTATTAATGGTGACCGGACCCAAAGCCTCAATCCTTCCCGTGGACTGCGACAGGATGACAATATTCTTTTTGCTAGAGCTACACGTCACAAATGCCTGAATGTAGCTAATATTATTATCCAGTATGAGCATGCATCAGGTCAAAGAATCAATCTTTCTAAGATGGAGGTGGCTTTTAGCAAGGGAGTATAATAAGAAATGAAGGAGACATTAAAAGATCAGCTGGGGGTCAAACATGTGGACATACTTGCCAAATACTTGGGGCTGCCTACAACTATTGGGAGGTCAAAGAAACTGGTATTTAGCTTTGTGAAAGACCAAAACTGGAAGAAACTTCAAGGCTGGAAGGAGAAACTTTTGTCCAAACTGGGGAAGGAGGTGTTGATAAAGTCCACTGTGCAGACCATTCCTTCTTACATTTTGAGTGTTTTTCAAATACCGACAGGGACACTTAATGATATACAGGGCTGCATTGCTAGATTCTAGTTGGAAGCAAAAGAGAATGAAAGAAAGCTTTCTTGGCAGTGTTGGGCGGCCTTATGCAAACCAAAGAAAGATGGTGGGCTTGGGTTTATAGACATCCATGTCTTTAACCAAGCTCTTCTGGCAAAGCAGGTATGGAGGCTTATGACAAAGCAATCTTCTTTGGCATACAAGGTTTTAAAGGCAAGATACTTCCCTTCGTCATCTATCTTGGAAGCTTCAAGGGGGTATAATCCTAGTTATATGTGGAGGAGTTTATGGGAAGCGAAAGCTTTGATTCTAGAAGGCATTAAATGGTGGGTGGGAAATGGAGAAAATGTTTGGATTTGGGAAGACAACTAGATTTGTGGCTACACGGGAGACTTGTCGCCTTTGCGGGACACATCTTATGAGCAACCATCCATGGTATGTGAGTTTATAGACCGAAAAATGAAGGGATGGGACTTACAGGTGATACAACTGATCTTTCCTTCTGATATATGTGGGCTGATTGAGAGCACTCCTATTAGTACCCGATTACCTGAAGATATCCTGTATTGGTGGTCGGATATGAGAGGAATTCTTACTACTAGATCGTTATATTGGTTGGGGCTATAGGGAAAGAGGGAGTTCATTGCTTCAAGACAGGCGGATTCTGAGAAGATCTGGAAAGTTGTGTGGGACCGGTGGTGGCCGCCGAAGGTTGCTCATTTTCTTTGACGTGTTAATATAGGTGGCATGGCTACCATGGGCAGGTTGTTAGACAAACACTATCATGTTGATAGATTGTGTCCCCTATGCCATGAGGAGAAGGAAACCATTCATCACATGCTTTTCTGTTGTGTAGAGGAAAGGAAGATTTGGAGCACGTCACCCACGGTGATTATTATTGCAACATCCCACATACAGTCCCCCAGGTTAACATTGTTGGAGTTGTATGACAGGTTATCTCAGCAAGAATTTACATAGGTAGTAGCATATATGTGGGGGATATGGATGTATAGGAATCATATGGTCTTTCAAGAAGATGGGAGAATTCTTGCTATGTTTGTGAGAGCAGCCCAAGCATACATGCTTGACTCATGGGGCGCAAGGCAGGTGCATTCAGGACAACAACAATGTCACAATATTACAGTGGATGCACACTAGAAAAGACCCATGCTAGGGACCGTGAAGATCAACACTGACACAATAGTGAAGGTAGGTTCTGGGATGGGGTTGGGAGCTATTGGTAGAGATCATAGGGGGCGAGCTATAGCTGTTTGGGGGAGGCATCTTCCTGGAGGTGGATGTGTGGACGTGTGTGAGGTGTTGGCGGTGATGGGGGGCGTTCAGTGTGGCAACACATCCCATTATCATATAGATAACGAGGTGTTACGCGAAAACGTGTGGAAATCACCATAACCACATATTATGAAAACACAGGTTAATTAAAACCGATTGTGGAAAACTGATAAACTGTGAAACTATTACTTTCCAGTCCTCATCCTGTACAGAAACATGTCATATATATACATACACGAGATATGATACGTGTCTACAGCTTATAGAAACAACTGTTCATCTATCACATGAATTCACCACCTGTTCATATACAGAAAGGCCCATATCCGGCCAACAGCAAGATATACAAACATCATCGATCGTTTATCGTGAAACATCGTCAAAACACTACCAAGGACCTGAGAGTACATGGATAACTCTAGACTCTACTACAAAACATCCAAAACAGCAGCATGTCCAACGCTTGCCTTCTACTGCTCCTCAAGCTGCTCGGCCGCAACACCACGACCACGACCACGTCTACCTCGCCACCTAAAAAAAGGGTTAAACCAGCGGGGTGAGACAATTGAACATTGTCCCAGCGGGAAACATAACTCCCCACCGCAACTACAGAACCTTAGCAAGATCAGCAGATAACTAGAAACAGGTATAACAAGAGCAGTCTATATAAAGCAAAGATATTCTTACCGACAAGCTTACCAGCTGTACAAAAGCATATACCAAATATTTCTCAATGGAACATGATTGACAAGATAAGATATATCACTATGTAACATGATTATCAGAACAAGGTATATTGCCACATAACCTGATTATCAAGATACGACATATTATCACATACCTAATGAATATAGAAGTAACTGCAAGATAAAACAGAATTAACTACACAAACAAGGCCTCAACCAATGTTTTGTGTTTATCTTAAGTAGCAAATACTAAAAGACTGTATTACGTATTATTATTATGCCCTCAGGATTTAAATCGTACCGTTCAAATCCAACCTTTGGCTCTGAAGCCTAAGACTGGTGCCATACAAGGTCAATGGAAGAGCCGGACTCCACGACCTCCCTTCCGTGGTCAGTACCCGTAACAAAGTAGGACCGTAGTCTCATGCTGAAGTGGTATTTAGCCACAATGGTCTTAGCCACAGGGTCAGCTCCATAGGCTACCCTTCCTAGCCCGCCTTGGTACAAGTCTCGGCGCTAGTAAAACTGAGCCACGAGCCTGTTCACCGTGCTCTGAGCCATGAACGTCTTGATGCTCTTTATATTACATATCTTGAGCCATGGTCCTATTCACCATGCTCTTTATCATAATTGGGCTACGAACCTGAATTCGCACCCTTGAGTCTACAACCGAAGTTGCACTCTTACCTCCTCATTTTAGGCTAGGAGCAACCTACACATATTCAACAATATGCGCTTCCAGGTTAACCCGTAGGAGAACCCATTTCACCATCACCAAATCCTGACAATGATGGATCTATGGCCAGGGAAACTTTATGATATGATTCCACTGTAATTAATTAGTATCGTTTAGATGGATTGCAAGATTCAACCAAGTTGTATAACATGCAAAACATAACAGAATGTAAACAACACAAACCCAACATTGTATTATTATTGTAACCACATCAACCTGATCCATCACAAGGATCCAACATCACATGTTACCACTTGGCCTCTTGCCAACCATCCAAATCTATCTCAAGGATTACCACATACCATGAGATCTCAATCCCTCATCATGTACTGTCACTGCCTTTCCAAGGCTCACATTAACATCATGGGACAAACACATCATACATATAATCTCATAGAATAATTATCAAAGTGATGTTACTCATCACATATGTCTCATAGCCCTTTCATGGCTAAACATCACCTGCATGGTTAGGGTACACAATAATCATAGTTTCAATCATAAGGAATATGCTCACTATCAAGATATAACATTCAAGATACTCTACCTTATCATTCTTACACTATTTGGTGATCAAGTGTATTAAGCAAATCATTAACCAACCATATCTATACTTATCCTCATCTCAGAGTTATACAAATAAACAAGATGCTCACATCAAGTAAGATGTCATGTTGAGTATATAGAGCAAACACTATTGTTACCAATGTCATTACTGTCAACATCCACTATCATCATTATTATCTTTATCATTAAGCAACCATTAATGTAACTACCAATTAACATTGCCATTAACAAATAAGCATAAGGATTACTTCATGTATCTCATTACCACTACCTTCCTCATCATCATCATATACTACCATCAGCATCATTACTACCATTATTACCATCACTATTATTATTAGCATCATTGCTATCATCATCCACTATTATCATTATTGTCATGTCATTAAGCAAGCTATTAGTGTAACTGTTACTTAGCATCATCATTAACAGATATGCATAAAGATCATATCGTTACCACTACCTTCCTTATTATCATCACTACTATTATTTACATTATTTCTATCACCAACATTATTGCTATCATTAACATTATCACTATTGTTTGTATGTGCATAATTAAATACTTTCATACACAAGGAACCGTCCCTCACTACTACTCATCACATCCCTCACTAAGACTCGTCACAACCCTCACTATAACTCGGCTCACAACCCTCACCCAAAGGAAGGATAACGGTTAGAACAAAGGAATGCAGCAACACTGCGTTGCTCCCTACCCCGCGACACAACGTCACTAGGGGGTGTCGCGCGTCAGAGCTATCGGACATCCGTGCATATAGGGCAACGCCCGTTGCACCCCTGCCGGTCGACACACTACGAAGTGTGATGCCCGTCATAGCTCAACCGCAACGCCCAATATACTAGGGCTACAACAGCAACCAGGAGAGAGAGAAGGAAAGAGAGAAGGACTTCCTCAAAACGTGCAACTATCAAAACCAACCCTGACGGCCGTCACACTCCAAGGGGAGAGGCGTGACGCCCGTCACAACTCCAGGCCATGTCGGCCGTCACAACTCAGGATGTATCACCCGATACACAACAACACCCAACGGCCAACTCACCACTCTTGCCTATCGTCCAACCCCAAGCACATGCCATACTTGGCCCTGTCGTCCACCACAAGGACCACCACAAGGATCACCATGACACCCATGGTCTATCGTCCATCAAGAACAAGGATATCATTCAACACAATAAGACCATATCGTCCAACATAGCCATATCGGCCAACACTCATCCTAGCTTAACCTATCGCCCAACACAAAGCAAGGATATCGCCCAACCTCAAGAACACACACCATATCGTCCATCATACCAAAACAAGGAAGGGGATATTGCCCATCCTAGGTCATCTTCAACCTCCAACTCAAGGGAGCACAAACCCTAGATAGCAAGGTACAAGGAAACCCTAAACCCTAAGGAGGATCGGCCACCAAGGGTACACAAGCAAGGTACAAAAGCAAGGAACTAAGATAAGCTACTAACATGCAACAAGATCATAGCTAGAGTTAGAGGAGTTAGGGTTATAAGTTATGCAACCCACCTTAAGCTCCAAGCTCCAAGGAAGAAGAAGCACTCCAAGGTCCAAGGGATATCGTCCACCAAAGCTCCTCCAAGGGGGTGTATCGGCCTCCAAAGCTACTCCAAGGAAGTGTATCGGCCAACACAAGCAAGAAGGAGAGGAGTGTCGTGCACTCAAGGTGGAGGAGAGACCAAAAGAGCAAAGGAAGCCAAGGCAAGGGAAAGAGCCACCTATATAGAAAGAAAGGGAGGAGAAACCAAGGTAGATCCATGTTATGTGTCGTCCACCCAAGGGACACTTGTCCTAGGGTTCAAACCACCACTCTAGCAAGGCATGGGACACTTGTCCAAGATATGCACCAAGTGTCCACCAAACAAGACCAAGCAACATGGGTGACACAAGCATCAGCTCTGCTGGGCGACACACCAAGGCATCTGGGTGACACATCACCATGCTGGGAGACACAAGCCACTCTAGGCCGACACACACACCTCCTTGGACGACACAAGCAAGCCTTGGCCGACACAAGGCTCAATCAAGCCCAAACAAGGCACCTCAAGTCCCAAACAAGCTCAACTCATGCCTAAAGAACTCAAAAAACAAGCCCAAGCCTTCCTCTCAACCCTAGAGGAAGCAAAGAGAGGGAAACATCCCACAAGATGGCAAACTTGCACACAAAACCCCAAACTTGGGTTATTTGCAAGTAGCCCCTCCAACTCTCAACAAAGCACAACAAAACCCTAATCACCACTAAAGGTGATTAGCAAGCACCAAAGCATCAAGATTAAGCAAAACAAATAGGGTAAACCCTAAACGCATGTCAGGGTCCTTACAAGCTAACCCCCTTTAAGGGATTTCGTCCCCGAAATCCGAAGAGAAAAGTGAGGGATACTTCCTCCTCATCTCTTCCTCAAGCTCCCACGTGGCTTCCTCAATGCCATGCCGCTGCCAAAGAACTTTCACAAGAACTAGATCCTTCCTCTTCAGCTTCTTGATCCTTCTGTCAAGGATCGCCACATGACCTTCCTCGTAGGTCACATCTGCATCAAGCTCAACCTCAACTGGCTGTATCACACTACCTGAGTCCGGATGACTACGATACATCTTGCATACATAGACGTATGTGCTTCCTCATGCACCAACTCCCTCAGATTATCAGCATCTGGAACCACCATCCTATCACGATAGCAAACTAGCCCATCCTCAGACTCATGAAACCCATCACGCTTGTCACTGCCGAACTATGATCCGATCAACTGTATCGCATCATCTATCTACTGTGCGTCCTTGATCTGCTGTCTCAATGTAGGCTTAACTTGCATCAACACACGACCTAAACCTTTCTTGGAAGCATCATAGAAAACAACATAACCTTTCCCAGGCTCTGGCAAGATCAACACTGGAGCACTGGTCTTCTTCTCCTTCAAACTCTGGAAAGCTTGCTGACATCGATCATCCCAAACAAAAGGTACATCCTTCCTGGTCAACTTCGTCATCGGCAACGCGATCACACTGAAGTCCTTGATAAACCTTCGGTAGTATCTGGCCAAACCAAGGAAACTACAAACTTCTGTCAGCGTCTTCGGTTGTTCCCAATCCACAACGGATTCCACCTACTTCGGATCTACTTTGACTCCTTCAGCAGATATCACATGACCCAAGAAAGTCACTTCTTCCAACCAGAACTCACACTCACTGAACTTGGCATACAACTGATGTTGACGAAGAAGAGTCAACGCTCGACGAAGATGTTGTTCATGCTCTTGCCTGTCCCGAATGTATATCAAGATATACTCTATAAAGACTACAACAAACTGATCCAAGAACGGACGGAACACTCTGTTCATCAGATCCATGAAAGATGTAGGTGCATTGGTTAGCCCAGATGGCATAACCACGAACTCAAAATGACCATACCTCATCCTGAAAGATGACTTTGGTATGTCATCTGCCTTTATCCTCAACTGATGATATCCAGACGATAGATCGATCTGTGAAAACACTGTAACACCACACAACTGATCAAACAGATCATCTATCCTCGGCAATGGGTACTTGTTCTTGATCGTGACCTTGTTCAACTGTTGGTAATCTATACACAACTGCATCGAACCATCCTTCTTCTTAACAAACAACACGGGAGCACCCCACGACGACGTACTTGGTCGGATAAAACCTTTCTCCAACAACTCTTGCAACTACTTCTTCAACTCTGCCATCTCTGCTGGAGCCATCCTATACGCTGACTGTGCAACTGGCTGCGTTCCAAGAACCAGATTGATCTCGAAATCAATCTCTCGGGGTGGAGGAACACCAGGAAACTCCTCAGGAAACACGTCTGCAAACTCTCGAACCACAGACACCTCCTCAAGACTAGGACCTTTCACCTTGGTAACCACAACGGTATCCACCTCGTGAGCTAGGAACGCATCACATCCTTGTCGTAACAACTTATTTGCCTCCATAGCTGATACCAAACATGTCGGAAGAATCTTCCTATCTCCTTGGAAGACCCACTTCTCTCCAGCAACATCAAACACTGCCTGTTTGGAACCACAGTCCAAGACAACTTTATACCTCTCTAAGGTATCCATTCCAAAGATAACATTGAAACCATGCATATTAAGTGGTATAAGATCCACTTGGATGCAGTGTCCCGAGAAAGACAAGACACAAGATGGACACTCTTCTCGAAGCAAAGAGGAACCATCAAGAGGGGTTTCTAACAACAAGCTACCCTTCTTACAACTAACAGGTAAACGACAGTTTTCAAGCATAATATAGGTGATAAAAGAGTGTGTAGCACCCGGGTCAACCAGAACATATAGAAAGCAAGAAGAAGACATATCAGAATGAATCTATTTTATCTGACCTGTCTGGAATGTTCGTCCACGCCCTCGATCATTACTAGAAAACTGCCTCCTTTGAAAGCCCTGCTGGCTCTGCCCCTGGGGTTGTGTCGTCATCATATTCCCGTCTGGACAATCTTTTACTAGATGTCCCGGTTGTCTACATTGATAACAGATCTTGGGTGCAAGATAAGGTCTGTGAGATCCAACTACCGATGTCGATGCTATGTCGGGGGCTCCACTTGGAATGTTACTACAATCCCTTCCCCCACTCGTCGTCCTTTGCGTCGGTTTATGGAATCTTGATGATACTGATGATGTAGAAAATCTCGGCTTCTTGAAGCTTCCAGACCTCTATCCTCGAGATTGAGCAGGTCTTTGGTGAGGCATGGATTCTCTTTTCTCCCTGACTGATCGTTCGATTCTCCGGGCAGGTTCCACAGCCATATCAAACCGTTCTCAGTTCTCCAAAGGAGGTACAGGGGTTGTCATCTCAACACTCAAACCCTTCTCGAAACGTCTGACTTGTGCTTCATCTGTTGTTGCCGTGAGAGAAAAAAACCTCAACAAATCCAAGAACTTCGTTTCATACTCGGTGAGTTTCATCCTTCCTTGTTGTAAGCACTCAAACTGACTGACCTTCTCATCCAGATACGTCTTCGGAAAGTATCTGGCGGCGAACTTGCATCCGAACACTTCCCAATAGATCACCTCACCAGGCCACTTCTCTTCTTCGATGGTCCACCAGTGACCAACATTACCTTTTAGAAGGTAGACAACATGCTTTACCTTGTCTGCTTTGGGGATGTCAAGGATCCAGAAAGCCTTCTTGAGACTTTCTAGCCATAGATCAGCATCCGCTGGATCAGCCGTTCCAGCATATTCTGAAGCTCCAACTCGGCGAAGCCGCTCGAAGGTCTTCCCAATACCCGATGCTTCTTCACGGGGAACATGTGCTCGCGGAGGAGGCACTGGTAATCGCTCAACCATGAGATTCATCGTAGCCATCAACTGCCCCATAAGCTGTTGGTAAGCAAGATGTTCAAGTATTGCTGGGTTAGATTGGGGAACCTCAGGCACCCGATCTTCATGTGCCTGTCCATCTGCTCCATCAACCGATGTAGCATCACTATGCTAAGGAGCATTTTCTTCATGGTTTCCAGACATCTTGTCTTTTCTTCCGCTGAGGGTAGAAGACTTTGTAAGAAAACCTGGAAAACTCATAAGAACAGACTCGACCTAGTCCTAAATCCCTGTAGACTCAGCGAACCTATAGCTCTGATACCAAAACTTGTGGCAACACATTCCATTATCATACAGATAACGAGGTGTTACGCAAAAACGTGCGGAAATCACCATAACCACAGATTATGAAAACACAGGTTAATTAAAACTGATTGCGGAAAACTGATAAACTGTGAAACTATTACTTTCCAGTCCTCGTCCTGTAAAGAAACATGTCATATATATACATACACGAGATCTAATACGTGTCTATAGCTTACAGAAACAGCTGTTCATCCATCACATGAGTTCACCACCTGTTCATATACAGAAAGGCCCATATCCTTCCAACATCAAGATATACAAACATCATCAATCGTTTACGTGAAACATCGTAAAAACACTGCCAAGGACCTGAGAGTACATGGATGACTCTAGACTCTACTACAAAACATCCAAAACAGCAACATGTCCAATACTTGCCTTCTACTACTCCTCAAGCTGCTCGGCCGTAACACCACGACCACGACCACGTCTACCTCGACAACCTAAAAAAAGGGTTAAACTAGCGGGTGAGACAATTGAACATTGTCCCAGCGGGAAACATAACTCCCCACCGCAACTACAGAACCTCAGCAAGATCAGCAGATAACTAGAAACAGGTATAACAAGAGCAGTCTATATAAAGTAAAGCTATTCTTACTGATAAGCTTGCCAGCTGTACAAAAGCATATACCAGATATTTCTCAATGGAACATGATTGACAAGATAAGATATATCACTATGTAACATGATCATTAGAACAAGGTATATTGCCACATAAACTGATTATCAAGATACGACATATTATCACATACCTGATGAATATAGAAGTAACTGCATGATAAAACAGAATTAACTACACAAACAAGGCCTCAACCAATGTTTTGTGTTTATCTTAAGCAGCAAATACTAAATGGCTGTATTACGTATTATTATTATGCCCTGAGGATTTGAACCGTACCGTTCAAATCCAACCTTTGGCTCTGAAGCCTAAGACTGGTGCTATACAAGGTCAATGGAAGAGCCGGACTCCACGACCTCCCTTCCGTGGTCAGTACACGTAACAAAGTAGGACCGTAGTCTCATGCTGAAGTGGTCTTTAGCCACAGTGGTCTTAGCCACAGGGTCAGCTCCATAGGCTACCCTTCCTAACCTGCCTTGGTACAAGTCTCGACGCTAGTAAAACTGAGCCACGGGCCTGTTCACTGTGCTCTGAGCCATGAACGTTTTCATGCTCTCTATATTACATATCTTGAGCCATGTTCCTGTTCACCATGCTCTTTATCATAATTGGGATACAAACCTGAATTCGCATCCTTGAGTCTACAACCAAAGTTGCACTCTTACCTCCTCATTTTAGGCTAGGAGCAACCTACACATATTCAACAATATGCACTTCCAGGTTAACCCGTAGGAGAACCCGTTTCAGCATCACCAAATCCTGACAATGATGGATCTATGGCCAGGGTAACTTCATGATATGATTCCACTGTAATTAATTAGTATCTTTTAGATGGATTGCAAGATTCAACCAAGTTGTATAACATGCAAAACATAACAAAATGTAAACAACACAAACCCAACATTGTATTATTATTGTAAACACATCAACCTGATCCATCACAAGGATCCAACATCACATGTTACCACTTGGCCTCTTGCCAACCATCCACATCTATCACAAGGATTACCACATACCATGGGATCTCAATCCCTCATCATGTACTGTCACTGCCTTTCCACGGCTCACATTAACATCATGGGACAAACACATCATACATATAATCTCATAGAATAATTATCAAAGTGATGTTACTCATCACATATGTCTCATAGCCCTTTCATGGCTAAACATCACCTGCATGGTTAGGGTACACAATAATCATAGTTTCAATCATAAGGAATATGCTCACTATCAAGATATAACATTTAGGATACTCTACCTTATCATTCTTACACTATTTGGTGATCAAGTGTATTAAGCACATCATTAACCAACCATATCTATACTTATCCTCATCTCAGAGTTATACGAATAAATAATATGCTCACATCATGTAAGATGTCATGTTGAGTATACAGAGCAAACACTATTGTTACCAATGTCATTAATGTTACCATCCACTATCATCATTATTATCTTTATTATTAAGCAACTATTAATGTAACTACCAATTAACATTGCCATTAACAAATAAGCATAAGGATTACTTCATGTATCTCATTACCACTACCTTCCTCATCATCATCATATACTACCATCAACATCATTACTACCATTATTACCATTACTATTATTATTAGCATCATTGCTATCATCATCCACTATTATCATTATTGTCATGTCATTAAGAAAGCTATTAGTGTAACTGTTACTTAGCATCATCATTAACAGATATGCATAAAGATCATATCGTTACCACTACCTTCCTTATTATCATCACTACTATTATTTACATTATTGCTATCACCAACATTATTGTTATCATTAACATTATCACTATTGTTTGTATGTGCATAATTAAATACTTTCATACACAAGGAACCATCCCTCACTACTACTCATCACATCCCTCACTAAGACTCATCACAACCCTCACTATAACTCGGCTCACAACCCTCACCCAAAGGAAGGATAACGGTTAGAACAAAGGAATGCATCAACGCTGCGTTGCACCCTACCCTGCGACACAGCGTCACCAGGGGGTGTCGCGTGTCAGAGCTATCGGGCATCTGTGCATATCGGGCAACGCCTGTTGCACCCATGCCGGCCGACACACTACGAAGTGTGACCCCCGTCACAGCTCAACCGCAACACCCGATATACTAGGGCTACAACAACGACCAAGAGAGAGAGAAGGAAAGAGAGAAGGACTTCCTCAAAACGTGCAACTATCAAAACCAACCCTGACGGCCATCACACTCCAAGGGGAGAGGCGTGACGCCCGTCACAACTCCAGGCCCTGTAAGCCGTCACAACTCAGGATGTATCGCCCGATACACACCAACACCCAACGACCAACTCACCACTCTTGCCTATCGTCCAACCCCAAGCACATGCCATACTTGGCCCTATCATCCACCACAAGGACCACCACAAGGATCACCATGACACCCATGGTCTATCGTCCATCAAGAACAAGGATATCGTTCAACACAAGAAGACCATATCGTTCAACATAGCCATATCGGCCAGCACTCATCCTAGCTTAACCTATCACCCAACACAAGGGCAAGGATATCGCCCAACCTCAAGAACACACACCATATCGTCCATCATACCAAAACAAGGAAGGGGATATCACCCATCCTAGGTCATCTTCAACCTCCAACTCAAGGGAGCACAAACCCTAGATAGCAAGGTACAAGGAAACCCTAAACCCTAAGGAGGATCGGCCACCAAGGGTACACAAGCAAGGTACAAAAGCAAGGAACTAAGCTAAGCTACTGACATGCTACAAGATCATAGCTAGAGGTAGAGGAGTTAGGGTTAGAAGTTATGCAACCCGCCTTAAGCTCCAAGCTCCAAGGAGGAAGAAGCACTCCAAGGTCCAAGGGATATCGTCCACCAAAGCTCCTCCAAATATCGGCCTCCAAAGCTACTCCAAGGAAGTGTATCGGCCAACACAAGCAAGAAGGAGAGGAGTGTCGTGCACTCAAGGTGGAGGAGAGACCAAAAGAGCAAAGGAAGCTAAGGCAAGGGAAAGAGCCACCTATATAGAAAGAAAGGGAGGAGAAACCAAGGTACATCCATGCTATGTGTCGTCCACCCAAGGGACACTTGTCCTAGGGTTCAAACCACCACTCTAGCAAGGCATGGGACACTTTTCCAAGATATGCACCAAGTGTCCACCAAACAAGACCAAGCAACATGGGCGACACAAGCATCAGCTCTGCTGGGCGACACACCAAGGCATCTGGGCAACACATCACCATGATGGGCGACACAAGCCACTCTAGGCCGACACACACACCTCCTTGGACGACACAAGCAAGCCTTGGCCGACACAAGGCTCAATCAAGCCCAAACAAGGCACCTCAAGGCCCAAACAAGCTCAACTCAGGCCCAAAGAACTCAAACAACAAGCCCAAGCCTTCCTCTCAACCCTAGAGGAAGCAAAGAGAGGGAAACATCCCACAAGATGGCAAACTTGCACACAAAACCCCAAACTTGGGTTATTTGCAAGTATCCCCTCCAACTCTCAACAAAGCACACCAAAACCCTAATCACCACTAAAGGTGATTAGCAAGTACCAAAGCATCAAGATTAAGCAAAACAAACAGGGTAAACCCTAAACGCAGGTCAGGGTCCTTACATTCAGCTGGCCCGATGGTGCGGGTGGAGGTCCATTGTGGTCGAGTCAGACTTGATCACAATCATGGTGGCGCTAAACAACTCAGGGGAAAGAAGAGATCATCTGGGCATGTTAGCTGCTGATATTAGAGCACTTGTTGTTGAGTTTGTATCGATTTCTTTTGTGCATGTTTGTCGATCCTATAACCGTGTGGCGCATGATATTGCCAAGCTTGTGAAGGCTGGTGACTTCATACACGTGGACGAGAATGGGGGCTTTCCTCAGTCTCTTCTGAACCCTGTAGCTTCTGAATTTTATGATTAATAAACATGATCAACCCCATTTTTTTTTAAAAAAGTAATGAGATGGATACACTTTGATAAGTTTAGGCTGATGAAGCCTACAGAGGCTCAAGCCAATGTAATAAGTATACTAAAATCAATATCCTAGTAAGGATGAGAGAGAAACTTCCACTGCTCGTATGAGAAAGGTAACACTTCATGTTGTAATTAATTGATGATAATTGATGAGAGTAATTAAGTATGTTTGAATACTTATGGAAATAATATAAGTTCTTATGATGTGAATAATGGTTTGGTTGTTAATTATGAACTTGAAAACCCTAATTGGCTACAAGGGGAAACTCTAACCCTAATTATGAGAGGATTGCAATCTGAATGATTCTCTTTATGGCATGGTGATGATATTTACTTGATATTTCTTTTTCCATGAAATCCTAACCATGCATGTATTAGGATATGATGAGAATAGCCATGTATGAGCTATGATGATTTAGTATGATACATATTAAATAGGCCTTGTGAGCCATGTGAAATACTTGTGCACGAAGTATGATATATATATATATATATATATATATATATATATATATATATATATATATATATAAATTTATATAGGTCTGATGACCTAGAGATGATTATTGCCTGGTAATAGGTGACACTATTCAATGATAAACTAAGGGGTTGACACCTAAAATATGTGATCATGATAATGAAAATGTGGAAGGGATGAGATTCCTAGTAATGTGTTCAAGGGATTGAGATCCCAAGATGGGTGCAATAGGATGTGTTCCAATTGATACTAGATTTCTTAAAAAGTATATTAAACCTTTCTTTGTGATAATTTATCTATAATTCATGCTTGTAGCTTTATTGATGCTAAAAGATGTTGTAATGCACTTAACTGATCAAGTGAAACTAAAAATGTAGTTTGCTGTGGCCATAGATCGATTCAGTGTCAGAACTTGCTGTATGGTGAAATGAGCTCTACTCGGAGTGCATATTTTTGAATATGTGAGGGTGCAAGAAGAGTATTTCCTTGCTTCCTTCAAACCTAAGGATTGGCGGTGGGCCATACCCTGATACAATTAGGATTGACTTCGAGCCATACCCTAATAAGAGTGTGGTTGTGGGATGTGACTCAATATACAATTAGGATTGTCTTGGGGCCATACCCTAACAATTAGGATTGTCTTCGGGCCATACCCTAACAATAAGGATTGGTTACATACCATACTTTGATAAGAATCAAGATTGACTACGGGTCATACCCTGATGAAGGAACAACTACGAGTTGTATCTCTCTAGCGTTGAGCCTCTATACCCATGCTAGCTAATTGCAGTTTGACTCATAATGTCACTGCTAGTAATATCATACTAACCAAGAAAGGAGAGGTCGTGGAGTCCGACTCTTCCATGGACCTTTTATGGCATTGATGCTACCTAATTTAGGTTTGTTGGAGCATGAGCAGCATGCCTCATCTCCTCAGGGCATAAGATTGATTGTTGAAAGATGTAATTAGTCGTGTAGCATATTTGCTTAAGGATCGAATACAAAAACATTGAATGAGGCTACAATTGCTTCTGTATGTCTGTAACACCCCATTTTTCATATCACATGAGTGGAAGATAATTTTTTTTCTAACTGGGAAGTGTTACTAACATGATATGCATTACAATAATGATAGATAGTAACCAATACATACTAGTATAGAAATGCATTCTCATAAATTCTTATAAAGGAACTCTCTTACAAAAGAAACTTTATACCATGATACTACCTTACATGAATCTCATGTCAAATCTAGGACCGTGTAAATTGCACCCCACCAAGGAAACCTCCTAAAGTTGTAGCTGCATTCTCTTGTCATTAATTACTCTCAAAGTTTAGTACATGTGGACATCTCATCCCCAGCCATGCACAAAGAGAAACCTAGGTTAGAGTAAGTGGCATTGAATTTGTAATAAGATAACTGTCAATATACTATACCTAAAATTTGAACTGATATAGGAAAGTATAAACTGATACTGAAATGATCTGTCTTTGATTTAAGTCTTTTATTTGATTTGTGGCCACCACTATACGATAAGTCCTCCTTTGGCATATCTACACCTAGAATTGGTACTGAAGTACCTCTGAAATGACACTGCATGCCTCTGAATGACAGCGAGGTGTCTCTGAATTGGTGTAACTATGCCCTGAATTGATATCGAAGTACCTCTAAATTGGCGTGAACACTCCTCTGAATAGGCAACAGATGCCTCTGAATTGTCCCGGGACTAAGTGAATGAGGACTTGTCATGTAATCTCTTATATGAAGGTTCTAACTTACATTTCTTAAGGTCCCAGGCTAATGCTTGCTCCCAAGTCTGTTAGACCCTTCCGCTCGACATTGCCTCCGATGGCAAACAGGATTGTGAAAGCTTCGGGATCCCTCCTCTTATTAGGCAAGTCGGGCTTTACGAAGGCAGAGGAAGCAGAGGCTAGGTGAACTGTCTCTATCCTCTCTCCCCTTCTTTTCTTGGTGACAAGGTCATTGAGGAACTTGGCGTATGTGGGCATCTCCTCCAAAGCGTCCAGGAAGGGGACTTCAAGATGCAGTTTCCTGATCGAGTCCATGAACCTCTCATGGCGCTTCTTCAGATTTGCCCTTATCATCTTATATGGGAATGGCGGCCTTGGGGTGTAAGGATTCCTCCCACCAGGTAGTTCATCTAAAGGCTTCCGTGCAGGCTCTTGAGCTTTTGCTTGTCCACCTTCGCCCTCTGCTGGAATGGTGCTCTCAGACCTCGGTTCAGGTTCTGGTTCGGCTTCAGCTACGCACTCCACCGTCTTCCCAGACCTTAGTACCGCCATTCTGGCAGTTTTCGGGTAGGAGAGTGTCCTTCCCGCAGGGTTCTTCATCAGTGCAACCATCTGGGCTAATCATTGATCGACTTCCCATTGGCACATCTGCAGACTCGCCATCTGGTGTTGCATGGAATTCTGAGCTCCGGGGCCGGGAAGCGTACCCTGTACCAGTTTGCTGATAATGGTGTCCTGTCTTTTTATGTAGGCGGAAAGCTGACCAACCAAGCTGGGCTGGCTCACCCTCTCGCCTCGACCCTGACATTAACCTTCAGGAAGAGACTGCTCACAATGAGACATGGTATCGAAACTCGATGGAGAAGGTCAGCTTTCAGGGTTCCTGTAAGAGCATGTAAAATCGAGTTTAGAAAATTGAATTATTTTGCTTAGGCAAAGAATAAGTAGCATCAAAAGGAAAGAAACGAAAAGAAAAAGGGTGCTATCAAGCTCGTTTCTAAGCTTGAGGCATGGGAGTGTAGTTAGTGGATTCAAATTTGTCTACAGTACCATTTTTGCCTTGTCCCCGGCAACGACGCCAAAAAGTTGACCGGCCTAAATCGCACGTCCTAAAATTGGAGGCGGATTTGAGGTAGTCGAGCTTTTACATTTATAAACCCGAATCCTTCTAGGCCCCCGCAACTTTGCTTACGGGGTCGAAGTAGATATACGGGGTCAAACACAGGGACAAGGGGTAGTGTTGAGAACCCAGAATCGACACGCTACACTCAGGCAGGTTAAAAGAGACGATAAATTCCCCAGGAGGGAAGCATAAAATGTCACAAACAAAACAAGAAGACTATCTCCAAATGGAGTTACTAGAAAGATTTAAGGTTTTTAGCATTTAGTAGTTTTTAAGGGTTTTCATGCAACAGAAACAAAAAGATAACACTAGAGCTAGAGCAAGGTACGAAGGATAAAATTACTGCAAGACAAGCGGCACCATTACCTTCCTGCACCCCTCCTCTCAGAGTGGGCACCTCTAACCAAGCCTCGACACCCCTCTCGAGGTTGCTGGGCTCAAAGTTAGAGTTGAATGTTACAGAAACAACTCTGTTCCAGGCACTCTTGTACTCCAGAATCGGACCAAACACTAGAGCCACAACACAACTCTCGAAGTTGTTGTGACGGGAAAATGCGATTCGGTAGCTAAGAAAAACGCGATCCAAAACATGCAAGCTAGAGTTCAGATATCAAGCATCGCAGTCATCCAACATATTGCACCAAGCTTAGAGCAGCAAGTAATTAAGCATTTCCATTTCTATAAACATTAAGGGTCTTAATTACAATTCATAAGTAAAGAATTAAATAACAGAATTAAAGATAGGTGTCACCTTCTTGATGTAGAAGGACGACAGGCTACACTAACCATCCCGCCCGATATCAGAGAGGGACCTAGCCCGATACATCCGTGTCAGGCGGCACGCTCTCTCAAGTGGCACACCGCGACGGGCGGCTGCATCGTTCAAGGACCTGGCCGATACGCTCAAGTCGAGTGGCACACCCTCTCGGGCGGCACGCATAACGGGCGGAGCGTATCGGGTTCGATATCGTGTCGGGCGTGGAGTTGCATATCCTACTGCCGGGCACTGGTGTCGGGCACTCGTGTCGCGCATCTACATCGGCCGATATCGGCTCCCAGTGTCGCCCAGTACAGTCTTAGGTGAACCAGTCCCCTCCCTCTCGGGATGAGGAAGAGCTCACCTAGTGTCTCCCGATATGAACACTGGGGCACGATACGCCTGCTCTCGCAGCCTCCTCTGAAGATCACTCAACTGTCCGAAACTTGAAGTGGCCGAGCTTGTCCGAACTATCTAAGCTGTCTTTTCGGCTCCATGTAGCTGCTATTTATAGGCAGCTGGTCGAGAGAAGGTATGGTGCTCGAAGTGCCACGTATCCTCCTCTCCGCCGTTCAGTTGGTGGTCGGCTGAAGCGGGTATCGCCCGGTATCGCCCGACACAAGGAGGTCGGCTATCGGGCGTCGTGGCGAGAGGCACCTGCTGGTGGTCGGTCGATATCGCGCGGCACATGGATTGGTTGCGGCGCGCTTGGCTCCCTGTCGGGTAAAGAGGCGTGTCGTCCATCGGTACCTTCTGGCGTGGCATCCTTGCGTCGCACGTCGTCGTATCGCGCAGCCTTGCCGGTCAGCGTGTGTATCGAGCGTCAGGGGACCGGGACAGTCTTGGACTTATTTGCGGGCCGGAATGGCCTTATTGGTGCTAAATGGGCCAAAATAGGAGGAAACTCTGCAAAAGATAGAAATATTGGACTGAGAGCATTGCTTGGCTAATTATTGCGGAAATGCATATAAAAGAGAGGAAAAAGGCAAAAAAGGGCGGTTTTGATAACAGGATAAAGGCCAAAAACATCACAAAATTTGGTGTTATCAACTCCCACAAACTTAGCGTTTTGATTGTCCTCAATCAATATTTAAACTTTATTTAGCGATGCTTCTTCTTGCGTAGTATAGTTCTCAGGCTAAGGGGTAAAACAAGTATTGTAATGCCTTTAGAGATAATGCTATCTCATTACGAACAAAAGATTTTTGTTTTTCCTGCCTTATTGTTTAAGTAAGATTATTCTCTACAGCTTTGGCGAGACTTTGTTGTATGATTCCGAAGTTAGATTACACACCAAACAGCTTTATTTTCGGGGCAAAAAGTTGTGTAAAGGGTAGGCTAAGGCTTTTTGGGTTTTCTTCTTGTTCCCCATGAGTCCATCCAGGCAAGGGTCCGTTAACGGGCAAGTGGTCCCTGCAGTCCAAGCCAGTTGGCTTTAGAGCAGTGATTTCACATCCTACGTACCACTGCCCCAGATCTACCATGCCTAAAGACGGGTACTTTTGGAAAACAAGTGTGTATATATATTTTTTCTTTTATTGGGCACAACTCTCATGCTTTTATTCACACTCATAAGGTCTCTCTCTCTTTTTAGGATTTTTGTCGGGTAAGGGAAACCAAGAGATTCTTGCTGTTTGGGCAGCTTTTTCCTTCTCCATACTCGTCTCTTAGCTGTCTGCGAGATTATTGTATTTTCAAAATTTTTGACATGGAAAAACGTAATCTTCTGTTTGTTCGAAGTAGCATTATCAGAAAGATATAACAAAACTTGCATCACATTCAGCGCAAAGAAAATGAACTTGGCAGGCAGTTGCATCAGGTTTTTATTATTATTATAGCAACTTTGTACATATACATAGGGACAGAAATTTGAAAGGGGCAGATTTTTGAAAATTTTTATATGGCATACATGCGTAGATCAGATATACAGGAAGCTATAAGAGCACATCAGATAAAAATGGAACCCTAAGCGTAGAAAGCTTGAAGATTTAAAAATTTTATACCTCCCTCACTGGCAAACAGGTACCCCCCCCAAACTTACTCTACACTCTGTCCTAGAGTGGTAAAGAAGGTAATGTTTAGCCAGTGAGGGTTAACTCGCTGATGTGCTGCAATATGCTCCTATGAAGTTGTAGCATGCCATTGGGAGGTCGTCTAGCGGGTTCACTGCGGCCAATGAGAGATTGAGCAGGAGCATAAACCCTCAAAATTCACTTTTGGCCCACCTTTTCTCCAGATCTCCGTTGTGAACATGAACAAAAGGACTGATTATCAGTCCCAATTTAGTCCCAGGAGTGTGTAGTCAGGGTGGGCCCTCTCCCTTAGGAGGATGGGACCGGAATGCCCCGAACTCGTTCGGAGGCCTTGGTCGCCGTACTCGTGCTGTCTCTGGAGATGGTCCTAAACCACCGCAGAGACAGGCTGATAACAAGGTGACCCTCCATTTGAGCCATCACATGAAGAAGAATCCATCCCTTTCTTGTTGGTGCCGTTTCTGTCCGAAAGTTGTTGCGCGCCGTGCTTGCTGGCGCGGCCGGTGGTTTGCTCCGTATGAGCCATACTTGTTATTCAAATTTAAAATTTATTTACACGTTAGGCAGATAAAAAGAAAAATTGTTAAAACTTGTCTTGCGGTATAACCCGGGGTAGATCCAGGGCAATACGAGATCAGACGATATGAGGTTGCCACGCGATACAACTTGCCGCACGACACTGGTGTATCGGGCGACAAGCATGTCGGGCAACAAGGTCACATGAAACAAAAACCTGATAGCAAGACGTGAAAAGCATGCCACCCGATATGGGTATATCGGCCGATAAGGTCGCCAAAGAGCAACTGCTCGACAGGACGTCACATAAGAAAAACGTGTCACCCGACATGGTGTGTCAGGCAGACACCATCGACCGTTATGTCGCTCTTAACTGCGTCGGGCGATACAAAATTGACGGCGCGTGATAGGAAAAGCCCGTGTCGGACGATAAGCCTGTCGGCCGATAAGCCTGTCAGCCGATAAGTCTGGCAGGCGATTAAGCTTATCGGGCTATACCTTTGCTCATGGGAGCCATCGCCCAATACCACGGTGAAGGCAACTGGCCGACACGGGAGCAAAAGGGCGAACTACTGCATGCGTTACAGGTGGCTATAATGAGTAGAGTGTGATAGCCCGACATGGTAAAACATCCGTTCTTATTTATAGCCGGCTCGGCTGGGTGTGAAACGGACATCTCTGAGGCGCGCGTCGGCCAACGGGTCAGGTGGTTCCCGAGACGATGGTCATATTAGTCTCATTAAGGGCATTTATTCCCATGCATGATAGGGTGCATGCCGCCCGGGAATGCCAACCGTCACGGCCGTTGTGATGCCCGAGAGACCAAAACCCGATACGGGCGGTCCTGCGCACCAGCTGAGCGGCTGCCCGACGCGGTTAAAACATACGGGCGTAACTACAAGCAGAAACAATGATCAAAGGGTAAAACATCATCGGACAAGGGTTATGCCCCTGACCTCAGAGTGCAATACTCTTCAAACCATTGGAAAATTCCGCGATGACCCATAAATCAGAAGAGCCGGCACGCTCGACGCATGATCTGACTCGGGCCTTATTACAATTCATAAAGTTTGTTTTTGTTGGTTATGAGAAAAATGCAACCTATTCTATGAAAAGAAAGAGAACTCGGGCTGCCTCCCGAGGAGCGTTGGGGTTTGCGTCACCAGCTCGACCGATGTAAGACCATCTTGATCAACCCTCAACTATACCCATATGTTGCAGACTGATCTCTGCTCTCCTGACAAACACTTCATCTTCGTAGAACCTTTTCACCCTGTTCCCATTCACCTGAAAGGCTTTGGTCGGATCGTCTTTGTCGTAGAGCTCCATCATTCCTGATGGATATATCTTTGACACTGTGAACGGCCCAGACCACCTTGTTTGCAACTTCCCAGGGAAAAGACGAATAGAGGACTTGAATAACAAGACCTTGTCTCCTTCGCTTACATCTTTTCTCCTGGGATGGGTATCGTGCCACAACTTTGTCCTCTGTTTGTAAATTTTTGCATTTTCATAGGCATTCATTCTTAGCTCTTCGAGCTCTTGAAGCTGCAAAAATCTCTTTTCTCCAGCTTTGTCGAGGTCCATATTTAGGAACTTGATTGCCCAAAGGGCCTTGTGTTCCAATTCCAAAGGCATGTGGCAGGATTTTCCGTAGATGAGTCGGTAGGGGGTGGTTCCAATGGGTGTTTTGTAAGCGGTGCGGTAGACCCAAAGTGCATCGTCAAGCTTCATGGACCAATCTTTCCTTGTTCGGCTGACAGTTTTCTGTAAGATTTGCTTGATTTGTCTGTTGGAAACCTCTACCTGCCCTGACGTTTGTGGGTGGTAGGGTGTAGCGATCTTATGCTTCACTCCGTACTTGCACAGGAGTGCTTCAAACTGTCTTTCTCCAAAGTGAGAACCTCCATCGCTTATAACAGTGCGCGACACTCCGAAACGAGCGAAGATGGTCTTCTCGAAGAGCTTGATAACTGACTTGGCGTCACAGGTTTGGGTGGCTACCACTTCGACCCACTTCGATACATAATCCACAACCACGAGTATGTACTGATACCCCCGAGATGGGGGAAACGGTCCCATGTAGTCGATCCCCCATACGTCAAATATTTCGACTTCAATCTAGCTCGCCATTGGCATTTCGTCCCTCCGCCCTATGTTCCCCATAAACTGGCACTCTTTGCAAGCCTTCACAAACTGTGCAGTGTCTTTAAATAAGGAGGGCCAGTAGAAACCTGATTGTAGCACCTTTGCAGCTGTTCTTTCGCTGCCTAGGTGACCACCATAGGGGGAGGCGTGGCATTGCTTCAAGATGTCTGCGGTTTCTTCTTCTGGTATGCACCTCCTGTATAAGTTGTCGACGCATCTTCTGAACAGGAGAGGATCATCCGAGTAGTAGTTTTTAACCTCTGCAAAAAGCTTTTTCTTCTAATTGTACATTATGTCAGGGGGCAGTTCTCCGCAAGCAAGATAATTGTAGATGTCTGCAAACCAGGGTAGGCTTTCCTCTTGGACTTCGACCAACATAAGGGCTTCGTCGGCATAGTCGTCGTTGATAGGAGGCCCTCTCTCTTTCTCAGTCACGATCCTTGATAGATGGTCTGCGACCACATTCTCTGCACCCTTCTTATTGATAATTTCGTGGTCGAATTCTTGGAGCAGTAAGGCCCACCTCAACAGTCTGGGCTTTGCGTCTTTCTTTTGCATTAAGTATTTATTGCCCCATGATCTGTGTATACCTTGACCTTCGCTCCGATGAGATACGATCTGAACTTATCAAACGCGAAGACGATCGCGAGAATCTCCTTCTCAGTTGTTGTGTAGTTTACTTGAGCCTCGTCTAACGTGCGACTAGCGTAGCAAATCACTTGGTGCTTTTTGTCTTTCTTTTGCCCCAGGACTGCTCCAACCGCGTAGTCGCTAGTGTCGCACATCGGCTCAAAAGGTAAATCCCATTCTGGTGCTTGAAGGATAGGTGGTGATACCAAAGCATTTTTCAGGGCCTGAAAAGCACTGACGCAATCGTTAGAGAAAACAAATTCAGCATCTTTTACCAGAAGATTGGACAGTGGTTTGGAAATCTTCGAGAAGTCCTTGATGAATCTTCGGTAATATCCGGCGTGCCCGAGGAAGCTTCTTACTCCTGTCACGGATTTCGGCGGAGGAAGTTTAGATATCACCTCGACCTTGCTTACGTCCACCTCGATCCCACGCCTTGAGCTCTTATGCCCTAGAACGATGCCCTCCCGCACCATGAAGTGACATTTTCCCCAGTTCAGGACCAGAATGTTCTCCTCGCACCTTTGAAGGACCAATGACAGATTCTTCAGACAGCTTTCGAAGTCTTTCCCATAGACTGAGAAGTCGTCCATGAAGACTTCTACGATGTCTTCTAGAAAATCTGAGAACATTGATATCATGCATCTTTGAAAGGTGGTATGGGGCATTGCAGAGCCCGAATGGCATCCTTCGGAAGGAATAAGTCCCGTAAAGACAGGTGAATGTTGTTTTCTCTTGATCGTCGGGCAAGATGGGGACCTGGTAAAAACCTGAAAAGCCATCAAGAAAACAAAAGAAATCATGATGCGCTAACCTTTCGAGAACTTGATCAATAAAAGGTAGCGGAAAATGATCCTTCTTTGTAGCCTGATTTAGCTTTCGGTAATCAATACACATCCGCCACCCGGTGACGGTTCTTACCACCACCTCGTCGCCCTTCTCACCCCTAACCACTGTCATTCCGCCTTTCTTGGGTACTACGTGGATATGAATTACCCAATTGCTATCGCTGATTGGGTAAATAATCCCTGCATCCCTAAGCCTTATTACCTCTTTCTTGACGACCTCCTTGAGCATCTGGTTCAACTTCCTCTGGGGTTGAGCCAGAGGCTTGGCTGAATCATCCAAGCTAATGCGGTGCATACACAAGGCGGGGCTAAGGCCCTTGATATCCTCTACTGAATATCCTATAGCCCCCCTGTGGAGCCTTAACTCCTCAAGGAGTTGATCCAGCTGATTGCTTGAAAGATTGGCGTTTACAATGACGGGGTTCCTCTGCTCTTCGTCCAAGAACTCATACTTCAGGCCTTCGGGCAATGCTTTTAACTCTGGCTTCAGTCTGGGTGCCTCCTCTTGAGGCTCACCCTCGAGGGAGACATACCTTGGAGACTCCACCACCTCATCTTCTTCTTGCAATTCTTTGTCAGAAAGGTTGAAAAGGTCGAGATACTTTGCAACTTCAGGATTTTTGAAGTCGGAATCCTGGCAGCTTATGGCCCTCGCGAGGGGGTCCACTGTCCAGATATCCTCCTCTATTTCCTCGCAGAATTTATTGTAGCTATCTGCGAGACATGCTGATTCGGACAGGGAAGGGCTTATCATGATATCCTTTAACTTGAAGTCAATGTGGTCGTTTCTGACCCTCAAAGTGATCATCCCCTCAGAGACATCGATCAATGGTTTTCCTGTTGCCAAGAAAAGGCGTCCAAAGATGATCGGACAACGAGATTCTTCAGCTGTGTCGATAACGACTATGTCACAGGGGATGAAGAAATTTCCAACCCGGATCGACACATCTTCGACAATGCTGACGGGTCTCTTAAAGGTGTGGTCTGCCAGTTGAATCCGCATGTTGGTTCGAACTATGTCGGTCAAACCCACTCTTCGTGCAAAACTAAGGGGCATGAGGCTGATGCTTGCTCCCAGTCTGCTGGACCCTTCCGCTCGACATTGCCTCCGATGGCAAATGGGATTGTGAAAGCTCCGGGATCCCTCCTCTTATTAGGCAAGTCGGGCTTTACGAAGGCAGAGGAAGCAGAGGCTAGGTGAACTGTCTCTATCCTCCCTCCCCTTCTTTTCTTGGTGATAAGGTCCTTGAGGAACTTGGCGTATGTGGGCATCTCCTCCAAAGCGTCCAGGAAGGAGACTTCAAGATGCAGTTTCCTGATCGAGTCCATGAACCTCTCATGGCGCTTCTTCAGATTTGCCCTTATCAGCTTATACGGGAACGGCGGCCTTGGGGTGTAAGGATTCCTCCCACCATGTAGATCGTCTGAAGGCTTCCATGCAGGCTCTTGAGCTTCTGCTTGTCCACCTTCTCCCTCTGCTGGAATGGTTCTCTCAGACCTCGGTTCAGGTTCCGGTTCGGCTTCAGCTGCTCGCTCCACCATCTTCCCAAACCTTAGTACCGCCATTCTGGCAGTTTCCGGGTAGGAGAGTGTCTTTCTCGCAGGGTTCTTCATTAGTGCAGCCATCTGGGCTAATCGTCGATCGACTTCCCATTGGCACATCTGCAGACTCGCCATCTGGTGTTGCATGGAATTCTGAGCTCCGGGGCCGGGAAGCGTACCATGTACCAGTTTGCTGATAATGGTGTCCTGTCTTTTTATGTAGGCGGAAGGCTGACCAACCAAGCTGGGCTGGCTCACCCTCTCGCCTTGGCCCTGACATTCACCTTCAGGAAGAGACTGCTCACAACGAGACATGGTATCGAAACTCGGTGGAGCAGGTCAGCTTTCAGGGTTCCTGCAAGAGCATGTAAAATCGAGTTTAGAAAATTGAATTATTTAGCTTAGGCAAAGAATAAGTAGCATCAAAAGGAAAGAAAAGAAAAGAAAAAGGGTGCTATCAAGCTCGTTTCTAAGCTTGAGGCACAGGAGTGTAGATAGTGGATTCAGATTCGTCTACAGTACCGTTTTTGCCTTGTCCCCGACAACGGCGCCAAAAAGTTGACCGGCCTAAATCACGCGTCCTAAAATTGGAGGCGGATTTGAGGTAGTCGTGCTTTTACATTTATAAACCCGAATCCTTCTAGGCTCCTTAAACTTTGCTTACGGGGTCAAAGTAGATATACGGGGTCAAACACAGGGACAAGGGGGGTAGTGTTGAGAACCCAGAATTGACACGCTACACTCCGGCAGGTTAAAAGAGACGATAAATTCCCCAGGAGGGAAGCATAAAATGTCACAAACAAAACAAGAAGACTATCTCCAAATGGAGTTACTAGAAAGATTTAAGGTTTTTAGCATTTAGCAGTTTTTAAGGGTTTTCATGCAACAGAAAGAGAAAGATAACACTAGAGCTAGAGCAAGGTACGAAGGATAAAACTACTACAAGACATGCAGCATTGGTACCATCCTGCACCCCTCCTCTCAGAGTGGGCACCTCTAACCAAGCCTCGACACCCCTCTCGAGGTTGCTGGGCTCAAAGTTAGAGTTGAATGTTACAGAAACAACTCTGTTCTATGCACTCTTGTACTCCAGAATCAGACCAAACACTAGAGCCACAACATAACTCTCGAAGTTGTTGTGACGGGAAAACGCGATTCGGTAGCTAAGCGAAACGCGATCCAAAACATGCAAGCTAGAGTTCAGATATCAAGCATCGCAGTCATCCAACATATTGCACCAAGCTTAGAGCAGCAAGTAATTAAGCATTTCCATTTCTATAAACATTAAGGGTCTTAATTACAATTCATAAGTAAAGAATTAAATAACATAATTAAAGATAGGTGTCACCTTCTTGATGTAGAAGGACGACATGCTACAGTAACCATCCCGCCTGATATCGGACAGGGACCTAGCCCGATACAGCCGTGTCGGGCAGCACACTCTCTCAAGCGGCACACCGCGACGGGCGGCTGCATCGCTCAAGGACCTCGCCGATACGCTCAAGTCGGGCGGCACACCCTCTCGGGCGGCACGCATAACGGGCGGAGCGTATCAGGTTTGATATCGTGTCGGGCGTGGAGCTGCGTATCCTACTGCCGGGCACTGGTGTCGGGCACTCGTGTCGCACATCTACATCGGCCGATATCGGCTCCCAGTGTCGCCAGGTACAGTCCTAGGTGAACCAGTCCCCTCCCTCTCGGGATGAGGAAGAGCTCACCTAGTATCGCCTGGTACGAACACTGGGGCACGATACGCCTGCTCTCGCAGCCTCCTCTGAAGATCACTCAACTGTCCGAAACCTGAAGTGGCCGAGCTTGTCCGAACTGTCTAAGCTGTCTTTTCGGCTCCCTGTAGCTACTATTTATAGGCAGCTGGTCGGGAGAAGGTATGGTGCTCAAAGTGCCACGTATCCTCCTCTCCGCCGTTCAGTTGGTGGTCGGCTGAAGCGGGTATCGCCCGACACAAGGAGGTCGGCTGTCGGGCGTCGTGGCGAGAGGCGCCTGCCGGTGGTCGGCCGATATCGCGCGGCACATGGATTGGTTTCGACGCGCTTGGCTCCCTGTCGGGTAAAGAGGCGTGTCGTCCATCGGTACCTTCTCGCGCGACATCCTTGCATCGCGCATCGTCGTATTGCGCAGCCTTTCCGGTCAGCGTGTGTATCGGGCGTCAGGGGACCGGGACAGTCTTGGACTTATTTGCGGGTCGGAACGGCCTTATTGGTGCTAAATGGGCCAAAATAGGAGGAAACTCTACAAAAGATAGAAATATTGGACTGAGAGCATTGCTTGTCTAATTATTACGGAAATGCATATAAAAGAGAGGAAAAAGGCAGAAAAGGGCAGTTTTGATAACAGGATAAAGGCCAAAAACATCACAAAATTTGGTGTTATCAGTAGGTTGAGTCATAAAAATAATAAAATTCAATGGACATGACCCACTTACTTTTTATGTTGACGACATCCTTAAATTATTCTTGATTCCTTGTTCTATAACATAATCAACTGGATATCATCAAAGTTCTATAAGTCCAAGTACATTTCACCTTTTCCATTATTAAATCTCAAACTTCTTCCTCCTCACCTTATACACCAAATTAGGATTCTAATTTAGATTACGTATAAGTCTGATATAATACCATGAAAAAATCTTAGTATTGAATGTATATCAAAGACTTACAATATAGAACTAATATAATCTCTATACTCAAATAAGCCAAAAATTGTCGTATGCACTAATATGAGCATTTACATCATATAATGAGAATAACTCTTGAACATGATCATATATAACAATATTTCTAACTCCGTCAGTACATTATAGCAAAATATAATCACAAGCCATTTCCTCAACAAAATATGCATACATACCCCATAATAATAATTAAGTATCTTGTCTAATGGCCACTTAAGCCTCAAAATTATATACTAATATAATGATATCGAAAAATCCAATAAAACTTTAGAAACAGTAATCATATAATGTATCAAGGTCCATATGAAAATATCATATCAATTCAAAGTCAAATCACGGGTGAAATATCCAAAATATCATTATTAGGGTTTACATCAAAAACCTTATTAAAACTTCATATAAAATGATCAGGCTTTGGAATTATGTTAGACACATCAAAATATACTTAGTATTAAATTTTCATTTATGAAGTCATTTGATATTTTTAATGTCTAATACATTAAAATCTTTGTAATATTTAAAATCAAAGTATAATAATTATCAAATGTCTGAAAAACCCTTTGCAACTATTTTTATAAGATACGAGACATCATATCCTTTCCATAGACTTGTTATTTGCTAATATCTGAGTTGCCTACCCCAAGATATGATTTTTAAAAATACCTCAATTTGAATCAATATCAGCCATTGGTTTGAAATCTACGGGATTGTGGTATGCGACCCCTTTTCCTTACTTTTTAGGTCATGGAACTAGCAAGATCTGGCTCCTTGATCGCCTATGAACCTAAAGGAAGGGGAGGTCCCTTGTTCTACGTGCACATGCCTCCGCCACTACACATTTTCCTTCGACAACCTCGATCTTGATGCTCAGGTCGTCGTAGCTTGCGACCAGGCGTCCACTACCTCCACTCGACCCCCTGGCTTGGGCAGTGCCATCCACAAGAACGAGCAGACCCAGATTAAAACTTTCAATCTCTTCCCTACCGTCGTCGCCATGGATTTTCTCCATGCTCTCTCTTACTCTCACTCTCAATTTTATGTGAAACCCTAGGATCATAAGTCGAAATCCAAGACTTTTATAAGGTTCCATGTTAGAAATCTCTTAGAAAGTAAAAGACGGCTATGCATTGTATTAGATAGGGGAAACCCTACTCCTATATATAGGGGAATAGGGAAGTGTATAGACATAAGACCAACCCGAATGGTCCAAAACACTTAGGCCCATATTACAAACTAATAATAAAACACTAACTAAATAACTCTCAACACTACCCCTCAAGTTGAAGTTGGGAGAATCCAAATCAACTTGCAAATAGAGAGTCAAACTAGAAAACAAAGAAACAAAACAAAAAAAGATAAACCAAGACCATACAAAATTTTTCTCCCCCTCAATATTACATTAAAGCACTCAAACACTCCTCCTCAAGTAGATACTCCAAGAAAGAAGACAAGCAGGCAAGCAGAAGCTTCTCGATCATCTAGAGAAGAAATATATAGCAACACAATCATCTGGAGCAAAGATAAAATAGCTCACCAAGGTCTTCATCAAAGTCTTCATCGTAGTATCCAAAGAGTGCTAGATCACAATGGAAGAGTAGTAGAAGCCAGAGAGTGTTGGATCACAGTAGTTGTAGTTGTCAGCATACAAATAAAGTATAGACAGTTCAACTTGCGAAATAGGGCACGGACGATCCAGAGAAGTGCTGGCACACAGAAGTAGAGAGTCAACGTGCAAACAAGGCACAGACATGCCAGAGAGTGCTAGCGCATAGCAACAAAAGTCGATGATGTAGGTAGATATAAGACCGGTAGGAAGAGTAGCAAGCAAATAAATAACTCCAGTAGATAAAGCTCCATGTAAATTCACCAACAAATGTCTTCATATCTTCCCTCTTCATAAAGTATTCATCACGGTAGCAGACGTTAAAGTCCAGTTAGTGCTGGTCCACAGAGTCCAGAGAGTGCTGGTCCACAGAAGAATGTCAACGTGTAAATAAAGCACAGAAAACAGAAAGTACAAAAGCACAAAGCAGAAAATAGGATGTGCTAATCATAGCACAAGTAGTAAGAACGACGTCCGAATATGTAACTTGATAGCAGTAGTCAAGGTAGATGATGAATAAGAAATAATTGTAGCAGAAGAAACCATATATCAGTAGTAAATGTGGCATGAAGTCCAATAGAACTACAAAATAAAATTCTTCTTCTCTCCTCCATCTCATCTCTTCCCTCTACTCTTCATCCTCTATTCTCCCCCTCACGCCAAACACAGAAGGAGTCAAAGAGTGGTTGGCGTGGAGAGTCAAAACAATGGTAGAGGCAAGGTTTGTGTAGGAAAATATGTGTAGGTAACCGATAACATGAGTCAATGTAGAAAATGTCCCGAATAGGCATATCTGATAAAAATAAATGGATATTTTGTTGACTCAAAAAATATGATTTGGCAAATGTAGAGTGTATATGGGGGTAGTAGAAAAGAAATATATGTTGAGGTACTCAAAAAGATATGTAGGGTTGTTTGGTAGCGGTGACTAGTGGTGGGTAGTAGTAGGAAGCGATAAAGAGTAGGGCTTGATAGTAGCCAGCGGCGGGGGAACAAGATAGAGGAAGCAACAACTACTATGGGTGGCAGTAGGAAGGTGTTAGCAGCGACGCACTGGCAAGGACATGTAGAGGTTACAAAGGCAGGAAGATGGAGCGGTGCGGGGCATATGGCCCGTGGGCACGAAAGAAGATGATGACCACATAGAAACAAGGGTTGCACAATGAATCAGGATCCCTATGGGGATCGGGATGCTGAGCGGTAGTAGCACCATGGCGGGGCATGAGGCGTAGGGCTAACACAGTTGTGGATGCTGTTGTGGGTGTTGTTGCTGGCGACATCAGTAGGCTGTGTGGTGGGTAGAGTAGCCGTAGGTAGTAGTAGCATGGAGGACCACCGACAACTGCGACAATGAGTAGGGCCGACGATATGGTAGCAAGGGCCAGTGGGAAGTGGAGCGGAGGAAGTAGTAGTGGCGGCGAATGGAGCAGCAGCAGCGTAGGGGCAGGTAGCGACGATAGGAGGTTGGATAGCAAGCAGCAGGGCAGGAGATGGTTGTGTGGTGATACAAGGAATTCGGGGCAGTAGAGAGACATACCAGTGGGCATTGAACAATACAAAGTGTGCGACTAGTAGCGACAGGAGATGAAGTGGCTCATTTAGGCAGAGCATCAGGTAGGATGATGGCAACAGCGGAGAATGGCAAGGAGCAGCAATAAAATAGAGAGATGAAAGAGCAATGGAAACCATGGAATAACCTATGGGCAGTCGACCCATAAGGAAGAAGGGTGGCTTCCCGTCGGCTACATCTTCCTCTCATTTCTCTCTCTCACATATGACGGCTCAGGGTCACTGCTCTGATACAATGTGAAATAGTAAAAGGCATCTAGTCGATATATTGAATAGAAGAAACCCTACTCCTATAAATAGGAGGATAGGGAAGCGTACTAACATAAGACCAACTCTAATGGGCCAGAACACTTAGGCCCATATTACAAACTAATAATAAAAGACTAACTAAATAACTCTCGAAAAAATCAAGGGTGAGGATCCCCTTCTATGGGGGCTCTGTTCAGCCCCATGTTCTAGCTGGGCATGACTCTTTAGTCCGTTACGGACTGGAGTCGCCCCCCCATTTTTATTTTCTTTTTCTTCTTCTTTTTGATAAAAGTCTAAATCTAAGAAATAATTATTTCTTCTACATACTAATTCCGTTTGAGCCCAAAGTTTGGAATTAAGATTATCTTTTTATTATCTTTGTTAGAGAAAGAGATCAAGGCAAAAATAAATGGATAAGTACTCCAAATATACTTTTTAGTTAAACATTAAATAATAAAAAAATTAATTATCTAGACCACTAGGTAATTCAAAATTATCTCATATTTCTTCTATAATCTTATATTTCAATTCTCCATCTACAAAAATTATCTCAAATATTTATCATGAGCACAAAATACTAAATTCCCACCTTTTTATTCCAAGGACCCGTGTGAGAACCTCAATCGTCCTTATTGGGCTTGAATTTGGATCCTGGGGCCAATGGCCCTTTTCTTGATCTCCAAAAGGATTCATAAGATTAGTCATATCCTCAGTTATAAATTAAACTTTTAAATAGACATAATTTCTCAATCGAGGGTTCCTTATGATACACTTGATTAATAATACATTTCTTTGTAAATATTAAGATCATAACTGGGCCTAGGGTTCAAACCATTAACTAGAGTCATCTCATTTCATTCATTAATCTACTTTGATTGTTACCTCATCTTATCAAATGAAATATCACATTCCCAAAATTTAAGGATATTTGATAACCTCCCATTTTGCGTTGTTATCTTACTAGTTTTCCTTAGTTTTCCATACTCTTTCTTAGTTAAATTAAATAGAATCTTTAACTGTCCACCTTTTTGTAAATATACCATTAGATTAACTTCTCCTTTTCACTTCTTACAGAAAAGCACAAAAAAATTACAAAACCCCCAAACGGTCCCAAGACTGAATGGAAGCCAAACGGTCCCAAGACCGAATGGAAGCCGAACGGTCCCAGGACCGAATAAAGATCAAATGGTCCCAAGACCATGTGAAGCCAAACGGTCGCGAGACCGTATGAAGCCACACGGTCCCAAGACTGAATGAAGCCACACGGTCCCAAACCAAATAAAGGTCAAACGGTCCAAAGACCGTGTGAAGCCAAACGGTCCTGAGACCGGATGAAGCCACACGGTCCCAAGACCGAATAAAGGTCAAACGGTCCTCAAACCGTGTGAAACCAAACGGTCCCAAGACCGTATGAAGCCAAACGGTCCCAAGACCGAATGGAGATCAACTGGTCCCAAAACCGTGTGAAGCCAAATGGTCTTGAGACCGTATGAAGCCAAACGGTCCCAAGACCGAATGGAGATCAACCGGTCCCGAGACCGTATGAAGCCACACGACCCCAAGATCAAATGAAAGCAAACAGTTTCAGACCGATATGACTCAAACGGTCTCCAGACTGAGAGAGTCCAAATGGTCTCCAAACTGTGTGAAAATCCAAATGGTCTCCAAGACCGTTTATGTGGCAACACATCCCACTATCACACAGACAGCGAGGTGTTACGCGAAAACGTGCGGAAATCACGATAACCACATATCATCAAAAACACGGGTTAATTAAAACCATTTGCGGAAAGCTGATAAACTGAGAAACTATTACATTCCAGTCCTCATCCTGCACAGAAACATGTCATTTATACATAAGCAAATTCTGATACGTGTCCACAGCTCACAGGAACAATTGTCAATCCATCACATGAGTTCACCACTTGTTCATATACATAAAGGCCCGCATCCGGACAACAACAAGATATACAAAACATTATCGACCGTTCATCCTAAAACAACGTCAAAACACTGCCAAGGACCTGAGAGTACAGGGATGACTCTAGACTCTACTACCAACATCCAAAACAGCAGCATATCCATCGCTTGCCTTCTACTGCTCTTCAAGCTGCTCGACCGCAACACCACGACCACCACCACGTCTAGCTCGACCACCTAAAAAGGGTGTAAACTAGCGGGGTGAGACAATTGAACATTGTCCCAGCGGGAAACATAACTTCCTCACCGCAACTTCAGAACCTCAGAAAGATAAAGCTATGACAGCAGATAACTGATAACAGGTATAATAAGAGCAGACTATATAAAGCAAAGCTATTCTTATCGAGAAGCTTACCAGTTGTACAAAGGCATATAAACAAATATCTCTCAATGGAACATGATTGACAAGATAAGATATATCACTATGTAACATGATTAACAGAATAAGATATATTGCTACATAACATGATTACCAAGATAAGACATATTGCCACATAACCTGATTATCAAGATAAGATATATCACCACATACCCTAAGGAATATAGAGGTAACTACAAGGTATAACAGATTACTACATAAACAAAGCCTCAACCAATATTCCATATTCTTGCCTTAGTAACTTTTATATGGCGGCATTACGTATTTTATTCTACCCTGAGGAAGTGAACCGTACCGTTCAAATCCGACCTTCAGCTACGACGCCTAGTGCCATTCAAGGTAAATGAAAGAGTTGGACTTCACGACTCCCACCACGAAGTCAGTGCATGAGTACACCACAAGTAGGACCACAGTCTCATGCTGAAGTGATCTTAGCCACAGGGTCAGGCTATCCTCTGCCTAGCCTGCCTCAGTACAGGTATCGGTGTTAGTGGAACTAAGCCACGGGCATGTTCACCGTGCTCTAAGTCATGAACGCATTCATGCTCCTCATATCACATATCCTGAGCCATGGGCATGTTCACCATGCTCTTCACATAGTTGGGCTACGAACCTGAATCCACACCCTAGAGTTTACAACCGAAGTTGCACTCTTACCTCCTCACTTTTAAGCTAGAAGCAACCTTGCATTTTCAACAATATGTGTTCCGGGTTAACCCATAGGTGAACCCGTCTCACCATCATCAGCTACCGACTATGATGAATCTATGATCAGGGCAAACTACATGATATGATTCCACTGTGATTATTTAGTATCTATGCAAGATATAACAGAAAGTAAACAAATATAAACTCAACATTATGTTATTATTGTAATCACATCTACCCGATCCATCTCAAGGATCCAACATCACATGTTATCACTTGGCCTCTTGCCAACCATCCAGATCCATATCAAGGATCATCACATACCATGGGATCTCAATCCCTCATCATGTACTGTCACTGCCTCATAAGACTCACATCGATATCATGGGATAGACACAACATACATGTAACCTATTCAACAAGAGTAATTATAAGAGTGATGTAATCATCACATACGTCTCATAGCCTTTTCATGGCTAAGCATCACCTGCATGGTTAGGTTATACAAAAATCATAGCTTCAACATAAGGACTATGCTTACTATCATGGAATGACATTCAAGATGCTATACTTATCAATCTTACTCTATCTGGTGATCAAGTGCATAAAGCACATCATAAAGCAACTATTTATGTACTTATCCTTGCCTCAGTATTACACATATACTCAAGGAATCACTCCATATATATATGGTCATATTTAGATATAAAAGAATAAACGTTATCATTACCACTACCATTCGTTAGGTAAATCACTTACCATTATTACTACTATTACCACCACCATTCGTTGATTAAGTGCTTTATCACACCAAGTGACATCAGTGACTCTATACTTTCTTAATCATGCTTCAACTTATGCATAAGACACATCATTAAACAATTATGTCTAGACTTGTCCTCATCTTAGTATTATACAATTAATCAAGGTGTTCACTTCATGCATGTAATCATGCTAGATATACAGAATAAGTAGTATCATCACCACTACCATTATCATTATCATTACTATTATCATCATCATTAACATTAAGCAACCAACTAGTATAACTACCACTATTCTCCTTATTCTTAGAGATAAACATGATGATCACTTCATGCATCTAGTCATGCTACTACTATTACCATTTTTAACACAGACATATAATCCTAATAACTTAGAAATGCACATTATCCACACAGGGTGACATTTAGGTTTAAGCGCACTATCCACACAAAGTGATAGTAGAGATTATATCCTTTTCTTAATCATGGCTCATAACACTCTGCATTACATGCTCATTATTATTCTTGGGTATTATATCGATGATTATGATGATTAATATGAAGGAACTAACGTTGCCATTATCTTTATTAGGCATAGTACAGACCATCATCATTACCATTACTATTAGCAAGGAGTCACCATCGTTTGGAAGCAAGGATATATGCACATATATCTAGTTGTTCTCATGATACAGAGATCCATCACAAGAGGATAACAACCCTCACAAAAGCTCACCACAACCCTCACTACTAGAAGGATATAACATCCACCTACCCTCACCCAAACACAATGCACAACGGCAGGTATACATAGCAGCAACGCTGCATTGCCACCAAGGCAACCAGCGTGTGCGACACCGCGTCACAGGGAGGAGTAACGCGCGTCAAGGGGGGTGGGTGTGTTGGGCACTCCCTATCGAGCAATGCTCCGTTGCCACTACCCTACCGGCCGACACAAGGGAGGCACGACGCCCGTCACCACACCACTCGTAACGCGTGATACAAGGGCTAGCAACGTGCGTTACAGGTCATCACAAAAGAATAACCACCAAGAGAGAGAGAAAGGGAACCTATCCACAAAATGTGCAACCACAAGCCAAGGCCTAACGAATGACACACAACAAGGAATGGGCGTGACGCCCATCACAAGCCCAGCATATCACCCGTCACAAGGGCAGGCATAATGCCCGACACACCTATCGGCCAACTCACACCTCTCATGGCCTATCGCCCATCACAAGAGCAAGGATGTCGCCCAACACACCTAGATAAGGAATATCGCCCAACAGAGTCACCTTCTACCTCGAACACAAGGATGCTCAAACCCTAAAGGGTCAAGAACACAACCCACCAAGAAACTCTAAACCATAAGGAGGATCGGCCATCAAAGATATTAAAGCAAGGTACAAAACTACAACAACATATAAGTAAGAAAGGAGATAATGTAGCTAGGGTTATAAGTTATGCAACCCGCCTTAAGCTCCAAGCTCCAAGGAAGAAGAAGAGCTCCAAGCTTCAAGGGATGACGACCACCACAACTCCTCTAAGGAGGGTATCAGCCACCACTTCTCCTTCAAGGGTTGTATCGGCCAACACAAGCAAAGAGAGGAGGGAGTGTCGTGCACTCAAGGTGGAGGAAAGACTAAGGGAGCAAAGGAACTCCAAGCAAGGGAAAGAAACACCTATATAGAAGGAAAGGGAGGAGAAAACAAGGTTGGTCCAAGCAAGGTGTCGTCCACCCAAAGGACACTTGTCCTAGAGCTCATGCCTCCACTCTAGCAAGCCCTATACACTTGTCCAAGATATGCTCCAAGTGTCCACCAAACAAGGTCAAGGTTGGACCAAGCATCATGGGCGACACAACCATGTTGCTCCATGGGTGACACACCAAGGTACCATGGGCGACACACATCCATGTTGGCCGACACAAACACCCTAGGTCGAAACACACCTCACCTTGGGTGACACAAGGCTCAACCAAGCCCAAACAAGGCACTTCAAGGCCCAAACAAGCTCAACTAAGGCCCAAAGAACTCAAGTAACAAGCCCAAGCCTTCCTCTCAACCCTAGAGGAAGCAAAGAGAGGGAAACACCTCACAAGGTGGCAAACTTGCTCACAAAACCCTAGACTTGGGTTATTTGCAAGTAGCCCCTCCAACTCTCAACAAAGAACAACTAAACCCTAATCACCACTAAAGGTGATTAGCAAGCACCAAAGCACCAAGGTTAAGCAAAGCAAATAGGGTAAACCCTAAACGAAGGCCAGGGTCCTTACAAGCTAACCCCCTTTAAGGGATTTCGTCCCCAAAATCCGAAGAGAAAAGCGAGGGATACTTCTTCCTCATCTCTTCCTCGAGCTTCCACGTGGCTTCCTCAATGCCACGACACTACCAAAGAACCTTCACAAGAACCAGGTCCTTCCTCTTCAGCTTCTTGACCCTTCTGTCAAGGATCGCCACAGGACCTCCCTCGTAGGTCACATCTGCATCAAGCTCAACCTCAACTTGCTGTATCACCATACCCGAATCTGGATGACTTTTCTTCATCATACTGTCATGAAACACTGGTTGTAACCTGTGTAACTCTGGAGGCAACTCTATCTCCTAAGCTACCTTGCCAACACGTGCTATGACTCGGTAAGGCCCCATATACCTGGGTGCCAACTTACCCTTCCGACCAAACCTTAGCACACCTTTCCACGGCGAGACTTTAAGGTAAACCTTGTCTCCCACCTGGAACTCCAAAGGTCGTCGATGATTGTCTGCATACGACTTCTGCCTGTCCTGTGCCACTTTCAACTGTTGCTGTATCACTTTTGATCCATTCTATTGTCGGCTGAACTAACTCAGGACCTAACAACTGATACTCACCAGACTCATACCAACACAAGGAGGTCTGCACTTCCTTCCATACAAAGCCTCATAAGGAGTCATGTCGATGCTCCACCGATAACTGTTGTTGTAGGCAAACTCTATCAAACTAAGATGTACATTCCAGAAATGACTCGTGAATTGAGGACTTCTGTTCAAAACTATCATTGCTGGCACACCATGCAAACGTACTATCTCATCGACATATCACTCAAGGAAGTTTCTCAACCATATACGTCGTCTTTATAGGCATACTTTATCAATCTATCCACTATCACCCAAATGGAATCATGAATTTCTAGTTGTCTTGGGTAGACCAAATACAAAATCCATGGTTATGTGATCCCATTTCCACTGCGGTATTGGCAAAGGATGCAACGTACATGTCGGCTTCTAAGGTTCAACCTTCACTTGCTGACAAACCACACATCTAGCTACATCTTTCTCCAGGCTGGGCCACCAATACAAGTCCTTCAGACTATGGTACATCTTGGTGACATCTGGATGCATGGCATACATTGACGTGTGTGTTTCCTTGAGCACAAACTTCCTCAGCTCATCGACATCAGGAACCACCATCCTATCATGATAGCAGAATAGCCCATCACAGGCTCATGAAACCCATCACGCCTTTCGCTGCCGAACTCTGATCTGGTCAACTGTATTGCATCATCTGTCTACTATGCATCTTTTATTCGTCTGGAAAAGTTCACTTAGCTAAACTCTATTTAGTTTGGAATGTTCACTTAGCTCTTCCTCGATATTGGGAATGTTCATGCAGCTCTTCCCATGTAGGAATGATCACACAACTTTTCTTATTTAGTTGGAAATGTTCACACAGCTCTTCCTGTGTAGGAATATTCACTTAGCTCTTTCCTATTTAATTGAGAATGTTCACTTAGCTCTTCTTATTTAGGAATGTTCACTTAGCTTTTCTCTTCAATTGGGAATGTTCACTTATCTCTTCCCATTTAGTTGAGAATGTTCACTTAGCTCTTCTCATTTAGTTGAGAATGTTCACTTAGCTCTTCTCATTTAGTTGAGAATGTTCACTTAGCTCTTCTCATTTAGTTGAGAATGTTCACTTAGCTCTTCTCATTTAGTTGAGAATGTTCACTTAGCTCTTATCATTTAGGAATGTTCACTTAGCTCTTCCTATTTAATTGAATTATACGCTCTAGATTGTTTCAAAATGATTACCTGATCAGTGTAATCAGAGAGATAACAATCTAAGAGTTCCATACTTTCCTTATCTACAATAATCATATACCTGGCCAGGGTATACAAGTACTGAGATTAGGTAGTATGCACCTTATTTTCTATCCTATCCCACACTTTTCATATCAGTATTCACATAGGGTTTTTCATTCCTGGATTTTCTTCAGGTATCACTTCTATATCTCATCTTTTATCACACATATAAGAGAGATTACAAAGCATTTTAAGGAATATTTAGAAAAATGTAAATTTTCTTCTTCCTTGTGTCCTTATAGGACTGGTTAAAGGAAGTTCAAAAACATCTACTTTCTTATTTTTAACACATAGAATCAGAGAATGGAACATTAGAATGAATCTATTTTATCTGACCTGTCTGGGGTGTTTGTCCACACCCTCGATCATTATTAGGAAACTGCCTCCTTTGTGGGCCCTGCTGACTCTGCCCCTGGGGTTGTGTCATCATCATATTCCCGTCTAGACAATCCTTTACTAGATGTCCTGGTTGTCTACATTGATAACAAATCCGGGGTGCAAGATAGGGTCTATGAGATCCAGTTACCGATGTTGATGCTATGTCGGGGGCTCCACTTGGAATGTTACTACGATCCCTACCCCCACTCGTCATCCTTTGCGTCTGGTTATGGAATCTTGATGATACTGACGATGTAGAAAATCTCGGCTTATTAAAGCTTCCAGACCTTTGTCCTTGAGACTGAGAAGGTCTTTGGTGAGGCATGGATTCTCTTTTCTCCCTTACTGACCCTTCAATCCTTCGAACAGATTCCACAAATGTAGCGAACCGCTCCCGGTTTTCCAACGCAGAAACATGTGTTTTCAACTCAGCACTTAGACCTTTCTCAAAGCGTCTGATCCGCTCCTCATCTGTCGCTGCCATATGGGGACAAAACTTCAGCAGATCCATGAACTTGGCTTCATAGTAAGTGATGTTCATCGTTCCTTGTTCCAACTTCTCAAACTGTCTAATCTTCTCATCCAGATACATCTTTGGAAAGTATCTACTGACGAACTCGCACCGGAACACTTCCCAACAGATCACCTCACCTGGCCGCTTCTCTTCGTCAATGGTCCACCAGTGACCACCACTACCCTTCAGAAGGTAGACCGCATGTTTTACCTTATCCGTTTCGGGGATGTAAAGGATCCGAAAAGACTTCTCAAGACTTGTCAGCCACAGATCTGCATCCACTAGATCAGCCGTGCCAGCATAATCCAAAGCTCCGACTCAGCGAATCCACTCAAAGGTCTTCCCAATACCCGATGCTTCTTCATGAGGAACCTGTGCTCACAGAGGAGGCACTGGTAATCGCTCAACCATGAGGTTCATCGTAGCCATTATTTGCCCCATAAGCTGTTGGTAAGCAGGATGTTCAAGAATGGCTGGGTTTGGTTGGGGGACCTCAGGCACCCGATCTTCACGTGCCTGTCCTTCTGCTCCATCAACCGATGCAACATCACTATGCTCAGGAGCATGTTCTTCATGGTTTCCAGACATCTTGTCTTTTCTTCTGCTGAGGGCAGAAGATATAGTAAGAAAACTAGGAAAACTCACAAGAATAGACTCAACCTAGTCCTAAATCCCTGTAGACTCAGCGAACCTAGAGCTCTGATACCAAACTTGTGGCAACACATCCCACTATCACACAGACAGTGAGGTGTTACACGAAAACGTGTGGAAATCACCATAACCACAGATCATCGAAAACACAGGTTAATTAAAACTGTTTGCAGAAAGATGATAAACTGAGAAACTATTACATTCAGTCCTCATCTTGCACAAAAACATGTCATTTATACATAAACAAATTTTGATACGTGTCCACAGCTCACAGGAACAACTGTCTATCCATCACATGAGTTCACCACCTGTTCATATACATAAAGGCCTGCATCCGGCCAACAGCAGGATATATAAAACATTATCGACCGCTCATCGTGAAACAACGTCAAAACACTGCCAAGGACCTGAGAGTACAGGGATGACTCTAGACTCTACTACCAACATCCAAAACAACATCATATCCATCGCTTGCCTTCTACTGCTCGTCAAGCTGCTCGACCGCAACACCACGACCACCACCACGTCTAGCTCGACCACCTAAAAAGGGTGTAAACCAGCAGGGTGAGACAATTGAACATTGTCCCAGCGGGAAACATAACTTCTTCACCGCAGCTTCAGAACCTCGGAAAGATAAAGCTATGACAGCAGATAACTGATAACAGGTATAACAAGAGCAATCTATATAAAGCAAAGCTATTCTTATCGAGAAGCTTACCAGTTGTACAAAGACATATAAACAAATATCTCTCAATGGAACATGATTGACAAGATAAGATATATCGCTATGTAACATGATTATCAGAATAAGATATATTGCTACATAACATGATTACCAAGATAAGACATATTGCCACATAACCTGATTATCAAGATAAGATATATCACCACATACCTTGAGGAATATAGAGGTAACCGCAAGGTATAATAGATTACTACATAAACAAGGCCTCAACCAATATTCCGTATTCTTGCCTTAGTAACTTTTATACGGCAGCATTACGTATTTTATTATACCCTGAGGAAGTGAACCGTACCGTTCAAATCTGACCTTCAGCTACGACGCCTAGTGCCATTCAAGGTAAATGAAAGAGCTGGACTTCACGACTCCCTCCACGAAGTCAGTACACGAGTACACCACAAGCAGGACCGCAGTCTCATGCTAAAGTGATCTTACCCATAGGGTCAGGCTATCCTCTGCCTAGCCTGCCTCAGTACAAGTATCGGTGTTAGTGGAACTAATCCACGGGCCTGTTCACCGTACTCTGAGCCATGAACGCATTCATGCTCCTCTTATCACATATCCTGAGCCATGGGCCTGTTCACCATGCTCTTCACATAGTTGGGCTATGAACCTGAATCCACACCCTAGAATCTTCAACTGAAGTTGCACTCTTACCTCCTCACTTTTAAGCTAGAAGCAACCTCTCATATTCAACAATATGCGTTCTGGGTTAACCTGTAGGCGAACCCGTCTCTCCATCATCAGCTACTGACTATGATGAATCTATGATCAGGGAAAACTACATGATATGATTCCACTGTGATTATTTAGTATCTATGCAAGATATAACAGAAAGTAAACAAATATAAACTCAACATTATGTTATTATTGTAATCACATCTACCCGATCCATCTCAAGGATCCAACATCACATGTTATCACTTGGCCTCTTGCCAACCATCCAGATCCATCTCAAGGATCATCACATACCATGGGATCTCAATCCCTCATCATGTACTATCACTGCCTCTCAAGACTCACATCGATATCATGGGACAACCACAACATACATGTAACCTATTCAATAAGAGTAATTATGAAAGTGATGTACTCATCACATACATCTCATAGACTTTTCATGGCTAAGCATCACCTGCATGGTTAGGTTATACAAAAATCATAGCTTCAACATAAGGACTATGCTTACTATCATGGAATGACATTCAAGATGCTATACTTATCAATCTTACTCTATCTGGTGATCAAGTGCATAAAGCACATCATAAAGCAACTATTTATGTACTTATCCTTGCCTCAGTATTACACAGATACTCAAGGAATCACTCTATATATATATGGTCATGTTTAGATATAAAAGGACAAATGTTATCATTACCACTACCATTCGTTAGGTAAATCACTTACCATTATTACTACTACTACCACCATCATTCGTTGATTAAGTGCTTTATCACACCAAGTGACATCAATGACTCTATACTTTCTTAATCATGCTTCAACTTATGCATAAGACACATTATTAAACAATTATGTCTAGACTTGTCCTCATCTTAGTATTGTACAATTAATCAAGGTGTTCACTTCATGCATGTAATCATGCTAGATATACAGAATAAGCAGTATCATCACCACTACCATTATCATTATCATTACTATTATCATCATCATTAACATTAAGCAACCAACTAGTATAACTACCACTATTCTCCTTATTCTTAGAGATAAACATGATGATCATTTCATGCATCTAGTCATGCTACTACTATTACCTTTCTTAACATAGACAGATAATCCTAATAACTTAGAATTGCACATTAACCACACAGGGTGACATTTAGGTTTAAGCGCACTATCCACACAAAGTGATAGTAGAGATTATATCCTTTTCTTAATCATGCCTCATAACACTCTGCATTACATGCTCATTATTATTCTTGGGTATTATATCAATGATTATGATGATTATGATGAAGGAACTAACGTTACCATTATCATTATTAGGCATAGCACAGACCATCATCATTACCATTACTATTAGCAAGGAGTCACCATCGTTTGGAAGCAAGGATATATGCACATATATCTAGTTGTTCTCATGATACAGAGATCTGTCACAAGAGGATAACAACCCTCACAAAAGCTCACCACAACCCTCACTACAAGAACGATATAAAAGCCACCTACCCTCACCCAAACACAATGCACAACGACATGTATACATAGCAGCAACGCTGCGTTGCCACCAAGGCAACCAGCGTGCGTGACACCGCGTCAAAGGGAGGAGTAACGCGCGTCAAGGGGGGTGGGTGTGTCAGGCACTCCCTATCGGGCAACGCTCCGTTGCCAAGTCCCTGCTGGCTGACACAAGCGAGGCGCGACACCCGTCACCACTCCACTCATAATGCCCGATACAAGGGCTAGCAACGTGCATTACAGGTCATCACAAAAGAATAACCACCAAGAGAGAGAAAGGGATCCTATCCACAAAACATGCAACCACAAGCCAAAGCCTAACGGTCGACACACAACAAGGAATGGGCGTGACGCCTGTCACAAGCCCAACATATCGCCCGTCACAAGGGCAGGCATAACGCCCAACACACCTATCGGCCAACTCACACCTCTCATGGCCTATCGCCCATCAGAAGAGCAAGGATGTCGCCCAACACACCTAGACAAGGAATATCACCCAACAGAGTCACCTTCTACCTCGAACACAAGGATGCTCAAACCCTAAAGGGTCAAGAACACAACCCACCAAGAAACTCTAAACCATAAGGAGGATTGGCCATCAAAGATATTAAAGAAAGGTACAAAACTACAACAACATATAAGTAAGAAAGGAGATAATGTAGCTAGGGTCAGAAGTTATGCAACCCGCCTTAAGCTCCAAGCTCCAAGGAAGAAGAAGAGCTCCAAGATTCAAGGGATGACGACCACCATAGCTCCTCCAAGGGGGGTATCGGCCACCACTGCTCCTTCAAGGGGGTGTATCGGCCAACACAAGCAAAGAGAGGAGGGAGTGTCATGCACTCAAGGTGGAGGAATGACTAAGGGAGCAAAGGAACTCCAAGCAAGGGAAAGAACCACCTATATAGAAGGAAAGGGAGGAGAAAACAAGGTTGGTCCAAGCAAGGTGTCATCCACCCAAAGGACACTTGTCCTAGAGCTCATGCCTCCACTCTAGCAAGACCTATACACTTGTCCAAGATATGCTCCAAGTGTCCACCAAACAAGGTCAAGGATGGACCAAGCATCATGGGCGACACAACCATGTTGCTCCATGGGTGACACACCGAGGTACCATGGGCGACACACATCCATGTTGGCCGACACAAACACCCTAGGTCGACACACACCTCACCTTGGGCAACACAAGGCTCAACCAAGCCCAAACAAGGCATCTCAAGGCCCAAACAAGCTCAACTAAGGCCCAAAGAACTCAAGCAACAAGCCCAAGCCTTCCTCTCAACCCTAGAGGAAGAAAAGAGAGGGAAACACCTCACAAGGTGGAAAACTTGCTCACAAAACCCTAGACTTGGGTTATTTGCAAGTAGCCCCTCCAACTCTCAACAAGGCACAACTAAACCCTAATCACCACTAAAGGTGATTAGCAAGCACCAAAGCATCAAGGTTAAGCAAAGCAAACAGGGTAAACCCTAAATGAAGGTCAGGGTCCTTATAGTTTGGACCCACATATCCCAAACTGTTTAAGGTTCACTTAAAATCCTATAAATAGAACCCAAAGGGGTCCTCACAAATCATCAAGTCTTAGACGTCCAAAGGCTACCTCTATTGTTCCAGAGCCATTCCATCCTTCACCCACTGCCCCAGGGCTGCCGGTCTGAGATCCAAACTCCATCTCCAAGCTACTTTCTCTCTCATTGACAAAGAAGGTGGGAAGAGGAGGATTAATCATCAAGCAAGCTACGAAGTATGAAGATCATTTCTCTCTCTCTCCAAGGGGTCAACCTTCCTCCCTCCTTCGTGGAGATGACACACTCTCTCTCTTCTTGTCCCCTTCTTTGTTCTTGCCATGAGCGAGTAGTCTCATACACTAGGGTGCGGGGAGTAGCCTCGCTACCCATGTTTTCATTTCATATATTGTAATTCTTGAGTTTGCAATAGAAAAACACTATCTTTCTAGTTCAACATCAATCGTTTAATGAATGCTAGTTGCTTGATCACCAACTTGTGTTATCTATTATCTGTTAGTGCAAATTGTCTATGTTTGTACTTCAAGATTCGAATATCGACTGCTTGTTGGTTCCAGATTGTATGTAGTCACCATACATTTGGTTCGGTATCTAGGAGCGTTTCTCAAGGAGTGGAGTAAACTCACCTCCATCATTGTACTTTCATACTATGAAATGGAATCAATTGACGTATGAAAGTTGACAGGTCGAGGAACACACTTTGCGAGGGGAGTGATGCAAAGTAAGTGACCATTCGTCTGGGGATGGATGGCATTGCAACACTTCCACATTTCTCGTAGTTAGTTATCCGAAAGGAAGCTAAGTCTATGAAGATACTAACTGTTTAGATTCTTTTCTTTGCAAGCCAAGTTATTGTGATGTATGTTTTGATCCATGTGTAGTGGTGGTGAAAGCCGATCACATCCTAGTGGTTTCTTAACATTGTTTACAACCTTAAATTTACTTTCTTGCTTTTACTTTACTTGCACTTAGTTTAAACAACCAAACCAACTCTTTGATCTAAAATACCAACTGTTAAGGAGTTCAATGAAATTCTAACATTTTCTATCTTTTTGATCTTAACAAGACCGTTGTCATGTGGATTCGACCCTTAACTATACTATGATAAGACTTCCACGTATCCTAACATACGTGGGTGGAGTTTTTAATCTAGTATAAGCAAGGCTAAACCTAAAGACTTACTATCTTTTGGATTTTTAGTGGTGTATGCAACTCTGCGTAAGTGGAAGCTCCATCAAAAATTGGCGCCGTTGCCGGGGACAACAGAACGTTTTTATTTCATTTATCATCTTGCTAGTTAGTTAGGGTTTTACACTTTTTCTTTAAACATTACCCCATACTCTCTTGATTTCATCATACCTCCTGCATCATCTGAAAAGTGTACTTCTTCGTCTACTCAGGTAGAAGACGTGTATGCAACCATCGCATAATCTCAGCTTCTCCCCTATTCCAGAGTACGACTCTGAGGTAGAGAGAAGCTTCCACCGCCACATTAGACTTAATCATCAAAGAGCCATACAAATGGACGAAGATCAACATCAAGTTGCACTAGTGATGGAAAGGTTCAACGCTGCTATAGAAGCCCAGTGTGTGCAACTCATTGCCGACACACACACCCAAGTTCAGGCTGAAGTACGGGCTGAAGAGCAAGCCCGCATCCGTGCTGAGAATGAAGCAGCCACGACTGCTGCTCAACTGTTGGTAAGAAGCAAGAAATTATGGGATTATGCTGATCCCAAGAACTATGAAGACAACCATCTAGTCCAACCACCACTCATCAACACTCCTAATTTTGAGATGAGGACACAATGGATCCAAATAATGCATGGCATCTCATTCTCTGGAAGTGCCAGAGATGACTGCATGGACCATTTGAAGAGGTTCAAAGCTCTTTGCAGGTTGGTACCACAAGCTGGAACAACCATGGGCGCACTCATGCTCAGACTCTTCAACTTCACTTTGTCTGGAAGAGCACTAAGCTGGTACAATTCTTTGGACGGAGAGCCAATCACCACCTGGGCTCCCTTGGAAGAGAAGTTCTTAGAGAAATTCTTTCCCCCTTCACTAACCTACCAACTTAGGGGACAAATCAACCAATTCCTTCAGCTACCGGAAGAGTCACTGGATGACTCATGGGAAAGGTTCAAGGAACTCTTGAGAAAATGCCCTCACCATGGAATCTTGCAAAATCAACTCATAGAAACTTTTTATAGGGGAGTAAGTGATGAAATTAAAAAGTTCTTAGATTCCTCATCTGGAGGAAACTTTATGAGACAAAACTACGAAGACGCCTAGAGGATTGTCACTCTCAGAGCCGAAAATCAAGCCAATTGGGGGAGGGAGACCACAGGAGGAGTTCTAAAGGTTTGTAAAGCTAAGGAATCTATGGAAATGAAAGCCATAGCCGAAGCTTTGAAAACCATAGCCAGCAAACAACAAGCCCTCGAAGCATCATTTGGGGAGTATGACAGAAACAAGAACCCCCAACAAGCTAAAACAGCTACAGGAACATGCGAGGCTTGTCATGCATCTGATCATCCCACATTGTCATGTTGTTTCCTATACAATGTAATGATGGATTTGCAACCACCTCAACCACAGTATGAGATGATCATTGAACACCCTGAGGATCAGATGCCTAAACAACTAAATTCCATCCATTCCATACCAGGACAAGCTTACTACAATCTAAATCAACCGAGAAACCATCTCGGGTTTCAATATGGAAATCCTATGGGGCCTGCTAACCAACAACATCAAACACAAGGTGGATCTTCCAACAGACTACCACCTAGATTTCAAAGCAACTACAACCAAAATCAAGGGAATTTTAGAAACAATTTCCAGAGATCCAACTACCCAAGAAATCCCTCTGCATACTACCAATATACTCACCCTCCTCTGCACCCACAAAACAAACTCAGCTGCAACAGTCACAGCGACCTCAGTTGCCAACACCTCAACAACAACCACCTCAAGGGCAGCAGCAACTCACTCAATTTCAATAGAAGAATGCCCCACCACAGCAGACTGATGAACTATCCTTGATAAGGCAAATGCTGCAATCTCATCAAACCATGCTGTCTAACCAGCAAGCCTAGCAAAAAGCTATGGAAACCCAGTTAGCAAAGATAGCAACTCAGCTAAAACCTCCAGTGGGCACTTTCGCTGGCCAACCATAAGCAAATCCAAGACACGATCAACATAGACCAGAACAATTAAATGTTGTTACAAAAAGGTCTGGTCGTGCTCTCACTGAATCCATCTCGGTTAATCAAGAAGACAGGGATGTAACTAAAATCATCCCAACAGAAGAATTAGGTCAAGAAGCTGAAGAAAGGAAAGAAAAGGAACAAGGTCCCAAAGAACCAGAGGTTCCACAATATAAGCCAAGGATACCCTATCCTGGAAGGTTAAAGGAAACCAGACTAGACTCTAGATTCCATAAATTCCAAGAGGCAATGAAGAAACTTTATGTTGATATTCGCTTTCTCGATGCCTTATCTAAAATCCCAGCCTGGTCCAAATATCTGAAGACCTTGTTGTCAATGAAATATATGACAGAGGAGCATGAAACTGTCAAGCTAGCCCAAACCACTTCTGATATCATTTTGAATAAAATGTCAAAAAAATAGAAGGACCCTGGCTCCTTTGGCATAGAATGCTCTATTGGGAACACTTCTTGTATAAAGGGATTGGTCGACTTGGGAGTCAGCATACCAATTATGCCATTTTCCATGTGCAAAAGATTGGGGTTCACTGACTTGTTGCCTACAACAATGACCATCCAACTCACTGATTTCACCATTACTGCACCCCTGGGAATCATTGAATATATTCCAGTAAGAGTGGGGAGAGACTCTTATGTCCCTTGTGATTTCATCATTATGGATATAAAAGAAGACCTAAGGTACCCAATAATATTCTGTAGACCCTTCCTCGCCACAGCTAGAGCATTAATTGATGTCACAGATGGCACAATTACCTTGAGGTTGGGTAACGAAACCATTCAATTCAGGGTTTTCAACAGCCTGAAGAGCGCTAGTATCCATGAAGAGGTTTTTCTACTTGAAGAAATTGATAAAATGTCTCAACTCAAGCAAGAAAATCCAGAACCAACAGATGCCCTAGAGGACGCTCTAATAAATCCAGAAGCTGAATTTTCAACCAACGAGTTAGTTCAGCAATGCCTGCAATACTTGGAGCAGGTTGAAAAAGCCCTAGAAGCTACTTTTGAAGAACTGAAATCTGTCATCATATTAGAGACAATAGAAGTACCCAAAGCCCCAGAAATGAAAACTCTACCAACTGGGCTCAAACATGTCTTCCTAGATGAAGAAAAATTATGTCCAGTTATCATTAGCTCCTCTCTGGTAGACGATCAGGAAGAAAGGTTTCTCACTGAACTAAGGAAGCATAAGAAAGCATTTGGGTACAAGATGACTGACCTAACAGGCATAAACCCAGCTCTATGCATGCATAAACTACCTATGATAGAAGAGTTCAAACCCTCGAGGGAGCACTAGAGAAAACTGAACCCAAATATGAAAGAGGTAGTTCGCCTCGAGGTTATTAAACTCTTGAAAGTGGGTATTATCTATCCAATTTCTGACTCTCAGTGGGTCAGTCCTGTCCAAGTGGTCCCTAAAAAGGGGGGAACCACTGTTGTCTTAAATGATAAGAATGAACTAATACCTATAAGGGCCGTTACTGGTTGGAGAATGTGCATTGATTATAGAAAACTGAACAAATCAACAAGGAAAGACCATTTCCCCTTACCCTTCCTTGACGAAGTCCTTGAGCAGCTAGCCCACCAAAAATTTTTCTGCTACCTCGACGGATATTCTAGGTTTTACCAAATCCCAATTCAGCCCAAAGACCAAGAAAAAATGACATTTACTTGTCCTTTTGGAACATACGCCTTCATAAGGATGCCCTTCGGGCTATGCAACGCACCCACAACCTTCCAAAGGTGCATGACTGCTATCTTCGCGGGATTAACCGAAACAATTATAGAGGTGTTCATGGACAATTTTTCAGTATACGGAGACTCTTTCGATAACTGTCTGCTCAACCTAAGTAAAGTCTTACAGAGATGCGAGGAAACAAACCTTATCCTAAACTGGGAAAAATGTCACTTTATGGTGACCGAAGGTGTTGTCCTCGGACATCGAGTGAGCGAAAGAGGAATCGAAGTAGACAAGGCAAAAATCGATGTCATCTCAAAGTTGTCACCACCCAAAGACATAAGGGGAGTGCGAGCTTTCTTGGGTCATGTCGGGTTCTACTGGAGATTTATCAAAGACTTCTCAAAAATAACAAAACCTATGACTTACCTATTGACCAAGGATGCTGATTTCAACTTTGACCATGAATGCCTGCATAGCTTTACAACTTTGAAGAATGTTCTAATCTCTGCACCCATTCTGAGAGCGCCTGACTGGTCACAACCTTTTGAAATAATGTGTGATGCTAGCGACTATGCTATAGGGGCGGTGCTGGGGTAGAGTATAGACAAAAAGTCATATGTAATATACTATGCAGCCAAGACGTTAGATGAGGTGCAAAAGAATTATACTATTAAAAAGGAATTCTTAGCCGTCATCTACGCCTTCGAAAAATTTTGTTCTTATCTAATTGGATCAAAGGTTGTAGTATATACAGACCACTCCGCCATCAAATATCTTCTTCAGAAACAGGATGCAAAACCCAGACTCATCCACTGGGTATTGATGCTGCAAGAATTTGATCTTGAAATAAAAGACAAGAGCAGAGTGGAAAATGTCATCGCTGACCACCGAAGTCGCATCGAGTGTCAAGAGGACGACTATGTACCTATCCGAGACTCCCTCCCTGATGACCAGCTTATGAAAATTACCACCAGATTTCCCTGGTACGCCGACATAGTGAACTATCTGGCTACAGGAATCATCCACCCTTCTTCCTCTCACCACGATAAAAAGAAATTTCTCCATGATGTTAAGCAATACTTCTGGGACGAACCCTATCTTTTTCTTCTATGTGCAGACGGACTTTTCCATCGCTACCTACTAGAAGAGGAAATTACCCCTATCTTAGAGAACTGTCATTTTGGCCCCATTGGGGGGCACATGAGTTCGAAGAAGACCGCTCTAAAAGTTCTACAATCGGGTTTCTTTTGGCCAACAATAGCAAGATATTCCTATGATTTTGTAAGATCCTACAATAAATGTCAGCTTTCTGGCGGTATAACTAAACAGAATGAAATACCTCTCACTTTGTGGCAAGAAATTGATCTTTTTGATGTTTGGGGAATAGACTACATGGGTCCCTTCCCCTCATCTTATGGATTCTCTTACATATTGGTCGTTGTGGATTATGTTTCGAAACGGGTAGAAGTTATACCCACCATATCCTGTGATTCCAAGCCAGTCATCAAGATGTTCAAAGATATCATCTTCCCCAGATTCAGAGTCCCCCGAACTATCATATCAGATGGAGGAACCCATTTTCTGGAAAGAATCTTCGAAGTCCTCCTGAGAAAATATGGGGTCAACCATAAGGTCGCCACACCTTACCATCCACAAACAAGTGGCCAAGTTGAAGTTTCAAATAGAAAATTGAAAGCTATCTTAGAAAAAATAGTCAATAGACATCGTACTGATTGGTCTACCAAGCTCCCCGATGCCCTTTGGGCATACCACACGGCTTATAAAACACTGATAGGAACAACCTCATTCCGTCTGGTGTATGGAAAGTCATGTCATCTACCGGTTGAACTAGAACATAAAGCTTGGTGGGCCATCAAATAGCTGAACTTTGATCTCAAAAGTGCTGATGAATATAGACAACTTCAACTACAAGAACTTGAAGAGCTTAGAATGAAAGCTTACCAAAGTGCCAGAATCTATAAAGAACAAACAAAGATGTGGCACGACGACCCCCTCAAAAGAACAGACATTGCTGTCGGAGATAAGGTCCTCCTCTTCAATTCTAGACTTAAAATGTTTCCTGGAAAGATCCGCATGAAATGGTCTGGACCTTTCACAATTAAACACATCTACCCCACCGGAGCAGTCATCATCCTTGATAATAATGGGGGATAACGGACAGTTAATGTCCACATATTGAAGAGATATTACACACCAGCAGACAAAATACCAAGACAAACTATTGAGATCCACGATCCCTCAGCATCGACATAACCAAATCGGATTTTTGACGAGCCAGCGATGTAAAACCCAGGCGCTACTTGGGAGGCAACCCAAGATCTGAGTACCACCATTTTATTTTGCCTAGTTTTGCTAATTTTGTAATCTCTTCATTTGATTTAGACTTATCATCTTTAATCTGAAAATATAAAAATTCACATAAATAACCAAAACAAACATAAAAATATAAAATCCAAAAACTTAATTAAATCTTAACCTAATGATTTCGAAACCGTTTGGACTCAAACGGTCTCGAAACTGATTAGTATTTTCGATATCGAAACCGTTTGGTCCTTTTAGTCCTAAAACCATTTGCGTTCCAAATGGTCTCAAAACCGTTTGGAACCCAAACGGTCCCAAAATCGTTTGGACCCCGAACAGTCTCAAGACCGTTTGCCCTTGGGAATTTGTAGCGACACCTAGCATTTTCTATAAATATCACCCGCCCCCTCCCTTTTTCTTTCCTTTGATTCCCGAATTTCCTAACTTCCGCGTGAACTTGGTTCCATTCCTCCGTCCTCTACTCCTGCGAAACCTGCTCACACACCTGTTCGCACTACGACTGACGTCGTCGACGCCACCTTCGCCATTGTGTGCTCTCACAGCTGCTTTTCATCTGTTTCTTCCTCCTTTCCAATGTCGTTGTCGCCGCAACTACTATCTCCTTTAAGCAGAAAGGTAAACGAGCATTCTGAAGTAGCCGCCATCATCCTCGTCTCTGGCAGCTTTCGCACGCTTCACATCTACCGCCGCTATAGTCGTCGCCATTTTCCGCTACACTTTCAACCGACCACCGACGACCCCTACGTTTCACCTTCCTCGTGGTTTTGACTGTTTGGAGCCAAACGATCCTGAAAATATTTGGAGACAAATAGTCTTGAAATCGCTTAGAGCCAAATGGTCTTGAAACCGTTTTGAGCCAAATAGTCTTGAAACCATTTGGATCCAAACGGTCTTGAAACTTTTTGAGCCAAACGGTCATGAAACCATTTGGAGTAAAATCTGTTTGGACCCAAATGATTTTAGAAAATATGATTTCACTCTAAAAATGATTTCATTTTTCAATGCTGAAATTCTTTAAACATATTTCAATTATAGAATGGCCTCACATGCAAAAGAAGCCACCAGAACTGCTGACGCTCCCTTCTAGACAAGGGAGCAACTGATGGAGGACCGTGCCAAGCTCCAGAAGATCATGGACATCTATGACAAGACTGGAATGATCCCACCGAAAGTTGACCTGATTAGTGTCATGAATGAACTTGACCGCATCAACATGTGCTTAACCGAGAATCCTATTCAAGAAATGGAAGAAATTTCTTCCAGTGATGAAGGCTCAGAATACGAGCCAAATTTTGATGACGAATCCCCAATCACAAAGTCCAAGGGGAAGAGGAAGGCCCAGGAAGCTGCCAAAGAGCAACCAATAAAGAAACGGGCAACGAAGCAAGTCCATCCCACCACTGTAAGAGAACAAATTTTAGTGGGATCCGTGACACCACCTGCTGCCATCACTACTGCTACTGCTTTCCCCACCGTCACCACCACAACACCAGCACCAGTAGAACTATACATCCACAACCTCCCATCGCTTGAAAAGACTCTGAAACCAACCAAGTACGTTTGCTCCAGCGTACTGAAGATGATGGGGATATACGACAAAATCCTCACTCTTCTCGACAACGCCAACCTCTCAAAGCTTTGTTTTGTCGCAGAGATTTCTTATGTTGAACCCACAACTGAATTCTTCACGTATATTAACAAAGAAGCTGTAGACATAATGGATAGAGTGAAGGACGGAGGTGACCGCAGGCTGGTCACCAAACTCTTTGGAAACAAGCTTGTCATAACTAAAAACATGTTAAATGAAATTTTCATTGACTACCAGGAGCAGCTAAAGAAGGCCAAAGTTGTAGGCACAGAAAGCTCCGAGTTCAACAAGCATATCTTTTGGAAATCCCTGACAGGGATCCCGACCTATGAGGCAAAAACCTGCAAGGCCTCCAATATTCAATCTGGCCTGGTGCACACATTGCACAAAATTCTTACAGGTGCACTTTTCCCCAGGACAAAGGGTAGAAATGTTAGCATTTCCGATCTTTTCGTCCTCTACTCCATTCTAAAAGGGCAGCCGATCAACATTGGATGACATATGATACCAAAGCTTTCACCTTACGCCCTAGGAAAAGAAATATGCATGGGTGGTCACATAACCTCTATTCTGAAATATCTTAAGATGAATAGAATACTACCCAAGTGCACAGTAATCAAGGGCGACATCCTTACCAATGAACAAAGCTTAAAGAACTCTTACATCATAAAAGAGAAGGATGCTAAACTACACTACATCTTCTGCCGTACTGCAAAATCCTCAAGGACTCTGCTTCCGCTCCTGGAGCTTGCTGATTATGACAAGGAAAAGCTTCTCTTCATTGAAGAGGAGCTTGCAAACCTCTTAGCTTCAGTCAAAATACAAGAAAAGAAATCCAAAGCAGGGTAGACAGAGCACAACATCACCGCCCCGACAGCAAGAATAACAATAATACCAGTGAAACGACCATCCAAAGGGTGTTTGCAGACACAACAACTGTCGGGAACGCCGACATCAATACCAAATCCAGAGCCAGAACCTCCCCTCCCTGAAGAAAATATCATCACCTCATCACTAGACTCCTTCATCATGAGTCTAAATGTTGAACTTACCCCCACCACCACCCCCACCATGCTACCATCCTCCACTATTACATAATCCACAACTCTCCCATCATTCTCCACAATGATGTCCACCACATTTCCTTTCTCTGCAACCACACCACCACCCGCATCTTCCGCTCCACCCTTTTTCTCTTCAAGCATCCCATTCCCCACTTCAACGCCCGACTTCACCTCCTTCGCTTCCACCTCCACCGCTTTTCCCTCGACATTCTCAGTTCCACCCTTCTCTCCTGGAATGTCACCAACCTTCCCATCCACCACCCCGACACCACTAGTGACTCCATCTATAGTCACCACGCAGTTCGAGGAACCATCCACAACGTCTTTTTCACAAGGAACTACCACCCTTCCACCCCGACCCCAACCACCACACCCATCCATAACTGGGGTCCCTTTTACAAATGTTGGTGAGGAATTCAGACGTCAATTTGACACCATACGAAACCTCCTCACCAACCCTTCTAACATAATACAATCTATTTTCTCTTGTGTGCAGGGTCTTACTAAACAGGTCGCCAAGATTGACGAGAAAAACCACACCTTACCAAGCATCCTCTCAAGTATCCACCAACGGCAGGAAGCAGCGACCACGCAAGTCGAACACATCGTAGACCGCCTACAACAACTGCCACAGTTGGTGCTTGAGGTGAAAAGCCAGCAAGCAGCGTTGGCTCAGCAAGTTGACAGGATCTCTGCGCAGACTAAACCTCTACCTGAGACCCTGTGCAAGCTTAAGCAGCAATAAATTGCTTTTAGCACGCGCTTGGATGACATCAACAACACCCTCACACACATCATCCACCGCCAAGAAGATTCGTCGAATGAAGAAATAATTCAGCTACGTGCATAAGTGACAAACCTTTCTACACGACTCTTTTCTGCTGAAACACGTTATTCAGATCTTAAAGAAACCCATGACGCACTACTCGAAATACATGAGCATGTGCAAGTGGCATTCAACGAGCTACAAGCTATCCACTGGCAGTGTAAGAAAACAACGATGAAGAAAACAACAGATAAGGCGGCAGACGACCATGAAGACGAAGATGAAGACGATGAGGATTCTGATTCCTCTGCTGACTCCAATAATGATACTTCCTCTTCAATTGACAAACCTAATGACCCAGGACATGATGGGGAGGGAACCAGCCGAGGAGCAGAACCTTCAAAGAAAGAAGATGACAAAGACCACCACGAAGGTAGAAACGATCCCAAAACCCATGATCACAATGAAAACGTTAACATGTCATATGGGGATCAATTCCTTGACTACTCAGTCCTGGGATCTCTGAGGGAAACCATCAAAGAAGCAGCCTTTGCTGAGTTCCAACAATGTATATTGGGAACTAGAACAAGTCAACCAATAGAAAACCTTCCACAACACTCTGCCCCAGAGCACTTCACCTTTTCCCCCAGACCACGACGAGGAAGACAGAGTGAGTCTAGACACGGATATTGGACTCGACTCTGATTCTGAATTAGAAAAAGATGAAGATCTGCAACATTATATAGACGACTTAGTGCAGACTCCTCTTCCACCTCCGCAAGAGCTCCCCCCACCGCCACCTCTACCTAAGATGATGCACGACATAGACATGGCAGCCATCTCTACCGTAGATGTCCAGGATATATTCATCCTAAACACTATCACAAACGATGCCAAAGAGGGGGGGACATCATCTACATGAATATAAAAACCAAGTGTAATTTGACACGCAAAGATTTCCGCACCATCCTTCGACCATAATCAACAGTGAAGATGGCAATCTTCCATGTCCTTCTTGCCAACTCTATCAAAATATAGAGAAGCTCAAAGCGACTGCAACCAGATTTCAATGCTTCACCAGCTCTGGCTATGAGCCTATTATACAAAGAATTACGCAATAAGTCTATAGAGAAGCTGCGTGTTGGGATCGCTCGAAAGGTGCGATATCTCATGGTCCCCTTTCAAGTTTCTGGCCACTAACTACTCATGATCATTGACACTGTGGCCCGCGATGTCAAGGTGTACAACTTTTGTGCCAGCAAACTAAAGGCCAGAACAATCAACTTTGCTGGAGAAGAAGCCGGAGAAGCAAGATGCATCCCCTTTCAGCTTCTCAAACTAATTTGGGTTGCCTGCCCTTCTCTCAAGAATGGTCAGAACCAACCTTGGTTCTAAATCATCGCTCCACCAGTCCAAACCACTGACGGATCCGGGGATTGCGCCTTCTACACTATACGCCACATATAAGTGCTTAATCAACAAACCCCCTTCACCAAGCTGGCCACAGAAGATTTTCACTCGCTACACGGGTGTTACGTCATGGAGCTCAAATGTGATAAAAGGTTCTTCAAGGACCCGACTATGGCGCCAGACGATGTCCCTCGCTACCTTTTCTCGGCCATCCAACGTCTACAAAGGTGACCTTTTCGACAAACATTAACGGAGTTGGAGAAAGAACAACAACACGCCACGGTCCCTGAAAAAAGACAATGGGACCCTTACACTTTTGATTTGGGGGAAGATACAGGGGACATCGAATTGTTATCAGGGGCCACCATCAACATACCTTCCACACAAATGGTACCCATACCTGCCATAGAACAGACATTTCCTATCTTCGACCTTGCAGCTTGTAAGAATCTTTCTGAAAATGAACTCCAACTCATCATGTCTAGGCTATATGCCGAGTAAGATGAGCTCATTTTTCTAGCCGGAGATATTCTAGTCATGGCAGATACCCTCCGTGAAACCGTACAATTACAAGGATTTCTATTTGTGAGCCTGATGACTGCTTATCAATATCTCCTCGGACCGAACCATCCTACGGTTTACATGGCGTCAGCTTACATGAAGGACGACCTACTAAAGATAAGAACTTCAGAACCATGGAGGAGCTTATCTCTTTCCTCCAGCATACAACTCCGAAGGTCATTATGCTTCCTTTCCTTCACTCCGAGCACTAGATGTTACTGGCGACAAACTTTCCTGAAGGAACAACAATCATCTATAATAGTTCCGACAGCCAATTTGATCCTAACCAAAACCAGTATGTTGTGACAGCTAACACACCCACGGAGGAGGTGGAAAAGGAATGTGCTGACAAACTACACAATCTTTATAGCAAGCACACAAGGGCGTACGATAAAGAACACTTTCATCGCCCAAGCTTCAGCCATATATGCCCCCAGCAGCTTCGAGAATCAAACGACTATGATTTCCACGTCCTCTACTGGATGTACACCCTCGCTATTCTTGGTAGACCAGTAGAGGACATGACGGATGTGGATTACCATGCTCTACATGGAAAGTTCGCAACTAATCTTCTACGAACACATGGAGCTAACAAAGGACTAACAAAAGCCTAATGCCCTTGTCCATGTACTTCTCAACCTATCACTTTGACACTCTGAGGACAGAGTGAGTGATAAGTTAGGGGGGGGTACACTGGAGAAGGGCGAGGTATCATTTTTCAACCCTTCTCCCTCTGCTTTTTTTATTCACTCATGTTTTTCTATGCATTGTTTTTTTTATCTTTCTTTTCACATTTAGACTTTTTCAGTAATTTCTTTGATAGAATAATTCTTGTACATAAGTATAACTTCACTCTTAGAAAAGGTCACCCCCAGCTAAATTTAGAATCAAAGTAGTCCTCAAAAGGCAATAATAGAAAAAGCATTTAGGGATGTAATGGCGAATCAATAAATTACTTTCACACTCAATTTCCATGCTTTTGCTTCAACTCTGCTCCAGACTCTCCACAAGTTAACATCATAGCCAAAACCAGCCAAAACTCTCTCAAGGACGGGAGGGAACTAGGTGAAATCCAAATCAAGGAACCTCGCAAGTGGACCACCAAGTACAAAACTGAAATAAGTGCATGTCAGGAGACTCAAAGAACAATTTTCTTCTTAAAAAAAAAAGAGGCTTGCAGCCCAAACAAAATCCCTAAATATCCAACTCCTAAGCCTGTGAGTATAAGAATAAAAGCTAGAGTGTTGAATAAAACCATGAGATTTGTGCCACGCCTAAGGACCTATATGAATGACCAATAAAGGTCTCACCCGGACGGTACATTCAGTTTCCCTCACAAAGGCAGATGTGTCACACACGATAATGAGATCCTAAGGTCTCTGAATATGTGAAAAAGCTGATAAAGGACTCGCCCAACCGGTACATTTAGCTTCCCTCACAAAGGCAGATGTGTCGCGTCCGGTAGTGAGATCCTAAAAAGTTTAGATAAACCCTCCCCCACTAAAAGGGGGAGTTACACATCAACCATTAGCCAACCCTCATGCCTATCTTAGTTTCCAGTAGGCTTTTCAAAGAAGTATAAAACTGAGTGGAGTTGAAAACATGCACATAATGCGACTGAGGAAAAGGTGGTCCCAATGCGAGCTATGCAATACAGAAGAAATCTAAGATCCACGCAACTCCCAATACCTAAAAGAGTTAGTGCGAGCAGAAGCCCGATAAAACTCTAAGAGATCTCTGGTTTAGAATTGAAGCAAGAGTATAGAAATATTTACTAAATAAAATCGCCTCGCCACTACATGCCTTAGCTCTGTCTAGCTTGAGGACAAGCTAGACTCTAAGTTAGGGGGGTGATAACCTCCCATTTTGCGATGTTATCTTACTAGTTTTCCTCAGTTTTCCATACTCTTTCTTAGTTAAATTAGATAGAATCTTTAACTGTCCACCTTTTTGTAAATATACCATTAGATTAACTTCTCCTTTTCACTTCTTATAGAAAAGCCCAAAAAAATTACAAAACCCCCAAACGGTCCTAAGACCGAATGGAGACCAAATGGTCCCAAGACCGAATGGAAGCCGAACGGTCCCAGGACCGAATGGAAGCCGAACGGTCCCAGGACCGAATAAAGATCAAATGGTCCCAAGACCGTGTGAAGCCAAATGGTCCTGAGACCATATGAAGCCACACCGTCCCAAGACCGAATGAAGCCACACAGTCCCAGACCGAATAAAGGTCAAATGGTCCCAAGACCGTGTGAAGCCAAGCGGTCCCGAGATCGTATGAAGCCACACGGTCCCAAGACCGAATAAAGGTCAAACGGTCCCGAGACCGTGTGAAGACAAACGGTCCCGAGACTGTATGAAGACAAACGGTCGCAAGACCGAATGGAGATCAACCGGTCTCGAGACCGTGTGAAGCCAAACGGTCCTGAGGCCGTATGAAGCCAAATGGTCCCAAGACCGAATGGAGATCAATCAGTCCCGAGATCGTATGAAGCCACACGACCCCAAGATCGAATGAAAGCAAACAGTTTAAGACCGAGAGGACTCAAACGGTCTCCAGACCGAGAGAGTCCAAACGTTCTCCAAACTGTGTTAAAATCCAAACAGTCTCCAAGACCATTTGGACCCACATATCCCAAACCATTTAAGATTCACTCAAAATCCTATAAATAGAACCCAAAGGGGTCCTCACAAATCATCAAGTCTTAGACGTCCAGAGGCTGCCTCTATTGTTCCAGAGCCATTCCATCCTTCACCCACTTCCCCGGGGATGCCGGTCTGAGATCCATAATCCATCTCCAAGTGACTTTCTCTCTCATCGACAAAGAAGGTGGGAAGAGGAGGATTCATCATCAAGAAAGCTACGAAGTGTGAAGATCATTGATCTCTCTCTCCAAGGGGTCGACCTTCCTCCCTCCTTCATGGAGATGATGCTCTCCCTCTCTTCTCACCCCCTTCTTTGTTCTTGCCATGAATGAGTAGTCTCATACACTAGGGTGCATGGAGTAGCCCCGCTACCCATGTTTTCATTTCATACATTGTAATTCTTGAGTTTGCAATAGAAAAACAATATCTTTCCAGTTCAACATCAATCGTTTAATGAATGCTAGTTTCTTGATCACCAACTTGTGTTATCTATTATCTGTTAGTGCAAATTGTCTATGTTTGTACTTCTAGATTCGAATATCGACTGCTTGTTGGTTCCAGATTGTATGTAGTCACCATACATTTGGTTCGGTATCTAGGAGCATTTCTCAAGGAGTGGAGTAAACTCACCTCCATTGTTGTAATTTCATACTATGAAATGGAATTAGTTGACGTATGAAAGTACAACCTTAATAGGTCGAGGAACACACTTTGCGAAGGGAGTGATGCAAAGTAAGTGACCATTCGTCTGGGGATGGCTGGCATTGCAACACTTCCACGTTTCTCGTAGTTAGTTATCTGAAAGGAAGATAAGTCTACAAAGATACTAACTGTTTATACTCTTCTCTTTGCAATCCAAGTTATTGTGATGTATGTTTTGATCCATGTGTAGTGGTGGTGAAAGCCGATCACATCCTAGTGGTTTCTTAACATTGTTTACAACCTTAAATTTACTTTCTTCCTTTTACTTTACTTGCACTTAGTTTAAACAAGCAAACCAACTCTTTGATCTAAAATACCAACTGTTAAGGAGTTAAATGAAATTCTAACATTTTCTATCTTGTTGATCTTAACAAGACCATTGTCCTATGGATTCGACCCTTAACTATACTACGATAAGATTTCCACGTATCCTAGCATACGTGGGTGGAGTTTTTAATCTAGTATAAGCTAGGATAAATCTAAAGACTTACTATCTTTAGGATTTTTAGTGGTGCATGCAATTCCACGCAAGTGGAAGCTCCATCAATATTACAAAATGGTACCAATTGCATAAAAGACCTCTCCACATATTTTTCCTTAAATCTAAATATCATGAAAATTGGATAAAATCTTATAGTAACATAAATAAATTTTATACCAATCACATTAATGGCTTAATCATGTATTTATTAGGTTCTAAAAATTAGGATGTGACAATACTACCCACCTTTTTGGGAATTTCGTCCTTAAAATTTGGCTAAACTATAGAAGGCTACCCACCTTAGGGTTTCACATATCTTTCACACCCTAGATCTTGATGACCTTCATAATGTCTCATACTCACCTTCAAAGTATGACCTTCTTGTAGGTAACTGACTATCTCTAACAACATCAAATAATCATGTGCAAACAACATGAAAATTTGTAGGAAAATCTGAAGCACAGACAACTTCTCTTTCCTTACCCTTGATTCTTTCCCTTTTATGTATCTTTTTATAGAGACATGTAATCTAGTGCTTGGGTCTCATGACCTGTGCTAAGATGTCTATGTCACGTAACTTGCACATAGGGCCTGATTCATGTATCTTGAGTTGACCTACACTAAGGCCTGCGTCTAACTCCATAATCTAATGTCATCTTATAAAATATGATCTGATATGAATCTTGATGCATTATGACCTCATGGTCTTACCATGATATTAAATCTTACAACATGAATTTTATAAAATCTTTGTTTTACAAACATAATCATAGCTAATGCATTCTACTCTTATAATCTTATCATATGCTAAATTCTTAGATATTAAACATCTAAGAAACCTTAATAACATATCTCTACCTAAGATCTTAGGAACATGTAGGAACATAACCATGAATACATGAAAGTCTTACTTATGTTAATATTATTCTTAATGACTTTCTTCATCTTATCATGGTGCTCTAGTTCGGGTAAACCCAAGGCATTGCAAGTCACTAGTCTCCCCTAAAATTGCTCTTATCCCTACTAAAACTGAATCAAACCTTAGTCAAGAAACCTCTCTAGGCTCTTTTCTTGTGGGAATATCATCTGAAACCCAACATTATAGTCATCCTAGATCATTGATCCATACTATCACATATCTTGTATCACCATATGCTTAAAAAATACTCATATAGAACCTTAAAGAGTCTTAGTTACCTCTAACAATCATCATATATTAATCTTAAACTCGATTCAACCAGTTATTCTCAAGTATTTTCTTTAAAAATCATCTTGATTATATTTGTGATTGAAATCCCTCCATGTGATCAAGGTCCTATTGATATCAAGAGTTCTATAATTCTCATCAGATATAGTAGGAAAAAAATATCTCGCCTCCTTCCCATGATCATTCATCTTTAAAGCCAAGTCACTCACCTATTCATCATATATACCTTTAGAATGAAGTCTAGGGTTCTAATATGTATCCAATTAGGTTTAGATGATGGTCTACTCAAAGTTTTTGTGTCAACCCCTTTTTTGTCACCTCTCGATGCATGCAGGCCAGTCATACATCTAAAAGTGTCATGTCTTATCATATTTACCTCACTTAACCGTACACATGTCCCTTACCATGTGCACTAGAAAGAGTGAGACAAGCATAATAAGTATATATTTATGCATATAGAATCCCCTCTACAAAACCCCATAATGTTGTGTCCCATACCCCAATCATGTGGGAAAAAGAGAGGGCATGATATGCACAAATATAAAGTTAACATAAAAGGTCTAAAACATCTAGACACTAATCCTAATACATACCTTAAATTATGTTGCCTGTCTGAGCTTCTAATCTAGATTCTACTATCCTTCACACACTTATTTTATAATCATGATTACTAACTGACTTCTAAATCTACCTAGTCTCACTTGGTTTCTAATGGGCAATCAAACCAGGAATATGAGAATTTGGCTGATGGCCATCTACATTATTGATCTGATACCATATTGTAACACCCCATTTTTCATATCACATGAGCGGAAGATAATTTTTTCTTCTAACAGTGGAGTGTTACTAACACGATATGCATTACAATAAAGACAGATAATAACTAATACAGACTAGTGTAAAAATGCATTATCATAAATTCTTACAAAGGAACTCTATTACAAAAGAAAATTTATACCATGATACTACCTTACACAAATCTCATGTCAAATTTGGGACCGTGTAGATGGAAACCCACCAAGCAAACTACCTGAAGCTGTAGCTGCATTCTCTTGTCATGATTAACTCATGAAGTTTAGTACCTACAGACATCTCATCCCCATCCATGCATAAAGGGAAACCTATGTTAGAGTAAGTGGCATTGAATTTCTAATAAGATAACCGTAAATATACTATAACTCAAATTTGAACTAATATTTGAAAGTTATAAACTTATACTAAAATGATGTGTCTTTTATTCTAGTATTTTATCTGATTTGTGGCCACCGTTATATGATAAGTCCTCCGGAATTGGCATATATACGCCCTGAATTGGTACTGAAGTACCTTTGAAATGGCACTGCATGCCTCTGAATGGCACCGAGGTGTCTCTAAATTGGCGTAACTACATCCTGAATTGGTACCAAAGTACCTATGAATTAGAGTGAATACTCCTCTGAATTGGCAATAGATGCCTCTGAATTGTACCAAGACTAACTGAATGATGACTTATCATGTAATGTCTTATGTGAAGGTTCTGACTTACTTATTTTAAGTCTAAACTTACTTGATTCTTAATCTGATCTGAAACTGAATACCGATAACTGAACATTTACTAAATTTTGAATCTGAACTTATATTATGCTAAAACTAAATACTGATAACTGAGTTCTAAATGTAAATATAAATCTACAAATAATTTGAATATCTCAAAAGATTTCTCTTACTTATCTACAAACTTGAAATTATCCTGATAAGAACTAAAATCTTATTCAAGTGAATTGAATTCTTAACCTAAATTTGAATCTTTTCTCTCAAATTTTGAATTAAATATAAATCTAAACTCTGAATATAAATTGGACTATGTATATTGATACCTAAATCACTAAGTCTGGATCTGAGACATATGTCGATGGTATCGACGCTTCACCCAGATCGACCGTCTACCTGCAGTGAGCGTCGTTGATCTGGTCTCGCGGATTGGTGACGTGGATTGTCAATACCATCGACGAAAGTCGATAGTATCAACTTTTTCTTCATTGCAACACCTCTGCGGGCGCATCAACCTATGACTATGTCGATACCATCGACGAGGCCATCGATGGTATCGAGATGATTGAGACGAATTCTTCTATTTTCTTTCAGAGATCTCGATAGTATCGACGCCTATGTCGATACTATCGACTTTATTTCGTGACCTGCCTGTAGGTATGTCGATACCATTGACGAGGCCGTCGATGGTCGACTTTATTTCGCGACCTGCCTGTAGGTATTTCGATACCATCGACGAGGCCGTCGATGGTATCGACGCAGTGCAAAATCTGCAGTCGTCAACCTGTACCATGGTCGATACCATCGACCAGTGTGTCGATGGTATTGACTCTGCCTCAGTCTACACAATGAACAAAACGATCACGATATCTTCTTTACACTAAAAATAAGTTAAAACAAATCAAACTACGAATGAAAATGCACTAAAATAAAGTACCAATGGTTGGGTTGCCTCCCAACAAGCGCCCTTGTTTAAAGTCCTAGGCTAGACGACTTGAGGCACATCATGCATCCGAAAGTGAAATGAGTTTGACCTCATTCACCTTCCTCGTGTAATCTTCACCAAAATATAGCTGCAATCTCTGTCCATTCACCAAAAATGTAGTCTCACCATCACGCACCAAGATTGCGCCATGTGGTTTGACCTCTTCTACCATGAACGGTCCACTCCACCGGGATTTTAGCTTCCCGGGATGCAACTTCAGCCGTGAATTGAACAAAAGCACACGATCTCCTTTCTTGAAGGTGCGCATCTGGATGTGGTGATCATGGATCAACTTAGTGCGCTCCTTGTATATCCGAGAGTTCTCATATGCAGTCATCCGCAGCTCATCCAACTCATTCAATTTGAGCAATCTCTTCTGCCCTGCTTCATCATAACTCAAGTTGAGCTTTCTCAGTGCCCAATGTGGTCGATACTATCGATATCTCTGAAAGAAAATAGAAGAATTCGTCTCAGTCATCTCGATACCATCGACGACCTCGTCGATGGTATCGACACAGTCACAGGTTGATGCGCCCGTGGAGGTGTTGCAATGAACAAAAAGTCAATACTATTAACTTGCATTGATGGTATCGACCATCCACGTCACTGATCCGTGAGACCAGATCAACGGCGCTAGCTGCAGGTAGACGGTCGATCCGAGTGAAGCATTGATACCATCGACATATGTCGATAGTATCGACACGTCAGTGATCCGGGTTTCAAGATCCAACCATCGACGACCGTCGATACCAGCGAGGGGGACGGATAGCATCGACAAGTGTCGATACCATCGACTCGCGTCGATGGTATCGACGGGCAGACAGTAGCGCCGACCACATCTATATAAGAGGAGTATTTGCATCAGATGACATCACACCTCCAGTGCAATCCTCCTTCACTTGTGTCGAGCGCATCCCCAAGCAAGCCAAGCCCGACGACGAGCAACACCGAGCAAAGGTCTTCATCGAGCGGAGATTCACCTCTCCGATCTTCACCGAGCTCCCTTTCTATTCCCCTTTCTCGTCACAATCATGGTTCCCGTTGCTGGAGGGTCTTCCTCACGTGCGAATCCGATGGACATCCCAGAGTTTGTCCCACCTCCAAACCAGTCAGTTGCACGCCCGCGGCTGATTCATCCATCCACGGAGGTGAAGAAGATATACGAGGAGATTCTGAAAAGGAAGATCGAGCCAACCCGATATGTGGACCGGGAGATGATCTGAGATCTCGGATTCAAAGCCAACCTCGACTACGTGCTGAAGGGACAGGCCCACAACACAGGCAGATCAGATGATGAGCTAGAGTACCACGCTGATGGCCAGCCATTCTTCAGTGAGTGGCCTACGTACAAGGAGTTGGTGGCGGAGTTCATGGCGTCACTGGACGTCTGCGTCATGCCGAACGACATCATAGCCACCGACCGTGAGTGGATCAAGGGAAGGGTGTCTTTTCGGCTCTACAACCATGACTACACCCTTACGCTCGAGCAGTTCAATGAGATTTTCAACTGGAACCACTCGCCGTATGACTACCGGCGACCGGACAACCGCACCGATTATGACGCCATCTTCGCTGAGCTGGTGACGGTTCCGCCGGGCAAGTCAGTAAGCTACCATAATGTTGCGGTAGCTGATTTCGAGCACCCCTTCGTCCGGATACTGCACCGAATGCTGAGTTCTACAATGTTTGCTCGGGGTGATTTGGCCCTCAGCAAGTTTCAGGAGTCGGAATTATTCTTCTTGTATAAACTCCTGAAGCGTCAAGAATGCAATTGGGGTGCCTTCTTTTTGCAGAGATTATTGGCGGTGTTGAGGAGTACAAGGAAAGCCCCGATTCACTTTGGTGGGCTTATTACCAAGCTGGCCCTCTACCTCGGGTTGAATCACTAGCAACTCACTCCTCTATCCACCAAGAGCAAGGTGAACTTGCAACATTTGCACCGGTCCAATCTCATCCTTCTTTGAGATGGCTTGGCGTATGCGCACTGCCACGTCAACCAAGCTTATCAAGAATGCTCTCTCCCTGACCCCGTCTTCAACATCGAGGGAGCGCAACACTTCAGATGGCCTATCATAGCCATTGATTCCGATGAAGACGGTGGCGACGACAACAATGACGATGAGGCGGCAGAAGAAGAAGAGGAGGCTTTCACACCTCTTCGGGCACATGTGGCACCCCGGAAGCGCCCTCGGATGCATCCAGGTGCATCTTCATCTTCTCCCCAGCAGCCTCCACCACCACCGCCCTCGCATCCAAGCGAGGATGTCTACTCGATGCAGGGCATGTACATGATGTTGCAGGACATCCAGCAGACCCAGCACAGCCACACCGCCACCAACGCCGATATTCAAGAGATGACCAACCGACTCTTTGTCAATCAGCAGGCAATTTTTGAGAACGAGTGCCTTCTATTAAAAAACCAGCAGAATATCCACGACAGGTTGCACAGGATGGAGGTGCAACAGCAGTCGTTCTATGATCACTACTGGAGCCAAAACTACTTTGGGGGTTATCCACAACCTCCACCGATGCCCCAGTATGATCCGACCTTTCAGGGGCAGTTCCCGTCTTGGGACCCCACGGCTCCACAGTACCCGCCTCCACCAAATAAGTAATCGGTATCTCTATTCCAACCTTTAAGTTTGTTTTTGACTATGAGGCCATAGTCGAATTCAAGCTTGGGGGGGTAGTTGGAACATCTCTATCTTTTATCGCTTTTTAGTTTTGAGCTTTATTGTTTTTGTTCTTGTTATTTATTTCTTGCAATTTTAGTTTGTTTGTAGGATCCACATTCTATCTAGTGTAATTGTGGATGTCTTAAGTCTTGTGTCATCTCACTAGTTGTACATGGGAAATCAAGGGAAAATTAAAAAAAAAATTTGAGTGTCTGCAAAGCTTGTTTTGTTCAACCTTGGGCACATAACTTAAGAAAATGATTGGTTTTGTCAACTTTAAAACAAAATTTCACAACTGTACATTCCTAATGATTCATGAAAGTGGACGGAAATGGTTGTTTGAGCCTAAAATGAACAAATGATAATGAGACTCTAATTAGAAGTAAGAGAGAGAAACCTCTTAACTACTACACAGGTCAGTAAGGAGGGACACATAATATTTTTCAAAGGTTCAGTCATTTAGTCTTGTGATCTTTCCACCTCTTTGTTTTTCACAATCCACCATAAGAATTGGAAGTACTTTACGGTTTTAACCTTTTTGACTGCATTTCATGTAGATAGGTCTTGCATTGAATTTACTTTCATATGTTTTGCATAAAAAAAAATAGAATAGTGATACATGCACATTACCCTTAGGTGCATTTCATGTAGTTGCATTCATAACTTTCATGCATAGGGTATATCATGTACCTCATTTATTCTTTAATGGTGAATTAAATTGTTCCATACCTTCTAAGTAGTGCAAATATTTGAGTTAAGTAGAAAAAATAAGCCCAATAAAATATTCATTGTCAATTATGGATATAAGGGTTTGAAAAAAAAAGGAAAAAGAAAAATCTGAAAAAAAACTGCATATTGAAAAAAAAGAAGTTATTTAGAAGCAAGTAGAATTAGAAGGAGAAAGGAACATAATCTCACCTGCATTTTAAGATAAGTGAGTACATGATATAGCTTAATTAGATATCCATCTCGCTTTGAGATGGATGGTTAGTGCATGCATCATTCCACTCAATCTTAGGCATTAGGGCATTTTTCATGTGCATTTGCATCATTTAGGGCATTTTTGTTTTATGCATGTTGAAACTGTATAATACTTCCATTTCTTCCATGAGCCACCTATTTCATCCACCCATTTCTCAGATTGGTAGGCCACCGTGAATTTCTCCTCACTAATGAATATCAGGAGAACTGCTTCCATGTAGATGGTAGTTAGGGCGAGCAACGTAGTATAGGAGATCACAAGAGGCACTTAAAAGTCTGGACCGGCGAGTTTTATTATGTTAACTGCCTTATGTGATAGTGTTCATCAGTTTTGAGGTCAATATATTTTATGGATGATTATTGTCGCCTTTAGGGTAATTATCATTCTGTGGTTAGCAAGGGCCGGTATGTGAATGTTTGGTGGGAGTCATATGGGATGTTTGTTGTGACGCTTTGTTCTTTAGTTGACTCTGGAAATTCTATTCTAAGGTTTAGTTGCTCGAGGGCGAGCAACGTTCAAGCTTAGGGGAGTTTGATGCGATGATTTTAAGTCACATTTATAGACTTGTTTGATATGTGTTTTATGCTTTTATTAGTCGTTTTCATGGTTAATGTTGCATAATTCATCCATTTTGGTCTATGCTACTTCTTTATGTCAAATTCCCTTTATTTCAGCATTTTGAGCAGTAATTATCAAAATAATATGTTTTGTGTGAATTTATGTGGTTTCGTGTGTTAATTTTAGGAAAAACAAGTATCTGCTTCCATGATACCATCGACCGGACCACAGGTTGCCAGCCACAAGGACCAGGAAAAAGTCGATACTATCGATAGGGATGTCGATGGTATCGAGCTACCATCAGGTTGCTGGCGAGAAAGCAGTCGATAGTATCGACACCAAGTTGATACCATCGACCCCAGGAGGCTACAGTGACGGAAAAGTACAAAAACCGACGCCTAAGAGTGTCGATACCATCGACCCGCGTCGATGGTATTGAGATGATATCAGTCACGACAAAGGAAGAAAAGATAGCCGGCCGCTACCACGCAGAGTCGATACCATCGACGACGACACCGTCAGATATGAGTTTGTTTCAGATTAATCTTAATCGGACGGCCGTGATTAATTGGCGACCTAATTCGGGAGATATACCTAATGACGGCGGCCCAGACCAGAGAATCATCTCATTAGCCGCTGCACAGATCCCGAGGAGCCATAGAGAGGAGAACAGAGCCCAGAAGCACGCCCCAATCGATCCGGCCGCCGAAGAAGATGAATTCCACCATCGAAAGGTGGGAGAGCACATATTCTACGCCAAGGATCGCTTGGTTCTCCTCCGTTCACGGGTTTCACTTCTCAATCCACATTTTTCTTATGTGTTCCCTTATCTCTACCATGTATTTCATTGAGATGAACATGCGGGGCTAATCCCCTTTGTCTTTAGGACCGGGAGTAGCCCGGGAATTCATTGTATGACGATTTTATAATAGTAATTCATATCTTATCTCTTAAATCTGTGGTATAATTTCGTTTTCTCAATAAATTGTTATGCTTGATCACCATAATAATAATCTAATGCCCTTAATTGCTTTGAAAGAAGGATTAATGGTTGAAAAGAGACGGAATTTACATTAATTGACAAATCCCTTGAACAAGGTGGAGTAAGATTAATGGTGGATACTGAGAGATCGTCCGTAATGCACCTAGTTTAGGGAATAGGTTACTACGACGGTGGAACTGACCTAGACTTAGGTAGTGAATTGTACCACGACAGTGGGCAATTATGATTTCAGGCCACTACCCGGATAGAGAGATAAAATTGACTAACTATATAGAATTTAATACAATGAAAACCCGCGGTGAAACCGCAATCCTAAAGATATCCTTTTAAATTGATTAAAGCAACATTTATTCAATTGCTTGTTTTGTTTTATTTTTATTTTCTTTTAATTTTCACAACAACTCTCAACTTTTAATCGGCTTAGCTGATCGCGAGTAGTTAGTAGGAGTCTCCAACAATTTCACATATCCCTGAGTTCGACTCGGGTCTCACAAGGCCTGTATTACTTCGACGCGTTCACTTGCATTTCAGCGCACGGTAAATCAACGTCATGAGTCTACTCCGTGACTACTCCCAATGAATATTAAAAAAAAAATCTGAAATCTAGGTTCTTGTTATCTAAATAAGTCTTCATCTCAAACTCTTATTAAAAGAACACTTAGTTAATTTTTGATATTGAATTTTTGACTTATATGTCTAAAGGCATGAGAAATAAACTGAACTAAATAAATGAATAGTAAGCATCTGAAAGTAGCTTAAATATCTACAATCTATAATCTGATATCCTCACAAAATAAGTTCATCTGAACAATATCTAATTACTATAGGCATTATTGAATATGAGATGCACATTAATAACTAAATGTCTGAAAGTAACTTATTCTCTAAGTTACTTTGCATATGGGTAGGTTGAATCATACAAATAATGAAATTCAATGGACATGACCCATTTACTTTTTATGTTAATGACATCCTTAAATTATTCTTGATTCCTTGTTCTATAACATAATCACATGGATATCATATCTTTTCCATAGACACCTTATTTTCTCATATTTGAGTTACCTACTCTAAGATATGAATTTTTTAAAATACCTCAATTTGAATCGATCTCAGCCTTTGGTTTGAAATCTAAGGGACTATGGCGTGCATCCCCTTTTCCTTGATTTTGGGATCACAGATCTAGCAAGATCCATCTTCTTATTCTCCCTAAACCTAAACAAGGGGGAGGTCCTATGTTCTACCTGTATAGGCCGACGCCATTGCACGTTTGCCTTCGGCAACCTCAATCTCGACAATCAAGTTGTCATAGCTTGTGTTCAAGCGTCCACTACCTCCACCTGACCCTCTTAATTGGGTGGCACCTTCGACGAGCATGCCTATATCAAAAATTTTAGACTTTTCCCTACCACTGCCGCCATGGCTTTTCTCCATGGTCTCTCTTCCTCTCGCTCTTTATTTTATGGTGAAACCCTAGGATCGAAGTCGTTGGCCCCTCATAAGTCAAAATCCAAGGCTTTTATAGCCTTCCATTTTTGAAATCAAGGATGATGCTCACCTTCCGTGGGGGCTATGTTCAACCCTTGTTCTATTGGGTTTGGCTCTTTAGTCTGATACGGACTGGAGTCACCCCCCTTTTTATTTTCTTTTTCTTCTTCTTTCTGATAAAAGTTAAAATGTAAGAAATAATAATTTCTTCTACATACTAATTCCGTTTGAGCCCAAAATTTGAAATTAAAATTATATTTTTATTATCTTTGTTTGAGAAAGAGATCAGGGTAAAAATAAATGGATAAGTAGTCCAAATATACTTTTTGGGTAAACATTGAATAATAACCAAATTAGTTACCTAGACCATTAGGTAATTCAAAATTATCTCAAATTTCTTCTATAATCTTACATTTTAGTTCTCCATCTACGAAAAATTATCTCAAATATTTATCATGAGCACAAAATACTAAATTATAACCTTTGTACTCCAAGGACCCATGTGAGAACCTCAATTGGCTTTATCGGGCTTGAATTTGGATCTTGGGGCCAACAACCCTTTTCTTGATCTCCAAAAGGATTCATAAGATTAATAATATCCTCAATAATAAATTAAACTTTTAAACATACATAATTTCTCAGTCGAGGGTTCTTAATGATACACTTGATTAATAATACATTTCTTCCTAAATATTAAGATCATAACTGGGCCTAGGGCTCAAACCATTAACTAGAGTCATCTCATTTCCTTCATTAATCTACTTTGATTGCTACCTCATTTTATCAAATGAAATATTAGATTCCCAAACTTCAAGGATATTACAAAATGGTACCAATTGCATAAAGTAACTCTCCATATCTTTTTCCTTAAATCTAAATTTCATGAAAATCAGATAAAACCTTATTGTAACAGAAATCAATTTTATACCAATCTCATTAATAACTTAATCATGTATTTATTAGGTTCCAAAATTAGGATGTGAAAATGTCATAGTTGATAAATGTTATATATGTTCTTCATATTTCTCTTAAAATGATTAGATGATCTATTGCTCAGACATAGATATCGGAACTATTTAAATGATGAGATTGCTCTACTCTATATCATAAGCTTGAGCATTGTGTGCATAAGTGTAGGCATAATCATGAGAATGATTATTGAAAGATTAAATTATCTATGTAGCATATTTATCTTGAGATTGGAATACAAAAATGTTGAGTGGGGCTACAATTGTATTCGTATGACATAATCGGTAGTTGCCATACATGTTGTTCATATTCCTTCTAAAGTGACTATTTGATCTACTGTTCAGTCATAGTTATCTGAACTGCTCGATTATGATAATATTCTACCATGCTCATAATATATGGTCAGATCTATTTAGCATAGTGCAACTTTACTTTCTGTTCTAATAACAATATATATGTAATAGTAATAGTATTGTTGGGGAGTTATATCTCCCACTGGGAATTTTGTCTCACCCTGTGGGTTCTACAACTTTTAGGTGGACGTTCATGAGGTAACAAATATCCTGTAGCTAAGACAGGACATTAGTAGGAAGAAGACTTGGAATTCTTAGGTGGTGTGCTATCAACTATGTATGTGTCGTCTATGTACTCTCAGGTCCTTGGAGGATAGTTTTGTATCCGATTTTATGACCGATCTAATTTTTTGGGCTAAAAGATTGTTATTGCTAAAAGTTTGCTCATGTACATGTTTTTGGTAAAAGCAAACTAATATCAGTTGAAATAGGGATGCTGCTGAGATAACACATGTGTGATGTATAATGTTGTATATGATAGGCTTTGGGCCTTTCTGTAATGAATTTCTTGGCAATGGATCTTTATAAAAAATGGTTTTAATTTTTAGTGATTTTTCAGTAATCCGCTGTTAATGGTTGTTTCGTGTGGTTTTGTGTAATCTCATTGTCTGTGTGATAATGAGTGTTACATTTGTTGGTATCAGAGCTATAGGTTCACTGAGTCTATAGGGACATAGGACTAAGGTGTTGAGTCTGTTCTAGTATCCTCCAGTATATCTTATGGTGACTTATGCCTATGCAAAAGTAAGGGGAAAGCATAAAGATGTCTGGAGAACATGATGAACATGTTGCCGAGAGCAATCTTGCTACACCAGGAGAAGGTGCAAGGGATCATGCAAGAGAAGAATGAGTGTGAGAATCCCTAGCCTGATCTAGTCATGATAGAGAACATTAATTTTCATACTCTCATTGGGTAGTTTATGACAATAGTGATGCATATAGTGGACCAGATACTAGAAATACAACCTAGGGCACTAGTCTACAATACAAAATTTTTCAGTTCTGGTAAGACCATTAAACGATTATGCCATGTGGGAGATATAGAATATGCTGGAACAGTCGACCCAAGAGATGCTGATCTATGGCTCACTAAGTTAGAAAAGGCTTTCAAGATCCTTATCATTCCAGATGCTGACAAAGTCAAACATGTTGTAAACCTTTTGAAGTGTAGTGTTGGCCACTAGTGGGCCATAGAATAGGTAAAAAGGAATTATGAAGAGGTTGCATTGGAGGAATTTTGTCAAGAATTCTTCAATAAGTACTTTCCATTGACATACTTAGATGAAAAGATCTCATAAATTGAGAAGATCTGGTGTTTTGAGAAAAGATTGAATTCTGAAATGTTTACCTCGGCAGTTGCTTTGGAAAGTAGAGAGAGATTTTCCACATTCATGGAACTTGTATAGAGAATAGAAAGGTCCATTACTGAGAAATGTGAGGCCAACTTTGTCAAGAATTCATCAATAAGTACTTTCCATTGACATACTTAGTTGAAAAGATCTCGTAGTTTGAGAAGATCTGGTGTTTTGAGAAAAGATTGAATTCTAAAATGTTTACCTCGGAAGTTGCTTTGGTAAGTAGAGAGAGATTTTCCACATTCATGGAACTTGTATAGAGAATAGAAAGGTCCATTACTGAGAAATGTGAGGCCAACTTTAGTAAAGGACCTACCCAGTTCCAAGGATAGAGGTCCAGGAGCTACAAGAAACTAAGGTTTCCTGTACCGTCAACACCATAGAGGTTTAGTGCTAAGACACAGTGGACAAAAAGTAAGGGTAGAGGCTGTAGTTTTCCACTTATTGGAGCCCATAGTGAGGCATCAATGTTAGTGACAACGCTGCTTAGGCCACAATAAGAGATCTGAGCTTGCCACAAGTGTAGGCATGTAGGATATCTGAGGTGGCAATGCCCAAGGAGGGGAAATAAGATGAGTATTAAGGAAAGGTTTGCACAATCCCAGGGACAATTGTCTTGTATCTCTAAAAAGCCAAAGTTTTCAGTGCATCAGTACAACAAACACCTAGTGCACTAGGGCAGTGGCCACCAAGTGAGGGAAAAGGTCCTGACTTTTCACCTATAAGAACTCCTGACTTAACTTCTACATTAGTAATAAGACTGACAAGTCCATGGTACAAGGACAAGACATGTTATAGATGTGGACAGGTTGGGCATACTGGATCCTTTTGTCTAGAAAGAAAGGATGAGATGGCCCAACAATCGAGGTCAACTCTGCAGGGCTTACAGAAGTTGCAGACCAATAGTGCAAAAAGGCAAAAGTGACAACAAGAAACAACTAGACTCCATGCTTCGAATCAACTCGAGACGATAGATGACCCACAAAGGGTGACAGGTTAGATCGAACTTTTTCATTCTGATTTGTATTCTCCTTATTTTACATGTTAGTCATAAGAAGAATTGTTGTTGTTGAGTTCCCTATGGTTAGTCATATGGGGACATGAGAAAGAGATGAAGATGACTAGAATTTATATTCTGTCCATTATTCTATAAAATGTTTTATAATTTCTTTTGTTCATGTAAAAGAGGAAGAGGTGTAAAGAGACACCTGGAGAGAACTAGAGATACTAAGTCTTAGAACTTAAAAGAGATGTTTAAGATAAGAGACATGATATAAAACTAAGTGCATGCTGCCTAGTCTCAGTTCTTAAATACCCTGGCTAGGTATTTAATTATTGAAGGCAAGATAAGTATGGGGCTCTTGAATTGCTATCTTTTTTATTACTCTGATCAAGGAGTCATTTTGATGCAATCTAAAGAGCATAATGAAATAAGAAATGTGACACAGAAATTCCTACCACATTCTAAATTATGATAACGTGGAACCTGAGTTAATCTCAGACCAACCTATGAGTACAAGAAAGTATAAAGTGTAATTCTCATGATATGTGAAAGTGAACAATGAAGATGATCCCAGATCAATAAAGAATATGTAAAGAATAATGATCCTTTCCATGACATAGAGATGAAAAATGTGGTAAAACAAGGAAATGTTCATGAATATGAAAAACAAAAATCAAAGAAGGAGGAATGACATGTAATCATCTTTACAATTTCTATGTCAATCACAAGGAAACCAGGATGAAACCAGATTGAATGGAACATGAGTAATAAAAAATCATAAAATAACCAAAGAATGTTGGTAATCTCCTTCTCCTTATTAGAAATCCCAGGATGGTACTATGGTGATAAGGAAAAGTGTGTTTCCTTTATGTATTTCCTTTCTAGGTATGTGATATTCAAGTGAGTCTTATATCACTTGATATGCATGGTTTTGAAGTGACCTTGATATGGATACTTGAAAAGTATCAGTTCGGACTTGGACTTTAGTTCCAAGATGGTGTCATTTGTGAATAATGAAGTTTTGTGGATCCTCCAAAATGATAGGAAGATTCTTCTAACATGTTCGGAATCAATAGTGATAGCTAAGAAGCTGAATGCATATGAATGTGACGTGTTTTGGCATATGTGATGGATAGCAAGGTAACAAATCATAGTATCCAAAAGGCGCTAGTAGTTTGTGAGATCAAGAAAAAGTTTCATAATAATAATTTGATGGTTAATACCCTTAATATTGTAGTCTTACCTTTGCCATTGGATAAATATAATAACTCTGAGATCTGTGAACCCCCTCTTATAATATTACAAGTTGTGAAGGTGGCTTAAAAGTTAGGATTTCCATCTGAGTTGTACAAAGTACATACAATATTTCTATGATTGAGAAAGTATGACTTGACATAGTATTAACTCTACAAGCCAGAAGTGGTAGAGTTACTAAGGGTGTATTCTATGTGATAATCTTGTGTTAATTTCGAATAAAGTTCCATGACATCACTATGGTATAGAATACATTTAATATAAGAATTTTACTTAGCCATAAGAAAGTTTACTTTTTTGAGATTCCTTTAATTAACTTCATAAAAGTTTAATGAAGTGTTAAAAGAGAAAGTACCTTTCTCTTTTCTCTTGAGATTTTGGGGACAAAATCCTTGTTTGGTTGATAGTTACAATTTTGATTTTCTTTCTTACACATATGATATGATTGTCTGTTCCCGATCCAACAACCACTATATCATCCTCTTGCTCCAACTCCTTTGTGAGTCAGGAAGCATTTCTCATACTTTCCTTTGACGATCGCTCTCTCCCTCATCTCTCTACCTCATTTCAAATTTTCTTTTCCAACAACTTCCTCTCTTTCTCCCAAATCGTTTGAGCATTTACTTGTCTTCCCTCATGGCTTGTGTACAAAATGCCCAAATCAAGATTCTCATTCCTCTCTATGAGAGGAGTGTAGAGGCTACTATAAATCTTCTCATGCCTATATTAGGGAATGGAATCTAGCACCGATCATCACCTTCCCTCATCCATTTTCAATTTCACCGCTCGTGCCTCTGAGCTCAAGGACCTGCTCCTCCTTCTTCTCCAACGACAGTGACCTAGTGCACGTCATTCCAACCACCCCAGATTAATTTCAATGGCTATAAGCATCCTCAACCTTCATTCTTCACTTTTTCATTGTTGTTTTGACAAGTAGTGCCCCCAATCATCGTACCCTATAGGGGCCAATAGAGGTTCTCGCTGACACCAGTCCTCTCGACACCTAAATTCTTGCTTGATTCCTTTTCATATTCAAACATGTTCTCTAGGCCTTGTTGGTGTTTAGCCTAACCTTACTCACTTGGTTTTGTGACTTCTAATGATCATTCATCATTGTGATCTCCTACCATGACCATACCATGGAGCTACTAATTTGATGATCACCTAGCTTCGACTTTGCACTTGCTGGCCTCAGTTTGGAGTGAGGAAGTTGCTTGAATTCTCATGTTTTCATGAACAACTGCCCTCAGTGAGTTGTGATTGACGTGTGACCTCCATATCCTTTGTCTCACACCATAAATTGTAGGGTAACAAGCCGGTTCGTGTATTAACCTTGGCATCCCTATGGTTTTAATCATTTGATTATTATCACATAAGTAGTTTTGTATTTTGGGTTCTATTTCTTTTTAGTTGTTGACGTAGATTTGGCCACTGAGTTGGAGCAGACCCAAACCATATGTTAGGCTTTGATTAGGCCACGTAGGAAATAGGATCCACTCCACTCTTTTTGGATAATAATGCCTACATGACATTTTTTAATTTTTTGTTGACCGATTTTCCAAAAATCATAGTAATTTACTAGATGCTTAGAAAAATGATCAAAATATGATTTGGAGATGGTTCTTCATAAGGAATCTGAATATTGATGTTTTAGAGTCTATTTCCAAATTTCTAAACCTTAGTTTTAAGGGAAAGGTAAATTCGGGTTGAATTGTGACGACCCACACCACACAAAGGAGGATTATCAAAACAAAATGTGGAATTTTGACTAATCAACCATGTTACCAGAAAACACAGGAAATGAAAACCATTTGCACATAAGCACAAAAGATGGAACTTATCATATATGAGTCCACAAAAGCCACGTCTATACATATAACACATGCCAAATGATTATTACATAGGACTATTTACAGGCTCACTGGCCACAACCTTTACATATGATAACCTACTCACATACATATATGCCATATCTGTAGAATACAAGAATACTACCAAAACATCGTGTCGATATACAACATCTAGAAAACTCCCCCAAGGACATGAGAGTATAGGGACGACACATAGGACTCTACTAAAAACATAAGCAACTCATCTTACCTTTACTCAGCTACTGCTCCTCTTGCTGCTCAACCTCAAAAATACGATCTCTACCTCTACATGAACGACCACCTAAAAGATGTAGAAACCCATAGGGACAGACCAAACATCCCAACATGAGATATAACTCTCCGCCAATGTATGTTAAAATTATAGGTAAATAACATATTTTAATTGTTGGTAGATTCAACTAAATGATATGTATTCATTTGATAAGGCAAATTTAACAAATTAGGCAGTTACCATTGAGAAGTAGAACAATTAATACTTTTAAAAGGAATATGAATAACATTTATAATAGTTGATTTCTCTTACCACATTATGATTCAAGAAATCTGTACAAAGATAAGGAAAATGGTTCATCTAATGTTATTCACATTTGACCCTTAGCAAATACACCACATAAATGTATTACATCTTTGAATATTCCTTTAGGATTTGAGTCATACCACTCAAACCCAACCAAACATTGTGAAGTTAAAACCGGTACCATACAAGGTCAATGGAAGGGCCAGAATCCATGACTTCTCGAACACCTCTTGGTCATTGCAAGAGAAACACCACAAAGACATATTAGTCAACTACAAATAGTGACATATAGTCAAGCTAAAGGATTGGGATCATGCATGGCCATCCATATATAAACACCTAGCCTACCTGGGTACATGCCACGTCGCTAGAAGAACAGGCTCACACATGACCATTGAAAAAGGAGGCATCACATCCAGTTACACTGTAACGACCCTAACCTGGGTTATGAGGTAACCCTATTTTTTTGCTAATAAAGTTCCTTAGAAATTTAATATAATCATCTAAGGTGTTTTGTTATCATGTGACACACTTATGTTTCAAGTTTGGTCCCGATTGAATGATGTTTGAGCAATTTTTCTTTGTTTTGGACCAAAGTGTAATTTACCCAAATTGAGGGGCTATAATGCAAAATGTCACATGTTGAATATGAATCATGAGTTTGAGCATCATTATAGAGAGAATGATGCAAGGTGGTGGCTTGTGGAAAGCCTAAATTCCAAGTTTGGTATCAGAGCTTAAGGTTCGTTGAGTCTACAGAGACATAGGACTAAGGTGTTGAGTCTGTGTTAGTTCCTCTAGTATGCCCTATAGTGACTTCTTCTTATGCAGAAGAAAGGGTGAAGTTTAAAAATGACTGGAGAACACGAGGAACACATTGTTGAAAGCAATATTGTTGCACCAGGAGAGGGTGCAAAGGACCAGGAAAGAGAAGAATGAGTGCCTAAGAATTCCCATCTTGACCCAATCAGGATAAAGAATCCTACTTTTATGATCTTGTGAGGCAAGTTAGGACAACAATGATGAATATAATAGACTGGATACTAGCATTATAACCTAGGTTACCAGTCCTTAATACAGAAACTTTGGGCTTTGAAAGGATTCCTAAATGACATAGTCATGTTGGAACAGTGGAAAATGTGAGAAAGATTAACATATGGCGAGAAAGTAGACTCTGCCATAAGTTTAGACAGATAGTACATCTGTGATGGTAATGCCCAAGAAGAGGCAATAAGCTGAGAATTAAGGTAAGGTCTCTATAATTTTAGAGACATTTTCTTAATTGTTCTAAAAAGCCAAAGGTTTTTTGGTGCCACCAGTGCAATAAATGCCTAGTGTTCCAGGGTAAGAGCCACTATGTAAATACAAAAGTCCTAACTTTCCATCTGTAAGAACCCATGGCTTAGCTTATACATCAGTAATGAGACCGATAAGACTATGGTATGAGGATAAGACATGTACATGTTAAGCATACTAAACCCTTTTATTAAAAAAGAAGGGAGTAAATGACCCAACAACTGAGGTAGACTCGGTAGGGCTTACGAAAGTTACTACCTAATAGTGTAAAAAGGCAAAAGAAACAACATGAAACAACTAGACTCTATGTTTGAGTCAACTAGATGTGGTGGATGACTGCGAGGGATGACTGTTAGATAGAGGTTTCTCATTCTGATATGTCTTCTCTAGATTTTATCTGATAATTATAAGAAGGTAGTTGATGTTGAGCTTCCTTTAATTAGTCCTATGAGGACATGAGGAAGAGATCAGAAGGATGAGAACCTATATTTTGATTAATATTCTCTTATATGCTTTCAAATTTCTCTCTTCATGTAGAAAAGGAAGAGATGTAAAAGAAACACCCAGAGAAAATCTGAGATACTAAGTAGTAAAATTTAAAGAGATGTTAAAAGTATGAAACATAATATAAAACGAATACATACTACCTAATTTCAGTTCTTGAATACTCTGGCCAGGTATTCATTTGTTGAAGAAAAGGTAAGTATGACATATTTAGATTGTTATATTTTTTATTACTCTGATCAAGTAGTCATTCTGAAACAATCTCAAGAGTTTAAAGAAGAAGGAGATGTGGCATGGATATTTCTACCACATTCTAATCGATATATGAAGGAATTTGATTTACTCATAAGTCAACTTATAAACAAAAATGAGGATGTGATGTGTTATTAACACATGTGTTAGATACCAAGGTAAGGAATTCTGGTATATGAGAAACATCAGACTATCTTATGATAGTTACATGGAATGGTTAACTATGGAATCGGTCCAGTTACCTAATGTAGTTTGGACATCATATGTTAGGGGTTTATGCTTTGCATAAACATAACATTGATGAGAATGATCTACTTGAAGGAATAATTGTAAAAAATATTACAATAAAAGTTTGTCAAATGAGATTAACAAACAACCTCTATCTGAGTGAGAAAAGTGTTACCTGACCCAGAATTAACTACACAGTCGATAATGAAAAGACAGTGAAGCATGTATCCTATGTGTTTGATTCCATGGGATTTTTGTGTAAAAGAACTTTGTATTTATCAAAGTTCTATGGTGTCTCCATAACAATGAGATGTTATGTGGAGACTTGATGATATAACGAATGAATAATATCTGTCTCCTTTTATCTGAGATTTTGGGGACGAAATCCTTGTTAGGGGTTTATAACTTGTAACGACCCTGACCTGGGTTATGAGGTAACCCTATTTGTTTTGGATAATAAAGTTGCTTAGAACTTTAATATAATCCTCTAAGGTGCTTTGTTATCATTTGACACACTTATGTTTCAAGTTTGGTCCCAATTGAATGCTGTTTGAGCAATTTTCCTTTGTTTTGGACCAAAGTGTAATTTACCCAAATTGAGGGGATATAATGCAAAATGTCACATGTTGAATATGCCTCATGAGTTTGAGCATCATTATAGAGAGAATGATGCAAGGTGGTGGCCTGTGGAAAGCCTAAATTCCAAGTTTGAACTTGTTTGAACAATGTTGGTGCATTGTGCACCAATTTTGGTACAAATTGTAATTTACCCAAAATGTGTGGTTGATATGAAAATTACCACCTCTAGAGTGTCCCTCTTACCTCCTAGTATCATATAGAGGAGAGAGAAAGAAGTATACACCATTTTTGAATCATTCATGAATGATGGTAATCTTGGTGATGAAATGACCAAGAAAAGGGTTGAATATGAAAGCTTAACTTGAGTAGTATCAAGTTGAAAAGCTTATATATGAGTGCCTATCAGACAAGGAACCCAAGGAGCTGTTCCATATCGTTTTGTAAACTCTTTGCAAAGGCCATATCGTTCAAAGAACCTCAAGGAGGTGAGGTGTGACAGCCAACAAGTTTCCTTAGAAGAAATGTATCAACTTGACTTAAAATAGTGATTACACCTAGATGACTTATCCAAATGGATAAGTAATGGGCGAATTTTCATCTCAAGATGATCCTCAATCGTTTTTCAAGACAAAATAAATGTTGATGCATGCATGTACACGTGTCATCCATGCATGACACGTGGCACCTACTAGCTCAAAATGTTGACACCTCATTTTTGCCTTCCTTCATGAACAACAAGTATATATACCCCTAGTTTCACCCCTTGGTGCAATTTTGCGACCCTTACCACCCTCCTACCCTAAGGTATCGTGCATAGAGCTCCCATATCGTGAAGGGATGCTGTGGTACCGTGCATAGGCCTTGGGATATCTCCCATGGCAAGAGCATATCGCCCAAGTAGGTGATATTGACCATATAGGGTGATATCGGCCATAGAGTGAAGTTTTGACTCCAAGTGAGTGTCATATCCTGCAAGTGAGTGCCATATCGTGCAAGAGGGGTGGCATATCGTGAAAGGACACTAGTGTATCGTGCAAAGGTGTTAAGGAGCAAGAAGGAGCTCATACTTAACCCTAAGGTGAGGATAAGATCATCTTCAACCTTGGATTGAAGCATGAATTTAGGGTTTTGATCTTCCTTTCTTTTCTTCTTCACCAATTGCTTATCCATGGTGATTCTTTGCATATATAGGAGTTGTGAAGTCCATATTCAACCTTAGGAACGTGGATCTTTGGAGCTTGTAGCTTTGAAGTCGTTCTTAAGGTGGGTTATATTAGTTGAACTCAACCATGTTATTATTTTTCACCTAAATTGCTATAATTAGTGAAATACTTTTAATTCCGAAATTTCCTGAAATAGTTGATGAAATTGAGAGTTCTAGTAGTTTCTTGTACCTGTTGACATGAACTATAACAGTTAGAACAAAGGTCTAGAGCTTGAAGATAATGATATCACCTTATAAAAGTGATATCAGGTGCAAGCACACAAGAAAACACCTTTAACCCGATATGATGATGCACCTACTTCACTTGAACGATACAGATATGAATGAATACATTGTTGAACGATATGGGGGTGTAGTATACACCTCTTGCACGATAGGGAGTCATGTATAGACTCCATCCACGATACAAGGTTGAATGAATACTTATAAGTTGACATGAAACCATGATTTGTGTAACCCGATATGAGTAAAGAATAGCAAATGCTATTGCACGATATGGTATCCCGATACACAACCCTAGTTGATGTCTATCCTGACATGGTGATGGTTTAATCCCTTATGCACGACATGGGTAACACATACAACACCTCTAGCCCGATATGGTGGGTGCTCATACACCTCCAGCCCGATATGGTGGTGCTTATACACTTATAACCCGATATGGTGAACATATGCACACCTCTAACCTGAGATACCTCGTAAAGGTGAGGGCAAGACACTCTTAGGAGTGATGAGGGTAACACCAAGTAATGGTGTGGCTAATGCCTTGATAAGTGAAACACCTAGAGTGGTTGATAATGGACAACCTTATATTAACAATGTCTTAACCCGAGATGAGCCCATATCATTAATGATAGTTGGGTAATTCAAATGTGTGACTTATGGCCAATACACTACATGATAAATGTGATGTGTTAGTGCATAAAGTATTAGGATGGCATATACCCTAATACAAGATAAGTTGATGAACTTAAGTATGTTGAAAGTAATGAGGGAAGTAATACATCAAGGCATGATAAATACTACATCCAGCACCTCAAGGTTGATGCACCTTGATGTACCTTAATCCAATCTACTTGGATGAAGTAACACATGAAGTGTGTCACGTCAATTGTTACATTGAGATGTAATGCACTTTGATAAGTGTAGGCTAACATACCTTGAGAAATGGTTAAGACAAAGTAATAAAGTATGATGTAATCAATATCCTAGAGAGGATGAGAGAGAAACTCATACTTGTGTTGATTATCATTTAATGATAAAATATGAGAATAAATAAGTATAGTTGAATACTTATTATATCAATGTATGCTCCTAGATGTGTGGAGCAATGAATTAGGGTTTGGATTGATAATATGAACTTGAAACCCTATTCGGCTATAAAGGGAAACCCTAACCTTAATAGTTGTTGCCTAGTGAAAGGTGACAAGATGTTTAATGGCCTTGTGAGCCATGTGGTTAGTTGTTGCCTAGTAAGAGGTGACAAGATGTTTAATGGCCTTGTCAGCCATGTAGATAGTTGTTGCCTAGTGAGAGGTGACAAGATGCTTAATGGGCCTTGTGAGCCATGTGGTTAGTTGTTGCCTAGTGAGAGGTGACAAGATGTTTAATGGGCCTTATGATCCATGAGAATAGTTGTTTCCTAGAGAGAGGTAACAAGATGTTTATAAGGGTTTCAAGAATAAATGATAATGTTCAAAATAAACTAGAAATGAAAACTTAGTAACATAATAATAATAATAAATGGATACAATAATAACGAAATTTTGATCATACATGCTTTATGAATATAGCCAACTAAGGGCTATAATATTTGGAATATGCTTAAAGGAGATAAGAGGAATACTTGTATTACATAAAAGATGTGAATAAGTATGATGGCTTGGCCAAGGTTTAATACCTAGTAAAGGTGATGTGGTATTCAGTGATAATGCACATGATTGGTAATAACCCAATACCTGGAATAATGTCACATGATTGGTCATAACCCAATACCTGGAATGCACAAGATTGGTAATAACCCAATGCCTGGAATAATGTCACAGGATTGTTCATAACCCAATACCTGGAATGCACATGATTGGTAATAACCCAATACCTGGAATAATATCACAGGCTTGACATAGTTCAATACCTGGAATGCACAGGATTGGTAATAACCCAATACCTAGAATAATTCCACATGATTGGTAATAACCCAATACCTGGGATAATATCACAGGATTGACATAGTTCAATACCTGGAATGCACCATATTGGTAATAACCCAATGCCTGGAATAATGTCACACGATTGGTCATAACCCAATACCTGGAATCCACAGGATTGGTAATAACCCAATACCTGGAATAATATCACATGATTGACATAGTTCAATACCTGTAATGCATAGGATTGGTAATAACCTAATACCTGGAATAATGTCACAGGATTGGTCATAACCCAATACCTAGAATGCACAGGATTGGTAATAACCCAATTCCTGGAATAATGTCACAGGATTGGTCATAACCCAATACCTGGAATGCACAGGATTGGTAATAACCCAATACTTGTAATAATATCACATGATTGACATAGTTCAATACCTGGAATGCACAGGATTGGTAATAACCCAATACCTGGAATAATTGCATAGGATTGGTAATAACCCAATACCTGGAATAATATCACACGATTGACATAGTTCAATACCTGGAATGCATAGGATTGGTAACAACCCAATACCTGGAATAATAATTGCACAGGATTGTCATAGCCCAATGCCTGGAATGTTTGCACAGGATTGGCATAGTCCAATGCCTGGAACGTTTGCTCAAGATTGGCACAGTCCAATACCTAGACATAATATGATGATGTATACTCACATGACTAGTACAATTCAATACATGGTTAGCAGATTGTCTGAGGCCAACAGATAGAAATGAGAATGATTCATGGATGTCATACCATGACAATGAGTATCACAGGATAAGTTTGAGATATTGATATAGTATGATGGGTAAATGACATACATGTTCTTCATATTCCTTACAAAGTGAATAGATGATTTACTGCTATATCATATATAGTTGCAATGCTTTAAAAGATGAGAATATTCTAAACTACTTATCCTCTGCTCAGTTTAATATTATTTAACTGTGATAATAATATGGTCGGCGGAGAGTTATATCTCTCACTGGGACAATTACAATTGTCTCACCCCCGTGGGATCCAAAGTTTTAGGTGGACGTGCACGAGGAGGTGAAGACCTTTTTACAGAGGAGGAACAACAGCTGAGGCAGCAGTGATAGGTCAGGTTGAGTGCACTGTCTGTCGTGTCTTATAGATAGAATTCCTATGTGTCGTCTATGTACTCTCAAGTCCTTGGAGTAGGTTCGTACTGGTTTCATGAATAATCTGAGATTTGGGCTTGAATGCCTTGAGGTTTTATGTTGCTCCAATATGTGTTTTGATAGAGCAATTGTTATATGTTATCCTCGAGAAGAGATGGTACAGTGAATGTACAATGTGAATAATGATGTATATAAAGTTTTGGTTCTGTCTTAAAGAGTTTTCCTAGAAATGGATCTCTTTGAAAAAATGGTTTTAATTTTTAGTGATTTTTGTTAATCCATTGTTTATGTTGAAATTCTTCTTAATTAGTAACGATTTGTTTGTCAGTTTGGCGACTGTCGTTCCATACACTACTGCCTATCACATATCACAAGGACAACAACTCACACATGGCCGTCTCACACAACCTGTAATTGTAGATGCCAGGAGATACTCGACTTGCACCCACACATATTCAAAAATATATGATCTGAGTTTCCCGTAGGAATGACTCGTTTCACCATCCAACAATAAAACTAACACCATACTAGATCTATGGCACATGACAACTACATGATTAGGGATTCACTTGATTAGTTAGGCCAATTGTGTGTCTTTTGGCATCAATCAAGTTACAACATACAAACCCAAAACAAACTCTACTAGGATAGGAGAATAGAACAACTCCAAAAGATGTAAAATGTGTAAGGTGTGAGATAGTCACATCATCACCACATGATACTCTTAGCACTTCCATTCAAAAGGCCATCACCAATGTCACCTAGCCATAAAAGGCTACCGCCAATGACATATCACTGTGGGATATCAATCCCTCAATCATATCACTAGAGTATACAACTTTACAATAGGTATTAAGCCTTCACCAGGTCATAGGACCCATCACATCAATATGATCTCATCATGTCTCATCAAGGCATATAGCCATCACCCTGTTTCATATGATCACCACCATAGCATACACAAGATAAGAGATTCACACAACCTGCAAGGTTAGTATCACAAGAGTAAGATAGAGAAAATATAATCACATGCTATCCATCCATACAAGCTCAACAAGTATAGCACACCCAAGGATTAGGGTTTAAAACACATAGACAATTAGGGTTTCATAGCATTATTTAATCACCAAACACTAATCTCATCACCTCCCACTTTCTTGGAGCATACTAGGATTAGAACATAATCATTATCTTGATTAATCAACTATGTAAACAACATTAGGTATCTACCAACATTTACGTGCACATGTGTAACAACCTTACAATGTCTCACATATGTACCGACCATGTATTCAAGTGAGTGTATTGATCACCCATCAAACATATGTCACGACTACAAGCAAACCATGTGTTATGAAAAATACAAGAACATGTGTCTCAACCACCACAAAAGCATGCGGTTAGACCACTAGCAAAGCAAGAGTCACGACCAACACAAGAACATGTGTATCGACTACAAGCAAATCATGTGTCTCTACCACCCTAGGGTTTCGGTTTTGACCATGACAAAAAACACATGTCTCGACCATGTAATTGTTAAAACCCTCAACCCACTAGGGTTAGGGTTGCGACTGTGACACAAGGTCATGTGTTTTGACTAAAACAAAGCAAACATCTCGACCATCACCCCATTGTCAAAATGTGTCGATCAATATCAATTCAAAGGGGTAGTTATCACGAAGGTCAAGGTATCGTCAATGCAAGTAACCATCCTCAAAATAGGGATAAACCATAATCAAAATAGAAGTATACCATGGCCAAAAAAGAAGATGAACATCAACTGAAAATAGCATCCTCAATATGAAAAACACCAAACTAAGATGAATATCAAGACCTTGAAATCCAAGCTTCAATATGAACCTTCAAGAAATCAACTAGGTGGAATAAGACCAAGATTCAACCTAAGAAAACCAACTCAAACCTCAAGAAAACACACATGAAGAACCAAAACATGATGATACAAACAAGGGTCATGTTCCATGTATGAAAAACCACCTCAACCATCACATAACAAATCGGGTACAAGAAACTTAGGGTTTAAGAAAGAGAGGAAACTACATGGTAATACTACAAAGTCTTAAACCTTATATCATGATAACCTCATCTGGAACATTAGCACTAAGCTTAGAGATGCAAAATAGTAGCATGCAAGAAATATTATTGTGCAAGTAATAGAAGAAGGTAGAGAATTATATAACCCACCTTATGTAGAGATCCAAGCTCAAAGATCAAAGGCTCCATGAGAGAGGAAGATACTCCAATTTGGATAGACACTTTGCCACAAGGTCACCTCAAAAGGTAAGAACACCACGGTCAAAAGAATGCTAAAAAATGAGGGTGAAAAACCCTATACCAAACCAAGAAGAAAGAAGAAGGAAAAAAGCTCCTTCTCACTTGGGTATCACCATGTCAAAACATAGTCTACAACCTTTGTGAGGAGAAGATCTTCAAGATAGCTACCACATCAAAACATGGGCTAATGGCCGAGAAGAAGAAGATGGAGGGTAGGGTTCCAAAGAAAAAAACATGATCAAGAAGGTAGAACCACTTACCAAGAAGAGAAACCACCAAGAATCACCATAAGTAAGGTGATTAATCTCTAAAGCACCACATGCAAGGTTGATCAACCTCCAAAGCACCCAAGATTAGTCTTTTTTATTTCTCATAGCACTAAGGACGAGCACAAGAGAGGTAAGAAGGAGGGAAGGAAAAAGGGGTTATATACTCAAAGGAGGAGGAAAGTAAGGTAGGTGTGAGGTGTCAACACAAGAGAGAACGAAAGGGACACTTGTCTACCAAGAAAACATACATGAAACCACTGCATTCTAAAACTTAATCTGATGTGTGATGTCCAAATTAAAACCCTCACCTCAGTGAGAATCCCAATTTAAACACCACACACTAGGCTAAGAAAGAGAAAATTAGAGGAAGTCAAAAGGAAACAATCACTAGCACATGCACATGAACAATAATAAAGCCATTTAACACATGTTCACCATTCAACATATAATTACAACATGAATTGTTACAACATTTGATATTACATATTGAACAACAAACTTCTACATATACATGTACTACCACAAAACTACATGATCTTAAGACAACAGGTCCACCTGTACATCAGCTCGCCACACAACTCTCACTATCCTGGTTCTTCAAGAGCATAACCAAAACCTAAACAAAAGATTACATGTGGTACACGTCAACACAATATTCAAGAATATTGTACTGAGTATGCCTACATGTCTTTTATATACCTCTCATCATATCTTGGCAATAAGATAAAACTAATACTTGGAAATTATAAAGAAATATAAGAAAATCATATACTTGCACAAAGATGTACATTAAAAAAAGCGAACACATATTTTAAGCATATTTTCCATTATATCATCCATGCATTTACTACCTGAGAGTTGAATGCATTAAGGCCTACCAAAGATTTGGATCATATGTACAATGTGACCACTACCAAAGAGTTGGGTCCAAGCACACTACCAAAGAGTTGGTGCTTCCATATGTACAATGTGACCACTACCAAAGAGTTCGATCACTTCCAAGCACACTGCCAAAGAGTTGGTTCTTTCATATAATGGAACAGATATATTCTGTTTGATGTGTTCATAGAAGTAAGTGTGGAAAATCAAGCAACATATCATACACGAACAACCATTTCAACCAATACCATATGCCAAGTATTTACTACCATATAACACAAGCATATTGTATAATAAGCCAAGTAAGAGGCAATGGCATACCTTGATCAAGAGATAATCTAAACCGTATATTCCTGATGTCAATTACGTCTCCCAGGTCAAACCCTGATAAAGATAAGATCACATACTATCATCAGGTTCTCATTCCCTTACATCTCATCTTAACCCTAATTATATCCATTTTAGGGGTTGTCTTAACTCATTGGACATTCTCCTTTATTACTTGCATTCTTGTCTTCGATTTATCTTACTAATGTCATATTCCAGATTATAGTTTATCAACTAGATATACTCATGTGTCACATTATTATGTGAACATATTTAACATTATGTCACTTTCATTAACCATATTAGGGTTACATCACATGTATTAAGGGTGCTCTTCATATATCGTGTATATAACTGATCTCAGATTTATATATATCTTCCATTTACAGATATCAGGGTTTTCTGTAAATTTCATCATTCATTGAGCATATTTGTATTTATTGCATTTTATTTAGGGTTATTAGCCCTAAATAGCCATATTAAGCAAATTACATGATTTTGTGCTCTAACATCATAATCATTAACCTTATATGGATTATAGACATCAAAAGGATTTACTGACATAATATCATAATTTTAAGCCATTGTTTGATATTTATTATCCATGAATTAAGCATTTCACAACTTACATGATATCACTGACATTAGTGCATCAAAATCCTAATATTATATTTTCATGTTGTTCTACACACTTTTCTGAGAATTTTGGTGTCTTATTTGTATTTTGCAGATAAACGAGTTAATTTCTACAAATTATCCAAGAACTAAGCATTTTCGGATTATTTACCTTTTTGGACGACTGGCATGTCGCCACGTGGCCATATGGTTGGCGCAACACCTTCTTTTCCTTACAGGGGTCCAGCCGGTTTGGGTTGATTTGATTCCTCCGGTTTAGGGCCTCTCCCTTTCTTTCTTCTCTCTCGCGTTCTCAGCCCGATGTGTCTGCATTTCTCAAGATACCGGTGACCAATCCATCATTCATGCATGTTCGTAGGCATCTCCTTAGGCCTTCCTTAGCTTCTTCTATCTCCTCCTCACCTCTACGACCACTCATCACTCAAGGTTAGACTGCAAATCTCCTTCTCTACTAGGTCATCATTTCCTGGTCCGGGTTGTATGCCATCGGCCTAGCACCTGTGTCCTCACATCCACTTCTGTGGTGTCTCCTCATCGTGGCTTGAAGAGTTCGCTGACACCTGCTCCTGGCATCGTAGTGTCACCTCCACTCACCAGCCTGCTGTTAAGCGCCGCCGTTGTAAGGTGCTGCTCCGGCGAGCAAGCAAGGCTCGATTAGGCGCTCGAGGTCTATGGAGTTTGATCACATCCAAGCAGGGCAAGGTCCTTGTCACCATGGTGAACGAGGAAGGGAAGAGAGACGTCTTTGCTCCACGCTTGATTCCCGACAACTGTAGACGTCATCTACTCCATTTTCTCATTGTTCTCCAGTCTGATTATGATCAATTTTCTGGAGAGAAATCAATCACCCTCTCCTCCTCGTCGTCTCCTATTCTTGCATCCAATCTCGTTCATGCGTTTCTCCCTGACTGTGTGTGCTCATCTTTTGGATTAGTCGCTGCCCTGTCCTGCTTCTCCGTTGAGCGCTGCCATGGTGCAGGGGACCGATGAGGGATCGCCATCCCTCCTCCTTCTTTCATGGTGCACTCAAAACAACACCTGGCACGTCATTCTAATCGACAAACCCGCCTTTGGCTGCTCCTAGACCATGACCGAAAGTGTCTAAGGGATCTGGAGACCATCTAATGTATGGCCGGCCCCTCAATCTCACCGTTGGACGCTCGCCGCTACACCACCTTTCCTTGGTGAGGAAACAGGTGCCTCCAATACCTGGGTTACCGCTGAAACTCCATAGGTCTGTAACCTGCAAAGGGGAAGCGAGGAGGATGGGGAGATGGAACTTTATCTTCTCTCCACGAATAGAATAAGATAGTGTCATGTTGAAACTAATGCTTGGTTAGTTTGCATCTCTTAACCACGTACTCAAGGATCATGGCATGAAGGATGGGAGCATGCCACCCACATTTTAGCTTGAAGAAGATGGAGGTTCATGACAAGTTTCTCATTCCTTAGATCTGCCACCGACTGTTTGGATTTAGTCCAGCAAAAGGGCAATCCGTGGCTATCATCCAGTGTCAAAACGAGCAAGGCATTCTCTTGTAATTAAAGTTGCATGACTCATAAATGTCACAAGTGGATCATTACCAACTATGGTCCATAATCTTGATTTAGCTAAAATTTATCAATACTTAAACCTAGATATCTTCATATGGGGTCATCCGAGCATCTTTAAAAGATTGGACCATAGGATCATAGTAACTCAAACATGTGAATTCAGATATATCATTGGACATTAAAAGTTTCAAAAGAGCACTTTACCACATCCTAGACGTCTTAAAGAAATTTTGTCCTCAAAATTAAGGAAAAAACCACTTTATCACATCATATACATCTAAAAAGAAATTTCGTCCTCGAAACTAAGCCATTCATATACTCCAAGGAAAAACCATGTGTCTTCATTCACATGTAGGCCACCACTTCATGTGCAACATTCTCACAAATAGGGTGTCTATAACAAGGTCCACATCTTTCTAGGAGGTATTATGATCTTATAGGGGGAACCACCCCTTTGAAAAGGTTTAGAAACTCATGTTATGCTATGACATATTTCACATGTTAGGGTTGCATCCTTATCTACCCATGCATTAGAGTTTCCACATCATATTACCATGTTCTAAAGGAGTTAACTAAAGTTACCCCATTGTATCAAGGTGTCATCAACATTAAGTTTTGCTAACTGTCAAACTATGTTTTTCATCTTTATTAAGCATTAAGATTAACACCTCATGTAATATGTTTCATTCATATGATGTTATTTCATTACTCATAATAGATTGCAACATTGATTAGTGATTTCATCACAAGATTAACCAATAATTTCACATCATTGTCATTATTCATGTATATGGTTAACCATTGATGCATTGATATCAATTAAACCATCTCTAGATTTCCATTATATCATGTCCATATATCACATCTAGAGATTAGATCACATCCTTACAATTATTATATCATGGTTGTGCTAACCAAACATATGTGAGTGGCTTGTGAAACATATATCAAAACTTTATCTAGTCCAATTGAGGTTCTCTTGACCCATATCATGAGGGTAGTGTCACGCTCAATCTCTCTGAGCTAACTCATCTCTGTGAGTGTCTCATAAATAAAAACTTATCTTCCCTCTCTTAGTCTAGCGTTCTCAGATTACCTCATTGGCACTAGTTGATTGCTTTACGAGCTCTAGCCACATAAGCACAAACCAAAACATGGTATGCTATACTCTTCATAGGTTCTCTACCCATGAGACATGCTATACCCAAAACTCTCTTATATACACCACTAGATTCCTATGTGGGAAACCACCAACCCGAGCATGAGGCTTCACAGAAACTAAGATAGCTACCTCTTCCAGGGTCTTGGGCTCTCTCCCTCACCCAGATGGTAGACACTCATATTCATGTTCACATGCACATATATAACCAGCCTCTCTCTGTCTCTAGGGTTTGGTCCTCCCAAGGACATCTAGGGTTCAGGAAGACTATAGGAATCATTCATAAAGCAACCCAACTCAATAACTCAGGAGTAGTCTAGTTTAGGACATATCATAACACATATCTCAGAATTCCCATATCTTGGAGTTTAGGTTCTCTAACCTTCTCCCAATGGGTCTCACTCTCTCTGGAGTTAACCCCAAAACTAGTCCTAACACTAGAGGTCCTCCTTCATAAAAGAGATTGAGGCTCATGCTAACTCACAACTTGTCTTAACTTAGCTTATCTTATCTCATAAAATCCTAGTTACTTGCATCATCAAAACTCATCTTGCATCCTCAAACTAAACTTGGGTCCTCAAAGACAAACATATATCATCATAAACATCTTATGTCTTCTATATAAGAGCTACATCGTATCATCAAAACTTATTTCATGTATTCCATCTATCATATATTCTAACAAGGCTCTAGACATCTAATCTAGAACTACTCTCTATTCTAGACTAATGTCATTCACTTTTACTTAGGTTGTATGACCACCTCCTACTCGTACATGTGTGGGGACACATTCTTTTGTATTTACATATACATAATAAAATATTATATAGTTTTCTATGATAAAACATGCGTCAGAGAAAACTATTACAATTTAATCTGATTGGAATCCAAAACCAAATCCATAAAACGAGTGTCCCACACATAGTAGAGAGTACAGTGTCATGAAAACTAGTGAAAAGGATGAGAACAGAGTGTAGACTGGTGTAGCTACCCAAAACATAGATGCATCATATGCTAAAGGTTTCTCTTCCCGTGATGTACGTCATTTCCAAATAATGCAACATCCCATACCGCTGCACTATAAGGAAAGAACGACGTCTAAGGACTTGCTATACAACAAGCACCAGTCTAGACCTAGTTCTCAGACATCTAGGTGCTAACCTAGAGGCTAGGTCAGATCTAGTGTTTAAGAGATGACTAATCTAATCCTAAATATTATATGTTCAAGGTTCTTTAGTTTTGAGTTGCATAATGAGCAAATATCAGGCTTTGCTATTGTTCATGCACTGATACCACCTGTGACGTCCCCAGATTTTCTAAAACTTAATCTGATGTATGACGTCCAAATTAAAACCCTCACATCAGTGAGAATACCAATTTAAACACCAAACACTATGCTAAGAAAGAGAAAATCAGAGGAAGTCAAAAGGAAACAATCAGTAGCACATGTACATGAACATTAATAAAGCCATTTAACACATGTTCACCATTCAACAACATGAATTGTTACAACATTTGATATTACATATTGAACAGAAAACTTCTACATATATATGTACTACCACAAAACTACATGATCTTAAGACAATAGGTCCACCTGTACATCAGCTCACCACACAACTCTCACTATCCTGGATCTTCAAGAGCATAACCAAAACCTAAACAAAAGATTACATGTGGTACACATCAGCACAATATTCAAGAATATTGTACTAAGTACGCCTACGTGTCTTTTATATACCTCTCATCATATCTTGGCAATAAGATAAAACTAATACTTGGAATTTATAAAGAATTATAAGAAAATCATATACTTGCACAAAGATGTACATTAACAAAAGAGAACACATATTTTAAGCATATTTTCCATTATATCATCCATGCATTTACTACCTGAGAGTTGAATGCATTAAGGCCTTTATGATCACTACCAAAGAGTTGGATCATATGTACAATGTGACCACTACCAAAGAGTTGGGTCCAAGCACACTACCAAAGAGTTGGTGCTTCCATATGTACAATGTGACCACTACCAAAGAGTTAGATTACTTCCAAGCACACTGCCAAAGAGTTGGTGCTTTCATATAATGGAACAGATATATTATGTTTGATGTGTTCATAGTAGTAAGTATGGAAAATCAAGCAACATATCATACACGAATAGTAAAAGATAGCGTCATGTGGACACTAATGTTTGGTTAGTTTCCGTCTCTTAACCATGTACTCAAGGATCATGGCATGGAGGCTGGGAGCACGCCACCCACGTTTTAGCTTGAAGAGGATGGAGGTTCACGACAAGTTTCTCGATCCTTAGATCCACCGGTGACTGTTTGGATTTATTCTAGCAAAAGGGCAATCCGTGGCTATCATCCAGTGTCAAAATGAGCAAGGAATTCTCTTGCAATCAAAGTTGTGTGACTCATAAATGTCACAAGTGTATCATTACCAACTATGGTCCATAATCTTGATTTAGCTAAAATTTATCAATACTTAAACCTAGATATCTTCATATAGGGTCATCCGAACATCTTTAAAAGATTGAACCATAGGCTCGTAGTAACTCAAACATGTGAATTCAGATATATCATTGGACATTAAAAGTTTCAAAAGAGCACTTTACCACATCCTACATGTCTTAAAGAAATTCCGTCCTCAAAATTAAGGAAAAACCACTTTATCACAATATACATGCATGAAACACTTGGTGATACAACTAATGTTGGGTATTGTCCACTTAGGTGACCAACACACTAGTTTCTATTGAGTCACATCAAGGGGTTGAAACAAGCATCAAAGAACCATGTATCGACCATAACAAAAGCTCACCTCATCATCGTGGTTGAAACACATCACAATAGAGTACCAAGGTCATGACAAACTAATCCAAAGGAGGCGTGTCAGTCGAAACACACTCAATACACACAACAAGGTCGAGACTCATGTCATAACACTCAACCAAGCTCAACATGGTCGACACCATGCAGCACCAAGCAAAACCCTAAAAAGAAAACCCTAGCATTACCACATGATGCCACCCTATCAACCAAGGTCCAATAAGGTGCCCCATAGAATAATTCTCGCTCTCATGTTGCTAAAGAAATAAGGGTATACTCTACATGTGATAAATTGAAAGATAACCCCTAACATGGGTAAATTTTAACTTGGTCCAAACAAGCATACAAAGCTCAAACATCATCAAAACATGACCAAACTGGAAACATAAGATTGACACATGTTAAAAAAGCATCTAAATGATTAGATTAAGCTTATAAGCATCTTATTAAGCAAAGCAAGAATACTCAAGCATTAAGATAGGTTAGGGGCCTAACAACTGTAAACCCCTACCAAGGATTTCACCCTTGAAATCCTACACAAAAAGAGACTGGTACTTCCTGCGCATCTCTTGCTCAAGATCCCACATGGCTTCCTCTACACCACTGTGATGCCACAAAACCTTAACCAAAATGATATGATTCTTATTCAACTTCTTGATCCTCCCATCTAGGATCAACACATGACTTTCCACATAGGACACATCCTCATCAAGCTCAACCTCCACAGACTGCAAAACCAACTCACTATCAGAATGACACTTGCTCAGCATGGACACATGGAACACTGGAGGCAACCTGTGCAACTCAGGTGGCAACTCCAACTTATATGCCACCTTCCCAACATGTGCCACCATAAGGTAAGGTCCAATATTCCTAGGAGCCAAGTTAAATTTCTTTCCAAACCTCAAAACACCTTTCAAAGGGGAGACCTTGAGATATACTTTGTTTCCCATTTAAAACTCTAAGGGACTACAACGATTATATACATACGACTTCTTCCTATCTTGGGCTGCTTTCAACTATTGTTGTATCATTTTTATTTTCTCTATTGCTTGTTGTACACCCTCATGGCCCAAAATCTTATACTCACCAGTCTCAAACCAAACAGCATAGACCTACAACATCTCCCATACAATGCTTCATAAGGTGTCATATCAATGCCCCTCTAATAACTATTATTATTGGCATACTCTATTAGACTGAGGTGCACATCCCAAATACCCAAAAACTATAAGACACAAGCTCTCAACAAGTCCTCCAAAGTTTGTATCATCCTCTCAGACTATCCATCAGTCTGTAGGTGAAACGTAGTGCTGAACCTCAACTGCATACCCACAACTTTGTGCAAGCGCTCCCAAAAGTGACTAGTGAACTGAGGACCTGTGTCTAACACTATAGTAGTTGGGATGACATGCAAATGAAAAAGCGCATCAAAATATATCTAAGCAAGCTTCTCTGCTATGTATGTCATCTTCACTACCAAAAAGTGCGATGTCTTTGTCAAGCGGTCAACTATGACCCATATGGAATCATGAACTTTTGCCATCCTCGGGAGACCAACCAAAAAGTCCATCATAAGATGATCCCATTTCCACTATGGTATAGACAATGGTTGCAATGTCCCTACAGTCTTCTGATGCTCTACTTTAACTTGTTGACACACATGGTACCTTACAACAAACTTAACCACATAATGCTTCAAACCAGGCCCCCAATATAAATCTTTAAGGTTATGGTATGTCTTGGTGCTTCCTGGATGCATATCGTACATCAAAGAGTGATCATCTTCTAGAACCATCTTCCTCAAATTGTCAACATCAGGAACCATAACTCTACTGTGGTAACACACTATTCCATCCTCTTCCTCATAAAAACCATCATGCTTCTTGCTACCAAACTCTTCTTAGATCTACTATATCACAATATCACCCTACTGCATGTCTCTTATTTGCTGCCTCAAAGTAGGCTTCACCTATCACTATGCCAATAGTCCTGCTAACATGGATACTTCCAACTTGACATTCATCTGATGTAAGGAGACCAACATGTTTCTATTATGGCACACCAAGGAACATAACTACACCTTATCAATAGATGATGATGATGAAGATTTCCTACTTAAAGTGTTTGCCACAACATTTGCCTTCCCTGGGTGGAAATCTATAGTGTAGTCATAATCTTTAATTAACTCCATCTAGCGTCGCTGTCTCATATTCATCTCTTGTTATAAGAAGATGTACTTCAAGTTCTTGTGATTTGTGAAGATCCGACACTTCTCACCATAAAGTTAGTGCCTCCATGTCTTCAAGGAATGAACCACTAAGCTAACTCCAAATCATGGGTTGGGTAGTTCTCCTCATGCTTCTTCAACTATCACAATGCAAAAGAGATCACATTTTTATCATGCATTAGCACACATTCCAGGCCATTCCTCGAGGCATCAGAAAAGACTATGTAACCTTTTCCTTGCTCAGGAAGAATCAACACTGGTGCAGTGTCAGATTTTCCTTAAGTAGCTGGAATGCACATTGGCACTGGTCATACCAGAAAAAAGGCACATCTTTCCTTGTCAACTGTGTTAGGGATAACACTACTACACTAAAGTTTTTGATGAACCTCGTGTAATATCCTACCAAACCCAAAAAACTACACACTTATGTCGGTGTCTTCAACTTCTCCCACTCTATCACAAACTCAATCTTTTTGGGTTCCACACAAACACCCTCAATGAATATCATGTGTCCTAGAAAAGACACATGCTTCAGCCAAAACTTGAACTTGCTAAACAAAGCATACAACTGATGCTGTCTCAACAAGGTCAATGCCTAATGCAAATTTTGTTCATGTTTTCAAATTATCTCTAGAATATATCAAGATATCATCTATAAAAACCACCACAAATTGGTTCAGATACGACTGAAACACCATGTTCATCAAGTCCATGGAATGTTGCAGGTGCATTGGTTAGCCTAAATGGCATAACCACAAACTTAGTAGTGACCATACCTTGTCCTAAAAGATGACTTTTGTAAGTTATTTGCCTTGATCCACAACAGGGTGATATCCTGATCTCAAGTCTATCTTGGAAAAGACTGCAACACCTCGTAGCTCATCAAATAGATCATCAATCTGTGGTAAAGGATAGCTATTCTTGATCATCATTTTATTCAACTATATGTCATCGATGCACAAACTCATGGATCTGTCTTTCTTCTTTACAAACAACATGGGAGCACCCCAAAGAGATGTGCTCAGTCTGATAAAGCCTTTATAAAGAAGTTCTTGCAACTATTTGTTCAACTCTACCATCTTAGATCGCATCATCTTTTAAGGTTTCCGCTCTATCGACTGTGTGCCTGGAACTAGATTGATCTCAAAATCAATCTCTTGAGCTGGTGGAACATTTGGAAGCTCATTAGGAAACACGTCCTCGAACTCACAGACAACAAGTGTTACATGGATTGTAGGATTCCCTACCTTGGTATCCACCACATGCACTAAGAATGCATCAAAACTTTGCCTAATCAACTTCTCTACCATTATCATTGACATTAGACACATTGGAAGAATCTTCCTATTTCCTTGGAAGAACCACGTCAAACCGCCATCGACAAACGTAGCCACTTTGGATACACAGTCGAAGACCACCTAATACTTCTCCAAAGTATCCATTCTAAGGATCAGATAGAATCCATCCATGTCAATTGGCTTGAGATCCACTTGAATGGTATGTCCTGAAAAAGAAAGGACATAGGAAGGATACACCTCCTGCAACTTGGCAGAACCAACCAACATGTTTTCTAAATGAAGGCTATCGCGTCTATGACTAACAAACCAAGAACAACTATCAATCACTTCTCGAGTGATAAAAGAGTGTGTCACACCCTGATCAACCAAAATAGATACAAAGTAAGAAGAAGACAAATCAGAATGAAATATCTCCATCTGACTTGTCACAACTCACAGGTTGACCACTCCTTCCAGCTGACTCATGGTGTAGATTTGAGCCATTATATGTTATCTCCCTCATTATAAGTTGGCTTGCCCAAAAGAACAAACATGTGACACCTATACATGTCCTTGGCCTCCATCACTGCTAAAATGCTATCGTTGCGAGCCCTATTGATTTTGTCACGATTGTTGGGTCACCTCATCATCCTTCATAGGGAAATACAATCTTGTATGCCCAGTATGTCCACACTTGTAGTAAGTCTTGCTCTCATACCACAACCTAGATGGCCCTATTACTTACATGGATGTTGTGTTGCACACTCCTTCTGGTGGAAAATTGTGGCCTCGACCCTTACTTGGTGACCACTGTGTCTGAAAACCTGACCTTTACTGTGACGGTTGTGCCGAGAACCTTGGCTTTTTGAAGCCCACTATGCCAATCTCTTCTTAAAACTCATCTCACATTTCTCAACAAGTGACCTCTCTATCCTTTTAACTGACTCCACAAACGTGGAGAACTTCTCTCTATTCTCTGGGGATGATAATGGTGTTGTCAACTTCGTACTCAGACCCTTCTCAAAATGTCTAATCCTCTCCAGATCTGTCATTTCCATGCGAGGACAAAACCTCAACAACTCCTTAAACTTCACCTCATACTCATTGATTGACATGGATCCCTTCTAGATCCTCTCAAACTGGTTGATCTTCTCATCCAGGTAGGTCTGAGGAATGTACGGACTAATGAACTCACGTCAGAACTCCTCTCAATTGATAACTGGACTAGGCCTTTTCTCTTTCTCAATGGCCTACCAATGGCCAACAATCACTTCAAAAAATACACAATATGCTTCACCTTGTCTGCATCGAGGATGTTGAGGATAGTAAAGGCCTTTTCTAACTCCTTCAACCAAAATATAGCATCCGCTGGATCAGATGTAGTAGCATAATCAATCGCCCCAACATGCCGCAACCTCTCAAAGGCCTTCCTAGAACCTGGCGATCCAACACGGGAAACAACTACCCATGACTATGGTGAGGTCATTCTGTCTACCATGTGCATCATCGTCGCCATGAACCACCCAAAAAAGGACTAAAAGGTGGGGTTTTCCATCATGGTTGGGTCAAACTGGGGCGTCTCATGCACTCCATCAACCCTCTGCTACCTCCTTGCACCCCCTGTCGGTGCAACAACACTACTCTCAGTAGTATGTTCTTCTTGTTCTCCAACCATCTTTTCTACTCTTCTTCTTCTTCTTCTTCTTCTTCTTCTTCTGCATAAGCAGAAGTCACCATAAGAAATACTAGAGGACACTAGAACAAACACAAACCCCAATCCTATGTCCCCGTAGACTCAACGAACCTAAGATATGATACCAACCTTTAAATATGATGCCCCACTCCATACAAAGCAAGCCTATTGAAAACGAAACATGGAATTAATACTAATCAACCAGGTTACCAGAAAACACATGAAATTAAAACCATTTGAACATAAAAACAAAATCTAGAACTTATCATATCTAAGTGCACAAAAGCCAGCAGTATATATATAACACCTTCCAAAATATTAGTACATAGCATTTTTTACAGGCTCACTGGCCACAACTTGTTCATATGATAACATGTTCACATACATACATGCCATATCTATACAACAGGGGCATTTAGACAAAACATCATCTCAATATATAACATCAACAAAAATCCCCCAAGAACCAGAGAGTACAAGGACAACACATATGACTCTACTAAAAAATAGAAGCAACTCAACCAACCTTTACTCAGCTACTGCTCCTCTTGATGCTCATCTCTAACATCACAATCTCTACCTCTACATGCATGGCCACCTAAAAGATGTGGAAACCCACGAGGTGAGACCAAATGTCCAAATGAGAGATATAACTCTCCACTAACGTATAATAAAAGCACATGTGAATAACTTACTTGACAAGTTGATCAGATTCATCTAAACGATAAGTATTAAATTGGTAAGGAAAACTAAACAAATTAGGAACTTACCACTAAGTAGTAGAATAATTAATACTTTGAAAAGGAATATGAACAATATGTATAACTATTGATTTCACTTACCACATTGTAATTCAACAAATCAATACAAAGATAAGGCAAAGGGGTCATACAATGTTATTCACATTTGAACCTAAGAAAATACACTACACAACTATAATACGTCTTATATTATGCCTTGAGGATTAGAGTCGTACCACTAAAACCCAACCGACCACTAAGAAGTCAAAATCGGTGCCATACAAGGTCAATGGAAGAGCCAAATCCACAACCTCTTCAACACCTCTTGGTCAGTACAAAAGAAACATCATAGCGACATATCAGTCAACTGAAATCAACGACATATAGTCAAGCAGAAGGATTGGCTCATGCATGGCCATCCATATAAAAACACTTATCCCACCTTGGTACAGGTCACAACACTAGAAGAATAGGCTCACACATGGCCATTCTAAAAAGAGGCATCACACGCAATTACCACTACTGCCTATCACATATCACAAGGAGAACATCTCACACATGGCTGTCTCACACAACCTGCAATTGTGGACGCAAGGAGATACTTGACTTGCACCTCCACATATTCAAAATATGCACTTTGAGTTTCCCATAGGAATGACTCGTTTCACCACCCAATAATAAAACTGACACTGGAATGGATCTCTGGAACATGACAACTACATGATTAGGGTTTCACTTGTTTAGTTAGGCCAATTCTGTGTCTTTTAGCATCAATCAAGTTACAACGTACAAACCCAAAACAATCTCTACTAGGAAAAGGGAATAGTACAAATCCATAAGATATAAAACATGTAAGGTGTGATCTAGTCACATCATCACCACATGATACTCATAGCACTGCCATTCATAAGGCCATCACCAATGTCACCAACCATACAAGGATACCACCAATGTCATATCACTGTGGGATATCAATCCCTCAATCATATCACTAGAGAATATCACCTCAAAATAGGCATTAATACTTCACCGGGTCATAGGACCCATCAGATCAATATGATCTCATCTTGTCTCAGTAAGGCTCATAGCCATCACCCTTTGTCATATGATTACCACCATAGCATAAACATCCTGCAAGGTTAGGATCACACAAGTATGAGAGAAAAAAATATAATCAAATGCTATCCATCCATACAAGTTCAACAAGTATATCACATCCTAGGATTAGGGTTTCAAACACAGTTGATTAGGGTTTCATAGCATTATTTAATCACCAAGCCCTAATCTCATCACCTCCCACTTTCTTGGAGTATTCTGGCATTAGAACATCATCATTATCTTTATTAATCAACTATGTAAACAACATTCAATATCTACCAACATTTACATGCACATGTGTAACAACCTTACAATGTCTCACATATGTAGCGACCATGTATTCAAGTGAGTGTATTGACCATCCATCAAACATATGTCACGACTACAAGCAAACCATGTGTTATGACAAATACAAGAACGTGTGTGTCACCAACCACAAAATCATGCATTTATACCACTAGCAAAGCAAGAGTCATTAGCAATACAAGAACATGTGTATCGACTACAAGCAAATCATGTGTCTCGACCACCCTAGGGTTAGGGTTTCGACCGTGACACAAAACACATGTCTCAAACCTTAAGTGTTACAACACTCAAGCCACTAGGTTTAGGGTTGTGACAGTGACACAAGGTCATGAGTGTTGACCAAAACAAAGGAAACATCTGGACCATCACCCCATTGTCAAAGTGTGTCGATCAAGATAAAATCAAAGGGGTAGTGACCACCTAGTCAAGCTATCACCAAGGCTAGTAACCATCCTAAAAGAAGGGATAAACCACAATCAAAATGTAAGTATACCATGGCCAAAAAAGAAGATGAACATCAACTGAAAACATCTTCCTCAAGATGGAAAACACCAAACTAAGATGAATATCTAGACCTTGAAATCCAAGCTTCAATACAAACCTTCAAGAAACCAACTAGGTGGAAGAAGACCACGATTCAACCTAGGAAAACGAACTCAAACCTCAAGAAAACACAAAGGAAGAGCTAAAACATGATGATACAAACAAGGGTCATGATCCATGTATAAAAAATCACCTCAACCATCACATAACAAATCCGGTACAAGAAACTTAGGGTTTAAGAAAGAGAGAAAACTACACGGGAATACTACAAAGTCTTAAACCTTATATCATGATAACCTCATATAGCACATTAGCATCAATGTTAGAGATCTAGAATAACAACATGCAAGCAATATTATGGTGCAAGTAATAGAAGAAGGTAGAGAGTTATATAACCCACCTTATGTAGATATCCAAGATCCAAGATCAAAGGCTCAAAGAGAGAAGAAGATACTCCAACTTGGATTGACAAAAGCTCACCGCATCATCATGGTCAAAACACCTAACCCTAAATCCTAAACTCATCCGAAGGAGGTGTGTCAGTTGAAACACACTCAAGACACACCAACAAGGTTTAGAATCAGGTCGCAACACTCAACCAAGCTCAACATGGTCGACACCATGCAACACCAAGCAAACCCCTAAAAAGAAAACCCTAGCATCAGCACATGATGACACCTCATGAACCAAGGTCCAACAAGGTGCCCTATAAAATCATTATCTCTCTCATAATGCTAAATCACTAAAGTCATACTCTACATGTGACAAATTGCAGATAACCCCTCAACATGGATACATTTCAACTTGGTCCAAACAAGCATACAAAACTCAAACATCATCAAAACAAGACCAAACTGGAAACATAAGCTTGTATGTTAAAAAAGCATATAAAGGATTATATTAAGGTTATAAGAATCTTATTAAGCAAAACAAGCATACTCAAGCATTAAGCTAGATCAGGGGCCTTACATTAATGTTAAGGGTAAGATACATATTAATATGAAACATGTTGTGTATATGATAATTAGGGTTCCCAAACCCCAAGAATATGAATAGGTTTTCCTCAACCTAAGAAGAGCATAAGTTCTTCTCTAAGTGCAAGGTAAGTGGTACATGCAAATTGAGCATAGTTAATGGTTGATTTATATATGTATGCATGAAATGTAATGAACGATATGCTTGTATTATTTACAGTTCCAATTGTTAAAAGTTAGTAAATATATAATGAATTGAGTTTAAGTCTATGTTCAATATTATTGTATCATAATACATTTAGGAGTAACTGATAAGAATTAAGAAAGAGTTCCTAAGAGAAACAAAATGATAAAAGTAAACTTATATAAGGTCCTCATTAAGAAGCTCCTCAGAGAAAACTTGAGAGGTACTTCAGTGGATAAGAGAAGAGGCACTTATGTGAATAAGAGAAGAGGCACTTTAGTGCATAAGAGAAGAGGCATAATTGTGCAACCTGAGGATCCTTATATAGTTCAAGATAAATGTTATTTATCTAAAACAAATATTGTGTCTTTTCAATGTTCAAATGCTTAAAGTTTATTTTTAGTTTACAAGTTTTCTTGAAATTATAATATGTTCAATTCCACTTACCCTTCATTTTATGAATGGTTGGGGGTGCGACACACACATCTTAGGAGAAATCTCATGAGAGAAACACTGTCTGAAGTGAAATCCCTAGATCGAGGACCCATAAGAAAAATGCAGTGGTAGGATGACAACTATACCTAGATTAGTATTTCTTGTCTTTTCTTTTCTTTAGGAATATGTATATGTAAGCCTTATTAATATTTTAGAATGAGAATTGCGGTTATTTCCCTACGATGGTTTATATAAGATTTATTTTGAGGTATGAATATCATGTTTGTGACAACCCCTTAAGGTGAGTTAAGTTATATGCTTCCTCTCTATGTTGTACAAGTGGGCCATTACATTAATGACATTAGAGTAATTACCCTCTAGTAGGTGGGCCCCACTTGGGTCTATGGCATGCCAATATTTGATCTGTGTGCTCCAGGCATGTTGGAAAGGGCTATCATGGTTGATGGAGATATTGTTGCACTAGTAGCCATGGTCGGGAGCTGGGTGTACATGGGTCATTTGGGTTTGTACTGAAATGATGATAGATTATGAGGCCATATAGTTGAACCTTGATGAGGATTTCAAGAGTCTAAGTGGGGGAGATTGTAACACCCAAAAATTGATGCCTCAGATTAAATGATCTTAAAAGGAATGATTGGAGTGCCTATATCACCAGCGTGGACCTCCTTTTTAGGGAGCCAATCACTAAAGAACTCTGTGGTTAAGCGTGCTTAGACTAGAGTAGTACTAGGATGGGTGACCAGTTGGGAAGTTTATCTTGGCTTGTACATGAGTGAGGACAAAGCACACAATTAAGGATAGTGGTGGTTTGTGGGGCCACTCGTCATTTCTAAAACTCAACTACAACCTTGGATAGTGGGTCCATGTTTAACACATGGTATGAGAACCCAAAATATAGTTGGCCACTAGGCTTTTCTCATAATATCATATAATTTATGTCCTTTTTTGAAGATGGCTCCTAAGTGGAAGGGTGATAATGAAAAGGTATCCATGGATAGGGATGAAGATGAATCAATACGTGTAGGAGATTTACGAGCATCTCCACATAGAGGACCTCCCATGGCACCCTTTGATGTTTTGGTCAGGGCTCTAGATACTGTGATAGGAAGAGGAGATGATTGAATGGGCAACCCTATGTGTTGGGAAATACAGATACAGAGTACGGGAGTTGAAACACCAATTTTATCTATCCTTATTCCCAGGATAGAAAGATCGCATCAATAACTATGAAATAAGAAAGATGGTTTAACAAGTTCATACCTGGTCCTAGAGCAAGTGTAGGGACTACAAATCATTGTAGTGAAACAATCTTCTAGTTGCTCTTAGTCAGTGTTTGTGCAACTCCTAGTCTTAACCACGGACAACAAACTAGAACAACATCTGCATCGGCTCTTGCGGTCGCACCATAGACTGCGGACTGAAAACATCCTCCCAATGACGGGAAAAGGCCACCTTGCCTCAGTAGAAGTCCACAAGGATCGCCCAAAACTCCTATCAACCTGCTAGAATAGATAGGAAGGAGTTGTCCCTCCCGTTGCTGTACTACTCACCAACCTACTCTCCCACAATGATCCTCATGTGTTCTCTCCCATGCTATCCCTCCCTAGTCGGGTAGGACTTTCTTGGGCTCTCTTGGTTACCATAACCATAGAGGACAACAATTGTTAGAGAAACTCTCAATTGTGTGTGTTGGGAAGCCCCAATACCCCTCTATGTATAGGAGGGGTTAGGGTTACTAGTCAAAAAAGGACTGGAATATCATGAATCTTCACAACAAGCGAGTGTTGAAGTAGTCAGTTGGCAACCAAACTAGTCGGTTCACATGCAAGACGGTCAGCTCACACAACAAATTGGTCATTTCACTATGTCTCCCAATTGCATATGATTTGGAAATTTGAATCCAATTAATGCACAACATGACGTCAACAGTAATCCTTTATGCAATCAAATTACTTGACAAATTGAGTGATGTGGGTCACGTGAGTCAGTCGTCTCACTCAACCAACCGGACAGTTGGTGAGCTGAACTGGCCAGTTCATAAAGTGAATAGGTCAATTCACTCTCTAGTTCAGGCAGAACTTAGCCAATTTAACATTTGATCATCCTCATACTCGAACCAACCATCTCAACACTTAAGCTCATCGACTGGAAGTCTAGTCATATGATTGTTTGCTCCAATTAACCAGCTAAACACTTTAGTAATCAATTCAATCATCATTCATGATAAAATCCTCATCTAGATGAATTCCTATGAGGTTGACCCTATGGTCCCATACCATGTTGGTAGTTAATGTCCATGATTAGCTTATGACATCAGAAGCAGAGAATGGTGCCTATTCACACATCGATTCTACCCAAGTGAATGGAAAGTTGAAGAATCTGTGTAAGGTGTTGCAGCAATTGTATAATTCCTTTGTCTTTGATATCCCAAAAGAACCCAAGGCATGGAATCGTCATCCTCTCAATGTTCAATCCATGTTCCTTAAACCTAAAGCAGACTGTATGAGATATGTGACCTCAATGTCATATATAGATTCACATGTACATGCATTTCTCAGTCTCTCTATTCAAGTGGCCATGGACATCAAACTCTAGTATGAGGGACAAATCCCATCTACATCACTCACATTCGATCTCCATGTGTCACAACTACCCAACCATAACCTTTATGGCAATCCATGTTTCAAAATTACGTTGGAGATCAGATCATCAAATACTAGTTAAGGTTCCCCGCTTTCTCTCTAGGGTTAGCTCCCACATCTCTCTAGATTCCCAACAGCTACCGCTGGGGGGAGGGATCACCGTGGGCGCCTTCCTCCCCTGGCTCTTATCTCCTTCGATGCAGCTCCTCAACTGAAGAAACAACAGTCCATGGAGATCGGGAGCCACAAAGCTTGTTGCTGATCGACTGAGGCAGATCACAGCTTGGAAAGAGGGGAGACGTGATGCATAGCTTGGAGTCAGTAATGGGTCGCTTGCAGTAGTATCAATTCGTCGACTCCGATTCATCTAAAGGGGATGGATGGAGAGGAGTCGCAACCTACAAGTTCTCACTCTCTTGGAAGCTTCATCATCACAGGCACAGCAAGGGGGGTCTCTCGACTTCCCTCTCTGCATCCTGGCCTTCTTCCTGAGCTGAATCCTTTCTTTGTCATGTGCAACAGTGGTTCCTCGACCTCGATTGATCCCATTTCACCTTGCCCGGCCGACAACTCGTCCCTCATGGCGGTGCCTCCATATCTGAGAGTTCCTGACATAGCAGAGGGACCTCCTCCATCTTCAAGCTGGTTTTTCGCCGTTGAATGATGGGCGGAGGTTGCTGCAGTGCTCGTTAATGTTTCCTGCTGATGCGGCTTCGTCTGCACTGGGTTCTCATCGCCAACATAGTTGTTTCCTATTAGAAGGCCGACCTAATGTGTTCGATGGTTTGCCCCTATGGAAAGGGCACAAGATGGTGGATGTGCTCTGCCCTTCTCCACGAGGGCAGTCACATCTGGTCATGGTCTATGGCCACATGGAGCACTTCTGCTGCTGTGTGTAGATCGGTCTAAAAGGAAGAAGAATTTAGGAGGGTTGAAGGTTGGCTAGACTGTAACGACCCACACTTTTGAGTGTCTAAAAGACCTTAAAGTCGCAGATCGTTAATCATATACTCCAGGATCAGATTCATGAAATAATACAAAATAGTAAACAATTTCCATTAATGATCAAATATGTACATGTTTAGATAAAAAGCTCCTCAAAGGAGTTACATAACTTTTAAACAGAATTAACTTTTACAATTGTGAAGATATACCATTAAGACTAAACCTTCATGATTAAACTGTAGTGTCTTCAAAATATTTATCTGTACCCTCATGTCCATGAATCAAGTATATCTGATACCTAAAACGCCGACAAACAATTACACGATTAGTATATTTCTATACTGGTACGTGGATACAAACAATAATCACAAGTACAGATATAAGCAAACATCTTTATCTTGAATATAAACTCATTTTCATATTCTAACCCTTATCTAGTCCACTACCTCAGGTGTAATCACTATCCCTCCGGGGCTCGTGTGCATTACCCTTAAGACCAGTCTGACCCAGGGTTCAGAATGTAATTATTTACTTTACATGATACTCATATGGACTTTATAGTTTGCAAGAACTAAATAAACAAGCAAGCAGTTTATTTGTCGTTCAATCTCATCGAGAAACTAGGGTTTAGGTTATCTCTCGTTTGGACTAAGGATCAGGGTGAAAAACCCTAATTCCATCATATCACAGTTTCTAATATTTAAAATCCAGTTATGCATATTAGGTGAAACCCTAATCATCAACTTAAGCATATTAGACTATTCATTACATCTAGTTCACATTATCAGCATTAGATCATAGCAAGATGTCGACATTGATTTTAACACCTTAAATAACATGAATAAGATTACTAATCTAGAATCATCCATTATTCATCATTATCAAGGATTTCTTCATTATACATGTCTAGATCAGGTATGAACATAACATAACCAATTCTAATCAATTAATCATCAGTTTACAGGAATTTAGGTCTTTCCTTTATACTAATCATCTTAACACATGTATAGCACATACTTTTAGAATAGGAAGATTAACTAGGTTCTGATAGTATTTTATTTAGATTCCTCTCGTTCTCCTGATCAGTTTGATATATAATATTACTGTATTTCAAGCTACCATTAATTAATTATAAATATTCCAAATTATTGCTATAGTAGCCAATCAGGGGCTGCCACGTCAGCATTTAAAGACTTACCAGAATTATTTGATAAAGGGGGGGGGGGGAAGACCTCTGCTACCCTTGGGTCTTGTTCATGTGAGGAGGGGTAGACGAGTCGTTTTTCTCTGTTCCCTTACCTTTCCTCCGACTCAGGTGTGCCCGACAGCTAGACATCGTCGTCTCTCACACTCAGCCATCGAGGCTTCTCTCCTTGCGGCCTGGGTCACCACCGTCATTGAGAAGCACCACCCTCCTCGCTCATCGTCTCTGCCTTCGCACATCCCCTAATCCACCGCAGAAGGGGAAACGGTCGGTGCTCGACTCCTTCCCTGGCGCCGCTGGCCAGGTTGACTCTGCCCCTCTCCCTCCTTGTGCTATGTCACCGCTGCGTGCATGTACATCGGCGTCGCGGCTGGAGAGGGAGCCATCAGTCGCCCTTCGATGCTTGCACGCTACCACACCCTTAGCATGATCTACTTTGGCCACCCTCATCCTCCTTCGGGTGAAAACGATAACAGAAGCATCATGGTTCTCATTCGTGCGTCGTTGGCGCCATGGCTGTGGCTTCGCGCTCGACATCTGCTCCACGTGAAGGCAACGCTCGACCTTGCGTGCCTCTGCCTACCCTTGCAGCAGACCACCACGACCATCTCGGCCGCCCTCAGGCCCTAGGTGGCATCCTAACTAGCCAATGCCCCCTTCCTTTTCTCCCTTCATGTATGAACAACCCAGGAACTAGGTGTAGTCCTAGATCACCTGCTGTCGAGGCCGCCCTAGGCGATGGCAGGAGGAGCGTCTCTGCTATCTCGGCCGACGTCTAGGAACACCTTTTATTTCTCATCGCCAAGCTACAGATCTTGGGCCAGGAAGGGGAAGGACATGTGAGGGTACAAGATCGGTGAAGGGTTCTTCATGAACCATCGAACTGATGGTCTGCAACCCTACTCTAGTTCTCACTTTTTCAAGGTTTCTCATAGACCAGAGATGAAGGATGGTGGCTCCAGAGTCCCCTTTATATACATGTCCAAGAGGAACCCTAAAGGGTACTACGAGAAAGGAAAGGAGGGAGAAAGAGCAATCTGTCCAAAGAGGAAATATCGGTATTCCCTTTCCCATACGCATGCGGGTAAAAACAAAAATGCACCATGACTCTATTTCTTTGGTATATCTTTTAAACCAACCATCCTCCCCGCATGGAACCTCATCAAATTCTTTTCCAAAAAAAAGGTGGATAATCCTTTAATTAATAAAACCCATGGTTATTCTCTATATAGTTCTGTCAGAATTTGGTTTAAGGAAAAGAAGCAATCGATACCTTTCCATCAAAAGATATATCTTTTTCCATTATCTTATAAAGACACCTTTCCTTTCAAACATTACGTGGTATTAGGGGAAAGGCAAGGTATTTTATTAGGAAAACAATTAAACATATTCTCCTTATTTTCCCTTATATGGGAATCTTGACTTTTATTATGACTTGGATTTGACAACAAAAAGCCATTATCATTAACCAGTGTACAAATCCATTTTTATATATTTCCCTTGTGCTACAAGCACACATGCCACACATGCGATTAAAATTATTATTCCACCAATAGTACCATTGGGGAAACTACAAAATAGTCCAATTATATAATTGAATTTTTTTCCAAAATTTGAGGTTATTACATAGACCTTCTCTGTCTGTCTTTCTGTTCCTGGTTCTGCTCGCTTCTATGGCGGCATATGCTTGCTCAAAAGTACTGGAGATGTATTGATTTGATCTTTGAACATGGATATGAAATCTGCCTAGAGTCTATCCTTTCAGGATATGAGCATAACGTGTATGGAGGATAGGGAGGTTCTCATTTTCCATGGACATGGATCTATAATCTTTGCCATTGAAGGATCTTTGAACAGGAGTTTGCAGCCTGGAAGCCTATCTAGATTGGTACGAAAGAGCTGGTTGACTGTTCTAGTTTGATAGTACTAGCTATCCTAGTAGTCTATGCCTACTTCAGGAGGCTAGAGGTCACATTTTGAAGGTGTTGTTATTATTAGTTGATTCTTTGGTCTCTTGTAAGCAGTTTTGTAGCTTCTAGGTTGGTTAGTATAGGATATCTTGACTTTCATGTTAGCTTTTCTTTTCCTTTTGTGAGGTCCATTTTTTGGACCTTTTATTCTCTATGGATGTCTATCCTGGTTGCAGGGGCACATTGCTTGTACCTAAAGTTTTGGTTCTTTTTATAGCAACAAAGTTTTTTTACCGACCAAAAAAAACATTACGTTGGATGATATCAATGTCTACCAAATGACATGTGATGAGTGTAGTGACTTTAGTCTCAGAATCACAATCTCTGCCTTCACTATGAGACATGACTATGACTTGCCAAGTATGGTTTCCATGTGTCACTCTCAAGGTGGGTCTGTCTGATACACTACTCTCTAACATGTATCTATGTTCTTGGTTTGATATACCATATCATGACTAATGAGATTTTGTCATCAACTAGCTCACAATCCAGTCTTATGTGTTAGTTTTTTCTATCTACCTTCCACAATAACATTCGAATAGGGACATAATAAGAATGTACATACTCTTAACATCTATATGATCTCATTGTTCAAGTCATGTACTTGAGCACATACGTCATTGATTAATTGTCATTCTTTAGTCATTCATTATGTTTCCTCATTATCTCATAACTGAGTGAATCAGAATGAATTGGAAGCTTGCCTTTGTTATTATTAATCAAATCCTTTATGTAATATGCCTTCACAACCATCACATGATTGGCTCTTTGGGAATACTTACCAACAGACTCCCACTATCACTTATAGCCAATCACCCACAAATCTCGTTCCTAGTGGTCTAAACATGTCCATCATGTTTCTTTGGGTAAGTTCTAATCCAGCGGGTTAGCAAAATTTTGCTTTTAGTCTGTATATTGCATGTTCCTTTACTCATTGTTGTACGATCTCTCATATGAGATGGAACTACTGTAATATGCCATCTAATATTCCTTCCCTAACAAGTAGCTCCATTGTTGTCACAATATTTCTACTATGTCATCAATGGTTGGAACATCTTTTAGTTCATCCATATGCACTTCTAGATCCATATAGTATCCAATCCTATGTTCATAACACTAGGATACTCAGATTCAATTGTAGAATTGTAAATTAATGTTCTTATAGTTCAAAACTCTTTCCAACTAATAACTCTTCTCTTAAGATTAAACTCACAACTTTAGTATTGTTATATATTTTGTCATTATGGAAGCTTGTATTAGTGTAACTCCTTACACTCGACTCTTCCTTGTTGCCAAGGTTTTAGAAACTTATCTATTAGTGCTTCTCAAGTACTAATGGATGTATTTAAATGACATTCCAATAATCCTTATTGGAAACTAATATCATCTTGTCATGTCCTATACATACAAGAATATGGTATGAATACTCTTACATAACATACATGATAGATCCAATTTCCAGTGCATATGGAATCTTATTCATGGATTTCCATTCTTTGCTAGAATTTTAACATTAGGTTCATGAGACACTAATCACATTTAAAAATGGTTAGATTCTCTCTCTTAGAATCCTTCATACTGAGCTTTTTCAGTATCTTGCTATTTATATTTACTCATACTTAGGTCATGAAACTTTCAAGAACTATCTTTGTAGATCTCGATCCCTATCTCATAGGATGTTTCTCCTAATCCTTCATTACTGAAGGTGTTTTTCCATGCCAAATCTCAATACCATGTATTGAGATGTTATTCCCCATCAGTATGTGGAATATTCATATATGCTCCCACTAAGTCTTTTGTAATCACATATTTCATCTTTTCTTGGTTCAATTCAAAATCTTTGACTATTTAGTCAAGTCAAAAGATCCCATCTCTGAGATGCTTGTTTTAATCTTTACATTCAGCCTTGTAGCTTATAGACTTTATTTTCATTAATGAAGTTATAAACCTTTAGGATGTGTCACATACACATCCCCTCTAATATTCCTTTTAAGGAATCCAGTTTTAGACTTCATTTGCCAAATCTCACAGTCTATTCTAGATGCAACAACAAGCATGATAATTGGCTAAGGAATTTCTTCATGTTCAACAGTTTGAACTAACTTCAAAAACCTTTCTAACCAATTTTGTCTTTTATGTTATCCATGTAGGTTTTTTAAATGAAAACCCCATATTCACCTTTTGGGTTTTACCCCTTCAGGTAGTACAAGCAAGGTCATGCCATGTTCGTTTACATGGACTCCATAATGGCCTTAAGCCATTTCCAAGATTTGACCCTCAATAGTTTCTAGTCAATATGTTGGCTCATCATCATATGACCAACCTAACTTAATTGTTGGATTCACAATCTTTCAATCTCAGATTCGTTCTAGTAGAATTATGAGGTTCTGTGTTACATAAAGAACTTGAGATTCCACAACAATTTGTGGTTCTCACTAGTTCTTATTGTACCTATTTGTTGACCTTGAACCTTTTGAGTTCTCCTTTTACTCCCACTGATTCTTTCAGCTATCCTAGTTAACAAAACACTTTTCTATTGGATTGTGATCAAAGGAAGTATTCAAAAATTATGGTTTGTGGATTAACCTTTTAAGAAACCACTTTCTTTATATAGGTTTCAATTTATAAGGCATATCGGGACGTTCCCATATACCATATCCCATATGGTTCCTTTTAAACCATTTTTGGATGGTACATTGTTGTAGTGTTTAGTGTATTTCTTTTAATGAAATTTATAAGATTGGGTTAATGATAATCATAGCATGACTCATCATTATGTGATTCCTTCTTTTTGACACATCATTATGTTCAGATGGAATGGATTGTGATACTCTATCACTTTCTTCTAGAAGGACCTCAAACGTTTGATGCAAATTATTTCAACATTTGATCATATCAAAGTTTCTTAACTTTTGTATCGAAGTTATACTTCATTTATAATCTCCTTGAACACTTTAAGAGACTTATGTTTGTATTTTATGGAGTGCATATCATTATATCATCAACAAATACTATGAAGTCTAAGTAACTAATCCATAGCATTTATTGTATAAGATCTTCATACATCAACATGTATAAGCTCTAATAGAATGCTTATCCTCCCACTATATCTAGTGAAGGAAGTTTTATAACATTGCGTACAAGTAAGATTTTCATGTCTCTCATTGGTTCAATAACCAAAAGTAGTCTAGACAAGCATCTAGATATGCATTTTTCACATGCATGCTCCAGATGATAATGCTATAGATTGTTAATTGTTTGATTCATCAATTATAATCCTTTTAGTATTAGAGTTATTATCAAAACATCATAAGATATTTTGTAGTGCAGTCACACAAGATCATATCATTGAAAAAGAGCACCAAATATTTTATTCATAGTCATCCTTGTCTTTACAAGATGCAAGAAATAAAATGTTTCTATTTATTGGCATATTGAAATAGTAGTTCTACTGACTCTATTACATGCTCTGTGGGCTAAGATAAATTCTAGATGTGGAATTAGGTCGGTTGCAACAACTCTTACTCATCATAGTCCATCTTTGTCCTTTTAGAAGGGATTTACTTCTTATCAGATCATGCACATCAACTTATATCAGATCTACATCTGGTATCACATACCAAGATGAAGAAGTAAATTTAGAATTATCTTATCACATTTATACCTGAAGTAGAGGCCTCTGCCTCTTCCTTCTTATCCTTTAGTTCCTCGAACCAGAGGGGGAAATTCCTTCTCGAGTGTCCAGTCTGGTGATAGTGATGACATTTTCCTCCCTTCTTTATTCTTCCTTTTTCCTTGAGGTCTCAAGACTCAGGATTTTGGCTAGCTACAAAACTCTTCTCAGCTTTTCCTTCACCTTTGCCTTTAGACTTTCCCTTTTTCTTGCTAATCATCATCATAGACATAGGTTTGTATTTCTTCATTTGTGCCTCGGCTATTCTCAACATGCCCAACAACGCTGACAATGACTTCTCAAAGTCATTCATGTTGTAGTTCACGATGAACTGACTATATGACTCTGGAAGAGACTACATAATAAGATTTGTGGCCAACTCTTGACCCAAAGAGACTCCCAATCTTAACAAGTTCTCCACATACCCAATGAGCTAGAGCACATGAGGAGCTACTGGATCTCCTTCTTCCATGTTAAATTTGAATAGTGCTTTTGAGATATCATATCTCTCCTATCTTGCCTGGTCCTAGAACATGTTCATGAGATGTGTGATTATCTCCATAACTTCCATGTTCTCATGTTGTCTTTGCAACTCCAAGTTCATTGAGCACAACATTAGGCATTTGACATCCACGACATCTCTAGTATGCATCTTGTAAGCATCCATGTCAACCCTAGGAGCATTAGGAAGAGGTTCTTTTGACATTGGCATCTCGAGGACATAGAGATTGCACTCTTGTGTGAGAATAATTCTCAATGTCCTGTACCAGTCATGGAAGTTGTTCTCATTTAACTTGTCCTTCTCAATGATTGATCGTAAAGAAAAGGTGTTGTTGTGTGTTTTCATTTGATTCTACAAAAGAGTTTGCAATTTTGTCAAAAAATATTTTTGAATTGATTTGATTATAAAATTGGACAATGTTTATTAGGTCATTATTATTATCACTCTCACTATTTTATTCAAATTGATATCCCTCATATATCTATTTGGAAGATTGTAGCATACATCCTTCTACTGAGCCAAGATCCAAAATAATTCAAATATCATCCAGCCAATACATCAACATCCATAGTCAATCATTAAGGTAGACAACATTTTTTTTTTGAAGTTAAGGTAGACAACATTTGCCAATTGCATCATATGCAATTCTTGGGTAGATGATATGGGCAACTCTTTGCCACAATCATCTACATACCTCTGGGCTTAGACACTCTAAGAATCACCAGTTAAGGCTGACCCAATATCCAACACGATAGATATGCACCCTACAAGGGAAGAACCTACATATCTACCATAACACTTCCACAAACACGAGGGATAAACCTACTCTTGGTCGATCAAGCTTTTCATGTGTGTCTCTAATGGAAAGAAGCTTAGACTTAATATGTATTTGAAGGAGTTTATGTATATACATATGTTTTATCCAATCACCACAAATATATAGTACGTATCATATACATGCTATATCCCACAACATAAACATGCAATATAAAACAAAAAGAGATGGTTATGTCCATACTTCTATAATTCCTTGGTGCCACAAGTAATTACTACCACCTAGGTTATCATCACATCACATGCATGAAGCTGCTGTCAAACTAGATCTATGCTTACCAATCTGGGTTGATCAGTTCATCCCTTAAACCAATTTCCTTACCTCTTAACCTATAATCTGGTCCCATGAAATGATCGATTGACCTCCTATCCAAACAGTGTCTAGACTCCTTCCAAACTATTAGTTGGAACTAACATTCAGTTAGTTCGTGCCTCCTACATCCTACCCTGCATGGTCCTCTAGCCAGTCATCTTGTCTGATGAAGCGGTGGGCTCGCCCGACGTTGATCGTCATCTTCATAGTTGTAAGAAAAGAAATTATCCTATTGATACTTAACTTATTACATGCTAATGAGAAACCTCAAGTTACATTCGAGGGGAGCAGGGGTAGGAAAGAATTAACTTTACATTGGGAATAAGAAGGTAGGGTCTCAGGATGCAAATCAAGATAAAATAGGAATAAAATAAAGCATTGAACCACACACAGATGTTAGGTTTATTGTCCATAACCACCCTACACATCCACCATCAAAACCACTTTTAGGGCAACACATGTAGATTGCACATCTATCATTTCATATATATAGATGTATTAGTTTGGGATTATATGTGGACTTTGATCGGATATGCGCATTAAGCAATTCAAGTATTCACATCATATGCAATAAATAAATGATAAAATCAAAAATCTTATGATATCTATTATCCCAAAACATAGTAAATTGACATGGATCTGATACCAGTATTGAGAAATATGGGCCCAATGTAAGGCAATGGAAACAAAAAAATTATCTATCTATTTTGGTAGAAAAACAAGATTGCGTCAACGAATATGAAATAGGAAAGATGATTTAACGAGTTCATACCCAATCCTGGAGAAAGTCCAACGACTACAACTCATTGCACTGCAACTATCTTCTAGTTTCTCTCGGTCAGTGTGTGTGCAGTTCCTAGTCCACCACAGAAAACAAACTAAAACAACATCTACAATGGCTCCTAGTGTCTCTCCATGGACTGCGTACTGACGAAGTCCTCCCAACAATCGAAATAGGCTACCTTGCCTCTATGGAAGTCCACACGGACCACCTAGAACTCCTATTGCCCTACTAGAATGGACAAGAAGGAGTTTCCCCTCCCGTTGGTATACTGGTCACCAACCAGCTCTCCCAAAATGATCCTCAGTTGTTCTATCCCTTGCTATCCCTTCCTAGTCAAGTAAGACTTACTTGGGCTCTCTTGGTTACCACAACCAGAGAGGACAACAATTGTTAGAGCAACTAATTCTTAATTGTGTGTGTTGGAAAACCCCCAATACCCCTCTATTTATAGGAGAGGTTTGGTATAGGCTTTTCAGTTAATGTGGAAGAGGAAGGGACTAAAGATCATAAAATTTCATAGCCAATGACTGTCGAACCATTCGGTTGGCAATCGAATTGTTTAGTTCATAAGTGAGATAGTCCGCTCACACAGTGAACTGATCATTTCACTATGTTTCTCAATCGTATATGAATTGGCAATTCGAATCCAATTAGTGCAAGACATTGTTGGTATGTATGCCCTGAGAGCCAATCATAGGATGATTGGATTGGGATACATTATGATTGATTTTATAAATATCAAAGGCATGCTTCAAATATATTCTGGTTCAATTAGTTATGAGATAATGACAGAACAGAATGAAAGTCTAGAGAATGACAATACTCAATGACGTATGTCTTTAGGTTGAGGACCTGAAGAATGAGATCATACGGATGCTAAGAGTTTGTACATTCTTGTTTTTTCCCTAGTCGGATGTCATTGTGGAAGGTTGATAGACAACAATGACACAACAAGAATGGAGTGTGTGTTGGTTGATGACACAGTCTCATTAGTCATGATATGTGATATCAAACAGAGCACATAGATACATGTTAGAGAACAATGTATTGGACAGACCCGCCATGAGAGTGACACATGGAACCATGACATGGTAGTCACAATTAGCTCTCACAGCGATGGTGGTGATTGTGATTCTTAGACCTGAAATCGCTGCACTCAGCACATGTCCTTGGGTACACTTTGACATCATCAAACGCGGTCCTGAAATATGGATTGTTATAAAGGTGATGATTGGGTGACCTTGACACATGGGGTTTTTACTGTGAGTGATAGATATGGGATTTTTCCCTCTTGAGGGAGTATGATGTCCATGGCCACTTGATAAGTGAGACTGAGAAAGGCATGTGCATGCACGTTTGAGTCAATATGTGATACTGATGGCACACATATCTCAGATAGTCTACTTTGTATCAAGGAACATGAATGAACATTGAAAGGATGATAGTTCCATGCCTTGAGTTCATTCAAGATATCAGAGACAAAGGAATTATACATTCAATGGAACACCAATCACAAACTGTAGGATTGAAAGTTGTTTTCCAACTTTCCTTTTCACTTGGGTAGCATTGATGTGCGACTAGGCACTGCTCTTTGCTTGTGATGTCATAAGCTTGTTATGAACATTCACTACCAATGTGATCTGGGACCTATAGGGTCACACATAAAGTATTTACCTGGAAGAGAAGTTTATCCATGAAAGATGTTTGGATTGATTACTATAGGTGTTTAGGTAGTCAATCAAACATTCAATCAATTGACTTGACTTAGAATCATCAAGTTCAATTGTTGAACTAACTGATTTTAGTGTCAGATTGATTAATAATTGCATTGACTGTGTTAAGCACAATCTGGACCACCAACCGACCGATTCACTGGGTGAACCGAACGACTCATGGTTTGTAAGACCCCTAAACTTGCTTAATGAGTTGAACAAGCTTAATTATCATAATTCAATTCTTATAACCCTAATATAACCTAGTTATATGCTTTGAAATCATAATATAAGCTTTTGTTTCAAATTTGGTCCAATTTGGACACTGTTTGAGCAAGTTATGCATGTTTATGCACATTTTGGACTTTTCTACAATTTACCCAATTGAGATGTTTTCTTTGCAATTTATCACTTTCATTATGTTCCTTGGATATTCTCTCATCATTCTTGATCTTGTTGAGCCATGGGGAACCTATTTAAACCTTGGTTTAAAGGTGTTTTCTCCAAGGGTATTTTAGGGTTTACCCCTTCACGAATGAGATACCTTTAGTAGCTGTCAACTAATGAATTATTTAATTGGCTGGGAAATTTGACAAAGGAAAGTTAATCAGGTCTATACACATGGTGGGGAAGCTGCTTGTATGTGTTCTTGTATATTCTTAATAAATTAAGGCCATGGACACTTGGATAGATACTAGAACTTCAACTTTTTCTTTTTCTTTATCCTAAAGTTTCATATACTTATCCCCAAGCACCAAAACAAGACATTTTATCTCCACCACTTCCATCCTTCTCCCAACCTCGTTCTCCCTCTGTGATGCTATGAATTTTTCTATCCAAGGAAGAAGAAAGTGGGGATCCTCTTGGAAAAAGGATCTAGGGTTGCAATTGACTTCATTTTAGGGTTGAAAAAGCTTCCTTCTAGTGATCTTGACCTGAAAGAGTAAGAATTCCCATCTTTTCTCCATTTATTTCTTTTTTATCCTTCCTCCTAGCTTTCTCCAGGTCAGAACCTTGCTGTTCCATGATATAAATTGCTTTAACTCTCTAAAACCCTACCTTTCTTGCTCCTTATGCTTAGGGTTTGCTCATTTGATGAAGAAAGGTGCTAGATGGACAAATGCATAGATTATTCTTTGATTTTCTACCCTACCTGCTCGAGATTTCTTCTATGTGGGGTTTAATATTCTCATTAGAGGCAAGTTTTATAACTTGCTCCATATTTATTTCTTACCATAAGCTTGTTAGCTCATGTTCTTGCTTGAAAATGATGATTCATGCACTAAAAAGCTATGCTTGACTCGGATTTTGATTTTTATAATGTTCCTTGTTCTGATTTCAGTTCTAGATGAACTTGTGATCATGTGTACATTATTCCTAAGGTATAATTTGACTTGGATCAGGTTGGTTTGACAACCTATGGTGCTAAGCACCTATCAACCAATGGTCAATTTAGGGTTTTAAGTTGATTTCTTTTATAAACCCACCCGATGATGGTACCATTGCTACAACCCTATGGTGTTGTCTTCATGACAACTGATGGTCGTGATAAAAAGGTGTCATATGATGGTGACAAACTATGGTCACCCCCTTAGGTCAGGTTTTGGATCAATTAGAAGTTTAATGATCAACCATTAAGTACCCTACTGATGTTATCAATCAATGATGACATTATATTAATATTTGATGCTAATTAATGAATATAGTGTTGATCTAACAACCTATGGTGACTTAATGGTCACTAATGATGGTGTATCAGGTCTCCACAACCTATTTTGAGTTAATAATATAGTTGTAGTATCAATTAAGTCTTAGACCAGTGGTTTCTTGGGCCACTTGATGCAATGGTCGAACCTATACTAAAATTGATGGTTTTAACATATGAACTTGACCCAATGATCAAGATCTAATGTTTATTCCTCCAATAAAGTGGAATGATGGATAATATAATATGTTGGTCCTAATAATGTGATTTATATGGTTTCCTTTATAGGATCAACTTAATGAGCTTACTTGTTGACAATGGATGACTTGTTTTAACTGAACAGCCGATTGTGGGTTTTACCCTACTCTCAATGGAACTTTTTGTGTTGTTAATCAAGGGATGTCTAGGGTTAGATGGTGATTCTTTATAGAGCACAAATCAAGGACTTCATAGGTGGTTTATATAATGTTTTTACTTATGTAAACAACCAATGGTCTTACCTTTTAAACATCTAATGATTCTGGGTGACATTGTGGTATGGTGATATTGGTTGAATGATGATGGAACAAATGGAGGGTTACCCTTCATAAGGTAGTCTTACCTATTCACTCATATTTATAGAAGGGATGATAATCATATTGTGTTGATATGTAACCCTAATGATGTATAGCTTGTTATACCTAGCTTTAATATAACTAAATGATGGTAATTGGGTATGAATAGTCCTTCAATGACTAATACAATCATGGAGTACTCTATTACTGTTGTTGAAACCCTAGTATGCTATAAAATGATGGTTGCACCTTGATTTATGTGTGGGTTCATACTTGATAATGGTATGGAATGTGATGGTGATGCTTCACCTTATGCATCCATGATCCAATGGGGATGTCGTGAGTTAGGGTTTGGGTATAAGTGCTAATTAGTAACATTAATATGATTTATCTTTTTGAACCTAACTTTAATGAAAATAGATAAAGATGAATATTCATGTTTAACATTCTTATATGATGGAATGATGGTGGAATAACCTCATGAATATGATCATAACCTTAATATGTTAATTGGTGGTTATCATAGCCACATGGTTGATACTTTCTTACACTAAACATGTGCATTATGAATATGATGAGTGTTAATCATATATATATTCCTTTCATGTTGATGAAATAAATGAATGTTATTAATGTTAATATAACCCTGCTACGATTGTTTATGAATATCTCCTAGCTCATAAATGCAATATTGTGCTGATATGGTGTATTATATGTAAGTGATGTTGTTGAGCCTTGTTATAAGGCATGGAAAGATAATGATGATCTTGTAGGGATTAGTATGATGGTCTTAATGATCTTTGGGCATGGTTGAGCCCTGAATGAGGTGTAATTCTCTTGTGTTGATAAGGGTTGATACCCTCTGATATTGTAAAAAGGATTTATATCTTGTGATAGTATGATGGTGTTAATGACCTTTGGGCATGGTTTAGCCCTGAATGAGGTGTAATCCTCTTATGTTGATAAGGGTTGATACCATGTGATATTGTGAAAATAAATTATATCTTGTGATAATATGATGACTAGTGTAGTCTCATGAATGCTAAGTGAATAGTACCATGTGATGATGAGATGAGAAATTTTGTTTCATACGTTTTATATCTTTTCAAGTTTTGATATTTATATGCTTGCTAGAAGTGAATTAGGGTTTGTATGTCCACTTGTTTGATGTAGCCTGAATTCACCCAATTGGCATAACTAATCAAGTACAACTATAATCATGTAGTGCCCTATCCCGTAGAACCATCTTCAATGTTAGAACTTGCTGGATGGTGAAACAAGTATTCCTAAGGCTAGAAGTGCATACTGTTGAGTATGTGGGGGTGGCAGGTTGAGAATATATCCTTGTCATCCACAATGCAGATTGTGGAGGTTGGCTATGGTCATGCCTCATACATCTGATGTGATTGAGAATGGGTGTGGTTGTGTCTCGGTGATTATAACATGATGTTATTGAGGACAACTGTAGTTGTACCTCAGATTTGAGGGTTTTATATACCTTGGTTTCTAGTGCCATGACCTATACGAAGTGCGGACTAGTGGCTATCATCTTAACTATATGTCACTATGGCGACAACTTTCATTAATATGTCACTGCCTTTTTACTTGTACTGACCGAGGGGAAGAGATCTTAGTATACCGGCACTCCTAGATCTTGTACAGAAGTGAATAGCCCTTCATAGGGGTCGGTTGGACATTGAATGGTACAATTCAAATTCCCCAGGGCGTAATAAAACATGGGATACATCCGTTTAGCATATTTGTTTAGGGTTATACACAACGTTTCACATTGGATGATAACCCTCGTTTGTTATCTTTAAATAAAGATGATGCTTAGTGCAATTAAGAGATAGTAGATATACTTATGTTGTGGATATGCTTAAGATTGTAAATGCGTACATACAGTAGCCATGATTATGCTGATAACTATACTACTACTGCTGAGTATAATCATGATGCTAGCTATCTCATGTTGTTAGTCATGTTTAGCATGCTAGCCATGCCTTTGTAACTAGAGAAGCATATACTGCTAATCATGCATATCCAGATAGTTGTGCTTATGTTGTTATCTCTTCTTATGATGTTGATATGTTCAACCAATTAGACATTCTCATGTTGTTAGCTATGCTATGTTATTAGACTTGTTAATGATGCTAGATATTCATATGCTACTGAATTTCTTATATTTTCAACAAGATAAAGGATGATAGTCTGGCTAATGACAATAGTTATTATCTACTCCTTTATGTATTTTGTTAATCATCAGTACTGCTAAGCATATTTGTTATGTCTGATTAAATTGCTTATCTGTTTAGTTACTTGAAAATGTTGTAATTAATAAATGTTGCTGGAGGTTAGATCTCTTGCTGGGACATGGGTCTCACCCTTGTGGTTTGCAACATTTTTTTAGGTAATCAGAAGTGATAAAAACAAACATGTGGAAGCAAAGAGAAGCTACAACAATGAATCTTTGGGAATGTTGATTAGATGTCTAGTGTGTCCTAGAGTCTTCCCTGAACTCTCAGGTCCGGGCAGGAAAAGTTTGTATATGGTATTTCAAACGAATCAAACTTTTATTAGCATATTAATGCTTGTTTGTGTGGCATATACGAATATTGTTCTCCTATGCATATATGTTGTGGCTAAGGCGATAGAATTATTGTATCAAATTCTTGGCATAGTATGGATAAAAGAAAGATGTTATTGTATCAAATTCTTGGCATAGTATGGATAAAAGAAAGATGTTGGGCTCTTATGCAAATGTTTCTGAGTAGGTGCTGATTTTGAAATCAGTTTTAATTTACCCATATTTTTGGGCATTTGATTAATTAGCGATCGATTGTGCTTTATGTATTGAGTACGCTCATTTAGTGTAATAGGTTCTCACATGGTTAGTGAGATGACATGTTCACTTGGTGAATTGATCGGTTCGATTGGACCGAACGAGCATGGTTGGGTTGTTTGAATTTTTGAGAAAAGTTTTTCATTTCACTTGTACAATTCCATTGGGACAAGAAATTATGTTTGTTATATTTTAAATGAAAGAGGAAAGTAAATTGGTGTCAAGTCAGGAATGTGAAACGACCAGTTCAACTAGTGAACCGATCGGCTCACACTCCCACCTGACCTATTCGTTTATGAAATGACTGGTTCGGCTGCCGCAGTGCAATCCATTTATGGAAATTCAGGACTCTTCTACTCCCACTTTAGTCCCACATTGCCTGAGGCTGAGAACCCTATCACTGACACCTCCTATATATAGAGGGGTACATGGGGCTTCTCAGAGAGCACAACTCAGAACATCAGTTGCTCCACAGAATTGTTGTCCTCTTTGGTTGTGGTAACCGAGAGATCCCAAGCAAGTTCTACATGTCCAGGGAGGAACAACGAGGGAAAGACAACTATAGGACATCAACTAGTTGTGGGAGAGTGTGTCAGTGACTAATACACTGACAGAAGAGGATGACTCCTTCAGTGTCCTGTACGACAGGATGACTAGAGTTCCTTGTGGTCCGTATGGACTATCTATAGAGGTGGGAGGTTTCTTCCACTCAGAAGGACGACAGTCAACCACAGTGAGGGCTATCAATTTGAACAAGATAGTGGGAGGGATAATTAATTGAAGGCCTAATTATATCATCAAAATTTTCAAATCAATCAAATTATGTAAAAAGAGTTTTGGACTAAAATTGCATATTTCCTTTTTGTAAAAAAATGACTATTAACAATAATCACTTTTCGTTGTGATTGGTCCTTGAGAAGGATAAGCTATATGGGAATAATTTCCACGACTGGTATAGGACATTGAGAATTGTTCTCACTCAAGAGAGTAAGATCTATGTTCTAGATACACCAGTGCCAGAAGAACCCACTCCTACCACACCAAAGGCAGAAAGGGATGCTTACAGGAAGCATACTAAAGATGCCATTGATGCGAAGTGCTTGATGATGTGCTCAATGAACTATGAGTTGCAGAGGCAACATGAGAACATGGATGTCATTGGGATGGTTCAACATATCAAGAACATGTATCAATACCAAGCACAACAAGAGAGATATGATGTCTCCAGGGCACTATTCAAGTGCATCATGATAGAAGGAGATCCAGTTAGTCCTCACACACTCAAGATGATTGGGTATGTGGATAACCTAACAAGACATGGATTCCCTCTGAGCCAAGAGTTGGCTACTGATGCGATACTGCAATCGTTGCCAGAATCTTATAGTCAATTTGTGATGAACTACAACATGAACAACTTTGACAAGCCATTGATAGAGTTGTTGTGCATGTTGAGGATAGTCGAGGCACAAATGAAGAAAGACAAACCCAAATTTGTGATGTTGATCAGTAAATTGAAGAGTAAGTCTAAAGGCAAGGGCAAGGGCAAAGCAAAGAAGAGTTCTGATGCTAGCCAACAACCCAAGTCATCTTCAGCTCTCAAGGCTAAAGGAGGGGTGAACAAGGGAGGCAAATGTCACCATTATCAAGAGCTAGGACATTGGACGAGAAATTTCCCTCTCTATCTAGATGAACAAAAGAAGAAGAAGGAGGGAATGGAAGTCTCCACCTCATGTATCATCAAATAAACTTGGAACACTTCTTTAATATGAGGTATATGATACCAAGACATATATCTGACATATATGATATGTAGGATCTGAAAAGAATTGATGGCCTTTGTGAAAGGACCAAGAAGGAGCACTAATCATTGGAGCAAGTGTTGCTGCCATTGATAGGAGTACCTTTCAGTTTATTTCCGCCGAAAGGGCATGTAATAGAGTTATGAATTGTTGTTTAATTTTGCCAATAAATAGAAAAACTTTATTTCTTCATCTTGTAATGACAAGGATGGCTATCAATAAAGTTGATGTTTCAAATTCAAAGATATGATCTTTTGTGGAAATGCCTTATTTATCTTGTGGTACATGGTATGCATAAGATAAAATGATACCTAAAAGTTATTGATGACTCAAACAATTAATTAAACATTGTCATGAGAAATTCATCTCTAGTTCCCATGTTGATGGATAGACCTAGATTCTTTTGGTTAGTGAACCATTAAGAGATATGAATGTATTGGGCATGATAACAAGTCAATCTTCACTAGATGGAGTGGGAGAATGACTATTCTATCAAGTATAATACATATTGATGTATTTATATAACCTATTGGAATAAATGCTAATGCTTCAGACGGTGTTTATTGAAATACCAATATGAATATCTTGAAGTGTTCAAAAATATCACAAATGAAGTACAAACTTGGTAAAAGTATTAACTCTTTGATGTGATCAATGAATGGGGTACTTAAACCAAATGTTTGAGGACCTTGTGAGTAATTATAATGGGGTATCGTAGAGATCTAATGATGTATAAATCTAAGAAGGAATCATATTCTAAAGAGTTAGAGCATGATCATTAAATAACCAATCTTCTAGAATTCTACTAAAAGAACATGCTTAACACTAAAATAAAGGAGATTAAGAATCACAAGTTTTGTGGATTTTCAAAGTTCCTTATGTAACAGATACACCTCATATATCTCGGTGATGAATTGGTCATATGATGAACCAATAATCTAGATGATGTTGAGGGACCTAATTTTGAGTCATGGCTTGAGGCCATAAGATCCAAAATGAATTCTGTGTGAACCAATTAAGGTATGACCTTATGGCAGCACTTGATTGGGATAAAACCCATAAATGCAATTGGGTCTTAAGAGTTAATACTAGCATGGATGACATTTAGAGAAAGGATCATGCTTGATGTTAGAACTTGAAAGACTATGAAATTTGGCATATGGATATTAAAACCACATTCCTGGTAGGAATAAGATAAGGTTGTGTAAATGACACAACCTAAAGGGTTTTATGAATCCAATAATACAAATGTTGTCTATAAGTTATAAGGGATTAATCAATATGATTGATTAAATATAAGCAACTCATAATTGGAGTCTTTACTTTGATTATATAGTCAAAAGGTTTGACTGATATATTGAAATAAAGAAGGGATGTGTGATTACAAAGATTTAGTGGCATCGTATTCACATTCCACATGATGATGAGCAATAAAATGTTCTAAAATGGAAACTGGTGTGGAAATACCTTCTTTAAGGGAAGATAGAGAAATGTCCTATGTGATAAGAATAGAGACCTATAGATATAGTTCTCGAAAACCTCTTGACCTGGTAAAGAGAGAGCATACATTGGAAATCTATACTAAAGGGTTCAGTATGCACAGATTCAGTGGGAGAAAACTTGTCCATGTTACATAGAGTTAGTATCTCAGATGCCAAGTGTCCCAAATTCTAACAAATAATAGGAACACATAGATAGATATGGATCTATCATGTATGTAATCATCCCATTATCTTGTATTTATTAGATATGACATGAAAATATGCATTCATCATCTTGTATGTATTGGACATGATAATATGATTTGCTCATCTTGTTAACTCGTGTGACGAGTGGATCTCTGTCTACTTCTAATGAGGGTCACTGGAATACCATGAAGGACTTGTTTGGTACTTATGAAGTACTAGTTCTATGGTAATATAAGGAAGAGTTGGGTGTAAAGAGTTACACCGATGCAAGCTTCCAAAAGGACATAAAATGATCACAAAATATAAAATATAAAAGTGAATATGAGTTGATAAATGGAAACATTTCAATTTAAAAGACATTTAATTATAAAAGGGAATGTCGAGTATCCTTGTGTTATGAACGACAGAGGATACTATATGGATCTAGAAGTTCATAAAGATGAACTTATAGATATTCCAACCATTTATAACAAGTAGTAATACTGAGTCAAACAATGGAGCTACATGTTAGGAAAGGAATATCAGATCACATATTATGGCAACTCCATCTCATACGATATGTCATACAGTGAAGAGATGTGAAACATACAATGTACCAACTAAAGCAAAGTGTTGCTAACTCACTGCGTTAGCACTGGAGCAGTAGAAACATGTGGGACATGTTTGGAGAACACTAAGAATATGATTCAAAGGTGATTGGCTTGTAGTGCAAGTGGGAGTCTATTGGTATGTATGACCTAAGAGCCAATCATAGGATGATTGGATTGGGATACATTATGACTTATTTGATAAGTATCAATGGCAAGCTTCCAATTTATTATGGTTCAATCAGTTATGAGATAATGATACAACAGAATGAATGTCTAGAGAATGATAGTACTCAATGACATATGTCTTTAGGTTGAGGACATGAAGAATGAGATCTTACAGATGCTAAAACTTTGCACATTCTTGTTTTGTCCCTAGTCAGATGTCATTGTGGAAGGTTGATAGACAACAATGACGCAACAAGACTAGAGTGTGTGTTGGTTGATGGCAGAGTCTCATTAGTCATGATATGTTATATCAACCAAGCACATAGATACATGTTAGAAAACAATGTATTGGACAGACCCGCCATGAGAGTGACACATGGAACCATGACATGGTAGTCACAGTCAGCTCTCACAGTGATGGTGGTGATTGTGATTCTTAGACCTGAAATTGCTACACTCATCACAAGTCATTGGGTACACTTTGACATCACCAAACGCAGTCATGCAATATGGATTGTTATAAAGGTGATGATTGTGTGACTTTGACATATGGGGTTTTTACTGTGAGTGATAGATATGAGATTTGTCCCTCCTGGGGGAGTATGATGTCCATAGTAACATGATAAGCGAGATTGAGAAAGGAATGCACATGCATGTGCGAGTCAATATGTGATATTGATGGAACACATATCTCAGACAGTTTGCATTGGATCAAGGAACATGAATGAACATTGAAAGGATGACAGTTCCATGCCTTGAGTTCATTCAGGATATTAGAGGCAAAGGAATTATACATTCACTAGAACACCAAATACAGACTGTAGGATTGAAAGTTGTTGTCCAACTTTCCTTTTCACTTGGCTAGCTCTGATGTGTGACTAGGCACCGCTCTTTGCTTGTGATGTCATAAGCTAGGTATGAACATTCACTACCAATGTGAAATAAGACCTATAGGGTCACACACAAAGGATTTACCTGGAAGAGGAGTTTATCCATGAACAATGTTTGGATTGATTACTAAATGTGTTTAGGTACTCAATAAAATATTCAATCAATTGACTTGACTCAGAATCATCAAGTGCAAGTGTTGAACTAACTGATTTGAGTGTCAGATTGATTGGGAACTACATTGATTGTGTTCTATACAATATGGACCACCAAACAACTGGTTCACTGGATGAGCCGATCAACTCATGGTTAGTGAGATGACTGGTTCACTTGGTGAACCGGTTGGTTCGACTGGACTGAACGAGCAAGGTTGGGTTGTTCCAATTTGTGAGAAACGTTTTTCATTTCAGTGGTACATTTTGATTGGGACAAGAATTGATCTTTGTATTAATTGGAAATGAAAGAGGAAATTCAATTGGAGGTGAGTAAGGAATGTGAAATGATTGGTTCAACTGGTGAACCGATCGACTTACACTCCCAACCGACTGGTTCATTTGTGAAACAACTGGTTCGGCAGTGACAGTGCAATCAATTCATGGAAATTTCATACCCTTATACTCCCACTTTAGTCCCACATTGCTCGGGGATGAGATCCTTGACCCTGAATGCTACTATATATAGAGGGGTACTGGGGGCTTCTTAGAGAGCACAACTCAGAACATCAGTTGCTCTGCAAAGTTGTTGTCCTCTCTGGTTATGGTAATCGAGAGCCCAAGTAAGTTCTATCCGTCCAGGGAGGAACAACGAGGGAAAGACAACTACAAGACATCAATTGGTTGTGGGAGAGTGTCTCGGTGACTAGTACATCGACATAAGGGGACAACTCCTTCTAGTGTCCTATAGGACAGGATGACTAGAATTCCTGGTGGTCTGTGTAGACTATCTATGTAACATCCCTGACCTGGGTTATGTTTTAACCCTAGGTGTTTTGATTAAGAAATATGATTATATGCTTAATCCTATCTTGTGAAAAGTAATTAGGGATCATGAGGAACTTATGTTTCAATTTTGGTCATGTTTGGACAATGTTGAAGCAATGTTTGCTTATGTTGGACTAATGTGAAAATTACCCAAGTTGAGGGGTTTAAGTACAAATTGTGCATGATAATATGTTCCTCATGTGTTGAAGTATCATGAGAGTGAAAATGATGCTGAGGTATGGCTTATGGAGGCCTGAATACCAAGAAAGAGCTAATAAAGCAATGTTTGTGCATGAAAACCTATTTTTGGTGTAGTGCAATTTACCCAAACCCTAGGGTTCGATATGCAAATTACCACTTCAATAAGCCTAATGATTCTTGGCATCATGTAGAGAAAAGAAAATGAGAGGGGCGCCTCATTTGAATTAAGTTGGAGGAGAGAGAATCTTGATATTAAAATAATCAAGATTTAATCCTAATTGAAACCCTAACTCGATTTAGGGCAAAAATGAATGTATTAATTAAAGGGCCTTCAACCAAAATTATAATGGTGGAATTCAGATGTATGTGTGACCGTCCTTGAGCTTTACAAGGATCGAAAATATCTTTTTTTGAGGGTATGTAGAGACTATTTATTCACCCCGCTCTGTACTGCAGTAGAAGATAAAAGGATCGAAAATATCTGAAGTAGGTGAAATTCCACTCACCTTATTCTAAAGAAAAGAATTTCCACTCAAAAAGACATATTAATATTATAATGGATTAAGGTGCTTATTTTCGTTTCCCTTAATCCATGGATAATGGAAGGGAGTTTGGTGGCTTTGAGTTGCCTTTGTATGCAAGCAAACCAAGGAGGAAGAGGTGGTACCATTTTTGGAATTAATTGATTTTTATAAAGACATTTTCTCTTTCATCAATTTCTTATAAAAGAGCCTTTTCCAAACCACCCAAGGGACTTTTTCGGATTTCCTTTCTTCCCCTTGCTTGAAAAACCGACCAAGAAGGCTAAGAACAGCAGGGAGCACGTCCTCAACCTGTTGGTAAGCCTTTGATCTTCGTTCTTCATGATTTCATGGTGAAAATCATAAAACAATACATGATTTCTTCATTTCTTCACTCCATCTTCAACCCTAGCCGATCCTTTTACTCCAAAAGCTTGAGAAACGACCTTGGGAGGTTGCTAGAGCTTCAACCACCATTGGAGCCGTGAAGCTTGGAGCTTGGGATCAGAATTGAAGGCGGGTTTTATAACTTGAACCCTTTTACATTGTTATTCAACCATTAATCTTGTAATTTCAAAGATTCCTTCATTATCTTGATTAATTGCTGGTTGAAATTGATTAATTCATGAAATCAAAAGTTGTTAGAACTTCAGGGACGAATCTTGATGATGATGACATCATCATAAGTACACACCTCCCCAAATATCTTGGGCAAATGGTTTGGAAGTTGGGACCAAACGGTTTCATCAAACAGTTTGGTGTTCAAACAGTTTGCAAACCGTTTGGGAGAAAAGAGTTTCAAAACCGTTTGGGGGAGTTGACCAAGGGTTTACCGTTTGGTAATCCTGTTCCTAATTGTGTTGGTTGATAACCCTCCAAATTTTAGGGATTAACTCCAAAGGAATCGTGAGTTGAAGGCTAATCAATTAGGCAAACATAATTGGATTAAGTGCTGATTTTTCAGCTTGATTAATTTAACTTTTGGGGAAAACGGTTTCAAAACCGTTTGAGTGAGTTGCCCAAGAGTTAACCGTTTGAGATTCCTGTTCATAATTATGTTGGATAATGACTCACCAAATTTGAGGGGTTAATTCCCAAGGAATCATGAGTTGAAGGCTAATCAATTAGGCAAACCCTAATTGAAATTAGTGCTGAAATTCCAATGAGTTGATTTGAGATTTTGGGTTGATTAGCCCAAACGGTTTCAAAACCGTTTGGGGATTACCCAAACGGTTTCAAAACCGTTTGGGGATTACCCAAACGGTTTCAAAACCGTTTGGGGATCACCCAAGACCATTTGGATATCTGGGGTTAAGTATGGTTGCCTATTTGAAGGCCCAAAGTTACCAAGTTACAAAGCAATCAATTGCTGATTTGTTGATCAACTCAATAGACCAAACCTTGATGAAATTTCACTAAAATCCAAGGGTTGGATGAGTCAAACGGTCTCAAGACCGTTTGGAGCTAATCCAAACGGTCTCAATACCGTTTGGTGGTCACCCAAGACCGTTTGGAGGTGTAGGGGTGAGTAAGGTTAAGCAATTGATGATCCAATGATACTAAGTTAAAGTGTAATCAATTGCTGATTTGGTGATCAATCCAATGATCCAAACCCTAATTGGTTGACTTAGATTTTGATGATATGATGGGAAAACGGTCTCAAGACCATTTGGAGGTCATCCAAACGACCTCAAGACCGTTTTGGGTCAGTTCATGTTCAATTTGGATGATGGTTCAAAGGTTTCAAAGTAACTAATCTTGCATTGATTAGTGTTGAAGGATTATCGATTCCAAACCCTAATTCAATTGACTCAAGCCCTAATTGATAATTAATTGAGGGTCAATTGAGGGTCAAATCAGTTGAAGGTTGACCTAATTAACTCAATTGAAGTATGACGATAGGTCCAATTGATGATTGGTTCCATGAATTCAATGATTGAAGGAATCAACATTGGAAACCCTAATCCAATTTTATTGGTTGAGACCATATCTGGTCCATGCGGTTTTGAGGAGGTTTGGACCAAATGGTCTCAAGACCGTTTGGAGACTTAGGTGGTTTCAAGGTCAAGTAGTGTTATGCAATCAAAGGTTCAAATGGTTAATCCAATTAAGTACCTATTGTAATTGAAGGATTAATTGGTTAATACAATTCAGAACCTAATGCAATTGAAGGTCCAATTGATTAACCTAATTGAGTACCTATTGCAATTGAAGATTCAAATGGTCAATTCAATTGGATACCTTATGTAATGGAGGTCCAATGTGATTGAATGCCTTGAGAATCAAGATGATGAATGATCCATTCATCCAATGTTGATTAGTAATGATAATCAATGAAGGCATAAAGGTTGAAACCCTAATAGTACCTAAGTGATTAGTGCCAATTAAGGGATGAACCCTAATTGCTTATAGGATCAATGACTTGGTACACTATGTTAAGTATAGTAGTATGTACTTAATGGAAGGGTTGATATGAACTAATCAAGTTGAGATGATGATAGCATGAATTCATATATGAATATGATTCATGTGGTGATTAAGGGTATGATCCTCAAAGTAGAGAGATCATGAAACCCTAATCATGAACATTAACCCTAATCGACAGGGTTATTGTGTTCTAACCCTAATTGAGCACAATTCTAAATGAAACCCTAATTGAGGGTGTATCCTTGTGAAACCCTAATCCAGGGTGTATCTTGGTGAAACCCTAATTGAGGGTGTATCCTTGTGAAGCCCTAGTTGAGGGTGTAACCATGTGAAACCTGGTTGAGGGTGTATCTGCGTGAAACCCTAGTTGAGGGTGTATCCTTGTGAAACCCTAGTTGAAGGTGTATCTATGTGAAGCCTAATCCTAATAATGGAATAGAAGTTGATACCCTGAAAAGGGAAGAATCTAATGTGGTTGTTTATAGGCAACTTTATAATAAAGCAATGCCTTAAACTAAGATAAGTCCATAACCTGTGAGATAGTTGGACAATTCTAATGTGTGGCCTATGCACTATATGCTAAGGGTGAGTATTTGGTGATGGAATGTATTAAGAGGGGAAATACCTTAATACAGGATAAATTTGGTTAACTCAAGAGGGTCTGAAATGATGAGAAAATGATACATCAAGATATGATGGTTAACACATTCAGAACTTTAGGGTTTATATACCTTGATATACTCCAAATCCAAAATAATTGGTTAAGAAATATATGAAGTGTGATATGCAACTATTACAATGAAATGTAATGAGTTGTTGCACTTGATGAGTGTTAATTAATGCACCTTGAAAATGGGGTTAAGCCCAAATGATGAGTATGATGTAGTCATACCATGATGAGGATGCGAAATGAACTCATACCTTGAACTAATGATCATTAATGCTATATGATGAGACTAATGATCTTGAATAAATATTTATGATATCTTTGAATAAGTTGTTGCCTAGTGAGAGGTGATAAGATGTGAATGGCCTTGTGAGCCATGTGAATAAGTTGTTGCCTAGTGAGAGGTGACAAGATGTGCATGGCCTGATGAGCCATGTGTGATGCTTGGGTAACAAGTATCATGTATACCTTGGTCAGATGACCTGAAGGTGATAGTTACCTAATAAATGGTAATGATGCTCAATGATGAGTAAAGGGTTTAAATACCCAGAGCCATATGATTATGGTGATGAGAATGTGAAGGGATGAGAATTCCCAGTATTGAAATGAGGGACTGAGTTCCCAGCGTCTTTGAAAGACTGATAAGTATCTGATGAAAGTAATACATGTTTCTTTACAACATTGTTGTAATAAGTCTTGTTTGAGAACTTGGCTGATGCTAAAAGAATATGAGAATGTACTTAATAAATCAAGTGAAATCTATTCATGTAGTGCTCTGACCATAGATCCATCATCCTCAGGAATAGGTGATGGTGAAACAGGTTGCTCCGCGGCATATCCTGGATTTCACATATTTTTGAATATGCGGGGGTAAATGGGCGAAAACATCCTTACGTCCTCTTGAAGAGATTGATGGAAGGTAAACAAGAAACCTCTCAATCCTTCATGAATATGTCGGGATGGATGTATCACGAATCTCTCGATGATTGGGTTAGATGGTGTACACATCTCCCAATGATACTTAATGTCAGAACGAGGAGATAAACAAGAAATCTCTCGATTGGCGATGAGAGTGCAGTTGACGCTGTAACTCTGTAGTGAAGGTGTCAGTATACCGTGGCTAGCTAGTTAGCAGAGACACGAGATGTCCTACATGTGGTCTCGTACTGACCGAGATGGATGAGGTCTTAGAGTCCGGCTCTTCCATTGACCTATGTATGGTACCGATTTCGACTCCTAGCAGTGGTCGGTTGGAGTATGAGCGGTATACCTCATCTCCTCAGAGAATAAGTGTGATTGTAAAATGTAATCAGCCGTATAGCATGTTTTCTTAAGGATTGAATACTGAGATTCATTGGCTGATGTTGCATTTCTTTGTGCATTCCTTAGTGGATAAATGTTAATTATGTTTTTTTATATTCTCTGCAAGGTAGACAAATGAATTGCTTATCTACCAAGGGTAGATAAAATGACCTCCTTGAGAATGGAGATTATCTTATTCTGTTCTATGATGAATAATTATGCCTGATAATGTAAAAGTAACCCCTACTTAGTTTTAATTTAATAAACTACAATAACAATGTTTTTTGGCGGAGAGTTATATCTCTCGCTGGGGCAATTTTCAATTGTCTCACCCCCGTGGGAAACATTTTTAGGTATGCATGGGAGGCAAAGAAGAAATCCTAGAACAAGGAAAGAACAACAACAACAACAACAACAAGGACAGCAACAAGATCTCAGGTGGAGATATTGTCTGTCTAGTCATACAGATAGTAGTCCTATGTGTCGTCTCTGTACTCTCAGGTCATCGGAGTTTTTAATGTATCAATCTGAGTTTTGGCTTAGTGCCTCAAAGTTTCTATACTTCCTGTGTATATTTGTTAATAGAGTAGTCAATGTTGTAATCTTTGAGAAGGAATGGTACATGTTGTGTACTTGTGAATGAAGATGAATTTGAAATACTTTGATTCTTGGTTAAAGAGTTTTCCTGTGAATGGATCTCTTTGAAAAAGTTTTAATTTTTAGTGATTTTCGGTAATCCGCTGCAAATGATACGCTTCCGCATTGGTTAATCTTGTTTTCGTAAGTTGGATGCCACAATTTAGTGGTATCATAGCTCTAGGTTTGTTGAGTCTACAGAGACATAGGACTAAGGTAGTAGAGTCTGTTCTGGTGTCATCCAGTGTATCTGATAGTGTCTTCTGCTCATGAGAGAGAAGAAGAACTTAAAGATGATTGGGTCACATGAGGAGGTTGCTACTGAAAGCAGCAATGTTGCACCAAGAAGGGGTGTATGGGAACAGGCAAGAGAGAGACAGTTGCCTAAGAATCCCCTAGTTGATCCAACTATGATAAGAAAATCCTACTTTAAGTATTATTGTTGGAGAATTTAGGGCAACAGTAATGTATATAGTGGATCAAGCATTGGCAGTGTAATCTAGGATTACCAGTCCCAATGATGATGTTTTGAATATCAACAGGATTTATAATTAGCATCAGCAGGCTGAAGCAAAGGAAATGATGAATTTCTGGACTTAAATTGAGTCTGTGCTCAACCTTAGCCTATTGAATCAACCTTTGAGGCAGAGTTAGCCTGAGACAATGAATAATCTATGAATTATGACAAGTTAGACAAGATAATGTCATTCAAATATGTCATCTTATGAATTCTTGGATTAACTGAGAAAGGAAATGATTGAACTTTCATTGTTTAGTCCTATGAGGACTTATGTTTTGCATGGTAAAACATTATAAATGTTTTATGTTGTTCTTATCTCTATAAGAAAAGATGAGGTACAGAAGAGATGCCTGGATGAAATCCAGGGATGTTAAACCTTATGCATGTGATAATATGAAAAGAAGGAGTATGATAGCATACAAAGTGCATACCACTTGATCTCAGTATTTATATACCCTGGCTAGGTATACAACTATTGATGATAAAGTGAGTATGGAAACTCTTAGATTGTAATCTTTTTGATTGCCCTGATCAAGCAGTCATTCTGATACAATCTAATTAGTATCATTAAATAAGAAATATGGAATGAATAAATGTGTGTCATATCCTGAGTATAAGAAAGAGAAACCTGAGGTAGTATCAAAAGAGGATGTGTGTATGCGGAATTAAAAGTATACTCCTCATAAGATAAGAACATGAATAAGGCGATAATATGTGAAGACTAGATAGTATGATGAATAAAATACATCTGTCTTCCTTTATCTGGATTTCGGGGACGAAATCCGTATAAGGGGGGATGATTTGTAACATCCCTGACCTGGGTTATGTTCTAACCCTAGGTGTTTTGATTAAGAAAGATGATTATATGCTTAATCCTATCTTGTGAAAAGTAATTAGGGCTCATGAGGAACTTATGTTTCAATTTTGGTCCTGTTTGGACAATGTTGAAGCAATGTTTGCTTATCTTGGACTAATGTGCAAATTACCCAAGTTGAGGGGTTTAAGTGCAAATTGTGCATGATAATATGTTCCTCATGTGTTGAAGTATCATGAGAGTGAAAATGATGCTGAGGTATGGCTTATGGAGGCCTGAATCCCAAGAAAGAGCTGATAAAGCAATGTTTGTGCATGAAAACCTAGTTTTGGTGTAATGTGCAATTTACCCAAAACCTAGGGTTCAATATGCAAATTACCACTTCAATAAGGTCCCTAATGATTCTTGGCATCATGTAGAACAAATAAAATGAGAGGGGAGCCTCATTTGAATTAAGTTGGAGGAGAGAGAATCTTGATATTAAAATAATCAAGATTTAATCCTAATTGAAACCCTAACTCGATTTAGGGCAAAAATGAATGTATTAATTAAAGGGACTTCAACCAAAATTAAATGGTGGAATTCATATGTATGGGTGACCGTCCTTGAGCTTTACAATGATCGAAAATATCTTAAGTAGGTGAAATTCCACTCACCTTATTATAAAGAAAAGAATTTCCACTCAAAAAGACATATTAATATTATAATAGATTAAGGTGCGTATTTTCTTTTCTCTTAATCCATGGATAATGGAAGGGAGTTCGGTGGCTTTGAGTTGCCTTTGTATTCAAGCAAACCAAGGAGGAAGAGGTGGTACCATTTTTGGAATTAATTGATTTTTATAAAGACATTTTCTCTTTCATCAATTTCTTATAAAAGAGCCTTTTCCAAACCACCCAAGGAATTTTTCAGATTTCCTTTCTTCCCCTTGCTTGCAAAACCGACCAAGAAGGCTAAGAACATCAGGGAGCACGTCCTAAACCTTTTGGTAAGCCTTTGATCTTCGTTCTTCATGATTTCATGGTGAAAATCATAAAACAATACATGATTTCTTCATTTCTTCACTCCATCTTCAACCCTAGCCGATCCTTTTACTCCAAAATCTTGAGAAACGACCTTGGGAGGTTGCTAGAGCTTCAACAACCATTGGAGCCGTGAATCTTCGAGCTTGGGATCAGAATTGAAGGCGGGTTTTATAACTTGAACCCTTTTACATTGTTATTTAACCATTAATCTTGTAATTTCAACTATTCCTTCATGATCTTGATTAATTGCTGGTTGAAATTGATTAATTCATGAAATCAAAAGTTGTTAGAACTTCAGGGACGAAGCTTGATGATGATGAAATCATCATAAGAACACACCTCCCCAAATATCTTGGGCAAACGGTTTGGAAGTTGGGACCAAACAGTTTCACCAAACTGTTTGGTGTTCAAACGGTTTGCAAACCGTTTGGGAGCAAACGGTTTCAAAACCATTTGGGGGAGTTGACCAAGGGTTTCCCGTTTGGGAATCCTGTTCCTAATTATGTTGTTTGATAACCCTCCAAATTTGAGGGATTAAATTTAAAGGAATCGTGAGTTGAAGGCTAATCAATTAGGCAAACCTAATTGGATTAAGTGCTGATTTTTCAGCTTGATTAATTTAACATTTGGGGAAAACAGTTTCAAAACCGTTTGAGTGAGTTGACCAAGAATTGAACGTTTGTGATTCCTGTTCCTAATTATGTTGGATAATGACTCACCAAATTTGAGGGGTTAATTCAGAAGGAATCGTGAGTTGAAGGCTAATCAATTGGCAAACCCTAATTGAAATTAGTGCTGAAATTCCAATGAGTTGATTTGAGATTTTGGGTTGATTAGCCCAAACGGTTTCAAAACCATTTGGGGATCACCCAAGACCGTTTGGAGATCTGGGGTTAAGTATGGTTTCCTATTTGAAGTCCCAAAGTTACCAAGTTACAAAGCAATCAATTGCTGATTTGTTGATCAACTCAATAGACCAAACCTTGATGAAATTTCACTAAAATCCAAGGGTTGGATGAGCCAAACGGTCTCAAGACCGTTTGGAGCTCATCCAAATGGTCTCAGTACCGTTTGGTGGTCACCCAAGACCGTTTGGAGGTCTAGGGGTGAGTAAGGTTAAGCAATTGATGATCCAATGATACTAAGTTAAAGTGTAATCAATTGCTGATTTGGTGATCAATCCAATGATCCAAAACCTAATTGGTTGACTTGGATTTTGATGATATGATAAGAAAACGGTCTCAAGACAGTTTGGAGGTCATCCAAATGACCTCAAGACCGTTTGGGTTCAGTTCATGTTCAATTTGGATGATGGTTCAAAGGTTTCAAAGTAACTAATCTTGCATTGATTAGTGTTGAAGGATTATCGATTCCAAACCCTAATTCAATTGACTCAATCCCTAATTGATAATTGATTGAGGGTCAATTGAGGGTCAAATCAGTTGAAGGTTGACCTAATTAACTCAATTGAAGTATGAGGATAGGTCCAATTGATGATTGATTCCATGAATTAAATGATTGAAGGAATCAACATTGGAAACCCTAATCCAATTTGATTGGTTGAGACCATATCTGGTCCATGCGGTTTTGAGGAGGTTTGGACCAAACAGTCTCAAGACCGTTTGAGTCCAAACGGTCTCAAGACTGTTTGGGGCCAAACGGTCTCAAGACCGTTTGAGACCAAACGGTCTCAAACCGTTTGGAGACTTAGGTGGTTTCAAGGTCAAGTCGTGTTATGCAATCGAAGGTTCAAATGGTTAATCCAATTAAGTACCTATTGTAATTGAAGGATTAATTGGTTAATCCAATTGAGAACCTAATGCAATTGAAGGGCCAATTGATTAACCTAATTGAGTACCTATTGCAATTGAAGATTCAAATGGTCAATTCAATTGGATACCTTATGTAATGGAGGTCCAATGTGATCGAATGCCTTGAGAATCAAGACGACAAATGATCCATTGATCCAATTTTGATTAGTAATGATAATCAATGAAGGTATAAAGGTTGAAACCCTAATAGTACCTAAGTGATTAGTGCCAATTAAGGGATGAACCCTAATTGCTTATAGGATCAATGACTTGTTACACTATGTTAATTATAGTAGTATGTACTTAATGGAAGGGTTGATATGACCTAATCAAGTTGAGATGATGATAGCATGAATTCATATATGAATATGATTCATGTGGTGATTAAGGGTATGATCCTTAAAGTAGAGAGATCATGTAACCCTAATCATGAACATAAACCCTAATCAACAGGGTTATTGTATTCTAACCCTAATTGAGGGCAATTCTAAATGAAACCCTAATTGAGGGTGTATCCTTGTGAAACCCTAATCGAGGGTGTATCTTGGTGAAACCCTAATTGAGGGTGTATCCTTGTGAAGCCCTAGTTGAGGGTGTAACCTTGTGAACCCTGGTTGAGGGTGTATCCACGTGAAACCCTAGTTGAGGGTGTATCCTTGTGAAACCCTAGTTGAAGGTGTATCTATGTGAAGCCTAATCCTAATAATGGAATAGAAGCTGATACCCTGAAAAGGGAAGTATCTAATGTGGCTGTTTATAGGCAACTTTATAACAAAGCAATGCCTTAAACTAAGATAAGTCCATATCTTGTGAGATAGTTGGACAATTCTAATGTGTGGCCTATGCATTATATGCTAAGGGTGAGTATTTGGTGATGGAATGTATTAAGAGGGGAAATACCTTAATACATGATAAAGTTGGTTAACTCAAGAGGGTCTGAAATGATGAGAAAATGATACATCAAGATATGATGGTTAACACATTCAAAACTTCAGGGTTTATATACCTTGATATACTCCAAACCCAAAATAATTGGGTAAGAAATATATGAAGTGTGATATGCAGCTATTACAATGAAATGTAATGAGTTGTTGCACTTGATGAGTGTTAATTAATGCACCTTGAAAATGGGGTTAAGCCCAAATGATGAGTATGATGTAGTCATACCATGATGAGGATGCGAAATGAATTCATACCTTGAACTAATGATCAGTAATGCTATATGATGAGACTAATGATCTTGAATAAATATTTATGATATCTTTGAATAAGTTGTTGCCTAGTGAGAGGTGACAAGATGTGAATGGCCTTGTGAGCCATGTGAATAAGTTGTTGCCTAGTGAGAGGTGACAAGATGTGCAGTGGCCTGATGAGCCATGTGTGATGCTTGGGTAACAAGTATCATGTATACCTTGGTCAGATGACCTGAAGGTGATTGTTACCTAATAAATGGTAATGATGCTCAATGATGAGTGAAGGGCTTAAATACCCAGAGCCATATGATTATGGTGATGAGAATGTGAAGGGATGAGAATTCCCAGTATTGAAATGAGGGACTGAGTTCCCAGGGTCTTTGAAAGACTGATAAGTATCTGATGAAAGTAATACATGTCTCTTTACAGCATTGTTGTAATAAGTCTTGTTTGAGAACTTGGCTGATGCTAAAAGAATATGAGAATGTACTTAATAAATCAAGTGAAATCTATTCATGTAGTGCTCTGACCATAGATCCATCATCGTCAGGAATAGGTGATGGTGAAACAGGTTTCTATATTGCCTGTGTATATTTGTTAACAGAGTAGTCAATGTTGTAATCTTTGAGAAGGAATGGTACATGTTGTGTACTTGTGAACCAGGATGAATTTGAAATACCTTGATTCTTGGTTAAAGAGTTTTCCTGTGAATGGATCTCTTTGAAAAAGTTTTAATTTTTAGTGATTTTCGGTAATCCGCTACAAATGATACGCTTCCACATTGGTTAATCTTGTTTTCGTAAGTTGGATGCCACAATATATAGCAGTGGGAGGTTTCTGTCGCTCAGGAGGACAAAAGTCAACCACAGTCCAGGTTAGGGTCAGGAGATGCACAGATGCTATCAAAGACTAGGTGGTTGAAGACCACACTAGCTACAAGGTATTGTCACTGAGCAAGCCTTAGGACCATGTACATATTGCCAAAACCATTTTTCCTATTTAATAGTCGTTGATGCAATCTGTGGTTATGGTTTTTGTTTCCGATGCCTTCTCCCTCACCTAAAACCCAACAGACATGACGTCAACACTAATCATTGATGTAATCGAATTTCTCCATAATTTGAGTGATCTTTCTCACTCGAGCCAATCATATAACTCACCCAATCGGATGATTGGTGAGCCGAGCCGATCAGTTCATAGAGTGAATCAGTTGGTTCACTCTCTAATTCTGTCAGAACTTAGCCAATTCCATTTTTTATCAATGTGACACTCCAACCGGCTGTCTCAATACTTGAGCTGATCAACTGGTGGTTGAGTCAATTGATTTGTTGCTCAAATTGACTACCTAAACACATTTGTAATCAATTCAATCATCATTCATGAAAAACTCCTCTTCCAGCTGAGTACCTTTGTGTGACCCTATAGGTCCCATATCACATTGGCAGTGAATGTCCATAACTAGCTTATGACATCACAAGCAAATAGTGGTGCCTAGTCACGCATCAATGCTACCCAAGTGAATGGAAAGTTGGAGAACAACTTCAACCTACAACATGTGTAAGGTGTTGTAGTAATTGTATAATGTCTTAGTCTCGGATATCCGAAATGAACTTGAGGCATGGAATCGTCATCCTCTCAATGTTCAATCCATGTTCCTTGAACCTAGAGCAAACTATATGATGTAATGGTGACCTCAATATCAGATATTGATTCACATGTGCATGCGCTTGCATTTCTCAGTCTCATTAATCAAGTGTCCATAGACATCAAACTCTAGAAGCAGGGACAAATTCCATCTACATCACTCCCAATCTATCCCCATGTGTTATAGCTACCCAATCATCACCTTTATGACAATCCATGTTTCAGGGTTACGTTGGATGATGTCAAACTATACCGAACAACATGTGATGAGTATAGTGACTTCAGGTATAAGAATCACAATCACCACCTTCACTGTGAGACATGTCTATGACTTACCCAGTATGGTTTCCATGTGCGACTCTCAAGGTGGGTTTGTCCGATACACTGTTCTCTAACATGTATATATGTGCTTGGTTTGGTATACCATATCATGACTAATGAGATTCTATCATTAACCAACTCACACTCTAGTCTTATGTGTCATTGTTGTCTATCTTCCTTCCACAATAATATCCGACCTGGGACATAATAACAATGTTCATACTCTAAACATCTATGTGATCTCATTCTTCAAGTCATGTACTTGAAGACATACATCATTGAGTAATTGTCATTCTTTAGACATTCATTGTGTTTCCTCATTAACTCATAACTGAGTGAATAAGAATGAATTGGAAGCTTTCCTTTTTTATTATTAATTAAATCCTTTACGTAATATGCCTTCACAATCATCATATGATTGGCTCTTTGGGAATACTTACCAACAGACTCCCACTATCTATGTCAACATGGTGACATTACAGTCACCCAGAATGCCACGGAGTTTAGGATCTTGTAGAAGTATGGCTATGACTGTGATGAATGAAACAAGACAAAGAAGTATATTAGGGGTCTCAAGTAAGATCTGAGCTTTGCTTTGTCAGGATGTTGACAACGTACCCTACAAGGTGCCCTAGATTCTTCTCGAGAATTAGAAGACCAATTAGGAAGAGCAAAGAGGAAAGATAGCTACTCTCATAACCACAACAACTCCAATCATCATGACAAGAAGAGGATAGCTCTAGCTGAGGTTTTTCTAAATTAGAATGCAAAGACCCAATGTGCAAAGTGCTCCAAGTACCACTTGGGGGAATGCATGTTTGGGATAGGAGTTTGTTATGCATTTGGTGAGATAGGCCACATTAGACATAATTGCCCCAAGTTTTAGAAAAATAGCCTAATGTTTATAAACCACCTAGAGAGAAGAGGTACGCTATATTTTTTGCCATGGTAGATGAGTTTGAAGAGGATAAGCTTGAGTAGAGTTTACTAGTATAGTACCTTTTTTTGGAAATGATTGCTACATGAAAATGTTTGGAACTATTGATTCACATGATAATATTAGTTTTGAGTTAAATATGAAAATTTTAAGGTGGTTAGTTTTAATACATTTTGAGAATGAAATTTAATTAAGGTGGGTAGAAAGGTATCGTCCCAAATATTTTCATGGATAATTTAAAAATTTTAATATAGTTTTTCTTAAATAGAATTTTCTAAGGGTCTTAATAAAAAAAGGGTAGAACTAGAATTACTTTTAAATTATAAGGCAATGAGAAATCAAAGGGGACTCATAATCATCTTTTGCCTTTTATGATATATTGCAAACATTTGAACAATAACAATAATTGGTTTTCTATCAAAGAAATATAAATGAAATATAAGTGAAAGTTAGGAGGCAAAAAATCAAAATTTGAAAGTTGATGACTTGTATAGAAGTATTGTTTTCTTTTTATAGCTTTAAGATAAGAAAATCATTAATATCTTTCATTTTCTCTCTCCTTCTAAAAAAACTCCAAAAGGAAAAAAAGTGGGATTATATGACTCTTGAATGAATTAATAATGTTTATCTCAAATTTTGACTCAAAGACTCATAAAGGGAAACATTGTATTAAATTATCTTATCCTTTAATACATTATAATTAAGGTTAATCGAAATTATACAAATTATATAACAAACAAGTACAAAATATAAATCTAATTGTCTAAGAAAATTCTAGACATTCAAATTAAGATACAGTTCAAATTTGAAGTCTTTTGGACCATGTTTGACACTCTAATTAAATTAGGAATGGTTGGAAAATCGTTTTACTAAGAAATTAGTCAAATTTAAATTAATTGCATTGATTTTCATAAAGTCTCAGTCCTTATTGATGTCACACATTAAAGTTTTGATTTTCTTTCTCACACATATGATCTGATCACCCATCCTTGATCCAACGACCGCTATCTCATTCTCTTCCTCTAACTCCTTCATGAGTCAGGAAGCATTTCTCAGACTTTCATTTGATGATCCCTCTCTCCCACATCTCTCCACCTCATTTCAAATTTTCTTCACTAATAACTTCCTCTCTCCCCTCTAAATCTCACAAGAATTTACTCATCTTCCCTCATGGCATGTGGGCGAAACCCCCCAAATAAGCCCCTCTCTACGAGAGGAGTGCAAAGGCTACTATAGATCTTCTCATGCCCATATTTGGAAATGGAATCCACCGCATTCCATCACCCTTCCCTCCCCCACTTTCAATTTCACCCCTCATGCCTCCGAACTCGAGGACCTTCTTGTCCTTCTTCTATAGTGAGGCGACCCAGTGCATGCTGCTTCGACCACACCAGTTCAATTGCGACAGCCGTAAGCATCCTCGACATATGTTCTTCACTTTTAGATCATGATTTTTACTTGTCCTGTTCCCAATCGCCAAACCTCATAGGTTCCAGCGAAGGTTCTAGAGCCACTCGTCTTGACACATTAGTGCTTCCTTGGCTCATTTTCCTTTTTAAACGTATTTTCTAAGCCTCGTCAGTGCTTCGCCTAGCTTTCCTGACTTGGTTTTGCTAACTTCCAATGATCGCTCATCCTTGTGATCTCCTGTCGAGATTATGATATGGAGATACTAATTCGACTCTCACCTGGCCTCGACTTTGCACTCGCTAGCCTCAGTTTAGAGCAAGGAAGTCACCTGAGGTATCAAGTTTTCACGAACAACTACCCTCAACGAGCTGTGATTAGAGTTTGACATCCAGATACTTGGTCTCACACCAAGAATCACATGGGAACAAGCCAGGTCATGTATTGACCTTGGTGTCCCTGTGGTTTTAATCACTTTATTATTATCATATGGGTAGTTTTGTCTTTTAGATTATATTTCTTTTTAGTTGTTGACACAGATTTTGACTGCTGAGTTGGAGTAGGTCTGAACCATGCATCAGGCTTTGATTGGGAAATGTAGTAAACGGGCTCCACTCCACTCACTTTGGATAATAGTGCCTACATGGAATTTTCTTAATTTCTGATTGGCCAATTTTCCAAAAGTCATAGTAATTCATTGGATGCTCAGAAAAGTGAGAAAAATATGTATTCAAAATGGATTTTCATAAAATCTAAATATCGAGGTTTTAGAGTCTGTTTTGAAATTTCCAAACCTTGGTTTCAAGGAAAAAGTAAATTAGGGTTTAATGTTAAGGGTAAGATACATATTAATATGAAACTTGTTGCGTACAAGATAATTAGGGTTCCCAAACCCCAAGATCACAAATAGGTTTTCCTCAACCTAGGAGGAGCATAAGATCTTCTCTAATTGCAAGGTAAGTGGTCCATGCAAATTGAGCATAGTTAATGGTTGGTTTATATATGTATGTATGACATATAATGAATGATATGCTTGTATAATTTACTATTCTGATTTCTAAAAGTCTATAAATTTATAATAAATTGATTTTTAAGTATATGGTCAATATTATTGTATCAATTTGTGCATTTAAGAGTAAATAATAGGAATTAGGAAAGAGTTCCTAAGAGAAATAAAATAATAAAAGTAAACTTATATAGGGTCCTCATTAAGAGGCTCCTCTGAGAAAACTTAAGAGGCACTTCAGTGCATAAGAGAACTGGCACTTCGATGCATAAGAGAAGAGGCACTTCAGCGCATAAGAGAAGAGGTACATTTGTGCAAAGTGAGGATCCTTATATAGGTCAAGATAAAAGGAATTGGTCTAAAAGAAATTATGTGTCTTTTTAATGTTTAAATGCTTGAAATCGATTTTCAGTTTGCAAGTTTTCTTTAAATTTTAATAATGCTTAATTTCACTTACCATTGGTTTTATACATGGATGGGGTAATGATGCTTGTAGGTTAGAAGCAAGCTCAAGAGGGAAAATTCATCTAAAGTGAAAACCCTAGCTCGAGGACCTAAAAGGAAAAAAGCATTGGTGGGGTTCCACTACCTAGATTAGTATTTCTTGTCTTTTCTTTTCTTGAGGAATATGTATATGTAAACCTTGTTAAGTTTTTAGAATAAGACTTGTGGTTTTTTCCCTATGATGCTCTATATAAACTTTATTTGGAGCTATGAATATCAAGTGTGTGACATCCCCTTGAAGTGAGTTAATTATATGCTTCCGCCGTATGTTGTACACGTGGGGTGTTAAAAATATACATGTTCATGTTTAAATAATGTAAAGAGATACAAATCATACAACCAAAATTGAATTGTGAATATAAACATTATCGTGTAAAAAACTCGTTGCCTGGGAATTAATGTAGATAGATGAATCTTGATATTGAAAAAGTATAGACTTCCCACCCTCAACTCACTTTGTAAAAATGAAGATCCATACAAGAAAACCCTAGGGTCTGATGCTGACAACCTAAAAAGAGTGAGAAACCACAAAAATTAGATCAAGTCATAGATAAAGAGAAACCATGTACACTAACTTGAGATCTAAAGACATATTACTGATAAGAAAGGGAGAGATAGCCAAGGGGAAAAAGGTCGACGCTAGCACGTTGATAAAGTAATGGGATAACTCCTCGTTGGCTCTAGAAGCACGATGTGGAGTTCCCGCTAGTTTGTGTGGACTACGTAGAGCCGTTGGAGGCCTTTGTTTCCACGCTAAGAGGAAATCATCAACCGTAGTCAATGGGCTCTACATCAAGAGTCTGTCATTGAGAATTGTTCATGTGCAACATGCAAAAAAGCACATTGTTGTGCAAGGATAGTCACTAGACTTACTTCAGGACCAAGTATACCTTGCAACCTTCTTTTTGACATACAATGTTCTTGATGCGATCTGCTAGATTAGGAATGTGGATAGATTTTTATGTGCATATCTGATTAAATACCAACATGGTATCAAAGCCACGCCAATTTACAATGTATCAAGATTTAATCGATATGATAAATTTTCTTTTATCATTTATTTTATTGCAAACTATGAAAATATTTAAATAATTAATGCACATATCTGATTAAATTCCACATGTTCTAGGGAATTTCCCATAGATCCTATACATCTATATGATATGATATATATGCAATTCATACATGTATCCCTAAAATGGTTTTTATGGTGGATCTATGTGTGTTTATGACCAATACCCCTTGGATGTGTGGGCATTGTTGATTGGATATTTTCCTACCTTTCAAATTCTATTTGCATACCAAGCCTTTCTCTTTTTGTCTATATGTAAATTAATGCTTTTGTAACATCCTAAAAATTTATAATTTATGATTAACTAAAAATTGGCCATCCTTTTTTTTCAATACATACTAGTTGATTAATAAGTTACTCATAGGGATCGAAAGTGTAATTGACCTAAATAATGTCCTCATGCGGTCCCAATAAAAACCATATGAGTTGATTACTATAGTAAGTGACTCCCTTTAATTCATGGGCTACTAGTTCTTATTGGATAATCCTAAACAATTGCACACATTTCTCCTAGAAGGGAAAGCACCAACTATTGTCACTCATAAAACTGAAAACTATTTTGATATTTGGAATCCTCATGGTCCTATAAAGTAACCGACCAATTATGGTCCCAATTTTATAACGTTAACTATCCCATGTAAAATACGAAAGTACATAGCTGAATAAAATAAACAAATCATAAATAAAAGTAATTGTTATTGAGTTTTGTGTGCTGACATCTAATCTAACGGCGGAGGAGATTTCTTCATTTCTACATATCCCTCGCGCACCCAAAGGGCATCTATCTTGACCGTATAGTTGAACTAGGATTCAACATCATTACCGTGACCCTCTCCACTTCCTTTTCTATCTCGAGTTAGTGGTGAACCCCTATATATATAAACATTGCACTTCACTTTGAATCAGATTTTAGAGACTTGTAATCTGATAAACCTTGGGATCCAATGCTCTAGACGCTGTCCAACTGAACATATAATGGCCTATCATACATGTGTCTCATGGAAGAGAGAGAATCATCTTCAGACTTTCAGAAAACTCTAGGAATCCCTTCATGTACCTTCCTCTTAGTCTTTGTGTTCCATCATGCATGGTCCCCCTATGATTATCCAATCTGGCACTGTTGACGACTACACGTAGCATGGAGGCTTCTGACCATCCCAGATCACCACCGTGGCAGACAACTCCAAGATTTTTGTCCGACAGGTTGTCTACTCCAACTCTACTTAGAGCTTTGCAACCATCAATTGGATCTTCACAGTTGATGTAAACCTCATCTATCTCCAGCCTCACCTCCATCTAAAGTCAACCTCTGGTCATCCACTGCCAGCAGTAATGCCAGGAGCATGGATGAAAATATGAGACTATCCGTCTAGTCATCCAAAACCTGTCTTCAAGGCCAAGATACCTCGACAACCCTTCATGGGTTTTCCCTACCGGCTGCGCCTGGGGAGCACAGAAGGTCACCCACTCAAGCCGCAGACAGAGGGAGGCGAGGCATGATAGTCCCATCCGTCGTGGGTCACGAGACGGGGACCCCGATTTGGCAGAACGACATAGCTGGGAGATGCTAGTCTCACGCTGCTGGGGTTCAAAGAAAAGGGCTTTGGGCCCTGTTTGTGGGCCTAGCCGAACAAACATTAAACTAAAGGTTAAGATTAATTAGTCAAAAATTTGTAGCTAGTTCCTACTTTAAAATTTCTTAGTAATCACATACATTGTCAGAAAATTATGAATAAGTAGTCATTAGAAAGATGCTAAAACCAACAAACTAATTTTATTAATTTCACATCCTAATTTGAATAAAACATATCAAAATTTCCTAAAGACCAATTTAGGCTTTAAGATGTTAACTAAAGTGATAAGTAATAAGTATCATGTTAATTTCAGGAGACTTAGGATTTGACTCAAGATCAGAGAGACCAACTTAGGATTTACTTTGCTCCAGGTAAGAGGGTAATGCCATTATGCATATATATATCTTGGATGAATTACATGTTAATATGATTTAAGATTATGCTTTAAATTATAAGTTAATGAATGAGATGAAGACAATGATGATGTCTCAAATTTTATTATTTTCTTGTTGATTGATATAATTTTAAAGTCCTATGCTTATCACTGATGCTCACTAGTCAAATGCTATGCTCATGTAATGATTAAGAAATTGAAGAAAGACTTATGTAAATCATGTAATGTTTCAAGATTAAGAGGGAGAAATCCTATGACGATTAAGATAATACACTTAAGTTGTGAATTGTTCCTCTTTATGTTATTTTGTCTTTATGGCATTGATGAGCACATTGGTGCAACTAAGATGAGCCTTAACCGACCTGATGAGAACTTTGGTGCAATTATTGGATGAGGAAAATTTACATTGATGGCAAGATAAGAACAATGATGTTAATGTTAATGTAAGTTAATAGAATTAAGTAACATATTATATGTTTCTCGCAATGATGGACCTTTATGGTCGATATGGGCTTCCTAGCAATGATGGGCTTTCTGAGCATTATGTGCCCCATGAGGCAGTGATGGAGAGAACACATATAGTAATGTTTCTTAATTCATTGATGTAATGAAAGATAAAGTGTAATGATAATTCTTAATGTTAATCCATGTCATGTTTATTTTAGTTCAAGTATATGCTTACTTTCAATTCTTATAACATGCATAGTGCCACTTATGTTGTTACTTTCTTTTGCATGGTCATGGGATGATATGTCCCTAGATCAAGGAGCAAGAGGGAATTGAAGTGAGCCTTCAGTGTAGCTGATCAAGGAGACTTTAGCTTGGTGGGGTTCCATCAACCAATCCATAGATTATCTAGTTTAGTTTCAATTCATACTTTAGATTTGCTTAGACTACATGTATTAGGTTTAGAAATAAGATGAGATACTTTATGGTTTTTCCCTGTTAAAGAACAATGTATGGATCTCTAGTTTTATTTAAGGCATGGTGTTTCATTTATCTTGTCACAATGTATATCATGTTTTGTAATGTTCCTCCGAGCCAAGTGACCCATGTTATGGACAACACAGGGTTTGCTTTTGTTGTCATATATGTGCTTGGAGGGATGTTACAACTTTCCTCCTTATAATCCCCTCAAGTGTCACTCAAAGTTTCACCTTTTACATTGTAACAAATAAATAGGATTAGCTTTAACTTCTATTTCAACAAAAGAGAAGGCATTTTGCACCAGGTGATTCGACTGACCGAGAGTCGAGTCGATCAACTAGAGAACCAAAGAGGAAACTGAACATAGGAGCCAATTGATTGACTAGAGGCCCAATCAACTAACTAGAGGAGTCCATACAACCACTTGAGCCAATACTCAGTTGACAAACTGAAGGAGACCAATCAACTGATAGGTGGATGAATTGATCATTTTGAACAGTTCAATCAACCGACCAACTTGTTCAAACACAACATTTTTTCCTTTAGAAGTTGTACCATGTGATGTTTGACCTTAGGGTGATCACAATTCTTTTTGTCTCCCAATAATTGCATTAGTGTGGCCATAAGCATCACTTGTATGCTTTTGATTGCACATTTTGTTTATGAATATAGGATGTATATGATACATATTATAAGTGTGTGATGATTGGATACGTATATGTATTTATATATAAATCCATCAATAAATATTAACTCTTAGATTCTTTCCATAATCATCACATATCAAAATCTTGATTGACTAAGCGTGCTGACGTTTTATCATGATGCATTGTATATCTCATGGAAGTGTGATGGTAGTTATGTGGGTCTGCCAAAGAAGGGTGCATTTCTATCATATTGCCTCTTGGGTATGGTTTAACAAAGCAACCTAAATGGTATTAAGTAACTAGAAGCATACAAATGGATTATGGCAAGGACTTGTACATTTTATCTATCCAAGAATTGTATTGGATGCAATTGGAAAGTATTTCCTACCTTAGTAAATGATTTTTTTTTTTATTAAGCCAGAGGGATCTTTTATTCATCCCACCCCTCTCTTGTGGGCAAAAACATCCAACCAGTACATCTCCTGCTTATAACTTGCAGGTACCGCCCAAAAAACATCCCACAAAAAACCCAACAAAAAACCAACAAGCATAGCCACCAAAAAATCATCTCACCTTCTTCCTATACAAATGCACATAAGGAAAATTCCTTTTCTCCAATATAACCATCCCACGAATACGTCTAGGAACTCTGTTGATGTCAGTGATAACTGACATGTGCGAGTATCTTCTTCCCCAATGACCAATAGCTCTAGGGATCGCATTTGCAGCACTATGAATAAGTGATCCAGTAATGTAGCTTCTCTTCATCTCCGATCTCAACTCCTGGACTCGACATCTGATTCTCCAAGGTTCCAACCCAGCATTCCAAAGGATATTAAGAACCTCCTCATTATCTATCTCAATGGACGAAATTCTCAGCATGAGATCATGTGTAACCTTTAACCCGACAATGCAAGCTTGTATATAAGCATCAATAAACTCTGTATCAGTAATCCAAGCAAAGAATATAACACATGTGTCCGCATTATGATTCCTCACGATACCAGCAGCCCATCTTCTCTTATGCCCATCCGTGCACAAATCATAACCAATCGTTAGATTCATCTTAAGATTGAACAAATCAGGTTTTACCCATCTTAGCAACCGTATTTCTCTCAAAACAACCTTCGGTTCTTGTATGCCAGCAGCACAAACCCTCTCATGGACATCATCCCGTATGATCACAGGGAAGTGTTTCTGACTCATCTTAATGTTAACATAGTCGATAATCCTTTTCCATTCAAGATCAACATTCATGGATTTGTTGCCATATCTGGCCGAGCATCTACATCTCCAAATGCTGTACGGAATCTGCAAAGAAACCTGTCCAATAATCCATTCATCAAACCGATTAGAACAACCCAAACCTGCCATCTTGATCAGCGACATGATATCCGCCGGAGCATCCTTGCCCGTCATCTGAGAAAAAATAGACCATAGATGTATAGTCGTCTGACTATTGAAGAACAGATGTTTTGTCTCCTCCTCATGAGGGCTCGTACAACAATTACAACAGGATGCAAGAGAAATGCAGCAGCTCTGCTTGATATTATCATCCGTGGGAATGGCTTTCCTCATTATCTTCCACAACAGCGCACTTGCCTTAGGTGAGTCGAGCTTCCAAATCCTACCAAGATCAGTCATATCGACTGTCATAGGAGGTCTAAGAATCTGCTTTGCAGATTTGAGCGAGAAGGACCCATTCATCGTGGGACCCCATACTATTTTGTCATCTGAATCAGATAACCAAACACCCGATCTTCTTATAAACTCCATACCTTGATCGTTCACTAGGTGACTAATGGATTGCCAATCCCATCCAATGTCACTGCTCCAGAAATCTTTAACTAGAAAAGGAAGACGTCTATCACTAGAAAAGATAGCGTAATCCGAAAGTCGTACATCACACCAATTAGCATCCCAGAAGGAGACTTCTCCTCTACCAATAGCCCACCTGCAATGAGGGTACATCTTAGGGAACATATTCCAAATCCTGTTCCAGAAAGGAGATGAGGTGCTACTAATCTTGAGATCGTGCGGGTAATAAGCTGATCTACCACCATGGGTATTTGCATATTTTTTCCTGCAGAAAACCGAGCAAAGGGAATCACCATTTACTAGTTCCCAGCAAGCTTTAGCCGTAAAAGAATCATTGATCATTCTAAGTGACACAATATCAAGTCCACCTTCTTCTTTAGGCGTAGCAATCTTATTCCACCCAACCCATGTTCTTCTCTTCTCATTTTTTCTGTCTGCCCATAGAAACTTGGAGAATTTCTGCTCCAACCTGTCCATGATACCTTCCGGCATCCCAATGGCCGCAGCCATATAAATCACCACAGATGATAAAACCTATGCAATCAGCAGTCTTCTCCCTACGAACGATAATAGATTCGCTTTCCAGGAAGCTATCTTCATATTGACTTTGTCAATAATGAAATCAAAGTCCGCCAGCTTATATTTACCCTTGGTAATCGGGATACCCAAATAAGTAAAGGCCTGTGAAGATTTTTCAATGTCTAAATATCTCGCAATCAAATCTGATGTATGAGTATTCTTTCCTCCGACCAAACACACAGATTTATTCTTATTGATCATCTGACCAGTCGCTCGTTCATAAGCATTAAAAATGTACTTAACATTCTGAGTCGAAGATCGAGTCTCATTGAAAAAGAGAACCAAGTCATCAGCATATAACAGTAAGGACGGAGCCATAGCTTGACCTCTCGTGAAGAATCTCTTAATAGTGTTGTTCTGGGTCATATAATTCACCTTTCTACAGAGAAGTTCTTCAAATATAATGAAAAGGAACGGAGATATGGCGTTACCTTGCTTCAGACCTCTCTTGATAGGAAAAAAACCAGCTGTTGCTTCGCCAACAGTGACCGTCGTCCACGTGAATCTGAAGAAACTCATGCACAGGGCGATGGCATCATCAAGGAACCCAAACTTAGCTAAGACTCCCTCCATCACATTCCAATCCACCCTATCATACGCCCTTGACATATCAAATTTCACAACAGCATTCGGGTTCTCAGTACCCTGGTTAATATCATGAATAAGCTCTCTGGACAACCTAACATGATGAGTGATGTCATTTCCTTTCAAGAACGCTCCTTGATTCTGTGAAATCATCTTCGACATCAAGGAAACCATCCTATTGCTCAACGTTCTCGCGAGAATCCGAAGGGTCATGTTCTCTATAGAGATAGGTCTGAAGTCATTAGCGAGAATACTGGGATTCTCCTTCTTTGGAATAAGGAGGATTCTGCTACAAAACAATCCTCTGTGACATGATTGACCTTGAAAAAATGCTTTGGCCATCGACATGAAATCATCTCTAATAATTTCCCATGCACCCGTGAAGAAAGCTAGAGTAAACCCGTCCGGTCCAGGATCTGACATATGATCCATCTGCTTCATCGTTCTCCAAATTTCATCCACTGTAGGAGGATTCGTAAGAGTACAACTATCATCACTCGATATAACCTCCGGGATATGTTGCAAGAAATCCTGTAACGATGATTCATCAATAACAGTATCATTGTTGAAAAGTTGTTCATAGTGTTCGGCCGCTCTCTCAACAATATCAACCGGATCAGAGGAGATCGATCCATCAGGTACAGTGATGTTCACAAGACTTCTATGTCTTCGTCTAGATCTGACTATTGCATGGTAAAATTTCGTATTCCTTTCACCATCATTGAGCCAGTCAATACGGGCCTTCTCCTTCCATATATTCTCTTCCATATCAAGTAAGTGTTCCAGTTCATTTTCTGCCATCTTCAAATTGACCTCATTAATAGGAATCGGATTTTCGTCAAAAGCCATTTGTGTATAAAAAACAACATCCTCAAGATCTTTTATTCTTTTTTTAGTATCCCCAATGGCGTTCTTACTCCATGCCCGAAGAGCAATACAAACCTTCTTCAGCTTCTGACAGAAAATAAAAGACGGATGCCCATCCATCCTTTCCTTCCAAGCAAGCTCAATATTTTTGAGACAGTCAGATTCGTGAAGCCACGACGACATAAACAAAAAATGACTCATCCTCTTCATATGATTCTGAACATCCGGGATGACAACAATAGGACAGTGATCCGAGACTCTAGCTCTAGTCAGATGAATGGATTTCGTTGATGGTCTTTCAGAAGTCCACTTTCCATTAACTAGGACTCTATCAATCCGCTCCCAGATAGTTGGAGTTAACACTTGTTTGTTTACCCAAGTGAAATGACTGCCATCGAAAGGGATCTCATTCAGATTATTATCCGCTATCATTGAATTAAAATCATATAGATCCTGGAAATTAGGGTCATTCCCACCACGCTTTTCCATAGAGTGCCTCACAGTATTGAAATCCCCAGCAATTAACCAGCTGGTGTCATCAATGATAGACGCCATGAACCTCAGCTCATCCCACAACTCCTTTCTCAAAGTGTTGGAGCAACTCGCATATATAGCCGTGATATAAAAGAAAGACCCATTCATATTGTCACCTCTAATAGTAATGTGTTGAGAACTCTTTCTGAACACTACTGGATTCAACCCTTTGTTCGCGTAGAACCAAATCTTCCCATTATCTCCGTTGTTATCAGTCGCCCAATCCAGCTTGACAACATCAAGAAGTTCTTCAGCCGATTCCGCATGTAAAAAAGGTTCAAAAATACAAACAATTCCAGGTTTAAATCTCCCACAGAGTCTCCCTAAAACCCTTCTTGTAGGGTTGTTCGCTGCACCTCTTATGTTCCAGAATAAGGATTTACAATCCATTAAACAATGTACCGCAGGACCCAACGAAAGGATAGTCTCTTATCGAGAGAACCACCAATCCTCCTCTCCACTATAATCATCATATGCATATCTGTCATCATCAGATAATCTACGAAGATGAGTATCCCTCCTGTAGGAACGACGATGTTGAAATTCCTCCCTATTATCTCTGCTGAGAACCGATCTATCTCTGGCTCTATCAACTCTTCAATACCTCTTTTCTTTTCCATCTCCAATATGGATGAAATCATCAAGTCTCTTGTTAGACAGCATCTTCCTATTTCCTTCTCGATCAATGACGAACCTTCCACGTGGGCTGTCATCTCTGCAGGCCTGTGTGTGCGATGGCTGTTGTGAAAGACTAGATTTCTACTTTAATTTCGAGGACGAAATATCTTTTAAGGTGTGTAGGATGTGATGGAGTGGACTTTTGGAATCCTAAAATGTCCAATGATTTAAGTGAAAGCATAAAGTTTAGATAGATTGAGGGTTCTAAGCTCATGACAAAGTAGGTTTGTTGATTGATGTTAATATCATGATTAAGATCCTTAACTTTATGCCTTTTGAGGAATTTATTTGAATGGTCTAATAGTTGAGTATTGGCACCAAATCTTAATGGAATGCATCTATGATACGGATAAAACTATGGCTCAATTTCATAAAGTTTTGAAGTTCCTAGAAGGAGATATCATTGGTCGAATATGCTAGATAATGTACACATCCATAGATGGTGGAACAAGGTTGGAATATTCTTTATCTAAGTTTCTAATTAGCTAGGCGTCATGTGTTGTGTGTAAGCGGCAGCCACAAATTATATTTTACGAGAGTTGGCTTTGTCCCTTAGAATTATCGAATGGATGAGGAGGTTGCTTTCCTTGTAGCAGTTACGGTGAATAGGATTCAACTTTGGTTGATCCCCACGTTACAATCGTGGCTCGGTGGAGTAAAGGAAGTGGGAAGTCTTGTATCGCTAAAACTTATAGGCCGACCTCTCAAGTGGGGCAGTTAGAGAAGAACCCAGTTGCGGTAGTCATCCCTGGCGGCTTCTGTACGAGGAGCTTTGGAGAAAAAGATGAGAAGGCTGAAGAGGGAGGCTCCAGCGGCAGTCCACCAGGTCAGCAGTGATGGCAAACACCAGAGGAGCTACTGGAGGCTACAGTCCTGGTGAGGCAGAGACCAAGTCGATGCTGGAGCAGCTGGGCCACACGACGATGGAGCTCAGATCTGTGACGCGCACAAACAAGGGCGCCACGCAGTGGCAGTTGATGGAGGTTCGACGCTTGTGATTTTCGCTCACCGGAGGAGAGCAGTGCGGCGATGCTCTCACGAACCAGGAGGAGCCACACGGTGCAACCATGCGAGGAAGAAGGTGCAAAGATGAGGCTGCGTCGATCGCCGGAGACGAAGCCAACCGCGGCGGGCATTTTCCAGGAGGCGACATGCGTAGGCATCTAGAGCAGTAGGCCAGAGAGATGGGTGGCGTCGGGCGAGAGGCTGATGGAGAATGTAGGGTCAAGGAGGAACGACTTGGCAGTCACACACTTCCCTATGGAGGTGGCTTATGCCCGACGTGCATGCTATAAAGCTCGATCAGCTTGGAGATGGAGCAACCAGTGACGAGCTTGAGAAGGCGGCACTGAAATAATTGGTCCACAGAACCTCTTCGGCGCAACAAGTCATGACGAGGAGGGTGTTGGAGATCGACCCCTCACCGGGAACCCACGTCAGGAAGTCTCGATGGCGGCGCTAGCACACAACCTGGGCGGCCGTGTTCACGAGAGGAGACGGAGAAAGGAAAAGGGTGCTGGCCGATTAAACCCTGAACTGGCTGAATGAAACAGAACTAGGTTCAACCCCCCCCCCCCCTGAACCGCCGGTTCAACCAGCAAATAGGAGAACTGAGCGCCAGCCTATGGCCACGTGTCAGTCTCTCATTCGCCAGAAAGGTTAGTAATCCAAATAATGTTCAGTTCTTGCATAATTTATAGAAATTACCTCGATTATCAGAAAATTACAAACAAGGTACCAAAATATTCATAAAAATGAGTAGAACACAATTAAAGGAAAATATCAGGCTTTTGATGCATTAATATCAGTGATATCTTGTAAGTTGTGAAATGCTCATTTGATGGATAATAAATATCAGACGATGTTCTAAAATTATGAGAAAATACCTGTAAATCATATTTCATGTTTAGAATGCATATGATGTCAGAAAGTATGATGTTGATGAACAAAATTATGTAATTTACTTCATATGGCTAATTAGGACTAATAACCCTAAATAAAAAGGCAATTAATACATACGTGCTAAATAAATGATGAAATTTACAGAATAAGCTCATATCAGTATATGTAATCTCAGCTTTAATTATGAGATCATAATGATGAACAAAATCCATGTTATATGAAGATGCATCTTAATACATGTTATAAAACCCTAATCTCAGTTAATGGTGTAATATAGGGTTAATTAATGTGCACAAAATGCTATGAAAGATAATGTTCAGATAATGAATCATAATCTGGAATATGACATCAGTGAGATAATTATAAGATAAGAATACAAGTAATGGTACACATATCCAAATGAGTAAGCAAACCCTAATATGGACATAATTAGGGTTGAGATGATAAGAACCTGATGATAGTGTATGATCTTGTCTTAATCAGGTTTAATCAAGGATATAGTTGATATCAAGAATATGTTGATAATAGGATGTCTCTTTGGAAGGTACGCTATTACCTCTTACTTGGCTTATTATACAATAAGATTGTGTTATATGAGTAGTAAAATACTTGGCATATGGTATTGATTGAAATGATTGTTCTTGTATGATATGTTGCATGACTTTCCATACTTATTGCTATGAACACATCAAACATAATATATCTGTTCCATTATATGAAAGCACTAATTCTCTTTGGTAGCATAGTGCTGGAAAGTGATCATTCTCTTTGGTAGCAGATCACATTGTACAATGATCTAACTCTTTGGTAGTAGATCATAAGGCCTTACATCTCATTCTCGTTGGTAGCAGAGATGATGCATTATTCCCTCAGGTGGCAAATGCATGGATATATAATGGAAAATGTGCTTAAAATATGTGTTCTCTTTTGTTAATGAATATCTTTGTGCAAGTATATGTTTTTCTTATATTCTTCTGTTACTGCCAAGTATTAGTTTTATCTTATTGCCAAGATATGATGAGAGGTATATAAAAAGACACGTAGGCGTACTCAGTGCAATATTCATGAAATATTGTGCTGACGTGTACCACATGTAATCTTTTGTTTAGGTTGTGATTATGCTCTTGAAGATCCAAGATAGTTGAGAGTTGTGTGGCAAGCCGATGTACAGGTGGACCTGTTGTCTTAAGATCCTGTAGTTTAGTTGTAGTACATGTATATGTTTAGTTTGCTATTCAATATGTAATATCAAATGTTGTAACAATTCATGTTGTAATTATATGTTGAATGGTGAACATGTGCGTATGGTTTTATTATTGTTCATGTACATGTGCTACTGTGTTTCCTTCTGACTCCCTTGATTTTCTTCTTCTTAGCCTAGTGTACGATGTTTAAATTGGGATTCTTGCTGAGGTGAGGGTTTCAATTTGGACGTCTCACATCAGATTAAGTTTTAGAAAATCCGGGGACGTCACAGGTGGTATCAGAGCATGAACAATAGCAAAGCCTGACATTTGCTCATTATACAACACAAAACTAAAGAACCATGAACTTAGTAATCTTTTAGGGTTAGATTAGTCATCTTTTAGAGACTAGATCTGACCTAGCCTCTAGGTTAGCACCTAGATGTCTGAGAACTACGTCTAGACTGGTGCTTGTTGAGTAGCAAGTCCTTAGATGTCGTTCTTTCCTTGTAGTGCAGTGGTATCGGACATTGCACTGTTTGGAAATGACGTGCATCAAGGGAAGAGAAACCCTAGACATATGGCGCTCGTTGTCTAGAGTAGCTACACTAGTCTACCCCTTGTTCTCACCCTTTTCACTAGTTTTCATGACACTGGACTCTCTACTATGTGTGGGACACTCGTTTTCTAGATTTGGTTTTGGATTCCAATCGGATCGAACCTTGATAGTTTTCTCTGACGCATGTTTTATCGGAGAAAAACTATATGATATTTTATTATATATATGTATTACAAAAATGTGTCCCCACACATGTACGAGTATGAGGTGATCATGCAACCTAAGTGAAAGTGAATGACATCAGTCTAGAAGAGAGAGTAGTTCTAGATTAGATGTCTAGAGCCTTTTTGATGTATATGATAGATGGAATAGATGATATAAGCTTTGATGATATGATGTAAGTCTTATATAGAAGACATAAGATGTTTATGAAGATATATGTTTGTCTTTGAGGACTTAAGTTCATTTTTGAGGATTTAAGATAAGTTGTGATGATGCAAGTATGCATTCCTTTATGAGATAAGATATGATAAGCTAAGATAGGTTGTGAGTCAGCATGAGCCTCAAGCTCTTTTACTAAGGAGGACCTCTAGTGTTAGGACCAGTTTTGGGGTTAACTCCAGAGAGAGTGAGACCCATTGGGAGAAGGTCAGAGAACCTAAACTCCAAGATATGAGAATTATGAGATATGTGATGTGATATGTCCTAAACTAGAATACTCCTGAGTGATTGAGTTGAGTCGCTTTATGCATGATTCTTGTAGTCTTGTTGGACCCTAGATGTCCTTGGGAGGACCAAACCCTAGAGCCAGAGAGAGGCTGGTTATATGTGCATATGTGAACATGAAGATGAGTGCCTGCCATCTGGGTGAGGGAGAGAGCCCAAGACCCTAGAGGAGGTAGCTATGTTAGTTTTTGTGAATCCTCGTGTTCGGGTTGGTGTTTTCCCACGTAGGAATCTAGTGGTGTATATAAGAGAGCTTTGAGTAAGATGTTTCAAGGGTAGAAGACCTATGAAGAGAATATCATAGCATGTTTTGGTTTGCGATTATGTGGTAAGAGCTCGTAAAGCAATCAACTACTGCCAATGAGGTATACCTGAGAACCCTAGACGGAGAGGGAAGATATGGTTGTTGCAAATGAGATACTCATAGAGTTGAGTGAGCTCAGAGAGACTGAGCATGGCACTGCCCTCATGAAATGGGTCAGGAGAACCCCAATTGGGCTAGATAAATCTTTGATATATGTTTAATAAGCTACTCATATAAGTTTGTTTAACACAACCATGATATAATATATATAAGGATGTAATCTGATCTTGAGATATGATACATGGATATGATACGTTGAAAACCTAGAGATGGTTTAATAGATATCAATACAATAATGGTTAACCATATACATGAATAATGATGATAATGTGATATTGTTGGTTAATCTTGTAATGAATTCACTAGTAAATGTTGCAATTTATTATGAGTAATGAAATAAGATCATACGAATGAAACATGTACACGAGGTGTTAAGCTTAGTGCTTAATAATGATGAAAAATATAGTTTGAGAGTTAGCACACATAATGTTGATGACACCTTGATGTATGAGTTAATCTTAGTTAACTCCTTTAGAACATGGTAATATGAGGTGGGAACCCTAATGCATGGGTAACGATAAGAATGCGATCTTAACATATGAAAGATGTAATGACATAACCTAAGCTTCTAAACCCTTGTTTGAGCCTTTTATGGAGTGAGGTTTCACCCTAGATGCTTTCAAAACCTCCTAAGAGTGGGTTGGATATGTTACACATAGAATAGTGCCTACATGTGGATGAAGGCAAGATAAGGCTTTTCCTGGAAGTATGAGTATGGTTTACTTTTGAGGACGAAAGTTCTTTTAATATGTATATGATGTGAAAGACTAGATTTCTACTTTAATTTCGAGGACGAAATATCTTTTAAGGTGTGTAGGATGTGATGGAGTGGACTTTTGGAATCCTAAAATGTCCAATGATTTAAGTGAAAGCATAAAGTTTAGATAGATTGAGGGTTCTAAGCTCATGACAAAGTAGGTTTGTTGATTGATGTTAATATCATGATTAAGATCCTTAACTTTATGCCTTTTGAGGAATTTATTTGAATGGTCTAATAGTTGAGTATTGGCACCAAATCTTAATGGAATGCATCTATGATACGGATAAAACTATGGCTCAATTTCATAAAGTTTTGAAGTTCCTAGAAGGAGATATCATTGGTCGAATATGCTAGATAATGTACACATCCATAGATGGTGGAACAAGGTTGGAATATTCTTTATCTAAGTTTCTAATTAGCTAGGCGTCATGTGTTGGTGTGTAAGAGGCAGCCACAAATTATATTTTACGAGAGTTGGCTTTGTCCCTTGGAATTATCGAATGGATGAGGAGGTTGCTTTCCTTGTAGCAGTTACGGTGAACAGGATTCAACTTTGGTTGATCCCCACGTTACAATCGTGGCTCGGTGGAGTAAAGGAAGTGGGAAGTCTTGTATCGCTAAAACTTATAGGCCGACCTCTCAAGTGGGGCAGTTAGAGAAGAACCCAGTTGCGGTAGTCATCCCTGGCGGCTTCTGTACGAGGAGCTTTGGAGAAAAAGATGAGAAGGCTGAAGAGGGAGGCTCCAGCGGCAGTCCACCAGGTCGGCAGTGATGGCAAACACCAGAGGAGCTGCTGGAGGCTACAGTCCTGGTGAGGTAGAGACCAAGTCGACACTGGAGCAGCTGGGCCACACGACGATGGAGCTCAGATCTGTGACGCGCACAAACAAGGGTGCCACGCAGTGGCAGTTGATGGAGGTTCGACGCTTGTGATTTTCGCTCACCGGAGGAGAGCAGTGCGGAGATGCTCTCACGAACCAGGAGGAGCCACACGGTGCAACCATGCGAGGAAGAAGGTGCAAAGATGAGGCTGCGTCGATCGCCGGAGACGAAGCCAACCGCGGCGGGCATTTTCCAGGAGGCAACATGCGTAGGCATCTAGAGCAGTAGGCCAGAGAGATGGGTGGCGTCGGGCGAGAGGCCGACGGAGAATGTAGGGTCAAGGAGGAACGACTTGGCGGTCACACACTTCCCTATGGAGGTGGCTTATGCCCGACGTGCATGCTATAAAGCTCGATCAGCTTGGGGATGGAGCAACTAGTGACGAGCTTGAGAAGGCGGCACTGAAATAATTGGTCCACAGAACCTCTTCGGCGCAACAAGTCATGACGAGGAGGGTGTTGGAGATCGACCCCTCACCGGGAACCCACGTCAGGAAGTCTCGATGGCGGCGCTAGCACCCAACCTGGGCGGCCGTGTTCACGAGAGGAGACGGAGAAAGGAAAAGGGTGCTGGCCGATTAAACCCTGAACCGGCTGAATGAAACAGAACTAGGTTCAACCCCCCCCCCCCCCCCCCCGAACCGCCGGTTCAACCAGCAAATAGGAGAATTGAGCGCCAGCCTATGGCCACGTGTCAGTCTCTCATTCGCCAGAAAGGTTAGTAATCCAAATAATGTTCAGTTCTTGCATAATTTATAGAAATTACCTTGATTATCAGAAAATTACAAACAAGGTACCAAAATATTCATAAAAATGAGTAGAACACAATTAAAGGAAAATATCAGGCTTTTGATGCATTAATATCAGTGATATCTTGTAAGTTGTGAAATGCTCATTTGATGGATAATAAAAATCAGACGATGTTCTAAAATTATGAGAAAATACCTGTAAATCATATTTCATGTTTAGAATGCATATGATGTCAGAAAGTATGATGTTGATGAACAAAATTATGTAATTTACTTCATATGGCTAATTAGGGCTAATAACCCTAAATAAAAAGGCAATTAATACATACATGCTAAATAAATGATGAAATTTACAGAATAAGCTCATATCAGTATATGTAATCTCAGCTTTAATTATGAGATCATAATGATGAACAAAATCCATGTTATATGAAGATGCATCTTAATACATGTTATAAAACCCTAATCTCAGTTAATGGTGTAATATAGGGTTAATTAATGTGCACAAAAATGCTATGAAAGATAATGTTCAGATAATGAATCATAATCTAGAATATGACATCAGTGAGATAATTATAAGATAAGAATACAAGTAATGGTACACATATCCAAATGAGTAAGCAAACCCTAATATGGACATAATTAGGGTTGAGATGATAAGAACCTGATGATAGTGTATGATCTTGTCTTAATCAGGTTTAATCAAGGATATAGTTGATATCAAGAATATGTTGATAATAGGATGTCTCTTTGGAAGGTACGCTATTACCTCTTACTTGGCTTATTATACAATATGCTTGTGTTATATGAGTAGTAAAATACTTGGCATATGGTATTGATTGAAATGATTGTTCTTGTATGATATGTTGCATGACTTTCCATACTTATTGCTATGAACACATCAAACATAATATATCTGTTCCATTATATGAAAGCACTAATTCTCTTTGGTAGCATAGTGCTGGAAAGTGATCATTCTCTTTGGTAGAAGATCACATTGTATAATGATCTAACTCTTTGGTAGTAGATCATAAGGCCTTACATCTCATTCTCGTTGGTAGCAGAGATGATGCATTATTCCCTCAGGTGGCAAATGCATGGATATATAATGGAAAATGTGCTTAAAATATGTGTTCTCTTTTGTTAATGAATATCTTTGTGCAAGTATATGTTTTTCTTATATTCTTCTGTTACTTCCAAGTATTAGTTTTATCTTATTGCCAAGATATGATGAGAGGTATATAAAAAGACACGTAGGCGTACTCAGTGCAATATTCATGAAATATTGTGCTGACGTGTACCGCATGTAATCTTTTGTTTAGGTTGTGGTTATGCTCTTGAAGATCCAAGATAGTTGAGAGTTGTGTGGCGAGCCGATGTACAGGTGGACCTGTTGTCTTAAGATCCTGTAGTTTAGTTGTAGTACATGTATATGTTTAGTTTGCTATTCAATATGTAATATCAAATGTTGTAACAATTCATGTTGTAATTATATGTTGAATGGTGAACATGTGCGTATGGTTTTATTATTGTTCATGTACATGTGCTACTGTGTTTCCTTCTGACTCCCTTGATTTTCTTCTTCTTAGCCTAGTGTACGATGTTTAAATTGGGATTCTTGCTGAGGTGAGGGTTTCAATTTGGACGTCTCACATCAGATTAAGTTTTAGAAAATCCGGGGACGTCACAGCTGTTCTATCTGTCGATGCTCCTTGTCTCGTGGGACAGCTGGAACCTGCTCTGCCTCATCGAGGATGGAAGGCGGTGTAGGTTTCTTCACGATAAACGCCGCCGACGGGATTCCAAGCTCCCTTCCCGTCTCAGTGAAGGAGAATGAATCCGAGTCCTTAGGACCTCTAGCAATCATATTCAACTGAACAATGGCTCGTCTATCTCCATAAGTGATGTTTATAAACTGAGGAATATCCTCACTGAACGCCTCAATCTGTAACAGAAGACCCGAGATATCATCCTTCTCCCTTTGCCAGTCGGAAATATGGATCAACTTGCCGAACTGTTTCACCAAGGCTGCTATAGACTCGTCGTCTCTGCAAACGATAGGGATGTCCATAACCCAGAACCAAAACATATCCTGCATGCAATGTTTTTCACCCATATGCATATGGGCAGTCCCAATCTTCATTCCTCTAAAAGGTGGAACACCTTTTTCGGCCCAATCTTTCGCTTCGTCCGGGCATGAGAAAAACGCGATCGCTTTTCTGTTACCACACCTGTATAGGTCCGCTGCCGACGGCCAACAGTGGCTTAGGAAAGGCTTTAGCTCTGTCCATGATATGTCATTTGGCCAGGTTACTTCCACAGCACGTTTCAAAGCTTCATTCTTTTCTCTCCTCATATCATCATCTGGACCAAGGTCCACATGCACATGTTTAGGTACATGTTGAGGGGCACCTCTCGCCGGGATTCCAGAAGTTAGAGGCGGAAATATCGTCCTAGATCGAATGTCCAGAACGATGGGTCGAACCAGACGGACAGGCTGTTGACATCTGGCTGCGATATGCCCTGGTTTATGACATTTATAGCAAACCCTACTTCTCCTACATTGAGATTGCCAGTGGCCTTTACCCAGACACCGAAAACACATATCATGGGGTATGTCATAAAGAGGGGTCCTTTTCTTGCCTTCTTCATTGAGCTTTGACGGATGGATCATCTTTTCCTTCTGTTGATCAAAAGCTTGATGCAAGCTGATCGACTCCTGGTTCTTATCTGTCGGGACGGCTTGTAGGATCGGTTCATCGTTATCCCTAGTCAGCACCTCTACGGGACCATCTCCCTCCTTGCTATGTAACTCAGTCTCCTTCTGCACGACCGCTATGGTCTCTTCAGTCGAAACCACTGCCTCAGATGCCTCAGGATCAATACTCGACTGTTCTGGTATCTGTCCCGCCATCATCGAATTCATAGGAGATATAGAAAGATCACGATGAACCGTCGTCTAAGGAACCGGTGAAGTCAGCACGTTCCTTAGATCTGGGAGAATATCCTCCGATTGTACCAACGCAGCGTTGAATCTTGCCCGACGATCCCCTACCACCTGTTGCGTTTGTTCTTCTCTCAAGCTTTGACGGGTGACTCTTCGTAGAAACGGAGATGGTCTCATCGCTTCAAGAGAAGACAGTCTCACAGAAAGAGACGGGACCGGAAAAAGGAGACGAAGGGTAGACCCCGGAGGGCGGGGTGCCCTACCGGAGTTGTGGTGGCGGCCGCCGCCGGAACGCCCCGATCGCCCTAGGGATTCGCTCCGCTCAAAAGCCCCGGAGTTGTGGTGTCAGCCAAGACTTAGGTTGCCGAGGGTGATGAAGGGAGAGGGAAGAGGGACTAGGTTGTCTTGAGGTGGAAGATGGGCACATCAATGTCGGGCAACCTTAGTAAATGATTATGGATGCCAATGTTGGTTTGGTAGTAATATAATTATTTTGGATCTTGGCTCACTAGAGGATCGTACGCTTCAACATTCTGAGTTAATAGTGTAGGCTATTAATTTGAACAAAATTAGGGGGGTTCTAGTTAATTAAAGGCCTAATTAATATTAACAAACTTTTTTAAATAAAATCTAATCAAAATTGTTTTGACAAATGCAAATTTTCTTCTGTAGAATTAAATGGAAAACAACAACACATTTTTGTTGTGATCAGTCCTTCAGAAAGAGAAAATAAAAGGGAACAACCTCCATGGCTGGTTCAATACTTTGAGAATTATTCTCACTCATGAGTGTAAGTTCTATGTCCTGGAGACACAAGAGTCAGATGAACCCACTCCCAAAACATCTAATGTAGAAAGGGATGCTTACAAGAAGCACCTCCAATGATGATGTAGATGTTAAGTTCATGATGATCTACTCTATGAACTATGAGTTATAGAGATAACATGAAAACATGGTAGTAATCAAGATGGTAACACATCTCTAGAACATGCTTTTGGACTAGACAAGACAAGAGAGATATGATGTCTCAAAGGCGTCGTTTATGTGCAATATGATTCGAGAAGAAGTAACCTTTAAAGAAAGGAACTAATTGGAGAAAGAGTTTCTTCCACTATATTTTTAACCTATCATTTCTCTCATCCCATTGGGCTTGTAATAGAATTAGATAATTTATATAACATATTTGTCATTTATATAAACATCATGTATCTTTTTTGGATAAGAGTGGATTCATATTTCATTCGATGAATGATGGATGTTTTATTTTAAAGATGAAATCTTTATGGTAATGCCCAAATGTCTCATGATTTATATTGATTAGTTCTTGAGATAAGTTTATATGATGTAAATACCATAAGCCTAAAACTAGATAACTAAAAATAAACATACCTTTGGAATTTTCTTCTAAGGCATATAAATGAGAAACACATTTCCAGATTCCATGGAAATGGTTATCTAGACTCTTCTGATTTCGAATTAATAGAGACATGTGAATCTTGTTTATTGGGAAACATGACAAAAGAACCTTTTACTTGAAACAATGAGAGAGAGAGTTATCTATTGATCATCGTACATACTGATGTATGAGAACCAATACTAGAGGTGGTCAACAATATTAATGCAATTTGATGTGATTGATGTGGGGAATATGTGGACCAAGAGTTTGTGGACCTTTTGTGAGACTGTCATAGTGTATCACAATGGAATCCATTTGAAACATAATGATGCATTACAAAGATGGAATCATACCTTGTTGTACATGGTGCAATCATTAACAATTGGAGCTCATCTTCCAACTTCCTTCTAGGGATATGATTCATAAATCATAGAGTTAGACCATGTGCACACATGATAGGTTCGAAGACACCATATGAGATATGACATGTGAAGTGTCTTGATATGTATTCTATGTAGATTAGGGAAGTGAATCTTATATAAGAAAAATATTTCTTGAAAAATCTTGATTCTAAATTAGATAACTGTTATTTTGTTGGATATTACTTTTATATATGCCACCCAAAAGAAAAACTTTTGCTTCCAAAACTTCTATATTCCTTACAAGAAATTTGATTCCAAAAGAAAAAATGGGAGAAAAGTAGAAGTCGAAGAAGTTTGAGACCAACAAGAAAACATTGAACATATAAAGGTATATAAGGAACAAGGAGAGTCACAAAATGTTGTGGAATCACAAAGTTCCTCATGTAACATAAGGACCTCATAGATGTAGTAGGACACACCTTGAGCCTACAAGATTTGCATATCTTGTGACTCAAGAAGGTGATGAATTACTCATAGATGATGAGCCAACAACCTATGTAGAAGATATTGGGGGACCATAATTTGGTAAATGGCTTTAGACCATGATATTTGAGATTGAATCCATGAATTCTAACAAGTTATGACCTTGGTCGATCCACCTGAAGGGGAGAAACATGTAGGGTGTAAATGGGTATTCAAGAAGAAGACCAACGTGGATTGTAATGTAAATACCTATTAAGGTAAATTTTTTTGGAAAGGGTTACAAACACATTTTCCCCAGTTGCCATGTTGATATCCATCAGGACCATGCCTGCCATTGCAGTTTGACTGCAAAGGTCAGTCTATGGATTGAAGAAAGGATTTTAGAGTTGGAGTCTTCAATTTTATGAGAAAGTCAAAGTGTTTAACTTGAGTCAAAATGAATAAGAAACATGAGCTTATGAAGTATAGTGGGACCATAATTGTATTACTCAAACTGATGACGGAATGACATCCATGTTCTAAAAATGGTGAAGACCTAGATGGGAAGTACCTTCTCTATGAAGGATTTAGGTGAAGCATCCTATATTGTAGGAATTAAGATATATAGAGATAGATCTATAGAGCTTCATGTAATAGTACATACATGTGCAATATGTTTAAGACGTTTAACATGCAAGATTGAAAGAGAGGAAATGTGTCCCGATGCCATGGAATTAGTCTGTCTAGAGCACAATGTCCCAATTCTTATGAAGAATCATAACTCATGTCTAAGATGATAAATGCATCCACAATCAAATCTATCATGTTTTGCACTCATCCCTTTGTCTCATATGTTTTGGAAATGATGAGAAGATAATAATCAAATACTGATGAACGTCCCTAGATTGCCATTAAGAACATCCTTAAGTACTTGAGAAGTACTAAGGATTAGTTCCTTGTTTATGCTGATAAGGAAGAGGTGGGTGTAAAATGTTACACTGATGTAAGGTTCCAGACTGACAAAGATGGTTATCGACTTCAATCAATCAATTTGTATTTTTCTTTAAAATAGAAATTAAATTGGAAATGTTCCAAGAAAGAGACAGTTGATGATTCAACAATAGAAGCCGAGTACCTTTCTGATTTTGAACACAATAGAGGATACTGTATGGATCAAAATAGTTCTTTGGATGAACTTAGGATGATTCCAATTATTGATGACACAATAGAAATATTGTAGCAATAATGGAGATATTGTATAGGGTAAGTAATCTAGATAGCATTACTATCACTTTTCCATTTAATACAAAAATCGTACAATGAACAAATGCAAAGATTTTTAAAAGTACCGACTAGAAGAAAATGTTGTTGGCCCGCTGACAAAAGAACTTGTGCAGTAGAAATATAATGGTAATGTTAGATCACTTTTTATTGGAATCATTGGTTCTTAGCTATAAGTGCAAGTGGGAGTTAGTTGATATGTATGCACGTAGAGATAATCATATGATGATTTTATTAGGGCATCATATGTAATTTATTTGATAATAATAAAGGTAATTTCATCAGTGATGTTTTTCGCAGTAATGCGATGATGAAACAAACATGATTGATATCTAAAGAACGATGTTAATCAGTGACATATGTCTTCAAGTTAAGGACATGTACAATGAAATAATATGTACGATAAGAGTACATACATTCTTGTTATGTCCCTAGTTGGATGTTACAATGGAAGGAAACAAAACGACAGTAATACATTAGACTAGACTGTGTTTCGACTAATAACCGATTATCATTATTCACGATACTCGATGCCATGTCAAACACATAGGTACCTATTAGAGAATTATGTACTAGACAGACCCACCTTGAGAGTGATACATGGAAACCATGAAATGATAGTCACAATCAGCTCTCAAAGTGGTAGTGGTGATTGTGTTTCTTAAAACTGAAGTCATTACACTCATTAGATGTCATTCGATGAACTTTGACACCATCCAACGTGACCTTATAAAAGGTCTACCATAAAAATAGTGCTCGGGTACATTGTGACACATCGAGATTGAGTTTGAGTGATATAGATGGGATTGGTCCCTCCTACCTGAGTCGATACATTGGCCCCCTGATAAGCGAGACTAAGAAAAGTATCGCCATACTCATGTGACGCAACGTGTGATATGTGAGCTCACTTGGATCTCATATAGTCTATTCCAATTCAAAGAACATATATTGAATATTAAGAGAATGATGATTCCATGCCTGTTGTTTAATCTAGATATCAAAGACAAAGGAACTATATGATCACAATAACACAATCACAGACGTAGATTGAAGTTATTCACCAAATTTCTAATTATTTATATAGAAATGAACTATTTCTAGATACCACTCATTGCTTGATGTTATAATATAATAATGGACATCAACTGCCAACTTAATTTTTGACCTCTAGGGCCACACACATAGGACACATCTAGAATAGGAGTTTATTCATGGATACTATTTTAACTTGGTTACTAAAGCATTAAGGTAATCAAATTAAGCATCACTAGGTGTCAGTTGGACAACTAGAGTATCTAGTCGACCGACAGAATAAGTCTAGTTGACCGCCTAGAATGTACCAACAGTGGTTGATGAAAATTAGCTACTCGACCATTTGGAAGTTTTGATTGACTGACTGGATGATTTGTAGGATTGGATCAAAGAATTCATGTTGACTTTATGATGTGCATTAATCATTTATTAGAAGCCAATATTTATGTGAATAGGAATGCAAACCAATTGACAGAATGGTGATTCACAACATCTGTCATACCATGAATTCTGACCCCTGGAACCCTGAAGTTTCTACAAACCCTGAAGCATTCACTCCTATATAAGAGGAGGGGTGGCCAATGCTCTCAGTATGACAAGTCTTACCCATTAAAGGGAGAGACAAGTACCCTAATCTCAATGTTGTGGTAGCGTAAGAGTCAGAGACATCTTATGTGAAAAACCGAGAGATAGCAAAGGAAAGAAAATTTAAAGATAGCACATTGACAAAAAAAAGGGATGACTCCTTTCTATTTTCTCTAGAAGCATGTCGTGGAGTTCTTTATGGACCAAGTGGACTACATAGAGGTGTGGAGGCTTTTGTTGCCACACTAGGAGAATGGTGTCAACTGCAGTCCATGTGTGCTACACCAGGAGGCCATCACCGACATCCGTCCATGTGCAACTTGCAAAAGAAGCACATTGATGTGCAAGGATTGTCGCTGGACATGCTCCAGGACCACGCATACCTTACAACCCTCATTCCTAGATACATTGTTATTGATGTGATCTTCTGGTTAGGAATATGGACATAAAAGTTTGTTTTCCATTGCCTTTTCTTCCTCCGTATTTCCTAAAAGGATAGTAAAAACAACTCTTCCAAATCATCAAAAAAACTTTAAAAACATCCAATGGGTGTGTGCATTGAATAAACCCACCCCCCTAAGCGGAGGCCCAGATAGAAAGGATGGTAAACCCAGGAGATGCGTGCGCCCACATACCGATATCTCAATAAGTCACATCAGAGGCCGGCTGACGATGCAGGAAATTCATTTCCGAGCAGTGCTTCCAGCGGGAGTCGAACCTGAGACCCTTCGTGAGGGGCCCCGAGCTGCGACCAGCTGGGCTACTACTCGCCGGAATTGAATACATTCTTCTTAGGATATAAATAAAAGAAGAAGAAGAAGTAATCGTAGAAGAATAAGAGAGGGCTCATGGTCTACAGGTAAAACATGAAAGTTGGGGTGGGGCATTAAGAAGTGGAACCTACAATAAAACACGACTTAGGATTTGAATTGGATGGGGAACCACATTTTTTTAGCAAATAGCATTATAGTAGGAACATTCTAGTCAAGTTTAACAACATATTTATGTGGGTATTGGTCAATTGACCTATTTCTTGTATACAAAGAAATAGCGAGTTAAGCATTTTAGTAGGGGCAATAGGGTTTATTAGAGGTAAAAGATGAGAGAATAAATCTCGAGTTGGAATCTTGTACATATTTCATGAGATAAGAGAGAGACTCATCTTTGGATGCAATCTTTACTTGGTCTCCTACGTGAGATTCATGGATTGGGTCAATGTCGCTTAATCCGATCAGGAAGTCGTGATAAAATGGGTCGTAGATCCAACATATAAAGAAATATTTGATCAAGATAAGGATACCATTCATGTATTTGAAAATTTAGTGTCTTGAATAAGACGATAACAAACTAATTCCAAAAGGAAACTGACATTTAATGATTATATAGAATACAAACCCTATTTATTCACCATTTATTATACTACATAAAAGATCTCCAAAGTTATCAAATCTATTTAATTGGGGAATTTGATTGTCTAGATAATTTTTACGAATAGAAATTTGTGTTTTGTTAAGTAAATTATAAAAATGATGTATATTTTGTAGGTTTATTAATTTCACAAGTAACTTACTAGTTGCTCTTTATATTTGTCCCAATACATCACATATTTGTATTATTTCCTAGAAGAAATTTTTATAGTGAACATTTATTTTAGTATCTCATTCATTAACTATATCATACTAAAAAGTCTAGTAGTGCCTAACAATAGAGTAGAGGTATGTTGAGGATAAAAAAATTCAGTTCATAAGGATATCATTGAGATGTTACATTATCAAATAAAAAAATATGGTTGTGAACATAAAAATCCCACCCAGTATCAGATATTTCTTCTATTTTAATATACATATACATTAACATTTCATGATCACTTGAGAGAAAGAGAGAAATATTACTTCAATTTCATTTATTGTATTACTACAATAAAAGTACTCATATATCATATGTGATACATATGAATAATAGTACATATAATATTGTGCAACACATATATGCACATAAAATAGTATTTATTCAATACAAAACTAACACATGCATTCACAAAAAAGAAAAAAACTATTAAAATATATATAGATGACATTTATAGTGTTTTCATGATATGTATATGTATTAACAAACATTTTAGTGGTAACATTACACTAGAATATTCATTAACTAGTATTCTTTTAGTAATTGTGCGTTTGTTTTATATTCATATGTGTAATTGGAAACTTATAGGTTTCTTTGTCATGTTGTCCTTCTATTATTTCTCTTTAGGACAAAACACATAGTTTCATTGAGAAACATCACTGCTAGATACTACAAAGATCTTTGATGAAATTCATCATTCTTAATAACTTGTTCTATACCATGTGATGTCTCCATGTGTTATGTATTATTGGGTTTCATGTTCTTTTAAACCTTATCATCCCTAAAACAAAATTTTGTTGATATTAGAATTTTCCTCACCAAACACTAGTAGAGACATGGGGAGGTCAGCAAAGGGTTTTTGAGTCTTGGTACAGAAGGTCAGAAACACATTCTTCTTCAAAGATGGCTCGACTGATTAATCAAGGGGAGCTTATAATATTTTAGGTACAGTCATGGAGAGATAAGCAACACTGTTAGGATACTTCTTCTCAGTTTCCAGGGAACAAAGTGAATTCATGGTAGGACTTCAAGAAGATGAATGAAGAAAACATGGTGCTGACATGTTTAAAAAGAATGGATCAGTCACATGTGGTGATAGGGTCCAGAAAATACTCCATATGATCATTAAGACAAAGCCTCTCTCATGGGTCAGAGGGTGAGATTTTACGGTACAGATGGTTCCGACCCATGCCTTATTGGAATAGGACTTAATTGGAGTTCGTATTTTATGTTGCCAATCCTAATAGGAGTAGAATCCAAGTATGAAAGTAGATTACTTCCTATGTGTGGGATTAATTATTCTTTAGAATTGTCTTACAAATTGATATATGATTTCTAATTGCAATCATGTGGCATGGAGGCCTATAAATAGAGGCCCTGGGAGAGGCCATTGAGACATCCCACCTATTGGTGTGTGATCATACTAGTTGTTGGTTATTGGTTCCTTTTGTGATAGAAGAACCAAAGAACAATAAAAACTGAGGATACTCGTTTGTGGTAAGAGAGGGTCAATGACTTTGCCTTGAAGCGAAGTTGCGGCTCACAGTTGGTGGCATATTAGGTGCATTAATAGTGTAACTCTCTTACAGATGAGAGAGGACCAATGATTTTACTTTGAAGCAAAGTAGCGGTTGGCAGTCAGTAACACAATGGTAGTGCATCGACAAAAAAGCTATGTCTGAGCAGGGGAGGATGCACATCAATTGCTGCCACTTTGTTAGTGTTGTGACATCGACATCAACTACGACATCAGATCTGAGCAGAGGAAGATGTTCATCAGTCGTTGGCTACGACAATGACGGCAGCCTTCCTAGTCAGTGGAGGATGTAAATCCATAAAATATAAATTGGTGGATCCAAGGCAATAGAAGACTCACATCGGTTGGTGTCACAATATTGGCAGCACGATAAAGTTAAGAGTTTGTTTAGTCAGTGGAGGACGCATATTGTCTCTCTCACACAGAGAGAGTTCTCGAGGCACATCAGAGTTCTAGTTGGAGGCGCCATCTAGAATGAGTACTGCAGATGAGAGCGAGGTAGGCGGTCCCATCACAAGAAGAGGTGACCTAGTGAGCGGTCGCAATGACAACAATCAATCCCCAACAACGACAGTGGTGTCCTGAGTATAAAAAGTGAAAAGAGAGGGTCTGTACTCATTGGGTGTAATTTTATTCTTCCATATCTTTCTTCTCAGAGATAGAAAACTTCTCAAACTTAGGAGTAATTCAATCTGGACAGTGTGAGTTATAATTTCAGGTTATATAGTACTTGTTGGTAGGTATTGTCCCATAGTTTTCTCTCCTTGTCTTAGATTGAGTTTTTCACATTAAATCTTGCAGAGCATCGTCACTTGCCCACCACAATTGCCTAACAATATGGAATGATTTTGCCATTTCAACACTGTTTAAAAATATTTAGGAACTGCTCCATACGGAACACCACTGAGCTTCCAATGCATATGTATCATAGATTAAAATTGCCAATGAAATAGTTTATCTAGTAGTGTTTACGGTCACAATAACATATAAATGTAGGAAAATAATTGCAACACTTGTAGTTGTGATTGCGAGTTCTTACTTCCCAGAAATATGGTAGGTGCAACATGAGCCTAGAACAGAAAAGTTAGGCCCTTTCCAAGAAACCCCGAAAGTTGTAGCATGCTATCAAATAGAATGTCATCATATGTGCAAGACTATGAACGCATCGACTATTTTCCTGCACATTATGGAGACCTTGCACCATGCGCCTAGAAAACCAATTCCAGAAATGGTAGGCACTAGCACAATCTGTATGATTAAAATCTTCCATATACTAGTTTTGGTGTTGGTCCAATAGACTCAGTCGATGAATTAAGACTTAAGCAGACGGAAAGATTCTGATCATTTTGATCATGTAGGTGGCGAGGATTTGTGAAATTGCTTTTAGGGTTCATATTTAGAAGAATAAATATTTATGGATGATGCCTTCTTCATTCCTACGTCAGTGATGAAATTATCTCTGATAGCGGGCTACCTTCAGGGGTTTCTAGATCAAGAATATGATCCTAATCATATGGTCCAAATTCCATCTACAACCAAAAGTATTATGAAGTCAAATCCTATTTGTATATGATTGTGACTATATAATCACTTCGATCTTTTCACTACCTTTATATATGATGGAAGCCATCATCATTGCCAAATTTATAGTGGGATAGAATTGTTTATTAAGCCATAGTAATCAATATTTCTCTTAACTGGTTTGACCATACGTACATTTTTTTTATTATCTTCATGCCACAGAGTCCCCTAAGACTGAATTTGTTGGATTACATGGTTATCATTATTAATGCATGTGTAGTGTAAACTTGTATTCCTATTTTATATTCATATATTGTGTACAATAAAAAGATAAATGTGAGGCATGTTACCATATGGATTAACAATCCTAAGATATTAATTTGGATGTTGGAATAAGTTGCTAACAAAATGGGAATGAATAGTTCTTTGAGATACTTTGAGGACTCATGGGTTAATTATTATCAATGGAGCACAATGTTCAGTGGTCCAAATGTGGATCAATACCAGATTTTGTTAAGTCTATTTTGATTTACGTGTATACATCATACTACCTTAAGACCAAGGTTAGAGTAATGCACTCTATTTTTAGATATAATTTTCGATTGATTACACTAAAACTTATCAATTGGAGGACAGGTAGGATAATTATTGACTCTTTAGCACTTTCTATAAGCACTTTGTCACCTATTGACCTAAAACAAGCATGTGTAGAGGTCTAAAAGGTAAGTGAACGCTAAAATTCAGTGCGTCAAGAGAATCCCCTTATGGGAAACACGATCATCCTAGATCCTTCTTTGTATCTTGGTTTCTGAAACAAGGAATGCATCCTTATAGGGGGCGATAAGAAACACTAGAAAGTATTCATTGCCTAAAATGAGGAATTCATCTTTAGTTCATGTCTCTTTAAAGGCATTTCGTTAAATTACCAGGGGACTACATTTGTTAAAACATATTCATGTTTTTTTCTTCTTTTGGACCGATGAAGTTGAATACACAATGATATAGTGTATGTTGACATGGATGTGTTTTTAAGACACACTCCATGCATTAAGAAAAAGATGAACAAGGGACACATTTATTAGTTATTTATGCCTAACCTACCTTCATGGTAAAGTAAGGTGACTTTGATCCATTTAACATGACAGAGGTTGTGTTTATCTCAGTTTTTCCCCAAAAAAATGTCAACATTGTTTTTTTAAGTTACTGGCAGCAAAGCAAGGAAGAGGAAAGGAAGAAGATGAATAGATGATCATAGAGAAAATTTTGGTCATAATTGGCATTACCTTTAGGCTTTAGCTACTAAGAGGCTTATATTTCCAGCCATCCGAATTAAATCTGAATCTATAGATGCATAGAGCACAAGTTTTCACCAAACTTTATATAAAAGTAGTTTACCAAAATATCCAAATGTAGAGAAACCTCCTTAATTCTAATTGTAGAAGTAACTTCATTCTTCATTGTATGTATTCTCAAAATATTAGAGTTTTTAAAATATTTTATGAATAATCCTAAACATGAAGTAAAATCTCAAAAATCTTCTTGAGAGAAATTGAATTTTTAGGATTTGCCTCGTTGCACCAATAGGAGGTTATCTTCAGACAGTAAGTTAGTACATTGAGATCTTCGGAAGCCTACATGTGGTCTAAAGCATTAGAAGAAATTACTTCGGTGTTGCTTGAAGAGAACCCTTGTAATGCAAATAAAAAAAAAGTAAGGCGCCACTTGGACACTTGTTTGACTTCACTTGAAGGTTTAAGAGAACTAGTAGGTTCCCCATTAATTAAAACTTAGAGGTACGGAAAAATACCATTAGTCCAGCAATCAAACATACCAAATGTATAAGTACCTTGACTCATCATGGCATCGTTCCGGTCATATTTTTTGTTTCTGGAAACAAACAAAATGTTATTCTTATACTTATGAAGTTTTAAGTAAGAAACTCTAACCCTATAAATACAAAATATATAGAGGCTTAACCAAGATGAAGTTCTTAAATCAATAGTAATTTTTAGGCAAAAATAAATCTATTGTATCAAAGTCACAAACCTCAACTCCAGAATTGAGTAAAGTTAGCATAATTTTTCATAAATTCTTACTAGTTGTGTATCCAACAAAATCCAACTAGAGTGGTTTTTGTTGTTGTTATTATTAAAATTTTCTTACAATTATGATAATAAAATAATGATTAAATTGCCATTCACTGAATGAAGATGATCAAATATTATCTCGATGGCCATTTGGCTAATCATCCATATTTTAATGGTTTTAACTTGACTTAACATTTTCTCAAAGGTTCCGGTATAGAAAAATTTACAATATTGTATATTCCTTTTGAAATATTTGAAAAAAATATAAATATATAAGCACATATATATTGATGTATAAAATACACAATGCCAATAAAAAAATAAAGAACAATAAGTAATAAAAAGATTTGTAGGGTATTTTTAAATTTCATACATATATATATGTCTGTATATATTCATGAATATTTTCATTTCTATATTTGTGTGTGTGTGTCTATACATATATATATATATATATATATATATACATATATATATACATATACACAAATAGACACGCACACACACACACACACACACACATATATATATATATATACATATATGGGCGTTCATTCGTTGCCCGCGCGGGTAGCCTGGATTTTCGCTACCCGACAGCCAAAAAAGTAACACTCCTGGCCAAAAAATTAACTCTGCGATAAAAAAAGTAACTATGGTGAACAGAAAGTAACCACACGAATAAAAGAGTAACTCTATACAAAATATACATCAGATATATATAAGGACGGGTTTTTTTTATTTTGGAGGGGCAAATGATATATTTTTGGCTAAAAGTTTTTGAGATCTAGACAAAATAGTCTTCTACAATTGCAAAAAAAAAATTGAAAAAAAGTGATCGGAAGGGTGGGCGGATAGCTACCTGCACGGGCAATAAAGATGGGCCCTACACACACACACACACACATATATATATATATATATATAGAGAGAGAGAGAGAGAGAGTCAGGCTAGAATACACTCGAGTGTACGGATCGCACGAATACACTCAAGTGTGTTTGCATATCAAGACTATTTTTTGCAAAATGTAAACAGTTGATCTTCACCGTCATACTATAACTAGGCTACATACAAATTTTGAGCCCATTTGAGTAAGTGTAAGTCACTCATCCAAGGGCAACAAAATCGACGCGCGAAACTAATTTGAAATGCATAATTTTTGCGGTCTTCATAACATGAGATATACATATCCAAATGTGCTCAAATTTTGCGTATGAGTTGTTCACGAGATGTTTAAGAAGATCAATGGATTAGATTTTCAAAAAAAATATTGCATCATGAAAAACTACTTGAGTGTATTCCGCTCCAGATACACTCGAGTGTATTCTAGCTTGACTCTATATATATATATATATATATCTTCATGTGTATATGCACATATCATAATAACAAGAGTAAGGCCTATTGGTGAAAGTAAGAGGAAGGTGTCAATTCCATTTGTGCTATGCTAAGAGGAACACTAACAATGACAGTGTTGTAGGAAGTCATTGAATAGATATATAACAATGAATATCAATGGACAATATAGTATTGTTCTTTTTGTTGTTTTAGAAGGAATACGAAGACCTTTTATATAGGAAAAATATTATATGTATGTTCGACATCTATTATCCTCAAGAGAAGGGGAATCCCCCCCTAATTGGGACAATATGACTTAATGGTGGGTTCAGTCATGAAATAGACATGTTGCTTAGTGGAAACTTTTTTTGGAACTATAAGACATTTATTTATTTTTGTGAATGCATTGGAATTCAAACATAAAAGTTTAAACTTTTAATGAAGAAAAATATACAAAATAATTATACATTGACCACAATAATATCTTAAGGGAATTCTATATCTATATCTATAATACGCCAAACCAATTGAGTATATCTTGTGATAGTCATGTCATTTTCATTATATATAAAAGCCTATGACCTATTATAACGCAAGGATCCAAATCTTTCCATTCTCCTTGACTCACTTTTTTTTTGAGAAGATGTCGATCATTCATTCATTTTACCTAATCGTATTAAGTAGAAACATAAAAATGTTAACAAGTACTTGAAAAAAAATGCATTAACAACTAGGATAATTGAAAAAATGCAAGTCAGTGTTAGAAACCAAAAAATATTGTTTAGCAAGGAAAATCTTTAAGGGTATTATCAACCCCAGAGATGTGTTTGATGACGCATAATTGTAAGGCACCTTTTAGGACATGCTTAATACATGGTGACTGGACGAGAAAATGCTTAGGCTATTTGGTTGGATGCATAGATCAGAAAGGGAGGGAAATGAATGAGATTGTAGGGGAATGGAGGGAAAGAATCAAGTGTATGTTTTGTAGTTCCTCTCCCAAACAAATCCAAATGGAGACATGGGGAAGGGGAGAGGTTTGGTGAAAATTTTGTTAGGACTTGAGATATATATAAAATGTGGAAGGAAAAATATAAATAATATGTTGGAAAATAATGATATAGCCAATAATTAAGTAAAATATAGTATGTAGTCTCTTTTTACATCCTACACCACTACGAGGAGAACACAAAATGTTGATAAAAAATTGTGAAAATTGAAGGGAAAACTTGGAGAGAAAACTAGAATAAAGCATTGTGCATAACTTGGAAAGATACTTATAAAGCATAGAAAATAATTAATAGGAAATTGAGAAGGTTTGAGATCATTAATTTATTGAAGGAATAAAGAAAGATATATTATTGAAGGAAATGTGGGCGAATGTGGAGGGAAATCCAAAATAGTGGGAAATCATGAATAATAGGAAATCTTCAATAATGGATGTAACTTCAATACACGGAGTAAAGTTTGTTCGAAATATATAAATATGGAGGGAAGTAATGTACAACTATAATGAATACAAAAAGTTAAGAGGAAGTCCCATTTTAAATTTTTGTGAGAACACTATACTCACTAAATAATAGCTAAAGATCGCTATGAATTACTGATGAACATGCTGCCAAACTTGTGTAATGTAGAGTATCTCAATGATGAAGATGTAATGATTTTTTTATCACTTTCATATAGATTATAAGAATAATTTTTTTGGTCATGAGATGTGTGTTAAATTTCTATTTATTTTTCATGTGTTTCTATGTGTTATGTATGAAACCTTTCAAAAGATATAAATTATTAAAGACGTGGCATGTTTATTATATTTACATCATTTTTCATGGTTTTCCCATCTCTTCTGCATGCTAACCAAACATATTATAATCAGTGTCCCCCATATTCTATCCAATATATTCATCCCATCCCCTCTTCTCCCTTCCCTTTTGTTTATACATATCAAACATAGTGTTATAGATGTAGTTGGGTATCGTTAGAAGAAAAATGTGGGATTGTGTGAGTATCTGAGTTACTAGACAACAACTTGGAAATTAGAATAGTGAGTAGAAATAGAGTATACTTTAGTGGATGAAAAGGTCAAGCCTTGTCATATTTTTTATAGTAACGGCTCAAGGGTGTGTGTTGTTGGGTCTCATTCTCATGAATTGTGACTCCGTTAGTCACAATATTTGGTGAAGGAAAATTGATGGTTGTCTAGTTAGGATGCTTTGATTTGAGGTTGTTATTAAAGGCGACCTTGTAGGAATTGGTGTTGGTAGTGAGAAGTTTGTTTAAATTCTTTCTGATGCAATCTTAGCAGTGAAGACATACTTGAAGTTTCCACACATGACATGGGGAAAATATGAAGGTATTGGACCATTTAGAAGGCTGATGTGAGCCATATTGCATCCAAGCCAGGATCAAGCTTTGTTGCAGGTCCAAAAATCAATGTTTGCAACCATTAGAAGAGTATCCTAGATAGATCAAGCATTATGACAGCCATCGATTGCATGTAGAGTCGACTTGTTGGTGATGTTAGATCTTGAGGGCATGCTTTTCGCACTTCAAAAACATGACCTATTATTTGGGGTGACATCCTCAGCATGAACATCATGTGTAAGCATTGGAGCCCTTTCAAAAACTAACATAATAAAAACCTTTTTCTAAACATATTGTTTAAGGCTGACAACTCTAACACAAAAATAACTCATCAAGATATTATATCACAATTCATAGACAAAAAGGGTTGTTCTTATCCCACAGTTGAAGGAGAGATGGTCAATGCCATCATAAAAATTTGATAACACATTACCAATTCAAACCCTATAGGGTTCTTTTATAAATTATATTTATAAATAATTCAGGATTAATTGATCCAAATAAATGATCTAAATTTATTTTAGAAGAATGATTTCTTACATAAGGGAGGACTTACCATTCACTGTTTAGATGTTACAAAGTTTCATGGACATAAAATGTCATTTACATACACATCATTATCTACGTTGTAAATATATTACTTCAGATAAAACAAATGCTTACTGCTTGGCCTTTGCATTATTTAAATCCTACTCCATTATTCCTATAGCTTTCAAGTCTTCACAATAAACATTACATTAATTTGTCTTGAATTCAGAAGGCTCCACATTCTGAAAGTTTCAAATAGAGTTCCAATTGTGACAGGCTTGTCATCATCAATTTGGGACCGACATAAGGCACATGAGTGACTTTCAACTCCATATTTTCTCCTATGGCATCAAAGGCTGAGGATGATTCAATATACATGGTCTTAAGTGGCACATATATCACACTATAATCGTTATTATCCTTGGTGGAAAGATCTAGGAAGAATGGGTGTCACATTTCTTGTTCAAAGCAATGATGTCATAGTAAAGTTTAATAGAGGAGGGTTGAACAATAGGAACAATGTTAAGAGATGGAAATGTGACTTGTAGTTTCCTAACCAAAACTACAACCACTGGTTCCCATAACATTGGCACCACTCTAACCATACAGTGCTAGCAAATCTATGAATCCTTGACTAGCTAATTATATGGAGATCCAGATCACCCAAGTTCTCTATTTCCCTAAGAGAATGCTAGCCATTCTAGAGCTAGTTGATCAATGACTTGGATGTCTTACTTTCACTCAACTCAACGGTAGGTAGAGCTTCATTCACACTTATCTTGCACATAACATTGAGGGAATAGAGAAATTATTTTTCACCAATAATAATAGAAAAGACCACAGAAAACATATTATGACTTGATAGAAATGTATTACCCATGGATTTGGGTACAAGATACTGACCATAGTAGAGGTTTTAGTGGGAACAATTACACTAGACACGTCCTTTTTGGCATAAATCATCCCTCACAATTTCTGTTAATGTTCATCTCCAAGAGTTTCTTGTCTTCTGAAGGGGAGCCACATGCAAGGGTAGAAAGAAGCTTAAGAAAACATTAAAATTACATTTAGTCATCATTAGTACAATTATATATGGTTATCATGATTCCAAATATATCAATAACAATGAGTGTGTCTTTGGAGTTTTGTTTCCTCATCACAATTGGAGAGCACATTCACAATGTTCTTATCTGTAGGTATCATGTCGATGCACCTAGAAAAAAATTATTGTTTTCCAAGTTGAACCAAAAGGTCTAGGGGAGTACTGAAAATATCTGTTATCTTTCAAAAGAAACTAATAATGGTCTCAAAAACATGCATTGGTAGATTCAAGACAACAATTGCTATTACTACTTCCTTGACTAGTGTAGCAACAAAAAAAAATCATTAAAGAGGATCGGGATGATTAATACAATTCATGCTTTGTTGTAGCTACTAGATTTTCACATAATAGAAGATTATCCTATTTAAATGATACATTTATTGGTCCTCATATCTTCTTCCAGATTTGTTAGATATGGAAAAAAGGAGACAATTACTACTTCCCTTGACCGCCTCTACATCAACATGTGTCCCAACCCTTCATCCCTTTATCATATTAATGGAAACAAGAGAAACTAATGCAACATAATGTACACTTAAATTCAAATGGATACAAACTGTAATAGTATTTGCATTGTGACTTTCATTAATTTCGATTGGTGAAGAAATAAAAAAATGAGGTAATCATAAGTGTGGTGTGCTACTCGAAAATGTTGAAAGGAGGCATGGAAAAAGTCGAGGTTAGATCTAACATCAGTAACTCCCATATAGTTATGTTTCTCTATATTCTCATATGGGACAAAGTTCTTGAAGTAAAAAGAGTTGAAAGTCATGGGGGTTATGGGAGTCAAGATAATATAAATCATTAGTCTAATCATAGATTATGTCCATTAACCCTTGAGATTGCAAATCATCAATATAGAAGTCATAACCTAATTGACCATCATTCAATTCTTCTATAACTTGGAGTGTGTAGGAAAATATCAACATGACACTCATCGTTGTATCCATCATATGTACGTTTCCAATCCCATCTAGTCATCACTTGCATGATTCAAGTAGAAAAAGAGGAAGGACTGAGGTTATGCGATTTATGTCAAGTGTGTGTAAATGCTTCTTCACTTTTCCTCAATTATTCTTTCTACTTGTTCTTTCTTTTCCTCTTATATTCTCACGAACCAAGTTCATATATTATATATGTTTCTCCCCTATAATCACTTTTCATCTATGAAAAATTGCTGCATGTAAAAAGAGTCAATAGTCAGGAAGGATTCTTGGAGCTGATAAAGTTATGTATGGCTTAGTACCATTGATTTGTAAGAGTTGGAAATCATCCATGTTTCTAATCAAAACCATTTGACCATAATTCTACTCTTCTATATGAAGGGGTATGTAGGAAAAAACCCATGTTGGCATCATAATCCTTTTCAAACATGATCCTTGCCTCCATATCCATCAAACATAATTTTCCTAACCCCTCTAGTTATCACTTCAGTAATTGAAGCAGATGAAGAGGAAGAACGGAAGGAGTGGGATCTGAGAAGGGATCCACTCCCTACTTAATTTTGAGGAATACATCCATCTAATCCAAACACACTAACAAGCATGCCTGAATAGGTCAAAATTTTACATATCTCAAATTATGGTATATAAGAACAACCAAAGTATAGCAGTGGAATAATAAACGATGACTATATTCAATATAACAAAATTACAAAAGAATCTCCCATTAAGGGGATTATATGAAAGTAGCAACATCAAGTTCTAAATAGAAGGAAATTGAGCCATTCCAAGTCTATCTCCCACTTTTCCAACTTCTTTAATGCATGTCCAAGTAATCCAGTCAATTCCACCATGTACATCACCTAGGGGTTGGAGTGATACCCCAAACGAGAGGAAATTATAGATATTGCCAACATAAAAGCCAATATGAACATATTAATTGGGGTTGAGAAACATTAGGAAAAAGGACATTAAATACAATGAGCCTTTCCATCCAAGTGGATAACAAAGAAAATATACAAATAATATGAATAATAAAAGATTTCTTGCCTTAATAATTATCAAAAAATCTAAGCAGTGCATGTTAAACAATCAAACAAATATTATTTAAGCAGACTCGAGACCCACAAAATCTCAAGCCTAAAGTATTGAGTGGAAGACACACACCCTAGGCAGAATACACACACCTTAATGTTTATACGAGTGGAGTACACACACTCAGGATGGAACATGCATGTCTAAATGTTGTGGTAGTACATATGCACTACTACTCTAACTAAGATCATTCTACCGTAAATGCACACAATATAGAGGCAATATATAAGTTTAGTCATGATTCAAATAAAAGGATGCTCAATATGAGTCGGGAATCCATGTGTTTTACATGTGACAATACTATAACAATATAGACATGTTGGAAGGGAATAACACATTACAATAAATATAGGGTGAGAAAATACTCATATGATCTAAGAAGGATATGATACATATAATCTCTGATGATTTAACTTGCAAGAATTGTCACTTTTGGATTATCAAGTGTGGAAATTTACACATCTACATAAAGTCACACACGTCACATTATACTAACAGTCATCACATGATGCATAATGAAAGACTAAGAAAGTATAATGAAAATGTGAGATAAGAACATCATTTGAATATCAAGTGGGGTCATATGACCCATAAAATAAGAACCCACAATTTCAAGGATGGAAAAGAATATAGTAAAAAAATGACTCTTGTAAATAAGAACAATTCAACAAAATAACTTCACCAAGAATATTGGGGTTTACAAGTTCCATATAGATTAAGAGAGAGAAATATAGGTCAATTGTTCAATATGATTATGGACATGCAACATACATCAAGAGAGATGAAAATTAAGTTAATTTCTGAATATAGATAGAGGGGGTGCTACATACCTTATGTTTGAACTACATAAGTTTAAGGTCAAACCAAGTTTTGTATTGGAGTCACAAGTAACCTATTAAGAGCATATACGAAATTAGGGTTAAGTCCACAGAAATTACATAAACCCTAAAAATCATGTTATTATTATTGAATTAGGTTATGAAAACAATGTGAACTTATAGACTACATTTTACTGAGTTCGTAACATTTTTTTTGAAAAAAATTGAATTATTTGTTATTAGTTATAGATTACAGAAAATCTAGACAATTAGATAAATCTACAAAAGTCACCTATTAATTAAATAGTATTTAGGCAATAAAACTAGTGCCACTAGAGAAACAGCAATTTTCTGATTCCAATGAGTGTTTTATATATGTTTTTTTTATCAATATATTAACTACTACAAATTATCAAAGATATAACAATTTACTAAAATAATTAAAACTAAAATCTCATTATAAAGACAACAATACCCTTGCATAATGCATTAGAAACTCAATGCATGATAGGACATATTGGTCCATTCAATGGAAATCAAACTTGGGCAGGGCAATATGAATAGGGAAAAGACATTAATGCCAATGCTAAGCGTCACATGATGTAGGGGTAAAACCAAGAACTTGCTACTACCATTGTTTGTTCCTCGTCTATCATTAGACCAGTCAATCCTAATCTTAAGATTTACGGATCAAAACTTGAAGCCATAGATCAAAGTTAGAGCTCAAGACCTCGTCAACCCTAGCAGTCATCCCGTAGGGATTAGCCATTCCCTCTCAGGGATCCCAAAGGTAGTTTTCTATGATGACGTGAGGCTGAATGCAAGTCATGGCCATGGCCAATGGCTAAGGTCTGGAGAAGCATGCTTACAGAGCCAAATAAAAAGAGGCAATGTATTGGGTTCGTTCATGAGAAAATAAGGAATCTGAGTGAGCAATCCTGATTACATAAAGGCCATCAAGGCCCTAAAACCAACAACTGAGCAAAAAAAATAGGGGTAAGACCTCAACACCTACATACTTCACATTTTGGGGGAAAACCACAATAGAAAACTATAAATGCATTCATGGAGACAATATAGATCCAAGGGAAGTGTTTCCATACTAAAAAAAGTGACATGAGGGACATGTCATAGAGTCTCCGTGGGATAATGGAGATGATATTGAGTGGACAATCATCTGGATAAAAGAGTGACCGGTAATGTTGTAGAAAAGAAAGAGGAGGTCTAGGAGAAGCTAACTACACAATGAATTTGATTGAGGCAATCAGAAACACCTAGGGTATGTGATGTAGTGGCCGGAACAACTTCTCCTTATAGAGGAGACATAAGGGAAACATGTGCAAAGTGATGGTGGAGGTTGATTTTTGGTAGTATGGCATTTGTTTTTGTGTGGTTATATTTATACATTAGTGGGTGTTCTAGGGTTTACAGGTTGATGGGAAGGAAGGGTTGGAACCTGGGTTTTGGGAAATTTCTTAATATAGAAAGTTAAAATTTGAGTTTATTGTTGTTGGATATGGAATCTAATTTGGAAAGTAGTCAAGCAAAATTGTTGAAAACAAATGATATATGAGGGAGAAACCGTAGAGAAAAAATCACGTGGAATAGCCGCAGAAACGATCCCACCTGCCAAAGGTGGAAGATGACACGACATATACATGATTGTGATTGGACGGCTAATAGGAACGTTATATTAAATAGTAAAATAGGAAAATCCAGCATGACCAAGTAAATAGAGATACTTTAGGAAAGCAGGTTATACCAACCTAATATTTGATATTAAACCCTATTTCCTTTTATATTTTATTTAAGGGCTCAAACATAGTTTGACTAAAGTAATAATTGACACACAGACTAATTAAGACATGTAGAATCCAAATTCGAGATTTATTTCTAATTTTGAAGTCAATTAATATAGTATTTAATAATAACTTATACTTTGCTTCGTTAACAAAATTATGGCATCTAGGATTATTGAAATAATGTAAAACTTGGCACCCAAGATGTGACGCCCCGATCCCTGAGCCATCTCTAATGACCCCGAAGATCGGGGAGTCACCCTCGGAAATCCTCTCTTAACTTTTCTTTACTTGATCACTTAAAATTAGCTTAAAGGAAAAATATTTTAACTTAGAATAAACAAAAACCTTAATAACTGCGGAAGCAAACTTACTGTTTCTAAATCTTGAAAGATACCTCAGAGTTTAAACAACATATTACATATTAATTGCGTAATATAAAGTGCAACAGTAAATTGAAAACTAAACTACATATTACATTTCATTCTCTCTCTCTACCATACCACATGCCCAAAGATCGAGGGGAAAGGAATAAGAGACCTCTAAACCTAACTAAACACTACCTTCTAAGCATCTGGGTGATACGATCCTTCAATTTCCTCATGCTGACACTGACCTGAAAAATGTTTCAGTAGGTTGGTGAGCTACTGGCTCAGTGAATAGAATTTCACCCAACCATCGCAGATAACTCATTTTATTTTTATTAATTGGAATAAAATACAAGATAATATTATACTGAGCAGATCTAAACGATTTAATTTAAATGACAGGAGATGTCAGCATTTCATTAAGATAAACTGCTGCAAAGTTGTAGATACGATTAAATAACAGAGAATACTAAAATTTCATTTAAAGAACAACTGTTGTGAAACTAACTCAAATCTTTCTTAACTCTTAGATTTATAAAAACTCTGTGAACCTATATGAACATCTTTTATCTTATGCCATGATCATATGCAGTGTACTCTACATATGACGACTCGTAGCGAACTATGATCCCACCGTACAAGATTTAGTCGACACCCCGGGATAGCTAAGTATGACTGCTGTCTTAGTCTGCTACAAGAAAACTGGCTCTCTGGCCTCGACACTCCTATTGTGCAGTAAACTGGACTCCTCCTCTAACCTGAGCACACAGGCGGAGAGTCAAGCCATGCCACCAGGACTTCTGGTTAATGTTGGACATGCTTTTTTGTACTCTCATGCCACCAGGACTTCTGGTTAATGTTGGACATGCTTTTCTGTACTCTACTGCCACTAGGACTTCTGGTTAATGTTGGACATTGTAAACTATAATTGAAGGAGACTTCCACTAGCGCTTCATCCCCCGTACCACCTTTGGTATGCTTTGACCCCCGTATACTGGACGCACCGCCAGGGTAGGTCGTTTCACCCCTAAGGTGCAGACATCACATAGGGGTTCTACTGTGTCAGGGCCCTCAAATCTATTATTTTATTAGATCTGGAAAACTCTTACTATATGGTATCTCTTCCTCATTTATACTTGACTTTGGTATCTCTATGATATCTCTTCAATTTAATCGAAGCTTATAACATAACACGAATATCATTCTAAACTGGACAAGATGTACACTCAAGTACTGCAGATACCAAGACATTCAACATATAAAGTATGCAGACAAATTTCAGGTTCTTAAATAAACCAAATTCATATTCCCATGAAATTTACTGAGAAATCAACATTATTATGCATGTAGGCAGACTAAAATTCTTAAATAAATAGAAACCATATCAACTTGGCACATATACACTGAAATCATACAAATGATCATCGTAACATGCTAACAAGAGTTATTTACTCAATATATATGAAATTTTCGGAGCATTTGTAAATTATCTAAATTCCTCGATAATCGTGCACATCAACCTAAATTATGAGTTGTGCATCACCTAACTCAATTAAAGATTAATTTACATGTCATGGCAAGATTTAATATATAAACATGCACAACAACCCTAATCTTAAATTATGCATCACATAACTTGATTAAGTTTATAATTACTCATCATGACACAAATTATTAATATTAATTGAAATTTCAAATGATTTCTTGAGTTGAGCATCTCATAACTCAAATAAGAGTTAAATTATTATCATGAAACTAATTATTATTAATAATTGGCAATTCCTAATAATATCTTTGAGAAGTGTGTCAATTTGAGTAAATATTAAATCATTCACATTAAATATGACCTAAAGCGTGCAACTAGGTTTTCATTGAATATTTTTCATATCGTCGTCATTTCTTTGTAATTGTGCATCAATTGAATTACTAAAATCGTGCAACCTGGGTTTATAGCCAAATTGTCCAGTTACTGGTCGTGCGCTACTGGTTTCAACATTTAAGAAAGTAAATTGGTTCGATAAATCGTGTAATTTCACTAAATCACATCGCACATATCAGTCAACTAATTAGCGTCGAGCAAGCGTTAATAATTTAAAAGCGCAAATTAGAAGTCAAGCGGTGTCGGCGCTTCCCGACACTTGCGTAAACACTAACATCTGTGAATAACATTACTTTTAACCGAAACGTCCAATTATTTGAGTTAAATCGAGCAAATGGGAGTGAGATTCTATTGACAGGTGTTCCGGATGTCGTAATTCATCTGGAAACACATACAAACTCCTGTTTCCGGGCATCAGCAGGTCATCTTCAACCTCGGTTCAGCCTGGTTTGAACAATACACACACAAACACCTCCTTGGTTTGGCGTCGTTCATTGCTATAGCTATGGATTGGAGCAAGGACCTCAAAGAAGAGCTTACGACGTTGCTATGATGCTGCTGCTCGAGCCTAGCAGCCCGTGATCGCTGCTATGTGCAGCTGCTACTGCTACTAGGTTGGGGCGTCACCTCTGCTGCTTGGGCGTCGTCCTAGGTGGTCGACGTGAGGAAGAAGGTCGTCGACGCGCTACTGGCCACTGGACGAAGCAAGAACACCCGCTTCTTCTCCCAATCGTGGCCGCACGATCTGCTGCTGCTGGGCGCCGCACCTACTGCTGGTCATCCGCCCAAGCAGGTAGCTAGGTCGAGGATGGAGGGGAAAGGTAGAGGAAGGAGGGGTGCCACTGGAGTGGCCCTTCTGAGCCGTAAACGGCCATCATCCCGCGCTACTGCTAGGCTACTAGCACAGCTCCGTAGATCGACCGGCGCTGCTACTGGTTGGGTGGCGCTGGTGATGGGCATTGCTAGGGAGAGCTTGAGGAGGAAGAAAGGAAGGAGAGGAGTGGGCGGAGGAAGGAGAAGAAGGAAAGAGTGGCGCTGCTGGTCGGGGCCTATGGCGCCCAAATCGCCCGTCATTCACCCCCTGCTGCTGTTCTATCGGGCGCCGCTTTCAAGCGGTCGATCACGTGAAGGAGAGGGGATAAGGGAGAAGAAGAAGTAGCCGACCCACTTAAGGAAATAAAAATCAAATACTGGAAAAATTGCAGCCAAGTCTAAAGGAACATGAAAATGCCATAACTATTGACTCGAATGTTCGATTTGACTTATTCTTTTAGCAACGTTCCAAGCACGGGATTCTCTACAATCTCAAAACAATAAATCATGCTAATTAGATTGTAACACTCAATCAAAGAACTAATTGCATCTATGAGTACTTAATTTAACTTAATTAACTTATCAATGTTGTGATTATCATACTTAATAGTTAATCTTTAGTATGGGTCATAACAATCTCCCTCCCTTATAGGAATTTCATCCCAAAATTCCTAAAAGAGAAAAGGAAACTTGTTACGCATCTCGGACTCAAGCTCCCACGTGGCTTCCTCTAGGTTGTGGTTCCTCCATAGAACTTTCACTAACGGTATCTCTCGATTCTTGAGCTTCGTGATCCTCCGATCAACTATTTGAACTGGTCCCTCAACATAGGACACATCAGGTCTGAGCTGAGTAGGCTCTGGGTCCACTATCTTCTCTATACCAGGGTAACACTTCTTCAACATCGATACATGGAACATGTCATGTAGATTGGCCAACTCAGATGACAAATCCAACTTATAGGCTACAGGTCCAATCCTCTCAACGATAGGATATGGGCCCATAAATTTAGGAGTTAGTTTGCCTCTCTTGCCAAACCTCAACACTCCTTTCTATGGTGAAACTTTCAAATACACTTCATCACCAACCTCAAACTCAAGAGGTCTACATCTCTTCTCAGAGTAACTCTTCTGCCTATCATGTGCAGCTTTCAACTGTTCTCTGATTACTGTAATCTTTTATGTAGTCAAATCCACCATCTCTAATTCAAGAATCTCTTTTTCACCCACCTCGTACCACCTTATGAGTGATCTACACTTTCTACCATACAGAGCTTCATACGGGGTCATTCCAAGACTGAAATGATGACAATTGTTGTATGCAAACTCTATAAGGCTCAAGTATTCTTCCCAACTTCCACTAAAATGCAAGACACATGCTCTCAGAATGTCCTCAAGAGTCTGAATGGTCCTCTCAGACTGACCATCTGTCTATGAGTGAAAAGTTGTATTGAGCCCCATCTTTGTGCCTAAAGCAGGATGCAACTGATTCCAAAACCTAGATGTGAATTTAGGATCCCTATCTAATATAATTAAAACCAGGATACCATGCAACCTAACTATCGCATCCATGTATATCTTAGCCAACTTCGGGACATCAAAGGTTGACTTAACAGGAAGAAAGTGAGCAGAATTAGTCAGTCTATCCACAATCACCCATATAGAGTCTCAACTTCTAGGTGTCCTGGGTAACCCTATCACAAAATCCATTGTGATATGCTCCCACTCCCACTCTGGTATAGGAATAGATTGCAAGGTACCTGCAAGTTTCTGATGCTCAGCCTTAACCAGCTGGCACACACTACATCTAGCCATGTACTCAGCTACATCCCTCTTCATACCAGGTCACCAATACAACTCCTTAAGATTCCTATACATATTAGTGTTTCCTGGATGCATAGCATACATTTATGCATGTGCTTTCTCAAGAATCTGTGTTTTTTTCAAATCACTGTCTCGAGGTACACGCAACAGGTCATGCTAATACAACACACCATCATCTAAAAATCTGAACTCTGGTCTTTTCCCTCCTATCATGTCATGCATGATATGTTGTAACTCACTGTCATTCTGCTAAAGTTCTTTAATCTGATCATAAAAAGTAGGCTTGACTCACATCTGTGCAATCAAACCATTCTGTTCTTTCACCCCTAAGTCTAAGTTCAACTTCCGCATTTCTACTAGCAGGTCTCTCTTGAAGCATGCCATAGAGAATACATCTATTGTTGAACTTGACTTCCTGCTAAGGGCATCAACCACCATATTTGCCTTTCCATGGTGATAATGTATCATCACATCATAATACTTGATCAATTCTAACCATCTCTGCTGTCTAAGATTCAGATCCTTCTGGGTAAAAATATATTTCAAACTCTTATGATCCGTAAACACCTGGCATGCCTCACCATAAAGATAGTGACACATATCTTAGGAGCATGAACTACAACAGATAACTCCAAATCATGTGTCGGATAATACTCCTCATTATATGCTACTTACTTCTTGTTACTTATCCTTCTCATTTTGATCATATAGAATAAACATCTCTAAAATTAAAACACACAAGGTAAGAATAGATTATTCCTCATTCTTGTTATTACTGTAAAAATTTATTTCATAACACACTTCACTTATATTATATTTCTCCTTTTGTTTCAAACTGACGTGGGATTTTATCGCACTAACAAACTCACTCGGGGTTGAAATCATCGAGCTTTTACCAAAACCAAAGAGCAATAATACCACCCGCAAGAGGATGAGCCTTATCGCAATATATTTGAGGATCGTACCCAAAGGCCAACATTTTTAAGAATCCTTGTCAGTCTAATCTAGTTTGAGTTAAGACTAATATTTAGAACGATTGGTTGATTTGAGGTTAATTAAACTAATTGCAAGAACGTAAAAGATGAAATAAAGTTGGATTTAGATCAATGATATGGAATCGCTGGGATGGTATCGGGTTTCACCACTGCTACATACGCAAACATATTCAATCACAAACAATCCAGGCAAGATATAACAATCCAAATAGAGGTGCTGCAAGACCCCCATACGGGCGTTATGTTTGCGTAAGAATCACCTTTGGCATCATATGTCTCGTCACCGTTCGGATCACTTACTTACGGCTCTGAAGATACAAAAATCCAACGAAGGTTGTGGGCCCCCTATACATGCGTTAGGCACACAAAAGCGTCATCGAAGGCTAGATGGCTCGTCCCCTCACGGATCATGCACTTACGACCTCGAAGAAATCTCATTCTATTTCTAGTTTGGGAGTCAACCGCATTAATTAGTGAGCAAGCAGGTGATAGATCTACAAACTAACATCGATGATAAACAAGACGATACAAAATCGAACTAAGGCTGTGGTCCTCTGTGAGGGATGTTTAGACCACAAAAGTGTCACCGTAGGCTAGATGTCTCGTCCCCTCACAGATCAGACACTTACGACCTCAAAGAATCCTATCAGAAGTTCTCGTCAAGGAGTTGAACTTGTAAACCGCCATTCCATCCCATATATGGAAAATTTCACAATAAAGGAAAGAACAAGATGAAAGTAAGTAGATAATCAACTACTAACATACTAATTAACAATGAAATGGAAAGTTATATACATTGCCATGAAATTCTTAACAAAAGAACATGCTTTCATGGGCAGTGGGGCTATTCCCCGCATCCCAGCAAAAAGGTACTACTCGCTCATCATGCGAGAAACAAGAAGAATAAGAAAGAGAGAGAAATCCGCCACGAACTCGGTGTAGAAGGTAGTCGTAGCTCGGTGAAGAAGATACGGCATTCTACGTCGTGTCAGAGCAGATCTGGACGTGAATGGGAGATGTCAAGATAGATCAGACAGTCTCCTTCGCTCCGTCTTCCTTCTCTCCTCAGCCTCCTTGGTTGCAGAACGAGCAGTAGGTGGAATGAAACTGGCGTGGAAGGTATTAGATTTGGACCAGACCTATGTACATGTAGCCTGTTGGTGTCCCGGCACCGATGCCAAAATAAGGACCCTACTAGTCCTATTTATAGGCATAGATATGGCCCTCCTACTTTTACTGTGAGTCCAAACAATTTACTAGTGGTCTGGAGATATTTTTCCACCAAACGATTTGCTGTATATAACCAAACGGTCTTGACTTTACGTGCATGTCTCCAAACGGTTTCATGCATTTGCTTATCATTCGGTCTGCTATTTCGGTCCTCAACTCCATTCGATTTGCATGCGGCTCATCATTCGGTTTGCGTGAGTATCTTGCTCAAATGGTCTTCCATTCGAAATGCTACTCGGTCTCCCATTCGGTCTTCATGTATACGCTCCATTCGGTCTACGCGGCAAGCTAATCCAAATGGTCTTCTGTGTGATCGAGCAAACGGTCTTCCTTTCGGTTTCATGTGTAAGGTTCAAACGGTTTGGCATCTTGTACTTTATCAAACGATCATGTATGTGGTTGCATGATTTGGTTTATTGCATGCATGCTCATTTAGTTTGCATGCAATTTGGCTAAAACGATCTTCATTTGATAGCTAATACGGATCATGCATGCATTGTTATTCACCAACCAGTGAGCAGTTTTCATGCATAGATGTTATCCACGTGAATTTGATTAGCAAAATGGTCCACGTGCATGTACTCAAACGGTCTACGCATGCGGTTCAGTTTGGTAACTAATCCACATTTCATTCGGTCTTCCATTGCTAGCCCATTCGGTCTTGCATTCTTTTCTGCATTCGGTTTGCATGCTGGGACAAGCAAACGGTCCCTCACGTGTACAGATCCAAATGGTTTTCACTGCTTGCTCATTCGATCCTTCAGCACCATTCGGTCTTCATGCAGCCAGCTCATTCGATTTGCTTGTATTGCTGGGAACGGTCTTGATACAACACTTTGCCAAACGGTCTTTTATGCTGTTGTGATCATTCGGTCCTCAGGCCATTACGCCATTTGGTTTTGCTTCTTGGTCTCTCGGTCTTGAGACCGAATGGGATCAAACGGTCTTGAGACCAAATGGGATCAAATGGTCTTGAGACTGAATGGATGAAATGACTTGGTTAGATCGATTGGTCAGAACCAAGGGTGAGTGAAGGTGGGCCCCAGCTGACTGTTCAACCTTATCAATACCTGCATCAAATCAATATAAATTCAATTAAATCCATGATAATTGGACCAATTAAGTAATTTTGCACATTTTGATATATTGTGATATTTAGTGAGAGAAATTGGATATATAGTGAGATGAATCTGTCAATATGATAATTGAATTTCATGATGAATATACATTCATCAAAATACCCCGAACTTAAACGTTGCTCGTCCTTGAGTAACACAAAATCTGAAATTGTCACCTAATGAATACTTTCAATTCGTGTGATTTCTTCATCTTCACATCATGAATGTTTTCTTTCTGCTCAATATGACTCAATATCTCAACCTCCTGAGACCACTAAACACATCTTACCATATCTTTGTTACTGAGTTTGCTTTCCAATATCACTTCCTCCTCACTTTTTCCGACAATAAACATGTCAAAGAGTTTTGTAAGAATCCAGGGACACCCACAGAACAACAAGTATGCATTTGATCTGACACTGGTGTTTTATAGGATAGGGTAGGCATTCATTGCGCCATTAGGTAGAAAATGGAGTGAATGGTGGTATGGAAGGAAGAAATAAATCTCTCCTCTATTCGACTCGAGATTTTCTTTGTTTTGCAATTTCATTTATTGCATTTTTTGTGCTAATCTCTCCTCTATTCGACTCGAGATTGCATTTATTTTTGTGTGTGCTTTGGAATCTTTTCTTGGTGGTACGCCCCTATTTATTTGCGAGGGGTATGGAAGAAGCAGAAATAGGGGGAAGTGACGTGCCACCCCGAACTTAGGGTTTGGCACTAATTTGGCTATTTTTGTTTCTCTTTGATGGATGGAGGGGTACAAAGATGATAGAAGAAGTGTAGAAGAGAGTTTAGATCAGAATGCAACTTGATTTACAATTCAGTGCACCAGGTTGTTGTCTTTATCGTACTCTGCTCCAATAATGACTTGATGAGGATCCGGTGGAGATTCCATGTTATTGTTCCACGACGTGTTTGATCCCTATCAGTTCGATAGACACGTATCATTTTTGCATAAGTATCATGATGTTAGGAATCATAAGCTTCACAAGATGATTTCAGTCATAAGGCTTGTTTCAAAAAGTGGTCCTTTTGAGGATCTACTTCGAATAAGGAGAGTATAATGATTCAAAATGTGTGGCATATTAGTTGGTGACATATAATGAAACAGGAAGTGTCAAAAATTCATCAAGAATCTGTTCAATTTCTTTGGAAAACATGAAAATTTTTGAAAATTGTGAAAATTTGAAAATTTTATCAAGAATGTGACAGAGAAAACTTAAGTATAAAAAGGATGGGTGTAGGTGGAAAGTGAGGTACGTACCACCCACCCTCCACCCTGAACTTAGAGATTTGCTCGTCCCGAGCAAACCCTAAATCCAAGATGGAGGGGAAAATTTGTGCCAAATTGACCACCAAATGTGGTTGTGTTCTAATCAGCGCGCACCCTCTTATCTGAAAATCTCAAAGTAAAGAGAAATTAGATCTAAAAATAGCATCTCGTGATGTGAATTTTATTTAATGAAAAATTAACTAGAAAGTAAAAAAAAACAAAATTAAAGAAACATTCTAATTTGAAATAAAAAGTAAAACATATTTATTGATTGGGTTGCCTCCTGACAAGCGCCTTTATTTTATGTCGATGGCTCGACTGAATTCTTCAGCTTCAAGGTGGATCCTTTGGATTGGAGAGATCCAGTGATGCATCTGTGTCAATGTCAGCTAAGGTGAAGTATCTTTTTAAGCGGTGACCATTTGTAACAAATTCACCTGACTTTTCACTCCATAAAGAGAAAGCACCATGTGGGGAGATGCTTTTGACAATGTAAGGTCCAGACCAGCGAGAACAGAGTTTTCCTAGAAATAACTTTAGTCTTGAGTTGAATAGAAGAACTTCGTCACCCACTTGTATGTCTTTTCTTTTCAGATGACCATTGTGCCAAAGTTTGGTTCGTTCTTTATAGATTCATGCATTTTCATAAGCAGTCATCCGGGGTTCATCTGACTCCTGAAGTTGCAGAATCTTGGCTTGGCTTGCTTCTTTCATGTCGAAATTCAGTTGCTTAATTGCCCACCATGCTTTGTGTTCTAATTCTACAGGCAGGTGGCATGACTTTCCATATATTAATCGAAAAGGTGTAGTCCCAATGGGAGTTTTATAAGCAGTTCGATAGGCCCATAAAGCGTCGTTGATTTTCACTGACCAATCCTTTCGATTGCGACCTATAGTTTTTTCCAGAATAGCGTTTAACTGACGGTTAGAGACCTCTACCTGTCCACTTGTTTGTGGATGGTAGGGCGAGGCTACCTTATGTGTTACATCGTATTTTCTCAGTAAAGCTTCAAAGATTCTTTCAAGGAAGTGAGACCCTCCGTTAGATATCACAGTTCGTGGCACTCCAAAATGGGGGAAAATAATATCTTTGAATAATTTGATGACGGGTTTGGAATCACTAGTGATGATTGGTATATCTTCAACCCATTTTGAGACGTAGTCCACCGCCACTAGGATGTATGAAAATCCATGAGAAGATGGGAATGGACCCATGTAGTCCATCCCATAAACATCGAATATCTTTACTTCTTGCCATAGATTTAGTGGCATCTCATCTCTCTTTGTTATATTTCCTGATCTTTGACATTTGTCACATGATAGGAAAAAGTCAAAGGAATCTTTGGATATGGTTGGACAGAAGAATCCATATTGCAAAACCTTCAAGGTACTCTTTTTAGAGCTCATATGTCCTCCCACTGGTCCTGGGTGACATTGTTCTAAATTAAGTTGAGCGTCTTCTTTGGCGATACATTGTCTATACAGACCATCATCACATAGTTTGAAAAGGTACGTCTCATCCCAGTAGTATCGTTTCACATCATGCATAAAATTCTTCAGTGTATTTCCGGTGCATTGAGGATGAATAACCCAAGCAGCGAGGTAGTTCACAAAATCCAAGTACCACGGTATAACTTTTGAGACCTTCATTAGTTGATCATCCGGAAGGGAATCATAAATTAGAATCTTCTCAGTATCCAGAGTGTGGATGCGACTGAGGTGATCTGCTACCACATTTTCTGTACCCTTTTTATCTCTTATCTCTAAATCAAATTCTTGCAATAGGAGAATCCATCTAATTAATTGGGTTTTGCATCTTTCTTTTCCATAAGGTAACGAATGGCAGTGTGGTCTATGTAGACAATGGCCTTCGAACCGATTAGGTAGGATCTGAACTTGTCAAAGGCATACACGACTGCTAGAAGTTCTTTCTCAATAGTTGCATAATTCCTCTGAGCTTCATTGAGAGTTTTCGATGCATAATAGATCACATAGTGTTTCTTCTCTATATATTGCCCTATAACAGCACCCACAACATAGTCACTGGCATCACACATAATTTCAAAAGGTGGTCCCAGTCGGGAGCTCTAATGATGGGTGTTGTTGTGAGAGCTTGCTTTAGTGTGTTGAAGCTTTTGACACATTCTTCGTCAAAATTGAATTCAACATCTTTTAGTAAAAATTTGTCATTGGCTTGGTTATCTTTGAAAGGTCCTTTATGAATCTTTTGTAAAATCTTGCATGACCTAGGAAAGCATGGACTTCTTTTACATTTGTTGGAATAGTCAGTTTAGAAATCACTTCAATCTTGGCTTTATCTACTTCAATTCCTCTATTGCTGACCCTATGGCCGAGGATAATACCTTCCTTTACCATAAAATGTCACTTTTCCCAATTCATCACAAGATGTGCTTCTTCACATCATTTGAGGACAAGAGAAAGGTGCTTTAGACATGAATCGAATGAATCTAAGTATACAGAAAAATCATCCATGAAAACCTCCATAATTGTTTTCAGTAAGACCAGCGAATATAGCAGCCATGCAACGTTGGAAAGTTGTGGGTGCATTATAGAGGCTAAGCAGCATTCTTTTAAATGTGTATGTTCCGAATGGGCAGGTAAAAGTTGTTTTCTCTTGGTCATCTAATGTATGGGTATTTGATAGAATCCAGAGTAACCGTCAAGATAACAGAAATATTCTTAGTGTGCCAACCTTTCTAAGACTTGATCAAGGAAAGGAATTGGAAAATGATCTTTTCGAGTTGCCTTGTTTAACTTCCTATAATCTATGCACATCCTCCACCCCATGACTGTTCGAGTGGGGATGAGTTCATTGTTTTCATTTTTTATAACAGTTGTTCCACCTTTCTTCGAGACTACATGCACTGGGCTTACCCATGGCGAGTCTGATATCAGATAGATAATTCCAGTGGTGAGTAGTTTAATGACTTCATGACGGACTACTTCCTTCATATGTGGATTCAATTTCCATTTATGCTTAATAGTTGGCCTGTGATCTTCCATCATAGGGATCTTGTACATACACATCGCTTGACTAACCCCAGTTAGGTCATTCATTTTGTAGCCAATCGCTTTCTTCCTTTCCTTCAATTCTTTCAGGAGTTTATCTTCTTATTCGGTTGTAAGATCAGAATTTATTATTACAGGACAAACCTTCAGATCATCCAAAAACACATACTTCACTCCCTCAGGCAGGGGCTTCATTTCGGGGGCCTCTAGTTTTTCGCATGTTTCTTCAGTAGCTTCCACAGCCTTGAGTCCTTCAAATGTAGCTTCGGGATCTTCTTCGGTAGTGTCAAGGTCAAGAACACACTCTTGAAATCGTTCACTGATGGAATTATTAGTAGAGGGGTTTGTTAGAATCACTTCTAAAGGATCGTCTTATTCATATCCCTCTTGTGTGAGGAGTGATATTTGTTCGATGCAGTCAATCATATAAACTTCTTCTTGCATACTGGTCTTCTCATGCTTTCAAAAACCTTGAATTCGAGAGTTTCTTTGCCAAGTCTGAGAAGCAAAGTTCCTTCTTCAACATCAATTAGAACTCTTGCAGTGGCGAGGAACGGACATCCAAAGATGAGATGATATCTGGCATCCTCTTTTATGTCCATGATGACAAAATCACACGGAACATAGGAATCTTTCCCTACCTTAACAAGTACATCCTCAATAATTCCTAACGGGCATTTTATCGAATTGTTTGCGAGTTGTATAGTCCTGCCAGTTGGAAGAAGTTCAGAAAAACCTAGTCTTTTGCAAAGGCTGAGCGGCATGATAGAGATGCTAGCACCAAGATCTGCTAGTCCTTTCTTGCATGAAGAATCACCGATATGGCAGGAAATCCCAAAAGATCCTGGATCTTTCTGTTTCTTTGGCATCTTACTCTGGATGATATCCGAAGTGGTTTTAGCTAAATTGACTGTCTCATATTCTTCAGTTATATATTTCCTGGTGAGGAGTGACTTTAAGTACTTCGTCCAAGCTGGTATCTCAGCAAGCACATCCAAAAAGGGTATATCAACATGAAGTTTCTTCATAGCTTCTTTAAACTTATTGAACCGAGTATCCATCTTTGTTTGCCTTAAACGAGCAGGGAACGGTATACGAGGCTTGTATACAGGAATATCAGGTTCTGGTGTTTCAGTTTCTTCATCAATAGGTTGCTCAAGACTTTCCTTATTTGTCTTATCAGCAATCGCTGGTTCTTCTGGTTGAGACTCCAGTGTTGTTGAGTCTTGAATGATCACATGCTCATCCTCATTAGTAACAACCACAAGTGTCTTGATAGGAGGATCGAAATAGTCTTTTCCTGACTTGGTGGTTACTGCCTTCAGTTGTTCTGGGTGCGTTGGGTTGTTCTCGGGTTCGCCAGCATAGGCCCCAGTAGGCGGCTTTATGCTAGCTGCAAGTTGAGCTAGTTGAGATTCAATAGCCTTCTGCTGAGCTTGTTGGTTAGCTATCATAGTTTGCTGAGTTTGCAACATCTTTTCAATGGCTGATAGTTTGTCATCATGAGAAATTAGACCGGCTTGTTGTCCTTGTTGTTGATAAGGAACTTGGTTAAGACTCTGGTTCTAGGAGTTGTTTTGATAGTTATTGTAGTTCCTATTCTGAAAGTTTCCCTTGAAATTTCCTTGATTCCCAAAATTTTGTTGTTGATTATACTAGAATCCTGGTGGGCCTCTTGGTTGATTGTTTGAACCAAATTGATGTGAATTTACTGCTCTAAAGGGGTTTCCATATTGAAAACATGTATGATTCCTATTCTGATTCGGATTGTAATAACTTTGACCAAGGATGGTATTAATAGCATTAAGATTTTCCATTTGACCATTATCTCCGTGGACACATACATTGCTCAGAACAACATCGTAAAGAACATTGCATGATAAGGTGGAATGATTAGTTCCTTTACATGCTTCACAGAATAGGGAAGTAGACTTGACCTGTTCTGGTTATCGAGTGGGCGAACGTCCTCTTCCAATAGCAGCAAGAGATGATTCAATGTGGTCTTTCTTGGCAACTAAGAGTTTCAAGGTTTCAGCGATAGACTTGTACTCAGGAGTAGCTTTGGCCATAGCTACTTTCAAAACTCCTTTACCTACAAATTTTCCCCAATTGGCTTGATTTTCTACTCCAAGGGTGACGACCCTCCATGTGTTGTCATAGCTTTGACGCATGAAGTTTCCTCCACATGAGGAGTCTAGGAATCTCTTAATATCATCATCCACACCAAAATCTCAATGAGTTGGTTCTTGGGAATTTTGTGGTGTGGACACTTGCGTAGAAGCACTTTGTATCTATCCCAGGCTTCAGCAAAGGTTTCTCCAGGAACTTGAGTGAAATTTTTTATTCGCTCTCTGATTTCATATGTGAGAGATGGAGGATAAAGATTTTCTAGAAACACATTTTGCAGTTGTTCCCATGTGGTGATGGGTATTTCACTTTGCAACGAATTGTACCAACTTATGGCTCTATCAACAAGGGAATAATTGAAGAGGCGGAGTCTAATGGCATCGTCTGTGACTCCATTTTGTTTTGTCATAGCACATAGATCAATAAATCTCAGAAGATTTTCTTGGCTATCTTCACCTTGTTTTCCGTAGAATGGGTTGTTCTGAAGCAGGGTGATCCAATGCGCTCTTATCTCGAAATTAGGAGCATTGATGGGAGGAGGTTGCACTGGATGATGAACATTCACAACTTTTGGGATTGAGAACTCTCTAAGATCCTTTTGTAGTTTAGTTGCTTGCGCTGCTGATGCATGCATTTTGAGTCACATTTATAGGCTTATTTTATATCTGTTTTATGCATGTATTTGTCATTTTCTTGATTATATTTGCATAATTCACTATAGTTGCCCTTTAAACTCTTTTTGCATCAAATTATACTTCTTTTATCATATTTATATGATTTTATATAATCCCCGGACTTATACACATGTTTCGGCACTTTTTCAGGCACTTTTGCATTATCCAGAGTCGATACTATCGACACTGGTGTCGATAGTATCGACATTACATCAGAAAGCAACCCCAAAACACGATTTTGGAAGGAAAAACCTGTATCATGGTCGATACCATCGACCTGGGGTCGATACTATCGACATCGTCGGGATCTGGCATTTTTCAGCACTAAAACGGAGCATTTTAATCCAACAGTTGAGCTTTTTCGGAGCCGTAAAGTGGTCCTTTGACCTAAGAAGAGTACGGTCGGCCCTAGGGGAGATATCATATTGTGTTCCACAACATCCAAGAAGGAGAGAGAGGGAGGATATGGGAGACAGAGGCCGTCAACCGAGCGATCCGGGCACCTCCGACGGGCGATTTTGCTGCCGGAAGACTGCAAAACACACGTTTCTCGAGGAGGATCTCCAGGAACACCTTTGTATCAGGGGTTACATGAGTTTGCTCCATGTTTTCCATGTTTTTCTTCTCTACTCCTATGTATTTTCCATTGTCAACCATGCGGGGCTAATCCCCTTTGTCTTTAGGACCGGGAGTAGCCCAGGTAATCATTGTATGACGTTTTTATCATAGTAATTCATAACTTGTCTCTTAAATCCGTGGTATGATTTCGTTTTCTCGATTATATCATTATGCTTGATCACCCTAATGATAATCTCATGCCTTTAATTGCTTTGAAGGAAGAATTAACGGTTGAAAAGAGATAAAATTCACATTAATTAATAAATCCCTTGAACAAGGTGATGTATGGTTAATGGTGGAAACCCAGAGGTCGATTCTAATGCACCTAGCTTAGGGTATAGGTTACTATGACAGTGGAACCGACCTAGAATTAGGTAGTGAATTGTATCACGACAGTGAACAATTCTGACTACATGCCCCTACCCAGAATAAGAGGCGAATTTGATTAACTATGTGGAAATTTATACAATGAAAACCTGCGGTGAAACCGCAATCCTAAAGATTCCCATCTGAATTGATTAAACTAAACACTTAATCGATTGCTGTATTTTATTTTATTTTATTTTATTTTTCAACATGTCTTAAAACATTTTAATTGGTCTAGCTGGTTGCAAACAGTTAGTAGTAGTCTACCGATAGTTCATTGTCCCTGAGTTCGACTCGGGCCTCACAAAGGCCTATACTACATTGATGCGTGCACTTGCGTTATACGCACGGTAAAATCGTGTCAAGTTTTTGGTGCCGTTGCTGGGGAAACGGTGAATTTTAGCACTACGAGTGCTGCGAGCGGCCACACTAGGTCACTTTTGATTCCTATATTTGTTCTTTTAATCTTTTGAACTGAATTGCAAATCTTATTCATTTTTTTAATTATTAGAACCGCTTCATACACTACTATTTGAAATTTCAGGTACTAGTAAAGTAATAATGGGTGACAGAGCAACAAATGAAGAGTAGACGATCTGGGAGAAGATCAAGGCTTCTTCCTCCTCTGCATCTAAGGGGCCAATCAAGAGGCAGGCCATCAACATTCCTAACTACAAAATTGATCCAGGGTTAATTAATTTAGTCAAATTTAATGCATTCCATGGGCTGAAGGATGAAGATCCGGTGACCCACATCAGCATGTTCGTCAAAAATTGTGATATGATAAAGATTGACAGGTTCCCACAAGAGACACTTTACTTGAAGTTATTTCCTAGTTCTCTGGCGGGAAATGCACGAGAATGGCTACATAATCTTGATGATGAGTATGTGGAATCGTGGGATCACATGGTTGAGGTATTTTTTGAGAGGTTCTTTCAACTCGAGAAGACAAATGATCTTGTGCAAAAGATCCACAACTTCAGCCAGAAGGCCGGTGAGACCTATTCTGAGACATGGGAGCGCTTCCAGATCATGTTGAGAAAGTGCCCACATCATGGGCTTGACAAGGAAAAACAGGTCAAGATTTTCTATTTTTCTCTTTCTGAGCATGATAGAAGCAACCTGGATTCAGCAGGATCGGGTTTCTTCTTGAACAACATTGTCACTAGGTGTTGGCAAAGAAGCAGTCTTGGGGTGATAGGGATGCACCAGATCAAGTTAAAGTTGTAGGTGAGTCCAGGGCCATCAAGGAGCTGAATGATAAATTAGACCTTGTAGCCAAGAAATTACTTGCCAAAGAAGATGCAGAATCCAATGAGGAAGCCCAAGTCAAATTTATGCAACAACAGGGCTATAGAAACAATGGTTATGCTTGCAGGAAGGATAGGCAATTCTCATGGAAGGATCCAAACAAATTCCTACAAGATCCAGATGCAAAGCCACAATCAAAGGAAGAGGATAAAAGCACCGAGTTGCTTAGTCAAGTGGTGCAACAAAATCAAGAGATGATGAGTATGTTCAGTAAGCAGTTGTAGTCCCAGGGTGATATTTTCACTAAATTTGGGCAGACATTGCAAAGTCATGGAGCGCAGATGAGGACATTAGAGGCGACGGTAACTCAAACCGCCAATGAAGTGGCGGCCATGAAGCATGCAAATCAACAAAGACCAGCTGGTAATGCAGAGCTTGTTCAAGCACATCATCTAGTGAAGTATATATATGTGATTAATGAGGCAGAGCCCCCGATGGTGGAGGTCCATGAAAAAGGCAAGATGATTTTTTATACGGAGGCTACACCCAGAGTACCATATCCCCGCAGCTTGTATGGACTACCTAGTGGATATTTCCCGTTCAGAAAATCCCGCCAAGAACCCATCACGGCCGCACCCACACCTAGGCAAGAAGAGCAGGTGAAGGCCATACCGCATGGTGAAGCTACAACCACTGAGAAAGATGAGCAGCCACAAGTTACACCAGCTGCGAATGATGTGCCAAAGCCTACGCCAGGAGGTGACAGCAAAGCAAGCTTAGGGGAGGAGACCACAAAAAGCCCATATGTGCCACCTCACAAGCGTCTAAAGGAGGCAGTTGTGTCTTTTCCGGATAGTCCGAGGCCGAAGAAAGAACATAGACATTATAAGAAATTCTTGGAGATGTTTAGGAAGCTCCATATTAATATTATGTTAGTGGAAATGATAGAATAGATTCCAGCATATGGAAGGTTTATCAAGGATATCGTCACCAAGAAAAGGCAGATACAAGACACAGATGTTTGCCGGGTGAATGAGATGGTGAGCTCAATTATCCATGGGAGTTTACCACAAAAGAGGAGAGATCCAGGAGGTTTCTACATCCCATGTTCCATAGGCGGCCAACATTTTCCACAAACACGGTGTGACTCAGGGGCCAGCATTAATCTTATGCCATTGTCCACGTTTCAAAAGCTTGGATTGAAGCCACCATTGTTCTGAAAAGCGGTAATCGGTGTACGGGCGGAGAGGGTACCGAATAGAGTATATACGGTATGCGGGAGTATAAGCGGGAGAATATTCGGTTTTTATCGGTTTTGATTTTTTTTTTAATATTAACCATAAAGATATGTAAATTATATATTGACCATATAATAATGACAATGATAAGTAATTAGAAACATTTATAAGTAATAGACTAATATTGCATTCATAAGTAGTTAGAAACATTGATGAAATTAGAGAAGAAAACTTTGATAAGTAATTATAAACATTGATAAGTCATAGACTAATATCACATTAATAAGTAATTAGAAACGTTAATAAGTAATAGACTAATATTGCATTAATAAGTAATTAGAAACATTGATAAGTCATAAACTAATATTGCATTAATAAGTAATTAGAAACATTGATAAGTGATAAGACTAATATTACATTAATAAGTAACTTGAAACATTGATGAAATTAGGGAAAAAAACATTGATAAGTAATTAGAAACATTGATAAGTCATAGACTAATATTACATTAAGAAGTAATTAGAAACATTGATGAAATTAAAGAAGAAAACATCAACAATAAGGATCAGTTCAATAAACACTAACTATAAACTTATAGAGAAAACATGAGGAGAAGACCAAATATGTAAATTGGAAGAAGAGAATGTAATTGTAATGACCAATAGTAGTATTAGAAAAAATTAATGTAAAAAAAATTATTACTAGCATTTGATTTTGAAAATCACCGATTAATCGGCCGATTATTCCCCCGATTGGCCGATTAATTGGTCCTGGACTGATTATAGGCCGATTATTCATAATCGGAGCGGTAGACCCCCAAAAAGGAATATTCATCCGATTATTCGGCCTAAGCGGCCGATTTTCTGAACAGTGGATTGAGTTGGTAGATGGATCCATTGTGAAGCCGCAAGGTATATGTGAGGATGTGCTAGTCAAGGTCGACAACTTTATCTTCCCTGTTGACTTTGTGGTCATGGACATGCATGAGTTGGAAGGAGGTGAGATGCTATTGGGAAGGTTGTTCCAAGCTACAGCTGATGTAATCGCTGCCATTGGGCGAGGTTACTTGACACTTTGGATTGGTGATGATAGAGTTAAATTCAAATTGCCAAATGAATAATTAGAGACATCCCTTGACAACCCAGGTTAAAGGTATCCTTATGTCAAGCCTAGGACATTAAACAAGGGCGCTTGTTGGGAGGCAACCCAACTTTAGGTTCATTTTTATGTTTGCTTATGTTCTTTTATGTTTATGTACTTAGTTTTTGCTTAGGTTTTGATAATTTTTGTAAAAATGGTACCCTAACTCGTGTTTTGAAGTGTGCAGAACTTTAAGGTCGATACTATCGACACACATGTCGATAGTATCGAGTTTGGAGCAGTAAAAGCTGAAGAAAAGTCGATACCATCGACCTTAGTGTCGATAGTATCGAGATTCCTGAAGATTTTTAGAAAAATTGGTGACAGTAAAGTCGATACCATCAACCCTAGGGTCGACAGTATCGACACTTTTGCATTCCCAGGCTTTTAGTTGTGTCGATTCAACAAAATTGCTGAGTCTGGGTCGATACCATCGACCCTGGTGTCGACGGTATCGACACATGTAGGACAGCTACATAAAATAGGTCGTAAAATGTATCGAAACGAGATTTTTTTGAACCATTTTTTGCAGAGGAAAGATGGATGAAGCAAGTCACGTCTTAGAACCACTAATACACAAAAGTGAGACACAAAAAGGAAGGAGATAGCAAGCATCATTTGGCCCACTTGAGCATCTAACCATCCTTCTTCACCACACTTCAAAGCGAATGGTACCGCTATTCCACCTCTTAAGTGAGAATGTTGACTATGAGGCCATAGTCATATTCAAGCTTGGGGGGGTGTTGGAACAACCCTCTATCTTAGTTTTTACTTACGTATTCATGTTTCTTTATTTTTGAAATATTAGTTTTCTAGGTTTACCACTTTTGTAGGATCCACATCTATCTAGTGTAATCTGTGGAGCAATAAATGCATGGTTTCAATTGCAAGTTTTACTCTTGGGTTGTATGCACATAAAAAATGAGCATATTGAGAACTTTTTGAGCTTATTCTTGTTAGTAATTGAGTTTCATAACTGAGGAAGTGTTTGGGTGAGTCAGCTTCAGGACATGGGGACACGAATGGCTATCTTTATTGTCCAAGGAAAAGTGATTGACAAGGATGTTTGAGCCCAAACCGACCAAATGCTAACGTGACCTTAGACTAAAGTTTAAGAGATAAATCCTTCAGTTACCCTGTACACAGGTCTTTAGAGAGAGACATATGATATTTTCAGAAGGTTCTGTCAATTAGTCTTGTGATCTGATCCACCGCAATTTGATTCACACTCCACCATAAGAAATGGGAACACATTACTATCTTTCACTCTTTGATTGCATCCCATATAGATAGGTCTTGCATTAAAACTATTTTCACATATTTTTGCATGAAAATGAAAAGAAAAAAAGGATAGAGTAGTTATACATGCACATTATCCTTATGTGCGTGTCATTTAGTTGCATAACTATCATTTTGTAGATGCATTCACATCTTTTGTGCATATAGTACATCATGCATCTTATGTCTTCTGAAACATTAAAGGCGGTGAACTTGTTCCATACCTTCTGAATGCTTCAAATGTATATGTTATGTAACAAGAAGTGAGCCCGACAAATAATTCATTGTCATCTATGAAAATAAGGGCTTGAAAAAAATTTGAAAAATTTTTGAAAAAAGAGAAGACAAAAAAGAGAAAAAATGAATTGAGAAGTAAGTAGGAATGAGAGGGAGAAAGGAACCTGTGACAAAGTGGGTTTTCTAGCTTAATTTCGAGGACGAAATATCTTTTAAGGTGTGTAGGATGTGATGGAGTGGAATTTTGGAGTCCTTAATCATCCAATGACATAAGTAAAATCATAAGGTTGAATAATATTGAGAGTTCCCAAGCTTTTAACAAAGTAAGTGTGTTGATGTGAGATTGAAATCAAGATTAAGATATCTCTTTTTAATGCCTTTTGAGGAATTTAGTTGACTAGTCTAACAGTGGAGTTTTGATTCCAAATTCGTGTACAAGGTAGCTTGAGTTGCGGAGAATCTATGGTTAAATTTTGGTGGCATTTGGATGTTCCTAGAAGAAGTTATTTAGGTTTGAAATTGGTGAAATACTATGCATATTTGATGTTTATAGAACTAAGTTAGGCTTAATATGTTGTGTCACGCGCCCCTTAGTTTGGGTTGGGCATTCATGGCCAAGTTTTAACCCTGGATCTCAAATCCAGTGGTTGTGACACTTTCCAAGGAGAGGGCAGAGATTAGTGTTAGTGGGAGGCGATTCTAAGCCCTTGGATGTGCGATAGATGGATAATGAGCCATCTCCTACCTTGCGGTTAGAGCAAGGTAGTGGAATGGATAGGCGCCACAACCTTCCTATCAGCCCACGTTGTGGTAGTGGCTCAGTAAAGGACATGAAGTGGGTAGTTTTCTTGGCCTTGACCGGACCTACATCCAGACCCCTCAAGTCAGTCTTTTGGGATATGGTAGAGGGAGAACGAGCCCTCCATTGCCCTTGGCTCCCCACCGCAAGAGCAGGTGGTGGCGGAGGATGTAGAACAGAGATACAAGGCTCATGGAGGAGAGAAAAGAAGGGTAAAATGAAGCTCGTGGTTAGAGGAGTTGAATGTCGATCTCACAGCAGGCTTCGGCGGAAGTGAGGTAGCTGACGAATCCAGTTTCTCCAACAGCAAAGATGGAGCTCGTCGGAGTGTGTAAAGCACCTCTTTCTGAGGACGCAGACTACCTATGACTTCCTCAAGGTCATGTGGTGCTTATCCAAGTGTTGGATTAGAACTCCTACAGCAAGAGGTATTTTACCTCTTTTCTTTGCCGCACTGGAGGCTAGCGACGGTGAAAATGGTCTGGCATAGATATAGAGGCGAATCTGAAGAGATGAGTAGTCTTGGAGGACTGGAAGGTGATGCCGAGGCTGATGGACGCAAAATGAGTCAATAAAGGAGGACTCAATGGTCCTGATTGCTCACAGGAGACAAGCCCACGGAGGCGGCTTCTTTGCGGAGGAGGGGATCCACAGCAGAAGCCAAGGAGCCGAGTAGCTGCGGAGATAGGTATATTCCTGACGAATCTGACGATGAAATTAGAAGAGGACAGAGAGGATACGAGGTCTGTTGAATCCTCGCTGGAGTCCAGCTGAGGTGGCTGCATCACGGAAACAGAGAGTCCCGCTGTGTACTCAACGCGAGAGAAAGGGGGAAGGCCAGATCGGGTCATAAATAGAATTGACTGGTTCAACACAGAAGGCAGGGTCCATTAGCTCAAACCAGCTGGACCCCAGCGGACCAAGCAAGGAGCCGAACTGGGTCCAGAAGCTGAACCAGAGAGAACCGTCCTGCAGCAGCAACCAAGGAGGTGCGCCCTCCTCAGGGCCACGTGTCACCTCCGGATTGGCCTGAAGGTAAGAATTCCCAGATAATTCCTAAATCTTACATAATTCTTAGAAATTAGCTCGCACATCAGAAAAATAAGTATAATATATCGAAATTCTCAGAAAAGTGAGTAGAACACAATGAAATCATAATATCAGGCTTTTGACGAACCAACCTCAGTGATATCATGAAAGATGTGTAATGCTCGTTTAATGGATAGTAAATAGCAAACGATGACATAAAATCATGGGAAAAATATCAGTAAGTCCATAATTACATATATAATGCATATGATCTCAGATATGTTCATGTTGATGAACAAAAGCATATAATTTGATTAATATGGCTAATTAGGGCTAATAACCCTAAATAAAATGTATTAAATACATGCATGCTCAAGAAATGATGAAATTCACAGAGTAAGCCCATATCAGTATTTATTGAACCTCAGTTTTAATTATGAGATCATAATGATGAACAAAATCCATGTTATATGAAGATGAATATTAATACATGTTATAGAACCCTAATCTAGGTTAATTATGTAACCTAAGGTTAATATGTGGACAAAAAGGATATGGAACCTAATGTTCAGATAATGAACCATAATTTGGAAAATGACATCAGTATGATAAATCTGAAACAAGAATGCATGTAATGATGAGAATATCCTAATGAGTAAGCAAACCCTAATATGAACACGATTAGGGTTAAGATGAGATGTAAGATGATGAGAACCTGATGAGAGTATATGATCTTGTCTTAATCAGGGATGAACAAGGTTAGAGTTGACCTGAGGAATACATATGTGATTAGGATGTTTCTTTGGAAGGTACGCCATTACCTCTTACTTGGGTTATTGTACAATATGCTTGTGTTATATGAGTAGTAAAATACTTGGCATATGGTATTGATTGAAATGATTGTTCTCGTATGCTATGTTGCTTGATTTTCCATATTTATTGCTATGAACACATGAAACATAATATATCTGTTCCATTATATGAAAGCACTATATCTCTTTGGTAAGCGTAGTGCTTAAAGGTGATCTATCTCTTTGGTAAGCGGATCACCATATGAAATGATCTATCTCTTTGGTAAGCGGATCATGAGGCCATAAAGCATCTATCCCATTGGTAGGCGGATGCATGAGTATATAATGGAAAAATGAGTTTAAAATATGTGTTCTCTTTTGTTAATGAATATCTTTGTGCAAGTATACATTTTTCTTATATTCTTCTGTTACTGCCAAGTATATTAGTTTTATCTTATTGCCAAGATATGATGAGAGGTATATAAAAAGACACGTAGGCGTACTCAGTACAATATTCATGAAATATTGTGCTGACGTGTACCGCATGTAATCTTTTGTTTAGGTTGTGGTTATGCTCTTGAAGATCTAGGATAGAGAGAGTTGTGTAGCGAGCTGATGTACAGGTGGACCTGTTGTCTTAAGATCCTGTAGTTTAGATGTAGTACGTGTATATGTTATAGTTTGCTGTTCAATATGTAATATCAAATGTTGTAACAATTCATGTTGTAATTATATGTTGAATGGTGAACATGTGTGTATGGTTTTATTATTGTTCATGTGCATGTGCTACTGATGTGTTCCTCATGACTTCCTATGATTTTCTTCTTCTTAGCCTAGTGTGGGGTGTTTAAATTGGGATTCTCACTGAGGTGAGGGTTTCAATTTGAACGTCTCACATCAGATTAAGTTTTAGAAAATCCGGGGACGTCACAAATGGTATCAGAGCATGAACAATAGCAAAGCCTAACATTTTCTCATTATGCAACTCAAAACTAGAAAACCTTGAACTTAATAATCTTTAGGGTTAGATTAGTCGTCTTTTCGAGACTAGATCTGACCTAGCATCTAGGTTAGCACCTAGATGTCCGGGAACTAGGTCTAGACTGGTGCTTGTTGAGTAGCAAGTCCTTAGATGTCGTTCTTTCCTTGTAGTGCAGTGGTATGGGACGTTGCACTATTTGTAAATGACGTGCATCAAGGGAAGAGAAACCCTAGACATATTGCGCACGTTGTCTAGAGTAGCTACACTAGTCTACACCATGTTCTCACCCTTTTCACTAGTTTTCATGACACTGGACTCTCTACTATGTGTGGGACACTCGTTTTCAGGATTTGGTTTTGGATTCCAATCGGACCGAACCTCAATAGTTTTCTCTGACGCTTGTTTTATCGGAGAAAAACTATATAATATTTTATTATATATATGTATTACAAAAATGTGTCCCCACACATGTACGAGTAGGAGGTGATCATGCAACCTAAGTGAAAGAGAATGACATCAGTCTAGAAGAGAGAGTAGTTCTAGATTAGATGTCTCGAGCCTTGTTTGGTATATTAGGATAGATGGAATAGATGATATAAGTTTTGATGATATGATGTAAGTCTTATATAGATGATATAATATGGTTATGATGATCTGTGCTTGTCTTCGAGGAATTAAGTTCGGTTTTGAGGTTTTGAGATAAGTTTCGATGATGTAAGTAAATAGGCTTTTATGAGATAAGATAAGCTAAGTTAAGACAAGTGGTGAGGATCAACATGAGCCTCGAGCTCTTTCACAAAGGAGGACCTCTAGTGTTAGGACCAGTTTTGGGGTTAACTCCAGAGAGAGTGAGACCCACTGGGAGAAGGTTAGAGAACCTAAACTCCTAGATATGAGAATTATGAGATATGTGATGTGATATGTCCTAAACTAGAATACTCCTGAGTGATTGAGTTGAGTCGCTTTATGCATGATTCCTATAGATATCTTGAACCCTAGATGTCCTTGGGAGGACCAAACCCTAGAGTCAGAGAGAGGCTGGTTATATATGTGCATATGAGAACATGAAAATGAGTGCCTGCCATCTGGGTGAGGGAGAGAGCCCAAGACCCTGGAGGAGGTAGCTATGTTAGCTTCTGTGAAGCCTCATGCTCGAGTTGGTGGTTTCCCACATAGGAATCTAGTGGTGTATATAAGAGAGTTTTGGGTAAGATGTTTCATGATTAGAGACCTATGAAGAGTATGTCATAGCATGTTTTGGTTTGTGCTTATGTGGCTAGAGTTTGTAAAGCTATCGCTAGTGCCAATGAGGTAATCTGAGAACCCTAGACTAAGAGAGGAAAGATGAAGTATGTGCATATGAGATACTCATAGAGTTGAGTTAGCTCAGAGAGACTGAGCATGACACTACCCTTGTGGTGTGGGTCAGGAGAACCTCTTTTAGCCTAGGTAAAGTTTTGATATATGTTTAACAAGCCACTCACATAAGTTGGTTTTACACAACCATGTTATAATAAAGGTAAGAATGTGATCTAATATTGAGATATGATAGTGGATATGATATGATGGAAACCTAGAGATGTTTTAATAGATATGAATGCATAAATGGTTAACCTTATACATGAATAAAGTAAAAATGATGGCTAATCTTGTGATGACATCACTAGTAAATGTTGCAACTTATTATGAGCAATGAAATAAGATCATGTGAATGAAACATGCTACATGAGGTGTTAATCTTAGTGTTTAATAAAGATGAAATATATAGTTCGACAGTTAGCACCACATAATGATTATAACACATTGATGTGCTCTAGATAGACAAAGTGGGTTAACTATAGTTAACACCCACCTAAAAGACATATGTTAATGTTGAACATTTTCTAACAAATTAGCTCAGTAATATGTTGATGACCCTATGATATAATGGGTTAACTTTGGTTAACTCCTTTGGAACATGGTAATATGTTATGGAAACCCTAATGCACGGGTTAAGATAAGGATGCATCTCTAACATATGAGATATGTAATGACATAACCTAAGCTTCTAAACCCTTGTTTGAGCCTTCTATAGAGTGAGGTTCCACCCTTGATGCTCTCGAAACCTCCTAATATTGCGTTGGATACATGGTTCTAGGTAACCTTTGCGAATAGGTTACACATAGAATAGTGCCTACATGTGGATGAAGGCAAGATAAAGTTTTCCCTAAAAGTATGTGTATGGTTTACTTTCGAGGACGAAAGTTCTTTTAAGATGTATATAATGTGACAAAGTGGGTTTTCTAGCTTAATTTCGAGGACGAAATATCTTTTAAGGTGTGTAGGATGTGATGGAGTGGAATTTTGGAGTCCTTAATCATCCAATGACATAAGTAAAATCATAAGGTTGAATAATATTGAGAGTTCCCAAGCTTTTAACAAAGTAAGTGTGTTGATGTGAGATTGAAATCAAGATTAAGATATCTCTTTTTAATGCCTTTTGAGGAATTTAGTTGACTAGTCTAACAGTGGAGTTTTGATGCCAAATTCGTGTACAAGGTAGCTTGAGTTGCGGAGAATCTATGGTTAAATTTTGGTGGCATTTGGATGTTCCTAGAAGAAGTTATTTAGGTTTGAAATTGGTGAAATACTATGCATATTTGATGTTTATAGAACTAAGTTAGGCTTAATATGTTGTGTCACGCGCCCCTTAGTTTGGGTTGGGCATTCATGGCCAAGTTTTAACCCTGGATCTCGAATCCAGTGGTTGTGACACTTTCCAAGGAGAGGGCAGAGATTAGTGTTAGTGGGAGGCGATTCTAAGCCCTTGGATGTGCGATAGATGGATAATGAGCCATCTCCTACCTTGCGGTTAGAGCAAGGTAGTGGAATGGATAGGCGCCACAACCTTCCTATCAGCCCACGTTGTGGTAGTGGCTCAGTAAAGGACATGAAGTGGGTAGTTTTCTTGGCCTTGACCGGACCTACATCCAGACCCCTCAAGTCAGTCTTTTGGGCGATGGTAGAGGGAGAACGAGCCCTCCATTGCCCTTGGCTCCCCACCGCAAGAGCAGGTGGTGGCGGAAGATGTAGAACAGAGATACAAGGCTCGTGGAGGAGAGAAAAGAAGGGTAAAATGAAGCTCGTGGTTAGAGGAGTTGAATGTCGATCTCACAGCAGGCTTCGGCGGAAGTGAGGTAGCTGATGAATCCAGTTTCTCCAACAGCAAAGATGGAGCTCGTCGGAGTGTGTAAAGCACCTCTTTCCGAGGATGCAGACTACCTATGACTTCCTCGAGGTCATGTGGTGCTTATCCAAGTGTTGGATTAGAACTCCTGCAGCAAGAGGTATTTTACCTCTTTTCTTTGCCGCACTGGAGGCTAGCGATGGTGAAAACGGTCTGGCATAGATATAGAGGTGAATCTGAAGAGATGAGTAGTCTTGGAGGACTGGAAGGTGATGACGAGGCTGATGGATGCAGAATGAGTCAATAAAGGAGGACTCAATGGTCCTGATCGCTCATAGGAGACAAGCCCACGGAGGCAACTTCTTTGCGGAGGAGGGGATCCACAGCAGAAGCAGAGGAGCCGAGTAGCCGCGGAGATAGGTATATTCCTGACGAATCTGACGATGAAATTAGAAGAGGACAGAGAGGATACGAGGTCTGTTGAATCCTCACCGGAGTCCAGCTGAGGCGGCTGCATCACGGAAACAGAGAGTCCCGCTGTGTACTCAACGCGAGAGAAAGGGGGAAGTCCAGATCGGGTCATAAATAGAATTGACTGGTTCAACACAGAAGGCAGGGTCCATTAGCTCAAACCAGCTGGACCCCAGCGGACCAAGCAAGGAGCCGAACTGGGTCCAGAAGCTGAACCAGAGAGAACCGTCCTGCAGCAGCAACCAAGGAGGTGCGCCCGCCTCAGGGCCACGTGTCACCTCCGGATTGGCCTGAAGGTAAGAATTCCCAGATAATTCCTAAATCTTACATAATTCTTAGAAATTAGCTCGCACATCAGAAAAATAAGTATAATATATCGAAATTCTCACAAAAGTGAGTAGAACACAATGAAATCATAATATCAGGATTTTGACGAACTAACCTCAGTGATATCATGAAAGATGTGTAATGCTCGTTTAATGGATAATAAATAGCAAACGATGACATAAAATCATGGGAAAAATATCAGTAAGTCCATAATTACATATATAATGCATATGATCTCAGATATGTTCATGTTGATGAACAAAAGCATATAATTTGATTAATATGGCTAATTAGGGATAATAACCCTAAATCAAATGTATTAAATACATGCATGCTCAAGAAATGATGAAATTCACAGAGTAAGCCCATATCAGTATATTGAACCTCAGTTTTAATTATGAGATCATAATGATGAACAAAATCCATGTTATATGAAGATGAATATTAATACATGTTATAGAACCCTAATCTAGGTTAATGATGTAACCTAGGGTTAATATGTGGACAAAAAGGATATGGAACCTAATGTTCAGATAATGAACCATAATTTGGAAAATGACATCAGTATGATAAATCTGAAACAAGAATGCATGTAATGATGAGAATATCCTAATGAGTAAGCAAACCCTAATATGAACACAATTAGGGTTAAGATGAGATGTAAGATGATGAGAACCTGATGAGAGTATATGATCTTGTCTTAATCAGGGATGAACAAGGTTAGAGTTGACCTGAGGAATACATATGTGATTAGGATGTTTCTTTGGAAGGTACGCCATTACCTCTTACTTGGCTTATTATACAATATGCTTGTGTTATATGAGTAGTAAAATACTTGGCATATGGTATTGATTGAAATGATTGTTCTCGTATGCTATGTTGCTTGATTTTCCATATTTATTGCTATGAACACATGAAACATAATATATCTGTTCCATTATATGAAAGCACTATATCTCTTTGGTAAGCGTAGTGCTTAAAGGTGATCTATCTCTTTGGTAAGCGGATCACCATATGAAATGATCTATCTCTTTGGTAAGCGGATCATGAGGCCATAAAGCATCTATCCCATTGGTAGGTGGATGCATGAGTATATAATGGAAAAATGAGTTTAAAATATGTGTTCTCTTTTGTTAATGAATATCTTTGTGCAAGTATACGTTTTTCTTATATTCTTCTGTTACTGCAAAGTATATTAGTTTTATCTTATTGCTAAGATATGATGAGAGGTATATAAAAAGACACGTAGGCGTACTCAGTACAATATTCATGAAATATTGTGCTGACGTGTACCGCATGTAATCTTTTGTTTAGGTTGTGGTTATGCTCTTGAAGATCCAGGATAGAGAGAGTTGTGTAGCGAGCTGATGTACAGGTGGACCTGTTGTCTTAAGATCCTGTAGTTTAGATGTAGTACGTGTATATGTTATAGTTTGCTGTTCAATATGTAATATCAAATGTTGTAACAATTCATGTTGTAATTATATGTTGAATGGTGAACATGTGTGTATGGTTTTATTATTGTTCATGTGCATGTGCTACTGATGTGTTCCTCATGACTTCCTCTGATTTTCTTCTTCTTAGCCTAGTGTGGGGTGTTTAAATTGGGATTCTCACTGAGGTGAGGGTTTCAATTTGAACGTCTCACATCAGATTAAGTTTTAGAAAATCCGGGGACATCACATAACCTCTTCTCACTTACATACTAAGAAGAATAAGCACATGGTGTAGTTTTTTTAGATATTCCATCTCACCTTGAGATGGAATGATAGTGCATGCATCATTCCACCAAAAATATAGCATTAGGACATTTTTACTTGCATTTTTCATCATGATAGGTCATTAATTTTTTTATTGCATGATTGATTGTTATGCGCTTCCATCTCTTCCACAGCCACCTATCCCATCCACCCTTTGCTCTAATTGGTAGGCCACCCATGATATTCTCCTCATTCATTAATATAAGGAGATCTGCTTCCATTTAGATGGTAGTTAGGAAATGAGCAACGTAGATAGGAGATCACAAGATGCATCAAGTATGGACCAGATGAGTTTATCATATTAACTACTTTAATTGATAGTGTTTCATTGATTGGGGGACGAACATCTTTTACATAGGTCTTTGGTCACCTGGATTGCAGTTAGTGTTCAGTGGTCAATGAGGGCCGGTTTGTGGAAAGAAAGTGGGGATGATGTAGATTCATTTCATGTATTTATGTCCTGTTTCTGACTTATCTCAACCAGATCCAAAGTTTTGTTGCTCGAGGACGAGCAAGGTTTAAGCTTAGGGGAGTTTGATGCATGGGTTTTGAGTCACATTTATAGGCTTATTTTATATCTGTTTTATGCATGTATTTGTCATTTTCTTGATATATTTGCATAATTCACTATAGTTGCCCTTTAAACTCTTTTTGCATCAAATTATACTTCTTTTATCATATTTATATGATTTTATATAATCCCCGGACTTATACACATGTTTCGGCACTTTTTCAGGCACTTTTGCATTGTCCAGAGTCGATACTATCAACCCTAGTGTCGATACTATCGACATTTCATCAGAAAGCAACCCCAAAATGTGATTTTGGAAGGAAATACCTGTATCATGGTCGATACCATTGACCTGGGATCGATACTATCGACAGCATCGGGATCTGGCAATTTTCAGCACTAAAACGGAGCGTTTTAATCCGACGATTGAGCTTTTTCGGAGCCGTAAAGTGGTCCTATGACCTAAGAAGAGCACGGACGACCCTAAGAGAGATCTCATATTGTGTTGCACAACATCCAAGAAGGAGAGAGAGGGAGGATACGGGAGATGAAGGTCGTCAACCGAGCGATCCGGGCACCTCCGACAGGCGACGTCAACTGCAAAATGCACGTTTCTCGAGGAGGATCTCCAGGAACACCTTTGTATCAGGGGTTACACAAGTTTGCTCCATGTTTCCCATGTTTTTATTCTCTACTTCTATGTGTTTTCCATTGTCAACCATGCGGGGCTAATCCCCTTTGTCTTTAGGACCGGGAGTAGCCCGGGTAATCATTGTATGACATTTTTATCATAGTAATTCATAACTTGTCTCTTAAATCTGCGATATGATTTCGTTTTCTCCATTATATCATTATGCTTGATCACCCTAATGATAATATAATGTCGTTAATTGCTTTGAAAGAAGAATTAACGGTTGAAAAGAGACGAAATTCACATTAATTATTAAATCCCTTGAACAAGGTGATGTACGGTTAATGGTGGAAACCCAGAGGTCGATTCTAATGCACCTAGTTTAGGGTATAGGTTACTACAACGATGGAGCCGACCTAGACTTAGGTAGTGAATTGTATCACGACAGTGAACAATTCTGACTACATGCCACTACCCGGAATAAGAGGCGAATTTGATTAACTATGTGGAAATTCATACAATGAAAACCCGCGGTGAAACCGCAATCCTAAAGATTCCCATATGAATTTATTAAGCTAAACACTTAATCGATTGCTCTATTTTATTTTATTTTCATTTATTTTTTAACAACTCTTAAAACCTTTTAATTGGTCTAGTTTGTTGCGAACAGTTAGTAGTAGTCTACCGATAGTTCGGTGTCCCTGAGTTCGACTCGGGCCTCACAAAGGCCTATACTACATTGACGCGTGTACTTGCGTTATACGCACGGTAAAATCGTGTCAGCTTCTGCTTGCGCTGCTAGGATTTCCTATTGAACTATAGCCCTGGCTTCTTGACTGAGCCTCTCTCTTTGTGCATTGATGGCTTGAGCCACCTTTCGGGCTACCTCTTCTTCTTAATCCATCCTTGCTTGATTTTCTCTGATCTAACGATGGAAAGTTCTATCTATCTCGGGATCAAAGCTCGCTGCTAGTCTGGGACTATCCGAACGGTGCATGCACTATGCCTTGGGTTGTACCTGAATTAGAAAGATTTCGAAAGTGAGAACCATAGAGTAGAGTCAAATTCAAGTAGATGATCGATTGTATCAAAAAGGAAATTAAAATCCTAGATTAGCCTCAAAAGAACTAGATTTGACTAACTCATTCTGTTGTCCCCGGCAACGGCGCCAGAATTTGACGTGGGATTTTATCGCACTAACAAACTCACTTGGGGTTGAAATCCCCAAGCTTTTACCAAAACCAAAGGTTGTGGGCCCCCTATACAGGCGTTAGGCACACAGAAGCATCACCGAAGTCTAGATGGCTCATCCCCTCACGGATCATGCACTTACGACCTCAAAGAAATCCCATTCTATTTCTAGTTTGGGAGTGAACCACATTAATTAGTAAGCAAGCAGGTGATAGATCTACAAACTAACATCGATGATAAATAAGATGATACAAAATCCAACTAAGGCTGTGGTCCTCCCTGAGGGATGTTTAGACAACAAAAGTGTCACCGTAGGTTAGATGTCTTGTACCCTCATAGATCATACACTTACAACCTCAAGGAATCCTATCAAAAGTTCTCGTCAAGGAGTCGAACTTGTAAACCGCCATTTCATCCCATATATCGAAGATTTCGCAATAAAGGAAAGACAAGATGAAAGCAAGTAGATAATCAACTACAAACATACCAATTAACAATGAAATGGAAAGTTATATACATTGCCATGGAATGCTTAACAAAAGTACATGTTTGCATGGGCAGCGTGTCTAGTCCCCGCCCCCCAATGAAAAGGTACTACTCGCTCATGATGCGAGAAACAAGAAGAATATGAAAGAGAGAGAAATCGGCCATGAACTCGGTATAGAAGGTAGTCAAAGCTCAGTGAAGAAGATATGGCCTTCTACGTCATGTCAGAGTAGATTTGGATGCAAACGGGAGCTGCAAAGATAGACCAGACAGTCTCCCTCGCTCTGTCTTCCTTCTCTCCTCAGCCTCCTTGGTTGCAACACGGGCAGTAGGTGGAATGAAACTGGCGTGGACGACACTGGATTTGGATCATACCTGTGTACAGGTATCCTGTCGGTGTCCCAGAACCGATGCCAAAATAAGGACCCTACTGGTCCTATTTATAGGCATAGATCTGACCCTCCTTCTTTTAGTGTGAGTCCAAATGGTTTACTAATGGTCTGGAGATATTTTTCCACCAAACAGTTTGCTATATATAACCAAACGGTCTTGACTTTACGTGCATGTCTCCAAATGTTTCATGCATTTGCTTTATCATTCAGTCTACTATTTCGGTCCTCAACTCCATTCGGTTTGCATGCAGATCATCATTCAGTTTGCGTGAGTATCTTGCTCAAACGGTCTTCCATTCGAAATGCTGCTCGGTCTCCCATTCGGTCTTCATGTATACGCTCCATTCGGTCTATGCGGCAAGCTAATCCAAACGGTATTCCGTGTGATCGAGCAAACGGTCTTCCTTTCGGTTTCATGTATAAGGTTCAAATGGTTTGGCAACTTGTACTTTATCAAACGATCTTGTATGTGGTTGCATGATTTGGTTTGTTGCATGCATGCTTGTTTAGTTTGCATGCAATTTGGCTAAAACGATCTTCATTTGATAGCTAATACGGATCATGCATGCATTGTTATTCACCAACCAGTGAACGGTCTTCATGCATAGATGTTATCCACGTGAATTTGATTAGCAAAACGGTCCACATGCATGTACTCAAATGGTCTATGCATGCGGTTCGGTTTGGTAACTAATCCACATTTCAATCGGTCTTCCATTGCTAGCCCATTCAGTCTTGCATTCTTTTCTACATTCGGTTTGCATGCTGGGACAAGAAAACAGTCCCTCACGTGTACAACTCCAAACAATTTTCACTGCTTGCTCATTCAATCCTTCAGCACCATTCGGTCTTCATGCAGCCAGCTCATTCAGTTTGCTTGTATTGCTGGGCACTAACGGTCTTGATACAACACTTTTCCAAACGGTCTTGTATGCTGCGGTGATCATTTGGTCCTCATGCCATTAGGCCATTCGGTTTTGCTGCTTGGTCTCTCGGTCTTGAGACCGAATGGGCTCAAATGGTCTTGAGACTGAATGGGCTCAAACAGTCTTGAGACCGATTGGGCTCAAACGGTCTTCAGACCGAATGGGCTCAAACGGTCTTCAGACCGAATGGATGAAATCGCTTGGTTAGATCGATTGGTCAGAACCAAGGGTGAGTGAAGGTGGGCCCCAGGTGACTGTTCAACCTTATCAAGACCTGCATCAAATCAACATAAATTCAAATAAATCCATGATAATTGGACGAATTAAGTAATTTTGCACATTTTGATATATTGTTAGTGAGAGAAATTGGATATATTGTGAGATAAATCTGTCAATATGATAATTGAATTTCATGATGAATATACATTCATCACAAACACACTTGTTACATTTCAATTTTATATCTTACTCTTTTCTCCGAGTCATTTTCATATTGTTTATCTACCTTTCAGATTAACTACCTTTAAACCCTAGATTTTATTAGTGCTAGCTTACCTGTCATAGTGAAAATCTCATGATCTTGTTTTATAGAGATGCTAATATTCAAGGTCAAATCACTAGTGACATCCCTTGAACTACTACAACTTTAAACATTCTAGAGTTTGATCCTTATCAGTAGCATAATGTTATTGTGATATGACTTTGCTCCCTTAATTTAAAATTCAAACTTTGGATCTCATAAGTTTTACTAAAGTCTTCCTTATCTTATCACTGGAATTTCCTTTCTCTTACTTAAACATTCAGATAAATTATATCCTTAATTTACCTTGTTAGGGTTTTACCATCATATTGTGTGTCATTATTTCATTCACATAAATGTCTCTACCATGGAAGTTATGTATCTTATATGATTCATTTTCTAAATTACGCATTTGTTCTTTATTTTAGGAACTAGTTTGTTAGTCTGTAGAGACTCATAATCCAAAGGTAGTATGTATGAAAGTATGAAACTTTATAATAAAGATATACATTCCATACTTTCAATAATGTCATGTAATCCTCATTTCTTAATCAAGGTCATCATTTCTAACATTTCCTTTGATTCAACTAAGTTTATTGTCGTAGTCTTATGATTTACATATTCATATAATTCTTTTTACTTTAAATCTTTTGAAGAATCTTTATTTATATGTACTTATTGTATACTTAACTCTTTTCTTCTATTTTCCCTTTGCTTTGGAGTACATAAAAGTATTTTACTCTATTATATAATCCATTCCTCCTGATTGATGCTTACTATCTTAGCCCTTACATACTTTTCTCATATCTTTTCCTTATTCTCATATTTAGTGTTCATATAATACTAATCATTAAATTTAATCTGAACATTATATCGTGTTCCTTTATTTCCAATTAAGGATTGCTCATATGAGGCCCCAATGTTGGGTCTCCGATATTAGTTCCAACTAATTCTTAGTTGTTATGATCTTTCCCTTATATCTCAACATCCTAGTGGGTACATTCTCACTATGATGCGAGTCTAAATTATCCATAGTCTACTTGATACAAAGAATATAAATAATAAATAAATCACTTTATGACACACAACAATATAAAAGAATCATATTTATTCTACAAACTGAAAATATAAATTCATGCGTATAAGAGCATTTCTAGTGATCTCCAATCAAATAAGCAATATAAAGCAAGAGTTGTTTCACATCCTATGTTTAATCTCTTACTCCTAAATTAATTTCCGGCTTCTTAACCCTAAGTTTCTAGGGTTTATCTCTAGCCTATCCTTCCTCTGCATACCTGGCCATGGCATCCAGAGAAGAATACACAGAGTAGCTTGATACTGGTCAATCTAAGTACTCAGGTACCTGGCTAGGGTGTCTAAATACTCAGACCTCCCAGAGGTAAAGGCACATCACTTCCTATCTACCTCACTTATAACTCTATCTTTCTATCCTAATGGTCCCTGACGACTCAGCCTAAGCTCTCTACTTGGTCCGCATGACCACGTCCTCTTCCTTCCATCTGCAATAGTATAACATAACACTTCCTGTTAGAAAATTGCAGTTAGAAGGAAGACACCTAAGTCCTAATCCTCTTGGTCTCTTGACGTCCCCTGACCTTGACTTAGAGTAATCATATACTCAACCTATGCTCTGATACCAAAACTGTTGTGACGCCCCAATCCCCGAACCATCTCTAATGACCCCGAAGACCGGGGAGTCACCCTCGGCAATCCACTCTTAACTTTTCTTTACTTGATCACTTAAAATTAGCTTAAAGGAAAAATATTTTGACTTAGAATAAACTAAAACCTTAACAACTGTGGAAGCAAACTTACTGTTTCTAAATCTTGAAAGATACCTCAAAGTTTACACAACATATTACATAATACTTGTGGAATATAAAGTGCAACGGTTAATTGAAAACTAAACTACATATTACATTTCATTCTCTCTCTCTCTACCATACCACATGCCCAATGACTGAGGGGAAAGGACCAAGAGACCTATAAACCTAACTAAACACTACCTTCTAATCATCTGGGTGATACAATCCTTCGGTTTCCTCATGCTGACATTAACCTAAAAAATGTTTCAGTAGGTTGGTGAGCTACTGGCTCAATGAATATAATTTCACCCAACCATCACACATAACTCATTTTATGTTTATTAATTGGAATAAAATATAAGATAATACTATCCTGAGCAGATATAAACAATATAATTTAAATGAAATGAGATGTCAACATTTCATTAAGATAACAAATGCTGCAAAGCTGTAGATACGATTAAATAACAGGGAATACTAAAATTTCATTTAAAGAACAACTGCTGTGAAACTAACTCAAATCTTTCTTAACTCTTAAACTTATAAAAACTCTATGAACCTATATGAACATCTTTTATCTTATGCCCTTATCATATGCAGTGTACTCTACATATGAAGACTCGTAGCGAACTACGATCCCACCGTACAAGACTTAGCCAACACCCCAGGATAGCTAAGTCTGACTGCTGTCCTGGTCTGCTACAGGAAAACTGGCTCTCTGGCCTCGACACTCCTATTGTGTCATAAACTGGACTCCTCCTCTAACATGAGCACACAGGCGGAGAGTCAAGACATGCCACCAGGACTTCTGGTTAATGTTGGACATGTTTTTTTTTACTCTCATGCTACCAAGACTTCTGGTTAATGTTGGACCCACTTTTCTGTACTCTAGTGCCACCATGACTTCTGGTTAATGTTGGACACTGTAAACTATAATTTAAGGAGACTTCCACTAGGGTTTCATCCCCCGTACCACCTGTTGGTACGCTTCGACCCCCGTATATTGGACGCACCGACAGGGCAGGTTGTTTCCACCCCTAAGGTGCAGACCTCACATAGGGGTTCTACGGTGTCAGGGCCCTCAAATCTATTATTTTATTAAATCTGGAAAACTCTTACTATATGGTATCTCTTCCTCATTTATACTTGACTTTGGTATCTCTATGATATCTCTTCAATTTAATCGAAGATTATAACGTAACACGAATATCATTCTAGACTAGACAAGCTGTACACTCAAGTACTACAAATACCAAGAGATTCAACATATAAAGCATGCATGCATATTTCAAGTTCTTGAATAAACTAAATTCACATTCCCATGAAATAAACTGAGAAATCAACATTATTATGCATGCAAGCAAACTAAATTATATGAAATATAACATAGCACTTGTAAATTATCTAAACTTCCTTGATAATTGTGCACATCAAAATGAATTATGAGTTGTGCATCACATAACTCAATTAAAGATTAATTTACTTGTCACGGCAAGATTTAATATATAAACGTGCGCAACAACCCTAATATTAAATTATGCATCACATAATTTGATTAAGTTTATAATTACTCATCATGACACAAATTTTTAATATTAATTGAAATTTCAAATGATTTCTTAAGTTGAGATTCTCATAACACAAATAAGAGTTAAATTATTATCATGGCACAAATTATTATTAATAATCGGCAATTCCTGAAAATATCTTCGAGAAGCATGTCAATTTGAGTAAATATTAAATCATTCACATTAACTATGACTTAAAGCGTGCAACTAGGTTTTCTTTGAATATTTATCATATCATCATCATTTTTATGTAATCATGCATCAATTGAATTACTAAAACCGTGCAGCCTGGGTTTATGCCTAAATTGTCCAGTTACTGGTCGTGCGCTACTGGTTTCAACATTTAACAGAGTAAATTGGGTTCGATCAATCGTGTAATTTCACTAAATCACATCGCACATATCAGTCAACTAATTAGCTTCGAGCAAGCGTTAATAATTTAAACGCACAAATTAGAAGTCAAGCAGTGTCGGCGCTGCCCGAAACCAACGTAAACACTGACATCTACGAATAACACTGCTTTTAATTGAAACGTCCGATTATTCGAGTTAAATCATGCAAATGGGAGTGAGATTCTACTCATAGTGGTTTCGGATGTCCGGATTCATCTGGAAACATGTCCAAGCACCTATTTTCGAGCATCAGCAGGTCATCTTCAACCTCGGTTCAGCCTGGTTTGAATGAAGCACACACAAACACCTCCTTGGTTTGGCGTCGTTCATTGCAATAGCTATGGATTCGATCAAGGACCTCAAAGACGAGCTTACGATATTTCTATGCTACTGCTGCTCGAGCCCTAGTAGCTTGTGATCGCTGCTACGTGCAGCTGCTACTGCTACTAGGTTGGGGCCCTAGGAGTTGGACAACACTTACACTACAATGGCATATCTATGTGGCAAGAATTGACCCTATCATCTGTCAAGATAACCTTGGCTAGAAGCCTCCACATGAATGTCATTGCCCTCCTTGGTATATCACCATGTTAGACCCACCTCACGAGACACATCCTCCCTTGGTTCACCCCACTATCCAATCTTCTTGCTGACCCAAGGTTGAACATACTTCTAGACATTGACTCTCATATGAGAAAATCTACCTTTCTTTGTAGGGTTGTTCCTAGATCAACATTTAAATGCACACCTCGATAGTTGACCCCCTGACTAACCTTACTCCAATCCCACTCCCCATCCTCCCCCACCAAGTCCTTGATCTTCCCAAGGATCAAAATAGTTTATATTTTCATTCTATAGTGCAATAGCATGTGCTCAACGCACCATTTATCCTGCCAGATCATCCTTGAACCCTTCCCTAACAACCACCTACCATGAGTCATCACCTTAGTCATTTCCTTCCATAGTTGTTTCTAGAACATGGTGGCATAGGAGATGACTTTTAGGAGTGTTGTGTGAGAAACCACTAAGATGCCCCTCCATCTCATGTACTTCTCATTACATAAAGTTTCCCATTGGGACTTACCCCCATTAACATCATGACCAACCTTCATGGAAAAATCTTTCTTGTTCTTTCTCTACCCCATACGCTAACACCTCCTTGATCTACCGGCCAAGCAACCAGGTCCCATATGACCCAAGAACTTCATTTTGAGTCATCCCTAGCACTCCATGGGAATTGAGACAAGTTCCTATCCATCCTTTGGACTACCAAAGATGGAACAACCACTGTCGAGAAGGCATATGTATGTGTTAAGGTCCAAGCTTGTTATATACATTTAATAAAACCTACTAAGAATAGCAACTTCCTTTACACAATCTTTTCTTCTTCTATATCCGTTCCACTAGGAACTCAAACAAGGATGGCTTACTCCTCCAAGGAAACAACGACACCCTCAGGAAATTCATTGGTCCCTGTTGTATGACCATCAACGACACCCTCATTATCAAATGTTCAATTGCACCCAACCCATGAATCATCACTTCTGAGTTCTTCACATTCACCATGTACCTCTTTGTGGCCTAGTGATCTATGAAAATCTTGATTTCTATTTATATCGATCCATACTATGAGGTCAAGAACATCATGACGTCATCCAGAAAAAAAACAAGTGTGAAGGTACTCGACCCCACCCCTTATTATAAAACAATGGATGCACCCTTCCACCATCTTTCTCTATATATACCTTCTCAAGACGTCTTTGTAAAGAATAAAAAGCTAAGGTGACCATAAATTCTCCTATTTGATCCCCTTGAAATTCTTGATGAACCCGGTTATGGATCCATTCATCTTGATTGAGAGACCAGAGAATAAAAAATGATCAAGACACAAGCGTCCTGTAACCCTAGAGAAACCAACCTTAGAAGAATTTTCTCTAAGAACTATCATCGAAACCTATTATAAGAATTAGCCATATCAATCTTCACTATTATGCCCACTCAAATATCTTCTAGTCATGCAAAATTTCATTTTCCAAGAAAATATAACCAGTGATCTCTCTACCTTTGACGAATGCATTCTTCTTGGGGATGACCATACACGTGAAAAATAATCCCACCACCTTTGAGATTACACTGAGAGACCAGTTCTCCAAAGTGATTGGTCGGGAATCCAAACCAAGACTAACTTCCTCTTCCTAATTAAGTAGTGGGATCAATATTCCTTCCTCATGCTCATGTGGAGAAATCCTCCTCTGAAGAAATGTTAAGACATATGTGTCATATATCCCTGCATTATATTCTAAGCTACTATGAACAACCTCACTATTAATTCATCAAGACCTAGGGCAGTAACTAGGTTAACATCCTTCTCTACATGAAGGACCTCTTCCTTTGAAGGCTATGACAAGAACCACCTATTGTCATCCTTTGTTAGGATCAGTGGGATCAAGGAGATCAACCTTTCCTAAAGTTCTAACTATTGGTCATGTTGTTTCCCAAAGAAATCAGAAAACAAGTCAATAGCCTCATTGGTGATGTCGTGCTAGTCTGATATCTCTACTCCCGACACTATCACAATGCTCTCCACTATAGAGTGCTTGTTTCGTGCATTAGCATATGCATGGAAGAATCATGTGTTGTTGTCAAAGTTATACTTCATTTATAATCTCCTTTAACACTTCAAGAGATTCATGTTTGATTTCACCAAATACACACCCTATATCAACTACAATCATCAGTGAATATAATGAAGTACAAACAACTACCTCTAGTATTTATTCTACAAAATCTTCATACATCAACATCTATAAGCCCTAATAGAATGCTTATCCTCCCACTACATCTAGTGATTGGTGTTTTTTCATATTGCTCATAATTAAGACTTGCATGTGTTTTATTGGTTTAATAACCAAAAGAGTCTAAATAAACATCAATATGGATTCTAGAAGTGCATTTCTCAGAAATGTGCTATTTATGACAATGTTATAGATTGTTTGAGTTATCAATTGTAATCCTTTAGGTTATAAACATTCATCTTTAGATCTTATCATAAAATCACTAGATGTTCGGGGAATTTCTAGACAAGATCACATACACTACTACATAACCTACCTTTAGTGTTAGTTATTTAAAGCCTTTAGTGTCGGTTTCTAAGCGACACCTATGTGGGCGACACTAAAAGCTCACCCATTAGGCGTCGGTTCCAAAACCGACACCCAAACTCTTCGCGCGCCACCGAAAACACACCATCATGGGACTATAGGTGTCGGTTATTAGATAAGAAACTGACACCCAAACCCTTCACGCCACAGAAAGGATGCCATCTTGGGCACTATCAGTGTCAGTTTTTTACAAATAACCGACGCCATATATCTTCACGCCACAGGAAATAGACGTCGGTTATTTATATAAAACCGACACTATAACATTTGTGTGTCGGTTGTTTACAAATAACTGACACCTATTGTTTTGTTTTTTTTTCTGTCAGTCTGCAGACCTGCTGTGGCTAGTCGCAGGATGAGAAACCTGTTCAGTTCAGTTATGAACTGCAGGTTTTATGACATCCATTGATATCAACCGACAACAGGCCGCAAACCTGCAAAATTAACAACAAAAATATTCACACATGCATTTAGCAATGCAACATGCAGTTCCATTTTATTTTCACACATTTAGAAACATTCATGTAGCTAGCAATCTGTAGTTCCATTCATTCACATTCACACATGTAGAAACATTCATATAGCAACCAACACTTTCATTCATTTTCACTCAGACACATGTAGAAACATCCAGACATGTAGAAACATTCACACATATATTATAATTCAGAAATTCATTTACAAAATATCATTGTTTAGTCATTATTTGCTATCAGGATCCCAATTATATTTTAAAGCCCCCACTATTTGTATGGTTGTTGCGCATTCTTCTCTTACTTCATTTAATTCTCCCATCGTATAGGGAGCATTTTCATCTGGTAAGGCCTCTCCTGTAATGGGGTCAGCTTTAAACACCTGTAAAGAGAATGATGTATATATAATTAATGAGCTATAAATAAGATTGATATATTTCGATCATATTATCTAATGAGACTATATAATACCTGAGCAATACACTCAATATCCAGTGCGGCATGTTTGATAATCATGTGCATATATCGCATGACATAGTATCCACATGCCCATCCGTTGTCTTGTGTAGCACACTATAAATTCAAACATACAAAATATTAAAAAATACAACTAATTAAGCATTGTTCACATAAATAATATATACATATATTGCAGTCGGGAACTTACTTTCACGTTCTTCCAAATTATTGGCTGGTTCTTTTTCATGGGGACCTTTCCTCCAGCCTTTTTGAACTCCTCAATACCCCTACATGTTAATGTAACACAGAACATTGCAATTAAATATTAATGTAATAACATATGTTAACGGATATGAAAATGAAATATTTCTCACCGGAATAATGCCATTTTCATTATGTGTCCAAATCTTGTATTCAATTTACTCTCCTTAGGATCTAGATAATACACAGTGAACGTCTCGGGGGCAATAACCAGTAACTCCCAATGCCTACCCCTAGAGGTAAAAAAGTTAAAAATTAATAACTTAAAATCCACAATAAAAATGTAATTTTCTTAAGTCCAAATTATAATAAGCAAAGTAAACTTACTCTACATTGAATGGAGCCATTATCACCGTCTTCTTATTTACAACAAAATTTGAAAAAGCCTCACTGCAGTATTGTTGAACTGACGTAGGGTCTTTAGCTACTAGAATAATCAAAAATGGAATCAAAAACCCTACATGTTTGAATCCAAAATCTGCACATATGTTGTCTAAGTAGCTACAAAATATGTATTAATTACGCATGCATTAATAAATAAGAAACCAGATCACCAGATCATACACAAGGTATATGGATGTATAAAGAATATCTCACCTTATCCATAGCTCTATCAGAGATGTATTTAGCCAATCATATTGAAACAACTCCAAAATATCTTATATAAATAGTTTTGTTTCGTATGACTGACCTGTAGAATCTGAATCGGAAGAAACAGTTATAGGGGAGTTTATATCATGTTCGCCTAACCATATTGCCATACCCCTACAGTTAGGACCTAATGGGATAGGTAGGTCATGTGGAACCCAACTAGGTAATGTAGGAGGTGGAAGTGGAGGCCTAGATGTTGTGGGTGTCTTCTTTTTAAGTTGTATATATATATAATTTCAGATCAACTGCCATCATATACACACACTAACAATTGAACGTAATGTAAATTTACCATACCTTTTCAGTAAAGAGGACATCCACTTTTAGCCACAATATCACTCCGCCTACTGCCTCACTAAGCGTTTCACAATCTGGGTGGGCATATGGCAATGGAATATCCATCCACTGGGAGAATATATGTATCGGGCTCACACGAATCCAACCAGCTAGTACTGGAGACCCGTGACACGTTTCCCCTGGTAGGGATGGGTAAGCCGACGCCTCTGCAATGACAAATTCTTTACTTTTTAGACGGCATGGCTTCAACCCCTACAAATTTTTGTGTAAAGAATGTTATATACATATATACATATCATCTTTTTTTGAAACGACTACAATTTCATATATACATATCATCTTGAATTAAAAAACTAGTTACTATGTCATAAAAATACTTACAGCGGATGTGCTAGGTGGTGGTTCTACAGGATTACTCCCAACCTCTGCAGTAGGAGTAGGAGGAGTAGAGCCTGCAGTAGGTACTATCTGGTAAGTGGCAGTCTGAGATGCCTGTCACTTTTTCATTGCTTCTTCTAGTTTCCTATCAACTAGCTTATCTACCTATACATGGATAAAAGAAACGTTAGCTTATAATTATTGAATTCTCTTTTACAGTAACATTATAAAGAAAGAATATGTTACCTCCTCTTGTGAAAGTCCCGCTTTTGGGACATGTTTGCGCTGGGATGGCCCAAAAAAAGCTTTGATGCCCACACCAATGCCTACAGCCCTAACACGTCCAGGATGCTCTGGGTTACCCAGAGCAACTGTCAATTCATACCTTGTTCCCTCAGGGATGAACTTGCCTTGTTTCCTCAGCTCGTGCAGCTCCCGTTAATCGCCAAAACAAAAATTTGTAATTAAGTAAACAACACAAATAATCAATATTTGAATGATTGCTGTAAGAGTTGTATTTTACCATTTTTGCAGCCGCCTCAGCAGTTGCGGCTTTCGTTATTTCTCCCTTCTTATTTTGCCTCCCATCTATCTAGGCATCATGGTGAGGCAGAGGTGTGCTACCTATGGTAGAGGACTCCTGAGTAGAAGCAGACTGTAGTCTTTGGCGAATGCCTACATACCCCTTTGGACCCATTGTGTGGTCATGCACATTCAGTGCACGCCTTGATCTTTGTGCCTCACTGAGGGCCTAGTTAGTATGCACATTAATGATTTGGTTAGTAACACTAAATGTTCATCTTGAATAGGTGAATACAACATATATTAATTAATGAGATTGAGATTGACGCCTAATACCTTGAATTCATCAGTTTGTCTTGAAGCGACAAACTCATCCCATTCTTCTTTGTCCAGGAAGTTACAATTATCAGTGGCTGTCTTCTTCCTCTTGTTAGCTTCTTTTATGTATTCTCGGGTGAGATTTGTCCTATAGTTCCTTAGGACTCTCCCACAACGTTGCATCACGCATTTACGATGCAGCTTTTCATCCAATTCAAATATACTCTGCAAAATAGAATTGCTATTAACTAGTATCCAAAAATTTAGTAATCTACAAAATAGAATTGCAAATTAATAATAACTCACGCATAAATCCCTCCATATTAAGTCGTTCTTCTCCTTAGAAATGTTATGCCAAGAATCTAAGCGACAACCCAAGATATGAAACAAATGAATTGTGATTCACACCACATGCATTTCCTGCATTATCAAAATCCACAAAAAGTTTGGGTCCATTGCCCTTTTGCGCAATTAACTTCTTCATCATAGTGATGCCCCTTCTCTTGTCAACTTTTTGGTGCTGTTGATCAAGTGCCTCAAGTGCTTCAGAAGGTACCTGTGCATCATCAACCTAAAATTTGACAAAATAATCACATTTACAAGATATAACTATAAATGGACATATAGATATAAATATATGATATATTTTTAAAACTTACATTGTGAGGCGGCGCATTGATGTCCTCACCCTCACGGTAATCATCAGCACGGTCATCAGGAGAATGGTCAGCCATCTGCAAATTCACATTCAAATTGTAAAGCTCACATTGTAAAGTTCACATTATTACAACAAAGTATATATCACAACAAAATTGTAAAGCTCTATGATCAAAGAGAAAACAAGTATATATTACAACAAGATTAGGGTCTAGGGTTAAGAAATACATGTGATGTCATTCTTATATATAATAAATGTACATGTACCACCTATCCCATCCTTGAACACCTAATCTCACTAGTAAGTGTATAATGTGTATTGGGTTTTCAAAAAAATTTCGGCAGCATTTCCCCGCTGTTCTCCAAGTACATATGTACTTAGAGAACAAATGGGGAAATGCTGCCGAAATTTTCTTGAAAACCCAATACACATTATACACTTACATCCTAAGCGAGATTAGGTGTTCAAGAACAATCCCAAACCGGGGACTATCCAATATTTACTCCTAATAAGTAAATCTTGGACGGGTTTCTAGGCCAACAAATAATGTGTTGTCATTCTTATACCTAAAATCCTAGTTCTTCAAGTTAGGGTGATTATTGATGTCTTTAAAAGCATGATTGGCAATTTAGGGAAAAGTTCATCATTTACATTCCAAGCATGTCACATGTGTGCATTACAGTTCATCATTAAGCAAGAAGCGTGATTAGGATTCTCAATATACTCAACAATAAAACAAGTTTCCGAAAGAGGTTTGGTGAAGATATCTATAACTTACTTAAACATTCAATTATGAAGTAAATATACACTTAATTCAGAATAGCATGACGCACAAAGTTGCAGTCAACATCATTATGCTTTGTTCTATCATGGACTACCAAATTGGTATAATGTGGATTAGGGTCTAGGGTTAACAAATACATGTGATGTCATTCTTATATATAATAAATGTACATGTACCACCTATCCCATCCTTGAACACCTAATCTCACTAGTAAGTGTATAATGTGTATTGGGTTTTCATGAAAATTTCAACAGCATTTCCCCGCTGTTCTCCAAGTACATATGTACTTAGAGAACAAACGGGGAAATGCTACTGAAATTTTCTTGAAAACCCAATACACATTATACACTTACATTCTGAGAGAGATTAGGTGTTCAAGAACAGTCCCAAACCGGGGACTATCCAAGATTTACTCCTAATGAGTAATCTTGGATGGGTTTCTAGGCCAACAAATAATGTGTTGTCATTCTTATACATAAAATCCTAGTTCTTCAAGTTAGGGTGATTATTGATGTCTTTAAAAGCATGATTGGCAATTTAGGGAAAAGTTCATCATTTACATTCCAAGCATGTCACATGTGTGCATTACAGTTCATCATTAAGCAAGAAGGGAGATTAGGATTCTCAATATACTCAACAATAAAACAAGTTACCAATTTCATAGTTAAACTATTCATTAGTATGGAATGTCCATAGGAGTCATAGCTAAGGTTTTTCTAACAAAGACATAATCATTTTTTTATCTACCATATTGATCACCCTATCACATTAAAATATAAGATGGATAATCAGATATCACTGTCAACAAACTGGCTTCCTAACTTACTTCAACATCAATGGATATAAGTTACTTATTAAAAGAAGAATATCGAGAAGTAATTTGGGCTGTCAAGCACACACAACAATGTTGTGTTATATCTGTATTTATAGAATGTAAGATTACACAGTTTATAGAATGTAAGAATGTATTTATAGATCCTCAAGACCAGGTCAGTCTGTTGCTGTCTAGCACACATATACAATCATAAATCACGTAATAGAATATAGTTATTGACTGTTTCAACACTTATCAAGTTACCATGCAATAAGTAAATAACTTAAAAAAAAATAAAAAAATGCCCAGCAGGGCACCTGACGATTTTGCTCCAAGGCACCTGCAGTGCTTGACCTAGCCTAGGCGGAGGAAGGAAGGAGGAAGAAGGCGGCCTACCTTGAGGGCAGAGAAAAAAGGCCCCGCCGGAGCAGAGGAGAGCAGCTGGAGGTGAAGCTGGGAGCGTCGGCGGCGAGGAGAGGAGAACTTCAGCTCGGCGGAGCTGGCAGCGCCAGCGGCGAGGAGAGAACTTTAGCTCGGCGGAGCGGCGGCGAGGAGACGAGCGTCGTGTGAGGAGATGAACGGCGGTGCGGGGGAGCCAGGCAATGACGGCGGTGACGGCAGGGAGCAATCGGGGGAGCAATCGCCAGACCTAGCGCAGAGTCGCAATGAAACAGAGACAATGGGGAAAAGTTCTGTTTGCGGGGCTATTAACTGTACCATAGGCGTCGGTTATTGAAAAAAACCGACAACTATAACTAACAGTGTCAGTTCTGAAAAAAAACTGACACCAATACTTGATTATAGTCATCAGCTTTTAACTAAAAAATAACCGACGTCTATATACATATGCCGATTAAAAAAATTGTTCTCGATTTATGACCATAGTCATCGGTTTCTACCTAAAACCGACGCTTAAAGGGTGTGAAAAATTCCCCGCGGATAGCGTGGGAAAACTCATAAGCATCGGTAATTGTAGTAAAACCGACGACCAAAATGTGCCCAATTTCTATCTCGCGAATAACCTTTAGTCGTCGGTTTTTTATTTATCAACCGACGCCATATGTCAAATTTTGGAGGTAATTTTTTTCGCTTGAAATTTTGGATTTGGCGGTTAATTTAGGTGTCGGTTTTTTATTACGTAACCGACACTAAATAAAAGCGGTACCCGTGTCTGGTCGCCCTTCATAGATTGGATGTCGGTTTATGTTATCAACCGACGCTGTAGACTTTAGGTGTCAGTTTATTTATACAACCGACACCTTGAAAAGTGACGTTATAAGCCATTTCTGTAGTAGTGATATTTGAAAATAGAACCATTAACAACTATTTATTCATTATCATCCTTGTCATACAATATGCATAAAGTAAAATGTTTCTATTATTGGCATAATTGAAATAAAAGTTCAACTAACTCTACTACATGCCCAACGGGCTAAGATAAATTCTAAATGGAGACTGAAGTTGCAACAACTCTTGCTTCATCAAAGTCCATCTTTGTTGTGATGCCCTGACACATCACAAACGAGATTACTCAAAACCAAACACAGAATTAGCATTAAGCAAGTGGGTTACCAGAAAACACCCAAAATTGAAACCCATTCCATAAAAGCACCATAGGCTGAAAACTGTCACATATAAGTTCATAACAGGACACATATATCACATAATACATGTCATAAGGTGCTTACATCATTGTTTTCAATCTTCCTGTCATCGACCTGTTACATGAGATACATGTTCCATATATACATACAGGTACACATGCCATATCTATACAACAAAAGGCACACAATAGAAAAACCTCATATCGGTAACAACCCTACAAAACACATCAAGAACACCCCAAGGACCTGAGTGTATAGGGACAACCCTAGGACTCTAACACCAAAATACTAGAAGCACATCCAACCTTATTAGCTATTGCTCTTACTGCTGATCTTCCTCTACTACACAGTCTTCACCTCATCATGAACAGACACCTAAAAGATCAGGAAACCCATGGGGTGAGACCAAACATTCCAGTGAGAGATACAACTCTCCGCCAACATCTATTAAAGAACATGTAAACTGAAGCCAATAGATACCATAATTGCTAACTGAGCAGATTAAACTAAACGATATGTATCCAACAGGTCCAGAAGGTTAAGAAAATTAGGAAGTTAACACTGAGTAGTATAAGAATTAATATTCTAAGCAGGAATATGAAAACATGTATAACCTTTATCAACTCAACTGTGCAAAAGCAAGGCAAGGATCCATACAATGTTATTTGCATTTGTCCCTATGCAAAAACACTACGTGACAGTGTTAGATATTTTATTATACCCTAAGGAGATAAGGTATACCACTCATGCCCCAACTGACCACTGCTAAGTCAAAATTAGTGCCATACAAGGTCTGTAGAAGAGAAGGAATCCACGACCTCTCCAACACCTCTTGGTTAGCATAAGAGAAAACACCACAAAGACATATCAAGTGTAACTACAAAACAACCTATCCTACCTTGGTATATAGGCAATGTGCTAGAAAAATGAGCTACGACCCACAGTCGCACTCCTATTAAGGTATGGCCAACAACCTATCTTGTGAAAGTATCATAAGTATATAATGAATCACATCGCTAAGCTACAACATGTAGCCGCACTCCTGCCAGGGTATGGCCCATAATCAATCCATTGAATGAGTATACTTAACACTATATGTGTAATGCCCCTCCAAGCACATATAGGACAGTGGAAGCAAACCTTATGTTGTCCATAACATGTGACACTGACTTTAGGTGAAAACACCAGATAAACAATAGCGTGACATCCAAATAAATGAAATCTTAGATTAAATCATCAAATATTCAATTAATGTACTACTAAAACCATATGTTAACTTCCCCAATTGATTTGAAGGGTCAAATGAAGCCCTATTGACTCCAAATTTGAACCGCAAGCTAATTAGGACCTCTAGAATATCCATATCTAATTAGATTTAGGTTTTCATTGATGTTTGTTCATCATCCTTATATAGGTTTCTATTTTAATACATATATTATTAAAATGTGACATTAATGAAATTATCCTTTATTTAATGAGTTGTTTGAGCTAAAATTGAGGTTAAAAGAATATTTCATCATATCTAGGACTTAGAGGTCACATTACATTCTATTTGTTAGATAAAATCTTAAACTTGTAAATTAGGGTTTCCCATTAAGGACCATTGATAGGTTTAAGATTTTATGGATGCTACAATTCTACCCACCTTAAATAAATTTCATCCTCGAAATGTTCTTAGACCACTACCCACCTTAGGGTTTTCCATATTCCCATAACATTATAAATTATTATTCAAAAGCTCAAGACTATACACATATATGGTCTAAGGATAAAGTCATAATCTAAAGGTGACAATCTAAACCATACGTTGATCATTTTCCTCCTCCATGTCCATAGAAAAGACTCTTACCTGTCTCTTAGGAGCTGGGTTCTGGTTCTTGGCTTCTTTCCTTTGTATCTTAGGGCAATCTGGCTTTATGTGTCCATGTTCTCCACAATAATAACATAAACAATTACCAAACCTACACGACCCTCCATGGAACCTCTTACAAGTTGGGCACTGTGTTTTCTCTTGATCAATAGGGGATTCAACCCCATGAGCCTTCTTCTTATTGTTGGGAGGTTGATGTTGATGCCGGTTGTTATTCTGAGGTCCTTCCTTCTTGTAAGATCTTCCAGGGTGGTCTTCTAGCTCTAAGGCAGCTACGCAGCCTGAAGGGTTTTGTGGCCTCTTCCTGACAGGACAAAGCTTAAGTCGGGCTTGAGTCCTCAGATGAACTTCTTTGTCCTTTGCCGCTCATCATAATCATAGTCTGATGGAGCTAGGACTTACACCAAAAGATTTTCAGTCTTCCAATGGGAGTCCCAGAATTCTATCACCAAAAACCCTAGAGAGGATTGATGTCTTCCCTAGGTTTACCTAGAACTGGTGCTTAGATAACAACTCCAACCCCATAAGAGTATGGAAGCCTTATCATAGTACAGATTTAGGATCGAACCCAAAAGACAACGGTCTTGTTGCAAGCAACAAGATGGAAAACGTACAGCACTTCACTTAGTTATTTTACTAATTGGCACTTATATCAAAAGGTTGGATTTTGATTGGTTTTTAGACTAAAGCATGAAAAGTAAATAAAGCAAGTAAAACTAAGATTTAACAAATGATGATGAATCACTGGGGTTAAGCAGGTATTTACCACCGCTACACATGCATTGTATATGTACTAAGCAAGCAAGAATTATAAGCTAGATGCATGGATGTTCCACAAGACCGATGCCTTATAAGACAAGAGCGATGCATTGCATCCAAGGATGTTCCACAAGACCGATGCCTCGTAAGACAAGAGCGATGCATTGCATCCTTCGATGTTCCACAAGACCGATGCCTTATAAGACAAGAGCAATGCATCGCATCCTTCAAGGGTTAAGTAGCTCTCATTCGGTACATTTCTACGTGTCAATGAAGATATGTAGTCTTCCAAAGAGAGAATCTTACTCAACCTCATGAAACGTGCATCTAAAACTAACAAGCGAGCGATAATTATCAAATTGAATAGTATCTTTGTAGGCCTAGTCTCCTATTCGGATAACCTAGCTACGACAAGTGCGGGAATGTTGCAACGCCAGCCATTCCCGATCAAATGGTCACATGCTTTACATCATTCCCCTCGCAAAGCGTGTTCCTCGACTTACCAAGGTTACTTCCATACAGATGGAAGTGCAACGGATGATAGTGAGTTTACTCCACTCTTTGAGATACACTCCTAGACACCGAAACGGATGCGTGGTGGATACACACACCAGAAACCAACACTAAATCGGTATTCGAGTCTCGAGAGCGGTCGTAGACAAACCACAACAAAAGACAATAGATGCATACAAGAACGTGGCCATCATTCAAGCATGTATGGAACGATTTAGTATTAAAACGAAAGGATAACATCTTTTTAGTACAAAGTACAAGACATGGGCAGCGGGGCTAGTCCCCGCGCCCCAGTGGATGGAACTACTCGCTCCTCATAGAGGGAGCAACAAAGGAGGAGGCAAGAAGAGATAGAAAGAACATCATCTCCACTGCGGAGAGAAGGTTGAACCCTTGGTGGAGAGAGAAACGATCTCCACCCTTCGTGGCTAGCTTGACGACGGATCTTCTCCTCTCACCTTCTTTGTTGATGAGAGAGAAGGTAGCTTTGTAATGGAACGTGAGTCTCAGACCGGCAGCCTCGGGCGGTGGATGGAGTTGTTCTGGTACTAGAGAGGCAGCCTCTGGACGTCTGGACTCTCCTCAGGGATGGCCCTTGAGGTCTTATTTATAGGCCTTGAGTGAGGTCAAACGGTCTGGAGACCGTTTGGGTTCAAACGGTCTTGAGACCGTTTGGCGTCAAACGGTCTTGAGACCGTTTGGCGTCAAATGGTTTTGAGATCGTTTGGCGTCAAACGGTCTTGGGACCGTTTGAACTCCATGCGGTCTTGGGACCGTTTGAACTCCATGCGGTCTTGGGACCGTTTGAACTCCATGCGGTCTTGGGACCGTTTGGCTTCATGCGGTCTCGGGACCGTTTGAACTCCATGCGGTCTTGGGACCGTTTGGCTTCATGCGGTCTCGGGACCGTTTGAACTCCATGCGGTCTTGGGACCGTTTGGCTTCATGCGGTCTCGGGACCGTTTGAACTCCATGCGGTCTTGGGACCGTTTGGCTTCATGCGGTCTCGGGACCGTTTGAACTCCATGCGGTCTTGGGACCGTTTGGCTTCATGCGGTCTCGGGACCGTTTGAACTCCATGCGGTCTTGGGACCGTTTGGCTTCATGCGGTCTCGGGACCGTTTGAACTCCATGCGGTCTTGGGACCGTTTGGCTTCACTCGGCCTTGAGGTTGGTTTATTCTTTTATGATTTTTTTGTGCTTTTTCTGCAAGTGTAAAATGAAAAAGTTAGTTTGATGATGTATTTACAAAAAGGGGTAAAATTAGGTTTATGTACCGTATAAACGTAAAAAGAGTATGGAAAACTAAAGAAAAAGACTAAGATAAACTACTAAAATAGGAGGTTATCACCCCCCTAACTTAGAGTCTAGCTTGTCCTTAAGTTAGATAGAGCTGAGACATGAAATGGCGAGGCGATCTTAATTAGGGTCTCCATACTCTTGCTTCAATTCTTGACCTGAGTTCCCGAGGGGTCATATCGAGGCTTATTGCATGCCTTGATTCTTTTGGATTTCGAGAGTTGCTTGGATCTCAGGGTTTTTCCGTATCTCAAAATTTGCCTTGGGACCACATTTATTTTGTGCATGCCGTTGACTCTAATCAACTTTATACCTCTCTGGAAACCTACTGGAAGCTAGAGAGGGTATGAGGGTTGGCTAAAGGCTTTGAAGTGTAGCTCCCCTTCGAGTGGGGGAGGGGCTGTCTATGCTTTTTAGGATCTCACTACCGGGCACGACACATTTGCCTTTATGAGGGCAGCTGAATGTACCGGCCGGGCAAGTCCTTTATGAGCCTTTTCATATACTTGGAACTTTTAGGGTTTCACTACCGGACGCGACACATCTGCCTTTGTGAGGGCAGCGGAATGTGCCGGCCAGGTGAGCCCTTTATCAGTTCTTCATATAGGTCCTTATGTGTGGCACAACTCTCATGATTTTATTCGTCTCTCTGGCTTTTATTCAAAAACTCACAGGCTTGGGTTTTGGAATGAGGATTTATTTTGGGCGGCCAAGCCTCTTTTATTTTGAAGAGAGGAAAGCTGTTCTTAAAGTTTTTCAGCATGCACTTATTTGGTTTGTGGTCCACTTGCAGAACTTTTTGATTCGGAAGTTGCCTAATTTCCCTCTCATCCTCGAGATCTCGGCTTATTTCTGCCCTGATTTTGACCTGTGGAGAGTCAGATAAAGAATTGAAGCAAAAATACGGGATCCATAGTAGGTGGAAATTGATAAATCGCCATTTGATGTCTGAGTGCTATTTACTTGCAGAGACTAACATGATTCTAGGGTTAGTTGAGGTGACTATTTTTGAAAAAGAATTGTGAAAAGAATTAAGACTTAAAGAAATGTAAAAAAAAAAAATTTAAGAATGAAGAAATGTATGGAAAAAGGAAGTATAGAAGTTGATACCTAGCCCTTGTCTAATGTATCCCCCCCCTAACTTATCACACACTCTGTCCCCAGAGTGGCAAAGTGATAGATTGAGAAATCATTATAACAAGGGCTGCAGGTTAAGGTAGATTTTCGTTTGCCCCTGGAGAATGGAGTAGTGTAGATGCGAACTGCCCACGTAAGGCGTGGTAGTCCACGTCAGTCATTTCCTCCACTGGTCTTTGGAGAACGATTATGGTGTACATCCAGTAGAGGACGTGGAAGCCGCAGTCGTTGGATTGTCGTATTTGCTGGGGGCATTTGTGGCAGAAGGCGGGGCGATTGAAGTGTTCCTTGCTGTATGCCTTAGTGTGCTGACTCTGAAGCTCTATTAATTTCGCAGCGCACTCTTTTGCCGTTTCTTCTGTTGGCGTCTTGGGCGTTACGACGTAGTGTTGTTGTCAGGCGTTGAACTGGCTGTCGGATCTGTTGTATATTGTAGTTGTTCCGTCTTGGAGGTTAGTTGCCAGAAGAATCCAGTGCTCTTGATGCAGGATTGGTAACATGATGAACTTCGGCGTTGTATGTTGGAGATATGCGATCAACGCTTCCGTTGTGCCGAAGTTTTTGAGTTTGAGTAGATCATCCTTCATGTATGGGGACGCCATGTATGTATCTGGATTATGTTGGCCAATCTGAGACTGGTAAGCTGTCATGAGACTGACAGAAAGTTGCCCCTTATCTTGCAAAGTCTCTCGCAGTGAATCGGCCATCACGATAATGTCTTGAGACATGAATACTATGCCATCTTTTTCTGCGGAGAGATTCGCCATGATGATGCGCATTTCAAGGTCGGTGAGACCTTTGCAAGAATCGCGATCAAAATCAGGAAAAGTTGGTTTAGTGGTGTAAGCAGGATCGTTCTTGCTGGTATCTTCTTCTGGCGACTTGTGTTGTTCAGACTCTTTCAGAATTTGGCGGAAGGGTCGCCGTTGTCGACGTTGTACAGCTGAATAGAGATACCTTGGAACATCATCTGGTGACATAGTCGGATCGTTGAAATATCTTCTGTCACAGATGAGCTCCATGGCGTAGCGTCCTCGTAACGAATGGAAGTCTTCAGCTGCCAAATCGGTGAAAGGAATTTCTTGGTTCAGCGCTTGGATATGTCGGATGGTGTAGAAAGCGCTGTCCCCAGATCCCGTGGTGGCTTGAAATGGAGAGTTAATGATTCTGAACCAGGGTTGGCTCCAGTCTTGACGAAGAGAAGGGCGTACAGCCCAGATTACTTTGAGCAGCCGGAAGGGTATACACCGGGCTTCACCTGCTGTGTCTCCGACGAAGTTTATTATGCCGGCTGGTAGCTCGGCGTTATTGAAGTTGTAAACTTTAGCGTCCCTTGCTTTGGTATCCACTATCATAAAAAGCCAGTGGTCTGAGACTTGGAATGGCATTGTGATATAGCGTGCCCGACGCGCTAAACCGGCACGCAGCCGCTCAATCGACCGCGCGCGCAAGCTTTTGTGTAAAAGGCCAAAAGACAATGCGGGTGAAGCGTTGAGGGCTGGTTGTATCCGCTGTTTACTTCTATAGATTTCTATACAGTTGGCGAGGAGGACACAGAAGATTGGCATTGGCATCGTAGACCGGGGTCGGAGGATGCAACGAAAATTTTCACGTGTCAACGTACGCCTGGTTTTTGTATTATTGTAAACTATGTCGTCCCCCGCTTTTGCATCGTCTACTATAGTGTTCAGGATGAAGATGTCCTGAACATCTAAAGTAGAGATGGCTGTTGTATCAAGATCGTGCATTTTTTGTGGGAGAGGAGGTGGCGGGGGGAGGTCTTGTGGTGGAGGGGAGGCATGCTGTTCGGGGGCCTCTTCATGGCCTTTGAGGTTGTCGTCTAGATCGGAGGCGGAGTCAAGATCTGCGTCAGTATCTAGACTCACTCGGTCTGCCTCGTCTAGGTAAGGGGGAGAAGGTGTTGAGGAGGGGGGAGAAGTTTTTGGCGAGGTAGCGCTGGCTCCTAGTATGCATTGTTGGAGCTCAGCGAAGGCCGCATCCTTGGCAGCTTCCCCCATTGACCCCATAGCGGAGTAATCAAAAAATTGGTCCCCGTAAGAGATGTTTACGTTGTCATGCTGTGGGGACTTGGGGTGGTAGTCACTTTCCTGGTGACCTTTATCAGACCCTTTATGGGAGGGTCCTGCTGCGTTCCCGGGGTCTTCACCGTCATCGTGCTTGTCTCCTGAAGATGTGTCTTTATTGGAGTCAGCAGATGAATCGGATTCGTCTTCTTTTTCATCATCATCGTCGTTGTCGGCCGCAGCTTCGTCGGTTGTCTTCTTGTTAGTCGACTTTTTGCACCACCGGTGAGTGGCTTGTAGCTCATCGAAAGCCACTTGCAGATGCTCGTGTTTCTCGAGCAGTGCGTCGTGGGCTTCTTTGAGATCTGTGTATCTGCCCTCGGTGGAGAGGAGGCGTGCTGTCAGATCTGTGACTTGGGCACGTAGTTGTTGTGTTTCATTGATATTAGCTTCCTCTTGATGATGATGGAGCTGCGTAATTGTGTCGTCGATGGTGGCCAGGCGCGTGCTTAGCTCTTCTTGATTCTGCTCAAGCTTGCGGAGATTCTCTTGCAGAGGGTGAGTCTGGTTAGAGATCTCATCGACTTTTCTTGTCGTAGCTTCTTGCTGGCGCGTTGCCCCAAGGATCAGGTCTGGCAGGTTGTTAGTGTGGCTGTTGATAAGCTCAACTTGCCTAGCCACTTCATCCTGTCGTTGTTGGATGCCTTGTAGGACGACAGGAAGAGCTCGATGTTGGTTGTCGATCCTGGTTACCTGTTTAGATAAATCCTGTACACAAGAAAAAATAGAATGTAATAGGTTAGAAGGATCGGTGAGGAGGTTTTGGACAGCGTCAAATTGACGGCCGAATTCCTCACCGATGTTAGTAAGGGGGGCCCCAGAGGCGGAAGGGTGATGTGGCTGGGGCCTATGTGGGATGGTGGTAGTGTCTTGCGGAAGAGACACTGATGATGGCCCAAACGGCGTAGTGACTGTTGATGAAGTCACCAGTGGTGTCGGGGTGGTGGCGGATGTGAAGAGTGGTGGTATTTGTGGCGAAAAAGGTGGCACTGATGATGAAGGGGTGGGAACTGTGGATGTGAATGGAAAGGTGGTGAAGTCGGGCATGGAGGTGGAGAAAGGGAAGCCCGATGTTAGGGTGGGTGAAAAGGTGGATGTGAATGCTGGTGTGGATGTGGGGAGGAAAGTAGTGGTGGGGGCAGCGGAGAGCTGCTCATTTAGACTCTGGATGAAAGAGTCAAATGAGGAAGTTGTTAAGATTTCATCGTTGAACCGCTCGTCCTCCGGGTTTGGGCGGGATGTTGGTGTCCCCGACAGCTGTTGGGCCTGCAGCAACCTCCTAGAAGGTCGTTTTATAGGGATTTTTGTAGGTCGAGCTGTCGGGGCTGTGATGCTCGTTTCAGTTGAGCCCGCAGTTTGTTTCTTTGCAGCGGGTGTGACTGAAGCTAGTAGATGAGTAAGCTCCTCGTCAGAAAAGAGGAGATGTGTCATATCATAGTGTGCTAGCTCCGGTAACGGAAGGAGGGTTCTTGATGACTTAACCATCGGGCAGAATACATAGTGTAACTTTCCATCCTTTTCTTTGATTATAAACGAATTTTTCAAAGATTGTTCGTTTGTAAGGATGTCGCCCTTTATTTGCGTGCATTGGGGTAATAGCCTGTCCATCTTAAAAAATTTAATTATGGATGTGACATGGCCCCCCAAACAGATCTCTTTCCCTATGAAGGCGGCGGATAATTTCTGGACCATCAACCGTCCGATGTTGACTGGCCTTCCGTTGAGGATATACCAGAGGACAAAGAGGTCTGATATTGTAACGTTTCCTCCTTCCGTTCTTGGAAAAAGTGCGCCAGCTAGGATTTTGTGCAGAGTGCGCACAAATCCGGAGTGTATGTTGGACGCTTTGCATGTTTTGGCGTCGTATGTGGGAATCCCAGTTAAGCTTTTCCAGAATGTGTGGCGGTTGAATTCTGGATGATCAGTTCCCACTGATTTGTCCTTTTTTAGCTGCTCCAGGTCGTCAATGAATATTGAATTTAGCATATTCTCTGTTAAGACGACGTTGCTACCGAAGATTTGGGTGACAATCCTTCTATCACCCCCATCCCGTGACCTATCTGCAATGTCGACGGGCTCCTTTGTCAGGTAGGAGAAGAATTCCGCTGTGGGCTCAATGTAGGATATTTCAGGTATTAAGCACAACCTGGTAAGGTTGGCTTTTTGTAGCGCTTTGAAGATGCGCTCGTGAATTCCCATTTTAGCTAGTATGGTGGAGCAAACATACTTGGTTGGTTTAAGGGTTTTATCGGTGGTGATGGAGGTTTGGATGGATAGGTGCTCTGGTGGTGGTATTGGGGCGGTGATGGGAATGAAGGTGGTAGGGATGGTAGCTGCAGGGGTGGTAGTGGTAGCAGCAAAGGTGGATGGTTTGGCGAAGGGTTGGTCCATGGCAGATAGAGGGTGGACTTGTTTTCTTGCCCTCTTGGGGGGCTGCCCAGATGCAGCCTTTGCAGCTTTGCGTTTTCCCTCTGTCTCTTGGGCAGAGGAGTCTTCATCGGGATTCGGTATGTAGTCTGATCCTTCATCATCATCAGAAGAGATGTGCTCGATGTCCTCTTCAGGGGCCTCACCCAAGCATTTGGTGAGGCGAGTTATCTCACACAGGACGTCGATGATCTTGGTCTTGGGAGGGACGGCGCTGGTGGTGTTGTAAGTGTCCCTGATCTGTATGAGCCTGTCTCGCTCTTCCATCATCTGCTCCCTTGTCAGAGCAGGGGCAGTTCCTGAGCCGGAAGTTTTGTTTTCTGGTGACGCCATTTCTGAAAAAGAATAAGAGTTTCATAATTAGAGAAGATTTGAAACAATGTAAATTTGATTTGTAGTTATATCTTTTATATTTTGTGAAAGCAAAAGGGAAACGAAAACCAAACGGTTTCAAGACCGTTTGGTCCCAAACGGTTTGAGGACCGTTTGGTCCCAAACGGTTTGAGGACCGTTTGGTCCCAAACGGTTTCAAGACCGTTTGGTCCCAAACGGTTTCGGGACCGTTTGGTTCCAAACGGTTTCGGGACCGTTTGGTTCCAAACGGTTTCAAGACCGTTTGGTCCCAAACGGTTTCAAGACCGTTTGGTCCCAAACGGTTTCGAGACCATTTGGAAAGCGAAGAGTCGCAGGTCGCCGGCGCGGGAGAAGGTGGAACGGCGTGAAGGTGAAGAACGCGCCGGCGCCTTCGAAAACGATGAGAAGAACGGCGACGGCGATGAAAACGGTGGGAGAGTCGGTGAAATCTTTTGACAGCGACGGTGATGGCGGAGCAAGAGACGTCGTGCGATGGTAAAGGGAACGGCACTGGCGCCATGATGGTGGTGACAGAACGGCGCGACGACGAAGGCGACGGGTCGGTTGATGAAACCATTCGATAACGACGGCGATGGCAGCGTAAGCTGCGACTGGAGATGGAATGAGCAGCGTAAGCAGCGACTAGCGATGGAATGAGCAGCGTGGAGTCGCCGGACTACCTTGCGGAAGGTGGATGGAAGGGTGACTTTGTGCGGATGCAACAGGAGCAAGAAGGGAAGTTCTTCGCACGAAAACTCTGGAGAATTCGAAGATTCGAAGAGAGAAAGATGGAGGGGTAGGGTTGATATTTATAGTGATTGGTTGGTGACCTTTTGTATTCCAAACGGTTTGAAGACCGCTTGATCCCAAGCGATCTCAAGACCATTTGGTCCCAAATGGTTTCAAGACCGTTTTGGTCCCAAACGGTTTCAGGACCGTTTGGTCTCAAATGGTTTCAAGATCGTTTGGTCCCAAACGGTTTGAGGGCCGTTTGGTCCCAAACAGTTTGAGGACCGTTTGGCTCCAAACGGTTTGAAGACCGTTTGGAGTCCAAACGGTTTCAAGACCGTTTGGCTCCAAACGGTTTGGAGACCGTTTGGCTCCAAACGGTTTGGAGACCGTTTGGAGGGGCACAAAGGGTTTGTATATTTTTATGTTTGTTTTTGAGTATGTATATTATTTTTTTGTATTTTGGTTTATGAATTTTTATGTTGTTTGTTTTATGTATTGTTTTTGTAGTTTTGATTATGTAGATTTTTTTGTATTTTTAGATTAATGATGAAAGAACTTAAAGAAAGCAAAACAAATTCAAAAGAAAAATAAAAGACTAGAAATTAGAGAAGGTGATACTGAGGTCTTGGGTTGCCTCCCAAGAAGCGCCTTGGTTTTATGTCGCTGGCTCGACGAAGTTAAAACATTATTATGCTGCTGTCATAGTATTTGATTGCTCATGTCTATTTGGCCCATGTTTAGGGTTCGATTCAGGCTGCCCAGTGAAAGTGCCTGTTGGGGGTTTCAATTGTGTAGCAATCTGGGCAAGTTGTGCTTCAACTGCCTTCTGTTGAGCTTGTTGGTTGGCCAGCATGGTTTGCTGAGACCGAAGCATTTGTTTTATCAAAGATAGCTCATCTTCCGATTGTGCAATGATGTTTTTCTGAGGGTTTTGTTGTTGAGACTGTTGAATATGCAATTGCGGGTGAAGCGGGGGATGAGTATACTGATAGTAGGCTGATTGATTTCTAGGGTAGTTAGCCCTAGGGAAATTGTTCCTTGGGTTCCCTTGATTTTGGTTAAAATTGTTTGGAAATCCAGGAGGCAGCCTACTGTCAAGTCCCTCTTGTGTCTGATGTTGCGGATTCGCAGTTCCAGAGGGATTCCCATACTGGAATCCAGGATGGTTCCTTGGTTGACTGGGATTATAATAAACTTGTCCGGGAATAGTATGGATGGAGTTGACTTGCTCTGGAATCTGATCTTCAGCCTGATTAGTGATGGCCTCATAGGATTGTGGTGGTGGATGCAGATCCATCATCACATTATAGAGTATTCCGCAGGAAAGAGTCGGATGATCCGAAGCATGACAAGCTTCACAGGATCCTGTGACGGCTTTGACTTGATGAACCAGTGGGGTTTTCTTCTTATCAATTTCCCCTAGAGTTGTTTCGAGGGTTTGCTGTTTATGAGCGATTGTCGTCAAAGCCTCGGCTATTGACTTTAGTTCCATAGATTCCTCAGCTTTAAAGACTTTAAGGACGCCTTTTCCGGCTGACCGCCCCCAGTTGGACTGGTTTTCAGCTCCTAAAGTAACGATTTTCTAGGCATCTTCATAGTTTTTCCTCATGAAATTTCCTCCAGACGAGGAATCTAGGAACTGTTTAATGTCATCGCTTACCCCCTGATAAAAAGTTTCAATCAATTGATTCTGTGAAATTCCATGATGAGGGCATTTGCGTAGAAGTTCCTTGAATCTTTCCCATGCCTCAGCGAGGGTTTCTCCAGGTAGCTGGGAGAAATGGTTGATCTGCCCTCTGATTTCATAGGTCAGCGAGGGTGGAAAGAACTTCTCCAAGAATTTTTCCTCTAGAGGGGCCCAAGTGGTTATGATGGGTTCTCTGTCCAATGAGTTGTACCAACTCAAGGCCCTTCCAGATAAGGTGAAATGAAACAGGTGGAGCATTATTGCGTCGAAATCAATACCAGCTTGCGGGACCAGGCGGCATAATGCCTTAAACCGTTTCAAATGGTCCATGCAATCATCTCCTGAACCTCCTGAGAAGGAAATTCCTTGCATAATCTGGATCCACTGGGTCCGAATCTCAAAGTTTGGGATGTTGATGATCGGAGGCCGGACCGGGTGGTTGTCTTCGTAATTCTTCGGGACAGCATAGTCCCTCAGTTGCTTGTTTCGTAATTCGAGCTGAGCAGCCTCGGTCTCTGCTCTTATGCGGGCTTTCTCTTCTGCTCGTATCTCCGCTTGTATTTGGGCACGGGTGTCTGCAATGAGTTGTGCCCGTTGTGCGGCGATAGCAGCATTGACTCTCTCCATCACCAAAGCGGCTTGATGCTGTTCGTCAGCCATTTGACTAGAGCGTTGGCGATTGAGACGGATTCTGCGGTGGAAACTTCTCTCTACCTCGGAGTCGAACTCCGGATCAGGGGAGAATCCTCGATTATGCGGTGATTGCATATACGGGTTCTACCTGAGTAAAGAAAAGAGAACACCTTTAGATAATAGAGACAATATGAAAGCTTCAAGAAGATGATGAGTTATGATTCAAAAAGAAAGTGTAAAAAATCCTAACCAACTAGAAAAATAAACTAAGTGAAATACTAACGTTCCGTTGTCCCCGGCAACGGCGCCATTTTTTGATGGAGCTGGGACTTACACCAAAAGATTTTCAGTCTTCCAATGGGAGTCCCAAAATTCTATCACCAAAAACCCTAGAGAGGATTGATGTCTTCCCTAGGTTTACCTAGAACTGGTGCTTAGATAACAACTCCAACCCCATAAGAGTATGGAAGCCTTATCATAGTACAGATTTAGGATCGAACCCAAAAGACAACGGTCTTGTTGCAAGCAACAAGATGGAAAACGTACAGCACTTCACTTAGTTATTTTACTAATTGGCACTTATATCAAAAGGTTGGATTTTGATTGGTTTTTAGACTAAAGCATGAAAAGTAAATAAAGCAAGTAAAACTAAGATTTAACAAATGATGATGAATCACTGGGGTTAAGCAGGTATTTACCACCGCTACACATGCATTGTATATGTACTAAGCAAGCAAGACTTATAAGCTAGATGCATGGATGTTCCACAAGACCGATGCCTTATAAGACAAGAGCGATGCATTGCATCCAAGGATGTTCCACAAGACCGATGCCTCGTAAGACAAGAGCGATGCATTGCATCCTTCGATGTTCCACAAGACCAATGCCTTATAAGACAAGAGCAATGCATCGCATCCTTCAAGGGTTAAGTAGCTCTCATTCGGTACATTTCTACGTGTCAATGAAGATATGTAGTCTTCCAAAGAGAGAATCTTACTCAACCTCATGAAACGTGCATCTAAAACTAACAAGCGAGCGATAATTATCAAATCGAATAGTATCTTTGTAGGCCTAGTCTCCTATTCGGATAACCTAGCTACGACAAGTGCGGGAATGTTGCAACGCCAGCCATTCCCGATCAAATGGTCACATGCTTTACATCATTCCCCTCGCAAAGCGTGTTCCTCGACTTACCAAGGTTACTTCCATACAGATGGAAGTGCAACGGATGATAGTGAGTTTACTCCACTCTTTGAGATACACTCCTAGACACCGAAACGGATGCGTGGTGGATACACACACCAGAAACAAACACTAAATCGGTATTTGAGTCTCGAGAGCGGTCGTAGACAAACCACAACAAAAGACAATAGATGCATACAAGAACGTGGCCATCATTCAAGCATGTATGGAACGATTTAGTATTAAAACGAAAGGATAACATCTTTTTAGTACAAAGTACAAGACATGGGCAGTGGGGCTAGTCCCCGCGCCCCAGTGGATGGAACTACTCGCTCCTCATAGAGGGAGAAACAAAGGAGGAGGCAAGAAGAGATAGAAAGAAGATCATCTCCACTGAGGAGAGAAGGTTGAACCCTTGGTGGAGAGAGCAACGATCTCCACCCTTCGTGGCTTGCTTGACGACGGATCTTCTCCTCTCACCTTCTTTGTTGATGAGAGAGAAGGTAGCTTTGTAATGGAACGTGAGTCTCAGACCGGCAGCCTCGGGCGGTGGATGGAGTTGTTCTGGTACTAGAGAGGCAGCCTCTGGACGTCTGGACTCTCCTCAGGGATGGCCCTTGAGGTCTTATTTATAGGCCTTGAGTGAGGTCAAACGGTCTAGAGACTGTTTGGGTTCAAACGGTCTTGAGACCGTTTGGCGTCAAAAGGTCTTGAGACCGTTTGGCGTCAAACGGTCTTGAGACCGTTTGGCGTCAAAAGGTCTTGAGACCGTTTGGCGTCAAACGGTCTTGAGACCCTTTGGCGTCAAACGGTCTTGAGATCGTTTGGCGTCAAACGGTCTTGAGACCGTTTGGCGTCAAACGGTTTTGAGATCGTTTGGCGTCAAACGGTCTTGGGACCGTTTGAACTCCATGCGGTCTTGGGACCGTTTGAACTCCATGCGGTCTTGGGACCGTTTGGCTTCATGCGGTCTCGGGACCATTTGAACTCCATGCGGTCTTGGGACCGTTTGGCTTCATGCGGTCTCGGGACCGTTTGAACTCCATGCGGTCTTGGGACCGTTTGGCTTCATGCGGTCTCGGTACCGTTTGAACTCCATGCGGTCTTGGGACCGTTTGGCTTCATGCGGTCTCGGGACCGTTTGAACTCCATGCGGTCTTGGGACCGTTTGGCTTCATGCGGTCTCGGGACCGTTTGAACTCCATGCGGTCTTGGGACCGTTTGGCTTCATGCGGTCTCAGGACCGTTTGAACTCCATGCGGTCTTGGGACCGTTTGGCTTCATGCGGTCTCGGGACCGTTTGAACTCCATGCAGTCTTGGGACCGTTTGGCTTCACTCGGCCTTGAGGTTGGTTTATTCTTTTATGATTTTTTTGTGCTTTTTCTGCAAGTGTAAAAGGAAAAAGTTAGTTTGATGATGTATTTACAAAAAGAGGTAAAATTAGGTTTATGTACCGTATAAACGTAAAAAGAGTATGGAAAACTAAAGAAAAAGACTAAGATAAACTACTAAAATAGGAGGTTATCATAGTCATACTTCTCTAGGATACTAAACTTCATGGCATACTGAGTCACCATCATGTCACCAACCTAAGCTAGATTGGCAAACTCTATCTCCTTCTCAATCATGGCTTCAGACACATAGTGCTCCTGGAAGGCTTCAACAAATCCTTCCCATGTGAGTTCAGGTGCATCATCCTCTCTTGAGTTGAGGAAGTTCTCCCACCATGTACGGGCTGCTCCCTTCAGCATGTGGGTGGCAAAGAGACTGCTGAGGGCAGTCTAGGTCACAAAAATAATGCTCCATGCTCATAATCCATTCTTCTCCCTTGGTGATGACATCATCCTCTCCTTCTCCAGTAAAGGAGTCGGGCGTGATCTTCAAGAAATCCACCAAGGTCAGCTCGTGGTGTCTGGGTTGATGTTGTCCTTATCCTAGGGCATTGGTGAGAAGTTGCACTAAGTCTTCCAATGTTGCCTTAGGGTTCCTTCTCGATCCTTCCCTCACTAGAAGATCTAGCACCATCTTCCCTATCCTTTCCCTTATCAGACTTCTTATAACCCATCTAGAACAACATGGTATACCTAGGGTTAGAACATGTGAATCTTTAGCTTAGTGGCCATCTACTCATTGCTCTGATACTATATTATAATGCCCCTTCAAGCACATATAGGACATCAGAAGCAAACCCTATGTTGTCCATAACATGGGTCACTCGACTTGGAGGAACATTATAAAACATAATACTCAATAGCAATAAGATAATGAAACACCATGCATTAAATCAAAAATAGATTCATACATTGTTCATAAAAAGGGAAAGACATGAACTATCTCATCATATTTCAAAACCTAATACATGTAGGCTAAGAAAATCTAAAGCATGAACTGAAACTAAACTAGGCAATCTATGGAGTGGTAGATGGCATCCAACCAAGCTAAAGTCTCCTTAAACAACTACACTTGAAGGCTCGCTTCAATTCCCACTTTCTCCTTGATCTAGGGACATCTCGTCCCATAGCCGTGCGAAAGAAAGCAATAATGTAAGTAAGTGACACTATGCATGTTATAAGAATTGGAAATAAGCATATACTTGAACTGAAATAAACTTGACATGATTTAACATTAAGAATTCTCATTACGGTTTAGATTTCATTACACCAATGAATTAATAAACACTACTATATGCATTCTCTCCATCACTGCCCACATGGGGCACATCATGCTCGGAAAGCCCATCATTGGTAGGAAGCCCATAACGACCATAAAGGTCCCTCATTATGAGAAACATATAATAAGTTACTTAATTCTATAAACTTAAACATTAACATCATTGTTCTTATTTTTCCATCAATGTAAAGTGTCCTCATCCAATAATTTCACCAAAGTGCTCATCAGGCCGGTTAAGGCTCATCTTAGTTGCACCAAAGTTCTTCTCAATGCCAAAAAGACAAAATAATATAAAGAGAAACAATTTACAATGTAAATGCATTATATTAATCATCATGGGATTTCTCCCTCTAAATCTTGAAATTATCATTACATGATTTACATGAGTCTTTCTTCAATTTCTTAATCATTATGTAAGCATAGCATTAGACTAATGAGTATCAGTGATAAGCATAGGACTTTATGATTATATGAATCAATAAGCAAATAATAATATTTGAGGCATCATCATCCTCTTAATCTCATTCATTAACTTGGAATTTGAAACATAATCCTAAGCCATACATAACAAGCAATTCATTCAAGGTACATATGCATAATGACATGACCCACTTACCTAGATCGAGGTAGATCCTAAATTAGTATTCTTGATCTTGATTGAATCCTATGTTCCTGAAATTAACATCGTTTATATTAATTATCACCTTAAGTATATCCTAAACCCTAATCTAAGTCTTCTAGGAAAACATGGTCAATAACTTTTGATTTAGGGTTTAAAAACTTGAAAATTAGCTTCCTCTTTGAAAAAGCTTTCCAACAACTATTTTGCATATTTTTCTGATCATCCTATGATTTATTGTGAATTATCAAACCATCGACCAATTAGAAATTCGTAGAAAACCCACATGTGTAATATTATCCAAGTCATAGGAGAAAAGCCCAGTTGGCCCAATCAGACACTGTTGTCTAGCATTGAGACCAGCATGTGCGTCAAAGACAAGGGAACATTATGAAATCCCAAAAACACCCTTGCAACATAAATCAAACCATCTCCTTACCTAGGACTCTAAGGTAAAACATGTGCCTAGCATCTAAATCGTGTCATGGCATCGAACACCCGATCTTGGGAGCATGGAATCGGTTCTGAAGATGAAAACTGCGATGGAACACATTCAAATGAAACCACAACGAGCATCGCCACACAAAGCTTAACTCAGAGAGATAAGGCTCATGTTGCAACATCGACTAGGGCTCGAACTCCACCGTGCCACCATGACAACAAGGCAGAAAGAAGAAGAAGAAGGTAGCAAAAAGAGGTGACACCCAAAGAATTGGGCATCCACATAGAGGTCAACATGTTCTCAGTGAACTAGTAGAGATAAGGGTAAAACCATGATGACAAGATGACTTCTCTATCTCTTCAGCTTTACAAAAAATTGTAGAAATAGGGGACGAATTCTCGAGAAGCAGGCCTTCGAACCCACACTGATCGACATCTGTTAAGACCAGAAAAATGATTAGTGAAGCAAGGCAAAGTAAAAGAAACCACTTTCATGGGTAAAGGGCCACCAGGTGGCCAAGGTGGTGAACATTTGCATAGTCTGTGAACTAGGCTATAGGGCACGACGCTCTGGGAAATTGCATGGGAAACTGATGATCGGAAAAGGAAACTAGGGAATTGGGGATGCTTACTTAGTAGTCAATTTCACCGTTGGCTTCAAAGTGGGCAGCGAAGAAGAGTGGAGTCTCTAGAAGCAAAGTCGACTAGGTGATGTTGGCTTAGGGCACTAGAGATCCAAATGAGAGGACACAATGAAGCTATGGGGTACGAATCTCATTTCTGGACCCTTATATATAGGTTTAAGGGTCAGTGGAAGTCTCTACAACTTTGGGGCAGCAAAAGGAGTCCACACCATGTTGGGCGTTTCGTGAATAGGGCACGAAGTCCAGGAAAACCTAGGATTGTTGAGTTCGCATGGTGATCCTGATCTCATCGGTGAAGAAACCCAAAGAAACTAGACACTGTGGGGGGCAAGCGGGGTCAGATAAGGAGTCAGGTCATGGTTGCCTAATTCCGATCCCCTACTGAAGGTAGGAGTCGATCCTGCGTCCCTACGACAAAAAACAAACAGTAGGGAGCGACTCCCCTTAATATAGGCGTGTGTTGCACTGACTTTAGGTGAAAAAACTAGAGAAACAATAGCGTGACATCCAAATAAATGAAATATTAGGTTAAATCATCAAATATTCAATTAATATACTACTAAAACCATATGTTAACTTCCCTAATTGATTTGAAGGGTCAAATGAGCCCTATTGACTCCAAATTTGAACTTCAAGATGATTAGGACCTCTAGAATCTCCCTACCCAATTAGATTTAGGTTTTCATTGACTTTTGTTCATCATTCTCATATAGGTTGCTATTTTAATGCGTATATTATTAAAATGTGACTTTAAATAAATTATCCTTGATTTAATGAGTTGTTTGGGACAAAATTGAGGTTACAAGAATATTTCATCATATCTGGGACGTAGAGGTCACATTACATTCTATTTATTAGATAAAATCTTAAACTTGCAAATTTGGATTTCCCATTAAGGACCATTAATAGGTTTAAGATTTTATGGATGTTACAATATGACTCCAAGATTCCACTAGGGGAGAACTCATTTCACCATCCAACACTAAGACTAACACTAGAATGGATCTATGTCTACGGAAAACTACATGATTAAGGTTCTAATTGACTAATTAGGCCAATTAAGTTCATTTAGCATCAATCAAGTTACAATGTACAAAGACAAAACAAACTCTACAAAAAAATAAGAGCATAGTACAACTTTAGAATATATAAAACGTGTAAGGTATGAACTTGTCACCATCACATAGCACTGTCACACAACCATACAAGAATATCACCATGTGTCACATCATTGTGGGATATCATTCCCTCAAATCACATCACCAGAGAATACCACCTCACAATAGGCATCAAGCTCTCACCAGGTCATAGAACCCATCACATCCATAAGATCTCTTCATATATCATCAAGGCTTATAGACAACACCCTATACAACATTATCATTACCATAGCATACACCAGACATGACATTCATTTCACTTGTAAGGTTCAGGGTTCATAAACAAGAGAGAGAAAACATCATAATATGATAACCTCTTCGAGAGAGAAGCAAACACATTACATTATCCAGCATTACAGTTATGGTTCCTTATTTGCCCGATTAGGATTTTATAGCTACACTAAATCACCAAACCCTAGGTGTGCCACTTCCCACTTTCTTGGAGAACGTTAGGTTAAGCCTCATTACTTGGTTATGATTAGATCATTATCTCAACAACACTAAGTATTACATCATTCATATGTATACATGTACCCATCCCATTATGGTGTACATAGATAGCATCCATGCATCATGTATGTGTTTTAACCATCTGTCGCATGTGTGTGTCATGACCCACCATCACATACATGTCTCGACCCCCCTCATGCATGGTGTCTTGACTGTGACACCACTTGTGTATCGACTACAACAACGCACATAGTCACGACCATAACACATAAACACCTTGTCATGATCGCAACACATCAACACTTGATCGTGACCGTGAGAACAACCTATGCCTCGACCACTACTAAATAGCATGCCGCGACCTCAACCAAATAGCAACATTGTGACCCCAAACCAGCACCTAGTTACGGCCAATACGCATCTCAGTTAAGCGTCTCGACCACCCACAACAAATCAATACGACCATAACCAAATCAACTGGATCCACATGCTTTACTACTATGTGTTGTGATCTCAACAAGGAAAACGTCTTGACCTCCCAACAACAATGTGTCATAACCAACATCAAAGCACATGGCAACATTTTGACCAAGACTAAAGGCAAGACATCATGACCAAATCAAAACCAACAACTTCTCTCGACCCAAAATAGGAACATCATCTCGACCAAAACACCACAAGGCAAAGTGTCCCAACCCAAGAAGAAACATGGGTGTATGTCTCAACTAAAACAAAGACCAGAGAACAAGAATACCAAGAGTCACAAAGTCCAAAACTTGGGGATTTTGAGAACATAAAAACCTTAGAATCATCTCCATGAGGATCATCAATCAGAACCACTTACGAGAGAGAAAGAAAAACTCAAAAACATGAGGAAAACATCAAAATCTCCAAGAAAAAACATAAAGGCCGAACTTAGATCATGGTAATAAAACCAAATCTCAAGATGCACATGAGACCATTCTCTCAAGAACACTTAGAAAGTGTGCACATAAAGTTATGAAAGAGATTTAAAATACATTTAACACATCCTAAATAGAACCCAGACTTCATAATGCATCAAGGTATACATGCATAATGCATGTGATCCAAGCCAAGATTAAAACATAGGGAGAAAACCACCATAACACATCCATCTCTAAAATTGGGTACCATGATTTAGGGTTTTATATTCCAAGCAAACCAATAATGATTCTCACCATCATTCAAGTTATAAAGCATGGTATAACCTACTATCATGTTAGGATTACAATCTAGAGAGAGAAATAGTAACATGCAAGAAATAATATGGTGCAAGTAATAGAGAGGGTATAGAGTTATATAACTTGCTTGTTTTGAAGAGAAACAACTCCAAAACACAAGCTCCAAAGAGAAGGAATGAAGCTCCAAACAAGATCACCACTTCAGCCACAAGGTCACCTTAAAAAAGAAGAAAACCTTGGTTAAAAGATATCTCAAGAAAAAGGGAAAGAGAAACCCTGTGCCAAAACCAAGGAAAGAAGGGGGAAGAAAGAGAAGAAACTCCCTCTCACTTTGGTGTCACCTTGTCAAAATATGGCCTATGAACCTTGTGATGAGGAGCTTACTCTAAAGAATGACCACCATGTAAGAACATAGTCTAAGGCCCATAAAAGAAAAGAATTTGGGGTATAAGATTCAAGGAAAATGCCATAAAAGAAAGACATATACTTACCAAGGATGAAGATGAGCAAGAATCACCACATGGAAAGGATTCGACCACCAAGAGCTCCAAGATCATCTCTCCTTGCTCCACTAAGCTACAAGGATGAGAAAGAGAGGGTAAGGTAGGTAAAGGGCCAGAAGGTTCACTTTCATGGAGAAAAAAATGGATTATATAGCAAAGGAGGAGGGAGGTAGGTGAGGGATGTCGTGTCAACACCTAAAGACACCCAAGAGACACTTGTCCACCCAAGAAACTAACATGCAACCACTTAAATCTTGCATGCAAGACATGGTGACACCTTCTATGTTGGGTACCGATAACATAGGTCCCCAAACCCATTGGTCTTGGTCAGGACACACCAAGGAGGTCGAGACAAAGAGCAATGCACACAACCTGGTCCAGACAAAAGACCACCATGACATCTAGGATGAGACACACCTCAAGAAGACCACTGTCTCAACCCAACTTCCACCAACATCTATAGAGGGTGTGTTGGTTGAGACACTCACAAGGCACATCCTCAAGGTTGAGATAAGGGTCGCTACACTCAACCATGTACACATGGTCGAGACATATAAAAACAACAGAAACCCTAATCACCTCTAAGGATGTCACCACTCATCCAAGGCCCAAAAAAGGCACCCCAAAGCACCACACTCCTTTGCATGAGGCCAAAAGAGAAAAGGAACATACTAGATGTGGCAAATTTTAAGATAACCTTCATATTTGGGTAAATTGTAATTTGACCCAAAAGAAACACACAAAGTACAAAAATCATCTAAAAAGCTCAAACTAGAGACTTATGCTCTACACAACCTCTATAAACATCTCAAGGTTTTAGACTAAGGTCCTAAGAACTTACTCAAGCCAAAGCAAACAAGGTTAGACCAAAACACAGATCAGGGGACTTACAAGCCATAAACCCCTAATAAGGATATCACCTCTAAAATTCAAAGTGAAAAGAGACGGGTACATCCTACACATCTCCACCTCAAGCACCTACTTGAGTAAAAAAATAGATATAAAGAAGATGTAGACATATCAGAATCAAATAACTCCATTTGACCCGTCTCTACTTGCAAATTGACCTCTCCTTCTAGCTGACTCAAGGCATAAAATTTAGTCAGCACTTGTTGTCATCCTCATTCCTCTCTAGCCTTTCCAGAGGAACCAACATTTGACACTTGTCCATGTCCTCTTCCACTGCTGCTAAACTGCTATTCCTACAAGCCCTGTTGGCTCTGCCTCAATTGTTGGTTCACCATATCACTTTTCACTAGACACTACCACATCAGATGCCCTACCTGACCACACTTATGGCAAGTCTTAGGCTCATACCGTGGCCTAGACAGCCCTGTCACTGACACAAATGTTGTATCGTGGACTCCTCCAGGTGTAAAACTACAGCCTCTTCTCTTACTTGGTGTCCACTTTGTCTGTCTTGCTTGTCTCTATTGTGACGACGATGATGTGAACCTAGTCCCCTTAAAGCCACCTAACGTGTATTCTTTGTATTGTGCTAGTCACTTCTTGACGCCTTTCTCATGCTTCTCAACCACAAATATCTCTATCCTCGTAAGTGACTCCACGAACATGGAAAAATGCTCTCTGTTCTCTAAGGTTGCTTCTAGTGTCATCAACTCTGCACTCAACCCTTCTCAAAATGTCTAATTCTCTCCTGATCTGTAGTGGCCATGTGACTACAAAACCTCAACAACTCCATAAACTTCACTTCATACTTGTTGATCGACATGGATCCCTACTTGATCCTCTCAAACTGGTTGATCTTCTCATCCATATAGGTTTGAGGGAAGTACCGACTCATAAACTCCAATCAGAACTCCTCCCAACCAATCACATCACCTGGCCTTTCTCCTCTTCTATTGCCCACCAATGGCCAACACTCCCTTTCAAAGGTATGCATCATTCTTCACTTTGTCTTCCTAGGGGATGCTAAGGACCTTGAAGGCCTTCTCCAATTCCTTCAACTAAAGATCTACATATGATGGATCTGCCGTACCAGCATACTCCACATCTCCAACTTGCCTCAACCACTCAAATGTCTTTCCTGAGACTGGAGATTCCACATTGGGGACTGCTACCCTCGCTTGAGGAACATGCATTCTATCTGTCATATGTGTAATTATGGCCATAAACATCCCAAACATGGACCGATAGGTAGGGTTTTCTGGCATGGCTTATCAAAATGGGGAGCATCAGGCACCAAATCTTCTACGCCTGAACGCTTGCACCACCTTTGGGTGTAGCAACACTACTCTCTACATCGTGTTCTTCATGTTCTCCAGACATATTTTCTACTCTTCTACTTTTTCTTCATAAGCGAAAGTCACCATAACACATAATGGAGGGAACTAGAACATACACAAACCCTAGTCCTAGGTCCCTTTAGACTCAGTAAACCTAAAGCTCTAATACCAACCATATTGTGGTGCCCCAACGCACCACAAATGAGATTACTCAAAAACAAATGCAAAATTAACACCAAGCAAGAGGATTACTAGAAATCATAGGAAATTAAAACTGATTCTATAAAAGAACCATAGACTGGAAACTTTCACATATAAGTCCACAATAGGACATCTGGATCACATAACACATATAATAAGGTGCTTACATCATTGTTTTAAACCTTCCTATCATCAACTTGTTACATGAGATACATGTTCCATATATACATACATGTACACATGCCATACCTATACAATAAAAGGCATACAAGCCAAAAACCTCATATTGGTGACATCCCTACAAAACACATCAAGAACACCCCCAAGGACCTAATTGTATAGGGATGACCCTAGGAATCTAACACCAAAATACTAGCAGCACATCAAACCTTATCAGCTACTACTCTTCCTCTGCTACATGATCTCCACCTCGTCATGCACAAACACCTAAAAGATGTGGAAACCCATGGGGTGAGACCAAACATCCTAGTGAGAGATATAAATCTCTGCCAACGTCTATTAAAGCACATCTAAATTGAAGCAAATAGATAACATAATTTCTAACTGAGCAGATTCAACTAAATGATATGTATCCAACAGGTAGAGTAGTTAAGCAAATTAGGCAGTTAATGCTAAGAAGTAGAACAATTAATATTCTAAAAAGGAATATGAGGAGCATGTATAACCTTTATCAACTCAACTATACAAAAGGAAGACAAGGCTTTATCCAATGGTATTCGCATTTGTCCCTATGTAAAAACTCTACGTGGGTGTATTACATGTTTAATTATGCCTTGAGGAGATGTTGTATACCACCACTAGTATAGAAGTGACCTTTAGTGTCAGTTATTTAAGGCCTTTGGTATCAGTTTCAAAGAGACACCCAAGCGGGAGCCGCTAAAAGTCGAAACCTTCAGTGTCAATTTTGACACCGACGCCATAACCTTTCCCGCCACCAAAAACGTGCAAACAAGGGCACTATAGGCATTGGTTATTTAATAAGACCAACACTATATCCAGGTCAAAGACATCGACATTTCACAAAAACTGACGCTATAAGCCTTCCCACCATCAATAAAATGTACCAGCAAGGGCACCATCGGTGTTAGTTATTATATATAACTGACACTATTTCCAGCTAAATATGTCAGTTTTATACTAATAATCGATGCCATAATCGATGCCAACAAGGGATAAAGATATAATTTTCACACTAATAACCGACGCCTATGTGTTTTGTTGTCGATTTTGTACTAATAACTGATGCCTATGTTCTGATTATTTTTTCTTATCAGTTTGCAGGCCTGCTGTATGGCTGATCAGTAGGATGCAGAACCTACAGTTCAGTTATGAACTATAGGTTTACAACATCCATTGATATCAGCCAACAACAGACCACAAACCTACAAAATAAACAAGATGGACAATATTATATATAGATCATGTGATTCACACACATGTATAAGAACATTTAATTCATATTATTTTTCATCACACACATGTAAAAACCAGTAGTTCCATTTGAAATTTCCTCCATTTTCACACACATTTAGCAACCTACAGTTCCATTCATTTCATCTCTTTTCACATTCAGACACATGTAGAAACATTCATGTATAGATCATCTTCACATTCACACATATGACAATTCAGAAAAATTCATTCACATTCACACAAAAATAATTATGAGAACATATTTGAGAAATATCATTCTTTATTCGTCATCGTCATTATCGCCGTCACTATCCCAATCATATTTAAAAATTCCCACTACTTGTAGGGCTTTTGCCCATTGTTCTCTTACATCATTTAAGTCTTTCATCATATAGGGAGTATGTACATCTAATAACTTTTCACCTGTAGTGAAGTCAATTTTAAACACCTGCAAAGAAAAAGATGTATATATATAATTAATAATATATATAAGATTTATATATTTCATATTATCTAATGAGACTATATATAATACCTGATGTATGGAATCGATTTCCATTGCGGCATGTTCGATAATTAGGTTCATAAATCGCATCACATAGTATGAACATGCCCAGCCATTGTCTTGTGTACCATACTATAAATTGAAACATACAAAATATTCAAAAATACAAATAAGCACAGTTCACATAAATAATATATACATTGGAGTCGGGAATTACTTTCACATTCTCCCAAATTAGTGGCTGGTTCTTTTTCTTGGGGACCTTTCCTCCAGCTTTTTTGAACACATGTAAAGCCCCTACATGTTAATGTAACACATTAAATTGCATAATTAAATAGTAATATAATAACAAATGTTAACTGATATAAAAATATGAAATATTTCTCATGAGAATAATGGCCTTTTCATTGTGTGTCCATATAATATATTCAATTCCTTCCCCGTAGGATCTAGATAATAGACAATGAATGTCTTGGGGACAATAACTAGTAACTCCCAATGCCTACCACTAGAGGTAAGAAAGTTAAAAATTAATAACTCAAAATCCACTATAAAAATGAATTTTTCTTAAGTCCAAATTATAAGCAAAGTAAACTTACTTGACAATGAATGGAGCTATTATCACTGTCTTCTTTTTTTTACCAAAATATTTAAAAGCAACACAGTGGTATGAAGTAACTAATGAAGGGTCTTTATCTACAAGACTAATCAAATATGGAACCAAAAATCCCACATGGAAAAATGAAAAATCTGTACATATCATGTGTAAATGGCTGTAAAACATGTATTACTTATGCATTAATATATAAGAAACTAGATCACAATATATAAAACAAGGTATACAGTAGTATAAATAAGATCTCACCATACCCATAGCTCTATCATAGATGTATTCAGCCAATCATAATGAAACAACTCCAAAATATCATGTATAAATAGATTGTTATCGTATCATTGACCTGCAGCATCCTCCGGAATAGAAACATTTATAGGGCAATTTGGATCATGTTCGTCTATCCATACTGCCATACCCCTACAATTAGGACCTAACAAGGCATGTAGGTCCCTTGGAAGCCAACTTGGTACTTCAGGAGGTGGAGGTGGAGGCCGAGATGTAGCAGGTGTCTTACTTTTGACCTATATATATAATTTCAGATCAATTGACTCATATATACACACTTATAAATTAAAATAATGTAAATTTACCATACAATATTAGTATAGACGATATCCACTTTGGGCCACAATATCACTCCACCTCTGCCTCACCAAGCATTTCAGAATCTGGGTGGGCATATGGTAATGGAAGATCCCTCCAAATGGAGAGTACATGTATCAGGCTCACACGAACCACACCATCTGGTGCTGGAGTCCCATGAAACATTTCCCCTAGAAGGGGTGGGAAAGCCGACGCCTCTGGAACGACATATTCTTGAATTTTTAGACGACATGGCTTCAACCCCTACAAATTTACGTAAAGAATTTTATATACATATATACATAAGCATATCATCTTGAAAAGACTAGTGACTATGTCATAAAAATACCTACAACGGACGTGCTAGGTGGTGGGTCTATAGGATTACTTAACCTCTGTAGTAGGAGAAGAGCAGCCTACCACAGGTACTGTCTGAGTGGCAGTTTGTGATGCATGCCACTTGCTAATTGCTTCATGGAGTCTCTTATCAAGTGCTTCCTCGACTCTCCTATCAATTAACTCATCAACCTGTACATGGATAAAAGAAATGCAAGCTTATGATTATTTAATTCGCAGTCACAATAACATTCTAAAAAAAGAATAGGTTACCTCAGCCTGTGAAAGTCTCACTTTTGGGAAAGGTTTGCGCTGGGATGGCCTCAAAGAACACTTTGATTTCCACACCAACACCTGCACCCCTAAAACGTCCAAGATGCTCTGGGTTACCTAGAGAAACTGTCAACTCATCCCTTGTACCCTCAGGGATGAACTTGCCTTCCTTCCTCTGCTTGTGTAGCTCCCACTAATCACCATCGACAGAAATTGGTAAGTAAACATAACAATAATCAATATCAATCGATTGCTCTAAGAGTTGAATTTTACAATTTTTGCAGCCGCCTCAACAGTTGTGGGCTTCGTTATATCTCCCTACTTGTTTTGCCTCCCAACTATCCACATAGCATGGCAAGGTATAGGTATGGTACCAATAGTAGAGGACTCTGCAGTCTCATGAGTAGCAGTAGACTGAGCAGTAGACTCAGCCTGTAGTCTTTGGTGAATGCATGCATATCCTCTTGGACCCATTGTGTGGTGATGCACATTCAGTGCCTTCCTTTCTCTTTGAGAATCGTTGATAGCCTAGTTAATAAGCACATTGATTTGGTTAGTAACACTAAAGTTTAATCTTGAATAGGTGAATACATAAGAACATATATTAATTAAATTGGGAGTGGCGCTTAATACCTTGAATCATCCATTTTTCTTTGGGTAACAAACTCCTCCCAGTCTTTGGGGTCCAGGTAGTTCTATTGCTCAGTGGCTGCCTTCTTCCTAAATTTATTTTTAAAGAGAATACAAACAAAAATTATTAGTGTAGAGTTACTCAAAAAGTGATCAATGTGTAGAATTGGAAATCAATCAAGAACCTCTTCTTCACATCGCGTATGTAATATTAGGTAAGATTTGTCCTATAGTTCCTTAGGACCCTCCCACAACATTGCATAACGCATTTACGATGCAGCTTTTCATCCAGATCAAATATACTCTGCAAAATAGAATTGCTATTAACTAGTATCCTAAAAATTAGTAATCTACACAAATAGAATTGCAAATAATAATAACTCATGCATAGTTCCTTCCATACTAAGTCTTTCTTCCCCTTAGGAACTTTATGCCAGGATTCTACATAAGGACTACAATGGCTGCGAGTAAGAACCCCAAGATATGAAATAAATGAGTTGCGGTTCACTCCATATGGATTTCCTACATGATCGAAATCCACAGCCAGTTTGGGTCCATTGCCCCTTTGCTGTAGTAACTTGGTCATCATTGTAATGCCCCTCACTTTCTCAATTTTTTTTTGCTTCTCATCAAGTGCCCTAATTTCTTCAGGGGGTACATAACCAACCTAAAATTTGACAAAAAAACACACTGACAGGATATAAATATAAATGAACATATAGATAGAACCTCAGGGATATATTTTTAAAACTTACATTGTGAGGTGGAGCATTGATGTCCTCACCCTCACAGTAATAATCAGCATGGTCTTCATGTGAATGCTCAACCATCTAAAAGTCCACATTCACATTGTAAAGCAATTCACATTGTAATGTTCACATTGTAAAGTACACATTCACATTGTAAAGTTCACATTCACAATGTAAAGTAATTCATATTGTAAAGTTCACATTGTAAAGTTCACATTCAGAAAAATAAAACAAATAAAAAAATCTAAACATGCATGCCTCTAATATTGCAATCTTTAGGGTTTAAGGTCTTATATATAATAAATGTGTACCACCTATCCCATTCTTGAACACCTAATCTCACTAGTAAGTGTATAATTTGTATTGGGTTTCCAAGAAAATTTTGGCAGCATTTCCTCGTTATTCTCCAAGTACACATGTACTTAGAGAACAAACGGGGAAATGCTACCAAAATTTTCTTGAAAACCCAATACACATTATACACTTACATCCTAAGTGAGATTAAATGTTCAAGAACAGTCCCAAACTAGGGACTACCCAAGATTTACTCCTAATGAGTAAATCTTGGATGGGTTTCTAGGCCAACAAATACCTGTGTTGTCATTCTTATACCTAAATTCCTAGTTTCGTCATTCATATCCTAGTTCCTCAAGTTAGGGTTATTATTGATGTCTTTAGAAGCATGATTGGAAATCTAGGGCAAAGTTCATCATTTACATTCCAAGCATGTCACGTGAGTGCATTAGTATTTCACTTTTACTAAAACCAAATTGGTTTATTAGTGAGTCTTCAAATAGATAAACACTTGATGATGACTCAATGAATCTTATGAATAGTCAACTCAACTATAGCTTGTTGGTTCTCATTCATGACTTGCATAATATTTTTTTGATCCTAAATAGAAGCACAATTTTACATGCCCCATATGACCCTATAATGTTGACATGCCTAGGTTTAAAGCACTTATCAATCTGGAATAATGTTGACCTGTCCCATAATAGGGAAAAATCAAGATGAGATCAATAAAAACACAAATCATAAAAAATGGACTGCATAATTAAATAATTGCTTAGTAATAATATATATTGCAAGATAAACAAAAGATCAACTCATTATTTTACAACCAAACATTTTTTCATGCATCTTTCATTACACATTTATGGCCATTATTCATCTAGTAACTAAGGTTCTAGATTGCCTTTTACTACTTGCTACTTAATGATTATAATGTTTGGTTGTTGTACAAGAATCACTGAATATAAAGTCCATGATGATAAACAAATATTTGGGAATGATAATGTGGATTCTCTATATTAAATCTAATCTATCTTTCTTTCTTCTTTCCTTCATCCCAATTTTATCATTTGGTTCATCAATAAAAGAGAAGACTTATTTAATTATTACATAAGTTGTGTGTAAACTTTGAGCTATTTAGGGGCACTCACACTAAATTACTTTAACATTGTCTACCCATGTAATGGGATTGGGATCGATGTAATAACTCTTCTATGATAGTTGGCATCAAAGACTAACACACTATGCATCTATGTAATTGTGAACTTAATATTGAATCTCTTTGAATGAAGGAAACCTAAAAATCTACATTGATGAAATGAAACTCTATATAATTGAGTACAAAGAGATTATGATATAATCATCACCTATCTATCTATATATGGTGTTTGAGTTTCCTTATGCTCTACTTGGCCTTTGTGAATCCATAAATGGACCAAAGTTTTTCCTATTACCATAGTTGTTGAGGCGCCTGCCTGGGCACCGCCTAGGCACTGCCTATTCACCCTGGCACTCAAGGGGGTGGTGCGTGGAATGTTTCTTACTGAATTACCTACATTGGGCGTCTGCTTGGACCGACTAGGCAGCTGGCCGGCTGCCCAGGGCGACTGGGCGAGCCACGGCTGGGTCGGGCGACCACTTTTTTACTGTCCGACTAGGTAGGGCAAATGGATGACAGATGTGCCACAAGATCCCATTGTTTCAAAAGGTGTTATATTGAGCCAAGTAGATGGTGCAATGGGTGCTATTGAATATCAAGATGGGCCTAGCAGACCAAGAAGATCAACCAACATAGCTCTAATGGAACTTAGTGATGATGATACTCAGGAAGAGGATGAAGAAATAATTGATGATGCAGGACTAGATGATGATGAAGTTGGTGATGGAGAGGAGGATGCAGAAGACAATGATGAAGATTTGTTTGAGTTTTAAAATCAGTTTTATATTTGCTTAGATTTTTCACCCAAGAGACATTTTCATTTAGTATTACATAGGTTGATTAAACTTTCTTGGAACTATGGAATATTGGAATGTTTTGCAACTTCAATTATTCATCTTCAGCAATGAATCATGTGTTATGTATTTTTTTCTTATATTTCAATTCATTGTTGCAGGCTTGCAGCGATTAGTTTGAGGTATAGAATGTCTCAATTCTAAAATATTTATTGTTTTATTGTCATTTTAGTAAATATATGAAGGCTGGATAAGTTTTACATACATATATGTATAGTAATATACATAACATAGTATATAAATAATATATAGGTATATATCTATATATGTATACATTTTATGGGGGTAAAAAAACCACCGCATGGGCGACCTACTCGGCCTAGTTGGCATGGGCATTCATCTGAGAAGGGGCACCGCCTGGCTGCCTAAACAACTACGCGTATAACCCTAGAAATCAAGCATCTATTACTTGGCAGCCAAATGCAAAAATAAGGCAGAAATAAGGCTAAACCCTAAATAAGGAAAATGAAGGAAAGGAGGTCGGGGTAGATTACTTTATTAGGTCAAGAACAAGAAAATGAAGGAAAGGAGGAGCAGCGGCGGCGGAGCAGCGACAGCATCAGAGGATAGAGCAGCGGAGACATGAATCGCCAGAGGAAGGGGAAGTCTTGAAATCGGGAATGAAACAGAGAAAGGGGAAGAGTCTGGCTCACGCGGGTGCTATTAAGTTAACAATAGACGTCAATTATTATAACCAACTGACACTTAAAATAAAAGGCATCGGTCCCCACAAAAAAACCGACACCTATGTTCAATCATAGTCATCAGTTTCAACTAGAAAAATCGACGTCTATCTACATATGCCGACAAAAAAAATGTTCTTGAATTATGACTATAGTCGGTTGTCGTAAAAAACCGATGCAAAGGTAAAAATTTTCACGGGGTTAGCGCACGAAAACTCATTGGTGTCGGTTATTGCAAGAAAACTGTCCACAAAACTGGGGCCGATTTCTGTCTCGTGAAAAACCTTTAGTCGTCGGTTACTTGGTCAACAACTGATGTCGCATGTTAAATTTTGGAGGTAATTTTTTTTCACTGGAAAATTTGGATTTTGCAGGCGATTTTAGGCATCGGTTGCTCAATAAGAAGCCGACACTAAATAAAAAGTGATACCCGTGTATGGCCCTCCTTCACATATAGATGTTAGTTTGTGTATTCAACCGACGTTGTAGGGTTTAGGCGTCGGTTTCTTAGATACAACTGATGCCTCTGAATGTTACATTATAAGGCATTTCTATAGTAGTGCACTCATGCCCCAACTGACCACTACTAAGTCGAAATCAATTCCATACAAGGTCTATCAAAGATCCAAAATCCATGACCTCTCCAACACACTTGTTCAGGATAAGATAAAACACCATAGAGACATATCAAGTCTAATTGCAAAATAGTCTAGCATGCCTTGGTATATAGGTACAACACTAGTGAACTGAGTTACAACCCAAAATCACACTCCTATAAGGGTATGGCCCACATCCAATCCTATGAAAGTATCATAAGTATATAGTGAGTCACATCACTGAGCTATGGCATGTAGTTGCACTCCTGCCAGGGTGTGGCCTGCAGCCAATCTTGTGAATGCATATACTCAACAGTATATGTCTCCAAGCTTCCACTAGGGGAGAAACTGTTTGATCATATGAAACAAAGACTGACACTAGAATGGATCTATGGCCAGGGCAAGCTATATGGTGAAGGTTCCATTTGATTAGTTAGGCCAAGTAAGTGTCTTTTAGCATCAATCAAGTTACAACGTACAAGGCATCCAACCCTAGAAACCCTAATCACCTCTAAGGGTGTCACCATACATCCAAGGCCCAACCAAGGCACCCCAAAGCACCACACTCTCTATCATGAACCCAAGAGAGGGAAGGAACACTCTAGATGTGGAAACATATAAGATAACTCTCCTATTTGGGTAAATAGCAATTTGACCCAAAACAAGCACACAAAGCACAAACATCACCCAAACAAGCTCAAACTGGAGAATTAAGCTCTACACAATCTCTAAAAATATCTCAAGGGATTTGAGAAAGGTCCTAAGAACTTACTCAAGATAAAGAAAATAGGCTTAGCCCAAAACACAAGTCAGGGGTTTTATATTTTTCCTTTTATAAAGGCTTTACTTCCTATAAGATCCTGCACATACAAATGTGTTAAAGATCTATATCCAGTATCACATACAAAGATGAAGAAGTAATCAAATTTATCTTATAATATATATACCTGAAGTAGAGGCCTATGCCCCTTCCTTTTTCTTCTTTAATTCTTCTAGGAAGAGAGGTTAATTACTTTTCCAATGTCCATGCTAGTGACAATGGTGATAATTGCCTCCCTTCTTTACTCCTCCTTTGCCTTGAGTGTTTAAGAGTTGGGCTTCTAGTCAGTTTAGAACTCTTATTATCTTTGCCTTTGCCTTTAGACTTTCCCTTTGTCTTGCTAATCATCATCACAAACTTGGGCATGTCTTTCTTCATTTATGACTTAGTTGTTCTCAACATGTCCAATAACTCTATCAATGGCTTTTTAAAGTCATTCATGTTGTAGTTCATGACAAACTGACTGTATGACTCTAGAAGAGACTACAAAGTCACATTAATGGACAACTCTTGAACCAAGGGGAATCCCAGTCTAGAAAGGTTCTCCACAGACCTAATGAGGTTGAGCACATGAGGACCTATTGGATCTCCTTCTGTCATGTTACATTTGAGCAACATCTTAGAGACATCATATCTCTTCTATCTTGCCTGATCTTGGAACATGTTCTTAATATGTGTGACCATCTCAATATCTTCCATGTTCCTATGCTACATTTGCAACTCATAGTTTATGGAGCATAGCATTAGACACTTGACATCAATGGTATTTTCAATATGCTTCTTGTAAGAATCATTGTTAGCCTTATATGCATTGGGGAGAGGTTCATCTAGCTCTAGTATTTCTAGGACATAGAGCTTGCACTCTTATGTGCGAACAATTCTCAACATCCTAAACTAGTCATGGAAGTTATTCCCAGATAACTTGTCCTTCTCAAGGACTGGTCACAAAGAAAAGTTGTTGTTGTGTGTTGCCATTTGATTCTGCAAAGAATTTTGCAATTTTGTCAAAAGCTCATTTTTTATTTAATATGATTTATATAAAATTGACAATGTTGATTAGGTATTTAATTATCTACCACTCTCATTATTTTGATCAAATTGACAACCCTCAAATCTCAATTCGGAAGATTGTAGTGAACAATCTTCTAATGATCCAAGATCCAGAATAACTCAATTATTACCCAGTCAACGCCGATGTCCATAATCAATCATTAAGGTAGGCAACGTTTTCCAATTACATCTTATGGAAATATTGGATGGATGATATGCACAATTGTTTTCCATGCCATCTATATGCCTTTGGTGCTTAATTTCATTAAGGACGCACTGTTAAGCCTGACCCAAAAGCCAACATGGTACATATGCACCCTGCTCAGGCAGAACCTACATATCTACCATCACACTTCCACGAGTTGGACGATGCACTACGCTTGGGCATAACCTACACTTAGTCGATCAAGCTTTTCATGCGTGTTGCTAATGGAAAGCAATTTATAATTAATATGTTTGATTGAGAGATTATATATATATATACACACACATATCCAATGACCACATATTAGTATGTATCATATACATGTTATATCTCACACTGTAAACATGCAATATAAAACATTAGCAGTGGTTATGGCCATACTACTTTAATTTCATGGAGCCAAAAGAAATTACTACCACCTTGGTCTACATCACATGCATGAACCAGTGTTGGTGTAGATATGTGCTTGGCAATCTGGGTTGAATAGTTCAACCCTTGAACCGGTCGTCCTGTCTCTCGGCCGATCGGTTGGTAATTGGTTTTCCTCCAACCCAATCGATGTTTGGACACCTATAAATGATCGGTTGGGACCATCATCTAGTTGGTTCACTCCTGCTATGGTCTACCCTCCTCTATCCTCCACCGGATCAACTCGTCACGTGAAATAGTCAGCTTGCCTGACGTTGATCGTCATCTTCATTGTTGCATAAAAGAAACTATCCTATTTCTATTAAACTTATTATATGGCAAAGAGAAACCTCGAGTTACTTTCAAGGGGAGCAAAGTTAGGAAAGAATAATACTTTTACATTGGGAAGAAGAAGTTAGAGAGACGATGTGCAAACTAAGATAAAATAAGAATAAAATAAACCATCCAACCACACACAAACATTGGGGTTTTTGGCCATAACCATATTGCACATACACCATCAAAACCAATTTTAGGGCGACCACGTAATATATATATATATATATATATATATATATATATATATATATATATATATACATATATATGTATATATGTATATACATAAATATATATATGTTTATGTATATATATGTATATATATATATATAGAGAGAGAGAGAGAGAGAGAAAGAGAGAGAGAGAGTCAGGCTAGAATACACTTGAGTGTACAGATCGCACGCTACACTCAAGTGGTGTTTGCATAAAACGATTAATTTTTTACAAAATGTAAATCGTTGATCTTCATTGTCATACTATAATTAGGCTACATACAAATTTTGAGCTCATTTTGATGAGTATAAGTCACTCATCCGAGGGCAACAAAATCAATGCACGAAACTAATTTGAAATGCATAATTTTTTTGGTCTTCATAACATGACCTATGAATGTCCAAATGGGCTAAAAGTTTATATATGAGCTATTCACATGATGTTTAAGAAGATCAATAGATTAGAATTTAAAAAAAATTGCATCATGGAAAACTACTTGAGTGTATTCTGCTTCAAATACACTTGAGTGTATTCTAGCCCAACTCTCTCTCTCTCTCTATCTCTCTCTATATATATATATTCATATATATATATATATATGAATATATATATATATATATATATAAGTTTGGGATCATATGTGGTCTTTAATCAGATATGCACATTAATCACTTTAATTATTTGCATCATATGTAGTAACTAAATGCAATAAACAAAAATCTGATCACATTGATAAATCCTAAAACATAGTAAATTGACGTAGCTCTGATACCAGTGTTGGGAAATATGGGCACAAAGTAGGTAGTAGAAAAATAATTATCCTTATTTCCCATAACAGTAAGATCACACATTTAACAGGAAGGATGGTTTAACGAGGTCATACCTGGTCCTGGAGCAAGTCCAATGACAATTTCTTATTATAGTAGTCTACATTTCCTGGTTGCACTGGGACGATGTCTGCAGTAGCTCCTGATCTTCACCACAGATAGTAGCTTAATGTTATCCTTGTAGAGACAGACAACAACCTCCTCACCTCTATAATAGTTTACCCAGATCACATAGAACTCTTGTTGATCTACTAGAACAGACAAAGGAGTTGTCCCACCTATTGGTGTACTAGTCACCGAATTGCTCTCCCAAAATTATTCTCCCTTGTTGTCCCTCACTTTATTAGGTAGCACTTGCTCGGGATCTCTATTGGTTATTACAAATAGAGAGAACAAAAATTATAAGAGGCAATTGAGTTGTATTTGAGAAGTCTCCAGTACCCCTATATTTATAGGAGGGGTTAGGGTCAGGGTTCCCAAAATGTGTGGGAGTGGAAGAGACCAAAAAATCACAAATTCGCAACCTACGATAGGTGAAGCAGTAAATTGGCATGCAACCTACAATAGGAAGATATTTCAAATTTGAGATCAGATATACCTATATATTTTGAGATATCTTCAAATCTAGGGATACTTGATAGAGATGATTCTACCCCATCTGATATTTAATCCTCAATATTCAAACTTTTCTTTATTGCATTTAAATATAAATTATATCTAAAATATCTTAGAAACAGATCTAATGTCTCAAATTACCATAATGTCAATTAGTCACATTGTTATCCATGTGAAACATTCTTTCATATTCATACACACCTGATTATTAATTCTACACATAAGGCCATTATATGTGCACTGGGGAGCTACATGGCATACAATGAACTCATTACATATTAAATCATGGTTAGGTTTATTTGGCCGCTTAGCTAAATTTTACTAAGAAAACCTACATTCAAGATTTAAATTAGCTACAAACTTTGGGATGTCGCACCAATTAAAACTTGGGTTTTAAATCGAAATTTAATCATAAGCTAATATTTGAGGATGTTACAATTCTACCCACCTTAAGTAAATTTTGTCCTCGAAATTTTTACATACTACCCACCTTAGGGTTTTACATATTCTATGCATGTTAACTCTCTAATATTATCTTAGAGTCTCATTATCATACTTAAGATATGACTTACTCATAGTTAACATAATTACATGAGGACTTAATTAACTTAACATGGTTTCATATTAAACATGATTTTTACTTGAGTTGATATAGTCACTCTCATGATTATACCCATAGTGCTCATAGGGCCAATTGAGGCTCACATAAGGTCGGTTAAGGCTCACATAATGCTCCCACAAAGCTGATAAGGCCAATTAAGGCTCACATAAGGCCGGTTAAGGCTCACATAATGCTCCCACAGAGCTCATAAGGCCAATTAAGGCTCACATAAGGTCGGTTAAGGCTCACATAATGCTCCCACAGAGCTCATAAGGCCAATTAAGGCTCACATAAGGTCGGTTAAGGCTCACATAATGCTCCCACAGATCTCATAAGGCCAATTAAGGCTCACATAAGGCCAGTTAAGGCTCACATAATGCTCCCATAGAGCTCATAAGGCCAATTAAGGCTCAAATAATTTGGTGGAGAGGACAATTATCAACATAGCATGATTTCTTATACTTAAACATGATTTTCATAATTTCACAATTCATAAGCATAGAGGTAATACATGATGTTCAATTCGAACACATAATCATAAAATAGTCGAGAACATTGTTTAGTAGCATGTGCATGGTTTTTTTTGTATCATGTCAAATTATCCATCCTTTGTATGTATGATTGATCTTACAATTAATTATATTTAGGTGACTATATGCATCAAACTTTAATACCAACTGTTATATTCTTTATCACCTTTGAATACACGCCCATTGGTCATATATTCACAGGTTACATGTCATATCACACTTATCTTAACACCTTTCTAGTGCACATGTCTCATACATATGCATTCAAAAGGGCGAGACAAGCATGATATTACACACATAGCATTATCTCTACAAAACCCCATGAGTTTGCATCCCATACCACAAGCACGTGGGAAGAAGAGAGAGCACACTATGTACAATTCTAGAGTTAACACAAAAATCTAAAACATCTAGGCACATAACCCTAACCTTATCTAACTTATGTCTTCTGACTAGACCTCTACTTTGAATTATAATATTTTTTCAAGTTACTTATCCATACCCCATAACCCTAATATCTTTCACTTGCTTATCTACACCTAGGGTTATATCATGTGATTTTTTTATGGTGGCCATCTACTTATTTGCTCTGATACCATTAATGTAACACCCCATTTAAGCATACATATAACAGTGGAACCAACTCCCATGTTTTCCATAACACAGGGTACTTTAGCTCAAAGGGATGTAACAATAATAACATACATTGCAAATAAAGTAAACAACAACCATGCATTAATATTGAACTTGATATATACACTGCTTACAATTAAATTATTGAATTGAAACTAACTAAGATATACATGATTAGACATTACTAAAGACATACATGAAATTATATAACTCATTAGGATCTTCTATTGTAGATGGCACCCCACCATATGTATTTTAGAAACCTTTCTTTATTCATTAAGCAAACCTTCATATAGTCTATCCTTGACATGTGTCTCTACCTACGGGCATCACGCCCCCAGCCATGCATAAAAACTACATTAGAGTAAGTGGCATTGAGTACTATTATAATAACATAATAACTTGACAATAAGGAAAAACATGAAACTAATTGAATAGTAGATTTCGATTCACATAACTTAATCTTGATGGTTGGTTATAGTGCCCGCGACACTTATGCACCAATGGTGCTCATAAGGCACGTAGGCTCAACATGATCAAGACATATTATGAAACTCATTTCATGATTCATTATTAACTTGACATAATCAACTTTACTTGAATTTCCCATAAACATGACATAAATCTTGAAATAGAACTTTTTTTTTGGTTGGATAAAATAGAACTTGGAAGCATAAGAATCATATAATAACATTATTAAAAGAAATATTCAAATTGAAGTACATGACTGTGCAGATAGTTTAACTTGATCATCATGGTTCAACAAACATAAAGCGATTGAAAACTCATATTGAATACTCAAAGTACATGAACCCGCTTACCTCTCCCATAGAGAAGATCTATAGTTGTTGTCTTTGGGTTGATGAAACCCTAATCACATCCATGGGTTGGGTATACTCTAATTACCCTGTTCATTCAATTAACATCTATTAATGAATAATATTTAACTTAATTTCTAGGGTTTCATGTTTTGGATAACACAAGGAATCTAGGATAGAAATCAAGCTCTAAAAAGTAGTCCATCTAGATCTCGAAAAGCTGAGCAAAATTCATATATGGTTCATCTTCATCCGAGCTCCCTAGAAATTTCCATGAATTATATAGATTGAGTATATGAGAACTAATCAGAAATCCAAGAAATCGATTAAAACTATATAAAAGAAACAATGATCACGTGGGACCCTACTGAGGTAGCCCAATGCTAAAGGCTGCGTGGAGTGGGCCCTCCTCCAAACCAAACACTCAGTTATAAATGATTAGAGACTCAGAATCACAAAATTGACCATTCATGTGAGTGACATTATACAAGATGGGTGAGGGCATGAAGGTACTTTCTCACTTGTGATCTTTGTTCAACTAGATGAACAACAAAAACAAGGGAGAGTCGATAAAATTGGAGCCTGATGCTTCGACCAATACTGGTTGTAATCACATTCTGGGTGGAGGAGGAGGTCCTTGTAGCCTCTACCATCACTCTACGATCTTATTGAGTCATGGGTCAGGCTCTAGGATGCCAGGAACAGAGTTCCCTTCTTGTCGTCATGGTTGGCTAGATAAAGGAAAATGAACTGGTGTAAACACTGCTAAAAGTTCCCCTTAATGAAATCAACAAGCTCTTCGTGATGCTAGGCAGTTGGAGGAACATCCAGGGATGTAAAAGACTGACTAAACCCCAAAAATTGCATGGAAACAACCATTAATAGAGGGGGAAAAGGCCAAAATAACAAAATGAGATCTCGAAACCTACCACCGCAAATAAGGCATGGATTTATCCTCAGGCTGACATGACGATGGTGTCGGACGAGTTTGCACAACCCAACATATCTTGAGGTGGTCTGACGACCACATACATAACTGACGGCGAGGTTGGTATTCGTGGACCGACTAGGTTGTATCCTACCTATTAGAAACACTCAGGAAAAGAAATAGATAGGGGTGAGGAAACTTACTGGAAGGTTAATTTGACAATGGTGATGAGAACTCCTCATTCAAGCCTGCCATCGCTGCTATAGAAAAAGCTAATCTGTGGTATCTCTTAGCATGATATCAGGATCAATTGACAACCAAGATGGCTTTCATTTGGACTAAACAAGCTATATGGATTGGTTGTAGGCGATGAACACAAGTATAGCTGTGTGAAGACCCTACTGAGAAAATTGATGGAGGGAGGAGACAGATTCCAAAGAGGCATTTTTCTAGAGGGGAAATCTAGGGTTACATCTGGGTTTTAAAAGGCTCAGAGGAGTCTCCTAAATGCAATGGAACTCTCAGTTTTCAAGGATATCTACTAAGGATCGAGGAAGCCAGGGAAAAGATAATATGTTTCAGCTTGTGGGGAGTCTGAAGGTCGAAGGAGACCTCCAGACGGATAGGATCATGTGGGTTCAAACCTGATTAGGACCGGATGGCTCAGAAAAGAGCCCATCTCTCTGTTGCTCGAAAAATAGGATTTTAAATGTCCTTTTGGCATTATCATGCTAAATTAGTTTGACCAAGATGAAAATCTCCAATTGGCCCCAAAATGTAACCATGGAATCATCTTAACATATAGATAATTACTACATCCTTAGGTTTTTTAGTTGGACATAAGAAATCATCAAATAAATTAATGTCGTTTAAATTTCAATATTCCCTAATAAATTGTAGGGTGATCCTTTATTTTCGAAATTTTGCAATTAAGCCTAAATCCTTACAATAGGAGGGTATTTCAAGGTTGAGATCAGATATACCTATATATTTTGAGATATCATCAAATCTAGGCATACTTGGTAGAGATGATTCTACATTGTCTGATATTTAATCCTCAATATTCAAACTTTTCTTTATTGCATTTAAATATAAATTATGTCTGAAATATCTTAGAAACTGATCTAATGTCTCAAATTACCATAATGTATCAATTAGTCACATTGTTGTCCATGTGAAACATTCTTTCATATTCATACACACCTGATTATTAATTCTACACATTAGTCCATTATGTGTGCATTGGGGAGCTACATATCATATAATGAACTGATTACGTATTAAATCATGGTTAGGTTTATTTGGTCGCTTAGCTAAATTTTACTAAGAAAACCCACATTCAAGATTTAAATTAGCTACAAATTTTTGGATGTCGCACCAATTAAAACTTGGGTTTTAAATCAAAATTTGATCATAAGCTAAAATTTGAGGATGTTACAAACTTCAACCTACATTCTCTGTTAAGTGTTACAGTGATTGTATATTCCTTTTTCTGTGATATCTGAATTGAACTCGAGGCATGGAATCTTCATCAAATGTTCAACCCAAGTTCCTTGATATAGAGCACACTGCCTGAGATATATGTGACCTCAATATCATACATTGATTTAGACATGAATGTGTATGCTTTTATCAGTCTCTCTTATCAAGTGGTATGGGCATCAAACTCCAGTAGGAGGGACAAATTCCATCTACACCACTCATGGTCACCCCCATATGTCATAGTTCACCCAATCATCACCTTTATGGCCAACCTTATTCAGGATCACAATGGATGATGTCAAAGCACACTGAATGACATGTGATGAGTGTAATGACTTTAGGTTTAAGAATCACAGTCACCACATTAACTACGAGATATGACTATGACCACCAATTATGGTTTTTATGTTCACTCTCAAGGTGGGTCTGTCTGATACATTATTCCCCAACAATTATCTATGTACTTGGTTTGATATCACATATCATGATTGATGAGATTCTATCATCAACCAAAACACACTCTAGTCTTATGTGTTATTGTTGTCTGTCAACCTTCCACAGTAACAACTGAGTAGGGACATTACAAGAATGTACATACTCTTAACATATGATCTCATTGTTCAAGTCACATATTTGAATACATACATCATTGAGTAATGTTATTATTAAGACATTAATTATGTTTCCTCATGATCTCATAACTAAGTGAAACATAATGAATTGGAAGTTTTCCTTTGTTATTATTAATCAAATCCTTTATGTTATATGTCATCATAATCATCATATGAATGGCTCTCTGGACATACATACCAACATCGGGGTTGCAATCCTTCAATATTTCCAGAGGGGATACCATCACACCTTCCTACCGGACTTGTTGAAGTTCAACTAGAAAATTTCTAATGTCCCCCACTCATTCACAACTAGTTCATCACAAACAACATGGATCATCCATCGATGATCATGGAAGATGAGAAGATCTTGATGATTGAAGTGAAGGAAGACAACAACACTCTCTTGATCTCCTTGATGTATGCGTCATGCTACTAGAATAGTAGGAGGGATCTTTGGTTCAACTTGGATGACATGGGTTTGGCTACAGTAGGTATCCCCTGGATGATGGGGAAAGATTTTAGTGTGATTATATCAACACATGACATGGAGGGAGGCATAAACCCAAATCTACAAGATATGGAGGAGTTCAACTGGTGGATTGAGTCCACAACTCTCGCAGAGCTATTGTTTTAGAGAGAACTTTTCATCTAGGTTGACAAACAAGAAGGTAACCCCATAAAGTAGGCTCATATTGATAAGGGTTTCATGGGAAGTTCTTAGCCATATGATCATAGTTGTGATTCACATCACTTGTTGTGTACTAAGCTATCAAACCACGCTTTGCTACTAAACCATTTACGATTAGGGGCCCCATAAAAGGTGACATGAGCGTCATTTTCCTTTAATAAAATGTTTAAACTACATAAAGGGTTTGTGGAGGTGGTGTCTAATTGGTATATGGAGGATGGGGGTACCCCCTATTCATGCCTTTTTCCAAATACATAAATCTCATGCAGTCACCAACTCAGTGTAGTAAACAAGGGGTAGGTAATATCTTCACAAAAGGGATTGTGAGTGAGTGTAGCTTGAAGGAACTATAAGAGCAATGGGATGAAAGTGGGGATGACATGAATAGAAGGGAGTTAGATGAAGGCAAGAGGGAGTTGGACAAGTCCATGGTAATAGAGATATCCTACTGGAATGATATGTATGGGGATATATGGGTGAAATAATAGGATCACAACACTAGGTATCTTCATTCACTGTAAAATTACATACAAAGGAGGAAAGGGACCATCAACTTGAAGAGGGGGGAAGGGTACTGGGTAGAGGGAACTAAATCAGTTTTGGAAGAAGTGATGCCTATCTTTTCTAACCTTATCTCTATAGAATTGAAAACACGATTTGAGTCTCTTCTCCTGCTCATTCTTCACAAGGTTGGAAGAGAATAAAATGGCATGATTGTGTACAGTCTTGAATAGAAGTACATTCTAGAGTCATTGATGGACCTCGATCCAAACAAAACTCTAGGATCATTGGGATACATGGAAACTTCTGTCATGCTGCTTGGAAATTGGTCAAGAAAGACGTAACTAAGTTGGTAAACCATTTCTTATGATAGGAGGTTATCCACAAAGTGTCGAAGTATGTCAATCTTGCATGACAAACCCAAAAGTCTTGGAGATTTCCATTGGTTATCATTTAGAACTTTGTAATGTGTCTACTTTTAAAGGTCCTAGCCAAAGATTTGCTCATCTTCTCGATGACCTAGTTTTTGTAGAGCAGAATGCTTCTGTGATTGGACATCAAACTAATCACAACATTATGTTGGCACAGGAGCTATGCCATGACCTATAGTTTGAAGGGGAATGGGATAATTTGATTTTTAAAGAAGACATGTCCAAGGTGCTTGGTAGAATAGATTGGAGGTTCCAACTAGAAATCATGTCAAGGCATGGGTTTGATGAAAGAGTGATGGGGCTAACCAAGACAATCTTGGAAGATGCATAGTTCACAATGCACATGAACTGGAAAAGAGGGGGATTCTTCACCGCTGCGAGGGGGTTAAGACAAGGTAATATGATGTCACCAATTTTTTAATCTTACTAGAGGAGGCACTCAGTAGATTGACAAACACATGGGATCACTTTATCTATATGGGTTTATTACTAGTCAAGTGGAGATTAAAAGTTTTGTACAAAACTTTCCATCTCAATAACATTAGTAGGAAGATTGGGTCATGGAGTGGTAAAATCCTCAACTTCATAGACAGAACCACCTTTATTATAGAGGTCCTGAAATGGATGTTGATTTTCTCTATTCTTACAAGTAGGGTTACAAAGACGATGGTATGGAAATTAGAGATGATGATTATGGATTTACTTTGCGAAATCAAGAGAATGAATGAAGATAAGCGTGTGTCCTAAATGCAAGATGGTGTGCACCGCCATGAGGAAGGGAGGTTTGGGCATCCAATACCTGGGAATAACACAACATGTATGTATTATGAAGATGGATTGAAGCATCATTGAAGGTGAATCAATCTGGAAATCATTTTGTAGAGAGAAATACAATTGAGGTAGGTGGATGGAGGACATGAATCACTATGGTATCTCAAACAATGAACTTTTGCATCGACATACTGGAAGCAGTTGTGGTGATCCTTCCCAAAGATTATGCCAAACCTACTATGGGAGGTCATCAGAGGAAACCTATCCTATTGGTTTTCTAACTATCAAGGAGGATCTGATGCTTTATACTCCTCAATACAAACAAACACAAACTTCAATCGAAAGGATAAGGTAAGGGATGTGTTGCATGCAAAATCTAGGTGGGACGTATCTTTCCTTCAATTGAACTTCACTAAGATGGGTACACATATGTTCCTTCCCTAGATATTAACCTAAATGTGGTCGTTGGGGACACAAAAATATGGATGTCCACTTATTTGGGGAAGTTCACTCCTGCCTTAACCATGGATGTCCTGTGGAAAACAATGAAGCGCCATGGAAGGGCCACAAATGGATGTGGTCAATGATGACATCTTCCAAGGTGGTTTCACATACATGGAAGCTTCTGCATCGAACACTAGCAGCAGATGATTGGGTCCCCTCCTATAACGTTCTTATCACTTCAAAATGTGAATGTTGCGAAGAAGGGGTGTGTGAAGGTGTAGATCACTTATTTTTCAAAGGTAACACAACGAGGGTGTTATGTGTACAAGTTGAAAACGTTTTGGAGTTTACACTACTGCGAAATAGCCTCTCAATGATGAGAGTGTTGATAAGATGTTGGGGGAAGGTCGTTTTAAGTCTCTTGACATGGACGTTGCCTTAGGCGGTGTTATGGTCCCTCTAAAAGGCCAGTTACTCGAGTATATTGAATAGTCACATTCACTCTCCTGCAATGTTTTTTGGAGATAGGTGATACATCTTTTCAACTAGATGACAAAATAAACTCATTGAGGAAATGGGCAGTCAATGAATGACTGAAGAGGTATGGGATAAAGAACTATCATCTATGCCGAATCTGAACACGTGTGTTTACAGAGTCGGTATGTTGAACGAAAATGATTTGTCACACGCAAACAAGTTACGCCCAAGTCACACGCAAGTACAACGGTGATTTTGAGCAAAATTGAGAAGTTTTTCCTTTTTTAAGGTAGTTTTGGTAGGTGGGCAGGGGCTTACGTGGCGGGGTTTAATTGGATGGGTAGGTAGAAGTTATGTAATTGATAAATAAATTTGTTTTGCTTATAACTTTTGAACCGTGATGAACTTTTTTACAGAACAAAAACCATTGGATTCATTATGAAAAATGCATTCCAACAAGAGTAATATTGATATTGTTTAACAAAAATATAAAAATGATATGAATCGGTTATTCTGGATGCCAATGAATCATTTTGGGCGTCAATTAACCATCTTTGGGTGTCATTAGCCATTTATGGGTGCCAATAAGTTATTTGGGTGTCGTTATGTTGTTTTGGTTGTCGATACCTTATTTGGGCATCATTTTAAACTTATGGGTGTCAATGAACCATTTTGGGCATCCATTACCTTATTTGGGCATCATCTTTATACTTTTGGGAGTCAATGAACCATTTTGGGCGTCAATTAACTATTTTTAGATGTAAATAACCATTTATGGGTGCCATAGCATCCAAAATGCCTTATTTGGGTGTCATTTTAAACTTCTCTGTGTTAATGAACCATTTTGGGCGTCAATTACCTTATTTGGGTGCCATCTTTATACTTTTGGGTGTCAATGCACCATTTTGGGCATGAATTAACCATTTTTGGGTGTCAATAACTATTTATGTGCGTCATAGTATCCAAAATGCCTTATTTGTGTGCCATTTTAAACTTCTGGGTGTCAATGAACCATTTTGGGCATCAATTACCTTATTTGGGCATCATTTTAAACTTCTAGGTGTCAATGAACCATTTTGGGCATCAATTGCCTTATTTGGGTGTCATCTTTATACTTATGGGTGTAAACAAACCATTTTGGGCATCGACTAACCATTTTTGGGTGTCAATAACCATTTATGGGCACCATAGTTGGATGTCAATTAACCTATATATATATATATATATATATATATATATATATATCATTTTTATATTTTTTCTCAAAAATATGTCAATATTAGGCTTGTTAGATTGCATTTTACATAACGAAACCAACGATTTTTGTTTTATTAAAAAATTTATTACGGTTCAAAAGTGATAAGGAAAACAAATTTATTTGCCTATTGTATAATTTCAAAAAACCCACCCAATCAGCATCTGCCACGTGGTGGCAGTTTGGAGGCTGACTTCAGCCTGGTTTGGGCTCGCGTGATGCTTCGCGTAACCAGTGTGAGTGTGCCCAAATCTTAGTTCTATGTTGAAATATATCAGCACATGGCAAGGTCAAGATCAACTTGACGACCAAACACTAGAAGAACATAGGAGGAAGAAGTACCTACCAAGTGCTAAAGGGAGGCTAAGTAAGAGATTCTAAAGGAGAAATTATGTTTGGGCATATGGAATGCCATTTACAAAGTAGAGAAGGAAACAACTAGGTGGTGAGGAGTTTAACGACATGTGGAGGAGATATGTTGGACAATTATGACTCTAGCTCATTCGACACTTATTGTTGTTAATTTTGAATTACGTCATTGCAAGGAACAACGGCAGGTGCAATTAAGTTAATTGTTCAGGCCGATCCAGATAAGAAAATGTAGAATAAACCGATATAGGAGAGTAAAAATAAACAAGGTTAGGATCAAACCAGGTCATTCGTTGAGAAACAAACATGATATACTTAAAGAAATTAGCACCTTGCAATCCTTATGGACATATGCAGTTCTCCTAGTTGACCCCATCACGAACCTGAAGAAGAGACGTCTCGCTTGTGTTGACGATGAACAATGCAGACAAACCAGTCACACTACCAGTGCAACTCAACAACCGTAGGAACCACCATATGATAGGTTGCACCTTTGAAAAAAGAGGATGAACGATCTTGCTACATCCAGGAGAAAGGCCTCTATGTAACACCACAAAACGATGGCGGCAGACTCCGACTTTAATTAGGGTTTGCAAATACAGACTCGAACGACTGATGACTGTATGTTTGAAAGATGTGTTTAACCCTAATGAGCAGAGGCATATTTATAGTCTTACACACTCTAAAAATCCTATTCCTGTTAAGACGCAACTACTCAGTTGCTCTTGTACACATTACGAAAAATTCCACAAAAGAGACACTTTCCAGTTATTTTAATAAATCCGAATAGGAAAGAAACAATATTAATTAAATTAAAAATTAATTACGTAGTTGTATCTTAGTACAAAAAGAAGACAGAAGACGGAAGACATTCTCCACAAGCCTGAGCCCAAGCCCGTGCCCGTGTCTGGCCCGACCCGGCAATGCCAGACGAGGGGAGGCATGGCACGCGTGTGTGTGTGCATGTGTGTTGTGGTCATCATACACACCAAGGAGGTGAACATACCCTTCTCCTAGGAGCATTGGACAGTAGTGTCCCATGTGATCCTACATATATGGACCATAAAAGTTCTAGGAGTGAGTAATGTAGAATAAAATGTCTTTCCCATTTATACTAGAGACAAAACTACCTGTCTCACATGTACTAGCTGCCTTATATTGGGCTTAACTCATGATATATACATGGTTGTAGAAGCCATATATTTAACACTTATGGCTCTTCTGACCAGGGTTAAGGATATTATAGTACATACAAACAACACACGTGTAAGAATCTAAAAGAGTTATTCGGTCTTTCTGGGACTTGTATAGGACGTATCCTTTTGTTGCTTTGAAAAGGAGGCAAGATGAATGAAAATCTCCTTCTTTAATTAAATAAAAGAAATTCGAGTATCAAGTGACATCCTATATTTTGAGACTAGCTACCGTTAGTATAATGCCAAGACTGGTCGATTGGCTTGTAATGTAATAGGCAAAACAAGTCGATTAAAGTGAACTATAAATGTGACTGGAGTGGGAGAAGTCGGAGTCTCTGAGGTTGTGTATTGTACTCCAAACTGTGTGGCCTTTTGTATGCAGAATGAAAGCAATCCTCCTCATGTTTCCTTGTCATGCAAGGGAATATACCACAAAGGCAGTGCGAATTCGGTCCTGAAACCTCTTTTTTCTGGACGTCTGGACCACATATATATAAATATATAATCTGTTGTACTTTTTACTTCTATGGTCCAGATCTTGTAGGGGTACTTTTGGAACTCCATTTGAACTTTTTTTACCTATGCTCGCTTAGTATTTGAGCACCGGAATGAACCTCCCTTCCTTGCTCATTTTCTCCTTGTTTGTGTTCCTTTCCTCATCCTCCCTACTCCTTTTATCCTCATTTTCATTCCATTCCTCAGCCTCCATCTCCTCATTATTGTTCCTTTCTCGTCCTCTTTTTTTCCTCATTCGTGTTCCTTTCCTTGCCCTCCCTCCTTCTTTTCCCATGTTCCTACTCTCTTCATTTGTGTTCCTTTCCTCGCCATCCCTATTCCTTCTCTCCTCATTCGTGTTCCTTTCCTTGCCCTCTCCTTCCTTCTCTTCCCCTATTCCTTCCTTTCCTCACCTTCCCCTTCCTTCTTTTCCCATGTTCCTTCTCTCCTCATTCGTGTTCCTTTCCTCACCCTCCATGTTCCTTTCCTCACCCTCTTTCCTTCTTTCCCTTCCTTCTCTTCCCTTCTTCCTTCTCTCCTCATTTGTGTTCCTTTCCCCATCCTCCTACTCTCTCATTTTGTGTTCCTTTTTTCCTCCTATGTGTTCCTGTTATCCTCCTATTTTCCTCATTCGTGTTCCTTTCCTCGCCCTCCCCTTCCTTCTCTTCCCCTATTCCTTCCTTTCCTCACCCTCCCCTTCCTTCTCTTCCCCTATTCCGTCCTTCCTCATTTGTGTTCCTTTTCTCACCCTCCATGTTCCTATCCTCACCCTCTTTCCTTCTTTCCCTTCCCTTATTCTTCTCTCCTCATTCGTGTTCCTTTCCTCATCCTCCTACTCTCATTTTGTGTTCCTTTTTTCCTCCTACTTGTTTATGTGGTCGTCTTATTTTTCCAAACTGTAAAAATCAAATGAAAAATGTCTACTGGATTTGAACCCAATATCTCTCATTAGAGAGAGAACAGTTTTACAACTGAACTACAAATACTTCATTGTCTAGCAACATGAGAATATATATATATATGATACATTGCATTAGTGTTGTCGTGTCTAGCTGGAACACACTATCTTGTAGTGCACTCCAACTGGAATGCACATTTTTAGTTTTCAAAAATGCTCCCACATAAATCTAGGTCATTCGCAAGAATATGCCTCAAAGATGCCAGAAAGATGTCATTTTTGGGGCTGAGATTTATTCAGGACATCCTGAGAGATATCCCTTCAGAATTGGATCTTTCCACCCACAAAGGTACAGTGGGGATCTCTGGGCCAGGGAAGCGTATATTGTCCTCCCATCATGAAAGTTTTCTCTCTCCATCGTTTTTCACGGTTGCTTGTTCCCTTCCCCAGCGTGGTCACGATGCGGTATAGCCGTGTGATCAAACAAAGAAACATTACGATTTTAATCACACATATGCCTTTTTAAGCAGGGCACTATATCCTATTGGTAAGCAACCAAGAGTGAGTCCAATGTTTGTTTCAAAAAGGGTCAAACACAATTTGTATCTTGTGAGCAAGAGTGGTTACATGCTTACAACTAAGCTTAGGTGTAGGGTATCAGCATGCAAACCTGCCTGCTCACCATTCTCCATCCCTAAATGATGTTGGGATTAGGAATATAATCCAGCCCATGTCCTTGTGGGATTTGGACTTGGGATAGGGTTGGTTTGTGCTACCAATCCTAATAATAGCCAAATCCAAGAATGAAAGAGTATGGTTCCCTATTTGCATCATGGAGTTGGACTACGAGTGGGTCTAGGATTTGGACAAGGATTCCTAATTGCAACCACATGCATGGAGGCCTATAAAAAGAGGCCATGGGGGAAGCCATTGAGATCATCCCACCATCCACCAGTTAAGGTGTGATCCCTCCAGTTGTTTGTTGGTGCCTTCTATGGTAGAGGGTGTCAGCGAATAAGAACAACTGGAGGAGCAATCTTGGTTGAATAAGAGAGGGTCATTGACTTTGCCTTGAAGTGAAGTAGTGGTTGACAATCAGTGACATTTGGGTGCATTGACAGAGCAGCTCTCATGGTTGATAAGAGAGGGCCAATGACTTTGTCTTGAAGCAAAGTAGTGCTTGGCGGTTACAGACGCAGTGTTGCCACAATGGAAATGGTTCAAACCAATCAATGGTCACAGCGGCATCAAGCAGTCCCCAACAACGACAATAGCCTCGTGAGGAGATCAAGTAAAGAGGGAGGTTTTATACACACTAGGTGTGATTCTCTTCTTCCCCATCTTTGTTCTCGTGTAGGGAGGGCTACCTGGATTTAGGGGGTAATTAAATCCAGGTAGTGTGAGTTGTAATCTTAATTATATAGTACTTGTTGGTCGGTATTACCCCATAGTTTTTCTCCCTTTTTCTTGGGGAGAGTTTTCCACATTAAATCTGGTTTTTCTTCTTTGAGTCTGCATGCTTGTCGGTAACACTTCCGCAACAAGTTTTCGTCAAATCTGGGACCGTAACGGTACAACATTCCCAACAAGTGGTATCAGAGCGCAGGCTGCAGATACAGGTCCATATGGGGAAGGATGAATATGTGACGATGATAAAGTTGACAAGCACAAATTGGCAGATTTAGAAATCCAAGATGGAGGATATTCTCTATTGCAAAGATCTATACGATCCAATACAGGGACAAAATCCAGAGAGTACCTCTCGTACAGATTCGATGAAGATAAATAGGAAAACCATCATAACAGTACGGAAGTGGCTCAACATCTATGTGTTCCATCACATCTCAGAAGAGAACAATGCTAAAGATCTGTGGGAAAATCTCAAGAAGTTATATGAGCGGAATATTACCACAAAAAAGCTTTTTTGATCCGAAAGTTGGTGAACCTCAAGTATCAGGATGGTACAAGCATCGCCGAGCATATGAATGAATTCCAAAGCCATGTAAATCAGTTGGGGTCCATGAAGATAGTTCTTGATGTTGAACTCCAGGCTCTACTTCTTCTAGGATCTCTACCAGATAGTTGGGAGACACTCATAGTGACAGTCAGCAATTCTGCATAGGAAGGTAAGTTGATGCTTGACCAGGTTAAGAGCACTCTACTGAATGAAGAGACTCAATGACAAGCCTCAGGCGATAAAGGATCATAGGTGCACTTCACAGAGCGCAGTGGTGTTGATAGAGCGAGAGACTGTGGCTGATCCAAGAGCCGCAGTGACTCCCAAGACTAAGAAATGTCTTGTGGTAGATCCAACTCGAAGAGTAGTAGAGGGTGCTTCTATTGTGGCAAGCCAAGTCATTTCAAAAGGGATTTCCAGGTTTGGAAAAAGAAACAAGGGTCTGAAGCCAAAGACAAGAAAGATGATGATAAGAACACTACAGTGATAATACCATATGACATGAACGATGAGGATGATGTGGTCTTAATAGTCCACGAGTAGTGTTTGCATGCTGATGAGGATGATTCAGAGTGGGTGGAGGATAGTGCAGCTTCTTACCATGCTTCACTGTGTGAGGAGTTCTTTACTTCATATAGGAAGGGGGATTTTGGCAGAGTGAACATGGGAAATTCCAGCTTCTCTAGAATTGTCAGTATTGGAGACATTTGTGTTCAGATAAGTATCAGTTGAACACTCACGCTGAAGGATGTTCGTCACGTTCCAGATCTGCAGCTGAGTTTGATTTCTAGTTCTTTCTTTGATAGAGAAGGTTGTCATCTTGATTTTGGTGGTTTCAAATGCAAGATCACCAAGGTGTCTTTGGTTATTGTATGGGGCAAACTGTCTCACACATTGTATAAGACCAAGCTTAAAGTTCTTAGAGATGACAATATACATGCAGTTGAGGATAACCTAATAGATCTATGGCACAGACGATTGGGACACATGAGTGAGAAGGGCTTGAATCTTCTATACAAGAAGAGGTTGATTCCTTGTGGCAAGGATAGTGGTCTCAGTTCATGTGATGCATGTCAGACAAGAAAGCATGGATGAGTTTCTTTCAATACAAGGTTTGCGGTGAAGTCAAAGCTTCTACAGTTGGTTCAATCAGATGTCTATAGTCCATTTGAGGTGGCTTCACTGGGTGGAAATAAGTATTTTGTCACATTCATTGATGATGCATCTAGGAAGATGTGGGTCTACTTGTTGAAGACTAAGGATCAGGTTTTTCAATTCTTCCAGAAGTTCCATGCCATGGTAGAGTGAGAGACTGGTGAAAAGTTAAAGTGTCTCTGAGTGAACCATGGAGGAGAGTATACCTCCAGGGATTTCCATACATACTACACACAGCGTGGCATATGGCATGAGAGGAAAAAGCCAGGTAAACCATAACACAATGGTACAGCTGATAGGATGAACCATATCATAGTGGAGAAAGTCAGATGCATGTTGAAGACTGTACAGTTGCCAAAGACATTTCGGGGTGAGGCAGTGAGTACTTCCTGCTATCTGATTAATCTATCTCCATCAAATCCTTTGGGGTTTGATATACCTGAGAAGGTATGGACAGGAAAGGATGCCTCTTATGCTCATTTGTGAGTATTTGGGTGCCAGGCTTATGCACATGTTCCAAAATAAAAGAGGCAAAAGATGGATGATAAAGTGGTTCCATGTATCTTTCTAGTCAATGGAGATCAGCAGTTTGGGTACAAATGATGGGATTCAGTGAAAAAGACCATGACCAGACACAGAGATGTGACTTTTTGTGAGATTTAGATAGTGACAGGGCCTAAGGTTGATGATGCAGAGGCTGCAGGATCAGGTGACAGTTCTTCTGACGATTAGTATGAGGATGCTTCAGATTCTTCACATGTACAATTAAAGAAGAGCAACAAGATCACCTTGAGCAGCCGAGTGATAGAACATCGAGTGGTCCAGTTTCAGATGCACATATGAGTGATTCAACTTCACAGGCAGAGACTTCTGGATAGGGGGAGTAGGATCAAGATCAGGTAGAGTCCTCAGAGCAGCAGTTGAGGAAGTTTAACAGAGTCTGTCATCCTTCATCCAGATATCCGACATCTCAGTATATCTTGCTTACTGATCAGGGGGAGCCAGAGACTTTTCAAAAGGAACAAACTCATAGAGACAGAGTACAGTGGCATCGGTCGATGCAGGATGAGATAAATTCTTTGCAGAACAATGACACCTATGACATTGTGGTGCTTCCCAAGGGCTGGAGTCCACTAAAGAATAAGTGGGTCTACTGGATGAAGAGAGATGTGAAACATGATGACTCCCAGTTAGAGAAGGTCACTCCAAAGACCTCTTCGAGACAATGCACATGTGAAGTAGGGCAATACATTGGACATGTAGTTGCTACACCTAGACTGGAGGATCTTGATGTCAAGTTACATCGACAGGGGGAGCATCATCAAAGAGTTTTGGAATCGTGGTACACAAGGTCAGCAATAAGGTTTTCATCCAGGATGGCTTGACATACCAGTCAGGGAGAGCCAACAAAGTTCCAGGTGCAGACATGGAGAGATAAGCGATGAGGTCAAGATACTTCATCTCAATTGTCTGGGAACAATGTAAAGTCAAGGAATTACTTCAAGAAGATGGATGGAAACAACATGATGATGTAATGTGTAAAGAGAATGGACATATCACTGGTGATGATGGGATCCACACACTACTCCAGATGATCGTTGAAGACCACATCTCCCTCTTGGGCAATTGGGGGAGATGGTTGGGATTAGAAATATAATCCAGCCCATGTCCTTGTGGGATTTGGACTTGGGAGAGGGTTGGTTTGTGCTACCAATCCTAATAAGAGTCAAATCCAAGAAGGAAAAATGATGGTTCCTTATGTGCATCATGGAGTTAGACTAGGAGTGGGTCTGGGATTTGGACAAGGATTCCTGGTTGCAACCAAATGAATGGAGGCCTATAATTAGAGGCCCTGGGGGAGGCCATTGAGATCATCCCACCATCCACCAGTTGAGGTGTGATACATCCAGTTGCTTGTTGGTGCCTTCTGTGGTAGAGGGTGCCAGAGAACAAGAACAACTGGAGGAGCTCTCTTGGATGAATAAGAGAGGGTCAGTGACTTTGCTTTGAAGTGAAGTAGTGACTGATATTCGGTGACACATTGGGTGCACTCATAGAGCAGCTGTCTTGGTTGATAAGAGAGGGCCAGTGACTTTGCCTTGAAGCAAAGTAGCAGTTGGAGGTTATAGACGCAATGTTGCCACAACGACAACGGTTTGAGCTAGTCAACGATCATAGTGACATCAAGCAGTCCTCGACAACGACAACAACCTCATGAGGAGATCAAGAAAAGAGGGAGGTTTTGTACACACTGGGTGTGATTCTCTTCTTCCCCATCTTTGTTCTCATGTGGAAAGGGCTACCTCGATTTAGGAGGTAAATAAATCCAGGCAGTGTGAGTTGTAATCTTAATTACATAGTGCTTGTTGGCCGGTATTTCCCTGTGGTTTTTCTCTCCTTGTCTTGGGGAGAGTTTTCCACATTAAATATGATTTTTCTTCTTTGGATTTACACGCTTGTCGGTAATGCTTTTGCAACAAGTTTTTGTCCCATCTGAAACTGTATTGGTACAACATCCCCAACAAGTGGTATCAGAGCGCAGGCTACAAATATAGGTCCAGATGGGGAAGGTTGAAGATGCGACGATGATAAAATTGACAAGCACAAATTGGCCGATTTGGAAACCTAAGATGGAGGATATTCTCTATTGCAAAGTTCTATACGATCCAATAGAGGGACAAAATCTAGATAGTATGTATGATGCATATTGGAAGAAACTAAATAGGAAAATCATCAGAACAATGCAGAAGTGGCTCGACAACTCCGGGTTCCATCACATCTCAGAAGAGACCAATGTCAAAGATTTGTAGGAAAAGCTCAAGAAGTTATATGAGTGGAAGATTTCCACAAATAAATCTTTCTTGATCCAAAAGTTGGTGAACCTCAAGTACCAGGATGGTACAAGTATCTCCGAGCATATGAATGAATTCCTAAGGCTTGTAAATCAGCTGGGGTCCATGAAGATGGTTCTTGATATTGAACTCTAGGATCTACTTCTTCTAGGATCATTACCGGATAGTTGGGAGACACTCATGGTGACAGTCAATAATTCTACACAGGAAGGTAAGTTGACACTTGACCAGGTGAAGAGTAATCTGCTGAATGAAGAGACTCACTGATGGGCCTCAGGAGACAACGGACCAGAGGTACACTTCACAGAGAGTAGAGGCGTTGATAGATTGAGAGACTATAGTAGATCTAAGAGCGAAGTGACTCCCAGTCGCACAAGAATTCTTGTGGTAGATCCAAGTCAAAGAGTAGTAGAGAGTGCTTCTATTGTTGCAAGCCAGGTCATTTCAAAAGGGATTGCAAGGTTTGGAAAAAGAAACAAGGGTCTGAAGCCAAAGACAAGAAATATGATGACAAGAACACCGTAGTGGCAATATCAGATGACAGGAACGATGATGATGATGATGTGGTCTTAACAGTCCAGGAGTAGTGTTTGCATGCTGATGAGGATGATTCAGAGTGGGTGGTGGATACTACAACTTCTTACCATGCTTCATGTGAGGAGTTCTTTACTTCATACAGGAAGGGGGACTTTGGCAGAGAGAACATGCGAAATTCTAGCTTCTCTAGAATTGTTGAGATTGAAGACATTTGTGTTCAGACAAGTGTAAGTTGCACGCTTACACTGAAGGATGTTTGTCATGTTCCATATCTGTGGCTGAGTTTGATTTATAGTTCTTTCTTTGATAGAGAAGGTCGTCATCTTAATTTTGGTGGTGGCAAATGCAAGATCACCAAGGGGGCTTTGGTTATTATATGGAGCAAACTATCTCGCACATTGTACAAGACCAAACTTAAAGTGCTCAAAGACGGCATTATACATGCAGTTGAGGATAACTAGACAGATCTATGGCACAGATGGTTAGGATACATGACTGAGAAGGGCTTGAATCTTCAATCCAAGAAGAGGTTGATTCCTTATGGCAAGGATAGTGGTCTAAGTTCATGTGACGCATGTCAGACAGGAAAGCATCGACGAGTTTCTTTTAAGACAAGGTCTGTGGTGAAGTCAAAGCTTCTATAGTTGGTTCATTCGGATGTCTGCGGTCCGTGTGAGGTAGCTTCACTAGGTGGTAATAAGTATTTTGTCACATTCATTGATGATGCATCTAGGGAGGTGTGGGTCTACTTGCTGAAGACCAAGGATCAAGTTTTTCAGTTTTTCCAGAGGTTCCATGCCATGGTAGAGCAGGAGACCGGTGAAAAGATAAAGTGTCTCCGGACGGACAATGTAGGAGAGTACACCTCCAGGGAGTTCCAAGCGTACTGCACGCAACGTGGTATATGGCATGAGAGGATATAGCCAGGTACACCACAACACAATGGTACAACAAAAAGGATGAACCATACCATAGTAGAGAAAGTCAGATGGATGTTGAAGATTGCACAGTTTCCAAAGACAATCTGGGGTGAGTCAGTGAGTACTGCCTGCTATCTGATTAATTGATCTCCATAAGTTCATTTGGAGTTTGATATAACTGAGAAGGTATGGACTAGAAAGGATGTCTCTTATGCTCATCTACGAGTATATGGGTACAAGGCTTATGCACATGTTCTAAAGGAAAAGAGGAAAAAGCTAGATGATAAAGTGGTGCCATGTATCTTTCTTGGCTATGGAGATCAATAGTTTGGATACAAGTTATGGGATCCAGTGAAAAAGACCATGACCATACACATAGATGTGACTTTTTGTGAGTGTCAGATAGTGACAGAGCCTGAGGTTGATGATAGCCTACGTGATCAGGTGACAGTTCTTCAGATGATGAGTATGCGGATGATTCGACTTCTTCACAGTTGTAGCATTCAGATGATGAAGAAGTGAAACAATATCACCTTGAGCAGTCAAGTGATAGCACATCGAGTGGTCCAGTTCCAGATGCACATATGAGTGATTCAACTTCACATGTAGAGACTTCTGGGCAAGGGGAGCAAGATCAGGATCAGGCAGAGTCCTCAGAGCCACAGTTGAGGAGGTCTAACAGAGTTCGTCATCCTTCATCTAGATATCTGACATCTCAGTATATCTTTCTTACTGATCATGGGGATCCAGAGACTTTTCAGGAGGCACAAACTCATAGAGATAGAGTACAGTGGCATCAGTCGATGTAGGAGGAGATGAATTCTTTATAGAATAATGACACTTATTACATTGTGGCGCTTCCCAAGGGCCGGAGTCCACTAAAGGATAAGTGGGTCTACAAGATGAAGAGAGATGTGCATCACTATGGCATACAACTCATAAAAACATTAATAACTAATGTGGAAGCGTTCACTAAGAAGCAGATTACCAAAAATCACTAAAAATTAAAACTTTTTTTTATCAAGAGATCCATCAAAGGAAAACTTTCTCACATAGAACCAAAGTAACATATTTACATTCTTGTTCAAAGATACATATTTTGTATCATCTCCTTTAGAGAATTACAAGCATTAACTGTCTTGCTAAGCTAAACACATGCAGTATAAAATCTCGAGGCACTGAGCCAAAATCTCGAAAACACTGACTACTACTCCGAGGACCTGAGAGTACAGAGACGACACATAGGACTCTATTAACAACTATACAAGGCATAACATCCAGTGTCTCCACCTGAGACTTCACTGTTGTCCCTACTACTGCTGTTGCTGCCCTTCACCTACTAAAGGATTTTTGCCTCCTCGTTCGCGTCCACCGAAAAATGTGATTCCCACGGGGGTGAGACAATTGTAAATTGTCCCAGCGAGAGATATAACTCTCTACCAGAAACATTATTATTGCAGCTTAAGAAGAGAAATATGCACATAGGAATCATATTTGATTGACAGCAGCTAATTCAATGTCTAAAAAATTAGAATATTATTCTTATCTAAAACATTACAGCTATAACTTGAAAGAGTCTCATGTCACTTATTCACTAAGGAATATGAAGAACATGTATAACATTTATTCACTTCATAATCATTACCACAACATTAACTCTCTTCAGGTTTAGGTCATATATCCAAAGTCAGGCATTGTCATTGGGGAGTCATGGCCTATAGCCATACTTTTTTCACAAGGTGTTGGGATCTTAGTCCCTCAACTCATCAAGTACATTTCCACTGCTTAATAAGTTCATTATCATGATTATAGAATATGGGTATTTGAACCCATAACTCACCATAGAACACTTGTTACCACTTATTGGGTAACTTCATACCTTCATATCATTTGACCTAGGGACATTATAATTCTTGCTTCACAAAGCATTGCACATAGTTCACAAAGCTCATACCACCTCTTATTACCCTTAATAGGCAATAAGGCATATTATGGCTTATGAAGCTCATAAACAATCTAAGATAATTAGCACATCATGTGACACACATGACTCATTAATTGTAGGTTACCTCTCACTAAGCAACAAAACATATGAAGGCTTATAAGGCCTATAGAACATTTTCAATATACAGAACTTCATAGCTCATACCTGACTATGCTCATTATCTCAACATATCTGCATGATTAGTAATCACGATACAATTACATATTAGTATCATGCAATACGTGGGTTATCTTATTACATTCATAACCCATTAGTCTATATTTGAGCTTCACATAGGATTACCCTGTGTTAGAATTTCACATAGCAGTACCCTGTATTAGGGTTCACATATCATTAACTTGTCATAGGGTTTCACATAGCATTACCCTGTATTAGGGATCACATAACATTAATTTGTAATAGGGTTTCATATAGCATTACCCTTTATTAGGGTTCACATAGCAAGGAATCAATATGGATAATAATAAGTATTTGATCATACTTATCTATTCTCATTATTCATTATTAAATGAATTATCAACACATAGCATGAGTTTCTCTCTCATCTTTGCTAGAATATGATTACATCATAGTTTATAGGTTTGGATTAACCTTTTCATAAGACATGTTAGCCTACATTCAACATGGTGCATTACATCTCAATGTAACCATTGACATGACACATCTCAAGTGTAAGGACCCTGACCTTCGTTTAGGGTTTACCCTATTTGTTTTGCTTACCTTGATGGTTTGATGCTTGCTAATCACCTTTAGTGGCGATTAGGGTTTGATTGAGCTTTGTTGAGAGTTGGAGGGGCTACTTGCAAATAACCCAAGTTTAGGGTTTTGTGAGCAAGCTTGCCAACTTGTGTGGTGTTTCCCTCTCTTTGCTTCCTCTAGGGTTGAGAGGAAGGCTTGGGCTTGTTTCTTGAGTTCTTTGGGCCTTGGTTGAGCTTGTTTGGGCCTTGAGGTGCCTTGTTTGGGCTTGGTTGAGCTTTGTGTAGCCCAAGAGATGCTTGTGTCGCCCAAGGTGAGGTGTGTGTCGACCTAGGGTGTTTGTGTCGGCCAACATGGATGTGTGTCGCCCATGGTACCTTGGTGTGTCGCCCAAAGAGCAACATGTTGTGTCACCCATGGTGCTTGGCCCAACCTTGACCTTGTTTGGTGGACACTTGGTGCATATCTTGGACAAGTGGATAAGGCTTGCTAGAGTGGTGGCTTGAGCTCTAAGATAAGTGTCCTTTGGGTGGATGACACCTTGCTTGGACCAACCTTGTTTTCTCCTCCCTTTCCTTCTATATAGGTGGTTCTTTCCCTTGCTTTGAGTTCCTTTGATCCTTTAGTTCCCTTCTCCACCTTGAGTGCACGACACTCCTTCCTTTCCTTGCTTGTGTCGTCCAATACACCCCTCTTGAAGGAGCAGTGGTGGCCGATACCCCCCTTGAAGGAGCAGTGGTGGCTGATAGCCTTGGAGTCTCCATCTTCCTTGCTTGGTGGTGCTTGAAGCTTGGAGCTCTTCTTCTTCCTTGGAGCTTGGAGCTTAAGGTGGGTTGCATAACTTCTAACCCTAGCTACATTATCTCCTTTCTTACTTTGTATGTTGTTGTAGTTTTGTACCTTGCTTTAATATCTTTGTTGGCCGATCCTTCTTATGGTTTAGAGTTTCTTGGTGAGTTGTGTTCTTAACTCTCTAGGGTTTTGAGCATCTTGTGTTTGAGGTAGAAGGTGACTTGTTGGACGACATCCCTTGTTTTGGTGTGTTAAATTTTGTGTTGGACGATAGGCTATGTGTGGTGAGTGTTGGCCGATAGGTTTGTGTTGGGCAAGATGGAGTGGTGACGGGCGACACCTCTTGGGTTTGTGACGGATGATATGCTGGGCTTGTGACGGGCGTCACGCCCATTCCTTGTTGTGTGTCGGCCGTTAGTCCTTGACTAGGTGGTTGCACGTTTTGAGGAAGTGTTCTCTCTATCCTTCTCTCTCATGGTTGTTAGTTGTTTGGTGGTGACTTGGCCGAGATGGGTGTTGTATCGGGCGTTGTTGGTTGGGTGTGTGACGGGCGTCACACCCCTTGTGTCGGCCAGTAGGCTGATCGCAATGGGGCGTTGCCCGATATAAGTGGAAGTGCCTGATACCTCCCCTATCCCTGTTGCGCGTTATCACCTCCTTGTAATGTTGTGTCGCGCACGCTGGTTGCCTTAGTGGCAATGCAGCGTTGGTGCTTTCTCTTGTACCTACCGTTGGGCGTTGTGTTTGGAGTGAGGGAAGGTATGTTGTTATATCCTTCTTTTAGTGAGGTTTGTGGTGAGATTTTGTGAGGGTTTGTAATCCTTTTGTGACGGATCCTCTTATCATGAAACAACTCATTATATATATCCTTGCTTCCAAACAATGGTGACTCCTTACTAATAGTAATGATAATGATGATGGTCTGTGCTATGCTTAATAATGATAATGTAATGTTAGTACCTTTTATCTTAATCATCATAATCATCGGTATAATACCCAGGAATAATAATGAGCATGTAATGCAGAGTGTTATGAGGCATGATTATGAAAATGATATAATCTCTACTGTCACTTTGTGTGGATAATGCACTTAATCCTAAATGCCACCCTGTGTTGATAATATGCATTTCTAAGTTATTCATGATGATTATATGTCTATGTTAAGAATGGTAATGGTAGTAGCATGACTATATGCAATAAATGATCATCATGTTTATCCCTTAATGATAAGGAGAATGGAGGTAGTTACATTAGTGATTTGCTTAATGTTAATGATAATGATAATAGTAATGTTAATGATAATGGTAGTGGTGATGATAATGCTTATTTTGTATATCTAGAATGATTACATGCATGAAGTGAACACCTTGATTAATGGTACAATACTAAAGATGAGGACATGTCTAAATATAATTGTTTTATGATGTGTCTTATGCATGAGGTCATAAGCTGAAGCATGATTAAGAAAGTATAGAGTCACTAATGTCACTTGGTGTGATAAAGCACTTAACCAACGAATGGTGGTGGTAATAGTAGTAATAATGGTAAGTGGTTTATCTAACGAATGGTAGGGGTAAGGATAACGTTTGTCCTTTTATACCTAAGCATGACCCTATGTATGGAGTGATTCCCTTGAATATCTGTGTCATGCTGAGGTAAGGATAAGTACATAAATAGTTGCTTTATGATGTGCTTTATGCACTTGATCACCACATAGAGTAAGATTGATAAGTATAGCATCTTGAATGTCATCTCATGATAGTAAGCATAGTCCTTATGATGAAATTATGATTGTTGAATACACTAACCATGCAGGTGATGCTTAGCCATGAAAAGGCTATGAGACCTATTTGATGAGTAATATCACTCTGATAACTACTCTGGTTGATGAGGTTGCATATGTGACGTGTTTGTCCCATGATGATGATGCGAGCCTTGAGAGGCAGTGGTAATACAAAATGAGGGATTGATACGCCATGGTATGTGATGATTCTTGAAGATGGATCTAAACGGTTGGCAAGAGGCCAAGTGATAACATGTGATGTTGGATCCTTGAGATGGATCAGGTTGATGTGATTACCATAAAAGCATAATGTTGAGTTTTATATTGTTTATTCTGTTATATCTGCATGTTAAACAACTTGGTTGAATCTTTCAATCCATATAAAAAAAATACTAATCAATCACAGTGAAATATATCATGTAGTTTGCCCTAATCATAGATTCATCATCACCAGCAGTTGATGATGGTGAAATGGGTTCGCCTACGGGTTAACCCGGAGCGCATATTTTTTAATATGCGAAGTTGTTTCTAGCTTAAAGTGAGGAGGTAAGAGTACAACTGCGGTCGTAGACTCCAGAGTGTGGTTTCAGGCTCGTAGCCCAGCTATGTGGAGTACATGGTGAACAGGCCCATGGCTCAGGATATGTGATATGAGGAGCATGAATGTGTTCATGGCTCAGAGCACGGTGAACAGGCTCATGGCTCAGTTTCACTGGCGTCGATACCTGTACCGAGGCAGGCTAGGCAAAGGGTAGCCTGACCCTATGGCTAAGACCACTTCAACAAGAGACGGTGGTCCTGCTTGTGTTGTATATGGGTACTTACCACGAGATGGAAGTTCGTGAAGTTCGGCTCTTCCATTGACTTTGAATGGCACTAGGCTTCATAGCTGAAGGTTGTATTTGAACGGTACGGTTAACTTCCTCAGGGCATAATAAAATACGTAATGTCATCGTATAATAATTACTAAGGCAAAATACAGAACATTGGTTAAGGCCTTATTTATGTAGTTAATCTGTTATATCTTGCGGTTACTTCTATATTCCTCAGGTTATGTGACAATATATCTTATCTGGTTAATCGTGTTACATAGCAATATATCTCACCTTGACAATCAAGTTCCATTAAGAGATACTTGGTTATATGCCTTTCGTACAGTTGGTAAGCTTGTCAGTAAGAATAGCTTTGCCCCATATATATATATTGCTCTTGTTATACTTATTATCAGTTATATGTTGTTATAGCTTTATCGTTCTGAGGTTCTGAAGTTGCGGTAAGAAAGTTATGTTTCCCGCTGGGACAATGTTCAATTGTCTCACCCCACTGGTTTACACCCTTTTTAGGTGGTCGAGCTAGACGTGGTGGTGATCGTGGTGTTGCGTCCGAGAAGCTTGACGAACAGTAGAAGGCAAGCGATGGATATGTTGTTGTTTTGGATGTTGGTAGTAGAGTCTAGAGTCATCCCTAAACTTTCAGGTCCTCGGCAGTGTTTTGACGTTGTTTCACGATGTATAATCGTTGATGTTTTGTGTATCATGCTGTCGGCCGGATGTGGGCCTTTGTGTTATGAACAAGTGGTGAACTCATGTGATGGATAAATAGTTGTTCCTTTAAGCTGTGGGCACATATCAGAATTTGTTTATGTATATATATGACATGTTTCTATGCAGGATGAGGACTGGAATGTAATAGTTTTTCAGTTTATCAGCTTTCTGCAAACGGTTTTAATTAACCCGTGTTTTTGCTAATCTGTGGTTATGGTGATTTTCGCACGTTTTTGCATAACATCTCGATGTCTGTGTGATAGTGGGATGTGTTGCCACATCAGGTGTCATTCATCCAATTATATTGGACTTATAACACATCAAGGTATACCAGTATTGGAGTGTTGGATGTTATATCTATCATATCTTGATGTATCACTTCCCTTAACACCTTAATCTTACTTGAGTTCATACACTTAGCTTGTATTAGGGTATTCCTCATCCTAATATTGTATGCACCAGTTCATCACATTTATCATGTAATGTATTGGTCATTAGTCACTCACTTAGATTATACAACCATTGCTAATACTATGGACTCATCCTTGAGTTAGGAACTATTAATATAAGTATATCCATTATCAACCTCTCTAGGTGTTACATTTGTCATAACATTAATCACTATTCCATTATTAGGAATAGTATTCTCCATATTTATAATTTGAGGATTCACAAAACATATTCCATGCATTTAGGGATTTCACATAGTATTACTCTTCAATAGAGTTTTACATAATCATCCTTCTATATCAAGGATTCACCTAGTATTATGTGAAATTAGGATTTCACAACACATCACCCAGTGCTAGGTCTTCACATAAGATTAGTGGCACTACCCTATATTAGGGTTTCATGCACCTTACCCCATTTTAGGGATTAAGGTTTTCTATTCACATCCAAGTAAAGTTTCTCTTACCTCATACACAAATTAGGGTTAGGATGTACAATTCCCATTAAATTAGGGTTTCCTTCATTGTTACACTCAGTTTGGGTTACATCATCACCATGGATATATGATAACACTTAGCTTTGCCTTAGATTTGGGTTTCACACATAGCTTTGTTCGAATTAGGGTTTCACACATAACATTGCTCTAATTAGGGTTTCACACATAGCATTGCTCTAATTAGGGTTTCACTCATAGCTTTACTCTAATTAGGGTTTCACACGTAGCATTGCTCTAATTAGGGTTTCACACATAGCATTGCTCTAATTAGGGTTTCACACATAGCATTGCTCTAATTAGGGTTAGGACTCATTGATTAGGGTTTCATGATCTCATTATTATGGATGAACCCTTATCACATAGTTTACTCATAATGAGAGAATTAGGGCTTAATTATATAAGCATTCATCTCTCTCATTTTCTCTCTCATACTCTTTAGGATGTTAACTACTCCAAGATTAATCTAGGTCAACTCTTCACTTGAGTACACATAGCTAGAGTTAACCTTCACAATCATCATGGGTCTACATCTTTAATAATCACATAGCTGATTAACCTTTGATCATGTTAGATGTCCAAATGGTCTAATCAATTAAACCATCCATTATATAAGGAATTCAAAATAATTGATCAATTAAACTTTCAATTCCACAAAGTGATCAATTGGGTTAACCATTGAAATCTTCAAATGCATTAAGTATCTAAATAGGTTCACCATATTGGACCTTCAATTACATGAGATATTCAAATGGATTAACCATGTTGATCTTTACAAAGTTAATTACTTAGACCCTCAATGATCTTGGTTCTCATACATCAATTGGTTGAAAACCATTTGAACAAGTTATACTTGAAACCAATTGGATAAAGTAGGTATTGAAACTATTTGCACTTTGGGTCTCCAAACGGTTTGAGATCGTTTGGTCCCAAACAATCTTGAGATTGTTTGGACACAAACAGTCTTGAGACCGTTTGGACCCAAACGATCTTGAGACCGTTTGGTCCAAACCTTCTCAAAACCGCATGGACCCAAAAAAAAGGCACTTCGACACTCAATCGACTCAATGTTTCAATCCATGGAACAATTATAAATTGAACCATTAAAGCATTCATCAATTGGACCATTGAATCACCATTCAATTAGACCTTAAATTTAGGGTTTTGAACCCAATTAAACTAGGTTTGATAATCAAGAAACCATCACTTAGGGTTTGAAATCGAGGATCCATCAATGGTTGACATTGTGGAATAAAATCAATTGAAATCAATGAACTATCATCATCACATGATATGACCTGATCTCAAACGGTCTTGGAAGACCACCCAACGGTCTTGAGACAATTTGGTTGATTTCCAAACGGTCTTGAGACCGTTTTCCCATTCCATCATCAAAATCAATGACATCCAATTAGGGTTTTGGACAATTGGATTGATTATCAAATCAACACTTAGTTGCAAATCAATTTGGTACCTTTGGACCTTCAAACACTTAGCCATACTTAACCCTAAACCTACAAATGGTCTTGGGTGACCCCCAAATGGTCTTGAGACCATTTGGGTGATTCCCAAACGGTTTTGAAACTGTTTGGGTCAATCAACCCAAAACAACATCTCAATCAATTTCAAAATCAGCACTTAGCCGATTAGGGTTTGCAATTAAGGAATTATTCACAATTGAAACCTTCAATATCAACCAATTGAAACCATTGGATCAATATCCAAGTACCACAGCATAAATCTTCAAATGGTCAACCATCTCAAATGGTCAACCATTCCAAACGGTTTGGAACTCAAACCACCAAACGGTTTGCAAACCGTTTGGTCACCAAACGGTTTGGTGAAACCGTTTGGACCCAACATTGAAACCGTTTTCCCTAGATATTTGGGGAGGTGTGTGATTATGATTATTTCATCATCATCAAGCTGCAAACTCACGAAATCTTCTGTGATTTCCATGGAGATTGCATCAATCAACCAAACTTAATTTCGGAAATGTAGAAATGATCACCAATTGATAAGGAATTGATTGCAATAATAAAATTAAGGGTTCAAGTTATAAAACCCGCCTCCAATTGAGATCCAAAGCTCCAAGATCACGGAAACAATAGTGTATGCAACTCCTTTCACTATTCCAAGGGTCTTCCTCAATCTTTGAGTGAAAAGAATTTGTTAGAATTGAAGAGGGGATCGAGATATGAAGAATTCATGCATTGATTTTCAATTTTCACCATGGATTCAAGGTGAAAGGAGGTCAAGAACCTTACCAACAGGTTGGGGGTCGTCCTCCTGATCCTCCACAGCTCCTTGGTCGTTTTCCAAGCAAGGGAAAAGAAAGGAATCCGAAAAAGCCTTTGTTTTGGCTTGGAAAAGGTACTTTTATAAGAAAATTGATGAGAGAGAAAATACTTTATAAAAGTCTTTTAATTCCAAAATTGTTGCCACCACTTCCCCCTTGGTTTCTTGCATGCAAGGGAATCTCTATCCCCACCGAGCTCCCTTCCATTATCCATGAATTAAGGGAAAAGAAATTAAGCACCTTAACCCTTATAATATAAGAATATCCATATTTGAGTGGAAATTCTTTTTCTTATAATAATGGTGAGTGGAATTTCACCTCCTTAGGAAATGCTCGTGCCTTTGAAAGGCTTTAAGCTCATCCACAAACATATGAATCCAACCATTTTAATTTTGGTTGAAGGCCCTTTTTTTTAATACATTCATTTTTGCCCTAAATTGAATTAGGGTTTCACTTAGGATTAAATCTTGACTATGTTAATATCAAGATTCTCTCTTCTCCAACTTAATTCAAATGAGGCGCCCCTCTCATTTTATTTACTCCACATGTTTCCAAGAAGCATTAGGGACCTTGTTGAAGTGGTAATTTGCATATTGAACCCTAGATTTTGGGTAAATTGTACATTACACCAAAACAAGGTTTTAATGCATAAGGATTGCTTTACAAGCTTAATCTTGGTGTCCAAGCTTGTGAAAACCATACCACTACATCATATTAATTCTTATGATGTCTCAACATCAGAGGAACAATTTATCATGTTCAACATTTGCAATTTAACCCCTCAACTAGGGTAATTTGCACTTTAGTCCAAAATAAGCAAACATTGCTTCAACATTGTTCAAACAGGACCAAAATTGAAACATAAGTTTCTCATAAGCCCTAATTACTTTTCCCAAGATAATATTAAGCATCTACTCAACCTTATTAGGCAAAACATCTATGGTTAACACATAACCCAGGTCGGGGATGTTACAAATTATCCACCCCTTATAAGGATTTCGTCCCCAAAATCCCAAGAAAAAGGAGGAACAAATTTATTCATTTGTCATACTCTCAAGTCTCCACATAATATCTTAATATCATGGAGGTATCATGGATCTGTAATCCACACAAGGTTCCTTTCATTAGTTCAACCTTATCAATGTTTATGCTTATACAGAGCATGAACCCCTAACATATGATGTCCATATTATTGAAAGGAAGAAGCATAAAAGAACATACTTCTATCATTACCCAAGAATATTTACCAAAAGAGAAAGATATATATCTGACAGAGATAATTCACTCAGCAATCCTTTATTCATAAAGTTCACTTAGCAAACTCTATGTAATTGGGAATGTTCACTTAGCTTTTCCTTTTTGTTGGGAATGTACACATAGCTTTTCCTTTTAGTTGAGAATGTTCACATAGCTCTTCTTTTAGTTGGGAATATTCACATAGCTTTTCCTTTTTTTGAGAATTGTAAGGAACCTGACCTTCGTTTAGGGTTTACCCTGTTTGTTTTGCTTAACCTTGATGGTTGATGCTTGCTAATCACCTTTAGTGGTGATTAGGGTTTTATTGAGCTTTGTTGAGAGTTGGAGGGGCTACTTGAAAATAACCCAAGTCTAGGGTTTTGTGAGCAAGCTTGCCACCTTGTGAGGTGTTTCCCTCTCTTTGCTTCCTCTATGGTTGAGAGGAAGGCTTGGGCTTGTTGCTTGAGTTCTTTGGGCCTTGGTCGAGTTTGTTTGGGCATTGAGGTGCCTTGTTTGGGCTTGGTTGAGCTTTGTGTAGCCCAAGAGATGCTTGTGCCGCCCAAGGTGAGGTGTGTGTCGACCTAGGGTGTTTGTGTCGGCCAACATGGATGTGTGTCGCCCATGGTACCTTGGTGTATCACCCAAAGAGCAACATGTTGTGTCGCCCATGGTGCTTGGCCCAACCTTGACCTTGTTTGGTGGACACTTGGTGCATATCTTAGACAAGTGGATAAGGCTTTCTAGAGTGGTGGCTTGAGCTCTAGGACAAGTGTCCTTTGGGTGGACGACACCTTGCTTGGACCAACCTTGTTTTCACCTCCCTTTCCTTCTATATAGGTCGTTCTTTCCCTTGCTTTGAGTTCCTTTGATCCTTTAGTTCCCTTCTCCACCTTGAGTGCACGACACTCCTTCCTTTCCTTGCTTGTGTCAGCCAATACACCCCCTTAAAGGAGTAGTGGTGGCCGATACCCCCCTTGAAGGAGTAGTGGTGGCCGATAGCCTTGGAGTCTCCATCTTCCTTGCTTGGTGGTGCTTGAAGCTTGGAGCTCTTCTTCTTCCTTGGAGCTTGGAGCTTAAGGCGGGTTGCATAACTTCTAACCCTAGCTACATTATCTCCTTTCTTACTTATCTGTTGTTGTAGTTTTGTACCTTGCTTTAGTATCTTTGTTGGACGATCCTTCTTATGGTTTAGAGTTTCTTGGTGAGTTGTGTTCTTGACTCTCTAGGGTTTTGAGCATCGTGTGTTTGAGGAAGAAGGCGACCTGTTGGACGACATCCCTTGTCTTGGTGTGTTGACTTTTGTGTTGGATGATAGGCTATGTGTGGTGAGTGTTGGCCGATAGGTTTGTGTTGGGCAAGATGGAGTGGTGACGGGCGACACCTCTTGGGTTTGTGACGGACAATATGCTGGGCTTGTGACGGGCGTCACGCCCATTCGTTGTTGTGTGTTGGCCGTTAGGCCTTGACTAGGTGGTTGCACGTTTTGAGGAAGTGTTCTCTCTATCCTTCTCTCTCATGGTTGTTAGTTGTTTGGTGGTGACCTGACCGAGATGGGTGTTGTATCGGGCGTTGTTGGTTGGGTGTGTGACAGGCGTCACACCCCTTGTGTCGGCCGGCAGGCTGATCGCAACGGGGAGTTGCCTGATATAAGTGGAAGTGCCAGATACCTCCCCTCTCCTTGTTGCGCATTATCCCCTCCTTGTAATGATGTGTCGCGCACACTGGTTGCCTTGGTGGCAACGCAGCGTTGCTGCTCTCTCTTGTACCTACCGTTGGGCGTTGTGTTTGGAGTGAGGGCAGGTGGTTGTTATATCCTTCTTTTAGTGAGGGTTGTGGTGAGGTTTTGTGAGGCTTTGTAATCCTTTTGTGACGGATCCTCTTATCATGAAATAACTCTTTATATATATATATATATATATATATATATATATATATATATATATATATCCTTGTTTCCAAACAATGGTGACTCCTTACTAATATTAATGATATTGATGATGGTCTGTTCTATGCTTAATAATGATAATGGTAACGTTAGTTCCTTGTATCTTAATCATCATAATCATCGGTATAATACCCAGGAATAATAATGAGCATGTAATGCAGAGTGTTATGAGGCATGATTAAGAAAAGGATATAATCTCTACTGTCACTTTGTGTGGATAATGTGCTTAATCCTAAATGCCACCCTGTGTTGATAATATGCATTTCTAAGTTATTCATGATGATTATCTGTCTATGTTAAGAATGGTAATGGTAGTAGCATGACTATATGCATGAAATGATCATCATGTTTATCCCTTAATGATAAGGAGAATGGCGGTAGTTACATTAGTGGTTTGCTTAATGTTAATGATAATGATAATAGTAATGTTAATGATAATGGTAGTGGTGATGATAATGCTTATTCTGTATATCTAGCATGATTACATGCATGAAGTGAACACCTTGATTAATGGTACAATACTAAAGATGACAAGTCTAAATATAATTGTTTTATGATGTGTCTTATGCATGAGGTCCTAAGCTGAAGCATGATTAAGAAAGTATAGAGTCACTAATGTCACTTGGTGTCACAAAGCACTTAACCAACGAAGGTGGTGGTAATAGTAGTAATAATGGTAAATGGTTTCTCTAACAAATGGTAGGGGTAAGGATAACGTTTGTCCTTTTATACCTAAGCATGACCCTATGTATGGAGTGATTCCCTTGAATATCTGTGTCATGCTGAGGTAAGGATAAGTACATAAATAGTTGCTTTATGATGTGCTTTATGCACTTGATCACCAGATAGAGTAAGATTGATAAGTATAGCATCTTGAATGTCATCTCATGATAGTAAGCATAGTCCTTATGATGAAATTATGATTGTTGAATACACTAACCATGCAGGTGATGCTTAGCCATGAAAAGGCTATGAGACCTATTTGATGAGTAATATCACTTTGATAACTACTCTGGTTGATGAGGTTGCATATGTGACGTGTTTGTCCCATGATGATGATGCGAGCCTTGAGAGGCAGTGGTAATACAAAATGAGGGATTGATACGCCATGGTATGTGATGATTCTTGAAGATGGATCTAAACGGTTGGCAAGAGGCCAAGTGATAACATGTGATGTTGGATCCTTGAGATGGATCAGGTTGATGTGATTACCATAAAAGCATAATGTTGAGTTTTATATTGTTTATTCTGTTATATCTGCATGTTAAACAACTTGGTTGAATCTTTCAATCCATATAAAAAAAATACTAATCAATCACAGTGAAATATATCATGTAGTTTGCCCTAATCATAGATTCATCATCATCTACAGCTGATGATGGTGAAACGGGTTCGCCTACGGGTTAACCCGAAGTGCATATTGTTGAATATGTGAGGTTGTTTCTAGCTTAAAGTGAGGAGGTAAGAGTACAACTGTGGTCGTAGACTCCAGAGTGTGGTTTCAGGCTCGTAGCCCAGCTATGTGGAGAGCATGGTGAATAGGCCCATGGCTCAGGATATGTTATATGAGGAGCATGAATGCGTTCATGGCTCAGAGCACGGTGAACAGGCCCGTGGCTCAGTTTCACTGGCGTCGATACCTGTACCGAGGCAGGCTAGGCAGAGGGTAGCCTGACCCTGTGGCTAAGACCACTTCAACAAGAGACGGTGGTCCTACTTGTGTTGTATATGTGTACTTACCATGAGATGGAAGGTCGTGAAGTTCGGCTCTTCCATTGACCTTGAATGGCACTAGGCTTCGTAGCTGAAGGTTGGATTTGAACGGTACGGTTAGCTTCCTCAGGGCATAATAAAATACATAATTCCATCCTATAATCATTACTAAGGCAAAATATAGAACATTGGTTAAGGCCTTGTTTATGTAGTTAATCTGTTATATCTTACGGTTACTTCTATATTCCTCAGGTTATGTGACAATATATCTTATTTGGTTAATCATGTTACATAGCAATATATCTCACCTTGACAATCATGTTCCATTAAGAGATACTTGGTTATATGCCTTTCGTACAGCTGGTAAGCTTGTCGGTACGAATAGCTTTGCTCCATATATATATACTGCTCTTGTTATACTTCTTATCAGTTATCTTCTATTATAGCTTTATCGTTCTGAGGTTCTGAAGCTGCGGTAAGAAAGTTATGTTTCCCGCTGGGACAATGTTCAATTGTCTCACCCCGCTGGTTTACACCCTTTTTAGGTGGTCGAGCTAGACTTGGTGGTGGTCGTGGTGGTGCAGCTGAGCAGCTTGACGAACAATAGAAGGCAAGCGATGGATATGTTGCTGTTTTGGATGTTGGTAGTAGAGTCTAGAGTCATCCCTATACTCTCAGGTCCTCGACAGTGTTTTGACATTGTTTCACGATGTATAATCATTGATGTTTTGTGTATCCTGCTGTCGGCCAGATGTGGGCCTTTGTGTTATGAGCAAGTGGTGAACTCATGTGATGGATAGACAGCTGTTCCTTTAAGCTGTGGGCACATATCAGAATTTGTTTATGTATATATATGACTTGTTTCTGTGTAGGATGAGGACTGGAATGTAATAGTTTTTAAGTTTATCAGCTTTCCGCAAATGGTTTTAATTAACCCGTGTTTTTGGTAATCTATGGTTATGGTGATTTCCGTATGTTTTTGCGTAACACCTCACTGTCTGTGTGATAGTGGGATGTGTTGCCACAAGTTTGGTATCAGAAGATGTGACCTATGAGGAAGGTCCTGTGACGATCCTTGAAAGAAGGGTTAAGAAGCTGAAAAGGAAAGACCTTATTCTTGTGAAGATTCTTTGACAGTGTCATGGCGTTGAGGAAGCCACATGGGAGCTTGAGGAAGAGATGAGGAGGAAGTATCCCTCGCTTTTCTCTTCAGATTTCGGGGACGAAATCCCTTAAAGGGGGTTAGATTGTAATGACCCTGACCTTTGTTTAGGGTTTACCCTGTTTGTTTTGCTTAACCTTGATGGTTTGATGCTTGCTAATCACCTTTAGTGGCGATTAGGGTTTGGTTGAGCTTTGTTGAGAGTTGGAGGGGCTACTTGCAAATAACCCAAGTCTAGGTTTTTGTGAGCAAGCTTGCGACCTTGTGAGGTGTTTCCCTCTCTTTGCTTCCTCTAGGGTTGAGAGGAAGGCTTGGGCTTGTTGCTTGAGTTCTTTGGGCCTTGGTTGAGCTTGTTTGGGCCTTGAGGTGCCTTGTTTGGGCTTGGTTGAGCTTTGTGTCGCCCAAGAGATGCTTGTGTCGCCCAAGGTGAGGTGTGTGTCGACCTAGGGTGTTTGTGTCGGCCAACATGGATGTGTGTCTCCCATGGTACCTTGGTGTGTTGCCCAAAGAGCAACATGTTGTGTTGCCCATGGTGCTTGGCCCAACCTTGACCTTGTTTGTGGGACACTTGGTGCAATTCTTGGACAAGTGGATAAGGCTTGCTAGAGTGGTGGCTTGAGCTCTAGGACAAGTGTCCTTTGGGTGGATGACACCTTGCTTGGACCAACCTTGTTTTCTCCTCCCTTTCCTTCTATATAGGTGGTTCTTTCCCTTGCTTTGAGTTCCTTTTATCCTTTAGTTCCCTTCTCCACCTTGAGTGCACGACACTCCTACCTTTCCTTGCTTGTGTCGGCCAATACACCCCCTTGAAGTAGTAGTGGTGGCCGATACCCCCCTTGAAGGAGAAGTGGTGGCCGATTGCCTTGGAGTCTCCATCTTCCTTGCTTGGTGGTGCTTGAGGCTTGGAGCTCTTCTTCTTCCTTAGAGCTTGGAGCTTAAGGGGGTTGCATAACTTCTAACCCTAGCTACATTATCTCCTTTCTTACTTATATGTTGTTGTAGTTTTCTACCTTGCTTTAATATCTTTGTTGGCCGATCCTTCTTATGGTTTAGAGTTTCTTGGTGAGTTGTGTTCTTGACTCTCTAGGGTTTTGAGCATCTTGTGTTTGAGGAAGAAGGTGACCTGTTGGACGACATCCCTTGTCTTGGTGTGTTGACTTTTGTGTTGGACGATAGGCTATGTGTGGTGAGTGTTGGCCGATAGGTTTGTGTTGGGCAAGATGGAGTGGTGACAGGCGACACCTCTTGGGTTTGTGACGGACGATATGCTGGGCTTGTGACGGGCGTCACACCCATTCCTTGTTGTGTGTCGGCCGTTAGGCCTTGACTAGGTGGTTGCACGTTTTGAGGAGGTGTTCTCTCTATCCTTCTCTCTCATGGTTGTTAGTTGTTTGGTGGTGACCTGGCCAAGATGGGTGTTGTATCGGGCATTGTTGGTTGGGTGTGTGACGGGCGTCACACCCCTTGTGTCGGTAGGTAGGCTGATCGCAACGGGGCGTTTGCTTGATATAAGTGGAAGTGCCCGATACCTCCCCTCTCCCTATTGTGCGTTATCCCCTCTTTGTAACGCTGTGTCGTGCATGCTGGTTGCCTTGGTGGCAACGCAGTGTTGCTGCTCTCTCTTGTACCTACCGTTGGGCGTTGTGTTTGGAGTGAGGGCAGGTGGTCGTTATATCATTCTTATAGTGAGCCTTTGTGAGGGTTTGTAATCCTTTTGTGACGGATCCTCTTATCATGAAACAACTCGTTATATATATATATATATATATATATATATATATATATATATATATATATATATATATATATATATATATATATATCCTTGCTTCCAAACAATGGTGACTCCTTACTAATAGTAATGATAATGATGATGGTCTGTGCTATGCTTAATAATGATAATGGTAACGTTAGTTCCTTTTATCTTAATCATCATAATCATCGGTATAATACCCAGGAATAATAATGAGCATTTAATGCAGAGTGTTATGAGGCATGATTAAGAAAAGGATATAATATCTACTGTCACTTTGTGTGGATATTGCGCTTAATCCTAAATGCCACCCTGTGTTGATACAATGCATTTCTAAGTTATTCATGATGATTATCTGTCTATGTTAAGAATGGTAATGGTAGTATCATGACTATATGCATGAAATGATCATCATGTTTATCCCTTAATGATAAGGAGAATGGCGGTAGTTACATTAGTGGTTTGCTTAATGTTAGTGTTAATGATAATGGTAGTGGTGATGATAATGCTTATTTTGTATATCTAGCAAGATTACATGCATGAAGTGAACACCTTGATTAATGGTACAATACTAAAGATGAGGACAAGTATAAATATAATTGTTTTATGATGTGTCTTATGCATGAGGTCATAAGCTGAAGCATGATTAAGAAAGTATAGAGTCACTAATGTCACTTGGTGTGATAAAGCACTTAACCAACAAATGGTGGTGGTAATAGTAGTAATAATGGTAAGTGCTTTGTCTAACGAATGGTAGGGGTAAGGATAACGTTTGTCCTTTTATACCTAAACATGACCCTATGTATGGAGTGATTCCCTTGAATATCTGTGTCATGCTGAGGCAAGGATAAGTACATAAATAGTTTCTTTATGATGTGCTTTATGCACTTGATCACTAGATAGAGTAAGACTGCTAAGTATAGAATCTTGAATGTCATCTCATGATAGTAAGCATAGTCCTTATGATGAAACTATGATTGTTGAATACACTAACCATGCAGGTGATGCTTAGCCATGAAAAGGCTATGAGACCTATGTGATGAGTAATATCACTCTGATAATTACTCTGGTTGATGAGGTTGCATATGTGACGTGTTTGTCCCATGATGATGATGCGAGCCTTGAGAGGCAGTGGTAATACAAAATGAGGGATTGAGACCCCATGGTATGTGATGATTCTTGAAGATGGATCTGGACGGTTGGCAAGAGGCCAAGTGATAGCATGTGATGTTGGATCCTTGAGATGGATCAGGTTGATGTGATTACCATAAAAGCATAATGTTGAGTTTTATATTGTTTATTCTGTTATATGTGCATGTTAAACAACTTGGTTGAATCTTTCAATCCATATAAGAAAAATACTAATCAATCACAGTGAAATATATCATGTAGTTTTCCCTAATCATAGATTCATCATCATCAACAGCTGATGATGGTGAAACGGGTTCGCCTACGGGTTAACCCGGAGCGCATATTGTTGAATATGCGAGGTTGTTTCTAGATTAAAGTGAGGAGGTAAGAATACAACTGCGGTCGTAGACTCTAGAGTGTGGTTTCAGGCTCATAGCCCAGCTATGTGGACAGCATGGTGAGCAGGCCCATGGCTCAGGATATGTTATATGAGGAGCATGAATGCGTTCATGGCTTAGAGCATGGTGAACAGGCCCGTGGCTCAGTTTCACTGGCGTCGATACCTGTACCGAGGCAGGCTAGGCAGAGGGTAGCCTGACCCTGTGGCTAAGACCACTTCAACAAGAGACGGTGGTCCTGCTTGTGTTGTATATGTGTACTTACCACGAGATGGAAGGTCGTGAAGTTCGGCTCTTCCATTGACCTTGAATGGCCCTAGGCTTCGTAGATGAAGGTTGGATTTGAACGGTACGGTTAACTTCCTCAGGGCATAATAAAATACATAATGCCGTCGTATAATAATTACTAAGGCAAAATATAGAACATTGGTTAAGGCCTTGTTTATGTAGTTAATCTGTTATATCTTGCGGTTACTTCTATATTCCTCAGGTTATGTGACAATATATCTTATCTGGTTAATCGTGTTACATAGCAATATATCTCACCTCGACAATCATGTTCCATTAACAGATACTTGGTTATATGCCTTTCATACAGCTGGTAAGCTTGTCCGTAAGAATAGCTTTGCTCCATATATATATACTGCTCTTGTTATACTTGTTATCAGTTATCTGCTATTATAGCTTTATTGTTCTGAGGTTCTGAAGCTGCGGTAAGAAAGTTATGTTTCCCACTGGGACAATGTTCAATTGTCACACCCCGCTAGTTTACACCCTTTTTCGGTGGTCGAGCTAGATGTGGTGTTGGTCGTGGTGTTGCGGCCGAGCAGCTTGACAAACAGTAGAAGGCAAGAGATGGATATGCTATTGTTTTGGATGTTGGTAGTAGAGTCTAGAGTCATCCCTGTACTCTCAAGTCCTCGGCAGTGTTTTGACGTTGTTTCACGATGTATAATTGTTGATGTTTTGTGTATCCTGCTGTCGGCCGGATGTGGGCCTTTGTGTTATGAAAAGGTGATGAACTCATGTGATGGATAGACAGCTGTTCCTTTGAGCTGTGGGCACATATCAGAATTTGTTTATGTATATATATGACCTGTTTTTGTGCAGGATGAGGATTGGAATGTAATAGTTTTTCAGTTTATCAGCTTTCCGCAAACGGTTTTAATTAACCTGTGTTTTTGGTAATCTGTGGTTATGGTGATTTCCGCACGTTTTCGTGTAACACCTTGCTGTCTGTGTGATAGTGGGATGTGTTGCCACAAGAATGTTCACATAGCTCTTCTTTTAGTTGGAAATGTTCACATAGCTTTTCCTTTTTGTTGAGAATGTTCACATAGCTCTTCTTTTTAGTTGAGAATGTTCACATAGCTTTTCCTTTTTGTTGAGAATGTTCACATAGCTCTTCTTTTTAGTTGGGAATGTTCATATAGCATTTCCTTTTTATTGAGAATGTTCACATAGCTCTTCTTTTTAGTTGGGAATGTTCACATAGCTTTTCCTTTTTGTTGAGATGTTCACATAGCTCTTCTTTTTAGTTGGGAATGTTCACATAGCTTTTCCTTTTTGTTGGGAATGTTCACATAGCTCTTCCTTTTTGTTGAGAATGTTCACATATCTCTTCTTTTTAGTTGGGAATGTTCACATAGCTTTTCCTTTTTGTTGGGAATGTTCACATAGCTTTTCCTTTTTGTTGGGAATGTTCACATAACTATTCCTTTTAGTTGGGAATGTTCACATAGCTTTTCCTTTTTATTTAGAATGTTCATATAGCTCTTCTTTTTAGTTGGGAATGTTCACATAGCTCTTCCTTTTTAATTACATTATACTCTCTAGATTGTTTTAGAATGACTACTTGATCAGAGTAATAAAAAAGATAACAATCTAAGAGTTGCATACTTGCCTTATCTTCAATAATCATATACCTGTCCAGGGTATATAAGTATTGAGATTAGGTAGTATGCACTTTATTTGCTATCATATTCCCCACTTTTCATATCATTATATACACATGATTTTCCATTTCTTAGATTTTCTCCAGGTATCACTTCTATATCTCATCTTGTATCACAAAGATATGAGAGATTATAAAGCATTTTAAGAAATATTGAATAAGATGTAGATTCTTATCTTCCTTGTGTCCTTATAGGACTACTCAAAGGAAGTTCAAAAATAACTACTTTTATATCTTTAACACATAGAATTAGGAAATGAAATATCAGAATGAATTTATTTCATTTGACCTGTCTGGGACCTCTATCCACGTCCTCTGTGGTTACTAGAAAACTGCCTCCTTTGTGGTCCTTGTTGACTCTGCCCCTGAGGTTGAGTCATCATTGAATTCCCGCCTGGACAATCCTTTACTAGATGTCCCAGTTGTCAACATTGATAACAGATACTAGGTGCAAAATAGGGTATGTGAGGTCCAATTATCGATGTTGATGCTATGTTGGAGGCTCTATTTAGAACATTACTACGATTCCTATCCCTACTTGACATCCATTGTGTCTGGGTATGGAATCTTGATGATGTTGTCGATGTAGAAAATCTCGGCTTTTTAAATCTTTCGAACCTTTGTTTTTGAGTCTGGGTGTACACCTTCTTGCCACTAGTCTGTCGTTTCTCGATTTCAGACCTCTCTATCCTCCTTACTGACTCCACAAAGGTAGCAAACCTCTCCCTGTTCTCTAAAGTAGACACAGGAGTGGTTAGTTCATCGTTCAACCCCTTCTCAAAACGATGAATTCTTTCCTCATCACTAACTACCATTTGCAGACAAAACCGCAACAACTCCATGAACTTAGCTTCATATTCGCTAACGTTCATCTGTCCTTGTTTGATCCTCTCAAATTGAGAGATCTTCTCATCTAGATACATCTTAGGGAAGTATCTACTGACGAATTCTTGTCGGAAAACCTCCCATCCAATCTCTTCACCTGGTCTCTTATCTTCTTCTATCAACCAACAATGACCAGCACTCCCTTTTAGGAGGTACACATCATGTCTTACCTTTTCAGCTTCAGGGATATCAAGGATCCTGAAAGCCTTTTCCAGTTCTGTCAGCCACAAATCAGCATCTGCTGGATCAAATGTACCAGCATAATCTATGGCTCCAACCCGGCGAAGTCTCTCAAAAGTCTTTCCGACTCCATGGCCCTCATGGTGAGCTGATGACCTAGGTGCAGTTATTTGCATCCTATTTGTCATGTGAGTCATGGCAGCCATAAACTGCCCAAACATGGCTTGGAGGGCTGGGTTCCCCATGTCAGCTTTATTGAACTGGGGTTGTTCAGGTACGGGCTCCTCTCTATTATGGTCTCCTGCATCTCCTCCTGGTGCAGCAGTGCTACCCTCAGCAGCATGTTCTTCATGTGGTCCAGACATCTTCAAGTTCTTCTTCTCCTATGTGAGCAGAAGATACTATCAGATAAACTGGAAGACACTTAGAACATACTCTACAACCTTAGTCCTATGTCTCTGTAGACTCAGTGAACCTAGAGCTCTAATACCACTTAATTGTAGCATACAACTCATAAAAACATATTTAACTAATGCGGAAGTGTTCACTAAGCAGCGGATTACCAAAAATCACTAAAAATTAAAAAAAATTAATCAAGAGATCCATCAAAGGAAAACTTTCTCACATAGAACCAAAGTAACATGTTTACATTCTTATTCAAAGGTGCATATTTTGTATCATCTCCTTCAGATAATAACAAGCATTAACTGTCCTGCTAAGCTAAACACAGGCAGTATAAAATCTCGAGGCACTGAGCCAAAATCTCAAAAGCACTGACTACTACTCCGAGGACCTGAGAGTACAGAGACGACACATATGACTCTATTAACAACTATACAAGGCATAACAACCAGTTTCTCCACCAGAGACTTCACTGTTGTCCCTGCTGCAGCTGTTGTTGCCCTTCACCTACTGAAGGATTTCTGCCTCCTCGTCCGCGTCCACCTAAAAATGTGATTCCCACGGGGGTGAGACAATTGTAAATTGTCCTAACGAGAGATATAACTTTCTTCCAGAAACATTATTATTGCAGCTTAAGAAGATAAATATGCACATAGGAATCATATTTGATTGACAGCAGCTAATTCAATGTGTAACAAATTAGAATATTATTCTTATCTAAAACATTGCAGCTATAACTTGAAAGAGTCTCATTTCACTTATTCACTAAGGAATATGAAGAACATGTATAACATTTATTCACTTCAGAATCATTACCACAACACTAACTCTCTTCAGGTTTAGGTCATATATCCAAAGCCTGGCATTGTCATTGGGGAGTCATGGCCTATAGCCATACTTTTTTCACAAGGTGTTGGGATCTTAGTCCCTCAACTCATGAAGTACTTTTCCACTTCTTAATAAGTTCATTATCATGATTATATAATCTGGGTATTTGAACCCATAACTCACCATAGAACACTTGTTACCACTTATTGGGTAACTTCATACCTTCATATCATTTGACCTAGGGACATTATAATTCTTGCTACACAAAGCATTGCACATAGTTCACAAAGCTCATACCACCTCTTATTACCCTTAATAGGCAATAAGGCATATTATGGCTTATCAAGCTCATAAACAATCAAAGATAATTAGCACATCATGTGACACACATGACTCATTAATTGTAGGTTACCTCTCACTAAGCAACAAAGCATATGAAGGTTTATAAGGCCTATAGAACATTTTCAATATACAGAACTTCATAGCTCATACCTGGCTATGCTCATCATCTCAAGATATCTGCATGATTAGTAATCATGATACAATTACATATTAGTATCATGCAATACATGGGTTATCTTATTACATTCATAACCCATTAGTCTGTATCTGAGCTTCACATAGGATTACCCTCTGTTAGAATTTCACATAGCAGTACCATGTATTAGGGTTCACATAGCATTAACTTGTCATAGGGTTTCACATAGCATTACCCTGTATTAGGGATCACATAACATTAATTTGTAATAGGGTTTCACATAGCACTACCCTGTATTAGGATTCACATAGCAAGGAATCAATATGGATAATCATAAGTATTTGATCATACTTATCTATTCTCATTATTCATTATTGAATGAATTATCAACACACAGCATGAGTTTCTCTCTCATCTTTGCCAGAATATGATTACATCATAGTTTATAGGTTCGGATTAACCTTTTCATAAGGCATGTTAGCCTACATTCATCAGGGTGCATTACATCTCAATGTAACCATTGACATGACACATCTCAGGTGTCATTCATCCAACTGTATTGGACTTATAACACATCAAGGTATAACAGTATTGGAGTTTTGGATGTGATATCTATCATATCTTGATGTATCACTTCCCTTAAAACCTTAATCTTACTTGAGTTCATACACTTAGCTTGTATTAGGGTATTCCCCATCCTAATATTTTATGCACCAGTTCATCACATTTATCATGTAATGTATTGGTCATTAGTCACTCACTTAGATTATACAACCATTGCTAATGCTATGGACTCATCCTTGAGTTAGTAACTATTAATATAAGGATATCCATTATCAACCTCTCTAGGTGTTACATTTGTCATAAAATTAATCACTATTCCATTATTAGGAATAATATTCTCCATATTTATAATTTGAGGATTCACACAGCATATTCCATGCATTTAGGGATTTCACATAGTATTACTCTTCAATAGAGTTTTCCATAATCATCCTTCTATATCAAGGATTCACCTAGTATTATGTGAAATTAGGATTTCACAACACATCACCCAGTGCTAGGTCTTCACATAGGATTAGTGGCACTACCCTATATTACGGTTTCATGCACCTTACCCCATTTTAGGGATTAAGGTTTTCTATTCACATCCAAGTAAAGTTTCTCTTACCTCATACCCAAATTAGGGTTAGGATGTACAATTCCCATTAAATTAGGGTTTCCTTCATTGTTACACTCAGTTAGGGTTACATCATCACCCTGGATTTATGATAACACTCAGCTTTGCCCTAGATTAGGGTTTCACACATAGCTTTGTTCTAATTAGGGTTTCACACATAGTATTGCTCTAATTAGGGTTTTACACATAGCATTTCTCTAATTAGGGTTTCACTCATAGCTTTTCTCTAATTAGGGTTTCACACATAGCATTTCTCTAATTAGAGTTCACACATAACATTGCTCTAATTAGGGTTTCACACATAGCATTGCTCTAATTAGGGTTAGGACTCATTGATTAGGGTTTCATGATCTCATAATTATGGATAAACCCTTATCACATAGTTTACTCATAATAAGAGAATTAGTGATTAATTATATAATCATTCATCTCTCTCATTTTCTCTCTCATCCTCTTTAGGATGTTAACTACTCTAAAATTAATCTAGGTCAACTCTTCACTTGAGTACACATAGCTAGAGTTAACTGTCACAATCATCATGGGTCTACATCTTTAATAATCACATAGCTGATTAACCTTTGATCATGTTAGATGTCCAAATGGTCTAATCAATTAAACCATCAATTATATAAGGAATTCAAAAGAATTGATCAATTAAACTTTCAATTCCACAAAGTGATCAATTGGGTTAACCATTGAAATCTTCAAATGCATTAAGTATCTAAATAGGTTCACCATATTGGACCTTCAATTACATGAGATATTCAAATAGATTAACCATGTTGATCTTTACAAAGTTAATTAATTAGACCCTCAATGATCTTGGTTCTCATACATCAATTGGTTGAAAACCATTTGAACAAGTTATACTTGAAACCAATTGGACAAAGTAGGTATTGAAACTGTTTGCACTTTGGGTCTCCAAATGATTTGAGATTGTTTGGTCCCAAACGGTCTTGATACCGTTTGGACTCAAACAATCTTGAGACCGTTTGGACCCAAACGGTCATGAGACCGTTTGGTCCAAACCTTCTCAAAACCGCATGGACCAAAAAAAGGCACTTCAACACTCAATCAACTCAATGTTTCAATCAATGGAACAATTATAAATTGAACCATTAAAGCATTCATCAATTGGGACATTGAATCACCATTCAATTAGACCTTCAATTTAGGGTTTTGAACCAATTTAACTAGGTTTGATAATCAAAAACCATCACTTAGGGTTTGAAATCGAGGATCCATCAATGGTTGACATTATGGAATCAAATCAATTGAAATCAATGAACTATCATCATCACATGATATGACCTGACCTCAAATAGTCTTGGAAGACCACCAAACGGTATTGAGACCATTTTGTTGATCTCCAAACGGTCTTGAGACCGTTTTCCCATTCCATCATCAAAATCCATGACATCCAATTAGGGTTTTGGACCATTGGATTGATTATCAAATCAGCACTTAGTTGCAAATCAATTTGGTACCTTTGGAACTTCAAACACTTAGCCATACTTAACCCTGAACCTCCAAACGGTCTTGGGTGACCCCAAAATGGTCTTGAGACCGTTTGGGTGATTCCCAAATGGTTTTGAAACCGTTAGGGTCAATCAACCCAAAACAACATCTCAATCAATTTCAAAATCAGCACTTAGCCGATTAGGGTTTGTAATTAAGGAATCATTCACAATTGAAACCTTCAAGATCAACCAATTGAAACCATTGGATCAAGATCCAAGTACCACAGAATATATCTTCAAATGGTCAACCATCTCAAATGGTCAACCATTCCAAACAGTTTGGAACTCAAACCACCAAACGGTTTGCAAACTGTTTGGTCACCAAACGGTTTGGTGAAACCGTTTGGACCCAACATTGAAACCGTTTGTCCTAGATATTTGGGGAGGTGTGTGATTATGATGATGTAATCATAATCAAGCTCTAAACTCACAAAATCTTCTGTGATTTCCATGGAGATTGCATCAATCAACCAAACTTAATTTCAGAAATGTATAAATGATCACCAATTTATAAGGAATTGATTGCAATAATAAAATTAAGGGTTCAAGTTATAAAACCCGCCTCCAATTGAGCTCCAAAGCTCCAATATCATGGCAACAATGGTGGATGCAACTCCTTTCACTATTCCAAGGGTCTTCCTCAAGCTTTGAGTGAAAAGAATTGGTTAGAATTGAAGAGGGGGTTGAGATACGAAGAATTCATGCATTGGTTTTCGATTTTCACCTTGGATTCAAGGTGAAAGGAGGTCAAGAACCTTAACAACAGGTTTGGGGTCGACCTAGAGATCCTCCACAGCTCCTTGGTCGTTTTCCAAGCAAGGGGAAAGAAAGGAATCCGAAAAAGCCTTTGTTTTGGCTTGGAAAAGGTACTTTTATAAGAAAATTGATGAGAGAGAAAATACTTTATAAAAGTCTTTTAACTCCAAAATTGTTGCCACCACTTCCCCCTTGGTTTCTTGCATTCAAGGGCATCTCTATCCCCACCGAGCTCCCTTCCATTATCCATGAATTAAGGGAAAAGAAATTAAGCACCTTAACCCTTATGATAAGAATATCCATATTTGAGTGGAAATTCTTTTTCTTATAATAATGGTGAGTGGAATTTCACCTCCTTAGGATATGCTCGTGCCTTTGCAAGGCTTTAAGCTCATCCACACACATATGAATCCATCCATTTTAATTTTGGTTGAAGGCCCTTTTTTTAATACATTCATTTTTTCCCTAAATTGAATTAGGGTTTCACTTAGGATTAAATCTTGATTATTTTAATATCAAGATTCTCTCTCCTCCAACTTAATTCAAATGAGGCGCCCCTCTCATTTTCTTTACTCGAAATGTTGCCAAGAAGCATTAGGGACCTTTTTGAAGTGGTAATTTGCATATTGAACCCTAGGTTTTGGGTAAATTGCACATTACACCAAAACTAGGTTTTAATGCACAAGGATTGCTTTACAAGCTTAATCTTGGAGCCCAAGCTTGTGAAAACCATACCACTACATCATATTAATTCTTATGATGTCTCAACATCAGAGGAACATTTTATCATGTGAAACATTTGCAATTTAACCCCTCAACTAGGGTAATTTGCACTTGAGTCCAAAATAAGAAAACATTGCTTCAACATTGTTCAAACATGACCAAAATTGAAACATAAGTTTCTCATGAGCCCTAATTACTTTTCTCAAGATAATATTAAGCATATACTCAACCTTATTAGTCAAAACATCTAGGGCTAACACATAACCCAGGTTAGGGATGTTACAAATTATCCACCCCTTACAAGGATTTCTTCCCCAAAATCCAGGAAAAAGGAGGAACGGATTTATTCATTTGTCATACTCTCAAGTCTCCACATAATATATTAATATCATGGATGTATCATGGATCTATAATCCATACAAGGTTCCTTTCATTAGTTCAACCTTATCAATGTTTATGCTTATACAGAGCATGAACCCCTAACATATGATGTCCATATTATTGAAAGGAAGAAGCATAAAAGAACATACTTCTATCATTACCCAAGAATATTTACCAAAAGAGAAACATATATATCTGACAGAGATAATTCACTCAGCAATCCTTTATTCATAAAGTTCACTTAGCAAACTCTATGTAATTGGGAATGTTCACTTAGCTTTTCCTTTTTGTTGGGAATGTTCACATAGATTTTCCTTTTAGTTGAGAATGTTCACATAGCTCTTCTTTTAGTTGGGAATGTTCACATAGCTTTTCCTTTTAGTTGAGAATGTTCACATAGCTCTTCTTTTAGTTGGGAATGTTCACATAGCTTTTCCTTTTTGTTGAGAATGTTCACATAGCTCTTCTTTTTAGTTGGGAATGTTCACATAGCTTTTCCTTTTTGTTGAGAATGTTCACATAGCTCTTCTTTTTAGTTGGGAATGTTCACATAGATTTTCCTTTTTATTGAGAATGTTCACATAGCTCTTCTTTTTAGTTGGGAATGTTCACATAGCTTTTCCTTTTTGTTGAGAATTTTCACATAGCTCTTCTTTTTAGTTGGGAATGTTCACATAGCTTTTGCTTTTTGTTGGGAATGTTCACATAGCTCTTCCTATTGTTGAGAATGTTCACATAGCTCTTCTTTTTAGTTGGGAATGTTCACATAGCTTTTCCTTTTTGTTGGGAATGTTCACATAGATTTTCCTTTTTGTTGGGAATGTTCACATAGCTATTCCTTTTAGTTGGGAATGTTCACATAGCTTTTCCTTTTTATTGAGAATGTTGACATAGCTCTTCTTTTCAGTTGGGAATGTTCTCATAGCTCTTCCTTTTTAATTACATTATACTCTGTAGATTGTTTCAGAATGACTACTTGATCAGAGTAACAAAAAAGATAACAATCTAAGAGTTTCATACTTGCCTTATCTTCAATAATCATATACCTGGCCAGGGTATATAAGTATTGATATTAGGTAGTATAACTTTATTTTCTATCATATTCCCCACTTTTCATATCATTATATACACATGATTTTCCATTTCCTAGATTTTCTCCAGGCATCATTTCAATATCTCATCTTGTATCACAAAGATAAGAGAGATTATAAAGCATTTTAAGAAATACTGAATAAGATGTAGATTCTCATCTTCCTTGTGTCCTTATAGGACTACTCAAAGGAAGTTCAAAAATAACTACTTTTATATCTTTAACACATAGAATTAGGAAATGAAATATCAGAATGAATTTATTTCATCTGACCTGTCTGGGATGTTTGTCCAGGTCCTCTGTGGTTACTAGAAAACTGCCTCCTTTGTGGTCCTTGCTGACTCTGCCCCTGAGGTTGAGTCATCATTAAATTCCCGCCTGGACAATCCTTTACTAGATGTCCCGGTTGTCTACATTGATAACAGATCCTAGGTGCACAATAGGGTCTGTGAGGTCCAGTTACCGATGTTGATGCTACGTTGGAGGCTCTATTTGGAACATTACTACGATCCCTATCCCTACTTGACATCCATTGTGTCTTGGTATGGAATCTTGATGATGCCGCCGATGCAGAAAATCTTGGCTTTTTAAAACTTTCGGACCTTTGTTTTTGAGTCTGGGTGTACACCTTCTTGCCACTAGTCTGTCATTTCTCAATCTCAGACCTCTCTATCCTCCTTACTGACTCCAAAAAGGTAGCAAACCTCTCCCTATTCTCTAAAGAAGACACAGGAGTGGTTAGTTCAGCGTTCAACCCCTTCTCAAAATGCCGAATTCTTTCCTCATCACTAACTGCCATTTGCAGACAAAACCACAACAACTCCATGAACTTAGCTTCATATTCGCTAACGTTCATCTGTCCTTGTTTGATCCTCTCAAAGTGAGAGATCTTCTCATCTAGATACGTCTTAGGGAAGTATCTACTGACGAATTCTCGTCAGAAAACCTCCCATCCAATTTTTTCACCTGGTCTCTTATCTTCTTCTATCATCCACCAATGACCAGCACTCCCTTTTAGGAGGTACACAATATGTCTTACCTTTTCAGCTTCAGGGATATCAAGGATCCTGAAAGCCTTTTCCAATTCTGTCAGCCACAAATCAACATCTGCTGGATCAGATGTACCAGCATAATCTATGGCTCCAACCCGGCGAAGTCTCTCAAAAGTCTTGACAGCTCCATGGCCCTCATGGTGAGGTGATGCCCTAGGTGCAGGTATTTGCATCCTATCTGTCATGTGAGTCATGGTAGCCATAAACTGTCCAAACATGGCTTGGAGGTCTGGGTTCCCCATGTCAGCTTGATTGAACTGGGGTTGTTTAGGTACGGGCTCCTCTCTATTATGGTCTCCTGCACCTCCTCCTGGTGCAACAGTGCTGCCCTCAGTAGCATGTTCTTCATGTGGTCCAGACATCTTCAAGTTCTTCTTCTCCTATGTGAGTAGAAGATACTATCGGATAAACAGGAAGACACTTAGAACATACTCTACAACCTTAGTCCTATGTCTCTGTAGACTCAGCGAACCTAGATCTCTGATACCACTTAATTGTGGCATACAACTCATAAAAACAAAATTAACTAATGCGGAAGCATTCACTAAGCAGCGGATTACCAAAAATCACTAAAAATTAAAACTTTTTTTTATCAAGAGATCCATCAAAGGAAAACTTTCTCACATAGAACCAAAGTAACATATTTACATTCTTGTTCAAAGGTACATATTTTGTATCATCTCCTTTAGAGAATTACAAGCATTAACTGTCCTGCTAAGCTAAACACAGGTAGTATAAAATCTCGAGGCACTGAGCCAAAATATCGAAAGCACTGACTACTACTCCGAGGACCTGAGAGTACAGAGATGACACATAGGACTCTATTAACAACTATACATGGCATAACAGCCAGTGTCTCCACCTAAGACTTCACTGTTGTCCCTGCTGTTGTTGTTGCTGCCCTTCACCTACTGAAGGATTTCTGCCTCCTCATCCGCGTCCACCTAAAAATGTGATTCCCACGGGGGTGAGACAATTGTAAATTGTCCCAGCAAGAGATATAACTCTCCGCCAGAAACATTATTATTGCAGCTTAAGAATATAAATATGCACATAGGAATCATATTTGATTGACAACAACTAATTCAATGTGTAACAAATTAGAATATTATTCTTATCTAAAACATTGCAGCTATAACTTGAAAGAGTCTCATGTCACTTATTCAATAAGGAATATGAAGAACATGTATAACATTTATTCACTTCAGAATCATTACCACAACACTAACTCTCTTCAGGTTTAGGTCATATATCCAAAGCCTGGCATTGTCATTGGGGAGTCATGGCCTATAGCCATACTTTTTTCACAAGGTGTTGGGATCTTAGTCCCTCAACTCATGAAGTACATTTCCACTTCTTAATAAGTTCATTATCATGATTATATAATCTGGGTATTTGAACCCATAACTCACCATAGAACACTTGTTACCACTTATTGGGTAACTTCATACCTTCATATCATTTGACCTAGGGACATTATAATTCTTGCTACACAAAGCATTGCAAATAGTTCACAAAGCTCATACCACCTCTTATTACCCTTAATAGGCAAGAAGGCATATTATGGCTTATGACGCTCATAAACAATCTAAGATAATTAGCACATCATGTGACACACATGACTCATTAATTGTAGGTTACCTCTCACTATGAAACAAAGCATATGAAGGCTTATAAGGCCTATAGAACATTTTCAATATACAGAACTTCATAGCTCATACCTGGCTATGCTCATCATCTCAACATATCTGCATGATTAGTAATCATGATACAATTACATATTAGTATCATGCAATATGTGGGTTGTCTTATTACATTCATAACCCATTAGTCTGTATTTGAGCTTCACATAGGATTACCCTGTGTTAGAATTTCACATAGCAGTACCCTGTATTTGGGTTCACATAGCATTAACTTGTCATAGGGTTTCACATAGCATTACCCTGTATTAGGGATCACATAACATTAATTTGTAATAGGGTTTCACATAGCATTACCCTGTATTAGGGTTCACATAGCAAGGAATCAATATGGATAATCATAAGTATTTGATGATACTTATCTATTCTCATTATTCATTATTAAATGAATTATCAACACACAAAATGAGTTTCTCTCTCATCTTTGCCAAAATATGATTACATCTTAGTTTATAGGTTTGGATTAACCTTTTCATAAGGCATGTTAGCCTACATTCAACAGGGTGCATTACATCTCAATGTAACCATTGACATGACACATCTCAGGTGTCATTCATCCAATTATATTGTACTTATAACACATCAAGGTATACCAGTATTGGAGTGTTGGATGTGATATCTATCATATCTTGATGTATCACTTCCCTTAACACCTTAATCTTACTTGAGTTCACATACTTAGCTTGTAATAGGGTATTCCCCATCCTAATATTTTATGCACCAGTTCATCACATTTATCATGTAATGTATTGGTCATTAGTCACTCACTTAGATTATACAACCATTGCTAATACTATGGACTCATCCTTGAGTTAGGAACTATTAATATAAGGATATCCATTATCAACCTCTCTAGGTGTTACATTTGTGATAACATTAATCACTATTCCATTATTAGGAATAGTATTCTCCATATTTATAATTTGAGGATTCACACAGCATATTCCATGCTTTAGGGATTTCACATAGTATTACTCTTCAATAGAGTTTTACATAATCATCCTTCTATATCAAGGATTCACCTAGTATTATGTGAAATTAGGATTTCACAACACATCACCCAGTGCTAGGTCCTCACATAGGATTAGTGGCACTACCCTATATTAGGGTTTCATGCACCTTACCCCATTTTAGGGATTAAGGTTTTCTATTAACATCCAAGTAAAGTTTCTCTTACCTCATACCCAAATTAGGGTTAGGATGTACAATTATCATTAAATTAGGTTTCCTTCATTGTTACACTCAATTAGGGTTACATCATCACCCTGGATTTATGATAACACTCAGCGTTGCCCAAGATTAGGGTTTCACACATAGCTTTGTTCTAATTAGGGTTTCACACATAGCATTGCTCTAATTAGGGTTTCACACATAGCATTGCTCTAATTAGGATTTCACTCATAGCTTTGATCTAATTAGGGTTTCACACATAGCATTTCTCTAATTAGGGTTTCACACATAGCATTGCTCTAATTAGGGTTTCACACATAGCATTGCTCTAATTAGGGTTAGGACTCATTGATTAGGCTTTCATGATCTCATTATTATGGACGAACCCTTATCACATAGTTTACTCATAATGATATAATTAAGGCTTAATTATATAAGAATTCATCTCTCTCATTTTCTCTCTCATCCTCTTTAGGATGTTAACTACTCCAAGATTAATCTAGGTCAACTCTACACTTGAGTACACATAGCTAAAGTTAACCTTGACAATCATCATGGGTCTACATCTTTAATAATCACATAGCTGCTTAACCTTTGATCATGTTAGATGTCCAAATGGTCTAATCAATTAAACCATCAATTATATAAGGAATTCAAAAGAATTGATCAATTAAACTTTTAATTCCACAAAGTGATCAATTGGGTTAACCATTGAAATCTTCAAATGCATTAACTATCTAAATAGGTTCACCATATTGGACCTTCAATTACATGAGATATTCAAATGGATTAACCATGTTGATCTTTACAAAGTTAATTACTTAGACCCTCAATGATCTTGGTTCTCATACATCAATTGGTTGAAAACCATTTGAACAAGTTATACTTGAAACCAATTGGACAAAGTAGGTATTGAAACTGTTTGTACTTTGGGTCTCCAAATAGTTTCAGATCGTTTGGTCCCAAACGGCCTTGAGACCATTTGGACTCAAACGGTCTTGAGACCGTTTGGACCAAACCTTCTCAAAACCGCATGGACAAAAAAAAGGCACTTCAACACTCAATCGATTCAATGTTTCAATCCATGGAACAATTATAAATTGAACCATTAAAGCATTCATCAATTGGACCATTGAATCATCATTCAATTAGACCTTCAATTTAGGGTTTTTCAACCAATTGAACTAGGTTTTATAATCAAGAAACCATCACTTAGGGTTTGAAATCGAGGATCCATCAATGGTTGACATTGTGGAATCAAATCAATTGAAATCAATGAACTATCATCATCACATGATATGACCTGACCTCAAACGGTCTTGGAAGACCACCAAACGTTCTTGAGACCATTTGGTTGATCTCCAAACGGTCTTGAGACCGTTTTCCCATTCCATCATAAAAATCCATGACATCCAATTAGGGTTTTGGACCATTGGATTGATAATCAAATCAACACTTAGTTGCAAATCAATTTGGTACCTTTGGACCTTCAAACACTTAGCCATACTTAACCCTAAACCTCCAAATGGTCTTGGGTGACCCCCAAACGGTCTTGAGACCGTTTGGGTGATTCCCAAACGGTTTTGAAACCGTTTGGGTCAATCAACCCAAAACAACATCTCAATCAATCTCAAAATCAGCACTTAGCCGATTAGGGTTTGCAATTAAGGAATCACTCACAATTGAAACCTTCATGATAAACCAATTGAAACCATTGGATAAATATCCAAGTACCACATCATATATCTTCAAATGGTCAACCATCTCAAATGGTCAACCATTCCAAATGGTTTGGAACTCAAACCACCAAACGGTTTGCAAAGCGTTTGGTCACCAAACGGTTTGGTGAAACTGTTTGGACCCAACATTGAAACTGTTTGTCCTAGATATTTGGGGAGGTGTGTGCTTATGATGATGTCATCATCATCAAGCTCCAAACTCACGAAATCTGCTGTGATTTCCATGGAGATTGCATCAATCAACCAAACTTAATTTCGTAAATGTAGAAATGATCACCAATTGATAAGGAATTGATTGCAATAATAAAATTAAGGGTTCAAGTTATAAAACCCGCCTCCAATTGAGCTCCAAATCTCCAAGCTCACAGCAACAATGGTGGATGCAACTCCTTTCACTATTCCAAGAATTGTCCTCAATCTTTGAGTGAAAAGAATTGGTTAGAATTGAAGAGGGGGTCGAGATATGAAGAATTCATGCATTGATTTTCGATTTTCACCATGGATTCAAGGTGAAAGGAGGTCAAGAACCTTAACAACAGGTTGGGGGTCGTCCTCCTGATCCTCCACAGCTCCTTGGTCGTTTTCCAAGCAAGGGCAAAGAAAGGAATCCGAAAAAGCCTTTGTTTTGGCTTGAAAAAGGTACTTTTATAAGAAAATTGATGAGGGAGAAAATACTTTATAAAAGTCTTTTAATTCCAAAATTAATGCCACCACTTCCCCCTTGGTTTCTTGCATGCAAGTTCATCTCTATCCCCACCGATCTCCCTTCCATTATCCATGAATTAAGGGAAAAAATAAAGCACATTAACCCTTATAATAAGAATATCCATATTTGAGTGGAAATTCTTTTTCTTATAATAATGGTGAGTGGAATTTCACCTCCTTAGGATATGCTTGTGACTTTGAAAGGCTTTAATCTCATCTACACACATCTGAATCCAACCATTTTAATTTTGGTTGAAGGCCCTTTTTTTAATACATTCATTTTTGCCCTAAATTGAATTAGGGTTTCACTTAGGATTAAATCTTGATTATTTTAATATCAAGATTCTCTCTCCTCCAACTTAATTCAAAGGAGGTGCCCCTATCATTTTCTTCACTCCACATGTTGCCAAGAAGCATTAGCGACCTTTTTGAAGTGGTAATTTGCATATTGAACCCTAGGTTTTGGGTAAATTGTACATTACACAAAAACTAGGTTTTAATGCACAAGGATTGCTTTACAAGCTTAATCTTGGTGCCCAATCTTGTGAAAACCATACCACTACATCATATTAATTCTTATGATGTCTCAACATCAGAGGAACATTTTATCATGTGCAAAATTTGCAATTTAACCCCTCAACTAGGGTAATTTGCACTTTAGTCCAAAATAAGCAAACATTGCTTCAACATTGTTCAAACATGACCAAAATTAAAATATAAGTTTCTCATGAGCCCTAATTACTTTTCCCAAGATAAGATTAAGTATCTACTCAACCTTATTAGGCAAAACATCTAGGGCTAACACATAACCCAGGTCAGGGATGTTACAATCACGATGACTCCCAGTTAGAGAAGGTCGCTCCAAAGACATTTTCGAGACATCACACATGTGAAGGAGGGAAATACATTGGACATGTAGTTGCTACACCTAGACTGGAGGATCTTGATGTCAAGTTACATCGACAGGAGGAGCATCATCAAATAGTTTTTGAATCGTAGTACAGAAGGTCAGAAATAAGGTTTTCATCCAGGATGGCTTGGCATACCAGTCAGGGGGAGCCAATAAAGTTTTAGGTGCAGACATGGAGAGAGAAGCGGCGAGGTCAAGATGCTTTTTCTCAGTTGTCTGAGAACAATGTAAAGTCAAGGGATTACTTCAATAAGACGAATGGAAACAACAAGATGTTGTAATGGTAAAGAGAATGGACCTATCACTGGTGATGATGGGATCCACGCACCACTCCAGATGACCGCTGAAGACCACATCTCGCTCATGGGTTGTTGGGGGAGATTGTTGGGATTAGAAATATAATCCAGCCCATGTCCTTGTGGGATTTGGACTTGGGAGAGGGTTGGTTTGTGCTACCAACCCTAATAAGAGTCAAATCCAAGAAGGAAAAACGATGGTTCCATATGTGCATCATGGAGTTGGACTAGGAGTGGGTCTAGGATTTGGACAAGGATTCCTATTTGCAACCACGTGAATGGAGGTCTATAAATAGAGGCCATGGGGGAGGCCATTGAGATTATCCTACCATCCACTAGTTGAGGTGTGATCCATCCAATTGTTTGTCAGTGCCTTTTATGGTAGAGGATGCCAAAGAACAAGAACAATTGGAGGAGCTCTCTTGGTTGAATAAGAGAGAGTCAGTGACTTTCCCTTGAAGCGAAGTAGTGGTTGATAGTCGGTAACACATTGGGTACACTGACAGAGCAGCTCTCTTAGTTGATAAGAGAGGTTCAATGACTTTGCCTTGAAGCAAAGTAGCAGTTGGCGGTTATAGACGCAGTGTTGCCACCGCGGCAATGGTTCGACCCAGTCAACGGTCACAATGCCATCAAGTAGTCCTCGGGAATGACAACGGCCTCGTGAGGAGATCAATTAAAGAGGGATGTTTGGTACACACTGGGTGTGATTCTTTTCTTCCCCATCTTTGTTCTCCTGTGGGGAGGGCTACCTAGATTTATGGGGTAATTAAATCCAGGCAGTGTGAGTTATAATCTTAATTACATAGTGCTTGTTGGCCGATATTGTCTTGTGGATTTTCTTTCCTTGTCTTGGGGAGAGTTTTTCACGTTAAATCTAGTTTTTCTTCTTTGGGTTTACACGCTTGTTGGTAATGCTTCCGCAACAAGTTTGTTCACATCCGGGACCGTATCGGTACAACATCCCCAACAAATGAGTCCTTTCCGGCTTCCGCCCACAAACCAAGGCCAGAGATGAGGGAACAAAAATTAGAAATTTAGCTATCTATGTCAACTCCCGTATCAGATTCCACGTATTAGTCTTTAACTGCTGATCCGCCCACCCATAGATTCCCACTGCTCTCCATTTTTCAGCCCCTGTTCCTTCATCAACCTCACAACTGCAGTGATGCTGCGAATAGGATATAATATTGAGATCGATGTCTTTCCACCACAGTCCTATCCCTCCTGCTCTGCCCACTCTATCAATGCAAATGCCCTGTGTGAAGCCACATTTTCTTTTCACCGTCTCCAAGTCCGCACCAGTAATGAGAGTCTCCATCAAGAAGACTAGATTCGGGCTTTCCCTCCAACACCAAGATCGAAGGGTGTTCACTGTGTCAGGGTTGCCCAACCCCTGACAATTCCAACTTAAGATTTTCATGGCTGTTCACGGGAATTTAATGTGTGTGCAATGAGTTCAAGTGATCGCTTCCTAAAATATCTTTTTTTCATAAAAATGGTGTGTACGTAACTAATTGGTTTGTCGTTACTCTAACTATATATCTGGAAATTTTAATAAAGACCAAGAACACAATTCAATGTAGTCACTCAATAATATAAAACAAAAAAAATCTTTATTTTGTTCGACATATTAGTAGATAGTGAAAGACCATTATTCATAGATGTAAAATCTACTATGATAATCATTCGTTTATATGAATATATGATCTCAAAACATCGAGTACGGTTCTACAATAAATAATTTCAAACAAAACAAAAAAAATTAAAATAATATAAATTTACAAACAATTAAAAGTTCCAGATAACATAGTCGAACATCTAAAAGTGTCGATGTTTTGTTAACATATCAATCTGACTATCATCTTATTAAGAGAACTAATGATACATAAAGTTGCAAATTCTAATGATCACGAGCAACCAAAATATTGGAGAATATTGACGTGACAAATAGTGTTATATTTAGTTAGTACATATTATTTCATATTGGAGAACTAGCAAATAAGAACAAAAAGGTGACTATCCCTTTTTAATGTATGAGTCATCATATTATGAAACAATGATAAAGTTATACAATGGTCATTAAAATATAGACATATAATGATAAATATAAAATTATATTTAAATTTTTTTATGTAATTATTATATATTGCTTATGATATCCAACCAAGGTTCCATAACAATATTAATATATACCGTTTAGAAAAGAAAACACTAGTGTGAATCCATGTGAATATATCATACTATTCAGAATATAAACATATCTTAGATGCATAAAATATAATTTATTTCGTTCTCAATACAATGTTCCTGAAAAGCAAAAAATAGTATTAATGATCAATGCAAATGTAAACTTATGTATGATTATAAGGTTGAATTTTAGTAACTATATCTACTATTGGTAAAGAAATATATAATATAAGGATTTGGTCCGTCTGATGTGATTAGAGTTTTGAGAGGAACTCATCTTCCATGGACTAGAGTTTAATTCATGTGCAATGATTTCAAGTGATCACCTCATAAAATGCCTTTTTTAATTCTTCGTTTTCATAAAAATGGTATGTACGTAATTGGTTTGTTGTTACTCTAACTATAATATCTGAAAATGTTAATACAGAACAAAAACACAATTCACCGTGGTCACTCAAAAATATAAAATAAATAAAAACTATATTTTTTCGACTCCTTAGAGAATAGTGAAAGACCACTAGTCGGAGATGTGAAATCTATTATGATAACCATTCGTTGGTATGAATATATAATCACAAACACTCATCATGATGCTACAATAAATAACTTTAAACGAAACAAAAAAACCCTAAAATAATATAAATTTCCAAATAATTAAAATTCTAAATAACATAATTGAACATCTAAAAGTGTAGATGTTTTGTTAACATATAATCGAATATCATCTTATTAATAGAACTAATTAGACCTAAAGTTGCAAATTTTCATGAACACCAACAATGAGAGTCTTTAACGTGATAAATAGTGTTATATTTGGATAGTACATATTATTTAATTATGGAAAACAAGCAAATAAGAGCAAGGTGAATATCCTTTTCAAATACATGAATTGTAATAATGGTTAAGAAATACACATAATGGCCTAATACTATGTTTAAATTGTGATTTCGATGCTTCCTAAATTAATATATTATCAAATACATGATACATACTATTATTACAAAATATCACTTACAACAATAAGTTATAAGTGTCGACTGTGCAAGTTATAAACAAAGATGATGAACTGATATCTTGTTGTTATTTCGTTAATATTTCTTTAGTCTCATTTAGTTGCCACTGCAGAAAAGAACACATGGAAGCACATTCAGACTGAGTGGAATTTTTTTTCCAGAAGATATTAGTGTATGTCTAGAATGAAACCCTTTTATGTACATATGATAATGCTCATATTATATTTTACAATTAGTATTCTATTTATATATTCAATTAAATATATTGCATCTTTACTTAATTTTACGGTTGCTAATTATTTCTATGTACATAATATATTTTAAGGAAATTCGTCACATGGTGTCATAGTTTATAAAAAATTATTAGGAAAATGTGTCCGAGGCTGAGATATATTGTACAATGAGTCCAGGTAGAGGAAGCATCGTCCCCAAAAAAGTGACATTTTGATAATTTCTTTACAATTATAACAAATTGAATATTCAAATAAAAAACAAAATATACTATTTTTTGTATTTTTTATAAGAGTGGAGAGGAACCACTACGATCATTTTGTACCACAAAAACAACAAAGTTTGATGGCTTGTGACATCAAATATAATTAATAGGCCAATGCTATAATAGTGCATATCCCGTACACGAGCCGGGATTTGCTGTTACCGAATTTGTAAGGAGCATGCTATTTCTATTGTTATCCATTAACACGTGTCCGTGCCCATCGGAAGGTAGGGTGGGGGTTTTGTGCATGTAATACGTGGAGTGATCTTAAGTTAGGTACAGTGTGTTCTGTTTTTAACTAGTAACAACAAATCCTAAACGCCCGTACACGGCTACGCGCCCATCAACGAAAACTTGATGGTCCATGAAATGTCACTTTTATTTTGGGAATGGTGTTCATTTTGTGTGCCATCATTTGTAGACTAAAATTTATATTATGTGTATCCTAATGAATTATATATGAAATTTCCTACTGGTCCTCCTACCTCCCATCCAATTAAGAAGAAGTGTAATAAACCTTGTGCTCATTACTTTTCTTGGAAATGTGTAATTCCGATCACATAATTTGATTGATGGTTTTTCAGTCAAATGATCAAACCAAGTTTTTTCGTATATCAATCTTAGATTATTCATGTGGGCAGAGACATCCAAATATTCACTGTAACACAGTGATTTGATGTTTATGTTTAAGTTGATCATTTTTACTTGATTGGCCCAGATGGTATTAACTAATACCTCAAGATTCATTTTAGTTGAACCCTTGATGGAACATATGGTAAATGTGATGATATAGATGATATTGTACAAAAATAAAAACTTTTTGGAACTCCTTCAGAAATTTAGGAAAAGCTGCATGAAGATATGAGGTGAGGTAGGAGTATAACATGATTATTATTTTTGCATACTAGAGATGCTACTCATGCTATAAACCACTAACCAATGATACAACATGGTCTCTACTGTCCATGAAAGCAGTTTACATGGATGATGACGTTGAAAAGAATACAAGCTTCAAAGGTTCCATTTCACAACATTTTGAAAAGAGGTACATAGGATGTGAACAAGTGCGAGCAAGTAAAAGCTTGGAAGGGCAATACCAATACGCCTTGAAAGGCTTGTATAGGATATAGGTCTGGACTATTTAAGCTACAAACAGGTTACAACTGAATACTAATGTTGTAGTTGGATATTTCTAGCATTTTGTGGTCAATAATATTCAGAGATAAAGAATGTCCCTCCTTCTAAATCACATGTGAAATTATTAGTTGGATGAGATATTGTATTCCTTGTTCGAAATCGGGGAGTGGTGCTTTTTTCCTAATTAAGCCTCGTTTCTATTGCATTTGTGGTGCATGTTTATATTTGCATGTGTAGTAAGATATTGAGCAAGGATAACATTGTAATGCCTTTTTTCCCCTCTTGCATACAGGATGGATAGATAATCCATTTGTCTGGAAGAAAATGCAATAGGAAAGGAGAACAAGAGAACTTTTTCGGCTATTCAAAGTCTTGGAGGTGTGACAGTTCCCAACCACGCACGCTTCCCTTCCTCGAACTTCACCCCATCTTCCCCTTCCCACAGTATTTATCTCCCCGATCACGTAAGCCACGACGAAAGACAACGGTCACCTTTCATTTTGCCCTGTTGTTCCACCAACGGCTATTCAAATTCAAAGCGCGGGCCGTGTTTTTTTTTTTTGGATCTGCATGGGCCGAAGTCTACCCCCTCTCCAAATAGGTGTCAGAGCCCGGATGACCAAAGAGGTTGGTAAATACAGCTGACCCGAGCGGGCCGTGTTGTCAACCGGTGATAAGCGGTTAAAACGATAGATGTACTATGTAGATTTTTTTTTGAAGGCAAACCGAGTTTGCGCGTGTAGATTAGTAGTTGATTGTTTGAAAGCACCCCTCCCGTCTAGCTAAGACTCAACATAAACTTGCTACCATATTAAAAAGGAAAATGATATAGAGCCCATTTATGAGCCCAGAAATTGGACCCGGTTTGTTTGTATCCCCCGAAGCGTATTACGCAAGCCTCGCATCTCCCGAGATACAACCCACTTGTCAACTTGCCGGTTTGTCCAGTTCTTTGCCCACACCTCTCTGTGCTAGGCGACGATGCTTTCCCAATTTGATTTATCTCCTGATTCTCCCCCCCCCCCAATTTCGATGGAGAAGAAGCTATTCTCTTCCTGACCATATCATCACCGAAGGGATCAACGGGAATATCGTCTCAGCTTTGGGTTGACGACGATACCATCTCAAAGGACAGACACAACGACAACGATAGCAGAATCAAGCGATGCGGCGGCAGACAAGCAAGGCTCGCCGGAACAAACTTGCCTTGGTACGCCATACTCAGCGCAACAAACATCTCCGGTGGCGGAAAAGCAGGAGCCGGCGGAACAGACTGGAGATCATCCGGCGAATACAACAAGAGGAAGAAAGGTAGGTTTTTGTACCACTACACAAGTTGTTTATCGCCAGGCCAGTACCCCCAGTAACTCTAATCCGGCATTTTTTCATAGAGCGGTTTGCATTTGACAATTTCCAGTTCATTTTCTAATGAATTGTATGCCCTCTAATACATGTAATGTTTGATCAGGAAGCAATGGTTGGTTATCCACTAAACAAACTCACACATGTTTGAGATGTAAGCAACAGAGCATTACAACTCTATAATCTCTTCATTAATAGAAACTAGAAATCACAAAGAAATACGTGATCGGAGCATGAACATAACCACATCCCAGATACGATATGGTTGTTACCAATTCTCATTTTGTAACCAAACATGATTATCGAGAAGTTATGTAACAGATGCATAAAAACCTATTTTGTTACCACTAAATAATGATCCAAGTAAACTGTAATGCTAATTCATTTGGTCATTACTCGAGCATTATAAATTTTTCTCCAACATAGTTAACCACTTGATAACAATCTCTTGTGACCACAATATGTTACACAATGAAAACACTTTGTTGTGTGTTACTCTCAACCACATTTGATTGTTATCTGAACAATAACATAACAACATCCAAAACACGTTGTGGCTGTTATCAATTAGAGCTCGCAACCAAACATGTTTATCGAGAAGTTATGAAACAGTTGTACACAAAACTGATTTGTTACCAACAAATTCAGAATTTAAGTACACCGTAATGGTCATCCATTTGGTCGTTACACATAAATATCTAATTCTCCTCCAACATCCAAAACCACATGATAACAATCTCCTTTAACAACGCCCATAGTTTGTTACATAACAAAAAACAATTCTTCAATTGGTTATTGTCCCACGAGTATTGATTGTTATCTAAGTACTAATTACCCCCCCAGTCATTTGTTATAGTGTGTGTTATACCAACCACTTAATAACTAACTATTATGATAACAACTTCACATTCTGTCTATTATGCGACGTGACACATTTATTATAGTTAACAATATATGTTGTGTTAGTCTTGCTGCAGTGGCTTGGCTAACAACAGTTTTCCCATGTTAGTCTTAAATTGAGCACATAACAACTGGATACACATTTTTCACCCCAATCATTTGAATTTGTTGTGTTTGTTTCAATGTAGTAATAGCACACCCCCAATAATGTCTGGTTTACGGTTCAAAACTAATTACTGTTGTGTTTGTGGAACATAACACAACCTAATCCTGCTACTAATCATTCATTCACACATACCACTGGGATGTGTAACATATCTGGCTGACAGCAAATCTATTCACACTAACATCCTTTTTGGGAACCAAGTCAACCAATTCAATAATCTGGTTTATAGTGTTTCTATTCACACTGATATGTATTCATAATTGTGTGTATCCACAACAATCACATTACCCTCTACATGTTCGTCTTCATGCTCATTTCTGTTTACCCAGATCTTATATTCCATTTGTGTTTTAATGTTTCAACTAGGCTACAGAAGTAATTGATGTAGATCTGAATGAAGTCCCCCGTCAGAGCTATTCGCATTGCACGGTTGTTATTGATGTGGATCTGAATGAAGATGTATTCTTATCAGAACCAGCTTGGGTTGTTATGGATGAATCTCAGCATGACTTGTCACCAGAAACAACTACTGGCCATTCAGGAACATCAAACTCAGAATCACAAATACCATCTTCTATACATGTTCCAACTACTTCATCAGGAGTGGGAGTGCCTCTGGTTGGGATTATATTCGGTTCAACCGACCAAGCAAGACAATTCTACGAGATATACGCAGATACAACTGGGTTTGGTATCAAAACATCACATTCTTCCAAGGAACGAAATGATAAATCAGTTGCAAGGGTCACATTCACATGTGTCAAGGGAGGACAACCACCAAACAAATGCAAGGATACATTATATAGATACAAGCCAATTGCACAAACAGGATGCCCTAGCTATATTAAGTTGAAACACACTTTCACAGGAGAATATCAGATCTCCCATGTACAACTCAGCCACAATCACCCGATGCTGTAGTAAGATATGATGAGGTTATTACCCTCCAAGAGGCAAATATCGATATCCATACAACGGCGAATTGACTAGAATGATGCAACTAGCATTGGGGCAGCGAATACCATGAGTTCTTTAGTAACAGAAGCAGGAGGGTATGATGGTCTTACATTCACACAGAAGGACCTTAACAACTATCTCCTAAATTCTCGGAAGCTACGTTTAGGTGAAGGCGATGCAATTGCGATACAAGCATACTTTGTAAGGATGCAGAAGAGTGATCCAGAGTTCTTCTATGTGTTAGATTTGAACGATGAAGGCATTCTCAGAAATGTTTTTTGGGCTGACACAAGATTTCGGATGGCATACAAATATTTTGGGGACGTTGTTACATTCGATACAACATATCTGACCAACATGTATGAGATGTCATTTGCACCATTTGTCGGAGTTTACCATCATGGCCAATCTACTCGGTTGGGGTGTGGGCTACTGTGTGAAGAAACAACGGAGAATTATGTGTGGATGTTTACAACATGGCTGCGATGCATGGGTAACCCATCACCTCTGCATTTTGTTCCTTACATAATGATATCCATGATATTCTTTTTCTGTAGTACATGCTGCATCGAATTGTTATCGATTGGCTATTGAATGTGGGTTTCAGTTCACATCCTTTCTACCTGCACATTGGTGTTTGAAATTGTAATGTTTTCTTGAACAATGGCATTCACTATTTTAATGGTTACTGCAGTACATGTTGGTTCTAATTAGTGGCATATATAATGTTTTTCCTTGCAATTCATTTTTTATGTTTGTTTTGGGCCAGATGTATCCAAACAATTCATTAACATCAGTAGTAGATAAAAACTATAATTTAGTTTACACAAAACATCTTCACAAATAACATGTACCACCACTTATATCTATGCTCAGCTTGTACTATTTACTGAAGTACCTCTGCCTTTTGTTCCTTATAGAATGATATCCATGATATTCTTTTTTTGTAGTACATGATATTCTTTTTACCTACACATTGGTTTTTGAAATTGTAATGTTTTCTTGAACAATGACATTCACTATTTTTACGGTTATTGTTGTACATGTTGGTTCTAATTAGTGGCATATATAATGTTTTCCCTGCAATTCATTTTTGTATTTAGTTGCGGGGCAGATGTAACAAAACAATTCATTAACAGTTGCATCAGATAAGAAACTAGAATTCAGTTTACACGAAACATCATCACAAATAACATGTACCACAACTTATATCTATGCTCAACTTGCACTATTTACTGAAGTACCATATCCTGATTTGTTCTAGGTAATTGGTTATTGTCTTGTTTGCATTCACATTATACCGTGTACCAGTTAACGTATATTCACATGATTTGTGTTGAGATATTCACTTATTATAACACGATTCACACTGGATGACATTCAATACCCCCCTCCCCCAACTCTTCAGTTGTGTTGCACTGTAATCCATTTCCTACATGAAACCTCAGTGACAAAATTAGCAATCCACAGGAACTCCACCAAAAGGTATTGTAATTGATCAAGATCAATCAATAATTAATGGGATCCAAGAAGTTTTACCTGATGTTAGTCACATGCTATGTCTATGGCACATAATGAGGAAATTACCTAAAAATTTGGGAAAAGATTCCACTACTTCCAACCTTATCCGTAATGCAGTATATGAGAGACCATCAATAGAGGCGTATGAATAGAACTGGGCAGCTGCAATTCAGACTAGCAAGGTAAATCAAGATGGTTGGCTTTTGAGAATGTATCAAATATGACACATGTGGGTCCCTACGTACATTGATGACTTCTTTTGGGCTGACATGACAACAACTCAGTGTAGTGAATCAATTAATTCGTTCTTTGATCGTTATGTTAACTCAAAGACATCTCTGAAACAGTTTGTTAACCAATACAAAGTTGCACAGGAGGCAAGGATCGAAATAGAGAGGAAATATTATTATGATGATCTGGATAAACTTGTTCAGCTAAGGTCCAAGTTTCAGATTGAAGTTGATGCATGATTGATGTACACATAGGCTATATTCAAGAAATTTCAAATAGAACTACAACGTATGATGTATTGTGATGTACTACTGCTGAACAAAGTTGATTCGTTGTCTACATTTTTAGTTAAGGAACAACACAGGGTTTGTTTACCAGATGATGAATCTGTTTTACTTGAAAACAAGTTCATTGTCACGCACGAATCTGTCCAGAACAATTTGTTATGCAGTTGTCGGTCATTTGAGTGCGAGGGGATAATGTGCAAGCACTCGTTGTGCATCCTTACTCGCAACTGTAGGATAGATAAACTGCCAATGTAGTATGTGCTCGACAGATGGAAGAAGGACATTGTACGAGATTATGGAAACAACCCAAACAACATTCCTTTCTTCACAAAATCTATAGAAAGAGCCAATGTTGTCTCCAACATTTGTCAATGTTTCATAGAGATGTCACGTGTTTCATATAAGCAGTACAAGGTTGTTAAGAATGCACTAAACACACCAATTCAGACATGTAAAAAGGCCCAACTGATCGAATCCATTGTGAGCTCTAATTTTTTCCCGCCATCTTTATATTAGTGATTTATTCTTCTTTTTTAATCAAGTACATGATGAATCAACATGCTACATACTCGCTATTGTATTTTAATTCGATGTAACCTCCTTTTCGTGGGTGAATAATTTTTTAGTACCCCAATCATATTCACTATTCTCTGTTACTGCAGTACATGCTGAATCTAGTTAGTTAAATGTATATTGTTTTGTGTTCATTCCATGTTAGTATATTTGGAGCGGATCAGTTGTTGTACTCACTATTAAACATTCACATAGATGCGGATCAGTTGTTGTTAGTATATTTGATGTGGATCAGTTGTTGTATATTCTTTTTTAATTACTTACATGATGAATCGACATGCTACATACTCGCTATTGTATTTTAATTCGATGTAACCTCCTTTTTGTGGATGAATAATTTTTTGAGTGCCACAATCATATTCACTATTTTCTGTTACTGCTGTACATGTTGAATCTAGTTAGTTAACAGTATATTGTTATGTGTGCATTCCATGTTAGTATATTTGATGTGGATCAGTTTTTGTACTCACTATTAAGTTACTTTATCAGTTCTACAAGTATACATATAATTTGATGAGTCATGTACAGTTATTCGCACATTACAATGAGGAGCAGTATACAGATATTACGATGAGTTATGTAGAGAATTTGACCATTTATATCGTCACTTCTTGATACAAAAACCAGTACCTCATGAATCCAGTGTTAGCTCATTTAAGAAATATATTTCCCTTGTTCATGCACATAATTGTTTATAGGATTTTACCTGTGCACACATTTGTTTCACATTATTGGAATACTTGTATAAGTTAGGATCACTACACATGTACCAATAATATTGACATTTCAATGCAGGACCAAACAACAAAACCATCGGTTGTTCCTACAATCAAGGATCCTCTCACAACCAGAAAGGTTGGAAGACCACCATCCTTGCGGAAAAAGGGATGGCAGGAAATGAACTCAACAAAAAACACCACAGCAAGAAAGTACAATAAGAAAAAACCTACTCCAGTAGCCACAAAGGATGGCCAAATCCCAGCAAGACAAATCCCAAAGCATCAACAGCAAAGGTGGACACCCCATAGTAACATGAATGATATCTACAACCCTGCAAATAGAGGTTTCACCACATATAATAGTATCCATGCCGAACACATGTCTAGCCAAAGTTGCAACATCTCATCTCCCACAACACCATGTCAATATATGCAGTCTGTAGTGGGTAGTAACCAAAGGAGTTTTTACACAAGCGCTCAAGCAAAAAATCTCTCAACAACCACTACCAATCTGCAACATTTAGATCTAGCATCGGAGAAACTTACAACATACCATCTCCTCTTGCTGCAGCATGGTTATGCTTCACTACCCACGGAGAATAGATCTATTTTCATACTAATATACATCTTTTGTCATCTTTTTTGGGAAAACACATGTACATCTTTGTAGTACAACTTCCTACATGAAGAATACATATGTACAGACATGTCAACCCGTTAATATATTTTTGTATCTCGAGCCAGGTGTTTCACAAATTGTTGAGTGCAGTATGCCACATTAGTATTGCTGCAATATACATGTTATTCAACTCTGAATGAATGCAGTTCACTCTAAGTAACTGTAGGCAAACCACATGTACATCTTTGTAGTGCAACTTCCTACATGAAGAATACATATGTACAGGCATGTCAACCCGTTAATATATTTTTGTATCTGGAGCCAGGTGTTTCACAAATTGTTGAGTGCATTATGCCATATCAGTACTGCTGCAATGTACATGTTATACCACTCTGAATAAATACATGTTGCTACCAAGACTAAAAGACTTAGCCTTAGGATCGTGCCTTTCTATCATACACTTGATTACATACATGTCAAATGCTCTAGGAAAGTTCAATGACATGAAATGACCAAATGTTGTTGAGATAAGCAGCTACTTGTACTGGTCATTCGCCATACCCAACACTATATTAAATTTCTGGTATGAGCAGCGCATTGTGAGGCTTGTGGTCTTCTTCCCTTTACCAACAAATGTAGTTCATTCTATTACAGAAAAAATAAATTTTCATCCGAATGTTCACTAGAAGACAGTTAAACAACTAAAAACCATTATTTAGATCCCCCAGATAGCCTACAACAACTGATGCAACGTTGGTTGTGTTTCTTGATATTATGATGTGTATGAATATATTGTTACATTGTTAAACACACTTCCACATGAAAAACCACATCCAACACTTATTCCTCTCTATTTTCCCCGCATAAAGGCGCAATGTTCATATGAAGGTCATTTTCCACATACGACAATCTATATACTAGGAATCAACTTCTGTTGTTATCCATGACAACCGACATTGGTCAACAATGACTCAACTTCTGTTGCCATCCATAACAACTGCTTTTGGATGACAACTGTCATAACCAATTCATTTTATACCACTTACAACCAATTGATACACCACGATACAACCGCGCTTTGTCACATATGGAATATGCATGTAAACGTAAAGCATAGTTGTTGACTACTACATTCCATCTGGTCTCCAACAAACTACAACATTCCATCTAGTCTCCAAACCACATTGCTACCAATGCGCCTGTACAACCTTCACCTCGGACCAACTTAGAATGTGTTGTTCAACATAACACATAGTTGTTGACTACACACATCATTCACGAGTTCAATTGTATCCAATTAATTCAACCACATCCACTCCTAACACGTGATTTCTCCACAAATGACTTAGTTCACAATGCCATGTCAGTATTAATCTTTACACAAGTACATGATTAACAAAATTGGCATGTCCTATACTAACAAGAATTACAGCCACTTGTCCAGCAAAACACAATTACACAACACAAATACAAACCACTCTTTTTCCATCCTACCAATGCTGATCGTTTTTATTTTAATTACATAATATACTGTTAAATAATACTTCACTTTAACAAGCACATGCATTGGTTATTCGTTTTTTTTCATTTAAGTTCAAACTTTATCTAATGGTCATTCCTTCCCATATGCTCCTTGTTAACATCCCCGCTATATAATAGGTTTCATAATCTATTACCATCCACATGTCGATTCACACCTAACTGATGGTTTATACTAGCAACAGACTTCAAGTGTTATATCATAACAAGCCCAACCAATTCAAATAAGCAATACACAACACCCTTGTCTTGGACCAACTGAAAGGTGACATAAGATCACCCACATCTGGACATACCGCCCTTCAACAAACCATCTTCAATGTGGTGTCCTCCATGACATTTTCTTATTGTTACACTAAACACATAGCAGAAAATCCAACTAGGTGGATAACTTGCAATATCCCTGTGTAGTTTTGTTTATGGTCCATTGAACAAGTGGATAACCAGTGATACACATAGAGTATCAAATAAAATAACAATATCATTTAGAGGCAGTACTTCATTTTCACACCCCATAAAATATCAGCGAGAAAAGAACAATGTTTCGTTAACTAAATACTGAATCTTCATAATATACTAAATTAAGGTTAGGGCCAATGCCATGTTTTAGGACATTAACATGTTTTTCAAAAAATCACCCCCCACACTGTCGGATGTTGCAGAATGTTCAGTAATCATTGCAACAAACCAGGAAGCCCCGACATACATATAACAACACAACAGGTACAAGCATAGAATTGAATCAACAAAATCCAGTTTTATTCTCTCAGTTTAGATCGCCCCTTCATTTGTATACTCCTTCATATGTAGTATAAGCATAGCATTGATCCCTCGCAGGTGATGTACTAGTTCAGCGTAAGACTCTTCTGTCTTCTGACCTTCACATATGCATTCCATCCACCGCATAACATACACCCCACAGTCGTTTGTTCCAGCAGGTTGCTACACTGCCTTGTTATCGAACAAGATCTTCCAGCCTTCTTTAGATATGTCTCTTATCTTGCTCACAAGGCTTTTGATTGCTGGTGCCTGTATTTGCAATCAGTTATACACTATATTTAAACTGATATATTGCCCAGAAACATGGTCTGTAACAAGCCATGAACAACATATATTTACCAAGGTCACAGCATCATTGTCATATGGATGGCTCATCGCTGGCCGGTTATATCTCCTCACTGGGTGTAGGATGTTGTACTGAAATATCTTTTTGTATTCGTATGAAGCCACTAGCAAGTGCCAGTGTTGCGAGCTGATAATTGGAAGAAGTATTACATTTGCATACTTGATGTCTTCCCTTTTCTCGTAACAATACTTCCGCATCAGTGGTGCATTCTTCATCTTTATTGCATGGGTCATTGTGGTGTTGAAAATGAACACCCTCCACCCCCACTTGTTTCCATATTCCTTTCGTATGACTTCACTCCAGCCATCTATTATCTCTTACAACCATGAAGCAGAGCCAAGTCAATTATGGTGGTCAACAAATCAGTAGTTATACCATTTAATGCGACAACTAAATGTAACAATCTTTACATAACAAAAGTCACAGTCGTCCTACTACTTATAGTTTAGTATAGGTCGTGTTTAATAAAACAAAAGACATTAAACTTAAATTCAGCAAATAATTGTATACTATTAGTCCAAGCCTAGACGATCCACCTATAGCAGACTCGGTATCATTTACAACTGGAACTAACAATTAGTAGAAACATCATTAACCATAGAATTCTATTTGGGTTGCAACAATACTACCCTTCAGTACGTCACACGTTAGAACACACTCTCACCACTCCAACACTCATTGTAGGAAACTATCACAAACCATTCAAAGCAACACACAACTACAATTGTATCATCACACTAGACGCACACATCTTTAACTGTACTACAATTGCAAGCAATCCTTTTAAGGTTTATTCATAGCAACAGATGATGTAAGGGCACAAAACATTAATGACACCCTTAACGGCGACCATACCTAGTTCGTGATGTTACCACCCCTTTTCAACATATCTCTAAAATCCTGATGCAAGATACAAGCATTCTCAGATCTGAAAATAACATCATCTGCACTCTTGTCCTTGCTGGTAAGCTGCCAAAAAATAAACACTCATCAATTATGCTTGGTAGAGATTAAAAGGTACAACCTCATTATAGAAAGTCACTAATTTACATACCCTTTTCAGTAACAAAATATCTGTCTTGTTGTTAAATCTTGTTGCCTCCTCATCCCAGTTTGCCATCTCATCGATCTTGATCTTTTTGGCAGGAGACATTAGCTTCATCTTACATTCTTGGTGTTCACCTTTGATTCTCCTAACTAATGAACTAGGGCTCTTCGTAGTCGTTATCGGCTTCGTTGGTTCCTCTATGCTACCCTCGCATGTAACTGTATCGACCATGTCTTTTACAGGGTTCTGCCATCAAACAACACAATATAAACATTCACACAATGAATATACAACCACAATATAAGTCGTTGTAGCCTCACCTTTTCATCGCCCCTATCTCCATCAATGAAAATCCACTCTGGCATTTCCACTGCCTTTGCCTTACCTCTGTTTGTTACAACCATAGAGATTAAAGTTTGTGTGCTCCCTTCACTAAGGATCTTTTCAATGTGGTCATCAATGCCCGTCTCCTTCCACCAATCCTCAACCTACACAACATAAAAAATTATTCATTATAGTTTCATATACACTAATCTTAACAGGGACCAATAAAGTTCACATATTCGATCCCACATATACCTTCTTCCCTCCACTACTAGCTTGTCCATGCCCCACAATTGTCACGCTTTCCTGAGGGAGTCGACTCAGCATAGGGGCCTTGCACGGGATTGGCATGACGTAACCAGCTTTTTCATCAGTAATGTTCTACTCCTAATTATTTCATTGCAACATTTAAATGAGAAAAAAATCATTAACTTGTCTAACATTATTATGAGACAGTACATATGGACGACCTACCCGCCCATGGCCGTTAGGATTTGCTACAACAGAGGTGACGTCAAGCATTGTTGTTGTTTTCTTTCCAGGGGTTGATTTAACAAGTCTTGGCATTGCTATTCTCCTGCAACCAGGAAGAACAGGTTTGCCCTGCAAAAATTTAACCAGAACATGTTCAACTACTCATTTCATCATGGGTCACTACTGTAACAGGTATGTATATGGCATATTGACGAGACAATCAAAAGTGCATAATCTGTTGAGTGTTGAACCCATGAACCAAAACCCAAACAAACCATTGCACGATTTCCAGTCACGGTAGGCGTAACATACCAAATCTACAAGTGGAAAAAAACCATATGCATAACTAGGTCATATTGGAAAAGAAATCCGTCAACAAAAAAAGATAACAGTAACAAGAGTATATGAAATGGTTGTTTCATATTTTACTATTTTTGCTACGCTCGACCGACTCACGGTTGGTAGGGCAATGCCCTGCCCACTACTACTTTGCACAAGCCCAGGTGTTACGTAACCAGCCTGTTGTCACACCAATTATAATGTTGCATAGCATGATATACTACATATACTACTACCCGTACGGTGAAACACACGGTACTAACCTCAGTTTCCCTTCTACTGGCAGACCTTGTCACTGAGCGCCTACTAACAATTTCGACACCCTGCATGTAATATGTCTAAAAATCAGTGTATGATTCAACATAACCAAAAACGTTGACCAACATGTATTTTGTTTCAATGTTGAAAATGAAACCCTACCCCAACAATCCAACAAAATGTATCACTCTTCCCCACCCCATGCATGGTAGGCGTATCATAACAGATCTGTAATTTGAGACAACCATTTACAACAAAACTTTATTTATAAGCAAACAACTAAATAGAGTACAACGTTACAGTTGTACACATGGGACGTTGCTTATGTATTTACCGTATTAGCGACACTCCCCTTACTCATTCCTGACAGGGTGTCGACCTGCCCATTAGTATGATGCACCTTGCCAGGTGTTTCGTAACAAACCTACAATAGTATCATTAATCATTACCTACTCTAATAGAATTCAAACACCACTCACATGGATCGAGTCATATGACATGTACCTCAGTAGCCTTTTTACTGGCAGACCTTGTTACTGAACGCCTACCAATAGCTTTGCTAACCTGCACACAATATATTGATTATGTAAAAAAATAGCACAGTCTCCAGTTTCAATGACATGACCTAAATGAAGATGTTGAATGAAGAATAAACCTATCAAACTTTATCCATAACAACAAAAGCAACAACACTAGCATAACGACCATACTACCATAACAACCATACATACGAATGGGAAACCAATACCGTACAAATCGGTAATTTCCTAGTACCATCATTATCTGGCATCCCCTTTTCAACATCCTCTCCATTTTTTGCACAATCTGGTGTGTCGTACTATATCTTCGTTACATAAAAACAAGACAATAGAATACCCCAATATCAAGAAGTCTATAAAACATTTTTGTGATCAGAACTGTAATATTGCCATAGATTTGTTAAACTCACTATCTTTGCTATACTCCACTTCCTCTTTAGTTTTGGTGTATTCTTACTAGTCCCTGCACTAGTAATAACCAATGGGTTGTCCATTGCCAAAACACCCTTTATAGAGAGACAGTGGAAAGTCACACAAAACATTAACTCACATCATCTACATGACATATAAAGGGCTCTTTTATCATTTTCCTACACAAAGACATTTTTTTAAACGATTACCACACCTTTTTTGTTCTCGACCTTGTCACATATAGACTTCCAACGGAGTCATCTACCTGCATGACAACAATACCATATCTTATACACTACCGAAATTATAAAGGAACTACCATGGTTATCTAATACCCCATTAAATGTAATCAAACACTTCAACACATAAGATGAGAAGTACTATTTTATCAGATTGAACTTCCAATACTATAAAGAGCATAAAACCTTTGCATTCTGTCACTTTTCTTGCTTGTCATCATCCACATCTATCGTTGCTGGAATCTTACGCAGGCACATTCGCTTCCTCGCGTCACTAACAACCCCCTCACTTCGACAACCATCAACTGATACATCTTGATCTACAGGAGTATCATTCATCCTGCCCGATATGGCATGACCCTATGTTCAAAAAGTGTGAAAAATCAAATGGGAACACACATATAAAAAAAAATATTTGATAAAGACTTTATCACAATACAACGTGGCTGTACAAACAAATTTCACATTGTAACAGAGGTGCAAATGCAATATGTGTGCAACATACAAAGTCCGTTAAGCAAGTTGCCATGATATGCCCGCCAACCACTCTTGATTTGGTTTCCTTGGATGTGGCAAGAGTGCTGCCTACAACAGAACAAGAAGCAATGACACATGCTCCGTTGACATCCTACAATGCATACTATCATTTGTTTACTGAATTTACCAAAGATATTAGCTTAGAATGACGAACTAAATCAAGCTCACGTCAAGTTCCTTGAAGTGGGAACTTGGATCATTTGCTATCTTGTTTCCTACCCCACCACACAGATCCTCACTTGAAGCAAGCAACCTTCTTGGTGTGGATCTTGTGATTTGGGTCTACAGTACAACACAACTCATTACATCACACAAGGCACAATCTTCTTATCAATTTACACCAATAGATAAGAACACACTACGGTACCTTGATAGGTGTTGACAAATCAATGACTGGAACATCAATGACAACATTTCCAACCGGCACGTCTCTACAACTGTAAGTGATACTATTATATTTATGAGAAACCGTGCAATGTTACCAAGCAATTGGTGCCCATACCTTGTTCTTGTTGTTCCCTCGTAGTTTTGATAGACTAATTCAGTCAACCATGTCTACATTTTCCTGAAGACTAATAATATCCATTAGTAGTTATTGTTAATCAAAACATTCAATTCAAATTAACGAATGTGAATGTGATGTCGGACATTTGTTCTGACAAGTTCTGTATAACAAGGTAACAGATCGACTTACCACACAGATGCCGACTGAACTTTGAAACCTATCGTCCATGTCACATCCGACCCCACCATTCTTCTGTTGCATAGCATCATTTGCAGCGGTCAACATCCAAATATGTGTACCAGTATATTACTAATAAAGGTTGAACGAACATCTATTCCTACACATACCTTTGCAATACCTCCATCAACTTCACATTCAGAAACCTCTTTGGTTGTTTCATCACCTTTCTGAACCAGTTCATTCCGTTACAACGATCAAAATTTGTTTATCACAACCAGCTACTAGGTTCTTGTAAAATACAAAAATTAGTCTTTCAGACCCCAATCCCCTCAAAACATTACATTATTTTCATAATCTGTTGCACCTACATCCAAACATTTTTCTTTGTCCTGATCCATCATGCCTTGTGTTATATCCACAACAGAATTAACCTGCATCGAAAACAATTAACTCCAACATAAATTTTATTACGAACACAACATACACTCTCAAATGTATTCCTGGACCAACATATTACATTAATATTGAGTGCTTGTTATAACAAGATAACTAGACATCAGTTAGCGTATAACAAACATCACGTTTGAATCCGTTTTACCTCTTCCCCGTGTCTGCCATTGTCTGCACCTGCAGACACGTCATTACCCACACTGCCTCCAAGTGTTGTCTCAGATACTTGCCTAGACTCCAACTCCATACGAATGACCTCATTCTCGCACACTTTTGCATGGTGTGCTACCTTCATCAACCTGTACATCCTGCGAAACCTTCTTAGTCATTTCTCCAGTAATGCAACCTCATTCCTATTCTCGTTATTGCTTGTGTCTCCCTTATTCTTGAACTTCAGGTTCTTTAATTTCAAGTTTGCACTGACAAGATGCATATATATTGTATAACATTACGCAGCTAATCACAAGAAACCATCACATACATACCAATTAACATCTACGTCCAACACTAAAACAACAAACCATGTAACATATATAATAAAAATACATCAAAGAAAATATAATGCTGAGTTACCTCTCATTCAACTACAGAAGATTCACGCTTTCTGCCACCTGACCTCGCCTTTTTCATCACACTCACCGTGGCTGCTATATAATCTTTCACTAAATTTTCCGATCTGATTATTCTAACTGACATGTCATTCACAACCAACCAGGCACTCATCCTATTTTTGTAGTCCCAATAGTTTGCCAAAGGGAAGGCACTAGGTTTGTATTTAGTACTCACACTAGTGACCAATATGAACCATACCATCAAAAGGAATGAACAACCCTTCAAGTAACCCTTATTCCCCATCTCCTTCATTCCGACATGTAAATACTCAAAGACAGACTCTGCCCAGTTGTACTTACCTAGCTCAGGCAGAATGTCAACATATTCCCATAGGAACATGTGGATTCCAAACCCAACATACGGGTATAGAAAGTTTTCCATCATGACAACAACCCAAATCCTCACAAAATCCTCTATGGATTCCTCATCTTCTTTGTAAAAAATCGAGGCCATCACATCCAATTCCTTTGTTATCTTCACTTCCCCTTTGAAATATTTACTATACACAACACCATTACTGGTCTGACCTTGAACCACAACCTCACCTGCATAACAAACCAAAATATTGTTCTACACACTGATGTCTATTACAGAATTTTGTATTCACTTGGTCCAACTAGAAACCAATACTAACCTTGTGTTGGGAAACCCAGGATTTGACCTACCTGTTTAGCATCAAACTTGACACGGTTGGTACCAAGACTAAAACACTTAGCCTTAGGATTGTACCTTTCTATCAGAAACTTGATTAGAGACGTGTCAAATGCTCCAGGACAGTTCAATGACATGAAATGACCAAAAGTTGTTGAGTTAAGCAGCTTCTTGTGCCGATCATTCACCATACCCAACACTATATTAAATTTATGGTATGAGCAGCGCATTGTGAGGCCTGTGGTCTTCATCCCTTTACCAACACTTGTCGATTTGTCTTCAGACATGGTTGCGTATGTGCACAAACCATCTTTTAATTAAGGGAACAATAAATAGTATGCTTCTAACATTTTTAGCAATGAGTTGTTTTGCAGTATTCATACAAAATGTAACACAACCATTGTTGATATTCATTTCATAACTATACGATACACTAAGATGGTAACACATGTTCAACAAATATATATCATTTTATCAAATAGACGTGTTGCTATATCAATCATTGCTCTTTGTTTACTGAGGATCCCAAATGTTTACCACATATCATCACATTGTTGTCATGTTGCATGAGCATACATGTCATGTCTAACAACATTGTATTGAAAATAAGCATTACTTAACACATACAAATACATCTATGCATTGTGATCTTAGCCTAAGTCTTTGAAGACAACAATTACCAAACATAGGAGATAGGGATCACGCATTCATATGCAGTTATAATAACATCATTTCATAGTACGTCACAAGATCAAATCATGTCGCATATATATACTTACCATCTTCCCCATGCGGTAGTAATTGTTGTTGGAAACCCTCTCCTTTGCAATAAAATGATGGATGCAATTTCAAAACTAAATGTTTCTTAGCACACAAGTACAGCCACGACGCTTAGTAACACAAACAAACGGTTATCAACAATCAATTTATTTGTGTCTGTCCTAGTTGTCCCACTGTTGCACATATCATTTTAGTGTTCTCTCATTGCATATACATACCTATTTGGCTAACACATGCATACCATCAATGCACTCTTCTCTTGTTACATTTAACAAAATAAAGATACAAGCAATAACATCACACTTAAAAGTTAATGTAGCGAAAATACACATCATATAACACGTACAAATACATATGTTGCAGTCAGATCCATATATATCATTTAATCAAACAGACGTGTTGCTATAACAGTTATTGCTCTTTGTTTACTGACGATCCTAAATGTTTACTACATATCATTGCATTGTTGTGGTGTTGCATGAGCATACATGTTTTTTTATTTATTCAAGGATAAAAACATTGTATTGAAAATAAACATCACTTAACACATACAAATACAGATGTTGCATTCTGGTCAATGTACGAGTGTATGAAAACACCATTTTACAGTACGCCACAATAACCAAATTGGATAGCATTAACAAAATATAGAAATTGCACATTATTATGACAGCATTTAGTAACAGTAACAAATGCAACAGCTGAAACAAATATGATAAGTTACCATCAATTTGCCTTACTCTCTCTCTACGTGCACAAAGCCCACTACATTATCAATAACAAATGTGGTATGTTGCTAGAAGATGTACACATGTATTATTTGTTACCTAAATAATAAGCACATGTATACCCCTTCGTGTCAAACTACATTCGTTACAACTAACCAAACTCTTCATGGTTGTTCTCCCTTTTCCCACTCCCCTTGTTCAGCAGCACAAACCAACATTAAACCCTTCCTCACCATTCACATTTATAGTAAAAAATTTGGTATGTTAACTACATCTTGAATTAATCCTACAATACATCACACAACCCACCTTATTAGTAGTGACAAGTTTCATATGTTGCTAGCAACTACCTACCGTTCGATAACAAATGTGTTATGTTGCTAGCAGATGCACACATCTTGAATTTGCCCTACTCTCACTTGAAATTGCCTTAATCTCACTCTACGTGCACAAAGCCCAACATTTGTTTGAAAATATTGTATTAAAAATAAACATCACTTAACACATACAAATACAGATGTTGCATTCTGGTCAATGCCTGAGTGTATGAAAACACCATTTTATAGTGCGCCACAATAACCAAATTGGATAGCAGTAACAAAATATAGAAATCGCACATTATTATCGTAGCATTTAGTAACAGTAACAAATGTGACATGTTGTTGTGCAGAAACAAATACGATAAGTTACCATCAATTTTCCTTACTCTCACTCTATGTGCACAAAGACCACTACGTTATCGATAACAAATGTGGTATGTTGCTAGTAGATGTACACATGTATTATTTGTTGCCTAAATAATAAGCGCATGTATACCCCTTCGTGTCAAACTACACCCATTACAACTAACCAAACTCTTCATGGTTGTTCTACCTTTCCCCACTCCCCTTGTTCAGTAGCACAAACCAACATTAAACCCTTCCTCACCATTCACATTTATAGTAACAATTTTGGTATGTTAACTACATCTTGAATTAATCCTACAATACATCACACAGCCCACCTTATTAGTAGTGACAAGTTTCATATGTTGCTAGCAACTACCTACCATTTGATAACAAATGCGTTATGTTGCTAGCAGATGCACACATCTTGAATTTGCCCTACTCTCACTTGAATTTTCCTTAATCTTGCTCTACGTGCACAAAGCCCAACATTTGTTATTGATAAAAAATGTGTTATGTTGCTAGCAGATGTACACATGTAATACATGTTGCCTAAAAATAAGCGTATACCCCTTTGTGACAAACTACACCCGTTACAACTAACCAAACTCTTCATGGTCATTCTAGATTTCCCCACTCCCCTTGTTCAGCAACACAAACTAATACCAAACCCTTCCTCACCATTCACATATATAGTAACAATTTTTGTATGTTAACTACATTTTGAATTAATCCTACAATACAACACACAACCCACCTTATTAGTAGTGACAAGTTTCATATGTTGCTAGCAACTACCTACCTTTCTCATCTACCCATTGCGTTAGTATTCACTTTTGCAATGTCAAAATTATATGTTGCCTAGCACATAAGCACATTCATAACACTTCATAACAAACTCAACATGTTATGTGCAACAAACGTTCCCTACTCCCATTTGTCACCACTCCACTGCTTCCATGGATCAAAGAAACCTTTAACCCTTCCTTGCCAGTTCCACTTACAATCAGATTTGTAACATCCCTTTACATAGAAGCCACCCCATTCAGAGTAACATCCCTTTACATAGCAATAACAACACATGCTTGTTCTTCCTCTACAACAACCTCCCCAAATGCATCAGCCAAACCCAAAACTAATTCACTTCCACAAGCTTACATTTTTTTCAGAGGTTATAAGGTCACATGACCCATTTCTGGTGCATGCAATAAAGGAGACATCAAAAGCAAAGAGCTAATCACCCCCAATAGAGGGGAGTACTCCAACACAGTCTAAGAAACAGAAGGGGGTGTAACCCATTCAACATGTTTGGTCGAGTTAGGGTTTCAATTTCAACAAACTAACATCTCTTTGTGGGAACAATTGTTTCTTTTTCAGGGAAGCGAGTTGTGGTGGAGGCGGAATGGTTTTACCTATGCAGCAGCAGCGGGGACTCCGATCAGACGTGGAGGTGGAAGGGTTTCACTTACTCAGCGTTTGTGATTCCCCTTTCCATATAGAACAACACCCTCTTCATGTTACTTGGTTGGCGCAGGAATGGGGAAGTTGTTGATCGGTGAAGAAGAGGGAAGGTGATGATCGGTGGCGAAGAGGGAAGGTTTTCACCTTACCTAGTAGTGTTCCCGAGTCCCCTTGCTGTAGAGAATAGCAACATCCTCTTATTACCTGGTCGGCGTGGTAAGGGGGAAGCTTTTGATAGGAAGAGATGGATGGTGATGATCGTCAGAGAAGCAGGAAGGTCTAGCTCGATGGAGGACGGATGATTGTAACCCCTAAACTAGGGAATGAGGTATGCGGGAGGAGGTATGCAGAAAGAACGATGGAATGAGGGAGTGAGCGGGAAGGGGTAGTTGAGTGAGGAGGAAGGCACACCGCTTTTCTTTGAAAATCAGAGGATGGACAACTGGGCCCATATCGAGTCCATCTCGACAAGAGAAGTGATGGGACCTTTTGGATGTATATGGTTCGGTTCTGGGATCGGGGATAGGAATGGGGATGTATAGCAAATCTCTATTAAAAATTAGACATCTCAACAAAAAGCAAGTCACAGTAAACTATTGATTTCTTTTGTTTTATTACGAAACATCATAATCTAGCTACATGACACCCCAAACATACAAACAAACCAATGGTAAGAAGGTGACACCTCACTCCATGTCCAACATGTTTGGGAGTGCCATTCCGGCTTATATCATGTGATCTCACTTAGAATTAATATTCTTATATCGTGGTTGGAGTGAAGTTGATAAATGCCAAGACGAACTCTTTCCAACCCGCCATGAGGATCACGACCCTGCACATATAAAAAATGAGAAACCATGAGGGAGGTGAGCTTTATATATATATATAGAAAATCTAGAGGCATCGGTGTTTTCTACCTTGCAATAAAGAATCAATCCAAGTATCCTTCCTAGAGTAGCAGAGACAAACATTTGAGTGACCATTTTATACTGCAAAAGCAACATTTCACAACACAAAGTAGAAAGGGTTTTGTGCGGCTCAAGACACAACATCAAGATGACATATAAAGCTAAGTTATCCCTAAAATTACTATAAAGCATTATAATTCGTTCTTTAAATTCACATTGGGTTTTCGTTGAAGCATCACATTTAGAATTTTGAAAATTAGGATTTATCATTATGGATTATTTTCATTAGGTTCCAAGCTAAAATTTTAATTAAGGAAAAAAGTTCTATTGAGAGATTTCTAATTGTTTAACTGAAATTTAGAATGTTACGATTCTACTCATTTCCATTACATTTCATCCTCAAAATTTCATAAGACTACCCGTCCTAGGGTTTTACTTATTCTTAGTTTATGAAACACATACACGACATAAACATTTCTATCTAGATCTGGATAGGGTTTGAGCCAGGGGATACCTTCTTCATTAACTTCACTTAACCCTTAATGTCTTAGGGTTCAATTCTTGACATAGATCTCTACTATTAGGTTTAGGTGGTTACCTAAGTTAGGTCTTCTATATCAACTCTCTAATTGGCACCTCTGAATTTGTGTTGGATGGACACAAATCTAAATGTGTGTGAACTCATTATGCTAACATTCAAGATCTTAGTAGCATACATGTCTCATACCAAATAAGTTATCAAGAAGAAGAACATAAGCTTGATAAGTCTTTTTTCTCTTGGAATTTTCCCGAATATTCTCAATTAGTTGGCCATCTCCATCAAGAAAAGAGAGGCCATGTCACTACCTATAATAGAGTTAATAAAAAAGAACACAATTAGATAATCTCTTATCAATAACACATATGTCCATGAATATCTTATCTAAACTTGTAAATCTTGTAGGGTTCCTACCTCTCATGAAAAAGGGATATATATATAACTTCATGACTTCTTATCCTCTGTGCATATGGTTTCTATCATCAAGGGAGGGATGATGGAGCTACCTAGGAAATCATGAGAAAATCCTAGTAAACAACTATATTTTAAGCTCTAATATCACATTGTAACAACCCTCTTTTTTAAGAATTTCACTTAATGAGTGGAAGGGTAATACTCAGGGAGATGTCACAAATATGATAACTATTACATAAAAAAATAATTTATTGAAACTAACATAGGATACAGTTTCAATTTCTAACATCTTAATGTTATAACATAAAATGTACACTTAAAACTAATGTATGCTTATCATAACTTGAAAGAAAATTTGTAAGGATCAAGCTATTATAGTTGGCATATGATGCATCCCTATTTTAGGATTTCATCTAGTGTATGTTTACATCTCAATCACATCTAGACATGTTATATTACAAGTTGTTTCTCCTAATAAATAGTTTCATGTCAACTTTACTTATGGATTCTCTTTGTGTGTTCTTCAGGCGTTTGAACCACATATTGGATGGAAAGGAGGAATAATGGAGTACCTTGGGCTTATACACCTTGGGATGAGTCCTAGACCATCTCCCAACCCAATGTAGATGGACAAAAAAAGATCCAAGGCAAAGAGTAGTTGATTGAAGGACTTTAGAGCTATAGAGTACAGTTAGGGCCTCAAAATGGGCCATGCCATAATGCAACGACCATGGATGAAATGCCCAACATCACAGTAAAAATCCAAGATTCAATTGCTACAACAACTCATCTACCAAAGTTGTGGCCAACAAAATGGTTGTGGCACATCATCTCCACCATCCTTGTGGTAAGGCACATCTATAACGTCCCACATCAGCAAAATGGCCATGCTACCTCCAGCCAACACATCCGCACCACCTCTCAACCACCATGACTATGGTGACCACCACTGTCATGCTACTAGCCTTCCAAAAACCACCCTAACACAATGCTCATGGTCACCACCACGTCCGTGCTACTAGCCTTCCAAAGACCACCCTCAACCTTTCCACCACGCTCGTACCCATCCACCACAGCTATTTTCACCTCATCTACCACGGACGGGGTGACCAAAACGGTCGTGGTGGCCAGCGACCCTAGCACAACTTTTGCATTGCTAATCCCGTATTTCCCCCGTTAACATAGTGCTTTCCTACCACCTATATTTACCGAGGTGGAAGTGGTAGTATTAGGTTACACCCTCGTATCATTCATTTCTACCTCCTTTGAGCATTTGAGGAGCTCTGACTTACATCCACTTTGTTTACACCTTTTTCCACCCCAAAACCCTAGTATTCTAGGGTTTTGACCATCATCCACACCACTCCATGCCATCCATCTTGTTTGAGAGAAGAAGTGCAAGCTCCAGTAGCTAGGAGGTGAAGGAGGAGTTTTCACCATGTTCTATGCCCCCCTACTCCTGTACTCCTTCTTTCTTTTCTTTTTCTTATTTTATGTCTACATAAGCCCTTTGTGGTGGGTTGTTTGGGGTAAAAGTGATACTATGATACCATGTCAGTGGAATACAACTTGTCAACTCTATATATTCATTCTATGATGATTTCCTTCTACTTCTATCTAATTTCCATGATCCTTCTTATGGTTTGTGCTTGAAAACATAAATTGATGGTTGTTTTATGCTTGAAACCACCTAGGTCTAGGAGAAAATAGCATATGTGAGGCTATTTTGGGATCTTCTCCTAGGTAAAACTAGTGGATCCCTAGATAGCACCCCATCTCCTCACACATATATCCCTTCTCTCACTCCTAAGTGTGAGATATAAGTAGCTAGTCTAGGAGTGTTTATGGTTATTGCCTAGGAGTTTACTAAAACATAGATGGTGAATCATGTGAGGTGAAACACCCTCACCTCTACTCCCCATTCCTACCTTCAACTCCCAATTACACTAAGGATTCCCACCCTGAAAACCTAGGTTAGTCAATTCATATTGGGATCTCATCTAAATATTAGTTCAATTGAGCCTCATAAGGATAGATAGGATGTGCAAAGGGTGTAGTTCCCCTTCACACACCCTATACTTTCCATTGCTGACTAATAGTTTAGGGTGATTCCATTGCATTTGGCTAGTTGTTTGGTTTGTCAATATAGAATGAATGGTTATATTTACATGTCAACCGGAACCATAGTTATATGCCCAAATAGACCACCTTTCCATAACTTGCTAAAAACCTCACTCACTCTCATAGCTAGTTCATGCTAGTTTAGTTGGTTGATTTAATTACTTCTTAGTTAATAGCCTTGTTTTGGATAGTTAGGTCTTGCTAGAGTCTTTTGTTTTATTATGAAGAATCATAATCTAGCTACATAACACCCCAAACAAACAATCAAACCAATGGCAAGAAGGTGACACCTCACTCCATGTGGAACATGTTCGGGAATGCCATTCTGGCTTATAACATGTGTGGATCTCACTTAGAGTTAATAGTCCTATATCGTGGCTGGCGTGAAGCTAATAAATGCTAAGAGCAAACCCCTTCCAACCTGCTATGAGGATCACGACCCAGTGCACATTAAAAATGAGAGACCATGTGGGAGGTGAGCCTTATAAATACATGATAAAAAATCTAGAGGCAATGCTATTTGTTACCTTGCAAAAAAGAATCTATCCTAGTATCTTTCTTAGCGGAGAGGAGATGAACCTTTGAGTGATCATTTTATACTTCAAAAGCAATGTTTCACAACACAGAGGAAAAAAATGAATTTCTACGGCTCAAGACACAACATCAAGATGACCGGTAAAGATAAGTTATCCCTAAAATTGGTACGAAGCATTATAATTGGGTTTTGAAAATTACATTGGGGTCTACTAGAAGCATCACATTTGAACTTTGAAAATTGGGGTTTCTTATAAGGGAATATTTGCATTAGGTTTCAAGATATCAATTTTATTCAAGAAAAAAACTTCCATTAAGAGACTTCTAATTATTTTAATTGAAATTTAAGATGTTTCAATTCTACCCACTTTAATTAAATTTTTCCCTCAAAATTTCATAATACTACCCATCCTAGGTTTTTTCTCATTCTTAGTCTATGGAGCACATACATGTCATAAACATTTCTATCTAAAGCTCCAGATAGGGTTTCATCTACAAGATACTTTCTTGATTAATTTCACCTAACCCTTAATGTCTTAAGCTTCAATTCTTAACATAGATCTATACTATCTAACTGCATTAGGTTTAGGTGGTTACCTAAGTTAGGTATTCTATATCAACTCTCTAATCGACACCTCTTAATATGTGTTGGCCAGACACAAATCTAATTGTGTGATAACTCATTATGCAAATATTCAAGATCTTAGTAAAATACATGTCCCATAGAAAATATGCTAGTAAGAAGAACATAAGCATGATATGTATTTTTCTCTTGACATTTTCACTAATATTCTCAATTCGTTGGTCATCGTCATCGAGAAACGAAGAGGTCATGTCACTACCTATAATTGTTTTAATAATATGGATCCTAATTAGATAATATCCTATCACTAACACATATGTCTATGGATATTTCATCTAAACTTATAATTATTGTATGGTTCCCACCTCTAAAGAAAAAGGGATATATATTTTAACTTCTTGACCTCCTATCCTCTCTACACATGTTTTTTATCATCAAGGGAGGGATGATGGAGCTTCCTAGGAAATCATGAGAAAAGCCTAGTGGACAACTATATTTTTAGCTTTGATATCACATTATAACACCCCACTTTTTCATGTATATCAACTACTGAGCGGAAGGATAATTCTCAAGGGATATGTCACAAACATGATAATGATTTTATAGAAAATAATTTATTGAACCAACACAGGATATAATTTCAATGTTTCACATCTTAATATCATAACATAAAATTTACGCCTAAACTATTCTATGTTATCATAACTTGAAAAAAAATCTATATGGATCATGCTACTATAGTTGGCATCCCTCCAGGTCTTTTTTATGAAGATCCATGAGCTACTTCTAGCACATTAGATGGCTTTATCCTCTATGCTTGCTCCTTACACGTGTGTATCACACCTCCAACCATGCATCAAACAAATTGGTAAGTAGAATTGAACATATTATATCTTAAAGATAACAAGTAAGTTGAAAATAAACTTAATCTATTAAACATTATAAAATGGAAAAAATTACTTTTCAATAGTTTCTTTTATCTTGACATATATATGAATCCTTAGGTTTGCACATAAGTGCATCTTCTATTTGCACCAAAATTCCTCTTGAGTGCATCGAAGTGTCTCTTCTCTTATGCACCATAGTGCCTCTTAGTTTGCTCTAAAGAGCCTCTTAGTGAGGATGTTGTATAAGTTGTCTTCTATCATTTTATCTCTCTTGAAAACTCTTAATTTTTTCTCTTAGATATTATTCTTAACTTTCACTACTACAGAACCTACCTTTAGTTTCGGTTATTTAAGGCCTTTAGTGTCGGTTTCTAAGCGACACCTATGTGGGCGACACTAAATGCTCACCCATTATGCGTCGGTTCCAAAACCGACGCCCAAACTCTTCGCGCGCCACCGAAATCGCTCCTGTTTCCTGTGGCGCGAAGGTATAGGCATCGGTTATTAGATAAGAAACCGACACCATATACCTTCGCGCCACAGAAAGGGCGCCATCTTGGCCACTATCAACGTCGGTTATTAGATAATAAACCGACACCATTCATCTGGCCACTATCAGCGTCGGTTATTAGATAATAAACCGACGCCATATACCTTTGCACCACAGGAAACAGGCGTCGGTTATTTATATAAAACCGACACTATAACTTTGTGTGTCGGTGTTATAAAAATAAATGAAGCCTATTGTTTTTTTTTTTTTCTGTCCGTCTGCAGACCTGCTGTGGCTGGTCGCAGGATGAGAAACCTGCAGCTTTTACGACATCCATTGATATCAGCCAACAACAGGCCACAAACCTGCAAATTTAACAACAAAAATATTTACGCATGCATTTAGCAATACAACCTGTAGTTCCATTTTATTTTCACACATTTAGAAACATTCATGTAGCTAGCAATCTGTAGTTCCATTCATTCACATTCACATATGTAGAAACATTCATATAGCAACCAACACTTTCATTCATTTTCACTCAGACACATGTAGAAACATCTAGACATGTAGAAACATTCACACATATATTATAATTCAGAAATTCATTTACAGAATATCATTCTTTAGTCATTATTCGCTATCAACATCCCAATTATATTTTAAAACCCCCACTATTTGTATGGCTGTTGCCCATTCTTCTCTTACTTCATTTAATTCTCCCATCGTATAGGGAGCATGTACATCTGGTAAGTCTGTTCCTGTAGTGGGGTCATCTTTAAACACCTGTAAAGAGAATGATGTATATATATAATTAATGAGCTATAAATAAGATTGATATATTTCATATTATCTAATGAGACTATATAATACCTGAGCAATACAATCGATGTCCATACAACATGACAGACTAACACATATATTGTACATAACAACAACAACGTCGAATTTACATACAACACTAGCTTAGTACATATATAGTGGGACTAAGGTGACAATCCCACCTTCTAAAACAGGTTACCGACAACTACATGTTACGACTGGGATGTCGTGATTCAGCAACCGTATTCATTAGCAGGAGGACAAACAGATCCACCTCCTAATGCATACGGTTGCTGAATCACGACCTCTCAGTCGTAACATGTAGTTGTCGGTAACTTGTTTTAGCAGGTGGGATCGTCACCTTAGTCCCACTATATATGTACTAAGCTAGTGTTGTATGTAAATTCGGCGCTGCTGTTGTTATGCACTATATATGTGTTAGTCTGTCATGTTGTTATATGAATCTGAAGCACTTGTGTGTGCTGTACACTATGTATTGTATATGTATCCTACTTCTCTTCATTGGGGCTTCTTTTGCTGTTTCATGGCTTGTTGCCTATATATCTATATAACCTTTGGTGAACGCCTGCATATCCTCTTGGACCCATTGTGTGGTCGTAACATGTAGTTGTCGTTGAGCATCACTGATAGCCTAGTTAGTTAGCACATTGATTTGGTTAGTAACAATAAAGGTTAATCTTGAATAGGTGAATACATAAAAATGTATATTAATTAAATTGGGAGTGGCGCTTAATACCTTGAATTCATCTGTTTTTCTTTGGGTAACAAACTCCTCCCAGTCTTTGGGGTCCAAGTAGTTCCATTGCTGTGTGGCTTCCTTCTTCCTATATTTATTTTTCAAAGAGAATACAAACAAAAATTATTAGTGTAGAGTTAGTGAAATACTGATCAATGTCTAGAATTGGAATCAATCAAGAACCTATTCTCAGCATCGCGTATGTAATCTCGGGTGAGATTGGTCCTATAGTTCTTTAGCACCCTCCCACAATGTTTAGCATTTGTATTAACTAGAAGATAATGAAACATCAAATCAGAAAATGATATTGATATTAAAAAAGTAAACATTTAGCTTCAATAAAAAAATATAAACATGCATGCCTCTAAAATTGTGATCTTTTATCAATTAACAATCCTTCATTGTGATCTCCGTGCACATATAAGTCATCATTAGGTTCAATATTTTGTGGAGTTGGCAACCCAACTGAGAATGGACTGGAGTCATCATATTTATCATAGTACTCTTCTTCATCTATAGGATCTTCAATGAACTGTCTTTTACCATGAAGAACAACCGACCATTTATCATTTGCAGGATCATCGATATAAAATACTCATTTCGCCTATGATGCCAATATGAATGGTTCAGCCTTCTCGCCAATCTTTTCAAAGTTCACTAAAGTGAAACCCAATTCATCCACTATAACTCCTTTGGTGTTATCAACCCAATTACATTTGAAGAGAGGAATTCTGAAATCTATGTAGTCAAATTCCCATATCTCTTCAATGACACAGTAATATGACATTTTAGCTTCACGTGGACTCTTATCCTTTGCACTTGCAAAAAACATAGTCGATGCTTGAAGGGTGACCCCACTTTTTTGGACGACACTCTTATCATCTTGGCGCTTTGTGTAATATGTGAATCCATTAATGTCATACCCTTCATAAGACATAACAGTCAACTTTGGTTTAAAGGTGAGGCATTTGATAGTTTTAGTAATATCATCTGGTGTTTGAGATAGTTGATGTAAGACTTCATCTTCAAACCACTTAATAAAAGTCTTGTTATGCTCTCTAGCAAGCCACATTGTATTGGCTCGAGGATATTGTCTTTTGATGAAATTGGTATGTTCCTCGATATAAACGTTCACTTCGTCCATGTTGTATAAAATATACAAATGACCTTGTTCCAACTGCTCACGGCTGATTACTTTCACACGTGATCCCAAAATTCCTTTGCCAAATAGCTCGTTAATATTTTTGTCATTATCAGGAGTGTCATTACCACTGAGAAAGTCATTGCAGAAATCCATAACCTCTCTCGCCACATAACCTTCAATAATACTCCCTTCAGGCCGATAACGGTTTCGAACATCACCTTTAAAAACGCTCATGTATCGTTCAAAGGGATACATCCAATGCAAGAAAACCGGTCCCAAGATTTTCACTTCCCTAGTCAAGTGGACAACAAGATGTACCATGATATCAAAGAACAAAGGAGGGAAATACATCTCAAGCTAACATAGGGTAACAACCACTTCTCTTTGCAAATTATCGAGAGTCTCAGGGTCAATAACTTTGCTGCAGAGACTGTTGAAAAAGAAACAAAGTCTGGTGATTGCAAACCTTACATGCTTCGGCAATATAGATCGAATTGCCACAAGCAATATTTGTTGCATTAGAGTGTGACAATCATGAGATTTAAGACCTATCAACTTCAGATCTTTCATTGATACCAATCTACGGATGTTGGATGAGTAACCATGTGGCACCTTAAAATTTACCAAGCATTCACAAAAAGCTTTCTTCTCCTTTCTAGACAATGTGTAACAAGCGGGAGGTAAGTATGTTCTTTTATTACCCATTTCACGTAATTCTATTAATTCTGACCTTATTCCCATTTCACGTAGGTCCAGTCTGGATTTTATCCCATCTTTAGTCTTACCTGGTATATTTAACAGAGTACCAATGATGCTATCACAGACATTTTTCTCAACGTGCATTACATCGATACAATGTCTGACTGTCAAAGAACTCCAATAAGGAAGATCCCAAAATATTGACTTCTTCTTGAATGAAGAATTGTCACTCCGTGTAGTACATTGTGATCTCTTACCAAATTCATTGACAAAGTCTTTTACTCTTTCATAAACAACCTCCCCTGGTATAGGTTTAGGTGCACTGCGTTCCTCATTCAATCCATTGAATGTTTTGCACTTCCTACGATACAGATGGAATTTTAGAAGAAACCTTCGATGATCGAGATATAAATTCTTACCGCCATGTTTTAGTCTTGTTGAATCAGTGTTCTCTTCACATATAGGACACACTTTAGCTCCTTTGACACTATATCCAGACAAATTCCCATATGCTGGAAAGTCATTAATAGTACAAAATAACATAGCATGCAAACAAAATGTCTCTCTTCGTGAAGCATCATGGGTCATCACACCTTCACCCCAGAGTTTCTTTAAGTCATCAATCAAAGGTTCAAGATAAACATCGATGTCATTTCCAGGTTGTTTAGGGCCCGATATCAACAACGACAGCATTACATACTTATTTTTCATACACAGCCAGGGAGGAAGATTGTATATAACAAGCATGATTGGCCAAGTGCTATGTTGGCTGCTCAATGTCCCGTACGGATTCATCCCGTCTGTACAAAGCCCAGGTCTTAGATTCATGACTTCTTCACCAAATTTAGGGTACAATACATCAATCTTCTTCCACTTTGGGGAATCAGACGCATGTCGTAGGATCCCATCATTATTTTTTTTAACATCTGCATGCCACCTCAAATTCTTCACATCTATCGGATTGGAAAACAAGCGTTGAAACCATGATATTATAGGTAGATACCACATCACCTTGGCAGGAGAACCAGTTTTGGACTCCCCCGAAGTCGTCAATTTATACCGTGATGCAACACATTTTAAACAATCTTTAAAATCCGCATAGTCCTTTTGAAATAATACACAATCATTCGGGCATGTGTGTATCTTCTTGGCATCCATTCCCATTGGGCACAACAATTTCTTTACCTGGTATGTTGAGATTGGCAGCTCGTTTCCTTCAGGAAGCATTTCTTTCAACAAAGACAGCAATGACGTGAAGCTTTTGTCGCTCCATCTATTGTTAGCTTTCAACTTATACAATCTCAACACAGCGTTAAGCTTCGTAAACTTAGTACAACCTGTGTATAACGACATCTCAGCATCATGCACAATGTTTTTAAAAATGGGAGGTGGATCGGTGTGCTCTACCCCACAACTATCCAGCATCGCATCAACGATGTCTACTGGAACTGGTTCATTCACATCTACGTCATTGTAGGCAATTTCTTCTTCCACACAAGCATTGCTATCGACATCCACTGGTTTCGGGTTTGAAATCTCTCCATGCCAGTGCCATTCTGTCTAGCCTTGTATAATCCTGTTGCACATGACATGAGTTTTGATTTCATCACCAGTGTTGACTTTCAAGTTGTTACCGCAATGCCTACATGGACAGTAGAACCTATCTCCAGGTTGTTTCCTATGTTCCTCGGCAAATCTAATGAACTGGTCAAGACCAGAAATAAACTCTGGGGTGCAGCGATTGCGAATGGACATCCATGATCTATCCATTCTATGATCAAAGATAAAACAAGTATATATTAGGATAAGATTAGGGTCTAGGATTAACAAATACATGTGATGTCATTATTATATATAATAAATGTGTACCACCTATCCATTCTTGAACACCTAATCTCACTAGTAAGTGTATAATGTGTATTGGGTTTTCAAGAAAATTTCGGCAACATTTCCCTACTGTTCTCCAAGTACATATGTACTTAGAGAACAAATGGGGAAATGTTGCCGAAATTTTCTTGAAAACCCAATACACATTATACACTTACATCCTAAGCGAGATTAGGTGTTCAAGAACAGTCCCAAACTGGGGACTATCCAAGATTTACTCCTAATGAGTAAATCTTGGACGGGTTTCTAGGCCAACAAATAATGTGTTGTCATTCTTATACCTAAAATCCTAGTTCTTCAAGTTAGGGTGATTATTGATGTCTTTACAGTTCATCATTAAGAAAGAAGGGTGATTAGGATTCTCACCAAGAACGGGTTTTGATTTTCTATACAATTTTATAAAAAAATGCACATGTATGCATATATATACTATACTTAAGTTAAAGATATAAGTAAAGTAAACTTACCCAACATATACCATATGAGTAAGTATGTCATATTAAAATAGACTATACAATATGAGAAAATAGTAGTGTAATCATACAAATGGGAACATTCAAGGGAACACACACTTCAGTTATAAGCATTCATGTAGCAACTTTCAGTTCCATTCATTAATCTCTTTTTACATCCACACACAGGGGTGTACCCCTAAACAATAACTAAATAAAGGGGTTGCTGTACCCCTAAACATGCGCATAATTAAAAAAACTATTAATACAGACAATTTTAGATAGATAGACAACTAAATACTACACCAACATGGTCCCGCATCAGTAACTTCGAGGACTTATCATTGTGGCGATCTTCTCCTGAAGTTCAGAATAGAAAGCAGCTATGAGTATTGATTGCTTTCAAACAAAAAGTGTAAACACAAATTTTTTGTGTTGACAATTATATTTGTTAATTGGACTTACCGTGGTCTTTTTGATGATGAAGCTGTGTCACGAAGCTCCTCACTGTATTTAGACGAATCTGAACTGACAGGGGCCTCATATTCAGATTCGTCCGAGCTGATATGCGACGACGTGCGCTCATACCGCAGTAGATGATCGGGGGTCTCGCAGTTGCTGTTGGTTATCCAAACTTTGATGGAATTATGACCAACTGGATGGAGAAAAAGCCTGTTGCAATGGACCACATGCATCTCTCCAATCCAATCACGCCAACCGGATTTTGATACAAGATTTCCCGCCAAATCATACTCAACCTCGATAACATGTGAATAATTGCCAAAAGTTAGGGTCACTTTACCAGGCATGTAGTGTCTTCCTTTTAGAAAACGCCAATGTTTGGGTATGACCAATTGGTTTAAGGAACGATCATCTAGGATGATGTCCAATTGTTCTTCAATAGGGAACGTTAACATTGACATAGAGGCCCAATTCATAGTGACTGTTATGGGTGGACAGAGACTGCATAATATTAGTATTAACAAAGTGTAAGTACATATAACGATGTTATATATTTTCAGAAAAAGTTGTATAACATCAGTTAACCTTTTATTGCTTGTCATAACCAACTTTATTGTGGTAGACATGATAGCTTGAAAAGAAGTCTACATATGTACTTAGAGAACAAACGAGGAAATGCTACCGAAATTTTCTCGAAAACCCAATACACATTATACACTTACATCCTAAGTGAGATTAGGTGTTGAAGAACAGTCCCAAACCAGGGACTATCCAAGATTTACTCGTAATGAGTAAATCTTGGATGAGTTTCTAGGTGCTTACTAAAATAAAACCATTATATGGAACTAATCCTACATTATACAAATACTTTTCCTGAGTAAGATAATGTGCACTTCATGGAATTATTAAGATCTGAATATATATAAGTTGTTTCTACCTACTTTGATGGGATTTTATAACATTCGAGTCTTCCATTTAAGGCATTAGATGCATATATTGCAGTCCATTGTGTTGAGATAAGAATCCCATGTGATACACACGATTGAGAATCTTTCACGATACTAGGAAAATACACAACTAGATATTCATTTAGGTGTTAGACATTCATTTAGGTGTTCCTAATAACTTGCAGGTATGCACAACTATATATAAAACAATAGAATTGTCACATATAAAACACCCTATACAACTATAAAACAAAAAAGTATTAAGATATTCATGATACAATAACTATTTTGCATCACATTACAGCAGACTTATCATTGATACCTTACTAACTTATTTCTACATTTACATATCATCACTTGATCAAAATTACATTTATTGTATAGACAATAGAGGATTCAACTCAGTAGAAGCACAAAATCAGTACCTAAACCCTAAACACAAATAAGGAAATAACTTTTAAAAAAAATAAAAAAACGCCCAGCAGCTGCTTGGGCGTGCCTTGGCACCGCCCAAGCAGCCGCCTGAGCAGAGGAAGAAGGAAGAAGGAAGAAGGCAGGGCGGGAAGGCATACCTTGAGGGCAGAGGAGAGCAGCGGCTGGAGCACAGCAACCACCGGCGGATGCGGCGGCAAAGAGAGGAGAAGCGTCGGCGAGGACACAGAGCAGCGGCGGTGAGGGAACGGAGCAGCGGCGAGGGCACGGTGCAGGAGCACGGATGGCCAGCGGTGAGCACAGAGGGCAGGAGCAGGAGCAGGAGCACGGCCTCCGGTGAGCACGAAGCAGCAGCGAGGGCAGGAGCAGGAGCACGGAGCGGCGGCGGAGGAGCAACGACCGGCGGGGGCGTGCAAGAAATCGCCGGACCTAACTGAAATCGGGAATGAAACTGGGAAAGGGGAAGAGAAGCTCGCGCTGGTGAGCTATTAAGTTGACAATAAGCGTCGGTTATTCTAATAAACCGACAAATAACCCAACTGTGTCGGTTCTATTCCAAAAACCGACACCTATACTATATTATAGTCGTCGGTTTTTAACTAAAGGTCAACCGACACCTATTCCTATCTTGCGAATACCCTTTAGTCGTCGGTTATTTATTTATGAACCGACGACATATGTCAAATTTTGGAGGTAATTTTTTCGCTGGAATTTTGGTTTTGGCGGTTGATTTTAGGTGTCGGGTTTTTATTAATTAACCAACACTTAATAAAAGCAGTACCCATGTCTGGTCGACCTTCACAGATTGTATGTCGGTTTATGTTATAAACCGACACTATAGAGTTTAGGTGTCCGTTTATGTATACAACTGACACCTTGAAAAGTGACTTTATAAGCCATTTCTGTAGTAGTGTTTATTCTAACTACTAAAAATATTACATGACGTTCAATACATTATAGATTCATCGACGTTAATAAATTGAAATACTAGGTAATACATTCATACCATGCTACGTACATGGTACATATATACATAAAATCAAAAGATACTTATGTTCAAAGTGTGTGTACCACATCCCTCTCTCTTAGTGAAGATCCTATTACTCCTCTTAGGCTGATGAATCAGTAATCACTTCCTTGGGTTGATTAAAACCTTAAACCTGATTAAATTAAATGGTATCCATTTAATGATTAGTCCTTATCTCAATTTCTAGGGTTTAATGGTTCTTTAATAAATCATGGAAAATCATAGTCAAATCAAGCTTGAAACTCGTCACATCATTTTTCCTTATTTCATTATATTTCCAATGAGTATTTTTGCAAAATATTTTGATCAACAAGTATTTTATTATAATATTTTGAAGATTCAACCAATTAGAAAGAAAGGTAAATACACCTTATCCAAAATTGTCCAGCAAAGATTAGGTGGACTAATCATTCAAGGTCCCATGGTCTAGATTTCCCATCACTGCTATGCGCAGTGGCTGACCAGAAGTGGAGCTCAAAAGCCAAAAACATGTAATGTGAGGTCACATGGTCTAGGTGGTCTCAATCCCTATCTATATTGGTCACTACCCCTTCCCACACCCCTTCAAGGTTTGAGACCAAATCTTTGACAAATCCTTACCAATGATACACTCTTTATGGTGTTGAAAAATCCACTATGTAAGAGTGAGCTTTTCATTATTAATTCATATATCGAGCAATATGGGAAGCTAGTCATTTTACTACAAAGTATAAGATGACTTGAGCACATAAAACTAGGTTTAACTCTAGTTACAACCTTTGTTGTTTTTCTAGCATTCCTAAAAATGATGACTTTCAAAAAAAATTTAGAATTGTGATGATCTCCTTAATATTAAGTGTTATCTTGAACCAGATCCATTATGGTCATCCAGTTCTTGCCTTCAATATTGAGTCATCTCAACTTAGCTTTGCCAAATGCTACATATCTAAGTATCAAATACCATCCTCACTAGACTAGATATGCTAGATACATGAGGGATTATTGATGAAAGTTTAAAGTTTCAAAAGAGATTCTAAGGAGTTCACCTCTCTCGTCATTGTAGAGTACTTGGTTTTCCTAGTGAATGACATGATGGATGAGTCAATGTTAATAGTATGTCCTAAGGAATCCTTTTTCCCTCCTATGTTATAATTTAGGGATGCCTTTAGCATTCCCTTTTAGATGCTTGAAGGGTTATACTCTTTTGGCACAATGAAGTGACGATAGAATAATAGTATAGTATGTTGTGGTGGAAAGTGTTGACTTAGTTCTTTGGTTGGTTTTGGTATCATTCATAGATTTACATTGCAAAGTTTTATCCATCAAACTTTGTACCATTACTAAACTATATGTACTAAAACAAAAGTTTTTTATATTGTAGTGGTGGTTTGATGAACTGATTCACCACCATATAAAGTTTAAATTGGTAAGAATCCCATAAGTGAATCACCCTTGACTGGTTAGGCCAATCCTCAAACCTTAGACCTAGTGTTAGATGCTTTGGATATATAATATATATGACCTATTTGATCTACCATTGTTTCCAGTATAGATTGTTAGTTAAGGTATAAATAGCCATTTTAAGGGGTGGAATTTTGTATGTTACATTCATTAGAATTGGAACTTAACTTAAGGATTGTATGAACTTAATAGTGGTTGAAATAAATAATAATTGAGTAACATCCAATAATAATGTCAAGTGAATGTAGCTACCACCTAACCAGGTTAAATGTGGAAGACTACCTAATTTGATCACCTTGAATTTTACATAGATATTTAAAATAATTCTTAAAAATTCATCTTCATTTTTCAAGAATGTTGGAGATGAGTAATGGATGATATATTCCTAAAGTTTGAACTTAATGCCCCCGTACACCAACATGCTTGAGAAATACATGGATGACGCTACTCTAAAAACTAGGCTAAACACACTAAGGATGAGAAACATAATAGGGGTTCACCCTTGTTGGTATGTATGCTCATAGACAATCATATGACGATTATAATGACATAACTTGTAAAGGATTTGATTAATAATAAAGGAAATCTACTAATTTATTTTGTTTTATTCATTTATGAGATAATGATGTAACAATACAAATGACTAAAGAATGATATTAATCAGTGATGTATGTCTTCCGGTTGAGGACTTGAACAATGAGCTATATTGATGCTAAGAGAATATACATTCTTGTTATGCCCCTAGTTTGATGTTATTGTGGAAGTATAATAGAAAAAAATAACACATAATACTAGAGTGTGTGTTGGTTGATGACAGAATCTCATTAAGTCATCATATATGATATTAACCAAACACATAGATACTTGTTGTAGAACAGTATATCGAACAGACCCACCATGAGAGTGATGCATGAAACCATTAAATAGTAGTCAGAATCATCTCTCATAGTGTGGTGGTGATTATGGTTCTTAGACCTAAAATCACAACATTCATCACATGTCTTTCTATGTACTTTAACATCATCCACCATGACCTTGAATACGGGTTTCCATAAAAGTGGTTCTCAAATGCATTGTGACAAATGGGGATGATTGTAAGTGATGTAGATGGGATTTTTCCATCCTACAAGATTAAGAGAGAATGAGAAAGCATGACCATGTTCATGTGAATCCACATATGATGTTTATTTCACATATATATTAGACATCCTGGTCTAGTTCAAGGAACATAGATTTAACATTGAAGAGGATGAAGATTCCATGACTCCAATTCAATATGGATATCTGAGACAAAGGAACTATAAAATCACTATAACACCAATCACGGATTGTATGTTGATGTTGTTCTCTAAGTTTTCAATTACTTGGGTAGGAATGATGTCTTGCTAGATATCAATCATTGCTTTTGATGTCATAAATTGGTTATGGACATCCACGACCAACGTATCTTGGGACCTATAGGGTCACACACATAGGATACACTTGGAATAGGAGTATATTCATGAATGATATTTAAATTGATTACAAAAATTGTTTAGGTATTCAAGTTAAACACTCATTCAAAAATGACTGGCTAGACTCTAAATTGAACGGTTCAAGTTTTAAATCAATCAGTTGGAGTGTCAGTTCAATTAGAAACAACATTGGTTGACAATGTTAGAATAAAGGCATGAAGAGACTGGTTCACTAAGTCAACTGATCGGTTCATGGTCCCAAATGATCGGTTCATGTGATGAATCACTGGTTCAAATGGTCAATTCAATTGGATCAAGGATTGATATTGATGCCATTTTTTGCATTAATTGTGTATTGAATACCAATGTGATTCAGGATAGGAAACATGTACAAACTAAGTAGTTTAGGGAACAAACCAACCGGTTCATGCACTGACCTATTGGTCGCTGAGTGAACCACCGGTTTGTCATGCGTAGGTTCCAAAAAATTCATGAAAATTTGTCTCTTTGACTCCCAGATGGATTGGGAACCTTGACCGTAGCCCTCGTATAAATAGAGGGGTATTGGGGGCTTCCCAAACACAACAATAATCTCTAATAGTTGTTCTCTTCTCTGGTTGTGGTATCCAAGAAAACTACAGCAAGTTCTACCAGTAAAAGTGAGGAACAACAAGGGAGAGACAATTGGGAGAGCAAGTCAATGCTAGCACGTTGACTCCAAGGGAAAACTCCTTCCTATCCATTCTAACAGAATGGTAGGATTTCCTGATGTTCTACATGGACTACTCTATAGGGGAGGAGGGTGTTGCCTGCCGCTAGGAGGATGACGTCAACTGCCTTTTGTGCTGCCAAACTAGGAGGCCGACGACGAAAAATGTCTAGGTGAAACTTGAAGAAAGTTGCACGATGACGTCAACTGCCTTTTGTGGTGCCAAACTAGGAGGCCGGTGACGAAAAATGTCTAGGTGAAACTTGAAGAAAGTTGCACGCTACTATGAGGGAATTATCGTTGGACGTGCATCAGGACCAGGTATAACCTCTCAACCTCCATTACAATCTCATAGTTGTTGACATGATCTACTATCTTTAGGGAATATGACAAGTAATTTTTTTTATTTCTACTACTTCACCTGATTTCCTTATAGTGGTATCAAAGCCACGTCAATTTACTATGTTTTGGGATTTAATCATTATGATCATATTTTGGTTTTATCATTTATTTATTGCATAAGATGTGAACAATTAATATGGCTAATGTGTATTTCTGACTAAACACCACAAACAATCCCAGTATATATATGATATAATAAATATCTAATCTATACATGTCACCTTAAAATAATTTTGATGGCAATTGGTAGCATGGTTATGGATTATACCCCTAGACCTTTTCTACATAGTGGATGGTTGTTGTTCCCTTTTATATCTCAATTTGCATATGAATCCTCTATCTTTTTTTCAATAGGTAGATATATTAATTCTCTCCCCTCTATGCTCCCCTCAAATGTAACTCAAGGTTTCACAATTACAATGTAATATTATAGCAAAGAAGGCATTCTGCACCGAGCGAGCCAAATAGCTAATTAGACAAAATGATAAGTTCAAGAACCAATCAAACTGACCGGCTAGATGATCAAGGAGGTGAAGACAAAAGGATCCAACTGAAAGGTTGTCATCCAACTGGAGGAGTCCAAACATTACAAGGACTAGAGGCCAGACCACCAGTTTGAGAAACCAACTGACAGACTAGGAGGCCAGTCGACAGGTTCATGGGTTGAAAATATCCTCCCAGACTAGTTCAACATATATCTTCATCAACAATAGTTTGTTACATATGATGTGGACCTTAGGTGGTAGTAATTCCTTGTGTTTCCAAGGAAATACATTAGAATGACCGTAACCATTTCTTGTGTTTATTATTTCATGTTTTGTTATGATTATAGCATGTATATAATATGTATTATAAATATGTGGTGATTAAATATGTATATGTATTTATATATATAAATTCTTAGATGCTTTCCTATAAAAAACATGCATGAAAAACTTGATCGACTAAGCGTGGACATGGCCTAGCGTGGTGTGTTGTCTATCTCATAGAAGTGTGATGATATATATGTGGGTCTACCCTAGAAGGGTGCATATTCTATCGTGTTTTCTTATGGGTCAGGATTAACTAGGTGACCTTAATAGGATTAAGTTCCTAGAAGCATGCATATGTACTATAACAAGGAGTTGTGCATAGAATCTATCCAAGAACTGCATGAGGTGCAATTGACCAATGTTTCCCTCCTTATTAATTGGATATGAGCGCAAGTGTTGGCTGGGTATTAAGTTAATTTTTTTTAGATCTTAGATAACTAGAAGGCTATATGTTGTAATCTTCCAAATTGATACGTGAGGGTTATCAATTAGAAACAAATAGTGGGAGCTATAATCAATTAAAGGACTAATTAAACATCATCAAATTTTGTTTAATCAAATCAAATCAAATCAAAATGTTTGACAAATTGAAATTTTTTCTTGTAGAATCAAATGGAGACAAACAACATATTCTCTTAGAAATCATTCCTTGAGAAGGAAAAATTAAATGGGAATAATTTCCATGACTGATTTAGGACATTGATAATTAATATCACACAAGTGAGAAAGCTCTATGTCCTAGAATCACCAGAGCCATATGAACCTACTCCCAATGGGCCTAGGGCTGCCATGATGCTTACAAGAATCACTCTAAAGATGTTTTAGATGTCATGTGCCTGATGATGTGCTCAATGAACTTTGATTTGTAGAGACAACATGAGAACATGGATGTTATTGAGATGGTCACACATCATAAGAACATGTACCAAGACCAGGCAAGATAAGAGAGATATGATGTCTCTAAGGCACTGTTCAAGTTCAACATGGCAGAAGGAGATCCAGTAGGTTCCCAAGTACTCAAAGTTATTGGGTATGTGAAGAACCTTGACGAACTAGGATGTCCTTGGTGTCAAGAGTTGGCCACATATGTGATTCTGCAATCATTACCAGAGTCATATAGCCACTTTGTCATGAACGACAACAGGAACAATTATGACAAGCCGTTGTAGGAGTTTCTTGGCATGTTGAGAACAGATGTAGCACAAATGAAGAAAGCCAAGCCCAAGTCTATGATAATGATCAAAAGAGGAAAGGGAAAGTCTAAAGGTAAAGGAAAATCTAACAAAGTTCTAAATTAGCTAGAAGCCCAAGTCTTATACACTGAATTCAAAAGGAGGGGTTACCAAGGGAGGCAATTGTCACCACTGTCACCGGCCTAAACACTAGAAGAGATATTGCCCTGTCTATCTGGAGGAACTGAGGAAGAAGGAGCGGATAGAGATATCCACTTCAGGTATATATGTTATTGAGATAAATTATGTACTTATTCATCTTAGGTACTAGATACTAGATGTGGATATCACATATGTTCTAATCTATAGGATATGAAAAGAAGTAAGCCTATAAAAGGGTGAGGTTGAACTGGGTGTTTCAAATGGAGAAAGAGTTTATCTCTAGCCACGAGGCGTGTAATAGAGTTAAAGAACTGCTATTTTGTACCTACCATAAATAGAAACATTATTTTTTTTTATCTTGAATGGACAAGGATAGATATGAGTTTCATATAAAGAATGATCAATGTTATATTTCAAAAGATGAGATCTATTATGGAAGTGCCCCAAAATCTTATGGTCTTCATTCATTATATCTTAATACAAATATTTATAGCATAAATACCAAAAGGTTGAACTCAATAACTCAAACCAAACATATCTTTTGTCCTAGGCACATCAATGAGAATTGCATCTCTAGACTCCATAAAGATGGATATCTAGACTCTTTTGATTTTGAATCAATGGAGAGATGTGAGTCTTGTTTGTTGGCCATGATTATAAAGACTCCATTCACTAGCAACAGTAAGAGGTGTAGTGATCTATTAGGACTCATACATATTGATGTTTGTGGCCCTTTTAGAACAAATGCTAGAGGTGGTATTAGTACTTCATTACCTTCACTGACTTCAATAGGTATGGTTGTGTTTACTTGATGAAACATAAATAAAAAACCCTTGAAAAGTTCAAGGATTTCTTGAATGAAGTATATAACAAACTTGATACAAGTATTAAGGCACTTCATTCTGATCGAGGTGAAGAGTACTTAAGTCAAGATTTTGAGGACCTTCTATGAGACCGTGGTATAGTATCACAATGGACTCCGCCAAGAATACCAAAACATAATGGCGTATCAGAAAGAAGGAATCACACATTACTATATATGGTGCAATCAATGATGAGTTTTTTCAATCTTCCAACTTCCTTCTGGAGTTATGCTCTTGAAAACACAACATTTGTACTAAACTGTGTACCATCTAAATCGGTTCAAAAGATACATATGAATGATGGTATGAGAAATGTCTTGATGTATCATTTATGAGGATTGGGGATGTGAAGCTTATGTCAGATTATTGTTTCCTGAGAACTCAGACCACGAATCAGATAGTTGTTATTTAATTGGATATCCCAAAGAAATTAGGGATACTACTTTTATACTTCGTATGACCACAAAGTGTTTGTTTCCAGCACTGGTATGTTCCTTGAAAAGGAATTTGTTTCTAAAGGAATCCGTGTAAGAAAAGTAGAACTCAAATAGGCTCAAGACCAACAATAAAACATTGAACCTAAGGAGGTACAAGAGGAACATAAAGAGTCACAAACCATTGTGGAATATCAAATTCCTCAAGTAACACATGAACCTCATAGATCTAGTAGGAGGCGCCTTGAGCTAGAAAGATTTGGTTATCTTGTGACTCAAGATGGCAATGAGTTGGTCATTGATGATGTGTTAAGAACCTACCTAGAAGTTGATATGGGACCAGAGTCTGAGAAGTGGCTTGAAGCCATGAGATCTGAGATAGAATTCATGTACACCAGTAAGGTATGGACCATGGTGGATCCACCTCAAGTGGTAAAACCTATAGGGTGCAAGTGGGTCATCAAAAAGAAGTCCAACATGGATGGTAATGTAAAAACTTACAAAGGACGAATGGTTTCAAAGGGTTTCAGACAAGTTCAAGGTGTTGACTATGATGAAACCTTTTCTCGAGTTCCCATGGTTAAGTTCATCAAGATCATGCTTGCCATTTTAGCTTATCGTGACTATGGCATTTGGTAGATGGATGTTAAACTATATTCCTTAAATGGAATCTACTTGAGGATGTATACATGGCACAACTTGAGGGTTTTATAAATCAAAAGTATGCAAATAAACTATGTAAGATACAAATATCATTCTATATACCTGAACAATGAGATCATATAGATGTTAAGAGAATATACATTCTTGTTATGTCCCTAGTCGAATGTTATTATGGAAGGTTAATAGAAAACAACAACACATAAGACTAGAGTGTGTGTTGGTTGATGACAGAAACTCATTAAGTCATGATATATGATATCAAACCAAACACATAGATATTGGTTAGAGAATAGTGTATTAGACAGACCCACCTTGAGAGTGATGCTTGCAACCATTAAATGGTTTTCAAGAAAGTTTGTCATTGTGATGGTGGTGATTGTGGTTCTTAAACCTAAAATCACTACACTCATCACATGTCATTCTATGTACTTTGACATCATCCACTGTGAACTTAACTATGGGTTTCCATAAAGGTGGTACTCAGATAATTGTGACATGTGGGGATGACTATGAGTGATGTAGATGGGAGTTGTCCCTCTACAAGAGTTTGATATCCTGGCCACTGGATGAGCGAGACTGAGAAAAGCATGTCCATGTGCATATGAATCAATATAAGATGTCAAGTTCACATATATCTCATACAGTTTGCTCTAGTTCAAGGAACATGGATTGAATGTTGAAGAGGATGATGATTCCATGCCTTGAGTTAAATATGGATATCAAAGACAAAGGAACTATAAATCACTATAACACAATCATATATTGTAGGTTGAAGTTGTTCTCCAACTTTTCAATTACTTGGGTAGCAATTATGTCTTGATAGATACCAATCATTGTTTGTGATGTCATAAATTGGTTATGGATATTCACTGCCAGTGTAACTTGGGAAATATAGAGTCACATTCATAGGATACACTAAAAATAGGAGTTTGGTTATGAATGATGTTTAACTTGATTACTAAAAGTATTTAGGTATTCATTTTAAACAACATTGGTTCAGAATTGACTGAACTGACCATTTCAAGCAATGAACCGATTGGTTGGAGTGTCAGGTCAATTATAAACAACACTAGTTGAGCAATGCCAGAACCAAGCAATGAACCAATTGGTTCACAAAGTGAACTGACCAATTCATGGTCCTAAATGATCGGTTCATGTGATGAACTGCCTAGTTCAAATGGTCAATTTGATTGGATTAAGGATTGATGTTAATGTCATGTTTTGCATTAATCGTGCATTGAACACATGCAATTTAGAATAGGAAACATACATGAATCGATCAACTCTGGGCACAAACCAACTAGTCATGCATCAACTGATCGGTTCGCCTTGTGCAGGTTCCAGAAAATTCATGAAAAGTCATCTCTTCGACTTCCAAATGGATTGGGAACCCTGACCCTAACCCTCCTACAATTTGGTGGGTATTAGGGGCTTCCTAGACACAACAATAAGCTCTGACAATTGTTTTCTTCTCTGATTGTGGTAACCATGAGAACGTGAGCAAGTTCTACCCATCAAAGGGAGGAACAACAAGGGATAGACAATTGGAAGAGCAAGTATGTTGGATCAAAGGGCTCCAGAGGGGGTGAATAGATCGACTCTTACAAGCAGTTGGACACCTTTTCCAAGGAGATCCCCTTCTTGCACTTAGTCTTATGGCTTGAAGGATTCACCTTGGAGAAGCGTTTTTGCCTTCTCCTCCCACTTGGAGTAGCCTTGAACCTTCTCCTTCAGTTGGAGAAGTTTCACCAACTTGATCTTGAAGAAAGGGGATGGGGAAAGGGAAGCTTTGAGAGCTTTACAAGTCTACAATGGAGTAGATCTCACACATATCCTATCTCATTCATATGGACGTCTTGATTTGCAAACAAGATAGAGAAAGTGGCTCGAGTGGACTGGATATACTCAACTATGGCTAGGAGCTTCAACTGCATGAAGGAGCAACCTTGGAATGAACTCTAAGAGGTCCTATTTATATTTGAGGGTGTACGCTAGAGGATATGATCACTAAGGAATGTTTTCTAGCCGCTTGGGGTGTTGCAACAGATATAATTTTGAGTTTTGCAACACGCCAACGATTAGAATTACTTTTTATGCACACTATGTACAGTGCATTCGGTCGAGTTTCGATAAAGCTAACTCGACTGATTGTACTATATGACAAAGTAAATTTGAATCATCGATCAAGTTTATACTGGATGAAACTCGATCGATTGCTTAAAATTAGTTTTTCCAGTGTAGGGTGTTGGTTGAGTTCTGTGTATGGAAACTTAACTCAACCTGGACATTCTCAAAATGTATCAAGGGTGTCAGTAGAATCAATACAAATGGTTACAAAAATCATCCTAAGGGTTTTAGGGTGTTTTCCACAAAGGTGTATTTGCATTGCTTTTCACTTGAACTTGATCAAGCTAGGGCTTGATTGAATTGATCCTTTTCATGTACCTAATACCAGAAATCAATCTCAAGTAGACATATTAGATACATATGACTGGAATAGTCAAGTCATTATTAAAATAATGGCAATGTATAACTCTTAGGTCAACATTCTCCCCCTCTTTGACAATGACAAACCATTCCTCCACATATTGAAAAGGACATGAAAAATTAAACCTTTACCTTGTGAATTTCAAGGGGATACATGAATGAACAATGTTAATTTCCCTCCCCCCTCCATTCATTATTAATTTTTCATACATGCTTATTCTTTCCACAAGAAACCAAAGAACATATATATATTACATGGTTATCTAGCAAGTCACATGATATTTCAGATAATTGACTAGAAAAGGATCACATAAGAAATAAATTCAATACGAATGAGCTCATTTTTGTTGGTATGTATGCCCAGAGAGACAATCATATGATTATTAGGATATGGCATTATATACATGATTTTATTATTAATAAAAAGTAAGCTTCTAATTTATTATGTTCCATTCAGGTATGAGATAATGATGGAGCACTATAAATGTCTAGACAATCATATTAGTCAATGACGTATGTGTTCAAGTTACTAGCCTTGTGGATGAGATCATACAGATGTTAAGAGTACATATACTTATTCTCATTATGTCCCTGATCAGTTGTTATTATGGAAGGTTGATAGACAACATTGACACATACGATCAGAGTGTGAGTTGGTTGATGACTAAATCTCATTAGTAATGATATGGCAATATCAAACCAAGCACACAGATACATGTTAGAGAATAGTGTATTAGATAGAACCACTGTGAGAATGCCACATGGAAGCCATCATCCTAGAATTCATAATCAAATCTCATAGTGATGGTGGTTGTTTTGGTTCTTAGACCTGAAATCACTACACTCATCACATGCTGTTGGGTACACTTTGACATCATAAACCACAATCCTAAAACATGGGTTGTTATAAATGTGACGATTGGGTGACTTTGACACATGGGGAATGACTGTGAGTGATAGAGATGAGATTTTGCCATCCGATAGGAGTATGATATCCAAAGGCATCTTGATTAGAGAGATTGAGAAAAGTATGGTGATACGCATGTGAGTCAATATATGATATTGGGCTTACACATATCTCATGTAGTTTACTTTGGTTCAAGGAACAAGACTAAATATTAATGAGGATGAGTGTTCCATGCCTCTAGTTCAATTTGGATATCAATGACAAAGGAACCATACACTATAACATCATACATAGATTTTAGGTTGAAGTTACTCCCAACTTTCCATTTCACTTGGGTAACAATGTTGTACAACTATGCATCGCTCATTTCTTATGATACCATAAGATAGTTATGGATATTCACTGCCAGCATGATACGAGACCTATTGACACACATAGGAACTCATCTAGAAGAGAAGTTTGATCTTGAATGACTATTGAATTGATTAATAAAGTGTTTATGTATTTCAATTCACACAACAGATCAGATGACTAGATTGTCAAATGATCGGTTCAAGTGTTGAGATTTTTATTTGGAGTGTCATGTTGATTGTATTGTACATTGGTTGGAATTCTTCCTGACTTGGGCTGCGAGACGTCCGTCTTTCTTGTGCAAAATGGCCATTTGGTCTGGTGTGAGATGCCCATTTCACCTGTGTGAGATGGCCGTATGGGATGATGTGCGAGGCTCATCTCATTCGCACCAGACACCCATTTTATGGGTGCAATTCGATTGTACAAATGATTGGTACTGATGTCAATATTAAGCACTAATTGATATTGGATTGCCGACATATGTATAGAACTAGAAGGTGCAAAACGACTGTGTCACTTAGGGAAACGGTCATCTCCCTGGGAAAGATGACCGTTTCGGCACATGCAGGTTGTGAAACTTCTAGCATTGTTGCAAAAATTCAAGATCTTCCCGTCCTTTTGACTCCTGCTTTAGTTCCGCATAGGCTAGGGACTGGGAACCCTAACCCTAACCCCTCCTATATAGAGAGGGGTTGTAAAGCCCCTGAACTTGCTTAATGAGTTGAATGAGCTTAATTACCATAACTGAATGCTTATAACCCAAATATAACCTTTTAATATTTTTTGAAATAATAAGACACGCTTAAGTTTCAAATTTGGTCCAATTTGGACACTATTTGAGCAAGTTATGTAATTTTCTTTACATTTTGGACTTTTCTGCGATTTACCCAATTTAGGGGTTTTCTCTACAATTTATAAAATAAATTATGTTCTTTATACATTATATTATCATTATTGAGATTTTTTAGCCATGGGGCTCCTAGTTGAGCCATGGTTTGAAGGTGTTTTCATCAAGGGTATTTCAGGGTTTACCCCTTCATGGATGAGCTACCTTTATTAGCTACCAACTAATGATTTATGTGATTGGCGGGGAAATTTGACAAATGAAAGCTAAGAAGGTCAATAGGGATGGTGCGGGAGCTTCTTGTGTGTGTTCTTGTATATTCTTAATAATTTAAGGCATAGACACATGGGGAAGCTACTTTTACACCTCATTCTTGCTTCTATCCTTATCCATGGGCTATATTTACCTCTTCCTTGCCCAAGTTCGAAACTATTCTTTTTTTTCTTTCCTCTAACCTGGAGAAACGAATCCACTCTGTTTTTTTGTGGAACCAAGTGCTCTAAGGTATAAAATAACCTCTTTTTGGAGAAGAAGGTCTCCTAGAGCTCCATCTAGCCCTTATTAGGGTTTCCAAGGTCATCTTCTGGGGAATTCGACCAAGACAAGTTGTTTTCTTCTTTACTTCTCCATTTTTCTTACTCTTCTCCTTCCATAGACCTTCCTACAGGTCAAAACCCTATTGTTCCATGGTGAAAGTGGTTCTACAACTCAAAAATCTATCCTTCTTGTTTCTTTTTCTAGGATTTTGCTTCTTTGTGGAGAGAAGTACTTATTTGGCCAAGTTCAGATCTGAATCTAAGGTTTTATTGCCATATTTTCTCAAGATTCTTGCTATTTGATATCTGAGGTACTCTATAGAGGCGAGTTATATAACATTCTTCACTTATATTGCTTAATAGAAGCTTGTTAGTTCATGTTTATGCCTTAATGTGTTGCTTTAAGCATAAAGAAACCATGCTTGTTTAGAATTTCGAATTTTTGTGGTGTTCCTTGTTTTGTTCCAATTCTATATGAACTTGTAAACATTTGTACAGCCTTTCTAAGGTGTAACATGATCTGGGACAGGTTGATAGCAACAACCTATGGTGCTATGTACAAAACAATTGATGGTTCAAATTAGGATTTCAAGCTATTTCCTTCCCTATCACACAACTGATGATCATATCATTCAACAATTGATAGTGTTTCTATCTTGGCAACTGATGTTCGTGATCAAGGGTGTCAAATTTATGGTGACAACTTGTAGTCACTTCCTAGGTCATGTTTTGGCTCAATTAGACGTATACTTATCATCCACTAAGAATTCTAATGATGCTATCAATTGAGGATGACATTAGCTTAATATTTGATGGTGTTAACTGAATGTATTACTGATCTAACAACCAATAGTGACCTAATAATAACAATTAATGCAGTATTAGGTCATCACCATATATGAGGAGTTAAGAATGTAATTGTAGATTTGACTAAACCTTATTCTAATGGTTCCTTGATTCAATGGATCTAATGGTTAGACTTATACTTCAATTGATAGCCTTGAACAATGAACCTGATCCAATGAATGATATTGTATGCTTCAACATCCAATGGATTAGAATAAATCACATGGTATTATATGTGGGTCCTAGTCATGATAATTCGATGGTTTCATATCATTAATTTGTAGTCTTACCTTTCTCATCATATAGTTGTATTTGATAAATCTGTATAATAAGTGGGTGTGTAACTCCCATGTGATCTAGCTTGTTATAACTAACCTTAGGGTAATTATATGATGTTGATTGGTTATAATTAGACCTCTTGAATGATTAATGTGATAATTAATTACACTCTTCTTGTGTTGAAACCACATTGTAGTACTATTTGAATATCATAGTGTCTTGCCATGTTAATATCTATGGACACATATGTGCTAATTATCTTTTGAGCCTTGTTTAAGGCATGTAATGATGATGATTACCTTACTATGAATAATGTGATGGTCTTAACGACCTTTGGGCATGTTTGAAGCCATGATTGAGGTGAAATCCTCTTCATGTTGCAATAAGGGTTAAAACCCTGGAACTTGTGATAAGATATTGGTATCTTGTAAAAGTATGATGATACGTGTGGTCCATTAATTTGCAATGAATGATAGCATGTGGTAATGTGATTAAGATCTATATCTCAAATGTTTTATATCTTTTGAAGTTGTTATACATATACTCTTGTTAGAAAATAATTAGGGTTTGAATGTCCATTTGTATGATTTAGCCTTAATTCACCCAATTGACATAACAAATTAAGTGAAACTCTAATCATGTAGTGCCCTGTGCCATAAATCTATCTGGGTGTCAGAAATTGCCAGATAGTGAAATGAGTATTCCTAAGGGATACTTGGAGCACATACTGATGAGTATGCGGGGTGCTTGTCATCCTGAATTCAAGTGTTGGGGAGGATGACAGTGGTCATACCTAGCCATCAGTTTGAGAATGGCTGCGGTTGTGTCTCGGTGATTTTATATATATATATATATATATATATATATATATTGAGATTGGAGGACAACTGTAGTTGTACCTCAGATGGTAGGGTATGTGTATATGCCTCCTTTCACTAGTGTCATGACTTGTACCAAGGACGGACTAGGTTGTTAGCAGCTTGACCTTATGTGTCACTGTAGAAGACCCGTACTGACTGGGGGCGGATAAGATCTTAAGCTGACTCTTCCTAGATCTTGTATGGCACTGATTTCGACTTAGTAGTGGTCAATTGGGACTTGAGTGGTATTTCTCAAATCCCTTAGGGCAATGTAATATAAAAACTGAAATAAGCCGTGTAGTATACTGTCTATGGTTAAATATGTCTCACATTGTTTGATTAGTCTTTAAATTATCTTTATACTACTCAGTGTTTACAAGATGATATCATATGACCTTTGAGTAGTTATACTTCTTGTCAAGTTAATTTGCTTAATGGCTTAGTATGCTTAACCTATTCAATCTGCAAAAATTGCTTATACATTTCTATATCTGCTCAGTTCATTTATTTTCAATCAATATGTTATAATCAATATATGTTGGAGAGAGTTATATATCTCGTTGGGATTGGGTCTCACCCGTGGGTCACCACATTTTTTTAGGTGGTCGCGGGAAATGAAGTCGAGGTTGCAATGTGGAAGAAAACCAACCTGGTGATCAATAGATTTAGAAGGTTGGTTAGTTGTAGATCTTAGTAGTAGAGTTCTAGTGTCGTCCCTGTACTCTCAGGTTTGGGTATGGGATGTGTTTTCTAGAGACATGAGATTTTGGTAGTATAACAATGTTTGTAAATATATGGCATGTACATGTGAAATATCTTTTGTATACAGGATGTGGCTGAGGTCTTTGGAACCATATGTAAATACTTGTTACAATATAGGAGAATGGAATGATGGACCTTTTGTAAATGTTCTAGAGTTTATTTACATTGGTGGAATTAGTTTTAATTATTCTGCATTTTTGACTATGTGATAAATTAGTAGTTGATCATGTTTTGTGTTTTGAGTAATCTCGTTTAGCGTGATGAGGTGTCGCAGTTAAGTTGGTATCAGAGCTCTAGGTTTACTAAGTCTATAGGGACATAGGACTTAGGATTGAGTCTATTCTTATGTATCCAACATATCTGATCATAGTTTATGCCTTTGCAGATATGTCTGGAGGACATGAAGAACATGTTGAGAGTAGCTATGTAGCACTAGGAGGAGGTGCTGGGAGGTAGGCATGCGATGAGAGAGTGCCACAAGTAGGGCCAGATCAGCTTGCAATGCCTCATCTAGACCCGACAATGATGGACAATCCTGAGTTTCAGTCTATGTTTAGATAGATGATGGCCACAATTACACATATCGCTGATAGAGCGCCAACACCTCAAGCTAGGGCAGTCGCCTCTAATGTGGAGTCCCAATGTGTCAGGAAGACATTTGAACGTCTTAGACGTGTTGGGGTGATTGAATATGCATGTACTTCTGATCCAGCAGACTCTAACATGTGGTTGACTGAGCTGGAAAAGGCATTCAAAATCCTAAACATTGCTGAAGAAGACAAAGTTAAGCATGCAGTATACCTGTTGAAGGATAGTTTTGTCCATTAGTGGGCCATAGAAGAGGAGAAAATTATAGGATTTGTGATAGGATGGGAGGAGTTTCAGAGGGAATTTGTTAGACGATATTTTCCAGAGGCCTACCTAGATGAGAAAATCTCTCAGTTCAAGAAGATTCGTTAGGGAGCTATGACTATCAATGAGTATGAATCAAAGTTCATGGAACTTCTGAGGTTCTTCCCGCACATGGTAGCAATAGACAAGGAAAGGATCTGGAGATTTGAGAAGGGTCTGAGTATAGAGTTGACTACTACAACATCATCCTTGGAGAACAAGGAAAGGTTTTCCACCTTTGTGGAATCTGTCAGGAGGATTGAGAGGTATGTTGTAGAGAAGCGTGAAACTAATGCTAAGAAGTGATATATGTCGTTTCAAGGGCAATCATCTAGAGGCTTTAAGAAGCCAAGGTTTTTCCCACTGACGTCACAACCAAGGTCAACCTTCACTGAACCCAGATCACATGCACCGTCACAGTGGACCCTGAGTAGGGGTAGAGGTCACAGTTTTCCACCGACATGAGCTCACAGTTCATCATCAGTCTCAGTTACAGGGTCATTTCGACCACATCGTCATAATCGAGTGTGTCATCAATGTGGACAGACAGGGCATATTAGATGGAATTGCCCTATGAAGGTTGAGGAGGTGACTCAGCAGCCAAGGCAGAACCAACATGGAGCACAACAATGATAGTTTGATACTAGTAGTGGCAGAGGATGTGGTCAGGCATCCCATACAGGATACTCAGGATAGGTGAGCAGAGGATGTGGACGGCAGTAAGTGACAGCTAGGTTCTATGCCATGACCCAGTCGGAAGCAGTGGTCAATCCACGAGTCGTGATAGGTCAGATGGAATTATTTCATTCTGATTTGTCTGCTTCTTATTTTGTATCTGTGTTAGTAGATCCAGGTGCGACACAATCGTTTATCACCAGATAGGTGATAGATAGTTGTTATCTACCCTGTTAGTCTTAGATCTGATAGCCTGTGACTAGAGACTCCTTTGGTTGATTTTGTTGAGTTGTGGGAAGGGTGCCCTTCTTGTGTTCTTTCTTTCTCTAGACACAACATTCAAGTGGATCTTTTGCCACTTGACATGCATGGTTTTGATTTAATCCTAGGAATGAGTACCTTGGAAAAATACAAGGTAGTCTTGGACTGTAGTACTAAGGTTGCGACGTTCCATGATGGAGATATACAGTGGATTTTCCAGGGTGATAGGAGATTCTTCCTACATGTTTGATATCAGCTATGACAGCTGAGTAGTTCATGAGGCAAGGATGTGAGGCTTTCTTAACTCATGTTGTGGATACCAAGGTGGGAGGTCCTAGTATCCAGGAGGTACTAGTAGTGCGAGAATTCTAGGATGTCTTTCTTGAGGAATTTCCTAGCATTCCCCCTCCTAGAGAGATTGAGTTTGAGATCAATCTTGTTCTTGGAACACAACCCATAGCACAGTCAACATACAGAATGGCACCAGCAGAGATGCAGGAGTTAAAGAAATGTTAGAGAAGTTTTTTATCATGTCAAGCACTTCCCCTTGGGGTTCTCCCGTGTTGTTTGTTAAAAAGAAGGATGGTTCAGTGATGTTGTGTATAGACTATAGATATTTTGAACAAGGTGACAATAAAGAATAAGTATCCTTTGCTGATGATTGATGATCTTTTTTATCAGTTGAGAGGTGCCACTGTGTTTGCAAAGATAGACCTAAGGTCAGGTTACCATCAGTTGAGAATTAAGGCTGATGACATACCCAAGTCAGCTTTTAGGACTAGGTATGGTCATTATGAGTTTGTGCTTATGCCGTTTGGGCTAACCAATGCACCTATAGATTTTATGGATCTAATGAATAGGGTGTTTAGACCTTATCTTGATCAGTGTGTGGTCGTATTCATAGATGATATCCTGATATACACCAAGGATAGTCAACATCATGAGCAACACCTTCACCAGGCATTGACTTTGTTGAGGCAGCATCAACTATATGCTAAGTTCATTAAGTGTGAATTTTGGTTATCTGAAGTGTCTTTTCTGGGCCATTTTATATCTGCAAAAGGCATTTGTGTTGATCCCAAGAAAGTGGAATTTGTACTAGAATGGGAACAATCAAAGACACCGACAGATATTCGTAGTTTCCTAGGTCTGGCAGGTTACTACAGGAGGTTCATCAAAGACTTCAGTTCTATAGCATTACCCCAAACTAGGTTAAACAGGAAGGATGTTCCTTTTTCTTGGAATGACAAGTGTCAACGTTCTTTCCAGGTTTCGAAAGAAAAGTTGACTACGAGACTTGTGTTAGTACTTCCAGAGCAAGGAAAATGCTATATTGTCTTTTGTGATGCTTCAAAGAATGGATTGGGATGTGTGTTAATGCAGGATAAAAATGTGATTTCTTTTACTTCACGACATCTTAAGAAACATGAGGAGAATTACCCAACACATGATTTGGAGCTTGCAGCGGTGGTGCATGCCTTAAAGATATGGAGACACTATCTTTATGGAGAGAAGTGTCAGATCTTCACTGACCACAAGAATCTACAGTATATCTTCTCAAAACAGGAGCTGAATATGAGGCAGAGGAGATGGATGGAACTGATTAAGGAGTATGATTGCACAATAGACTACCATCCAAGGAAAGCAAATGTGGTAGTTGATGCATTGAGTAGAAAGTCATCTTCATTATCATTGGTAGATAATGCACAATTAAATTCCTTGATGTGTCATAATATAGATATTCTAGTATCTCTTCGCCAGAAAAATGTGCATCTAGAAGTTTCCTTACAGGCAGGATTGTTGGCACAGTTACAAGTGAAACCTACCTTAAGACAACAAATTCATGATGCACAACAGAATGATACTGTGATACAGAATATCCGATCAGGGATTGGTAGTGAAAAGTATGATGGATTTCATGAGGCATATGATGGTATCGTTTATTACCACAATAGGACAATAGTTCCTAATGTTAATGGGTTGAGGAAGATGGTACTTGAGGAGGCTCACTCCTCCATGTATGAAATGCATCCTAGAAGTACCAAGATGTACCAAAACTTGAAAGACATGTATTGGTGGCCAGGTCTAAAGCGTGATGTGGTAGAGTTCATTGCCAAATGTCCAGTTTGTCATCAAGTGAAGGCTAAGCACCAGAAGCCTGCAGGGACATTATAACCCTTGCCAATAACACAATGGAAATGGGATCATATTACTATGGACTTTGTGGTTGGTCTTCCTAGGACATCCAAGGGTCATGATTCCATATGGGTGATAGTAAATATATTGTCTAAGTGAGCTCATTTTCTGCCAGTTAAGGTGACATTTACAATAGAGAAATTGGTACAAATATATGTTGATGAGATAGTTTGTATGCATGGCATTCCAATAACTATAGTTTCTGATAGAGGTCCACAATTTACAAGTCATTTTTGGGAGCGTCTTCATTCAGTATTGGGAACACAACTGAGATTCAACACAACTTTTCATCCACAGACTGATGGCCAGTCTGAAAGGACTATTCAGACTTTAGAGGATCCCTTGAGGGAATGTGTGCTTCAATTTCTTGGTAGTTGGGATGTACATTTGACTCTATTAGAGTTTGCATACAACAATAGCTATCAAAGATGCATAGATATGGCCCCTTATGAGACTCTGTATGGGAGACGATGTGGGTCTCCTTGTTGTTGGTATGAGACAGGTGAATATCAACTTTTAGGTCCTGAGGTAGTACAACAGACTACATATAAGATTAAAGTGATACAACAACAGTTGAAAGTAGCCCAGGATAGGTAGAAATCTTATGCAAATAATTGATGCAGACCACTTGGGTTCTAAGTGGGAGATAGAGTATATCTTAAGGTTTCTCCTTGGAAAGGTGTGCTGAGGTTTGGAAAGAAGGGTAAGTTGGCTCCTAGATTTATGGGACCAAACCCTGTCCTAGCTCATGTTAGAAAGGTAGCATATAATTTGGAGCTACCACCAAAGCTACATAGATTGCATAATGTCTTTCACATCTCTATGTTGAGGAAATGCCATCCAGATACTAACTAGACAATCCAACCAGTAGAGGTTGAGTTAGATGAGGATATCTCCTATGTTGAGGGTCATGTGTTGATCATGGATAGAAGGGTGAAAAAGCTAAAGAGAAAGGATATAATACTAGTTAAAGTTTTTTGGAATCACAGTGGCATATAGGAAGCCACATGGGAACTAGAGAATGAGCATATAAAATACCCATCTCTTTTTGCATAGGATTTCGGGGAAAAATCCTTATTAGGGGTTTATAGTTGTAAGGCCCCAAAACTTGCTTAATGCGTTGAATGAGCTTAATTACCATATTTTAATGCTTATAACCCTAATATAACCTTTTCATATGTTTTGAAATCATAGGACTAGCTTAAGTTTCAGATTTGGTCCAATTTGGACATTGTTTGAGCAAGTTATGCAATTTTCTTTACATTTTGGACTTTTCTACAATTTACCCAATTGAGGGGTTTTACTTCCAATTTATCACATACACTATGTTCCTTATATGTTAAATTATCATTATTTAGATTTTTGAGCCATGGGGCTCCTAGTTGAGCCATGGTTTGAAGATGTTTTCATCAAGGGTATTTTAGGGTTTACCCCTTCATGGATGAGCTACCTTTAGTAGCTACCAACTAATGAATTATGTGATTGGATGGGAAATTCGACAAAGGAAAGATAAGCAGGTCAATAGTGATGGCAGGGGGGGGGGGCTGCTTATGTGTGTGATTATATATTCTTAATAATTTAAGGCCATAGACACACGGGGAAGCTACTTGTACACCTCATGCTTGCTTCTATCCTTATCCATGGGCTATATTTACCTATTCCTTGCCCAAGTTCGAAACTATTCTTGCTTTATCTTTCCTCTAAACTAGAGAAACGAATACACTCTATTTTTCTGTGGAACCAAGTTCTCTAAGGCAGAAGATAACCTCTTTTTGGAGAAGAAGGTCTCCTAGAGCTCCATCTAGCCCTAACTAGGGTTTCCAAGGTCATCTTCTAGGGAATTCGAATAAGGAAATTTGTTTTCTTCTTTCCTTCTCCATTTTTCTTACTCTTCTCCTTCCTTAGACCTTCCTCCAGGTTGGAACCCTATTGTTCCATGGTGAAAGTGGCTCTACAACTCAAAAATCTATCCTTCTTGTTTCTTTTTCTAGGATTTTGCTTCTTTGTGGAGAGAAGTACTTATTTGGCCAAGATCATATCTGAATCTAAAGTTTTCTTGCCCTATTTTCTCGAGACTCTTTCTGTTTGATATCTGACCTACTCTATAAAGGTGAGTTATATGATATTCTTCACTTACATTGCATAATAGAAGCTTGTTAGTTCATGTTTATGCCTTAATGTGTTGATTTAAGCATAACGAAACCATGCTTGTTTGGAATTTCGAATTTTTGTGGTGTTCCTTGTTCAGTTCCAGTTCTATATGAACTTTTAAACATGTGTACAGCCTTTTTAAGGTGTAACATGATCTGGGACAGGTTGATAGAAACAACCTATAGTGCTATGTACAAAACAATTGATGGTTCAAATTAGGATTTCAAGCTATTTCCATCCCTATCACACAACTGAAGGTCATATCATTCAAAAACCAAATGTGTTGCGATCTTGGAAACTGATGTTCATGATCAAGGGTGTCAAATTTATGGTGACAACCCTTAGTCACTTCCTTAGGTCTGGTTTTGGCTCAATTAGATGTATACTTATCATCCACTAAGTATTCTAATGATGTTATCAATTGATGATGACATTAGCTTAATATTTGATGGTGTTAACTAAATGTATCACTGATCTAACAACCAATGGTGTCCTAATGATCACAATTAATCTAGGATCAGGTCATCACCATATATGATGAGTTAAGAATGTAATTGTAGATTTGACTAAACCTTATACTAATGGTTCCTTGATTCAATTGATCTAATGGTTAGACTTATACTTCAATTGATAACCTTGAACAATGAACTTGATCCAATGAATAATATTGGATGCTTCAACATCCAATGGATTAGAATAAATCACATGGTATTATATGTGGGTCCTAGTGATGATAATTCGATGGTTCAATATCATTAATTTGTGGTCTTGCCTTTCTCATCATATAGTTATATTTGATAAATCACTATACTAAGTGGATGCATAACTCCCATGTGATCTAGCTTGTTATACCTAACCTTAGGGTAATTATATGATGTTGATTGGTTATAATCAGACCTCTTGGATGATTAATGTGATAATGAATTACACTCTTCTTGTGTTGAAACCACATTGTAGTACTATTTGAATATTATAGTGCCTTGCCATTTTAATATCTATGGACACATATGTGCTAATTATCTTTTGAGCCTTGTTTAAGGCATGTAATGATGATGATTACCTTAATATGAATAATGTGATGGTCTTAGCGGCCTTTGGGCATGTTTGAGGCCATGGTTGAGGTGAAATCCTCTTCATGTTCCAATAAGGGTTAAAACCCTAGAACTTGTGATAAGATATTGGTATCTTGTAAAAGTATGATGATAAGTGTGGTCAATTAATTTGCAATGAATGATAGCATGTGGTAATGTGGTTAAGATTTATATCTCAAATGTTTTATATCTTTTGATGTTGTTATACATATACTCTTGTTAGAAAAGAATTAGGGTTTGAATGTCCATTTGTATGATTTAGCCTTAATTCACCCAATTGGCATAACTAATTAAGTGAAACTATAATCATGTATTGCCCTGTGCCATAGATCTATTTGGGTGTCAGAAATTTACAGATAGTGAAATGAGTATTCCTAAGGGATACTCGGAGCACATACTGAGGAGTATGTGGGGTGCTTGTCATCCTGAATTCAAGGGTTAGGGAGGATGAAAGTGGTCATACCTAGCCCTCAGTTTGAGAATGGCTATGGTTGTGTCTCAGTGATTATATATATATATATATATATCTCTATATATATATATTTATTTATTTATTTATTTTTATATGATGAGATTGGAGGACAACTGTGGTTGTACCTCAGATGGTAGGATATGTGTACCCACCTCCTTTCACTAGTGTTGTGACGTGTACCAAGGACGGACTAGGCTGTTAGCAGCTTAACCTTATGTGTCGATGTGGCAGACCCGTACTGACCGGGGGTGGAGAAGATCTTAGGAGTCCGTCTCTTACTAGATCTTGTATGGCACTGATTTTGACTTAGTAGTGGTCAGTTGGGACATGAGTGGTATTACTCAAATCCCTCAGGGCAATGTAATAAAAGAAGTGAAATAAGTTGTGTAGTATACTGGCTATGGTTAAATACGTCTCACATTGTTTGATTAATCTTTAACTTGTCTTTATACCACTCAGTGTTTACAAGATGATATCATATGACCTTTGATTAATTATATTTCTTGTCAAGTTAATTTGCTTAATGGCTTAGTATGCTTAACATATTCGATATGCTTAAATTGCTTATTCATTTCTATATCGGCTCAGTTCATTCATTGTCAATCAATATGTTATAATCAATATATGTTGGAGAGAGTTATATCTCTCACTGGGATTGGGTCTCACCCAAGTGTCACCACATTTTTTAGGTGGTCGCGGGTAACGAGGTTGAGGTCGCACTATAGAAGAAAACAAACCCGGTGATCAATAGATTCAGAAGGTTGGTTAGTTGTATATGTTAGTAGTAGAGTCCTAGTATCGTCCATGTACTCTCAGATCTAGGTATGGGATGTGTTTTCTAGATTACATACTCATATCGACACTAGATTTTGGTAGTATACCAATGTTTGTAAATATATGGCATGTACATGTGAAATATCATTTGTATGCAGGATGTGACTGAGGTCTTTGGAACCATATGTAAATACTTGTTACAGTATATGAGAATGGAATGATGGACCTTTTGTAAATGTTCTAGAGTTTATTTATATTGTTGGAATCGGTTTTAATTATTCCTCATTTTTAACTATGTGATAAATTAGTAGTTGATCATTGTTTTGTGTTTTGAGTAATCTCATTTAGCGTGATGAGGTGTCACAGTGGTAATGGGGTTTCCCATGGTAGGTTTATCCCAACTAAGTAAAGAGTAACTCCCACAAACTTAGATTTATTTGTATCTAACTGATATTGTGATTTAATATTTTTATTAACTATGAATAGATTGATCTCCACAAGCAAAGGAAGGAAGGAAAGTTCATCCCAACTGGCTACATGGATGAACTAGTAGTTGCTCTTGGTACGAAGGAGCATCCTGGCCGTGTTAGGGGATTAGGACCTGGCATAGGATTCAAGTCTTATTTTGGCCCTTCGCAATCTAAAAGAGGTCGTGCAGGAGGTCTTACACAAGAGGAGGTTGAAACATTAGTAGTGCAGAAAGTAAAAGAAATTATGTCTTCATTTCAGCCTACTCAACCTTCTCAACCTATTCATACTGTGCATCTCTCAAGTGATGAGGTACTAGCCAATGCTCCAGTTGTAGAAGGTCATGGGAGCACTCCCGATGACCCACCACAACAATCTGCAGTAAGTTTTTGTTCTATATGTTGTGTTATTAGTATGATAAATATATGATAATATATATAGTTGTAACATGTATCTGTTCTATTGTTTCTTATATAACTTATATTATTTCAATCTAGGTTGGCATGAACTGTAAACTTGGAGTGGAGGTTCCAGAATATAATGTTGTGGCAGCGGGCAAGGTGTACAACCTTGGTGGTATATTGCATTGCCAACAAATTACTGATGACATTTGTCATGTGTCCATCCATCTTGTGTATGACGGAATGGGGGACAAACCACTACCCATACCTAATCCTGAATATAGTACAGTTGAAGAGGCTGAGGGTGCTATGGTTGGTTGGCCTAGACACTTGGTTATCAATGACAAGGTATACCTTATTTCTACCATATTTTTCATATTGGACTGTATATATGAACTCATGTTATATAAGTATGTAATTTAATTAACAGGTTTGTAAACCAAAAAGTAAAACTTCTACTAGTTGTCCTCCTATGCCCAAGCCATCTTTCATTCCCGAAGCTACATTCGACGAATTGGGAAGCAAATCTAAATATTTGTGTCGATACTTAACCAACCAAAGCTCGGGATCACATATGTTGGTCAATTTAATAGAAGATGAAGCTGGGAGGGACTTTGAGAATTTTATTTTTCTTGATGATATTATAGAGTTGTTCCGGTATGATTGGCTGAATACTTCGATAATAGAAGTATGGATAAGGTAAGGATCTATCAATATATATAGAAAATTCCAGCACACATTTTTAGCTTATTTCTATATATGAAAATAATTACAAATGTTTAACAACCATTTATATACCGAGGCCACAAACTTTGATATAAAGAATGTTGGATTCTTAGTTCCTTCGGTCACTAGTCAGGTGGAGACACATATTGAGGATGTGAATGAGTACTTCTCTGATGCATTCAAATATTTTACTAGTGAGGGGAAGGAAATTATCCTAATTCCTGTTAACGTCCAGTAAGTATTATTATTCAATATAATTTTAATAATGAATAAAATTATTTATTTTAATGTTTGTTTTATTCTTACTCAGAGCTAGACATTGGGAATTAGTGGTGATTGCCCCAAAATTGATGACTCTTTATTATCTTGACCCAATGGGTAAAACAACAAGGAGTCACAATCTGAAATTGCCAGCTATGGAGTAAGCATAAATTTAATAAATGCTTCAACATGATATTTCTATTTAGAATTTCTATTTTACCAACTATCATTTAATTGATAGGGGTATAAAGGATTTTCGTGAAGCTGGAGGACAAATACCCACAAAATATAAGACATTGACTTTGAAAAATGTCAAGGTATCTACTTTGACAACTGCTTACTCTTATATGTATTAATTTTCAACTGTAATATGTCAACTCTTATAGTCTTATCTCAATTGCTGTTTATAGTAGTTTACTAACATTAAGTATAATTTGTTATTTGTAGTGTCCTATGCAAAATAATGACTGGGCTTGTGGCTACTATGTAATGAAATATATGCAAGCTATTGTCAAACAAGCATCACATGACATTCAGACTATAAGTAAGGTAATAAAGAATAACATCATAAATTTACAAGTGATTGTAGTCATTTTTATAAAATATTATCATGTGCATTTTCTGTTACAGATCTTTACAACTCAGCCTTACACACGTGTGGACTTGGATGAATTCCGAGAAGAGTGGTGTAACATCCCTGACCTGGGTTATGCTTTAACCCTAGGTGTTTTGATTAAGAAATACGATTATATGCTTAATCCTATCTTGTGAAAAGTAATTAGGGCTCATGAGGAACTTATGTTTCAATTTTGGTCATGTTTGGCCAATGTTGAAGCAATGTTTGCTTATCTTTGACTAATGTGCAAATTACCCGAGTTGAGGGGTTTAAGTGCAAATTGTGCATGATAATGTGTTCCTCATGTGTTGAAGTATCATGAGAGTGAAAATTATGATGAGGTATGGCTTATGGAGGCCTGAATACCAAGAAAGAGCTGATAAAGCAATGTTTGTGCATAAAAACCTCGGGTTCAATATGCAAATTACCAATTCAATAAGGTCCCTAAGGATTCTTGGCATCATGTAGAGAAAAGAAGATGAGAGGGGCGCCTCATTTGAATTAAGTTGGAGGAGAGAGAATCTTGATATTAAAATAATCAAGATTTAATCCTAATTGAAACCCTAACTCGATTTAGGGCAAAAATGAATGTATTAATTAAAGGGCCTTAAACCAAAATTAAAATGGTGGAATTCATATGTATGTGTGACCATCCTTGAGCTATACAAGGATCGAAAATATCTTAAGTAGGTGAAATTCCACTCACCTTATTATAAAGAAAAGAATTTCCACTCAAAAAGACATATTAATATTATAATGGATTAAGGTGCTTATTTTCTTTTCCTTTAATCCATGGATACTGGAAGGGAGTTCGGTGGTTTTTAGTTTCCTTTGTATGAAAGAAAACCAAGGAGGAAGAGGTGGTACCATTTTTGGAATTAATTGATTTTTATAAAGATATTTTCTCTTTCATCAATTTCTTATAAAAGAGCCTTTTCCAAACCACCCAAGGGACTTTTTTGGATTTTCTTTCTTCCCCTTGCTTGAAAAACCGACCTAGAAGGCTAAGAACAGAAGGGAGCACGTCCTCAACCTGTTGGTAAGCTTCTTGATCATCTTTCACCTTGAATCCATGGTGGAAATCATAAATCAATGCATGGATTCTTCTTGATTCAATTCCCTCTTCAATTCTAACCATTCCTTTTCACTCAAACCATGAGGACCAGCATTGGAATGGTGAAAGGAGTTGCATCCACCATTGTTTCCGTGGATATGGAGCTTTGGAGCTCAATTGGAGGTGATTTTTATAACTTAAACCCTTAATCTTATTATTGCAATCAATTCCTTATCAATTGGTGAACATTTCTACATTTCCGAAATTAATTTTGGTTGATTGATGCAATCTCCATGGAAATCACAGTAGATCTCGTAATTTTACAGGTTGATGATGATGAAATCATCATAAGTACACACCTCCCCAAATATCTTGGGCAAACGGTTTCAAAGTTTGGCCCAAACGGTTTCACCAAACCGTTTGGTGACCAAACGGTTTGCAAACCGTTTGGGAGAAAACGGTTTCAAAACCATTTGAGATGGTTGACCAAGGGTTGACCGTTTGGGAATCATGTTCCTAATTATGTTGGTTGATAACCCTCCAAATTTGAGGGATTAACGCCAAAGGAATCGTGAGTTGAAGGCTAATCAATTAGGTAAACCTAATTGAATTAAGTGCTGATTTTCAACCTGTTTAACTTGACCTGTTTGGGCAAACGGTTTCAAAACCGTTTGATATGGTTGACCAAGCGTTGAACGTTTGAGATTCCTGTTCCTAATTATTTTGTTTGATAAATCACCAAATTTTATGGATTAGTTCCAAAGAAATCGTGAGTTGAAGGCTAATCAATTAGGTAAACCTAATTGAATTAAGTGCTGATTTTGAACCTGATTAACTTGACCTTTTTGGGAAAACGGTTTCAAAACCGTTTGAGTGAGTTGACCAAGCGTTGACCGTTTGATATTCCTGTTCCTAATTATGTTGGATAATGAATCACCAAATTGTATGGGTTAACTCCCAAGGAATCGTGAGTTGAAGGCTAGTCAATTAGGCAAACCTAATTGGATTAAGTGCTGATTTTTCATCTTGATTAATTGAACTTTTTGGGAAAACCGTTTCAAAACCGTTTGAGTGAGTTGGCCAAGCATTGACCGTTTGAGATTCCTGTTCCTAATTATGTTGGTTAATGACTCACCAAATTTGAGGGGTTAATTCCCAAGGAATCATGATTTGAATGATAATCAATTGGGCAAACCCTAATTGAAATTAGTGCTGAAATTCCAATGAGTTAATTTGAGATTTTGGGTTGGTTAGCCCAAACGGTTTCAAAACCATTTGGGGATCACCCAAACGGTCTCAAGACCATTTGAGGGTTACCCAAGACCGTTTGGAGGTCTAGGGTCAAGTATGGATATGTGTTTGAAGATCCAAAGATGTGGTATGAACCCTAATCGGCTAAGTGTTGATTTTGCAAGTGATTGAGGTGATGTTTTGGGTTGATTGGCCCAAATGGTTTTTAAACCGTTTGGGGATCACCCAAACGGTTTCAAGACCATTTGGGGATCACCCAAGACCGTTTGGAGGTCTGCGGTTAAGTATAGTTGACCAATTGAAGGTCCAAAGGTACCAAATCATATTGCAATTAAGTGTTGATTTGTTGATCAACTCAATAGACCGAACCTTGATGGAATTTCACTAGAATCCAAATGTTGGATGATCCAAACGGTTTCAAAACCGTTTGGATCTCATCCAAATGGTTTCAAAACCGTTTGGTGGTCACCCAAGACCGTTTGGAGGTCTAGGGTTGAGTATGGTTAGGTGTTTGAAGGTCTAAAGGTACCAAGTTGATTTGCAATCAAATGTTGATTTGGTGATCAATCCAATGATCCAAACTTTAATTGGTTGACTTGGATTATGATGTGAACTTGGGAAAACGGTCTCAAGACCGTTTGGAGGTCTTCCAAACGACCTCAAGACCGTTTGATGTCAGGTCATGTTCAATTTGAACGATGGTTCAATGGTTTCAAAGTAACTAATCCTGCATTGATTAGTGTTGATGGATCATTGATTCCAAACCCAAATTCAATTGAGACAAACCCTAATTGATGATCACAAATCAGTTTAAGGTTGACCTATTAAACTCAATTGATGTATGAGTATAGGTCTAATTGATGATTGGTTCCATGAATTCAATGATTGAAGGAATCAACATTGGAAACCCTAATTCAATTGGATACCTTATCTAATGGAGGTTCAATGTGATTGAATCTCTTGAGAATTAAGATGATGAATGTTCTATTGATCCAATGATGATTAGTAATGATAATCAAGGAAGGTACAAAGTTTGAAACCCTAATAGTACCTAAGTAATTAAGTGCCAATTAAGGGATGAATCCCTAATTGCTTATAGGGTCAATGACTTGATACACTATGTTAATCATAGTTGTATGCTTTTTATTGAAGGGTTGATGTGACCTAATCAGATTGAAAAGATCAAAGAATAGAATTCATATATATAAATATGATTCATGTGGTGATCCTCTGTAGCACGACTGTGCAAGGCAACACGGCCGCTGTGACTTTACTCAGCATGACCGTACAAGGTAGCACAACCGTGGTAGCTTTACTTTGCACGACCGTGCAAGGTAGCACGGCCGTAGTGGCTTTCCTTTGCATGGCCGTTCTTGGTTGCACGGCCGTGGTGCTCTATGCTTGACTTAGAGCTGATTTAAAAGTGACCTAACATGGTCATTTTGTTAATTCCTAACTTAAGGATGAGAGAGAAACTCATACATTGTGATGATAATCATTTAATGATAAATGATGAGAATAAATAAGTATGATTGAATACTTATGGTATAAATGTTGGCTGCTAGATGTGGGGAGCAATGAATTAGAGTTTGATCATTGATAATATGATCTTGAAAACCTAAATGGTTAATAATGGAAAACCCTAAACTTAGTGAAGGGTAATGATATGTAAGAGAAACCCTAATTGATAAGAAAGGGAAAACCTAACCCTAATGATGGGAAGGTTGTATTTCTCTTATTACATAAGCCTTGTAAGGCATGATAAATACTTGTATAACAAGTATAATGCTTAATGGCCTTGTGAGCCATGTGAATAAAGTTGTTGCCTAGAGAGAGGTGACAAGATGTGAATGGCCTTGTGAGCCATGTGAATAAAGTTGTTGCCTAGAGAGAGGTGACAAGATGTGAATGGCCTTGTGAGCCATGTGAATAAAGTTGTTGCCTAGTGAGAGGTGACAAGATGTGAATGGCCTTGTGAGCCATGTGAATAAAGTTGTTGCCTAGTGAGAGGTGATAAGATGTGAATGGCCTTGTGAGCCATGAGAATAAATTTGTTGCCTAGTGAGAGGTGACAAGATGTGAATGGCCTTCTGAGCCATGTGAATGAGTATCTGATGAAAGTAGTACATGCCTCTTAATAGCATTGTTGTAATAAGTCTTATTTGAGAACTTGGCTGATGTTAAAAGAATATGATAATGTACTTAATTAATCAAGTGAAATCTATTCATGTAGTGCTCTGACCATAGATCCATCATCGTCAGGAATAGGTGATGGTGAAACAGGTTGCTCCGCGGCATATCCTGGATTTCGTATATTTTTGAATATGCAGGGGTCAATGGGCGAAAATATCCTTACGTCCTCTTGAAGAGATTGTGAGAAGGTAAACAAGAAACCTCTCAAATCCTTCATGAATAGGTCAGGATGGATGTATCACTAATCTCCCGATGATTGGGCCAGATGTTATACACATCTCCCAATGTTTTTTGTCGGGTCAACGGAGATAAACACAAAATCTCTCGATTGCCGACGAGAGTGCAGTTGATGTTGTAACTCTGTAGTGCAGTTGCCAGTATACCCTGGAAAGCTACGTTAGCAGAGACACGAGATGTCCTGTGTTTTGTTTTGCACTAACCGAGACGGATGAGGTCTTGGAAGCCGACTCTTCCATTGACCTATGTATGGTACCGATTTCAACTCCTAACAGTGGTCGGTTGGAGTATGAGCGGTATACCTCATCTCCTCAGAGCTTAAGTGTGATTGTAAAATGTAATCAGCCGTATAGCATGTTTTCTTAAGGATTGAATACGGAAATTCATTGGTTGATGTTCCATTTCTTTATGCATTCCTTAAGTGGATAAATGTTAATTATGTTTCTTTATATTCTCTGCAAAGTAGACAGATGAATTACTTATCTACCATGGGTAGATGCAATGTTCCCCTTGAAATTAGGAGATTATCTTATTCTGTTCTATGATGAATAATTCTGCCTGATAATGTAAAAGTAACCCCTGCGCAGTTTTAATTTAATAAACTACAATAACAATGTTTTTGGTGGAGATTTATATCTCTCGCTGGGGAAATTTTCAATTATTTCACCCCCGTGGGAAACATTTTTAGGTATGCATGGGAGGCAAGGCAGGAAATCCCTAGAATAGAGAAAGAGCAGCAACAACAACAACAACAAGGACAACAATGAGATCTCAGGTGGAGATATTGTCTGTCAAGTCATTTAGATAGTAGTCCTATGTGTCGTCTCTGTACTCTCAGGTCCTCGGAGTTTTAAATGTATCAATCTGAGTTTTGGCTTAGTGCCTCAAAGTTTTTATACTGCCTGTGTATATTTGTTAACAGGGCAGTCAATGTTGTAATCCTTGAAAAGGAATTGTACAGGTTGTGTACTTGTGAACCAGGATGAAATTGAAACACTTTGGTTCTTGGTTAAAGAGTTCTCCTGTGAATGGATCTCTTTGAAAAAGTTTTAATTTTTAGTGATTTTCGCTAATCCGCTGCAAATGATACGCTTCCGCATTGGTTAATCTTGTTTTCGTAAGTTGGATGCCACAAGTGGTCAGAGTCTTTTCTAAATGAAGTCGATATAGTATTAGATTAAATATGTCAGCTCCATTTATGTATGTGGTATGAGTACTCTTTCATATTTACTTTTGTATCTATTTAATATCATCTCAGACTTGCACTCTATCATTTTGTAAATTATGATGTGATTATGAATCATTTTTGTTATGAATGTGTGGTTTTGAATGGTGATGGTTGAGCATCAATGCTCTCCTCTCCCAGAATATATGAATCTTCTTGTTCTTCTGTTCTATTTCAATTTTTGCAGAAATTTAAAAAAAAATCGTACTTCTAGCGTCAGTTTTTTAAATAACCGACCCTAAAGATTGAATTCAGTGTACACTCTTCGGTCGAGAAATTTTCGACCGAAATATAACTTCTAGCGTCGATTTTTGTACAAAACCGACTCTAAATGTCCTGTATAAGGTCGGTTATTTACAAAAACCGACCTTAAAGATTGAATAAACATTTTCAGTGTACCCCTCGGTCTATAATTTTGTCGACCGAAATATTTTCAATCAACAATTTTCTCGACCGAGTGTTACGCTGAAATGTTTATTCAATCTTTAGGGTTGGTTATTTCAAAAAAACCGACCCTGTAAACTCCCTTGGTCGAGAAAATTGTCGACCGAAAAACTTTTGGTCGACAATTTTCTCGACCGAGAGAGTTTACAGGGTCGGTTTTTTTCGAATAACCGACCTTACAGGCTCCTTTTTTCTCACCTGGGTCAGATTTTTTACAACCTTTTGCGTCGGTGTTTACTCTGTAAGGTCGGCTTTATTTGGTTAAATAAACCGACGTTATAGAGCAAATTCTATAGCGACGGCCACTTAGGTGTCGGTTAAAAAGTGACGCTACAGGCTTAAAAAACCGACGCTACAGACCATTCCTGTACTAGTGTGCTCGTTTGTTCCAATGAATTCGTTGCAACATTGTTCAACTGTGCTTGACATCATTTCAGGAAATGGATCAAGAATCTTCGTTGCCTTGCTCGCCTATGAATTCTACTGATAACATTATCCACATGATGTTGGAATTTTTTATCATTCGAGATAACATGATGAAACAATGCTCTTTGACCAAGTGCGGAGTCCACACCTTCATTGAGAACTTGAATAACTTCACAGACTCCGTCAAAATATGGGTGCATATCAATCCTTAACTTCATATTGGGTGGCAAACTATTGTAGATTGTAGCATATCTTGTAATAAGTTCTCCACCACCTTCACATATGGCACGCCTATGTATCCGTCTACTTCTAATAACCATTCGACGATGGTATCTACGCATCCGTTGAAAGGACCTCAAATCATAAATGTAAATATATGTTCTTTCAAATCGTTGAGATCTACGTGACTCTATTGAAGTAAGACACGACGCAAGCGTGTCACAACTTTAAAATGTAGTGCTAGAAGATAGGCACGGTTCCACCATAGTTTGCATGAATCCTTCATTTTAGAAAGTGCAAACAATGAGAAGGATTCTATATGCAGTGATATCACTCATTATTTTATTATCTTAAATTCTCATATGACACATCAAAATAAAAAGCGAATGTGTTCGATTAAGATAGTTTGCAAATTTTGTCAACATTTGGTGACCATGAATTATGGGGTATACATAAGTTGACCCCATATTCCCGTCGTTCTCATTAAATGACGCCCTTCAGTATAAACACCACCCCACCACCCCCGCCCCCACCCCCCGACATCTTCCCATTCCTTATCCAACCGCCCTCTCTCTCGACTCTCTGTTGTCTTAACCCTAAACCCTATTTCTCGACACTCCTTCTCGCTCGGGCGATCTAGGGTTTCTATGCTCACCATCTGGCTCTCTGATCTCCACCACATTTAGCGTTCTCACCATCTCCATCCTCTCCGACCTCCACCAGGCACCAGTTCTAGGTTTCTCACTGCTCCATTCTCTCCAATACTCCACAACATAATCACAACAGCCACTCTGCCCTTCACTTCCGAGTCCCGAACATAGATGCAACTCAACCCTTCCGACAGTCTGCTTGGCCTGATGGTCTAACCTCCAACCCCAATGATGCCAAATGCCGCCAACAACGTCGAGCTCTCTAACACCAACATCTCTTAGGATCATCTCCAACCACCGCTTCCCTACTTCCCTGGTTTGTTTTTCATTTCCGTCAACTGATTTCATCATTTTAGCACTCCTCGACCCCAAGCTTCTTTGTGCCCTACTCCGTTGCCCTTACCCGACAACAGAGTCCTCCATTTCCTCGCTCTGGTTCCATTTGTGTTTCTAACAACCGATTTATTCATTTTAGCACTCCCCGACCCCCAAGCTTCTTCGTGCCCTAACCGTAGCAATGATGATTTGGACTGCTCCGGTGACCTAACCTGAGAGCATATGCCTCCCTTTCCTCCCTCCAGTTCTTAATGGTTTCTTAATGGTTTCTATTTCTCACAGACATGCATCATGACCCTAGCCCAATTTCTCTATGCCCTAATTCTATATCCCTGGATTTGTGGTTCTAACAGTAGATCACGTCAGATCTGCTGTGTCTCACTCCTAATTATAAATGTCCAATTTCTTTGTGTTTCACTCCGACTCATTCCCCGACCTAGCCCTAATTATTTTCTCTTCTGGTCGGCTGATGCTAGCGTATCTAAGGCTCTATCTGCCTTTCCAGTTGGCTGATGCTTGCATGTCTGAAGATATCTTCAGTGCTGCTCCTTCTTTTGCTTGAAATGAGATATTGCTTTGTATGTGTATGCTAGATTTGTTGGTATGATTTCGATACAAACAAGATAAGTCATTTTAGGTGAGGTAGATTTACAATCTGATCTATGTCAATCTTAGTTATTGCATGTCTGATTTAGGTCTATCTGAGCTCTAGAAAATATATCAGATTTAGGTCAATCGGAGGTATTACATGCCTTATACTGTTATATCCCACAATACCATCCGAACTATAAAGCTGAGTGTCATAATTTTATATGAATCTGCTTGTGTGTTGGCAATGTCATCTTGTAAATTTATATGCATGTGATGTTAATTTATTTATGTTAATGTGGCCATCATTTATGTCCTTCGATATTGTGTACAGTTAATTTTAAAATGATGTATTATATAAGTATATCAGAATCTATATTCGGTAGAACAGTGTCTTTCAACTGTAAATAAAAATCCTAATGAACAATTAGACATTTATATGTAGGTGTTGGTATTATTTTCCTTTGAAATTTGTTCAACTGCCAAAGTGAAGGCTTAAATCTTATATTTTTTGCATCAATAGAAATTCAGAAAAATCTTAATTTTCAAAATAAACCATTTCTTTTATGGTTTCTTATATCAAAATCAAATTTACATATGGTTTATAGGTCTGCTTCGTGGAAGAAATAGTTTATGTTTCTATGATGCACATACTTATTAGGTGTCCTTACAACTATAATCTTTGTTGCAGTGTATGTAATTCTCTTGTAAGATTGAGGCATCTAAAGGTCTATTTTTTTCTAAAACAAGGTGATTAGAAATAATTGTATTAATTTTATTAAGCATCTAAAAGTATTGTTTTCTTGAAATTGGTGAGGTATATATTTGATTGAATAGGAAATCCTATGTTGAGCATATGTTGTTCTATTCCAGACCACCATCTGAACTAGGAAGCTGAGTGTCTTACTTTTTAAGGTTATAATTTCAGATTTGAATATTAATGTATGTTAGGACTCAACAATAGCCAATAAATCTTGTACAATATTTCTGCCAGTTTATATGGAATTCCTAACTAAGAAAATTCAGATTCATCTTTGATTGAGTTCACAAATGTTCATTAGAACCATGTCATTTCTTTTCCAAAGAGGGATTGTGTACTTCAAAACATGTAAAGTAAAGGAAGTTGGATCCCAATATGGCAAGAGATTCAAAAACATGCAAGGTAAGCAAGTATCCAAATGCCGATTTTAGTTTCACAAACTATAGTTACTTTCTAGATTTGGATATTAATGTATGTTAGGATTACTTACTGTTGCCTGTACTTCTGTCAGGAATATATTAAAAGAAGGATTCAAGCACAATGTGAAATCAAGTAAATATCAAGATGTAAAAACACTTATAAGGGAAGTGTACATCTTATATACTTTCTCATATTTAAATACTTTTAAATATTGACTTGGATTTGAAAATAATCCTATTCTTTCATGACTTGATTAAATAATCCTATTAATGTCGTGGTATATTCATAGCTATTTGTTTGCAGTTTTGATTCAATATTTGCATATAATATTTTATGATCGATGGATATGTAGGTCTATTTACATTGCAGATAGCTATTCACCATGCTAGATGACATTTTTAGATTTTAGAACTTACATAAGGTCTTTATTTGTTGGTTTGCTAATCATATTTAAGAACTAATAAGATTAGTCTGATTCCACACACTTCATATGATTATCACATGGTAATCTTCAACAACTAACTTAGTTTGCACCTCGGTGTCTGCTTTGTTGGACGATTGTGTCTCATATTGTACTTTCTAGATTTGGATATTAATGTATGTTAGGATTACTTACTGTTGCCTATACTTCTGTCAGGAATATTTTAAAAGAAGGATGCAAGAACAATGTGAAATCAAATAAAGATAAAGATGTAAAAACACTTATAAGGAAAGTGCACATCTTATATACTTTCTCAGATTTAATTACTTTCAAATATTGACTTGGATTCGAAAATAATCCTATTCTTTCATGACTTGATTAAATTTAAAATTTCTTTGATCCTTGTGCACAGAAATCAACTGTAATATATTAGTATGTTCTTATTATTTATTTCCAAAAGAGCCATTTAATGTCTTAGTTATAATTCAACAAATGATCTTAAGTAGATTCTTTGCCTTAAGTAAGCCCTGTATAAAGATAATTTTCTATGTACAGTTGCACCAGTTTATTATTGTTCATCAGATGAGCGTACATGAAATATATATTTTTCTTGTAGACTCTTTGGTTGCCCTTGATCATGAACATACATTTAGACACCTTTTACCATTTTTAAGGGTCAATTTGAGTAGTGTCCAGGTCATAAGCAGGTACAGGAAATCAAGGTATAATATACTGACATAATTCCTATTCCTACATTGGTAGGTCGTCTGATGATATATTTTAATTTATATGCTAAAAATACCAATGGTATATATGTATTCCTTCCTCAAACGAATTTGTATGTTCTTTCCCTTTGTCTAAACTAACCAATTTGTTGTTGAACTTCTTCTAATTGTCATTGAAAAGTTGAATAAGATTAATTATCTTTCCTGTATGTACTTTGTAAAAAAATCTTTATGTGTTATATAGAAAATAACTATTGGTAAATAGTTACATGTACGTACCTTTTTATGATACCCTGAGATAGTAAATAGAATCTTTTTAAGGGTCAATTTGAGTAGTGTCTAGGTCATAAGCAGGTACATGAAATCAAGGTATAATATACTAACATAATTCCTATTCCTACATGGGTAGGTCGTCTGATGATATATTTTAATTTATATGCTAAAAATACAAATGGTATATATGTATTCCTTCCTCAAACGAATTTGTATGTTCTTTCCCTTTGTCTAAACTAAGCAATTTGTTGTTGAACTTCTTCTAATTGCCATTGAAAAGTTCAATAAGATTAATTATCTTTCCTGTAGGTACTTTGTAAAAAAAATCTTTATGTTTTATATAGAAAATAACTTATTGGTAAATAGTTACATGTACGTACCTTTTTATGAGACCCTGAGATAGTAAATAGAAGCTTTTTGCTGACTATTATTGAAAAATGAGTGTAAGATGAATTTAATATTGTTTTTTAGCTTCTGTATGACTTCTTGAACGTAGGAGGAGGTGCAGATAACCCAATAAGAAGACCGCAGTAATAGTGAAGAGTTGAATAAGATTAATTATCTTTCCTGTACGTAGTTTGTTAAAAAAATCTTTGTGTTATATAGAAAATAACTTATTGGTAAATAGTTACATGTACGTACCTCAACGATTCTAAATCTTGGATAATGCAAGGAGTTGTAGATGAGTTGAAGTGAATCCAACTATGTTTCTTGCAGGATGTAGGAAGATCACAATTAGAGTGAGAAGTTGAAAAGATCACTGACAGTTTTTTGAAGGCTAAGTGAAAGACAAAGGAAGAACAATAATGCCTTTGCTGCAGCCGTATGGCTTCCAGAAAATAGAATGAAAATAACACTCTATGTATTTAGATGTACATACCTCTCTTAAGGATGCTACAAGAATAAGACTGAAGAGAACCCAACAATCTTTTTTGCAGGACAAAGAGAGGCCACCATATGACGAATCAGAGGAGTGGCATAAAGTGACTGAAAGGACAGTTTAAGTAGAGTTGCTTCCGTCCAATGGTCTTATGGAGGTTCCGATTTTTCTATGTACAGTTGCACCAGTATATTATTGTTCATCAGATGAGCGTGCATGAAAGATATATTTTTCTCCTAGACTCTTTGGTTTCCTTTGATCATGAACATACATTTAGACACCTTTTACCCTTTTTAAGGGTCAATTTGAGTAGTGTCCAAGTCATAAGCAGGTACAGGAAATCAAGGTATAATATACTGACATAATTCCTATTCCTACATAGGTAGGTCTTCTGATGATATATTTTAATTTATATGCTAAAAATACAAATGGTATATATGTATTCCTTCCCCAAACGAATTTGTATGTTCTTTCCCTTTGTCTAAACTAAGCAATTTGTTGTTGAACTTCTTCTAATTGTCATTGAAAAGTTGAATAAGATTAATTATCTTTCATGTACGTACTTTGTAAAAAATCTTTATGTGTTATATAGAAAATAACTTATTGGTAAATAGTTACCTGTACGTACCTTTTTATGATACCCTGAGATAGTAAATAGAAGCTTTTTAAGGGTCAATTTGAGTAGTGTCCATGTCATAAGTAGGTATAGGAAATCAAGGTATAATATACTGACATAATTCATATTCCTACATGGGTAGGTCGTCTAATGATATATTTTAATTTATATGCTAAAAATACAAATGGTATATATGTATTCCTTCCTCAAACGAATTTGTATGTTCTTTCCCTTTGTCTAAACTAAGCAATTTGTTGTTGAACTTCTTCTAATTGTCATTGAAAAGTTGAATAAGATTAATTATCTTTCATGTACGTACTTTGTACAAAAATCTTTATGTATTATATAGAAAATAACTTATTGGTAAATAGTTACATGTACGTACCTTTTTATGAGACTCTGAGATAGTAAATAGAAGCTTTTTGCTGACTGTTCTTGAAAAATGAGTGTAAGATGAATTTAATATTGTTTTTTAGCTTCTGTATGACTTCTTGAACGTAGGAGGAGGTGCAGATAACCCAATAAGAAGACCGCAGTAACAGTGAAGAGTTGAATAAGAGTAATTATCTTTCCTATACGTACTTTGTTAAAAAAATCTTTGTGTTATATAAAAAATAACTTATTGGTAAATAGTTACATGTACATACCTCAACGATTCTAACTCTTGGATAATGCAAGGAGCTGTAGATGATTTGAAGTGAATCCAACTACATTTCTTGCAGGATGTAGGAAGATCACAATTAGAGTGAGAAGTTGAAAAGATCACTCGAGTAATTTTACTGCCAGGTGCTCCATGATTGCATATGTCTGTTGTATGACGATTTTTTGAAGGCTAAGTGAAAGACAAAGGAAGAACAATAATGCCTTTGCTGCAGCCGTATGGCTTCCTGAAAATAGAATGAAAATAACACGCTGTATATTTAGATGTACATACCTCTCTTAAGGATGCTACAAGAATAAGACTGAAGAGAACCCAACAATATTTTTTGCAGGACAAAGAGAGGCCACCATATGACGAATCAGAAGAGCATCATGAAGCGACTGAAAGGACAGTTTAAGTAGAGTTGCTTCCATCCAATGGTCTTATGGAGGTTCCGAGTCAATCTAACATGTTGCTCATTGTCCATCAGAACGTGGACCGAGTAGTGGATGTACATTGTGTTGGAGCATGGGAGTTGTTGGTTGTTACCTGAAAACGTGGCTTCTTTTATGAACTACTATTGAAGATATGGCTTTTTTTTGAACTATTGAATCCACAACTAAAAATACAAATGGTATATATGTATTCCTTCCTCAAACGAATTTGTATGTTCTTTCCCTTTGTCTAAACTAAGCAATTTGTTGTTAAACTTCTTCTAATTGTCATTAAAAAGTTGAATATGATTAATTATCTTTCCTATATGTACTTTATAAAAAAAATCATTATGTGTTATATAGAAAATAACTTATTGGTAAATAGTTACATGTATGTACCTTTTTATGAGACCATGAGATAGTAAATAGAAGCTTTTTGCTGACTGTTCTTGAAAAATGAATGTAAGATGAATTTAATATTATTTTTTAGCTTCTGTATGACTTCTTGAACGTAGGAGGAGGTGCAGATAACCCAATAAGAAAACCGCAGTAACAGTGAAGAGTTGAATAAGATTAATTATCTTTCCTGTACGTACTTTGTTAAAAAAATCTTTGTGTTATATAGAAAATAACTTATTGGTAAATAGTTACATGTACGTACCTCAACGATTCTAACTCTTGGATAATGCAAGGAGCTATAGATGAGTTGAAGTGAATCCAACTATGTTTCTTATAGGATGTAGGAAGATCACAATTAGAGTGAGAAGCTGAAAAGATCACTCGAGTAATTTTACTGCCAGGTGCTCCATGATTGCATATGTCTGTTGTCTGACGATTTTTTGAAGGCTAAGTGAAAGACAAAGGAAGAATAATAATGCCTTTGTTGCAGCCGTATGGCTTCTTGAAAATAGAATGAAAATAACACTTTGTATATTTAGATGTACATACCTCTCTTAAGGATGCTACAAGAATAAGACTGAAGAGAACCCAACAATCTTTTTTGCAGGACAAAGAGAGGCCACCATATGATGAATCAGAGGAGTGGCATGAAGCGACTGAAAGGACAGTTTAAGTAGAGTTGCTTCCGTCCAATGGTCTTATGGAGGTTCCGAGTCAATCTAACATGTTGCTCATTGTCCATCAGAACGTGGACCGAGTAGTGGATGTACATTGTGTTGGAGCGTGGGAGTTGTTACCTGAAAATGTGGCTTCTTTTACGAACTACTATTGAAGACATGGCTTTTGTTTTGAACTATTGAATCCACATTAATTTTTTAAATTTTATATTTATGTACATGATTGTCCTCTCTGAATATGTAGGAAGCTGTTTGATAACAACTTGGATAATGATAAAATTTTAGTATGTAATTATCCTCATTCTCATTTGTTACAGGAATTTTAAGCCGGTTGTTTAATCTTAGAGTTTGGTCAAAAGTGGTTTGACATTCCGATGTGCAAGTGACTGGTGTGTATGAGAAAATAAAAATAAGATGTTCTTTATTTCTTGTCAACAACAACTGTTCGGTTATTTTTTAGATATTTGTTAGGAGTTTGTCCCCTTGTGGAAGGTAGCTACTTCGCTAGAGAGAACCGCTTGTTGGGGAGTTTTTGTGAGTGGAAAGATTGGTGGTTCGTAAGAGTGGGAAGATAGGGGACGTGGATTGTGATGTTTGACCGGAGAGAGAAATTCGGATAAAAAAAGTAAAAAAATTTGAAAAAACGTGAGAGTAGCTTGAGTGAAGGAGAGTGCAAGTTTTTGCCACGTTGGCAAAATCGTGGTATGGGATTGTTCAATATGACTTTTGGCAGGTATATTTGAACTGCTTGCAAAACTCGCTCTTTTTATAGTAGTATAGACTAGTGAACCCACACGTGCACATGTACATGACATATAAAATTTGTTAAAAATGTGCGGGGAGAGGACTCGTCCGTGAAAGGGTTCCTACGGTAAAAGATATTTGTGTTGGTTGTTTGAAAGGAGAGAATCAAAGAAACCGTTTCTGTGGGATGAAGAGAGAAATATAGAATTAAAGATAATAAAAGTTAATAGAAGAGTGTGAGAATAAATATTTATAGGAACAAAATTCTTTAAAAAAGGGAGAGAATAGAGTGAATCAAAGAGAGTGCAGCATCAAACTCGCTCTGTTTATAGGAGTATAGATATATCGATAAAAAAGGTTAACCAACGCACAATAGTATCCTGATAAAATTAACTTAATCAACCACGGTGACTGAGGCTAGGGTTCGTGCTTCTGGAGAAAGACGCTGAGCTGCAGTTTCCAGTTGTTCCGGCGATTGCCCCTCTCCGGTCTGGGGAGCGTGGGACAGGGTTCTGCTGCCTGAGTTGCGACTTGATTGAGGTGGGCACATTCGATTCAATCGACTCCATCTCGTTCAAGAGAGACGAATGGAGAAGAGCCTTCCCTTGTCGTCACTCAGTGTGCTGCACCTGTGCCACTTCCCCGTGAGATACGACCTGGTTACCCAGGTTCACGGCACCGTCTTTCGCATCTGGTCCTGCTCTGGCATCCTAGGTGGAGAAGGGATCTTCAAGGGCGTCTGGACTCGACCCTGCATCGTGTCCGCCACAGGGCCTGTGGCTGAGCCTTGTTTGGTTTTTTTTTTTAGCTTCTCCTGTCCGGACGGCAGTGCTCCCATGCTTGGCGGTGCCCTGCTGCTGTGCTTTGGCGGCGCCCTGCTCCTGTGCTTCGACGCTTGCTTCCGGCTAACAGAAGGAGACCTGTTTCAAATAGGTCGACGGAGGTCCCTGGAGCTACTTCGGCGACTATGGCGAAAGGAGTCAGTCAGGCCTCATCCAGCTTATTGGTGGCTCGGCTCTGATTCTTCTCTTTAGGGCGAAAGGGGGCAGATCGTCATCTCCCTCTCCTCCTGCTGGTTTTGCTACTGCGGCGGGTTGGAGCACCCTTATTCGACAAGGTTGGGTGTTTCCTGCTTCTGCCAGCATCGGTGTTCCTCGACGGTCAGCTGCTGCAGGGGGTCGGGTCTCCATGATGACCTCTCGGTGTTCGACGATATGCGTCTAAGTATTCAGAAGCTTTCAAGCATCCAGAGCTTGCTCTCGGTGGTGTCTTGTTGTATGCCGGTGGCGTGCTACCTGCTGGACTAGTGCTCCATCATCTTGTTGCATGGACTCACTCCCAATGAGTGATGGTTGCTGCTGTATCAGGTGGTTCTCCTTCGAGTGTTGTGGTGGAATGTTGTGCAAACAGTAGTTCCTTGTGCATCATGCCGGAGCTATCCATGGAGTTTGGTAGCTTTCGGGTCTGGCTGGCTCTTCTGGAGACAAGAGGTCGGATGCCTTCTAGGTGTTCGAGATGAGGTCACTGTGCTATCAGATGGCCTTCGTGGGGTTTTGATTTACCCCTCAGGTATTCGTCGAGTTGCTTCTGTGCAAAAAGATGTTTTCTGATTTTCTGGCTTCAGTGCTGTTCAGTGCTCACCTCTGAGATTCTTAATCTGCTGGTTGATGTCTGGGGGTTCAATCCTAGTTCTTTCGCCCACACCTTCAGTTCGTGCTTTTAATGCCAGTTGGGGGGAGGCCTAGGAGCTGGTCCAATGGTGTTTGATTCTGCTGATTCAAGTATTGAAGATGTGTGTCACTTAACAGGTTGATGATAGGAGATGGTTCCAGTGATCGCTTAATGTGGTTGTTGTTGATTGTTAGACTTGCCAATATCTGAATACGTTCACACGCCCTAGTACTGACATTAGCTGACAGTCATCTGCCCATCAAAGTTGAGTCTGCACATTTTGTGGGTAAGCATAATGATAGTGGAGCTCCTCATCTGAGATGGCTGATGGCAGGCCAGTGTTCTGTTTGTATGAAGGCTTTGGTGTATTTTTTGTTTGGTCTTTTATTTCTGTTTGAGGTCTTCTGTGTAAGACTTTGGGTTTGCATTTTTGTGTTTTCTTTGGTAATCCTTATATAGGATTAGGGGGTGCGATCCTTTGTACCTAAAGTTTTTGGTATCATTAAATAGCAACAGAGTTTTTTACCAACCAAAATTTTTTTTGAAATGCGGGGGCCAAACGATTCTTTAGTTGAAAGTGAGATCTGTCCATGCTAATATGCTATCCGTCGGAATGACACTCCCGAACATGTTGCACGTCGAGTAATGTGTCACTTGTTGATATTGGTTCGCTAGTTAGTTGGCGGGTGGGGGTTGTTATGCAGATGGATTAATTATGATATATAGAAATAAAATAAGGAAATTTCTAGTTACAGTCACCTGTCCACCCGCTGGCATACCCAGAAGATGAAAAAAATGAAATTTAATGTGTCTCAGAGATAATCCACCTATATTCATTATTGTTCATGCAACAGTCATACAAAGTGCATACAAAGTATATTTATTTTATCCATTCTCCAACTAATTCCACATGTGATATCTTAACTCCACCACAGATTTCGACAAATATTTAGAATGAAATTTTTATTCATTTCTAATTCCCTCCAACTCACGTACTGTAGATGTACTTATTATATACTCATTTATTTATATTTTTAATTGTAACTTATTTGATATGTTGCATCTAATTCCGTTATATAGATACAATAATATAGCTTTCAGATTTTAATCATATATATACTATTTTACACAACATTACATATTGTACACGATTTGCAGTACAATATGTAGCCTTCAAATCGTTCCATCAGATATTTGTATTTTTAATAGGTACGGTATAAGACGTACATTACATTACATACAATACTAACATCATTTGATAATATATTTAAACGTACAATACAAGACGTACAGTATGTGCGTGCAATATAAAATTACATTTTACATACCTTTAGAATGTAGTGCTTGTTAAAATTGCACACAAGAAGTACAATACTAACAACCACATTGTACAAGAACAAAATACTAACAACCACATTGTAAAAGAACAAAATACTAACAACCATAGTTTGTATGCATTCAAAATATTGTGTTTGACAAAAGTATGCACAAAAAATAACTTTCAACCATGTACTGTAAAGGAATGTATTGTATAAGTGCGCGAATGCTGGTGGCATAGAATAGAAATGGAGTGCAGAGTTGCAAGAGAGAAAATGAATTTTTGAAAATGAGGCTGGAAAGAGGATTAGGGAAAGAATTCTGAGATTCTTCAACTTCTACATAGAGTTAATTAGTGCGGAGTTAATGCACATGAGAGAAAATGGCTAGGTCAAACTTTTGTAAGCTCCCGAGAACCAAGTGTATGAACGGTATATAAATTATTGTGGGTAGAAGCATCAGTAGATTTGTTGTCTGCGTTGCGACTTGCTTTTTGTCCAACTGTCGGATCTAAAATATGGTAGCAGATCTGTTGCAAATCTTAGCTAGAGGGTTGGGTGTTTTAAAACGATCGAGAACAAATCACCATTGGCCGGCTAATAATCCAGTATTTCGGAAACATCCTAGTAATCTCTCACAGTGAGAAATAGTGGTCGGTAGACTTTGTCAAACACTCAAAAAAAATTACAATGTAAAGTGAGAGTAATAGGCAACTATAGATTTCATAACACGATTGTTAGTCTTTGATTCGCTGCCAGTGATTGTCCATTGTGATTTGAGCAATTATCCTCATTTTACCAAACAAAACATAAATCTATAGGAGAAATCTATTAGGAGTCATTTGGATGTTGTATTTCAATGAGGTATTGTAGTTAATTTCGGTATTTCAATTATTACATTTAGAAAGGCGTCGTTTGGACGATCCAACATGTATTCCTCGAATTCTGGTAGTCGTCAGCCTGGTATTTCCCTCTATATTGCATGGACTTCTCAAAATCCACCAAAATCAGCGGTTTTTACAATACCACAGGCGTCCGTCAGCTCACAACCCACACCCTTGATACCCCTTTCTCGGCCGTTGTCCAGTTTTCCACCGCCCGTCCTCCACCTTCCACTCTGTCTTCGTCTTTGTCCCTCTTCTTTGTTCGCGTCGCAGGTGCGAGGTCGGAAGCTTCCGCTGAAGGGGTTGATGCATGCCAAAAAATGTGCAATAACCTGCACATATGAACTAGGTATGCAAAAATAATATAGCAAACACACAACCACAAAAATACCGAGATTTACCTTGAAAACCCCCACTATGTGTGAGGGAAAACCCACAGGGTCAAAACCCGAAGGAGAAATCCACTAATTAACGGATTACAATGTTTGTCTCAAGTTTAGACCCAAAACTTGAGGAAAACAGAGAAAGAATAAGAGATACAGATAACACTGAATTAGTACGTCACCACACCAAACGGCCTCCCGAAAAAACACCTCGTTGCAGAGAATACACGGATAGAATAAGAACGTAGGTTGTGATGGAAAACTCGGTGTAGACCAGGGAAGAGAACCAGAGCGATGCCACCTTCTTTCCTTTCTCTTCGTTCTTCTTTCTTCATTTGTTCTTGCCTTTTCGTCACAAATAGCAACAATAACAATTAAAAGAGTGACAGTTGTTGTTGTGTTGTTTGTGGCTGCAGTCTTCCTCATTTTGTTGTTGTGGTGGGTTATTTATAACCCTATCATCATGGCAATATCATAGCCCTAATGGGCCCCTCACAATTGGGCTGGAAACCGCTGTCCCAATAATCTCCCCCTCCACCCCAAAGGAGAGACTGTCCTCATGACTCCTCAGTTGAAGTCCAATCCGATGAGCTCCTTATAAGTAGCAAGCTTCTTTGTAGAAATTTCCTTCATCAACATGTCAGAAAGATTGTCGTTGGTGTGAACTTTCTTCAGCTTCAACTAGTCATCACTGATAGCTTCATGCAACCAATGGTATCTCAGATCAATATGCTTTGTCTGGAATGAAAATAAGAATTCTTGCTCAAATCCATGGCACTTTGACTGTCACAGTAAATAGCATACTCATCTTGTGTTAAACCCAGTTCTTACAAGAAATGTTTGAGCCAAATAATTTCTTTTCCTACTTCACAAGTTGCGATATATTCTGCCTCAGTAGTAGATAAAGCCATAAACTTTTCCAATTTATACTGCCAACTAATAGCTCCCCCTGTAAAAGTGTACATAAAACCTGAGGTAGACTTCCAGTGATCAAGATCACCAGCTAAATCTGCATCCGTGAAACCTGTAAGAACTGGTGGTGCCCCTCCAAAGCATAAATAAGCACTAGAAGTACCTCTCAAATATCTGAGTATCCATTTAACAACATTCCAATGCTCCTTACCAGGGTCAGATAAAAATCTACTAGTCACACCAACTGCATGTGCAATATCAGGCCTAGTGCACACCATAGCATACATAAGAATTCCTACTGCAGAAGAGTAGGGTATGTGAGTCATCTCTTATTTTTCCTGCTCAGTAGAAGGAGATTGTTTTCTACTCAGTCTGAAGTGACTAGCTAAGGGAGTCTCAACTAGCTTCGCCCCCTTCATGTTGAACCTGTCAAGTACACGATCAACATATTTCTCCTGTGACAACCAAAGTTTCTTTGCTTTCCTGTCACGCCTGATGTCCATGCCACAAATATGTCTGGCTGGTCCCAAGTCTTGCATGTCAAAAGACTTAAACAATTCCTTCTTCAATATAGAAATCATTTGAGCATCCTTTCAAACAACCAATATATCATCAACATAAAGTAAGAGAATAATAAAATTGTCACCTGAAAATCTCTTGAAGTAAACACAGTGATCTGCCTCTATCATGTGGTACCCTTACTTCAGCATGAAAGCATCACACTTTTTGTACCACTGCCTTGTTGCTTGTTTCAGCCCATAGAGACTTTTCTTCAATATACAAACCATGTGTTCTTTGCCTTTCACTACAAATCCTTCAAGTTGCTGCATATAAATCTCTTCCTCTAGCTCACCATGGAGGTGGGTTGTCTTCACATCAAGCTGCTCAATATCAAGGTCCAAGCTAGCTGCCAAACCTGAAACTATGCGAATGGAAGTCACCTTCACCACTGGAAAGAATATCTCATCAAATTCAATGCCCTACTTTTTCCGAAAGCCTTTAACCACTAGTCTATCTTTGCATCTCATAGTGTGATCACTCCTATCTTTCTTTATCTTGAAGACCCACTTGTTCTTTAAAGCTTTCTGCCTTCAGGAAGTTTGCATAACTCATAGGTATCATTTTTTTCAATGAGTTCATCTCATCTTGCATTGCATGCAGCCATTTATCTTTTTCTTGATGAGACTTTGCTTCCTCGTAGCTTTCTGGCTCCCCCTCTTCTGTGATCAATGACCATTTTGTATCAGAATATTTAGTAGACGTCCTTTTCTCTCTAGTAAACCTCCTCAACTGTGGACCTACTGGATCTACTTGTTGAGGTTGCTCCCCCTGCTCAAGAACCTCCTCATCATGGACACTACTTGTACCAAGATCATCCTCTTCCATATCATCGTGTTGGATCTCATTATCCTCAATATAGTTTGCATCAGCATTCTACTGGACTGGAGAGGGAACTGACACATCAATCACATTATCATCTTTTTCCTACTCAGGCTCTGTCGTCACTGTATTAGAAAACATCTGATCCTCAAAGAAAATCACATCTTTGGATCTGATTATCTTCTTCTTTTCTAGGTCCCAAAGCTTGTAGCCAAACTGCTCGTCACCATAGCCAAAAAAATACAAGGAACATATATGTCATCAAGCTTCTACCTCTGCTCCTTAGAAACATGTGCAAATGCCTTGCACACGAAAACTCTAAGGTGAGAATAAGAAGTTGGCTTCCCTATCCACACACTCTCTGGAGTGTCAAAATCTAAAGAAATCGATGGTGACATGTTAATCAAGTAGCAAGCAGTGTTTACAGCCTCTGGCCAGAGTTCCTTAGGTAGCTTGACATTCTTCATCATGCATCTAGCTCGCTCCATAATGGTTCTATTCATTCTTTCATCCAAACCATTGTGTTGTGGGGTACCGGGAATAGTCTTCTCATGCCATATGCCAAATATTTCACAGTAAGACATGAACTACTTGAAAGTATACTCTCCATTGTCAGAACGAAGACACTTGAGCTTTTTACCTATCTCCCTTTCAACCATGGAATGAAACTTCTTGAAAGTTTCAAAGACCTGATCTTTCCTCTACAAATAGTAGACCCACACTTTTCGAGATGCATCATCAATAAAAGTAACAAACAATTTGCTTCCACCCAAGGAGTTGACTTTCATAGGATCACAAACATCAGAATAAATCATGTCTAACACATTAGACTTCTTCTCACATTAAGCACTGAACTGGACTCTTTTTTGCTTCCCAAGCAAATAACTTTCACAGGGGTCAAGAATCACATTCTTACAACGGGGGATCAAATCTTTCTTTGCAAGCACCTTTAAGCCTTTCTCACTCATGTATCCAAGCCACCCGTGCCATAAATCTGGAGAACTAGATATGTCCATAACATTGATACTGTCAGTGCAAACCTTTATATTCATCCTGTACAAAGTGTAGGAAACTTTTCCTCTAGCCACGACCAATTGTCCTTTGGTAACAAAAGTTTTCAAGTCACCAAAAAATTATTTTAAAGCCCTAAATATCGATACCATAGCTGGAAACAATGTTATAATCAACTTCAGGAATATGTCTAACATTCTTTAACAAGATGGTATAACCCAACTCAGTCTTAATGCGCACCTCACCAATCCCATGAATCTTCGCATAGCTTTTAGTAGCCATCTTCGTCATTCCAAAGTTCCTAGACTTGTAGGAGCAGAAGAAGTGTCTGTGAGGAGTGATGTAATACGAAGCACCGGTGTCCAACACCCACTCAGTGGTGTCGTTGATATGTAGAGAATGTCCCATGGAAACTCCACATGTGAGTACCTCTTCGGCATCTGTAATGACTACAGCTCTATTGCTATCATCATCTGTCACTTTCTGCTTTCCTTCTTTAATTTCCTTTTTGTGATGCCTGCAGAATTTCTGTATATGACCTAGCTTGTTGTAGTAATGACAAACTACCTTACTTTTGGACTTTGACATGTGCTTTGACTTTCCTCTGTCACTACCTTGGCTACGACTATGACTCCTCCCCCCTGTCCTCAACAACAAGAGCATGTGAAATTGGCGTCTCTGTTGAGCTGTGTCGTCTCGTCTCTTCATTCAACAGAGTATTGGACACCAAATCCAAAGTCAACTTCCCGTCTGGAGTAGAGTAGCTAACAGAAATCACCAAGGTCTCCCAGCTGTCAGGTAAAGAACTAAGAAGTAGAAGCACCTGCAACTCGTCATCAAGTGACAAATCCATCGTGGCTAGCTGAATCACCATGATCTTAAAATCATTAAGGTGCACTGATATATTGTCGTCTTCCTTGAACTTTAGATTGACAAGCTTCTTAATCAAAAACGTTTTGTTCCCTGCAGTCTTCCTCTCGTACAACGACTCGAGCTTCTTCCACAAAGAGTGGGTACTGGTCTCGTTGGCGATGTGGTGGAAGACAGACTCGTCAACCCAGCGTCGGATGAAGCCCATACATTTTATGATCATCTTTTTCCAGTCCTCCAGTTTCGTATCCACTGGCTTGGTCGCATCTCCCTGAACCGGTTCATAACAATCATTGCAGTAAAACAAATCCTCCATCTTTATCTTCCACGCCGGCCAGTTTGATGTCGTCAATTTCATTATATTACTTACGCCGTCCATCTAGTCCACGTAGCCAAACCACGCTCTGATACCACTTGAAGGGGTTGATGCAGGCCAAAAAATACGGAATAACCCGCACGTATGGACTCATGCAAAAATAATATAGCAAACACACAATCACAAGAACACTGAGATTTACGTGGAAAACCCCCACAATGTATGAGGGAAAAATCACAGGGTCAAAACCTGACAGAGAAATCCACTAATTAAATGATTACAATGTTCATCTCAACTTTAGACCCAAAACTTGAAGAATACAGAGCAAGAAAAAGAGATACAGATAACACCGAATGAGTACGTCACCACACCAAATGGCCTCCTAGAAAAAACATTTCCTTGCAGAGAATATCCGGACAGAAGAACGTAGGTTGTGATGAAAAACTCGGTGAGTGGTGCCACTCTCTTTCCTTTCTCTTTTTCCTTGTTTCTTCCTTCTTTCCTTTCTTGCCTTTCCGTCACGAATAGCAAGAATAACAATTAAAATAGCGGAGGCTGCGACTATGTTGTTTGCGGCTGCTGTCGCTGGCCCAACATGCGCAGTCTGCACTGCTTCCGAATTTGGGTGTCACCTCCAAGCACGGCTGCTGGAGAAGGATGGGGCAGGAAGCAAAGGCGATTGCGGTACTGGATCAGCCTCCATACTATAGAGGGCCATGTCAGAATTCGGCCTCAGCTCGTACCTTCCTCCACGTCCAAGTACTCATTCAGCCTGCCCCTGTCATTCATGTTCTACAACTAGTACAGTCTGCATCGGTCCTCGTCCTCAACGATGATGATGATCCCGTGGAGGCGGCATCCTCCACGATGATGATGATCCCATGGAGGCGACACCCAGATCTGGTGTTGTCGCTGGTGGTGGCAAGCATTCCATTAGTAGGATGATGGTGATCCCTTTCTTCCATGGTTTCTCCGGCAGCAACGGTCACCGCGGCAAGACCGCCCAGAAGGTTACCGTCTCTGTTGCTGCGTCAAACAATGGCCTGTCCGCGTTCCGGCGCCAGACGTGGTCTGAACTTCAACCTCCTCCAGAACATCGTCATGGATCAGGGGAGGGGATCCCATGGCCATGGATAGCCTGAAGGAGAAGCATTTCTGGTCATTCGTATATATCTCTCCTCCAATAATCAGCCCTCCAGGCCATTGTTATTTGCTTCGGTCGTTCGTTGTTAACCAAACGATGTAGGATTATAAACCAAAATAGCACGATTTCATAAAAATATGTACTGAAATAGCACCATAGTCATCTTAATTCCCGAAATAGCCCACTTTCCAGAGAAAGCGCCAACATTTTTGGCGTTTTACTGTATCCGGGGCTGAAAGCGCCAAAAAAATGGCGTTTTCAGCTGAAAGCGTCAAGTTTTTGGCGTTTTTCATGCAAAAGCGCCAAAAATTTGGCGTTTTTTTTTTAACGCTTTTACATTGAAAATGCCAAAAACTTGGCGCTTTCAGCTGAAAACGCAATTTTTTTGGCGCTTTCAGCTGAAAACGCCATTTTTTTGGCGCTTTTGGCCCCCGGATACAGTAAAACGCCAAAAGTGCTGGCGCTTTCACCCGAAAGTGGGCTATTTCGGGAATGAAGATGGCTTTGGTACTATTTCAGTACATATTTTTATCAAAGTGTGCTATTTTGGTTTATACTCCAACGATGTAATTGGACTTGAGATATTCGTTAATTGCTGCACTTCAACTCCCATAACTTATCATTACAGCTGCATTTTTAAAGGGGCCATCCAAGCGGTTCCTTATTGTAACTACTTATCAGCTGTTGATACCACGACCGCCCCTCTTCGGAACAACCCGCGCGTGTGGCTCCGGTGAGTTGAAGTTGTAGCCTTTGCGGTTGGAAGGAATCGTGCAGCGGAATGGTGGTTGATGCGAGTCATTTCTCCGTACATACTCTGATACTAGTCATAACTCCGGCCTAACTTTAGGAGCGGCACACTATATGGAATAGTATATTTCGTTTGGTTCCGACGAAAGTCAAAACGTGTGTTACAACTGCATCGTGTGTTCTAATTCCAGCGTTTGGTTGGGCGTAGGTACAACCCACTATTGGAAAATCAACCGCACGACCATGTTGTTTCTTTTTAAAATTTGGGAAAAAGAACCGCAGCCATATCGGGCGCGGTTCATTTTCCACGGCTGGCTTGAGCGGTGAGACTATCAGTCTGCCCTCTTCCTTATGTGTATTGAGCTGTCGAGAAGCAGAACAAAAGCTTAAGAGCTGTAATGCGGCGGCGCTATTGATCCTGGCGACATGGGGAGCTCATGGCTGCCGTGCCCACATAACGGAAGACGATGAGGAGGCAATCAGCGGCTTCGTCCACGTCTGTTCCACCCTCCCTGGATCAATGTCAGCTCTTCTACCCAGCATTTATTCGTGTCGTGATTACTGCACGTTCCACGTTAGTGGTTCCAACGGAGAACATTGTCGGAAGGAGCTGGTTCCGGTGGACGATGACGCCACGTGGTACTGCGTGCAATACTTCATGAAACACCTATGACTTACCTTCTGGTACGCACCAACCAAGGTCTAGCAACTGTCATTGTGTAGCAGCAATGCATCATTGCCATGGCCATGCATGCAGATGGACAGTTGTTGCCTTGCTCTTCGCCGACCTAACATTGAGTGATGGTTTCTGCACCAACTAGTTTCGAACTTGTGATCAGCATAAGTCAGAATTGTGTAGAAAAGTTAGCAGACAATAGCCTGAATTCGTTGGGTGGTAAGTACACCACTGATGAATGGACTGTGTAACTGTAGGGAACCAAACGGATGAAAAGGAAGTAACTGGGTTGCAGCTACTTCCAACCAAACAAAATAGTTGTGATTCCAACTCCAGTAGTTCTATTTCATGTTTTAAAGCTGCACAGCGTGTTGCAGCCGCAAAGAACCAAACGGGCCCTTAGTTAGACAGACTTTGTATGTTTGTAGATTAGAAAAAAAATAGCGTATTCACTCTGGGCGAGGCAATTGAGTCGCTTGACGGATAGGAAAAGATACAAATTGAACGACTTTTTGTGGGCTTGAATTGAGAAGGAGAAAAGAGCAGCAGGTTTTGCTTGTTGAAGACCGACAGCTCAATCCACATATGTGTTGGCCGTTGTTCGAATAAGCTATAGACTCATTGTTAATTACCAATAGGCAATTAGTTCATCGTACTTTTCCTTTGATGGCTTCCGCTCCGCTCATGACGTCGGCTGCATCGTGGTATCTGTTTCTCTCGCCCAATATTCCCCACGGCTCCTTTTTGGGTATATTCCCATGCAAGACAAGGAAGCACCATGGGGGATCAAGCACCATGGGGGATCGCTTCATTTGCCAGACAGGGGTGACGCATAGGGTGTACGGTTAGTACTACATTGCCTTACTCCTCCAAGTGTCCAACTTCACTTGGTGTTATTTACGGTTCGCTTTAACCGACGTCTCTCTTTCCTTGGTACATTACAGGCCAACTGATCAGTCTCCACACCACATTCTAACAGTAAGTAGGACTTGTTTGGTAGGGTGTAGTCTGAAGGCAAAATGCTTATTTGCTGGTACATTTTTACACTGTGAATTCACATGTCTACATCCTACTACACCCAGCCAAACTAGTCCTTAATCTCCAAATTTTGACGTGACTTGATTCTAGCATTACATTTCTCATTGTAGGTGGTTTGTTATTCTTGGATATCTTCTCAATTTGATCAGATACTAGTCAACACACATGTGCTACGCTCATGAAAGAACTATATCAAGAAACTACACATGATGTGACTAAATTTTATTTCCTATTCGCTATACTATGTAACTCACCGAAGTGAAATCAACTCTAATTGCATTTTGATCATGTTCTAGGCACAAAATTAGGGCTTGCAACCGGGTCAATTTCGGGCCATGTTCAGAAAAATCTTGAAATTGAATGTTAAAATGAAATCTTCAAAAAAAGAGAAAGGGAGTAGGATGACCATGGAAATAAGTCCATTCTCTTGAATGGGTCGTCGTAACAAAAGATCAAAGTGTGGAGTTGTGAAGGAAGTAGGATGACAATTGAGATAAGTCCATCCAACTTGAAGGCATCAAGGTGAATAAATCGATCAATGTTGAGAGGACTCAAAAAGTGGAGGTCAAAGTGATGGAGCTTAATCTGTCCTTGAGCAAGTTGTCCAACTTTCCATAAGTAAGGGCCCACGTCAAGTCGACTTGGAAATAATTCAATTTTGTTTCTCTTTAAGTTGATTCACTTCTCAGGGCCGACGTCGATATTTTCAGTTAGGGGTGATTTAGTTATTTTGACATTGGATATACATTTTTTTAGCTGCAAATATTTCTTATAAAGTTCTTTTATTATTTTCAACCTACAAAATCTTGAAGTAGGGGGGGTTTTATAGGTCATATGGGTAAGGGTTGTAAGGAAACATGGCATCAAGTAAGGCCGCAGAAACAAAAATTTTACTTGTCATATTCCCTAAAGATAGTAGATCACGTCACCAACTATGAAATGGGAATGAAGGTTGCGAGGTTATATCTGGTCCTATAGCAAGTCCAACAATAATTCTCTCATAGTAGCATGCAACTTTCTTCAAGTTGTACCTAGACGTATGTTGTCGTTGGCCTCCTGGTTTGGCACCACATACGATGGTTGACGTCGTCCTCCTCACACCAGGCAACGACCTCCTTGCCTTTAGAGTAGTCCATGTAGACTACTAGGAACTCCTATCATTCTTAAGGAACCAAAACGAAGGAGTTGTCCCTTCTAGTCAACATTCTACTATCGACTTTGTTGACCTAAGAGTTATACAATGTCTATATTTTGATAATGACAACTATTTCAATCATTTGTATCTAATATGTCTATTTGAGATCAATTTTAGGTATTAGGTATATGAAAAAGAAATTATTCATGCAACACCCCATCCACCAAAACTCACACCCGTACCTCGGGAATACGCACAAGATACAATTAGCATTGTGTGTCTCGAATTTGAAAATTTGTCATTATTGCTTTGTGATAGGAGAGAGATATAATAATTAGTATTAGTGGATGGAGAGAGTGCATTGGAAAAGAAAGGAAGATAGTGGAAGGAGAGAGAGACTGAAATTAATAGACACAAGGTGGTAGTGGATGGAGAGACATGGATGGAGAGAGATGGAGAGATAGAGAGAGAGTTAAAATAATTTGTACATGCACTATTAGCATTGTGCACATATAAAGTAAGTATTATAATACATATTAATGAGCACAGTTTAATTTAAAAATATGTATAATATTTATAGTACTTGTTTATAAGTAATATTTGTTTCAAAAATTCTCACTCTAGTACGTATAAATATGAAATGCATATATATTATATAAAAATATATATAACTTATAAAACATGATGGGCACAATTATATATATAGTAGTGTTTAGTATTTATATGGGTACAATTTTAATTTAGAATTGGTAGTGTTCTTAATGAATTTTATCAGTAATAACAACCCCTTGTATAGTTTTTATCCTCTCAGTCATCTCAAAACTCTTCGACTTCTGGCAATATGCTAAAAATTTCTTTATACAGTACCAGGTGGTCGCTTCGTATTCTGTGTTTGCGCTAATCAAGATCTAGGTATAAATGTTGGTGGAAGAGGTGTGCTCTATATCATTACTCGTATGCAAAGGATCAATTCAATCAAGCCCAAGCTTGATCAAGTTCAAGTCAAAAGCAATGCAAATGTACTTTTGTGGAAAACACACTAAAACTCTTAGGATGATTTCGTAGCCATTTGTATTGATGATATGTCTTGTTACTAAGATGAGAAAAAACCAAGAGCCCTTAATTTGAACGTTTAATCACTCTAGTGACATTTTCCAAAACACATCACAGAGTGCCTATTCGGTCAAGTTTCTCCTGTGACAAACTCGACCGACACCCTTGATGCATTTCAAGAATGTTCAGATTCACTCGAGTTTCCATACACAGAACTCGATGCGACACCTTGCACTAGAAAAAATATTTTTAAGTGATCGGTCGAGTTTCATCCATGATAAACTCGACTGATGCTTTAAATTTGTTGTGTCATATAGTGCAATCGATCGAGCTACCTGTATTGAAACTCGACCGACTACATTGTATGGTGTATGTAGAAAAAGTGATTCTAACTGTTGGAGTGTTACAAAACTCAAAATTACAATTGTTGCAACACGTCAAATGGCTAGAAAATGTTCCTCATTTCTCTTAGCCTCTAGTGGACACCCAACTATAAATAGGATCTCTTAGAGTTCATTTCAAAGTTTCCCCTTCATGTTATTCAAGTTACTATCTATAGCTGAGTGCATCTAGTCCACTAGAGCCCTTTTCTCTCTCTTGTTTGCAAATCAAAATGTCCATATGAGTGAGATATGATATGTGTGAGAGAGATACCCCATTGTAGACTTCTAGAGATCTCAAAGATTCCCTTTCCCTGCCACTTTCTTCAAGATCAAGTTGGTGAAAGATTCTATAAGTGAAGGAGAATGTGCAAGACTTCTCCAATTGGAAGAAGAAGAAGAAGAAGAAGGTGCAAAAGCTTCTCCAAGGTTAAGAAGAAGGCCAAGGCTGAAGATCCAAGAGTAGAGTGGGTAAATCCTTCCAGACAAAAGACTCAGTGCAAGAAGGGGATCTCCTTGGAAAAGGTGTCCAACTGCTTGTAGGAGTGGCTCTATTCACCCCCTCTAGATCCCTTTCATCCAACAAGTGGTATGAGAGCCACTATCTTTTCCAGCAAATCTCCCATGAGAGGAGAATATGGGAGACAACCTACTTGGGTCTCTTAACTTGGAAGGTGGTTTCTGCATGAGATCCCCAATCTTCTACGACACAAACTTCCTCTATTGGAAGAGGCAGATGCAATTCTAGTTTCAAGGGATGAGATATGACATGTAGAAAGTATTTATCATTCCATACAAGGAGCGGGTGAGAGATATAGCTACTTGGAATGAAGTTACACTCAAGAAGGCACAACTGAATGCAAAGTCTATAAGCATCATCTATGCATCCCTCACTCCCTCCGAGTTCAATCGTATCCCCTCTTGGGACACAACCCATGAGATGTGGAATAAGTTGTGCATCACCTATGAAGGCACAAAGCAAGTCAAGGAGTCCAAGATCTACATGCTCAAGGTCTCCTTGAAAACTTCAAGACGGATAAGAAGGAGAAAGTGACTGAGATCTACAGAAGGATCAAAACCATCATCCACAGACTTGCTTCTTTGGGCTACATCATGGATAGAGAGACCATCAACTCCAAGATTCTAAGGTCTCTCCCTAAGAGATGGGAATTTAAGGTGACTTCCAATAAAGAAGTTAGAAGCTTTGGTGACATAGCCACCGAAGATATCATTGGCAACCTTCAAGCCCATGAGACAATACTTGACAAACAAGAGGAAGATGAGAAGCAAGAAGACAAGGAATCAAAGAAGATCAAAGACAATGCATTCAAAGCTCAAGTAAAGGAAAAAAATTTCTCCAAAAACAACTTGCTTGTCGGTCCTCTCCTCCTTCCTCAAGTGAATATGAAGCCCCTAGTCACTATGAAGCTAAATAATCCAAGGGGAAGCACTTCAAAGGAAAACCATACTCCTCCACTCCAAGGTGATATGAATGTGGGAAAAAGGGACACTAAAATAATGAGTGCCCCAAAGCCAAGAAGTCCTATGACAAGAGCATATCCAAGGAAAGGGAGGACCACAAGAAGGATGGAAAGTACAAGAAGAAGGACAAGAATGAAAGAAGAAGCAAGTATGCAACTCATGTCGCATGGGAGGAGTCTTCTTGTAGTGATTCTAGATCCAATGAGGGAGAATGTCACCTCACATTCATGGCCTCTACTAGTGAAGACATTGGTGAGGTAAGTGAGGTAAGCTTGCATGAGTTATCTAAAGAAACCCACATTAATATGCTTAATGCTTCCTACTCTTCTCTTTCCAAATGCAAATCTAAGAAAAGAGGTTAGGGAAAATCATTGATGACTTTGTTGACTTGAGAGTTATACATTGTCCATATTTTGATAATGGCTTAACCATTCCATTCCTATGTATCTAGTATTTTTTAAGATTGATTTTAGGCCTTAGGTACATGAAAAGGATCAAATTACACAATCCCTAGCTTGTTCAAGTTCAAGTCAAAAGCAATGCAAGTGTACATTTTGAGAAATCACCCCAAATGACCTTAGATGATTTTTGTAATCTCTTGTATTGATGATATGACTTATAACTAAGATGAAAAAAAAATCAAGGACACTTAATTCCAACATTTGGTCACTCAAAAGTCCACTTAGAAAATTTGTCACAGCAACTTTGTCGGTCGAGTTGGAAACTCGACCGATCCAGTAATGTATTTTATGAAGATGACCAATTGATCGAGTTACGCACACATAGAACTTGACCGATCCATCAACTAAGAAAAACAAGATTTTTACTCATCGGTTGAGTTTCCCAGAACAAACTCAACCGATAGTTTGAAAATTGGCTTTATCACTTAGTGGATTAGTCGAGGTATCTTTAGTGAAACTCAACTGAATTTAGAAATTGTTGAAAAAGTGATTACAACCGTTGGTGAGTTATTTTGAGCGAGAATAGATCCATTATAACTTGGAAAACAGCTATATTTCATTCTTAAGTGATCCCACACTCAAGGAAACACCCCCATCTATAAATAGGACCCCTTGTAGCTCATTCCAAGTTTGCTCATTCATGCTATTCTAAGTCCTTGCTATAGTTGAGTGTGTTGCAACTCCTTGAACCCCTTTCTATCTCTCATTAACAAAGCATTTCATGATTATGAGTGAGTTAGGCTAGTTGTAAGAGAGAAGCTTCCTTGTGCTTGTAAAGCTCTCATTCCATTCTATCCTCCCTACCCCTTTTCTCAAAGAAGCAAAGGTGAAGCAAGCTACTCAGAGTGAAGGTGAATGTGTTGTTGTTCTTCTTCAAGGTTGAAGAAGAAGTGAAGATCTTCTCCAGGTGAAGGAGAAGGGCAAAGCCAAGATTCAAGAAGAGTGGGCAAATTCCTTCAAGGCCAAAGACTTGATGCAAGTGTGGATAAGTCCTTGTTGAAGGCTGAATACATCTTGATCAAGTGGGTAAGTCCTTGTGTAGGTGGAAGGCTCTTGCCTTGAATAGGTAAGTCTTTGGATGTATGGTGGTCTCCTTGTATATCTTATGAGTGGATTATAAATGTACACAAATTACTAAGTCCTAGAGGTTGACCTCTCTAGGTAGTGGATTGACTTTCTCCTAGTTTGGAGAATGGAACCACTCTAAACCACCTTGTCCAAGTGCTTGTTTCAATTTTTCTCATCCTTGCTATTCTTGTTTAAATAGGACTTCAAATTGCTCTTAAGATATTGGTTTTGATTGATATAATTTGAAGGTCTAACTTACCTTGTGAGATTTTTGAATCTCTATTTACCCCCCTCTAGAACCGTAGATCCAACAAGTGGTATCAGATCCAAGGATCTTCTCCAACAATCTCTCATGAGATGAGAAGATGGGTGACAACCTACTTGGTTCACTCAACCTAGAGGGAGGATTCTCCATGGATCCTCCAGTCTTCGACAACACCAACTTCCTCTATTAGAAGAGGCATATGCAGTTCTACATTCAAGGCATGAACTTTGATATGTGGAAGGTGATGGTCACACCATACAAGGAGCCAACCGGAGTTGTTTCAACATAGAATGAAGTTGTACTAAAAGAAGCCTAGCTCAATGCCAAAGCCATAAGCATTCTCTATACAACCCTTACCCCAAGGGAGTTCAACCGCATCTCATCTTGGGACATTGCCTATGAGATTTGGGATAAATTGTGCATTACCTATAAGGGTACAAAGCAAGTCAAGGAGGCTAAGATATACATGTGGAACAGCTTTCTAGAGAACTTCAAGATGGGCAAGAAATAAGGGATTGCAGAAATGTACTCTAGGCTCAATGTTATCATAAATGGCCTAGTTACTTTGGGCAACACTTTATATAGAGGTGTAATCAACTCCAAGATCTTGAGGACTCTACCAAAGAGATGGGAGTCAAAGGTGACCTCCATTGAAGAAGTGAGAAGCCTTGGTAACATCCCAACCAAAGAGCTCATTGGCAACCTCCAAGCTCATGAGCCAAGGCTTGACAAGAAAGAAGAAGAAGCCAAGAAATAAGATAAGGAAGCCAAGAAGATCAAAGATAGTGCTTTCAAAGCACAAGTGGAGGAGGTCATCCTTCAACAACAACGTGTTTGTCAGACTTCTCCTTCCTCCTCTAGTGAAGATGATGTTCCTAGTGAGAATGAAGCCAACTACATCAATGGAAAGAACTTTAAGGGAAAGCAATCCTCCTCCTCTACTCCTAGATGCTACAAGTGTGGAAAAAAGGGACATTACAAGAGTGAATGTCCCAAGTCAAGAAAGTCACACCATAAGGGAAGATACAAGAAGGAAGAAGAGTACAAGAGGGAGAGAAAGTATAAGAGGAAGGAAAAGAAGGAGAAAAGACACAAGAATGCAACTCATGCAGCTTGGGAAGCTTTATCCTCAAGTAGCTCAAGCTCCGAATGAGATGGAGAGTGCCACCTTACACTCATGGCCTCTACTAGTAAAAAAAATTGGTGAGGTAAGTGAGACAAGATTGTATGAGTTATCTAAGGAAACTCATATTGATATCCTTATTTCTACCCATTCTTGTTTTGCTAAATGTAAATCTAAAAGAAAAAGGTTAGGAAAAATTATTGATGATTTGTATAGTAAACTTGAAATTCTTGAGCTTAATCAGAAAACTCATCTTGAGAGTATTGATAACTTGTGAGGCCAATATCTTGATCTTGAGCTCCAATACAATGGAGTTGAAGTAGAGAATGGTGTTTACCTTAAGAACATTGAATCTCTTAAGGATGATAACCAAAGTGCCTAGATGAGCTTGAAACTCTTAAAACCGAAAATGATGAATTTAAGCTTATTGTTGATACTCGTAGGGATGAGAGGGGTGTTTATCTTAAGGAAATTCAAGGGCTTAAATCTAAAAAATGATAGTTTGCTTGGTCAAGTTAATGATTTATCTTATAGACATATCTTTTCTAGTAATGATATTGCTTCTATTTCTCTTGAGAAAGATTCTTATTTGACTAAAGCCCTCTGCTAAGAGGATGACCTTGTTCAGGCTACAGATGATATTTCTAGTTTGTATTCTACTATCATATCTATTCATGATGACAATCATAAACTTAGAGCCTCTCTACATGAATTCCTGAAAGGGAAAAACTCCCTAAATGAAATCCTTGACCATTCTAACAAACAAAGTGTTACTAGTGGTTTGGGATTTGTAAGAGGAGCACCTAAGGGCAAGAACAAAGCCAAAGGTAAGAAAAAGAGCAAGGAGACCTCCTTTTTCATTGGTGAGTCCTCCAGCAATAAGAACCATATGATCTATTCTCATTGCAAGTGTGATGATCATTACTCAACTTATTGTCCGTACAAGCCTAAGGGGACCAATCCAAAGATGAAATAGGTCCCCAAGATAACTTTAGATCCCAAAGTTTGACTTGGGAACCGACACTCACCCTTCTTGTAGGAAAACTTTAGATGGATTGTTGACAGTGGCTGCACTAAGCATATCACAGGTGATTTAAACCATTTCAACAACTTCACCAAAAAGAAAGGAGGCTTGGTTACATTTGGGGACAACAAGAAAGTTAAGGTCAAAGGTGAGGGTGATGTAGGTGAATCCTTGTGTATCAAGAATGTTCTGTTTTTGGATGGCCTACATTACAATTTAATTAGTGTAAGTCAATTATGTGATAATGGTTACCTTATGCTATTTACTTCTTTTGAATGCTTGATTCTAGATTCTTTCCCTAGCAAGTCATTCATAAGGGAACTAGAAGTGGTAATCTTTATGTAATTATGCTTGAATCTATTAAGCATGTTGTTGGTAGATGCCTAGTAGTCAACTCAAGTGATATTTCTCTTTGGCATCGTCAGCTTGGTCATGTAAATATGCATCAATTGAAGAAGTTGAGCAAAAAGGACTTGGTCTAGGGACTTCCCAAATTGGATTTGGAAAAGGATGAGGAATGCCAACCTTGTACCCACGAAAAGAAAACCAAGTCCTTCTTGAAATACGAACTAAGTCCTTAGTACCAAGAGAGCTCTAGAACTTCTTCACATTGATCTATTTAGACCAATGAGAACTCAATCACTTTGTGGTTCCAAGTATTGCCTTGTTATTGTCGATGATTTCTCTAGATATACTTGGATCTTCTTTCTCGTTTCCAAAAGTGATATTGTAAGGACCCTGACCTAGGTTTTGGGCTAATCCTATTTGTTTTTCTTAAGTACGTTGCTTAGAATTTTTAATCTAAGCCTATGAGGTGTTTTTCTATCATGTGACATGCTTATATTTTAATTTTGACCATGTTTGAATGTTGTTGGAGCAATGTTTGCTTGTTTTGGACCAAAGTGCAATTTACCCAAGATGAGGGGTTACCTTGCAATATTTCACATAATGAATGTTCCCTTAGTGATTTAGAATCATAAGAGAGAGAATTATGCCATGGGGTGCCTTGTGGAAAGCCTAAGTATCAAGATGAGCTTGTATGGTTGATGCTTGTGCTATATGTACTAGTTTTGGTGTAAATTGCAATTTACCCAAAGTAAAGGGTTAATATGCAATTCACCACCTCTAGAGTGTACCTTCCCTCTCTTTTCATCATCTAGAGGATATATGAAGAGGTGGGCACCTTGTTTGGATCTTGGTCGTGTGGTAATATCTTAAGTGATATATGGAATTCGTGTATGAGGTGTGTTTTGCTCTTGGATAGGCTACCTCAGGTTTGAAGATCTTAAATAGGGTCCCTATCATTTTGTGGTTGTGTAGGGTTGTGCCAAATTAGTTTGTGGAGTATGTTGTATCAGTTTATGAGTATGTGAGGTGGTACCTATCGGTTTGTCGGTGTATGGAGTATGCTCTATCAGTTTGTGAGTATGTTGAGCTTTGCCATATTAGTTTGTGAAGGTGTAGATCTTTGGCATATCACCCATGAGCATAGTAGAAGACCAATAAGATGATATCTAGCCTAGATCATATCACCATGCCTTGCATGTTTTTGTATGTGGTCCCTTTCTCATGGACAAGTGTCACCTAAGCTCCTAAGGATGACACCTCTCCTTTGATCTCTCTTCCTTCCCTCAAGTATATAACCCCCTCCTCCTTCACACAAGTAAACTGTTTTGTCCATCCTTGTTCTTCTCCTATTTGTGGACGAACTTGGAAGCTTAAGGACCTAGTGGAATCCCTATGGAGTTAGGGATGTCTAGTTCCTTGCTCATGGTGATTTCTTGTTCAACTTCCATCTTAGTGAGTTATGCTTCTTTGATGGCCATTTCCTTTGAGCTCTCTTCTTCATATTCTTCCTCCTCTCTCTCAGTAATTGATACCACCTTGGATGAAGGTTTTCTAGGATGTGGTTCTCCCTCCTTCTTTCTTTTCTTCTTGATCTACCATAACCGTGGCATCTTCTTCTTCTTTCTTGAGGTGATGTTGAAATCAAGATGGGACTCTTGATGGATCATCTTCAAGTTGAGGAATGTGTGCTTTTGAGCTTTGATTGTGGAAGCCTAGACTCTTATTGGAGACCTTCTTGAGGCGGTTTATATAACTCTTAACATCATTTGTTATTACCACACTTTATATGCTTAAGTTGTCCTTCATATCTAGATCATGTGCCACTTATATGTTAAGTAGCTAGTGATTGTTTTGAGGACTATTTTGGATGAAGGAACTTCATTTAAGATGCTTCCCATGTCTTATTCTTTCTTGCTTTATTAAGTGGATGGACTAGTGACCATGTTTCCTAAGGTTGAAGATGACTAAGTCGACACTTAGGTGGTGAATGGTCGTCATGACTTAAGATACTTAAACCGGCACAACATGTTGCAAGTCATCATGACATGAGGGTGCTTAGGACAAAAGGCTTGGAAGGATGTTCAAATATCACACCCTAGAGATACCTAAATTGATATGATGCTTAGACCATCATGCCTTAATAAGGCCAACTCGATATAACCTAAAATCACCTAATCAATATGTGTTGTTAAAACTAATTAGCTTGATGGTTGTTACTCATCATGCCCTAGATGAGGCTAGGCCAATACACCTTGCTAGCCCATCATGACCATGAGGACCCCTCGTGTGAGCTAGTTTGCTAGGGTGCTAGTCATAATGCCCATGATTGAGCAAATGGCCGTCATGACCTAACCCTAACCATTGTGTTGCCCGTCACACTATGTAACCCGACACCCCTCCAAGAATGGATGTCAGACACACCAAGCCTTACCTGTCACACCTTAGGGTGGAGATGCCCATCACACCCTCAAGAGGTGGTACCTAATATCCCTTCAAGAGTTGATGCCTGATACAATTTCAAGAAGGGTTTCCCGTTACACTTTCAAGGGGCTAAACCAACATAATCCTTGCGTGGATAAACTGACACCACTAGAGGATTTAAACTGACACACATATGTGAATGAACCTGACATGATTGGATAAGATGCCCTAAACCAATGCGCCTCACGGTGGTTCAAAATGATACACCACAAAAGGGTCTAACCCAATACCTTTGGTTGATGGGGTGAAACCGATATCACTTGATGAAGGGTGGAGGGTATGTCTGGATACTCAATGATGTACACATATCAACAATATATGATATAGGAGGGTGTTGAACAACTTTAATGTCTTCCCCTTAAGCTAGTACACTATAGGATGATGTTGATATGAGTGGTGCATCTTTAACCAAAGAGCTTAGCCCTAAACTCTTCAACAATGTGGGTAGTAAATAATGAAGGATCCAATAGTTGAGTATCCACATGAAAACCTTAATCATGGAATAACATGACCCATGTGCTCCTTTTAATGAAATATTATAATCCATGGCAAGTGTCTTCTGTAATTCCCTTTTCATATAATCTTAACTTGTGCTATTGATACTACAATGTGTATACACATGAGGGTGGTGATGAGTCTTGTTGAAATACATGGTGGAAACCTTGGTGTAGAAATGGTATAACAAGTCTAATGACTTTATAGGTGCCTTGTGGATAGTTCAAAGTGAAACCCTCCAATTATGTGGCCTAAGGTTCGAATTTCCATAGTATGACATATGGTTAATAATTTGTAAGAAATAATAACTTATGGGTCATTTAATGTTAAGACGTCACATTGGTGCCCTGGTCAATATGTTATTATAATGCATTATCATAAACCACACATAACCCGATGAAGATGATACACGCACATTTATAAAAGTTGATAACTGGTGTTGATAGTGTAGTGAGTGATTCATATCTAACTAATATTATTCAAACCTAATCAGTTTCAAAAAGATGGGTTTCTATGTGATTAGGGTTTGATGTTGTAACCATGAAGTGAAACCCTAATTGGCTCTATGTGAAGAACATTGACCCTAATTCTAAAGGCAGGTTATAATATTGAATGAGTATGAATGGAAAGCATGATATTTTTCTCCCCCTTAAAATGCATGACTATAACCTAATGAATTAATTGGGTGATATAACTTGATAGAACTATGAAGATGGTTAAATTTTGTTAAGCTTTGGTTATGAACCTTGATTAGGGAACACAGGAAGTATGAATATGTGAATGTGTATACTTGGGTACACTAATTAATTCTCAGTTTTATACACTCCAGTTTATGGGAGGTAGTGCATGTTGGAGATGTGAGGTAGAATGATGTTTGGGGACCTTATGTGAGTTCAGCATGAGGCCTAATCTTAGATTAACGATCTTATGATGCTTTCCTTTCTTTAACTAAAGGTGTTTAATATGTTTTAACATATTCTCTCTCTCTGAACATAATGAGTAATGGTTTCTATGGCAAGTACATATTTTGTGGCATGAGTAATGCTTATATGCTCAATGAGGCATGATGAGATAACATTAATCACAAGTGTGATGTGATGGGTCTTAGGACCTGGTAAGGGCTTAGTGCATTGTTGAGGTGATATTCCCTAGTTATGGAATGATAGATTGATATCCCATGATAAAATGTGATGATGATAGCGTTGTGGCTAGCAGTGATATAGTCACCTTATGGCTGGTAGTGATATAGTAGCCTTGTGGTTGGTAGTGATACAATGTTATGAGAATTTGGGAATCAGTTTATAGATTAAATGATAATATCTATCGATGTAATACTATGCCCCTTTCCTTTTAAAGGATTTGTTTGTTGTTTGTACATTGTAACTTGATTTGATGCTAAAAGACACCTTAATTGGTCTAATTAATCAAGTGGAATCTAATAATGTAGTTTGTCCTGTGCCATAGATCCATTCAGTGTCAACATTTATTGAATGGTGAAATGAGTTTAACTTAGAGTGCATATTGTTGAATATGCAGGGTGCAAGTTGAGGTATCTCCTTGTATCCTGAATATACGATATTGGTTGCGGTCATACCCCAATAAGAGTGCGGCTACGATCATAGATTAGTGATATATAATACATGATTGGCTACGATCATACCCCGATAAGAGTGCAGATGCGGTCGTAGCTCAGTGATATGTGATACAAAATTGGATGTGATCATACCCGGATAAGAGTACAACTACAGTCATAACTCACTAGTTTCGTGACCTATACCAAGGTGGGATATATATGTATAGTTGGACTATATGTCACTGATAGCAGTTTGACTCATGATGTCACTGTATGTTTACTCATACTTACCGAGGGGGTGACGATGTGGATTCCAAATCTTCCATTAGACCTTGTATGGCACTGATTTCATCTTAGCAGTGGTCGGTTGGATTTGGGTGGTACGACTCCAATCTTTAGGACATAATAAATACGTAATCAGCCATGTAAAGTACATGCATAGGATCAAACATGGAAACATTGGATGAAGCCTTGTGCTGCTTTTATATTATTTCATTTATAATAGTATACATGTTCTTCATATTCCTTTTTAGATTATTAATTATTCTATTTCTCTTTGGCAAGTGTAGTTTTCTTCTCTATTTACTTCGCACATGAGATACATGTCCTTTAGTAAATTTTGTTCAATCTATTCAGTATGTTAATATATCTGCTTGGTTATCTGTGATAATAATAAAGTTGGTAGAGAGTTATGTTTCTTGCTGGGACTTTGTGTCTCACCCCGTTGATTAAACAACTTTTAAGGTGGACGTGCATGTCGAGTTAAAAATCATGCAGTTGAAGACAATATGATAAGAAAACTACATCTGGTAGATCATGGTACATGGATAGTGTCTAGTATTAGAGTCCTATGTGTTTTCCATGTACACTCATGTCCTTGGGGGTGTTCTCGATGTGTTTTGTAGACATGATAATCGATATATGATTTTTGGCTTGTGTGCATCTGGTAGTATGTGTATACATATGGAGTTGTTATCTTATGTAACAGGTTGATTGGAATATGATGATGTAGAACCTTGAACATATGTTATGAAATGCAAGTATTAGTTCTTGTGTAATAAATCTCAACTCATGGTGCTTGTTGCAATCGATTTTAATTTCCTATGATTTTTGATAATTTGTTATTTATGGTTGATCATGGTTGAAGTTTTGAGTAATCTCGCTTTGTGTGACAATGGGTGACACAGATACACCTTATATTTTCTCTAATTTTTACAAACGAGTTGAGAACGAAGCCTCTTGCCAGATCATTTCCATCCATAGTGGTCATGGGGGAGAATTTGAAAATGATCTTTTGGAACATTTTTGTGAAGAATTTGGGTATGCACATAACTTCTCTTTACCTTGAACACCTCAAACAAATGGGGTTGTAGAGAGGAAGAATAGGTATTTATAGGAAATGGCTAGGACCATGCTTTTAGAGTATGACACTCCAAAGAAGTTTTGGGCTCAAGCCATCATTACCTCATGTTTTGTGCAAAACCAAGTTTTTACACATCCTTCTTTAAATAAAACCCCCTATAAGCTATGACATGGTAGGAAGCCATCTATCGAGTATTTCCATGTTTTTGAATATCCTTGTTTTGTTTTGAATACGAAAGATTCTCTCTAAAAATTTGATATGAAATCTTACAAGGCTTTCTTTCTTAGCTATAGCACTACTGGCAAGGCTTATAGAGTGTTTAATATTGATCTTGACAAAGTAGAAAAATCTACAAATGTTAAGTTTATTGAGACTAACCCCTCTATTCCTAAAGATATGGTTCCAAATGATGATGTTGCAGGTGAGGTAATTCCTATTCTAAAAGAACTCAACATCAATGAAAATGGAAAAGAGGTGGTCACTCAAAGAAGAAGAGAAAGATGAAGAGAAGAAGGATCCAACTCCCTGATTTGCAAAGAATCATCCAAAAGAGCTGATTTTAGGTGATCCATTTGAAAGAGTGAAGACACGTGCTACATTCAACAAAGAACAAGCCAACAATGCCTTCATCTCACAATTCAAGCCAAAGAACGTCAAGGAAGATCTTGGGAATGATGAGTGGATTCTAGCCAAGCAAGAAGAGTTGGAGCAATTTGGAAAGAACAAAGTATGGACCCTAGTGCCAAGACCAAGTGATAAAAAGATCATTGGCACCAAGTGGGTCTATTGCAACAAGCCAGATGAAAGCGGCAAAGTGGTAAGGAACAAAGCAACGTTAGTGGGTCAAGGCTACAATCAACAGGATGGTATAGATTTTGATGAAACATATGCACTGATAGCTAGACTTGAGTCCATTTGTACGCTGCTTGCTTTTACTAGTTATAAAGACTTTCTTCTTTATCAAATGGATGTTAAAAGTGTGTTTTTCAATGGTACAATTCAGGAGGAAGTGTATGTTGCACAACCCCTGGGGTTTGAACATGATAGTTTACCTAACCATGTTTATTTGTTGCAAAAAGCTCTCTATGGACTCAAACAAGCATCTTGATCTTGGTATGAGAAATTAAAGAACTTTTCGCTAGATCATGGGTATATCATGGGAAAAGTAGATTCTACCTTGTTTCTAAAGCACACTTCTAACGATTTTCTTATCATTCCAATATATGTTGTTGATATCATTTTTGGAGGAACTAATCTTGATCTTTGCAAGGACTTTAGTGATCTTATGTAGAGTGAGTTCGAGATGAATATGATGGGTGAGCTTAGTTTCTTCCTCAGCTTTCAAATCAAACAAACTTAAGATGGGAACTTCATCAACCAAGGCAAGTACACATGTGTGCTACTCAAGCACTTTGGGATGGAGAACACCAAGCGGATGGACACACCCATGTCAAACACCGCCAAACTTGATAAAGATGAAGAAGGTCAGAAGGTAGATGAGAAGCTCTATAGAGGTATGATTGGAAGTTTACTTTACTTAACTGCCTCTATACCTGATATAATGTTTAGTGTTGGCTTGTGTGCTCTCTTTCAATCAAATCCTAAGAAATCGCATCTTTTAGTTGTTAAGAGGATTTCGAGGTACTTTGCTAAAACCCCAAATTTCAGACTACGATATCCCAAGTCAAGAGACTTTAATCTTACGGCTTATAGTGATGAGGATTACACATGATGCCTGATTGATAGAAAGTGCACAAGTGGCACTTGCTTTCTCCTAGGACCATGTTTGGTGTATTGGTTCTCCAAGAAAGATAAAATAGTGGCATTATCAATCACCAAAGCTGAATACAATGCATTCGAGAGTTGTTGTGCCCATGTCCTATGGATGAAGTAAATGCTCCAAGACTTTAACATTCATGTTGATGCTTCCCCTATCTATTGTGATAATACTAGTGAAATTAACTTGTCATATAATCCTAACTTGCATAGTAGGTATAAGAATATAGAGGTTCTCCATCATTTCCTCCATGACCACATTGCCAAAAAGGATATCTATATCACGCATGTGAACACAGAAAATTAGTTGGCGGATATTTTCACTAAACCACTAGCTAGAGAGCAATTTAACTTTATTAGATCTACATTGCCCATAACTGCTTTGAATGAATCTGATATGCCTTCTAGCTAGTTGACATCTATCCTATATGCTTTGCCTATGTTATGATTACCATTGCTTGATAATTTGCTAAAAATCAAATTTCATGTTCTTTTTGCCTTTTTTCTCTTTTTTGGGTATTTTTTGTAAATGCTTATTTTATCGCAAAATAGTATCCAATGATGAGTGATATGTGCCTAAGTATGTTTAAAATGAAAAATGAACTTGAAAAATAAATTTAATTAGCACTCAAATGGCTAGAAATTAGATTCTCTAATGTTGGTTTAGTTGGACCATCTAGTCGAGTTGCCAACTTGACCGATTAGAGACCGAGAGATTTTTTTAAGAGCCTATCAGTCGAGTTTTTGAGTAACAGAACTCAGTTGACGGTCAGGCTAGAGCAAACATAAGTTAGGTTTGTATGACTTTTCTCCCTCTCAACTAGAGAAAAATTGATCGATCCAACCTCTAGCTCTCTCAAGCTCTCAACCCTGGCCCTGACATTCTTTTCCCTAGCCCTAGTTCGACATAGATAGACCTCCCTTGACCTCTGTACTATCAACCCTAGGTGTGTGGACGGGTTTTGGAGGTATTTCTCTTGCTTTTTCTCTCTCCATCCTTTCCATGGCGTCCAAAAGGGGAAAGAGGGCAGCCCAAACTTGTGCACCATCTTCATCTTACAACTCGTGTCTCATTCCCTTTAACGACACATTATTTGTCTCCTATGAGGCTCTTAATAGGTACAAATATCTCCTTACTATAAATCATTTTCCATTCTATGCCCTTTTTGAGCCTTCCTCATTTAGACAAAGGGTCATTGATCAAGTGGCCGAGTTGCTTTACAACCACAATCTCTCTGCCTTGTGTGTCGAACTCTTGTGCTACAACAATTCCATGACTAGAACGAAAGAAGTTCATGAATTCTATGCTAATTTGTAATGGAATTATAACACACTCATACCACCACCCAGTACTAAGTAGTCCTCACTTCCATGTTCGTCGAGAAGAAATTCCAAGTCTCTAAGGATAACCTGAACATCTTCTTTTCGGGTACTGAAGTGACTGACACCTGGAGGAAGGACTACCCCGAGTATTTTGACCTAGTTGACCCTAGGCCTTCTACAAGTAATATGATCTTACTCTCCCTGATATTCATAAATACTTGAAGAAGCCTCAATTTCCATATATGAATAAGTGTACCCTTTCCTCCACCGCCTTAGACCTCAAGAACTGCATACTTGACCTAGTCATTAACTACAATATTCATCCCAAGAAAAATCAGACTAAAATTGCAAACAACACTGTGGTAATTATATAATTTATCTTAAAGAACATTGGAGTCAAGTAGTCTCGATATGTTCTCCACTATATGACCTTTTTTGACTCAGGCAAGAACACCCGTGGCACTCACCCTCCCTACCTAGCCCTGATCTATGGTCTTTTACAGCTTGCCACTGGCAAATCTCTTTTCCATGACCTACACTACAAACCATCCCAAAAATGAGTTTGCATAAGTGAGATCACACTTCAAAAGTTTGTTCCTATCCCTTACACTACCACACCTGGAGCCTCTACCTCTACCTCCACCCGTGCACCTCCGCCACCTTAGCCTACCTGACCTGCATGTGCCTCGTTTCATGTATCCAATTAAACCCTTATGGGATACATGATTCATCAACAGTCATATAACCTTCATGTTTGGAGTACATGCATCATGACCTCTGTGCCATCATGTCAAACATCAACCTATCATGTGCACATACTTATCCTACTTATCAGCCCTACCCAGGAGGTGACTATGCATCCTATGCATATGATCACTTTTACCCAACCCCTCCACCTACTGCTTCCATTGCTACACCCTCTATTGTTGGTGGATCTACCCCTGGTGTGCTGCCTTTTCCTACTGGCCCCTTGGCCACCATTCTTGCCAATATTGGTACTTCTGCTCCTTCCTTCCCACAGGACAATGAGCTTCATGCTCTTAGCATGTCTTAGGGCTGAGAAGAATGCCCATAGGCCCGGCCATGGTTTTAGTTCCTTGGCTGATGTGGAGATTCCCAAACAAGATGATGAGGAGGCTAATACTACTGTTGAGGAGGTTCTGAGGATGATGATGGCTTTGCTGGTGCATCTGGTGATGAAGGTGATATTGCTGTCTCTACCGCACCTTCAGACAGAGATGATGACTATGAGCCAGAAGCTTCTGATGACGACGTTGATGATGTGGACATAGATTACCTAGATGTTTAGATTTTCTACTTTTTAGTCTAGACGTTAATCATACATATCTTTCTAGTCTATTTTGTATTAAAAACATCTGGGTACATTTTCTGAGTTGTACTATTTTATCATCTAGTTTTGATCATTTTGGCATGTAGTTGTTTCTGAGAACATGCTCTCTGAGTTGTAATCTTAATCCTTTGTACACTTACTCTTTGATTTACTATATATAATGAGTTGGTGCCATGTTCACCATATTTTGATTATGGCTTAGATTGTTCGTTTCTCTCGTCTCTATTTGATGTATGCTTTTGAGATTGCATGTTGTGGATGTATTTTTGGTTTTTCTTAGAGAATACTTATTTTTGTTCTCTTCTACACCCCTTCCTTTTTGATAATGTCAAAAGAGGGAGAGAAGTTTAATGTTTTGAAGCTCAACCATATTGCTTTTACTATCTATGTGATTGTTTTCTTGCTCATTATATGCTTTATCATGTGTCTTGTGAAAGGACCATATAGTATATATGTCATGTTGCTTTGTGTAGATAGACTAACTATGTAGGTAAGAGTAAGAATAGATTGAGGGGGAGCAATTCACATTGTTCAAATCATGAATCCCCTTGCAATTCACAAGGAAAAGGTATAACTTTACATATCCTTTTCAATATGATTGAGGAATGGTTTGTCATTGTCAAAAAGGGGGAGAATGTTGACTTGAGAGTTATACATTGCCCATATTTTGATAATGACTTAACCATTATATTACTATGTATCTAATATTTTTATTCAAGATTGATTTCAGGTCTTAGGTACATGAAAAGGATCAAATTGAAAAGCCCTAGCTTGTTCAAGTTCAAGTCAAAAGTAATACAAGTGCACATTTTGGGAAATCATCCCAAATGAACTTAGATGATTTTTGTAATCACTTGTATTGATGATATGACTTGTAACTAAGATGAGAAAAGTTAGGGACACTTAATTCCAACATTTGGTCACTCAAAAATCAACTTATAAAATTTGTCAATCGAGTTGGAAACTTGACGGATCCAGTGATGAATTTTCTGAAGATGACCAATCAGTCAAGTTGCACACTCACAAAACTTGACCAATCGATCAATTAAGTGAAACCAATTTTAACTCATCAGTTGAGTTTTCCAGAACAAGCTTGACCTATAATTTGAAAATTGGATTTGTCACAGTGGATCGGTCGAGTTATCTTTATTGAAACTCGACCGAATGTACTTCACAAAAAATGCAGAAAAAATGATTATAATTGTTGGTGAGTTGTTTTGAGCGAGAATAGATCTGTTGTAACTTGAAAAATGGATATATTTCATTCTTAAGTGATATCACTCTCAAGGGAACACCCCCAGCTATAAATAGGACCCCTTGGAGTTCATTCCAAGTTTGCTCATTCATGTTATTCTAAGTCACTACCATAGTTGAGTGTGTTGCAACTCCTTGATCCCTTTCTCTCTCTCATTTACAAAGCATTTCATGATTATGAGTGAGTTAGGTCAGTTGTAAGGGAACTAATTCCTTGTGCTTGTAAATATTTCATTCGATTCCATCTTCCCTATACCTTTTCTCAAAGAAGAAAAAGTGAAGCAAGCTACTCTGAGTGAAGGTGAAGTTGTTGTTGTTCTTTATCAAGGTTGAAGAAGAGTTGAAGACTTCTCCAGGTGAAGGAGAAGGGAAAGGCCAAGATTCAAGAAGAGTGGGCAAAATTCTTAAAGGACAAAGACTTGATGCAAGTGTGGGTAAGTCCTTATTGAAGGCTGAAGACATCTTGATCAAGTGGGTAAGTCCTTGTGTAGGTGGAATACTCTTGTCTTGAATAGTTAAGTCCTTGGATGTATGGCGGTCTCCTTATATATCGTATGAATGGAATATAAGTATACATGGATTGCAAAGTCCTAGAGGTTGATATCTCTAGGTAGTGGATTGACTCTCTCCTAGTTTGGAGAGTGGAACCACTCTAAACCACCTTGTCCAAGTGTCTGTTTCAATTTCTCTCATCCTTGTTATGCTTATTTAGTTAGGACTTCAAATTTCTCTTATGCTATTGGTTTTGATTGATATAATTTGAAGATATAACTTATCTTGTGAGATTTTTGAAGCTCTATTCACCCCCTCTAGTGCCCTAGTTCCAACAGACTTGTATGTTAAGCTTGATATCCTTCATCAAAATGAGAAAATGCACCTTGATAGTATTGTTTCTATGCAAGAATAGTTTCTTAATCTTGAGCTCCAATACTCATCGAGTTGAAGTAGAGAACAATATCTACCATAAGAACATCAATAGTCTTAAGGAGGACAACCAAACCCACCTTGATGAGCTTATTTTACTTAGAACTAAAAATGATGATTGTAAACATGCTTGTGATGCTCTTAATGATGAAAATAAAATCTATCTTGGTGAACTTATCATGCTTAGAACTAAAAATATTGGATTTCCTTATCAATTTAATGATCTTTGTTTTAGACCTATATTGTCTAGTAATGAGGTATCTAGCATTACTCTTGAAAGAGATTCTTTTCATACTAAAGCACTTTGTATGGAGGTCAACTTCATCATGCACAAGATGATCTTGCTACATTATCTTTTGCTATCATTATTATGAAGATAATCACAAACTTAGCGCTTCCTTGTAGAAATTTCTTATAGGGAAAAAGTCCCTCAATGAACTTCTATATCACTCTACCAAATAAGTTGGTACTAGTGGTTTGGGATATGTAGGAGGATCTCCAAAGAGAAAGAGCAAGGGTAAGGGTAAGAAAAAGAGTAAGGAACCTCCTTTGTTCCATGGATAGTCATCCGACTCTGAGAGCCCTATGGTTTGTGTACATTGCAATAGTGATGACCATTACTCTACTTATGTCCTTATAGAGAGAATGGGACCAACCCAAATATGAAATGAGTCCCTAAGCTAACACCGGATCCCAAGGTTTGAATTGGGAACTGACATCTTCCTTTCTTGTAGGTAAAAGAAAATTTGATTTTTGATAGTGGTTGCTCAAAGCACATAATTGGTGAAATCAGCCACTTCAACCAATTCACAAAGAAGAAAGGAGGATCAATGACATTTGACAACAAGAAAGGTAAACTGATAGGTGAGGGTGATGTAGGTGATTCACTATGCATCAAGAATGTTCTTCTTGTGGAATTAATACATCATAATTTAATTGGTGTTAGTCAATTATGTGATAATATCTATCTTGTTCTTTTTACCTTGTTAGAATACTTGCTTCTAGATTCCCTCTCCTATAATGTTATATGTAAGGGAACTAGAAATGGAAATCTCTATGTTATTGTTTTGGACTCTATTAAGCCTATTGTTGGTAGATGTCTTGTTGTCGATTCGAATGATATATCTTTGTGGCAGTGTAGGCATGGTCATGTAAATATGCACCAGTTGAAGAAGTTGAGCGAAAAGGAATTGGCCAAAGGACTTTCAAAATTGGATTTTGAGAAGGGTAAGGAATGCTAACCTTGTACCCAAGGAAAGTAAACCAAATCATCCTTTAAATCCAAAAGAGTCCTTATTACCAAGAGAGCCCTTAAACTTCTTCACATGGATCTATTTGGACCAATGAGAACTCAATCGCTTCGTGGCAACAAGTATTGCCTTGTGATTGTCGATGGATTTTCTCACTTTAATAAGACCAACATTCTTGTTTCAAAAAGTGATACTCTTAGTGTTTTCTCAACTTTTTGTAAATGAGTTGAAAACAAATCTTCTTGTCAGATCCTTTCTATCCACAATAACCATGAGGAAGAATTTGAAAATGACTTGTTTGAACATTTTGTGAGGAATCTAGACATGCACATAATTGTTCTTCACCTCGAGCACCTAAAAAACTGGGGTTGTAGAGAGAATGAATAGGTCACTATAGGTAATGGCTAGGACCATTCTAGAGTATGATAATCCAAATCAGTTTTGGGATGAAACCATTAGCACTTCATGTTTTGTGCAAACTTGGGTTTTCACTCATCCATCTTTAAAGAAAACTCCCTATAATTTATGGTGTGGTAGAAAGCCCTCTATTGATTATTTTCATGTTTTTTGTTGTCCTTGTTTTGTTTTGAACACCAAGGATTGTCTCGACAATTTTGATGTGAAATCTTACAAGCCTTTCTTTCTTAATTATAGCACTACTAGCAAGGCTTAGAGTGTTTAACATTGAATTGTCTAAAGTTGAAGAATCTTTTAATGTTAATTTTTTCAAAACTAACCCCTCTATTTCCAAGAATATTGTGAATGATGATGTTGTAGATGAGGTAATCCCTCTCTTGAAAGATTTAAACATTGTTGACAAAGGAAAAGAGGTGACAATTTATGAAGAAGAGAAAGAAGAAAAAAAGAAGGATCCAACTCCCCGCTTTGCAAAATGTCATCCTAAAGAGCTCATCATAGGTAATCCTTTTGAAAGGGTGAACACGCGGGCTTCATACAACAATGAAGAAGACGAATACACCTTCATCTCATGTTGATCTCAAGGATGTGAAAGAACCTCTTAAAGATGATGAATGTATCCTATCCATGCAAGAAGAGTTATAACAGTTCGATAAGAATAAAGTGTGGACCTTAGTGATAAGACCAAATGATAGGAAGATCATTAGCACCAGATGGGACTACCTCAACAAGATAAATGAAAGAAGCAAAGTGGTAAGAAACAAAGCAAGGTTAGTTGCTCAAGGCTAAAATCAACATGATGATATTTATTTTAATGAAACTTATGCTCCTATTGCTAGACTTGAATCTATTAGAATGTTACTTGCCTTTCCTAGATATAAGAATTTCTTGCTTTATTAGATTGGTGTTAAAAGTGCATTTTTGAATGGTACAATAGAGGAGGAAGTCTTCATGGCTCAAACTCCCAACTTTAAACATGATAAATTGCCTAACCATGTTTATTTGTTGCCAAAAGATCTCTATGGACTCAAACAAGCCTCTAGAGCTTGGTATGAGATGCTAAAGAACTTTTTGCTAGACAATGACTATACCATGGGCAGAGTCTATTCTACTCTATTTCTTAAACACACTTCTAGCAACTTTTTTATCATTAAAATTTATGTACATGATATTATATTTGGTGGAATTGATATTGATCTTTGTCAGAAGTTTAGTTCTCTTATGTAGAGTGAGTTTTATATGAGCATGATGGGGGAGCTTACTTTCTTCCTTGACTTCAAAATCAAGAAAACTAAGGAAGGTAACTTCCTCAACCACGGCAAATACATAAGTAAACTCTTGAAGCACTTTGGGATGGAGAACAAGCCGATGGACACCTCCATGTTCAAACACTGCCAAGCTTGACAAAGATGAAGAAGGTGAGAAAGTGGATGAGAAGCTCGATAGTGTTATGATTGGAAGTTTATTATATTTAAATGTCTCTGGACCTGACATAATATTTAGTGTTGGTTTATGTGCTTGATTTCAATCAAGTCCTAGAAAATCATATCTTATTGTGGTTAAGAGGATTTTGAGGTATCTAGCCAAAGCTCAAAATTTTAGACTATGGTCTCCCTAGTAAAGGGACTTTACTCTTACTGCCTATAGTGATGCTAATTATGCGAGGTGTTTGATTGATGGAAAATGCCCAACTGGAACTTGCTTCTTCCTAGGACCATGCTTAGTTTCTTGGTTCTATAAGAAACAAAGAACAATGACTCTTCAAATACCAAGTATGAATACATCGCAGCTGGGAGTTGTTGTGTCCAAGTCCTATGGATGAAGCAAATGCTCCAAGACTTTAGCATTAATTTTGATGCTTCTCCCATATATTGTAACAATACTAGTGAAATTAATCTCTCTTACAATCTGATATTCACACTATCTCTAAATATATAGAGGTTTGTCACCACTTTCTTTGTGACCACATTGCCAAGAAGGATATCTATATCACGTATGTGGACATAGAGAATTAGCTTGCGGACATTTTCATTAAACCTATATCTAGATAAAATTTAAAATTTATTAGATCAAAATTTCTTATAACTACTCTTGATGATATTTACATGCAATCTATCTAGATGTTATCATGCATATATGTTTCTTTCTTATAATTGGTCATGTTTTTCTTAAATGTGCTAAAATTGCCATGTTTTCATGCCTTGTTTCACTTATTTTTGGCTTTTTTTGCAATGACATGTTTCATCATAAAATAGTAACCAATGATGAGTGGAATGTGCCTCAATATGTTTAAAATGCATGATAGGCTAGAAAAATAAATCTATATAGCACTCTAGAGGCTTAGAATTAAACTTTTTATGTTTTAGACAGGTTGACCAATTGGTCGAGTTTGACTTGGAGAAACTCGACTGATCCCTAGTTGAGGACCTAACTATAATGCAGTATCAGTCAAGTTTCCTAAGCACAAAACTCAACAAACACAGCAATTGGATGCAAATTAAAAAGGGCATCGACTGACTTTTCTCCCTCTCAACTAGAGAAAGTCGATATATTACCAACCTCCAGGGTTAGTCCTCCAACCCTAGGCAAGCCCAACCTCTCCTAAACCCTTCCCAACCTCTGAGTATCCCTTCTTGCCTTTCCCAACCATGACTTAGGTGGTTAGGCAACCTATTGGTTGTGTTTTCTCTCTCGTTTGGTGGACATTTCCTCTCAATCTGACCTAAATGGCCTCCAACCGTAGGAAATGATCCACACCAGTTGGAGCTCCTCCTCCACTACTCCTCGCCATGTCCCCTTTGATGGCACCTCTTTCATCACAACTCAAGTTGTGAATAGGTACAAGGAAATCCTTCCTTGGAATCCCTTTCCTTTCCGTGCATTGTTTGAACCTAGTTTTGCAACAAGTGAGGCGATTAAAGAGGCCACTAAGGTATTCACAGCACACCATCTTAGTGCTCTGTGTGAGGAGTGTTTGTGCTTTGCAAATGCTATGTCTAGAATGAATGATGCCCATGAATTTTATGCCAATCTCACATGGAACCACACTACCAGTGTGCCACACCTAATACCCTAATCATCTTGACTTTGATGATAGTTGGTACCAAGATAACAATATCTAAGGATTCATTGTATACCTATTTCTATGGTACTGACTTTATCGCTTCTTGGTTGGCTTCCTATCCTTCATACCATGACCTACTGGACCCTAAAGGTTTCTACAAAAGCTTTGACCCCGTGCTTACCCTTCCCGATATCCTTAAGTTTTTGAAGAAGCTTGATGTCCCATATTGGAAGAAGTCCACCCTACCCTCATCTTCCCTCGATATCAATACACATGTGATTGATTTAGTAGTCAATTGCAATATCCATCCCAAGAAGAATCAAAAAGAGATTGAATAGAATACTACAGTGATCATGTAATATCTATTGAATGATATTGGAGTCAAGTGGACTCATTATATTCTTCATCATATGACCTTCTTCGACTCAGGGAAAAACACCACGTGTACCCATCTCCCTTATCCTAACTTGATATGTGGTGTGTTTTCTTATCATGCTGAAAAATATCTCCTCTTGACCTTGGCTGAAAACCATGTTGGAAAGAGGTTTGTATTAGAGAGACAACCATCACAAAAACCTTTCTTCCTGCCTCCTCCACCACACTAGGTGCCTCTACCTCCACCTAGGCCCCTCCACCACCACCACACAGAATGTGTAGAGGTAGAAGACTCTAGATCAAAGGATAAGTAAGTCCTTGGTTGGTTTATTGGCTCTTTTTGGTCCTTAAAAAGGATACTAGGTATCCTTGGCCCAAAAAAGGATGGTCATATTGTATGTCTTATAATGTACTATAAGTATAGATTGGTTACAAAATCCTAGATCTTGACCTCTCTAGGTAGTGGAATGACTTTATCCTAGTTTGCAGTTTGGAGCCACTCTACATAGCTTATTCTTGTGTGTGTTCAATCTCTCTCATCCTAACTATGTGCGTTTTGATTCCAATTCAATTTCCCCATTTGTAATAGTGTTTTTTGACGTAGATTGAAGTTCTAACAAGTTTTGTGTGAGTGTTTTTAGACCGCGCCTCATTTTGTGTATCAAATGAAGCCCTCATGGTGTATATGATACGTCACTAGGACTATAACCTTCGTGTTCGGGACAACATCCACCATGTCCTTGTTCAAATCATGTCACACGTTAACATGTCCTACAACCATCCCAACCCACCCTACCAGGCATACTCATATGTTTACTATGCTTCTTATGCATGTACTCAGTTCTACCCTGACCCACTACCTGCTACTTCTATTGTATCCCCTACTTCAGATGGTGGGACTGCCCCTGCTTGTGGTGCTCTTCCACTTTTGGCTCTTCCTATTGTCCCTGTCACCACTCTACTTGCTGGTTATGATGGAGTTTCTACTCCCAATTTTGAGCAAGAAAACACATTACATGCATGTGCCATGTCTTGGGCTATGCAAAATGCCAAGTGGCCTGGTACTCGTTCTCTTAGACCTCATGATGATGAGGAGATGCATGATCAGGATGCTGAGGAAGATGTTGGAGATTGTGAGGATGTTGATGTTGATGCTGACACTGATGGATCATCTGATGGTGATGATGGTGAGTCTACACCTGCTACCACTGATTCATCATGTGATGGAGACAACGATTACCAGCTAGTGGATGAGGATGATGATTTTTTTGATGTAGATAGCATAGATATTTACTTTTGTAGTCTATTAGGGTTCTCACACATACCTCTTTTTGTAGACTATCATGTACTAAACATTTGGGCAATGTATTTAAGGAATATTCATTGGATTGTAGTTTTCATATTGAGAGGACATATCTAGTGTTGTATTCTTAATCTAATGTACCTTCACTCTTTGTTTGGTTACATCTTATGAGTTGTTGGTATATGCTCTCATGTTTTGGTTATGACTCTAGATTGCTTGTTTCTCTCTATTTTATCTCTGTATGGTGCTTGCTTTAGTGGTTGCTTGTGTAGTTTGTGCCTGTGGTGAAGTCTTGTCTTTTATAGATCTCCCCTACCTTTTTTATATAACAAAGGGGGAGAAGTTGTAGGGAAATATGGAATCAGATAGGAAGAAAAAACAAAAATTTTACTGACATATTTCCCATTAACCAGCAGGTTGTGTCAATAACTATGCAATGGGAAGGATGGTTTCACAAAGATATATGTCGTACCCACATCCCACGATTACCACTAATCATGAGATTAGGGCATGACTATAAGGATTACAATTAATACAAAGCTCACTCCCGAATTTTCCGTTTGATTTCAAACTCGTTGTTTTCTCACATTCAATCACATAAACAAATTTTATAAGATAACTAAACTTTTATTACTCTAATATGATCTCAACATTAACGATATACATCCATACATTCATTATGTTTCTCACACTTTCATGTACATACGACATGATAATCATTTGCATTATCTCTTATTAAGGAAACAAACATACAAACATCATTTACAACTCTCTCACATCTATACAAGGACCTAGAGTGACAGGGACCAACTGAACTTAACTAATCTCATACTCAACTCATGTGGTATATCTACTCTGATGCTTTGACCTTCTCCAAGTCCATGTGGTTTCCCTAAAAATTTTGAGTAGAGGGGTGAGCCTACTCGCTCAGTGAATGAGTACTTCAAAGAAACAATCTAAAGCACTGATAGGCTTAGTGAATGAGTACTTCAAAGAAACATTCTAAAGCACTGATATAATTATATATATACCTTTGAGCAACTAATATCAATTATAACAATAGTAATTTATACACTGAGAAGATCTACAATAATACAATTAAAATAACAAAGAATGTAAATATTGCATTTAATGAACAACTATGAAACTGCACTCAAATCTTTCTTAACTCTTTTTATTTATAAGAAACTCTTTAAACCTATATGATCATATTTTAGCCTATGCCCTGATCATATGCAGTGTACTCTACATACGAAGACTCGTAGTGCACTACGATCACACCGTACAAGACTTAGTTGACACACCCGGGAATGCTAAGTCTGACTACATCACTAGTCTACAACAGTGTAATGGCACTCTAGCCTCTGGACTCCTCATCTAACCTAAGCACACAGGCAGAGAGTCAAGCCACCTATTGGCTTTTCTGTACTCTAGTGCCACTAGGATCTCTGGTTGATGTTGGACACTACATAGTGTATTTTTAAGAGAATTCCACTAGGGCTTCATCCCCCGTACCACCTATTAGTACGTTCCGACCCCTATATATTGGACACTTACAGGGTTAGGTCGTTTCATCCCTAAGGCGCAAACCTCTCATAGGGATTCTACGGTGTTCAGGGCTCCTGAGTCTATTATAACTTGATTATATCTTTCTCTTAGACTGATTTCTTTAAAGTCTGTATCTTACTGACTACTCAGACTACTGAACTAATTTCACTAATAATACTAAACTGAATGCTTAACATATTGTTTACCCTTTTCTTATATTTTCTCCTTCCTCGTGCACATATAGCATTTCTCATGTATTCAAACATATATCATGTCTACTAAACAAATATTCTCATTCAACATTTCACACATATATGCATGACATCAATAACATCCCAATCTAGGGCATGTCATGTCTCTCTGCTTGCAATAGCATAATAACTTATCATTTCCTGACAAGTATTTGAATTTGAGAATCTGAATGTCATAAACAAATCATACATGCATATAAGATAATATTTAGCTAAAACTCACAATAGCACATTAATCATCTCAATCAACCATTTAATACTAAACTAGATATGTATACTTTTAAAAGCATACTAGATTGGGTTTCCATCCTTGATTACTTACTATTCACGGGATATGTAATATGAAAATAAGAAACTCTATTGTCTATATATCAAATCAAAGAGATCAAACATGTAGAATTGAATGAACTAGGAATACAAGTAAGATCAATTAAGCCTAAATCTGAATTTTAGCTATAATGTTGTTCAAGCACCCGAATAACTTATTAATTCAGATCTTCAGAAGATTCTCAATCAACTTATAAATTCTCTATTATTCAAGATACATGGATATCTATATCCATGTCATCATATAAACAATTTCAGATCATAGTTAGAACATCATTTGAGGTATACTATAAACTGAATTCAAAAACAATTCTTTCCATTGATTTTCATCTAGGTAGAAATCGAGAATATCAACTAAATCATCTAATTGAGTAAAATTGATTAAATAAAGTCTATCATGTCAAGAAAATCCCTTCAAATAGATTTCACGTTATCTATTCGTAAATATCCAACTTCCTTCACATCTAGGGTTTCACCCTCTTTACTGAGATATCAAACAAATACTATTCACCTTAAATGTAATCCAAGATAGTATCTGACATATATGTACTGTGAATTCAGATAAACAATCATTCATAACCAAGGGGATCCAGATAAACAAATTTCTCTATTTCATTATACATCAATTTCAATCATAGACAATTTCCCTATATTTTGGTTTACTCTTATAACCTTTATGAATACTTAGGGAATTCTCATTAGGATATACAGTATACATTTATAATGTGATTTTATCATATGAAATTCATCCAAACAGAGGAAGAATCCATTTCATATCATTTTGCAACAACTTAGATTAAATAGACAATTCAGGGTTTGTAGTCGCATGCTAAGCAATTGAAGATTATGGGTGATTTAACAAATTTTCATGCAATATACTATTTAAAGGAAGTTTCCACTCACCCTAAGGTGTGAAAACACCTTAAAAATGCAGCTCATCGCTGAAAATCTCGATCTCGTATCAAATCCCTAGCAATTCACCCAATTCTACTTCCTTTCAACTCGGAAACCCTAAAAATGAGGGATTATGAAGAAAGAGTGAGAAAAGGGGAATTTTTGATACCATTTCAGATCATATTAGAGGAGGGACGGAATATTGACATGTGAGATAAGATTCACCATGAAAGGCTATGCAAAGAAGCGAAACTTACTTGATTTCATCATATTTCGAATAGAGAAACCCTAGATCAGCAATTCCACCTCTTTCTCCTCTCAAACCCTAACTCTCCCTCTCTCTCTCTAGGATTTCATTTCTCTGGAATGAATCACGAATTATGAGATCTTCTAGTGTGTTAGGTTAAGCATATAGAGCATTTGAGCTGCTTGGGTCAATTGTACATTGACCCCTCACTATACTTTTTCTTATTTCAGTAGATTTTTTTGTCATACAAATGTTACTATAATTTGTCTATTGAATAGCCAACAGATCCTCCAAAAATTATGAAAATTTGATATATTTTTTATGATTGTGTTTCAGATCTCCAGTAAAATTTTCAGATCATTTTGAGTTACCAATAAATAAATAAAAATCAAATAATACACTGCTATATTGCAGTCAGTAGCATGATCGGTCGAGTTTGAAACTCGATCGACAAACATATCATAACATTCTCCAAAAATTTTGATATTTTACAATGGTTTTCACATTTAAGATATCCAAATTATAACTGAATTTGAATTCAATCAGACTACAAATAAAATACTAAAAATCATTTAGTGAGACATTATACTTATCAAATTTTGTATTCATATATCATCAAAACACTAATTTGGGTTGATTAGGGTTATATTTCTCAAACCCTAATTTATCAAAGTAAAATCACAGTTAAAGTTCTTATTAGGTTTAAAACATCATAATTGAATTATCATCATTAATTAGATTTAAGAAATGATCAATCCAATTAAGCATGTAATCATCCAGGTAAACCCTAGTTTACCAATTAAGCTCAGATGCAGTCATAACAATTCTTCCCCTCTTGAAATGTTTCTTCCCCGAAACATAAACATGCAAGAAAAGTACATTCAAGGTTTATTTTAAGCTTATGAAATATTACATGTCATTATATTCTTGTATTTCATACATGAATGCAGTTTTCAACATTATGTCCTTTGATTCTTACTGAATCACAACATGTTTGAAATAGTTCTCAATGATAAAAAAAAATCTCTATGCCACAGTCAATCATTGGATAGAGAGATATATTTCCATACTCTTGAGGTGTTACCTCAACATTGATAATCTGATCCAACTATCTCAATTCATACGTCTCAATATGTACTATTGTTTTGTATTACCCTTAAGTCACAAAAGAGAGTTCACCATGTTGTTTTGAATTTTACTATTATGCTTCTCAAATAGAAAAATAGTCTTGAGTTGGAAGACTGAATCCAACAACAACTGTACGATACCACTCACGACATCCCCATTGGATCATGGATGCATAAGGTGAAGCATTGCCATCATATACCATACTATGCTCAAGTATGAGCCCACACAAAATTCAAGGTGTAACCATCGGGTTATAGCATACTAGGGTGTCAACAATAGTAACAAAGTACTCCATGATTGTATTAGTCATTCAAGGACTGTTCATTCCCAATTGCCATCACTTAGTTATATTAAAGCTAGGTATACCAAGCTATACCTCATTAGGGTAACATATCAACACAATATGATTATCATCCCTTCCATTAATATGAGTGCATAGGTAAGACTAGCTTATTAAGGGTAACCCTCCATTTGTTCCATCATCATTAAACCCATATCACCATACCACAATTGTACAATACTAAGACAGATTACTGGTATGAATGACTACAACTATCATACACCTTTAGTTAACATATTGTTTGCACATGTACACTGAAATCATACGTAGAACCAATTTACATCCCTTAATATGCCTTCAACACATTATACTATTAAAAACAAATTCACATATTACTAAAAGCCATTGTTTTCTCTTATCTCTCTCTTCATTCATTACTACCTACTTTTTGATACTTATCCTTCTCATTTTAATCATGTATATTAAACATCTTTAAAATTGAAACATACAAGGTATGAATAGATTATTCATCATTCTTTCTATCACTGCAAGAATTTATTTCATATCGCACTTCACTCATATTATATTTCTTCTTTTGTTCAAAACACTCTTCATATATTTCAAATCTATTTCTTATCCTTTACTCTGAATAATTTCCATATTGTTTATCTACCTTTCAGATTAACTACCTTTAAAACCTGGATTACTATCAATGCTAGTTTGCTTCTCATAGTGCAAATTTCATGATTTTATTATATAGAGATGCTAGTGTTCAAGGTCAAATTACTAGTGACAACCCTTGAACTACTACAACTCGAAACATTCTAGGGTTTGGTCTTTATCAGTAGCATGGCATTATTGTGATGCGACTTTATTCTCTGAATTTGAAATTCTAACTTTTAATATCTCACAAGTTTTACTAAAGTCTTCCTTATCTTATCAATTGAATTTCCTTTCTCGTACTTGGCCATTCAAATAGATTACATTCTCAATTTACCCTACTAGGTTTTCATCATCATATTGTGTGTCACTATTACATTCACTAGATCTCCCTACCATGGTGGTTATGCATCATATATGATTCATTTTCTTATCACTTCATTCCCACCTTCCTCTCATTAAGGAAGTTATGAAAGAGAAGATGATTCTGAGACTTGGAATTCTTATATTCAAACATTCCCGTAATACATTTCTCATATGTAGGTTTATTTAGTTATCAACAGGGATACTTGACTAATTAGCACTTGCTCGAATCTCATAATCTCTTTATTTTATAATCTATATTACTATATCATGTTTCAAACCCTTCCTTGCTTTCCATAATCCTCTTACTATATATTACTCTTCCACCTGTCATCTTTAACTTCTAATTTTCTCTTATGACCATGTTGCTTATTCATGTGTATGATCATGTATACCATGTTTCACATATTTCTTTTTATCCTTCTACTAATGTGAAGTCAAAATTCTAAATCAATATTCTCTCTACTAGTTTCACCTCAAGTTTAATACATTACATATTCTTCATTTTAAATCAAACGAATCATGCATGGGTGAAACATAGTTTCTCTTTCAATCAAGTTTTCTCCTTCCTGAATATAGTCTACCTTTGTATGACTTATTCATTTGTTAAACTACACTTTTGTTCTTCTTTTAGAAACTAGTTTGTTGTTCTAGTCTTATGATTTACATGTTCATCCAATTCTCTTTAATTTAACTCTTCTGAAGACTCTTCACTTCTATGTACTTATTGTATACTAAACTCTTTTCTTCTATTTTGCCTTTGATTTGGAGTACATAAAAGCATTATACTCGATTATATGATCCATTCCTCATGATTGATTCTTACTATCTTGGCCCTTACATACTTTTCTCATATCTTTTCCATATTTCATATTTAGAGTTCATATAATACTTATCATTTAACTTAGTTAGAACCTTATGTCGTGTTCCTTTATTCCCAATTAAGGGTTTTTCATATGAGGCCCCAAAGTTGTATCTCAGATATCACTTCTAACTGATTCTTAAGTATTCTAATCTTTCCCATATGTTTCAACATCTTAGTATACGTACATTCTCACTATGATGTGGGTCTAATTTATCCAGAGTCTATTCTTATTATACTATTAATAGGAGTCATTAGATCCCAGTAACACATACTGACAGTCGGTCCTGAAGCCAAGAGCTACTCAGGATTAACCAAATCCTATTAATCTCAAACATGTGGAAAGAATATCCACTTAGAGAAAAGTCATTTAAACATAACTTCTGGTCTACTTAATAAAAAGAATATAAACAATGTCTGAATCACTTCATGATACACAAGAATATAAAAGAACCATATATATTCTACAAACTAATAATCTGAATTCATATATAAGAGCATTTCTATTGATCTCCAATTAAAGAAGCAATATAAAGCAAGAGTTGTATCACATTCCAGGTACCTTCGATCTCCTAACCCTAATATTTCTAGGGTTTCTCTCTAGACTATTCTCCCATTGCATGCCTGGCCAAGGCATCCAGAGAAGAATAGACAGAGTAGCTTGATACCGGTCAATCTAAGTATTCAGTTACCGGGCCAGATAATCCAAATACCCAGACTTCCCAGAGCTATAGACACATCACCTCCTATATTCCACACTTATAACTCTAACTTTCTATCCTAATGGTCCCTGACAACTCAGCCTAGGCTCTGATACCAAGCTGTCACCCCCACATCCCACGATTACCACTAATGATGAGATTAGGGCATGACTATGAGGATTACAATTAATACAAAGCTCACTCCTGACTTTTCCTTTTTATTTCAAACTCTTTATTTTCTCGCATTCAATCACCTAAACAAAATTTACAAGAGAATACTTTTATTACTCTAATATGATCTCAACATTAACGATACACATCCATACATTCCTTATGTTTCTCAAACTTTCATGTACATACGACATCACAATCATTTGCATTCTCTCTTATTAAGGAAACAAACATACAAACATCATTTACAACTCTCTCACATCTATATAAGGATCTAGAGTGATAGGGATTGACTGAACTCAACTAATCTCATACTCAACTCATGTGGTAGATCTACTTTGATGCTTTGACCTTCTTCAAGTCCACATGGTTTCCCTAAAAATTTTGAGTAGAGGGGTGAGCCTACTCGCTTAGTGAATGAGTACTTCAAAGATACAGTCTAAAGCACTGATAGAATTACAGATATACCTTTGAGCAACTGATATCAATTATAATAGCAATAATTTCTACACTGAGCATATCTAAAACAATTCAATTAAAATAACAGAGAATGTAAATATTACATATAATGAACAACTACTACGAAATTGTACTTAAATCTTTCTTAACTCTTTTTATTTACAATAAACTCTTTTAACCAATATGATCATATTTTAGCTTATGCCATGATCATATGCAGTGTACTCTACATATGAAGACTCGTAGTGCACTACGATCACACCGTACAAGACTTAGCTAACACACCCGGGAATGATAAGTTTGATTACATCACTGGTATGCAACAGTGTAATGGCACTCTGGCCTCTGGACTCCTCCTCGAACCTAAGCACACAGGCGGAGAGTCAAGCCACCTATTGGGTTTTCTATACTCTAGTGCCACCAGGATCTCTGGTTGATGTTGGACACTACATACTATATTTTTAGGAGACTTCCACTAGGGATTCGTCCCCCGTACCATCGATTAGTACATTCCGACCCCCATATACTGGACACTTCCAGGGTTAGGTCATTTCATCCCTAAGGCGCAGACCTCTCATAGGGATTCTACGGTGTTCAGGGCTCCTGAGTCTATTCTAACTTGATTATATCTTTCTCTTAGACTGATTTCTTTAAACTCTGTATCTTACTAACTACTAAGACTACTAAACTAAATTCACTGATAATACTGAACTAAATGCTTAACATATTGTTTACCCTTTTCTTAGGGTTTCTCCTTACTCGTGCACATATAGAATTTCTCATGTATTCAAACATATATCATGTCTACTAAACAAGTATTCTCATTCAACATTTATGCATGGCATCAATAACATCCCAATCTAGGGCATGTCATATCTCTCTGCTTGCAATAGAATAATAACTTATCATTTCATGACAAGTATTTGAATTAGAGAATCTGAATCTCAGAAACAAATCATACATGCATATAAGATAATATTCAACTAAAAACCCACAATATCACATTAATCATCTCAATCAACCATTTAAAACTAAATTCGATATGTATACTTTTAAAAGCATACTAGATTGGGTTTCCATCCTTGATTACTTGCTATTCACAGGATATGTATTATAAAAATCAGAAACTCTATAGTCTATATATCAAATCAAAGAGATCAAACATGTAGAATTGAATGCACTAGGAACATAAGTAAGATCAATTAAGCTTAAATCTGAATTTCAGCTATAATGTTGTTCAAGCACCGAAATAACTTAATAATTTAGATCTTTAGAAGATTCTCAATCAACTTATAAATTCTCTATTATTCAAGATACATGGATATCTATATCCATGTCATCATATAAAAATTTCATATCATAGTTAGAACATGGTTTGAGATATACTATAAACTGAATTCAAAAACAATTCTTTCCATTTATTTTCATCTAGGAAGAAATCGAGAATATCAACTAAATCATGTAATTGAGTAAAATTGATTAAATAAGGTCTATCATATCAAGAAAATCCCTTCAAATGGATTTCACAATACATGTTCTTAAATATCCAACTTTCCTCGCATCTAGGGTTTCACCCTCTTTACTGAGATATCAAACAAACACTATTCACCTTAAATGTAATCCAAGATAGTATCTAACATATATGTACTATGAATTCAGATAAACAATCATTCATAACAAAGGGGATCCAGATAAACAAATGTCTCTATTTAATTATAAAACAAATTCAATCATAGGCAAATTCCCTATATTTCAGTTTTCTCTTATAACCTTTGTGAATACTTAGGGAATTGTCATTAGGATATATTGTATACATTTATAATGTGATTTTATCATCTGAAATTCATCCAAAGAGAGGAAGAATCCATTTCATATCATTTTGCAACAACTTAGATCAAACAGACAATTTAGGGTTTGTAGTCGCATGCTAAGGAATTGAAGATTATGCATGATTTAACAAATTTTCAAGTAATATACTATTTAAAGGAAGTTCCCACTCACCCTAAGGTGTGAAAACACCTTAAAAACGTAGCTCATCCCTGAAAATATCGATCTCATATCAAATCCCTAGCAATTCACCCAATTCTTCTTCTTTTCAATTCAGAAACCTTAAAAATGAGGGATTATGAAGAAAGAGTGAGAAAAGGGGAAGTTTTGATACCATTTCATATCAAAGTAGAGGAGGGATGGAATCTTGACATGTGAGAGAAGATTCCCCATTAAAGGCTATGCAAAGAAGCTAAACTTACTTGATTTCATCATATTTCAGATAGAGAAACCCTTGATCAACAATTCCACCTCTTTCTCCTCTCAAACCCTAACTCTCCCTCTCTCTCTAGGATTTCACTTCTCTGGAATGAATTATGAATTATGAGAGCTGCTAGTGTGTTAGGTTAACCATATAGATCAATTGAGCTGCTTGGGTCAATTGCACATTGACCCCTCACTATACTTTTTCTTATTTCAACATATTTTTTTGTCATACAAATGTTACTATAATTCAACTACTGAATAGCTAACAAATCCTCCAAAAATTATGAAAATTATATATATATTTTTATGATTGAGTTTCAGATCTCCACTAAAAATTTTAGATCATTTGGAGTTACCAATAAATAAATAAAAATCAAATACTACATTGCTATATTGCAGTCAGCAACATGGTCGGTCGAGTTTGAAACTTGGCCACAAACATGTCAGAATATTCTCCAAAAATTTGGATATTTTGCAATAGTTTCACATTTAAGTTATCCAAATTATATTCAAATTTTAATTCAATCAGAGCTACGTATAAAATACTAAAAATCATTTAGTGAGATAGTATACTTATCAAATTATGTATTCATATATCATTAAAACCCTAATTTGGGCCGATTAGGGTTATATTTCTCAAACCCTAATTTATCAAAGTAAAAGCACACTTAAAGTTCTTATTAGTTTTAAAACATCATAATTGAATTATCATCATTAATTAGATTTAAGAAATGATCAATCCAATAAAGCATGTAATCATCCAGGTAAACCTTGTTTACCAATTAAGCTCAGATGCGGTCATAACAATATATCTGGTCCTGGAGTAAGTTATGTGATAATCCTCATTGGTGTAGATGTGCATCCTATCTTGGATGCTGTCTATGTAGCTCCTAGTAGCACTCAGACTCATCTGACTACTCCTCCATGGACAATAGACTCAAACACCTACTGCAACGAATCTTCAGATTCACCAAGGACTGTGAGTTGATGTTGCCCTCCTAGCACCAACCAAAGGGCTCCTACCTCTAGAGTAATCCACACAGACCAACTAGAATTCCTGGAATCCTGTAGGAGTGAAAAAGGAATTGTCCCTCCTATTGGTGTACTAGTCACCAACATGCTCTCCCACAACAATGATACTCAGTTGTTTCTCTCCCGTGGCTATCCCTCCTGAGTTGGGTAGGACTTGCCAGGTCTCTTGTGGTAACCACAACCAGATAGGACAATAATTGTTAGAGCAATTGATTCTCCTCCTTAGTTGAAGGGTTGACAATTTCACCTGCTCAATTCTTTCTAGCATCAATCCATGTCAAGTGTCGGGGTGGTCGCTCAACTTGAGTTGTACTAGATTCTTCTCCAGAAGAGGATTGCTTCTCTTGTAGTTGGTGGCGGAAGGCATAACCACCGGGCCCCAAGAGATGGTCATGTACATTTTTAGCCCGTCTTTCCTTTTGAGCCTGGTGAATAGCCTAATCATTTAAAATGAGGTATTGCAATTTAGACTTGGCAAACATGTATAAAAATATTCACCTCCTTAATTGTATAAAATTAGATATTCATACAATACATCACAATCTTTATTACTTGATACTCTTCCGATCTCCTAGCTGCAACAAATCTTTCCCACACCTCAGGTTCTATAAAAATATATACATCTGTAGCTTTCTTCTTTTGTTTAGGATTATTTATAAATTCCCTTACAAGATATGTCTTAAAACCCCTCCATCGAACACCACAACATTGTAGCACTCTTTTTTTGTGATCTTTTTCATTTAGATGAAAAACACCCTATACATACAAAAGAAGCAATTAATAATGTTGTTTTGAAAAGGAATTAATTCCAAGCAAACTAAATTAGAATCAATAGATAAAAAACATATTAAAATAATATCACTTCCACTCACAGATATATCTTTCCATATGAGGTCTTTTTGGGCATTAGGAACATCATGCCAGTTTTCTATATCTATTGCCACCTTACTGCGTGCGGTCGCACCTACGTAATGCTTGAAAGCACTAGCATGTTCCCCAATAGGTGCTCCTGTCATATCAAACTGGACTGGAAATTTATCCCCTTTAGCCCTGAGCTCCTGCAGCCTACGCATCAATGTAGGACCTCTACTTTTCTTAGCATCACCACTACCATCCTCATGGTGCTCATGCTCATGCTCAGAATGTTCATCTTCACTCACCATTTTAGAACCTGCAAGTATACATGATAAAAAAATAAGTGATAATAAAAGCACAAGTGATAAGGTATACATGATAATAAAAAAAATAATTCAAAGAATACATGCCTTTAGTATTGGTTGAGTTGTTAGTCAAGTAAAATTCCTTCAGCATGGTCATGACGTTTATAATATTCATCGATATTATGTTCAACATTTACACTTGGCAAACCAACTGAGAATGGACTGGAATCATCATACTTTTCGTAGTATTCTTCTTCATTTATAGGTTCTACAGTAAACTATCTTTTTCCATGAAGAACGACAGACCAATTTTTATTTTTCGGGTCATCAATATAGAATACTTGTTTTGCTTGGTCTGCCAGGATGAATGGCTCATCTTTCTCACCAATCTTTTTAAAATTCACTCATTTGAAACCCAACTCATCCACTAAAACTCCTTTGTTGTTGTCAACCCAATTACACCTAAAGATAGGAACTTTGAAATTTGTATAGTCCAATTCCCATATGTCCTCAATGACGCTGTAATATGACATCTCAGCTTTGCGTGGTCTTTTATCTTTGGCACTAGCAAAATACAACGAACAAGCTTGAACAGTGACCCCACTGTTTTGGACCACACTACTTTCGTCTTGATGCTGTGTGTAGTATGAAAATCCATTTATGTCATAACCTTCATATGACATGACATCAATTTTTGGCTTAAAGGCGAGCCATTTTATGTTCTCAGCAACATTATTCGGTGATTCAGATAGTTGATTAAATACTTTCTCTTCAAACCACCTAATAAATGTTCGATTATGCTCTCTTGCAAGCCACATTAAATTGGATCGTGGATGATTTCTCTTGATAAGATCATTGTGTTCTGTGATGTAGCTACTAACTTCATCGATGTTGTGTAAAATATACAAATGTGCTTGTTCCCACAACTCACGACTGATTCCTTTCACTCGTCCTCCCAGAGTTCCTTTGCCACAATAAGATTCAATGTGATGGGATTTTTTTAGATCGCTAGAAGTTTCATTGCAATTCAAAAAATCATTACAAAAGTCCATCACCTCCCTAGCCATGTAACCCTCAACAATACTCCCTTCAGGACGATAAAGATTCCGAGCATTACCTTTAAAAACACTCATGTAGCGTTTAAATGGATACATCCAGTGTAGGAAAATTGGACCCAACATCTTCACCTCCCTTGTAATATGTACTAAAAGATGAACCATGATATCAAAAAATGAAGGAGGAAAGTACATTTCAAGCTGACACATGGTAACAATTATATCTTTCTGTTATTTATCAAGAGTATCAGGATGTATCACTTTATTGCATATTTCATTGAAGAAGAAATAGAGTCTTGTGATTGCAAACCTTACATGCTTCGGCAATATAGATCGAATAGCCACAGGTAAAATTTGTTGCATTAAGGTGTGACAATCGTGAGATTTGAGACCTATCAACTTCAGATCCTTCATTGATACCAATCTACGAATATTAGAGGAGTATCTTTGTGGAACCTTAATATTATACAAGCACTCACAGAAAGTCTTTTTCTCCTTCTTTGACAAAGTGTAACAAGCTGGTGGTAAATATGTGCGGTGACCCCTGATCTCCGCTGATAATTCTTTTCTAATACCCATTAATTTTAAATTTTTTCTAGAATTTATGCCATCTTTAGTCTTTCCTGGTATGTTCAATTGCGTACCAATGATGCTATCACAAATATTTTTTTCAACATGCATGACGTCAATGCAATGTCTAATTGTCAAAGATCTCCAATAAGGAAGATCCCAAAATATTGACCTCTTCTTGTATAGAGATTTGTCACATGCGAGTGGACGACTACTTGAACTCTTTCCAAATTCATTAACAATATGTTTCACCATATCATATACAACATTTCCTGGTATAGGTTTAGGAGCACTTCGTTCCTCAGTTGACCCATTAAAGGTTTTGCGTTGCCTTCGATAAGGATGCACTGGTGGGAGAAATCTCTAATGACCAAGATATACGATTTTACCACCATGTTTCAGTCTGATTGAATCAACATTTTCCTCACAAACAGGACATGCTTTGTATCCTTTTATGCTATATCCAGACAAATTTCCATAAGCCGGAAAGTCATTAATCGTGCAAAATAACACAGCACACAAACTGAAGATCTCTTTACGTGAAGCATCATTTGTCATAATACCTTCTTCCCATAGTTTCATTAGGTCATCAATTAAAGGTTGAAGGTAAACATCAATATCATTTCCAGGGTGCTTGGGCCCTGATATCAATATTGACAACATCACATACTTATTTTTCATACACAACCAAGGAGGAAGATTGTATATAACAATCATAACAGGCCACGTACTATGTTGGCTGCTTAATGTACCTTAAGGATTCATTCCATCTATACAGATTCCAAGTCTTAAGTTTCTTGCTTCTTTACCAAATTGAGGGTATAATAAATCAATTTTCTTCCATTTTGGTGAATCAGATGCATGTCGTAGGACGCCATCATCATTGGTCTTTAACTCCCCATGCCAAGACAAATTTTGTGCATCTTCTATATTAGCAAATAAGCGTTGAAATCGTGGTATTATTGGTAGATACCACATCACCTTGGCAGGAGAGCCATTTTTAGCCTTAGCTGAATTTGTGGTATTATACCTTGACGCACCACATTTTGGACAATTTATCAAATTACTATAGTCCTTCTAAAATAACACACAATCATTTGGACATGCATGAATCTTCTTAGCCTCCATTCCCATTGGGCACATTATTTTCTTTGCTTGATATGTTGAAATTGGAAGCTCGTTGCCTTCAGGAAGAATTTCCTTTAACAAAGACAATAGTGAAGTGAAACTCTTAATGTTCCACCGGTTTTGAGCTTTAAGAGTATATAATCGCATCACAACACTCAACCTCGTGAACTTAGTACACCCCTTATATAAAGGTTTTTCAGCATCATGGACAATGTTTGCAAATAAAGAAGGTGGATCAATGACATTGTCCCGACAACTACGTAGCATCTCATCAACCATATCATCCTGAATCCAATCATCTTGAATCGGTTCATCATTAACATTATCATCATTATCTATATCTTCTGTGCCACAACTATTAGTATCGACATTTTCTGATCCATAATTAAATTTCTCTCCATGCCAATGCCATTCATTATAACCTTGTATGATCCCATTGCATATGACATGATTCTTAATTTCCTCAACAGTATCAACTTTCAAAATGTTACAACAATTTCTACATGGACAATATAGCCTATCTGTAGGTAGTTTCCTATGTTCCTCAGCAAATCTGATAAATTCATTAAGACCTTTGGCAAACTATGGACTACAACGGTTCTTGATAGACATCCAACTTCGATCCATTTTCTATATCACATTAAAATTAATTATAAAACTAAGCGTTTAATATTGATATTATAAGTTGTAAGTTTTTATTGATAGGAAGTTAATTACTTTTATACTAAAGTGTACCACCTATCCCATTTTTTAATATTTAATCTCACTAGTAACTTTATAATATCTGTTTAGTTTTGAATAAAATTTCAGCAGCCCCTAAGTTCTCCAAGTACATCGATGTAAATGGCAAATAACCACTCACATATGTACCCAGAGAACAAATGAGGAAATCCTACTGAAATTTTCTTCAAAACTAAACATACATTATACAGTTACATCCTAAGTGAGATTAAATATTAAAAAATAGTCCCAAACTGGGGACTATCCAAAGTTTACTCCTAATGAGTAAATTTTGAAAGGGTTTCTAAGTTAATATATAAATGCATTATTTTCATCCATCAACCCTAAAGTGTCAATTTGGGAGTACACATGTCTAATCTCATATTAATTTCTAGAATTTATATAATGATTACATATGAAAAAATATATGTTTTTATTATTGGTTGGGTTATCAAATCATATAAAATGGAAAAACAATATAACTGTATAGTTAAAGGAGTCCAGGCCCAATCTCGGACGACAATCCGTCGACCGAGAGCCCACCTACACGCGGCGTCTAGGTCCACCATCGGTCAAAAAATTCTCGACCGAGAGTGGACCTGGATGCCGCACGTACCTTCATCCTTTATTGGAGGACCACATGATATGCGTCGTAGATACATGGATGCCATGGCATTGGTACAAAGATATGGCAAATCCGATATCTTTTTAACAATGACATGTAGTCCAGATTGGGATGAGATAAAAACAGAGTTATTCCCTAGACAACTAGCTCAAAACAGACCAGATTTAATAGCTAGGGTTTTTAGAGCAAAATTAGAGGATCTAAAGGACCAACTATTTAAGAAAAATATATTTGGCATCGTAGCGGCACGTGTTCATGTTATTGAATTTCAGAAAAGAGGACTTCCACATGCTCACATTCTTATCATCATGAAATGTGACTATAAGATCGTCAATCCAGATCAGTATGATAACATAGTTTGTGCTGAAATTCCAGATCCTGAACGATATCCTTTATTACACGTATTGGTTGTCAAACACATGTTGCATGGACCATGTGGTGTCCTAAACCCTAAAAATGCTTGTATGGTAAACAAGGAGTGTCACTTTCGATATCTAAGGAATTTTTGTTCCAATACCATGCAAGGCAGAGATTCATACTCCAATTTATAGGAGAAGAGACAATGGAGTCATTGTTGATGTAAGAGGATCCACACTAGATAATAGATGGGTGGTGCCATATAATCTATATTTGTTACAGAGATATAGGTGTCATATTAACGTGGAAGTATGTTCGAGCATCAAAGAAGTCAAATACCTCTTTAAGTATATATATAAGAGGCATGATAAGGCTTCAGTCAACATAGCACCTGATATTGCAGACCAGACCGTCAATGAGGTGAATCAATTTAGAGATGCTCGATGGATATCTCCACCGGAGGCAATGTGGAGGATATTTGAGTTCAAACTTAGTGAAATACAACCATCCGTAGTTTCCTTGCAATTGCATCTACCTAACATGCATAATGTCACATTCTTAGAAGATGATAACTTGCAAAATGTTATGGAACGAGATGGTATTTGTAGGACAATGCTCATTGAGTATTTTGTGACAAACTCGAACAATGAAGAATCTCATCAATATCTTTATAGAAAATTCCCTGAGCATTATGTATGGAATAGCTCTGGAAAATATTGGAAGAAAAGAAAGCAAAGAGAGGTTATTGGTCGTATCGATACTGTAAATCTTGTTGAAGGTGAGAGGTATTATTTGAGGATATTACTAAATCATGTAAAGGGTTCAAATTCATTTGAGAGTTTGAGGACTATCAATGGTGTTATCCAACCAACATTCAAACTTTCAACTGAACATCGGGGTCTTATTGAGAGTGACGATACAATTTCAGAATGTTTAACTGAGGCAACACATTTTGAATTCCCAGTTTCACTACGGAGATTATTTGCTACAATATTAGTTTATTGTGAACCAAAAAATGTAAGAGCTTTGTGGGATGCAAGCTTGAATGATATGTCGGAAGATTTTCGTAGGACGGAAATCACCGATGAGCATCAGTTGGAGCAGGCAGTGCTACAAAATATTAAATCTATTCTTGAGAGCATGGGGAAGGTTATAGAGGATTATGACTTGTCAACTGTTGATGATGATTTTTCAATAAATACCGGAAAAAACATGTCACGTGAAATTGCTGAAGAGATGAATATACAAGCGAAGAGGATCTATCATTCATTTCATCACTAAACTATGACCAACAACATGCATTCAATGAGATATTCAACTACATTGTAGGAAATCAACCTGATGTATTCTTTGTCGATGGTCCTGATGGAATTGGAAAGACATTTCTATACAAGGCATTGTTAGAAAAAGTAAGGTCTATGGGTTTCATAGAAATCACAATAGCGACATCTGGAGTTGCAACATCGATCTTACCCGGGGGGAGAACTGCTCATAGTAGATTCAAAATTCCAATTAAAGTTGAAAACAATTCAACTTGTAACGTAAGAAAACAAAGTAGTCTAGCAGAACTTCTTCGATCGAAAAAATTAATTATATAGGACGAGGCATCCATGACAAGGAGGTAGGCCTTTGAAGCCTTAGATTGCACTTTGCAAGATATCACGGGATCGAGCCTACCGTTTGGGGGGAAAGTGGTAGTTTTTGGTGGTGATTTCAGACAAGTTTTGCCTATTGTTCAACGTGCAACTAGAGGTGAGACGATTGATTCGAGTCTTATAAAGTCATTTCTTTTGGAGAAAATGCACAAACTGAAACTAAAGCAAAATATGAGAGCTTTGTTAGATTCCACCTTCTCAAACTTTTACTACGTATACGAAAAGGAACAGAACCAGTATTCGATGACGATTACGTTCGCCTCCCACATGAAATGGTTCTTGAGTACATAGATGATCTGACCTCTAAGAAACAACTCATACAACATCTCTTTCCAGCTCTTGGTGATAATGCAACGTCGACTGACTACATGATGAATCATGCAATATTATGCACGAAGAATGAGTATGTTGATGAAATGAATAATGATCTCATACAACAATTTTCTGGGGAGGAGATCACATATTATAGTTTTGACAGTGTTGTTGGTAATGAAAATAATAATTACCCTGAAGAATTCCTCAATTCACTAGTTCCAAACGGTTTTCCCCCTAATGTATTGTGGCTAAAGAAAAATTGTCCTATAATGTTGTTGCGAAATATTGATCCGGAAAATGGGTTATGCAATGGTACACGAATGGTTTGTAAAGGGTTTCAAAAAAATGTACTTGACGTAGAGGTTACAGTTGGTCAAGCACGGGGAAAAAGAGTTTTCATACCTAGAATACCTCTTATAACGCCTGATAATGATGGTCTTCCATTTGCTTTTAAACGGAAACAATTTCCTGTGTGTTTGAGTTTTGCAATGACAATAAATAAGTCATAGGGTCAAACTATCCCTAATGTTAGAATTTATTTGCCCCATCCTGTATTCTCTCATGGACAATTGTATGTAGCACTGTCAAGAGGGACATCCCAAAATACGACGAAGGTCTTGGTTAAACCAGGAGAGAAGTATTTCAATGGTGGAACATTTACCAAAAATATAGTATACAAAGAAGTATTATCCTTTATTGATGATATGCTTTTATCTTAGTATTTCATGTTGATTATTTGTATTTATGACTTTTCTAAACTAACATCTATAAATGTTATAAATAGGATGACGAAATATAACTATACCCCCTTCCGACGTGTACATCGATACCTAAACTGGAATTTAAAGGTTCGCATGGCCTTCAAATGGAAAGCATATGAAATATCAAGGGGAAGAATGAAGCAGAAATTGTTGTTTATCGATGAAGAGGTATACTAGATTACAAATTTCTGAATTTTTTCTTATTTAATTTGAAATACATTCATGTGTTTATGTAATTCCTCAATGTATCTTTTTGTTTCTTAGGGAGAGAGGATGGAAGCTAGTATAATTGGTGATGTAGTTAACAAATTCAGTAATACTTTTAATGAAAGAAAGTGTTATGTATTGAATAATGTCCGTGTCGAAGACATTCACAATGACTATAGAAATGCAAAACGGAATGAAGAGTGCATACTTAACAAAATTTGTGTTGAAGCAACTGAAGATTGTGAAAAAATACCTGTTTACTCATTTCAGCAAACTGAGTTTGATGACTTTCAGGGTCTTCAAGATAAGAAGACATTTCTTATAGGTATTTCTACTTTAATTTCATTTATAATATCATTTTATAATATTCATAAAAGTCTTCTATGTCAGATGTCATTGGAATGATTTCCAATGTTGATGATATTCAAAGCATTACGAAAAGATCTGGTGAACATGTTGCCAAGTGTGACATCATATTACAAAACAAAATGTAATACATACAAATTATTTAAATTACTCAATCACTAAAACAAAGTATTCATTTACTAACACTTATATGTATATTTATGGTATTTAGGCACACTATGGCTAGGTGCTCACTGTGGGACGAAATAGCTGTGATGTCACATGATAACTTGAAAGCACAATATAAAATGAGAAGTATAGTTGTTATTACTGGATTGCAAGTTCGATGCTTCCAAGGTAAGATACAATCAATGAATTTAATTCTATTTGTGAGACTTATTTTATATTAATTTAATAATACTTTGGCCTCCTTCCCGGGTCTGCTGGTGGGCAACCTTAGTGGCGTCGATAGTAGTTGTGTTTCTCGTCCTGTTTGGTGGGGCGTTGTGCCTATGTTGTTAGTTTTGTGTCGTTTGTTTTTTGGGGTCAAGCTCTTTATCGAGTAATCTTTTCGTTGTCTTCATGATGGTAATCTCTGTCAGTGGCTTTGCTTACTCCTATCAAGATGTACTCATAGGTTCTGGTAGATTGACGAATTCCATCCGAGATAGCTGCTTTAGACAGCCACGACTAGAGGTGGACGGTGCAAAAGCGTACCTATCGCATCCCAATCTGAGCCTTGTGCTATATCTTTCCACAAAAGGAGTTGCTGCTTGGTTATTTGATGAGAGATGTCTATCTTGTAGATGCCGTATGGCTTTCTTTTAATGATATTGAGCTATTTTAAAAAAAAAAAGGTTTATACCTGTCAAGTACTTACAGAACAAGACTTCTCTTTAACCCCCCATTGCCACAAGTTGATGAAATGAAGTCAAGGTAGTCGTTTTTATATTTCACATTCAAACGGTAGTTCATATATATTTCTTTCTAAATTGAATTCTATAAATTCAATAGGTTGTCTGAAAGCGGTGTTGGTTCTTCATCACTTGTGAATGTGTCCATGCAAAAAGAGAATATAGAGGCAATAAGGATCAATATTTCCATCTTGCATGAATCCCTACAGAGTGGGGCACTACGTACAGTAAGATACCTCAATGTTTGTAACTTATACAAATACTTAAATGTATATAATATTATGAAAATAACATGTTGAATATTTTTAGGATCACATTTATGAAATTAAGGCCGCAGTTGTACAGATTTACCATGATCAAACCCTTTGGTATAATACATGTGTGAGGTGTAGCAAGAAAGTATATGATGAAAATGGTGAAGGCAAGGTCTTCCCCAAATGTGGAGCAAAAGATTACTATCCCCAGGCAATTTACCTTCTTTTATTATATAATACATCTATATATTATAATTATCTTATAAAATAATATTTCTTTTTGTTGATTATAGGTACATTATGAAAGTTGAAGTCATGGATGCTTTTGATTCTATTAAATTAACATTATTTGACACAGCTGCACATCATCTCCTTAGTTATACCGTTGTAGACTAAACAATATCCACTCACAAGTACTCCATATTTTTATACATATATACATATAATATTGATGAACTTTACATCTGTATTAATATTATTGGTCTAATAATATAGGAAAATGGTGAAGATATGGTGGATATCATATTATCAAAGGCAAAAAGGAATCAATTGCTTTTTCATGTCAAAGCACAAGATGCCCAACCATTTTTTCAAGAATCACAAGGGACGCCAACAACAATGAAGCAATCAACTAAATTCTTAGATGTAGTTCCCTTAGATATTAAGCAAGAATGTATGAGTCTTTTATTTGACATCGAACACAACATTACTTTTGATTTGATTTTATTTTGTGTCTATCTTAAAATCTAAGTTGGTACTTTTGTTTTCCATATAATTTATATTCCCAGTTGTGTTTTACAATACAATCTTTTTATGATTGTTATTTGTATATACTTACAACAAAAGTCATTCCAAAGCTTCATGTGACAAAAAATACAAAACTATCAATAATTTCAGTTGAAACACAACATTTTGCCAAAATAATCACTAGAACTGTAAGTATTTTGACTGCATATACTATTATATTATTAAATTTTCTGAATGTTTACACTAATCATTTTTTCATATGTGAAAGGTTCAAAATAAAATTATAAAATCTCTAGGATTAAATCACCAGAAAGTGATTACATCCATTGATAATAAGTGAGATATTGTACTATAATATTTATTATTTATTTATTTCATGTTTCTTATTAAATAATTAAACTCATATTTTCTTCTCTAATCAGGTGTCCACCTCTCTTTGATTGTTCGTATGAGGATGAGCTCATTAAACTTCAATTTTGGATGGGAAAACAGACGCCTCACATCACCTGCAGAATTTTGTCACATAATGAACTTTCACTTACAAAATGAATATGTATTTTTATTATTTATGAAAGCAATAGTTCAATTTTTCTTATTTAACAATATTAACATTATGGTATTTTTCTATTACAATTTCAACAACTTTTATATGTCACGTGCATGTGTACGTGTGCGTTCACTAGTATATTAAAAAGAGCGAGTTTTCTTAACAAATTGCTAACTCTCATCTAAAATTTCTCCGACCAATCAAAATACATTATTTCAAAATGCAGCAATTTCCCTGTTCGTCTCTCTTTTGAAAAATTTTCACTACTTTTACAATTACTTAATTGTATTTAATCTATACTACATTAAAAAGAGCGAGTTTTCTTAACAGACTGCTAACTCTCATCTAAAATTTCTCCGAACAATCAAAACACGTTATTTCAAAATGCAGCAATTTCCCTGTTCGTCTCTCTTCTGAGAATGTTTTTCTACTTTTACAATTACTTAATTGTATTTAATATGGTAACCGCATGTCCGTAAGAAGTGGGACGAGTAGTTTGTTGGGATTATGTTTATCCCCACGTTTTCCAAAAGTAACACATATGTCGCTTGAATTCAGAGAGGGCACTTCAAAACTGACTCAGTTGATATATACCCCAGGGAACATGTATGGACATCCACAAACTCTTCAGGCTCCCACGCCATAAGAAGTGTCCAACCACCTCGGCCGACTTCCGCTGCTGCCAAGTTCTTATAGGCTTGATGGCACCTCCACTCCATTTTTGGGGGTTTTATTAAACATAGTTTGATAGTTTACCGATGAGATCAGATGAGTACGTCAAATTCTGAGTGTTTTTCAATCATTCCTTTGTATGTTGTTCTTTTTCCTCCGTTCACGTCTGATTTTCTAGATGACTTCACGGAGACTTGGAAGTCGAGAAGAATGCTTTCTATGTTCTGGGATGGATTTCTTACCAACTTCATCATAGCCGACTCTACTCCTTTATCTGGTCATTTTCCTATAGGAAAATGGAGGCTGGCTGGTTGATTCTCAATCTTGCAAATCTGTTATATTACATCTCTATATGTCTGGCATTAGAAATCACATGACCTTAATCTATTATTTTAATTGAAATATATGTAAGTCACGGTGTTCATTTGAGTTGTATATCTTATTATAGATGTTACCAACAACGATTCGGCAAGTTGTCATTCATGCACTTTCGTTCCCTAATTCACGTTGCTTCTTATCTAAAATCCCGCTATAATTTTGCTTCATCAGCAGCGAGTAACAATGAAGGGCAAACACAACTCCTTTCGACGAACTCCTTGTTCTACGCCAACATAATAAGCTTCCGTGCTTGCTGAAGATCTTCCGGCAGAAAAGAAGCCTGCGTCAGCTAAGAAGAGCGGTGGCATGTTGTAACACATTGCTCAAATCCAGGAATAAACTTTTCTGTCCACAAGTGCAGTCGCCCGATACTTGTTTGGAGAACCGCTGCCGAGTGCAAGACCTAAAAGGACTTCATCTTCGGATACAATCCTAGGGATTACAGTCTTGCCCACACTATTGCCGCAATGCAACAAAACTTATGTGTGACAATTATCATATTAGTTGATGGCTGGATTTCTTTAACTATTTTCGAACTCTAACATAACCGAATATTAATTTCGGTTACATAGAACTCTGGCTAGCAAAGCGGCATTCGATGTGGACTGTGTAAAATTATGATTAAAGAAATATGATTTATGGATTAAATATATCGACTTCACTAAAATGGGATGAACAAAACTTTAGCTTTCTTATTTTATTTTAGAACATCTTACCATGTTTTTTACTGGCCTTAAAATATAGTAACATCTCATTAAAGAATTTTATCTATGCAGTCGTCAATGGACATATAACTCTAACTCTATGGCATGTGCCTATGTCTTTTTGTTATACAAAAAAATATTGACAACAAGAATTTAATTCCAATGGTAGCCACCACATTATAATCATCGAATGTAGTAGCCTGTGTTCCATGCACATCATCATCTAATATGAAATACATGGAGCCAGAATATACTAATTTTTCATTATGTATGAATAGTTGTCTACTTAGTTTTCTATTTGTTTATCTTTCTTGAAATTGAGATGTGTACGGAATGACCTTAGTTCTATCTTTGGCCCATATAAAACACATATCCATAAATGCAAATTGGATTGTTTCATTTTCTGCAACTAATAAGATTACATGGATGATTTAAGGGTTACTGTATATTAAGAATATTTTAGTATACATCACGGGGATAATATCCAGGTTACATTGAAGGCTAGCAATTTACGATTTTGTGCAAATCATTCACAACGTATGGTAGTATGCTTATGTGTATCATTCCATGCATACAAATGTTAGTTGAGCATGCACACAGCTACTTAAGATCTCTTTATTCATTCCCAATGCTTAGAATTATTGAAAAAGTACATTTGAAATTTCAAGAAGATTGCTTTCCATTCCATTAACTGTTGGTCAACCAAGTTTCTCTCTAACATTGACAGTTATAGATTGTTATAAGAAAATATTTAGATACAAAAGCACACATGGGACTAGAAATTGACTACCCATGATGTGACGAGTCTTTAGTTCCAAACATCACCTTTTACGATATGTGAATGTGAATAGTTTCTTTTTAAAATGTTGAGCATTTAACAATAAGTTGTGAAAATATAATCCAATGACCCTAACCACTTTATCTTCAATTATCATACAATGTGCTCCCAATCCAACATTGACTAAGATATAATCAAATACTAATGTTGTGTTTGACAATGTGATTGGTGAGCCAACGCTCTTGTGCGGTGAGATGGATCACCATAAGATTTTTGTCTGGTGAAAAAAGTTACTATTGAACACTCTCATTACTAAAAATAATACCAATTTAAAGTGGTGTGTGATCTTGTGTTTGATAATAGCGATTACAAGCGATTGCAACTTGCCCCACCTTGCCACATCATTATCCAGACAATCACACTTCTTTACCAAACGAAGTATAAATCTTAAACTACCTCCAACAATATGTGAAATTCTATCATTCCTTATTTATTTGAGTATTTGATGTACCAATTTATATAATCTAACAATAAACATTTCCAAGTGATTGCGAACACACTCTTTCTTATTCTCTCTCTTAGATTATCTTGCATTTTTATTCTCAATAAGCACCGAACTTTTTTTTCAAGTTTCTCCTTTCTTTTTAGCTTCGGTCTCCTTTCTATCAATCTTATTCAAAATTTAATAGAAATAAGTTGAATATTTTCCTACAACTTCCGGTCTCCTTTTACACCCCATATATCTATTCCCAATACAACAATATTCATATGTAGATATAATCGATTCTCCAAAAGTGCATAAGTTTTTTGTATGTGTTCCTCGCAAATAATACCACATTCATATTCATAGTAGGAGTATTCCCAACTATTTCTCCCTTCTTATATATATGAATATTTATATTAACATAAAATTAGTTTTTGATGTAACTCTCGTTCTCTCTCTTCATTTGTGTCACTCATATTATCTATTCTAAAACAAAAGAAAATTACTACATGCTCATTATCCCCAACTACTCTATATTCTCCATCTCTCTCTCTCTCTCTGTTTTTTTATCTCCAATCACCTTGATTATCTCCCCCCATTCTCACCATTCCAATAAACTTTAGCACTCATTGGAGTCATGTCCCAATACACTCAATACCGTAACTACATTGTGCAAAATACATGTCAGTTTAACATCAAATGAGTTGTCATCATAATTATTGATTCCTCGCTAATGTCCCTTCAAACATGGGACATGGAATGGGTGTGATTTGAAAATCAAAAAGATTTGTTTCCAATCTATTAACAGTTGGTCAACCAAGTTTTTCTTTAACAATGTTGTAAGAAAATATTTAGTTAAAAAGCACACATGGACTAGAAATTGACTACCAATGATGTCACGAGTCTTTAGTTACAAACATTATCTTTTACGTTAAGACAACATGTTTCTTTAGAAATTTAAATATTTAATAACAAAACTGTGAAAATATTCTCTAATGACCCTGACCACTTTATCTCCAATTATCTTATAGAGTGTTCCCAATCCAACATCGATTAAAATATAAGTTAACTACTAGATCTTAAACTACCTCCAACAATATGTGAAATTCTATCATTCCTTCTTTATTTGAGTATTTGTTGTACCAATTTATGTATAGTGACAATAAACAATTCCAATTGATTGCTAACTCACTCTCTATTTTGCTCTCTTATATTATCTCAAATTTTTATTCTCAATAAGCACCCTACTCTTTTTTCAAGTCTCTCTTTCCTTTTAATCTACGATCACCTTTCTATCAATCTTATTCCAAATTTAATAGAAATAAAATGAATATTTTCCTACAACGTATTCTAATCATTGGGTGAGCTAAGATATTATCTTAGTCTTACTTCTTCTAAGTTCATTTATCTTTTGTGATTTACCAAGACAAAATGGTAAAGTGAATTAGCTTAATTTCTAACCATTGGGTGAACAACTATTATAATAGCACACAAGATTTTGCATTCTCCTATCAATTAGTTCAGGGCCAGTCATTAAAGTTTATAAAGACATATTTATTTGATATTTCATAATTAAATGAGTTTTGGCTAATTTACGCAATGAACGAATTATATTGAACTGAATTACACTAGACTGAAATTTGATGCTATATTATTTATAATTGTCATTTCAAATTATTATTAATAAAGATGCATTGATTTTATTCATAATTAATCTAAAGATCAACGTTGAATGATTTAAAATATAATTTCGTATCATTAAGTTTTCAAATAATGGATGTAACTATTATACCCTCAATATCATGACTAAAATAATAATTAAATTAATTATTAAATTCCTTCAAAATGTAGGTAGAAGTTACTTTAATTGTACCACTCAGTATTTTATTACCTCATGAAATAAATTTTAATAAGTTTTAAGTTTTTAATACAAATACATTATTTGAGATTAGCAATATTGAGAACTTTTATAATAACAATAAAAAATAATTTTAAATGAATGGTTTTCAACTTCATAATTCACATGCATGGACACGTGTGTGTTTGAGCGCGGTTTTACTGTTCCTGAAATGAGCCGGAGCACGCTGCTTCGTACTGCATCCACATCCACGTGTATGGGCAGTTACAAACAGAAGGTGAAGATAAAACTTTGCTGACACTTGGCATTATATGCAGCCAGGAGCAGCCTGCACTTCACAAAAAGCGGAACAGCAAATCCGCTGACGTGTGTTTACTAGTATATAAATAACAGCAAGTGGAGCAGGTAAGCGTGCTGGCCAGACTCGTCGGCAGCATTCTCCAGCCCGGCGCCCGCACATGACATGATTTAAAATCACGCAAAATTAACAGAACTACCTGATAAAATGCCGCGTGCAGTTTCTGCTTATTAATCTGACCGGTCATTTGCAGATAAATACCAGTATTCGTAATGAGGCGGCCGAACGGTTGACGCGAAGTTCACCAATGCTAAGACGAACGCCTTCCATCCTGCTGTGAGGTTGGCACATAAAAACTATTGACCACGACGGAGGTCAGCTGTATAAATATATACTATACTACCTCTAGTGAGCCTGATGAGCACCGTGTGCTTATTGTCTACAACTGGCAAACCTGCTATTCATAAGAGAGGTACCTGGACCTGGTGCTTTTCAATTCCGGTGATTTTTGACTATCGATGTGGTTGCTTTCAGCTGTTTTTTTTGACAATCGATACCATATGTTAAAAAAACGCGAACACAAGTAACCATGACAGTAGCCACTGTTGAATAGGAAACCATGTTGTTGTTTATGACCTTACATCGGCAGAAAGCCAGAAACAACGATACGAATATCTATACGTCATCTTTTTCCATGATTAATAGTTAGAAAGGGGAATATCTATACGTCATAATCCACGTTAGAGGTTAATAGTTAGAAAGGGGAATATCTATACGTCATCTTTTTCCATGATTGGCTGTGTTCCCTTCGGCGCAACGATCCGGTCCGCACGACCAAACACGGTTCATATCGCGTGAGCAGGTGTGGATACAACTACTTAAGGTGTCGGTCAACCGCACGCAAACCTACTGGCCTTTTATCTGCTTATGATCCCCTGCTCAATCCCATCCCTCAAAGAGTCCCTTCTTCCGCTCCAAACTCTGACCGGAGATGCGGCCCCCACAACCACCATTATGGTATTCCCAATCCCATCTTCCATTGCAAGGCTGCAGTGCTGGCTGCTGCACACCGCAGCCACGCAGGTGTTGAAGCTGCGGGAGCCGAGCGGCCACAACCTACTTAATTAAGATTTGTCAATCCCGTTACCACAATTTTTGACCAGGTATTTCAACGAAAAGAAAAAGCAAGTTTAACATATCTGCTAATGTTTGAGATTTTATTTTATAAACATCGTGCTAAAATTTTCGTTTATACATATATAACACTAAAACAATACATCTAAAATTTTCGTGCTCCAATACATTTGAGAATATACAATTTATACATACATATATATATACATAAACCACACAGAGAAGCATCTATTGATTTATCACCCTCCCGAGCGTCCGGCCTCCGCCACGGGTTATGGGAAAGGGGGGAGAAATCTTTCTCTCTTAATCTCATATATATATATATATATATATATATATATATATATATATATATTATATATATCAAATAAAAAATATTAATCAACACTTTATATATATATATATATACAATTTTAACATAATATAAATATAAATATATGATATTTTCTTTAATCTAAACATATCTTTATAGTGATAAGCGCATATAATGTTCTTTAAACAATAACCATATTACAAAGTTATAGTTAAGTTTTAAAAATGTAATTAAAAATATGTTATTTGAGATAACTAAATCCATGTTGACATAATATATTATCCATGTTGACAAAATATATTATCCAGAATTAACATATTCCAATGATGCAAAATGTAAATTTATTTTGTTCCTGATATAAAGTCCATAATCACATAGTATTAGCGATCGATGTGAAAGTACAATTATGTATTGATTGTATAGCTAAATCCTAATAACTATATTTATTGATTGCTAAATGTATATTCAACCATACGAATCCAATTGATTTGATACAAACAAAGTTTTGAGAAGAAATCATTTTTTCCAGGAGATATGTTGTTCTTTTTTTTTTAAGGAGCACGTTGCTCCTAACCACAGATAACTTCACTCATTTCACTTATAAAATCATCTTCTTTTTCTTGTAATTGTCACTTCACATATATGTGGGTGAAGGCAGGAGTAACATACTCCTATTTAAAGTAGTAGTAACAAATTTAGGCTCTATTTTTCTAGGAGCTAAGTTCATTCATTAAATTGAGTTTAAAGTGATGGTTTCTAATATGAGGTTTATCTAAAACGTGTCTGTATTGGTTTGTTGAAACTCCAACTATGATATTCTCAAAATATTAAATAAAGAAAAAACACAACACAATTCAATCGCAGTCTTTCAACAAGTGTAAAACAAGACTATCTTTATTTTGTTTGATATATATATATATGTTCAATAATGTATTAAAGGGAAAAGAAATACCATTAGGCATATATGTAAATCTAGTATAATTATCATTCTTTGGTCCAAGCATATAATCTCTTATTATAGAGTATGATGGAATACTAAATAATTTAAACAAAAACATAAAATAGTACAAAAATAGTCAAATAATGAAAGGTTTTAGATAGCACAATCAAACATCCAAAAGTGTCGATGTTTTGTTTACTTGAACATCTCATTTGAATATCAACTTATAAATAACTTTAAAGAGACCTAAAAACTTTTTATTAATACACATTTGCAATTATGATATACAAATTTGATAAAAAAAATCATCAAAAGAAAGTAGAATTCTTGTGATTCACAAAAAAATAAAAATTGACATGAAAAATAGTGTTATATCTAGGTGATACATGCTATTTATAAATGAAGAACTAACAAACAAGAATACCAAATTGAATTTCTATTTTTATACATCGCCATAATGGTTAAGGAATACATATAATAGTTTAATACCATATTCAATTTTATATGAGAATGCTTCCTATATTAATGTTTTATCAAAAAATTGATTAGTTTTTTTTTAGAAAGTATTCTTTAAAATAATTAATTATACACATCAACCATGCAGGTTCTTGTTACAGTTAAATACATACCGAATGTGGGAAAATAAAGATTCTTTCCATCTGTTACAAACAAAAGTGATTAACCTAGTAAGTTCGGATGTTGTGTATTGTATAAATATATTTTTAATCACATACAGTCGTAGTCACAATATAAATATGTTTTTAATATCATATAGTCACATTCACAGAAAGGAACACATGAAAGTTCAATCAAATTGAGCAAAGTCTGTTTTTCATATATTTTTAATGTAAATATAAATTAAAACCATATTCATATACATATGATAAATTTTATATCATTTTTACTATTAGTATTATTAATAGATTTAATTGAATATATTGTATCTTTTCTGATAATTGGGGTTGTTAAGTATTTCTATAAGACAACTATAGTAAAATAGTCACATGGAGTCGAAGTGTAAAAACATTTATGAAAAAAATGTGGCCAGGATGAAACATATTGCACAATACCTCTAGGACAGGGACACATTGTCCCCGAAAGTTGCATTTTGGTAATTGTTTTATAATTACAACAATTTGGATATTAGATTAATTCATAGCTACATATAATTTTTTTCAAATAATCCAATTTATAAAAAGAAAACTTGAGGCAATGATGTTGCTATCTCGAGGGAAACAGATCATTTCTAGATGAGTGGAGATGAACCATTGTGCTTATTTTATAGTACAACAAACTGGATAATAAAATTAGAAATATATATGTATATAATATTTTTAATATTTTTGGCTTAATTTAATTTAATAATCTGAAAACTAGTGGCTTTGATGTTGCTATCCTAAGAGAGAGATATATTCTTTTTAGAAGAGACCACTATGATGATTTTAAATTACAACATATTAGATATTAAAATTATATGCATATAATAGTTTTCATTTTTTAGCATAAATTAATTTATAATTTAAAATTATAGGCTTTGATATTTCTATCTCGAGAGAGAGGGAGAGAAAGATCATTTCTAGAAGAGTGGAGGTGAACCACTATCATCATTAATTACAACAAACTGGGTATTGATATTGTTATCTTTTAAGAGAGAGAGAGATTGTTTCTAGAGGAGCAGAGATGAATCGCTATGATTATTTTATATTCTAATAAATTGGATAATAAAACTTAATATATATGTATATATATAATATTTTTTTCATAATTTAATTTATAATAGGAAAACTAGAGGCTTCCATTTTGCTATATTGAGAGAGAGATCATTTCTAGAGGAGGGGAAATGAAGCACTAATGATCATTTTATATTACAACAAACTACATAATAAAATTAGAAATATATATATATATATATATATATATATATATATACACATATACATATATCATTTTAAATATTTTTCCATAATTTTATTTGTAATTGGAAAACTAAAGGCTTTGATGTTGTTATATTGTGTGTGAGAGAGAGACTCATTTCTAGAAGACTGGGTATGAACCACTATGATCATTTTATATTCCAATAAACTAGATATTAAAATTAGAATATATATGAATATTTTTTATATTTTTTCCATGATTTAATTTATAATTGGAAAACTAGTGCCTTTCATTTTTCTGTCTTGACACAGAGAGAGAGAGAGAGGGATAAACCATTTCTAGAGGAGTGAAGAGGAACCACTATGATCATTTTCTATTAAAACAAATTGGATATTAATGTTACAATATATATATATATATATATATATATATATATATATATATATATATATATATATATATATATATATATATAATTAACACGGACAATACAAAAATAGCATATAATGTGCCCCAGGACACGCTACGATGCCCATTAGCAAGAGATTCACTATCTAAGAAATACTAGTTTTATTTCCTGAGTCATTTTGTGTGCCATAATATCTAGTATAATACTTGTATAATGTGTATCCTAGTGATATTATCTATTAAATTGCCTTTTTATCCTCCTACCTCCCACCTAATTAGGAGGGAGTGTTTTCAACCTTGTGCTTATTATTTTTCTTGGACATATGTAATTTATATCATCTAATTTGATTGACTTTTTCAGCCAAATGATCAAAACAAGTATTTCTTTTATCAAAGTTAGATTATTGACATGTGACGAAGAGATAGAGAAAAAATGGATTCCAAGATGTGCATGATAATATCCACTATGACATCACAATGTTATGTTTATATTTACAAGCTATTGAAATGAGAAATGTCACAAATTTTTTCCATAATTTAATTTATAATAGAAAAACTAGAGGTTTTGATGTTGTGATCTTATGAGAGAGGGAGATCGTTTCTAGAGGAGCGCAGATGAACCACTATGATCATTTTATACACAATCAACTAGATACTAAAATTAGAATATATATATATATATATATATAATACTTTCTATATTTTTGCCATAATTGAACTTATAATACAAAAATTAGTGGCTTTTATTTTGCTATCTTGAGAGAGAAAGAGCATTTTTCAGAGGAGTGGAGATGAATCATTGTGATCATTGTGTATTTAAACAAATTTTAAAATTACAAATATATATATATATAAAGTTTGTTCCATAATTTAACTTATAACAGGAAAAATAAAGGCTTTGATGTTGTTATCTTGAGAGAGAGATCATTTCTAGAGGAGCAGAGATGAAGCAATATGACCATTTTAAACCACAAATGCAACAGATGCTCACACATCATGACATAGAATTCAATTAAGGCTATAAATGCAACAATATCATATACCGTGTCTCATGACACAGTTGCTATGCCCATTAGCAAAATTTCACTATCCATAAAATGCTGGTTTTATTTTTGAAATGGTGCTCATTTTCTCTACCATAATATCTAGTCTAATACTTCTATTATGTGTATCCTAGTGAAACTATCAATTAAATTGCCTCTTGATCCTCCTACCTCCCACCCAATTAGGAGGGAGTGTTTTCAACCTTGTGCTTATTATTTTTCTTAGACTGACATAATTTCTATCATCTGATTTGATCGATGATTATTCTACCAAAATATCATAACAATTATTTTTTATCTCTATCATCTGATTTGATCGATGATTATTCTACCAAAATATCATAACAATTATTTTTTTATCAAATTTAGACTATTGACATGTGCAGGAGAGATAGAGCAAGAAATGGAGTCCAGGTTGTGCATGATAATATCTACTATAACACCATGATTTGGTAATAATATGTATTTATTTACTTTAACAAGAACATTTTTACTTATTTGACCCAAATGGTATTGAGTAGTACCTTTGAATTAATTTCAAGTGAAGCCATAATGGAACATATGATAAATGTGATGATGTAAATGATATTTTATATAAATCTAAAACTATAGGAACTACATCACAAATTTAGTAGAAGTTGCATGAATATATGGTTGATGTAGGATTCCAACTTCAGTAATTTTCTAGTATAGTAGAGATCCTACTCATGTCATAAACCACAATCGAATGATACAACACCATCTCTACTGCTCGTGAAAAGAGTTTATATGGGTGATGAGGTTACAATATATAAGCTCTAAAGGTTTGATTTCACATCATTTTGAAAAGAGGTTCATAGGATGTGAAGAAGGATGACCAGGTAAAATCGAAAATGGACAATACCCATATTTCTTGAAAGTCATGGCATGTAAGTATGGTTGGAACATGCATATAGATCTAGATTGTATTAGCTACAAATTGGTTACAGCTTAAGACTCATCTAGATAGTATGTGCTCTCTTTCATCTAGATAGTTGACTCATCATATGATCAACTCATCACGTAGATAATTGAGGTGTATCTGCCAAGGATATAAGAACTCACAACCCTTTGTGATTCTTAATGTCCTTTATTAGTGTGGGGTATTCTTTATTTAAGAAGAATTTGGTTATTTGATAATCATCCTCTAACTTCTTAGAGCATGACTCCTTGATTTAGACATCACCATGCCTTAATCATGAGTTCACTATGATACACTATCATAATCACTCATAAGGATCTCAAACATTTGGTTCAAGTATTTCATTCGTTGATCTCATCAAGAATTAACACTTTACCAAATTCATACTTCATTTATGATATTCTTGAACACTTCAAGATATTCATATTGGTTTTTCTCCAAACACCATTTAAAGTACTAGCATTAAGTCCAATAGGTATGTAAATACATCACATGTATTATACCTAATAGGATAATCATTCTCCCACTACTACTAGTGAAGATTGATTAATTATGTCTAAGAGATTCATGTCTCTTACTAGTTCTCTAACCAAAAGAGTCTAGATTTATCCATCATATGGAAACTAGAAATGAATTTCTCATGATTTATGCTAATTTGATTGTTTGAGTTATCAATAACTTTCAGGTATCATTTTATCTTATGCATACCATGTAACACAAGATAAACAAGGCATTTCCATAAAGATCATATCTTTGAAATTGAAACATCAACATCATTAATTGCTATCATTGTCATACAATATGCAAAAATAATGTGTTTCTATCCATTGGCAAATATGAAATAGCAGTTCATAACTCTATTACATGCCTTTATGGCTGAAAATAAACAAAAGTACTCCTATCTGTGGCGGCAACATTTGCCCCATTTATTGGGTGCTTTACACTTTATATCTTGGTATCATATACCTAAAAAGTGTTACAAGTTTATTTCATGACACCTTCAGGTGGAGACGTCTGTCGCCTCCTTCTTTTTTAGTTCTTCCAGATAGAGTGGACAATTCATTTTCCAATGTCCTGACTTTTGACAATGGTGGAAATTGCCTCTCTTGGTCATGCCTCCCTTGGCTTTGAGAGTTGAAGACGACTTGGGTTGTTGGCTAGCATCAGAACCTTTCTTAGCCTTGCCCTTGCCCTTGCGCTTGGACTTGCCTTTCTTGCTGCTAATCATCATCATAGACTTAGGCTTATCCTTCTTCATTTGTGCCTCGGTTGTCCTCAACATGCCCAACAACTCTGTCAATGGCTTGTCAAAGTTTTTCATGTTGTAGTTCATCACTAACTAACTGTAGGATTCTGGCAACGATTGTAGTATTACGTCAGTAGCCAACTCTTGGCTCAGGGGAAATCACAGTCTCGTCAGGTTCTCCACATACCCAATCATCTTGAGCGTGTGAGGACCAACTGGATCTCCTTCTTTCATGATGCACTTGAACAGTGCCCTGGAGACATCATACCTCTCTTACCGTGCTTGATCTTCATACATGTTCTTGAGATGTTGAATCATCTCAATGACACCCATGTTCTCATGTTGTCTCTACAACTCGTGGTTCATGGAGCTAAACATCAAGCACTTAGCATCAATGGCATCATCAGAATGCTTCTTATAAGCATCCCTTTTTGCCTTTGGTGCGGTAGGAGTAGGTTCCTCCGGAATTGGAGTATCTAGGACATAGAGCTTTCGCTCTTGAGTGAGAACAATTCTCAATGTCCTAAACCAGTCGTGAAAGTTAGTCCCATTCAGCTTGTCCTTTTCAAGGACCGATCGCAATGAAAAGTGATTGTTGTTTGTTGTCATTTGTACTACAAAAGGAAATATATGCAATTTAGTCCAAAACTAAATCTTGACTTATTTGATTGATTTGAAAAGTTGATGATATAATTAGGACTTTAATTAATTATCACTCCCACTATTTTTGTTCAAATTGATAGCCCTCACCATAAATTTGTAAGATTGTAGTGTATAATCTTCTAGTGGGTCAAGATCCTGAAATCCTCTGAGTCATGGACCAATTAGGGCTGTCACCCACAACTTAGATCTTCCAGGTAGGCAACTTTTGCGAATTGTATCATATGCAACTCTTAAAAGATGTCATATGCAACTCTTTGCCATGATCACCTCCATGCCTCAAGGTGCTAGATCCTATCTAGGTCACCTTGTTAAGTCTGACCCAAAGCCAACACGATGAATATGCACCCTGCTAGGGAAGACCCACATATTCATCCTTCACGCTTCCACGAGATAGACGGTGCACCACGCTAGGGCGTGCCCACACTTGGCCGATCAAGCTTTTCACATGTGTCGCATTTGGAAGGCATCTAAAACTTTAATATTTAATGAGGGATTTGGTTTTTATAGGTACATATACATAACCAATCACCACAATATATAGTACGTATCATATACATGCTATATCCCACAAAAAACATGTGAAACGATAAAAACAATGATTATGGCCATTCTAATGTGATTCCTTGAGCCAAGAGGATCACGGTCATCTAGGTCTACATCACATGCCACCTATCCATGATGAAGTGCTATATCCATCTGAATTGATCAACTCATCACATGAATGACCTTCTCGTCCAGGACATTCGTCTGGGTGCCACCAGCCGATCGGTTGGCTCCTCCAGCCGATCGGTTCCTCTGGTCGTCATGCATCTCCTCCGGTCGCCACCCGCTTGTCTCGTTCCTTGAGCCGATCGTCTGGATCTCCAACCGATCAGTTTATGCCTTGAACCGATTGTCTCAGTCGTCGTCAGATTGTCCTCCGTTCTTTGACATAACAGGAAATAAAAGATCTATGCTATTTTCCATTTGAATTGGGAAACCCCAAGTTACATTTGGGGGGAGCAAAGGCAGGAAAGAAATCTTGAGTTATCTCGAGTTACATTAAGAATAAGAGATGGAGAATCGGTGCACAGACTGAGATGCAAGAAACCACATACAACCAAGCACACATACATAGGGTTTATTGGACATAACCACGTTGTACATCCACCACAAAAGTCGTTTAAGGGCGACACGTATCGAGTGCATTAATATTACATATCATATGTGTATATTAGGATTTGTTGATTTAGGATTGGACATGCATAAAGCTATCATTATTCACGTCGTATGCAATAATTAAAGGTGACAAACTAAAATCGATCATATCGACAATCCTAAAGTATAGAGCAGTTGATGTGGCTCTGATACCACTATTGGGTTTTAGGGGAGACAGAGAAGGCAGTGGAAACAAAAAATTTCTTCTCCCAAACCTAGAATAAAGGAATCGCGTCAGCGTCTATACAATAGGAAGGATGGTTTGTAGAGGCATACCTTGTCCCGAGGCTTTCTCAGCGACGTTACCTCGCAACTTGCGCGGTCTTCACCTCCGGTCTTAGACGGTGTCTGTGCAACTCCTGGTCTCACCGAGACTGTCAGGATTGATAGTTGTCCTCCGAGCGGAAGAAGTCTCCCACCTCCATAGTAGTCCACACAGACCACCTAGAACTCTGATCTCCTTATCCCACAAGGAATCGGAAGGATTCGTACCCTCCTCTTAGCGTACTAGTCACCAACACACTCTCCTGCAACTAGTTACTTTTCTATAGTTGTCTTTCCCTTATTGTGCCTCCCTTATCGGGTAGCACTTGCTCGGGTTCGCTCAGTTACCACAAATAGAGAGAACGACAAATTTGTAGAGAAACTGGTGTTCTGAGTTGTTGTTTTTGAGAAGCCCCCAATACCCCTATGTATATAGGAGGGTCATGGGACAGGTTTCTCTACCCCGGGCAATTCGGGATTAAAGCATGAGTAGAAGGGTTCAAGATTTCCACAAAAACTGACATACTGCGGCAATTAAACTGATCGGTTCACACCCTGAAATGATCGTTTCAGGTCCTGAGCTGATCGTTTGGGACCTGAGCTGATCGTCTGGGGCTCTGAGCCGATCGGTTCATGCCTGAGCCGATCGGTTCGTTGTCCTGATCCAACACAAATTGGCTTTCATATTTGTTTCTGATTAATCAAATATTAATCCTTGTCCAAATCGAATTTGTACAAGTGAAACAAATTGTATTTGCAAAATAGTCTTCTAACTTTCCAAACGATCTCGGTTGGTCACATAATCGACCGATTCAACAATTGACCCAATCGTCTGATTGATACATGAGCCGATCATCTCACCAGTTGAGCCGATCGGTTCACCAACCTAAGCCAATCGGTTCATCCCAAGAGTCGATCGGTTGGGGCAGCAGACTATGCAAAATCAGTCAATTGCAGTTTCAATCAATCTGATACTCTAATCAATCGATCCAACACCTTGAACACTATGATATTGAGCTATCAATTGATTAAGTATTTAATTGAACTACTAAACTCCTTTAGTAATCAATCTAAAAATCATTTGTGGATAAACTCCTCTTCCAAGTTAAATCCTATGTGTGTGACCCTACAGGTTCATTTCACGTTGGCAGTGAAATTCCATAACACTTATGACTTCACAAGAGAAGAGTGGTGCCTAGTCGCACATCAGTGCTACCCAAGTGAAATAGAAAGTTGGAGAACAACTTTCAATCATAAAATCCGTGAATGGTGTTACAGTGAATGTATAATTCCTTTGTCACTGATATCTTGAATGAACTCAAGGCATGGAACAATCATCCTGTCAATGTTCATTCACTTTCTTGATCTCAGAGTAGATTGGAGGAGATATGTATGACATCAATATCACATATTGATTCACACATGCGTGCATGCCTATCTCAATCCTACTCATCAAGGGGCCATGGATATCAAACTCCCCTAGGAGGGACAAATCCCATATCTATCACTCACCCCTCAAAAGCCCCATGTGTTAATGCCACCCAATCATCACCTTTATAACAACCCATGTTTCAGGATTGCGTTTGATGATGTCAAAGTGTACCCAACAACATGTGTTGAGTGTAGTGATTTTAGGTCAAAGAATCACATTCACCACCATCACTGTGAGAACTGACTGTCACTACCATGTCATGGTTCCATGTGTCAAACTCACGGTGGGTCTGTCTGGTACACTTGTTCTCTAACAAGTACCTATATGTTTGGTTTGATATCTCCATATCATGACTAACAAGATTCTATCATCAACCAACACCACAATCTAGTCTTATGTGTCATTGTTGTCTATCTACCTTCCACAATGACATCCGACTAGGGACATAATAAGAATGTACACACTCTTAGCATCTGTATGATCTCATCGTTCAAGTCCTTAACCTGAAAGCATACGTCATTGAGTATTGTCATTCTCTAGACATTCAATCTATTCTATCATTATCTCATATGACTGAACCAAAAAGAATTGGAAGCTTCCCTTTGATCTTTATCAAATCAATCTTAATGTATCCCACCAATCATCCCATGATTGGCTCTCAAGGCATACATACCAACACTTTTACCTTCCTAAATCACAACCCCTTAATCATGGCTTCTACCCAAGTTTCTTTTTCCCCACTACATGGAACCTTATCTATAAATACCTCACCCCAAAGCACCCTCAACTCCAACCACATTCTTCGCATGCTTCAATTTGTTCGTTCGTTGTATGGTAGTACCCGACTTACTCAAGTTTGGTTTCCGAAAACCTGCTTCTCTCCGGTATCCTCTCCACTATCTCAGGAGAAATTGGCCACCAAGTAAGCATCTACGACCCCCCATAGTTCGTTAATCATCTCCTTTATATCTTGGTTTGCCCCGAGTTGTTGGGTCCTATAGCCGCACCCTAGGTCTTCACCGATGTCCATTTTCTTCGGTCATCCAGTTGCCATTCAATCACGGAATTTGTACCTCGATCTTACCTCGACTCTATGGTATTTCCCTAATGTATATTCACTCTTGTTCTGCCTTTTGTGATGGATTTACATATCCGTCCTTTCCCCTATTTTGTGGCTATTTTCTGGTGAGCCTGGCTCAGAGAGAGTACCATACACCAGTTGATGTTCCTATGCCTTCGGTCGGTCCTAAAAGGACTTTGGATGGGTTGGACCTTTCATGTGCATGTTGTGGTTTGCCTCCTTTATCTTGGGTTGCTGCTATGATTCTTGGAAGCATGGTGATGGCTCTGAATAGGAACTCATCTCTATCACATTTCTCATCATTTTTCGGAGATGGTTGGTTCTTTGTCTCTGTGAGTTTGTGGCGGACTTGGGTACACCGTTTCCCACTTGTTTCAGTAAAAATGTCTAGCTTTTCACACCTTGAGAGCAAGGCTTGTTGGACGTTCTTGCTCACCCATGGACTGTGTCACGAGGCATAGTCTGGGTAAGGTTTAGACATGTAATATACATGTAACACCCTCGATCTCATGTTGAATTTTATCATGCGTTGCAAGGGCATTTTCATAATTACGCCCCTTTATTTCTTGGCTTTGTGCTTTTGGTTTTGCTGACTTGTTTGAGTAGCTGGTCGAGTTGGCCAGCCCTGATTGGGCCAACTCAGATGCGCAACTCTCTCTCTCTCTCTCTCTGTCTAGCTTTCTCACGAGTTTGATGCTAGCTTGGAATTTTTGGATTGGTCAGTTTTGTAAAATTCATAACTAATTTTCTACTTATCCAAAAATTACAAATAAATAGTCATTGGATTTAGAAAAATAAGGGCTATCCAACGGTACTGGGTTTGTCACTCAAACATCATCTTGAAAATATGTGACTTTAATGGATTAATCTAAATATATAATGACTTGTAAATTTCATAACTAATAATTTATAAGTTAGAAAAATATAGTAAAATATGCTTTGGACTTAGAAAAGGATAACCTAAAATATGGCATAGTTTTCATAACCTAAATCAAATGTAAGGAAAAAGGTGATTTTAGGCTTTTGAATAATTAATGGAAACCTAACCCTAATTCCATGTATATACATCTTAGGTTCTTTGGAGGCCTAGGCTTGGACCTAGACTTGACTTTCGACTGAGTAGACTCTGAATAAAGGTATGTTTTGCATCTCCTATTATTCTATGTTGAGCAACTAACCTAAATTATCTTTCTCTTGGTCGTATGGACATTAGCCTACACACAATGTCTTTTTCTTATAAAATTATGCTTCATGTGAAGTACCCTACTTATTACTAATCTTTTGATCATGGATATTCTCTTGGACTCTTTTTCATATGCTTTGTGCATGTTGGACTCATTTGCTGATATATGCCCACTTTGTAGTGGATGTTGCTTCTTTACCCACCATGGTAGTGGATGCTACTTTCATGGCACATTATTCTTATTTATCTTTTGATATGCATCAAGTGGTGACTACTAGTATAATTTTGAATGTGCTTTTATGTAGATGTGAAAATTCCCACATATGCATGCAGATGTGAAAATTCCTACATATTTATAAATTATGATAGATGTGAAAATTCCTGCTCGACAGATGTTGATTGACCCTGCCACCACACTATTATAGAGCAGATGTATACAAGACCCTTCTCACTCTACATTTTTGGTAGATGTGTATTTCCTACCTACATGACATATTATTCTAGTTTTGTCACAGGTTGAACACATGGTTGCCTTGTTTATATACTCTCTTTCTTTGTTATTATTTTGTTGTTCTTTCCTTTTATGCCTGATTGGGTAGTACTTTATTGTTCTATGGGAAGACTTTTATACTTGATGTCCTTTATTCTTTATGAATTGCTCAATTTCCTATTTAGCATGCACATACCAGATTTTGCTAATGTTTTCTTTTCTTCTCCTTTTTGTGGGGTATGCTTCCATCCCCACATTTAGATCAAGGAGAGGATATCAAGGTGGAATTAGACACCAACCTTTGTAGCTGAGCTTTGGGAGACTTGAAAGAGGTGGTTAGATGACCGTCAGCTGATCCTAGTTTGATTAAGATACTTTTCCTTTTTGACTTACCCATGTGTGGTTTGGTGATGTATAATGATATTATTATTTGTAATAGTTAGATAAAATTCTCTTCCACTTCTACTTATTGTGTTATGATACATACATGTCGAATGAATTGGTCATCATCCCTTTGGTGAAAAATCTTATGTGGTGTTTGGTTTATGGGATGTTTCCTTTTTATTTCTAGTGGAGAGTGGTTCCCCTCTGGGATCCCACTCCTTACAAACCCTATATCAACTCAGATCATCAGTGAATATAATGAAGTACAAACAACTACCTCTAGTATTTATTCTATTAGATCTTAATACATCAACATGTATAAGCCCTAATAGAATGCTTATCCTCCCACTACATCTAGTGAGGGGTATTTTTTCATAATTCTCATAATTAAGACTTGGATGTCTCTTATTGGTTCAATACCCAAAAGAGTCTAGAGAAACATCAATATGAATTCTAGAAATGCATTTCTCATATATGTGCTCTTTATGACAATGATATAGATTGTTTTAGTTATCAATTGTAAACCTTTAGGTTATAAACATTCATCTTTAGATCCTTATCATAAATATCACTAGATGTTTGGGGCATTGCATACAAGATGACATATTTGAAAATAGAACCATTAACAACTCTTTATTCATTATCATCTTTGTCATACAATATGCAAAAAGTAAAATGTTTCTATTATTGGCATAATTGAAATAAAAGTTCAACTAACTCTATTACATGCCCAATGGGATAAGATAAATTCTAAATGTAGACTGAAGTTGCAACAACTCTTGCTTCATCAAAGTACATCTTTGTTGTGATGCCCTGACGCGCCACAAACAAGATTACTCAAAGCCAAACATGAAATTAACACTAAGCAAGCATATTACCAAAAAACATAGGAAATTAAATCTGATTCCATAAAAGCACCATAGGCTAAAAACTATAACATATAAGTCCATAGCAGGACACATGTATCACATAACACATGTCATAAGGTGCTTACATCATTGTTTTCAACCTTCCTATCATCAACATGTTATCATATATACAGACACATACACATGCCATATTTATACAACAAAAGGCACACAAGACAGAAACCTCATATCGGTAACAACCCTACAAAACACATCAAGAACACCCCCAAGGACCTGAGTGTACCGGGATGACCCTAGGACTCTAACATCAAAAGACTAGCAGCACATCCAACCTTATCAACAACTACTCTTGTTGATGCTCTTCCTCTACTACATGATTTCCACCTCGTCGTGCATGTACAACTAAATGTTGTGGAAACCCACGGGGTGAGACCAGATGTCCCAGTGGGAGATATAAATCTCGGCCAATGTCTATTAAAGCATAGATAAACTGAAGTAGATAGATAACATAATTGCTAACTGAGCAGATTCAACTAAACGATATGTATCCAACTAGTAGAGTAGGTTAAGAAAATTAGGTAGTTAACACTAAGTAGTAGAACAATTAATATTCTAAAATGGAAAATGAAGAATATGTATAACCTATATCAACTTAAGAGTTATCACAAACCCTAAATTATCATAAGCAAGCATGTCAAAGGAACTAGATTAAGCAATTAGCTAAACAGGAGAAAAGGTTAACTACACTACACTAGTAGAACAATTGGCAACTAAGAGCTAAGTTAACCACTAACCCAAAAGAGAAAGACTAAGAAATTAACTAGATTGAACAAAAGAAACTAAACTATATTAGCATGAACAAGCTAAGAAGGCAAGATGGGTTTTAAGAAATGAGATTAGGTTAGGTGGGCCATTTGGGAATATGATTTGATATTAGTTGGGGGTGTCAACATGGCATGCAATTATCACAATTCACTCTAGATTACCAAACCTAACAATAAGGAAAGTTCTATTAGAATATAACCTATACTACTAGTTAGAGAACTAAGGTTAGGTGTAATTCCAGTAGGACTTGTCAAGTCTAGGTCTCTAGGGTAAGTGGTATTAGGGTAATTGAGAGCCAAGGGTAGGAATGGGAGCAGAGATGAGGGTTGTTCACCTCGTGCTACTAGCCATCTAGCCTTTAGAAAGATCTAGGAAATTTCACTAATCACACTTACACTAGTCACTTAGATCTCACACTCACTTGTAGGAGGGATATGTATGTAGTAACAAAGGGGGCTAGCTAGGAATCCACTAATTGGACCTAGGAGCCATGCCTAAGATTGCGACATACACTCCAATTCATCCTAGAAGCTAAGTGTCATCAAACATCACAAAATAAGAAATTTAAGTTCAAGAGCAAAAATCACATGCAAGATAATGGGAAATGAGATAGAAGTAAAGTCAATCACCATAGAATGAAATTATGCTCATTACAAATTATTCTCCCCCAACACAATATCAAAGTAACATTTTCCCCCCAAACAACCCATCACTAGGGGCTTAGCTAGACATAATCAAAGAAAAGGCAAAAGAAAGGGGAAGAAGGGGATAGGACTCCATGGAGCTTGGAGTAGCTCTTCCTTCTTCATCTCCTAGAATCTTTGGGACGACCACTTTCCTCCAATGATGATGATGGGCATGAGAATGGAGGGGATTATGGAGGAAAACTTAGAAATCTAGGTTTCCAAGGTGGAAATGAGGTGGAAACGATGGGTGGAGAGCATAAATGCAAGGTAAGTGCAATGCATGCTCTAGAGTGGGTGGAGAGGAGTAATGGAAGCTAACCTAGTGTTGTGGCCACCACCCATGTATATATAGGTGGTGGTGGAAGCACTAGGGTAAGTAGGAGCATTGTTGGAAAAATAGTGCAGATAATGGTAGGGTTTAGGTGGTAGCACATCCATGGAGGATAGAGGTGGGAGTGGTCGTGGTGGTGGGGAACAATCATTCCAAAAAAGTGGCAAAATAACAGGTTGAAGTGGTGAAATAGAGTCGGGTAGCACGGCCATGCTGGGTAACACGGTCGTTGTGAGGGCTAGGTAGAACGACCTTGTTGGGTAGCACATTTATGGTGGTGGAGTTGGAGAGGAGGTCATTCCCTCTAGCACACCCATTCTGTCTTTAGCAAGCACGAACGTGTTGGGTAGCACGGCTGTGGTGGCTAAGTTGATGTAGCTTGCAAATCTTGGGAATTTCCCTGTAACTTGTGCATTAGCCAGCACGGCCGTTCCTTGTTACCGCGGCAGTGCTGGGGTCTTCAGTGGAAAAATTAACCTCAATCTTCATCATCAATAGACTTCTTTTCTTGATGTCGAATCTTGGCCATTAGGGTAGGTTGAGGGATATTTGGGGCCTTCTTTTGACCCCTCCTTGAGCAGAAGAACCCTAGAACTCCTTCCTTCTCTCTCATCCATCCAAAGCATGGTCCAAGTACCTAAAAATAATGCAAAGAACGTCCATAAGTGAATTTGATAATGACACTCACATTAGGGAATTTAACTTGCATTCTACTATGTTTAGATGTAAATAAAATATAAAATGGCACAAGATGGAGCCCTAAAATAGGGCTGCATCACCACACCAAACATAAAACATACTTGTCCTCAAGTATGCTCCAACTTAATGTCTCTACAATTTTTCCACAATCAAGAAATGACAAATGCAATGCAAAGGATCATTATTGATGAATGGGATCAAAAGTAACTAAGTACATGCATTCCACCTCTCTCCTCTCCTGCTTTCACAAACTAATAATAAAAAGAGCACAAAGCATAAGAACTTCAAATATAGTGCATAAAACACGCAAGATATCCATATTTCTTTCATGTAGCTCCGGGTAGACCGTTCATTATGGTGTTAATCAAGGATGACTAGGAGTGTTGTTTCACCCTCATGCTTTCAACCTTATTTTTCAAACCACACCAAGTGACCCACATGGTTGCGGAAAAGGGCAAAATAACCTAGGTTTGATGTTTCCTAGCTCAATGGGTATGAAAATGGAAGAAAGGGTTGCGGTAAGATTTTGGAGTGATATGACATAGAGCACTCATCTTTTTTTTTTATTTAGATGCTCTTAAAAAGTAGCATCTTTTATTTTCCTTTTACCTTTTTCTTTCTTTTATTTTTCTTTGCCTTTGGAGTAGATAGGGCATATCACTAGTATAGAAATGACGTATAACGTCACATTGGCTGAATTCTATTATAAATAAAACAATGACGCTAATAAACTACGATGTCAGTTTAATAAAAAATCGACACCTATATGTGTAGGTCGGCTGCTTTACAAAAGACACGGGTATCACTTTTTATTTAACGTCGACCGGTTGAAATAAAAACTGACATACAAAATCACTCGTGAAATACAATTTTCCAGGGAAAAAAATTTGCCTCCAAAATTTTCAATTTGACGTCAGTTTTATAAACACCGACGACTCATGTTCCGTGCCAAGTCCCACGAAATTTTCCCCCCATATGTTGTCGGTTGTTTAAAATACAACTGACACCTAAATATCCCTTGTGAGGAAAAAATTCATACCTTATTTGGCGTCGGTTGTTGCACAGGAGCCGACGAGGATGTTTGTTCGTGCGTTGTCCCTGCGAAAAATCCCCCCCCCAATTCGCCTAATCAGCATCGGTGTGAGGGGAGAAACTGACAACTATGATGTAGATGTTGTCAAGCGTCAGTTTTTAACCAATAACTGACACTAGTAATTAACTGAATAGCACCCGCGCGAGCCAGACTCTTCCCCTCCTTCTTTGTTTCATTCTTGATTCTCTGTTGTCACTCAAGCTAGGTCTCGCGATTGAAGCTTGCCGCTCGCCGCCGCCACTACTGCTGTTGTGGAGAGGAGCTCGCGTCGTCGCTGTGGAGAGGAGCTCTCCACCACCACTGTGGAGAGAACTTCCACTGAGGAGCTCGCCGCCACCGCTCCAGTGCAGTTGCCACCGCCGCTCTAGTAGTTCAGTCGTCGCCACCGCCACTCACTTGCTCAATCATCTCCGCCAATGACTACAGCCACAACCCGCCATCCTGCCACCACTTGCAACCTGCTTCACCGCAGCTTTAGTCATCTCTGCCTCCACCTCTGGCCACAGATGTGACCATCTCCACAACCACAACTACGACCACCTCCACCTCTGGCCGCCGCCACCACAGCCTGCTCCACCAGTGCGGTGAGTTTTTTGTAAGATTATTATTGATTAATTAGGGTAGATTAATATTGATTAATAAGGGTTAAACGAGGAGTGAATGAACTTAGTTCAATATATAATTGCTCTCCAAAATTGTGTAGTTGATTAATAATGATTAACTAGGGTTAATGATGAATGAATGAATTTCATAAATTGTTATTGCTTTATTTCTCTCTTGTTAGTGATTGAATTAACTTATTTCTATATATAATTGTTCTTCAAAATTGTGTAGTTGATTATTAATGATTGATTTGGGTTAATGATGAATGAATGAACTTATCCAAATGGATGAATGAACTGAATTAAATGATGTTACACAAAACCTAGGATATGAATGATGATACTATGATTGTAGGTATATGAATGACAACATATATACATGTATTTTGTTGGCCTAGAAACCCATATGAGATTTACTCATTAGGAGTAAATCTTGGATAGTCCCCGGTTTGGGACTGTTCTTGAACACTTAATCTCACTTAGGATGTAACTGTATAATGTGTATTCAGTTCTCATGATGTTTCATCATCACTTCCCCGTTTGTTCTCTAAGTACATATGTCGGTGGGCATTTGCCGATGTACATCGGTGTACTTGGAAAGCTGTGGGGAAATGCTGTCAAAATTTCTTGAAAATTGAATACACATTATACACTTACTAGTGATATTAGGTGATCAAGAATGGGATAGGTTATACACATTTATTTTATATAACACCCTCAACCCTAAACTTTTAACCATAAACCTTAATATTTTAACTATAAACCCTAATATATACTTGTTTTCTCCTTGATCATAGAATGGATAGATCATGGATGTCCATTCCAAATCACTACACCCCAGAGTTTATTTTTGGTCTTGATCAGTTTATTAGATTTGCCGAGGAACATAGGAAACAACCTGGAGATAGATTCTACTGTCCATGTAGGCATTGCGGTAACAACTTGAAAGTCAGCACTGGTGATGAAATCAAAAGTCATGTCATGTGCAACGTGATTGTACAAGGCTATACAAAATGGCACTGGCATGGAGAGATTTCAAACTTTAAATCAGTGGATGTTGATAGCAATGCTTGTGTAGAAGAAATTTCCTCCGATGATGTAGATGTGAACGAACCAGTTCCAGTAGACATCGTTGATGCGATGCTGGATAGTTGTGGGGTAGAGCACACTGATCCACCTCCCATGTTTAGAAACATTGTGCATGATGATAAGAGACTGTTACACACAAGTTGTAATAAGTTTATGAATTTTAGCATTGTGTTGAGAATTATAAGATGAAATCTAACAATAGATGGAGCGACAGAAGCTTCATGTCATTGTTGTCTTTGTTGAAAGAAATTCTTCCTGAAGGAAACGAGCTACCAATCTCAATATACTAGTTAAAGAAATTTTTGTGCCCAATAGGTATGGAGGCCAAGAAGATACTCGCATGCCTGAATGATTTTGTATTATTTCAAAAGGACTATGTGGATTTGAAAGATTGTCCCAAATATGGTGCGTAAAGGTATAAAATGACGACTTCGGGAAGTCCAAAACTAGTTCTCCTAACAAGGTGATGTAATATCTACCTAAAATATCACAGTTTCAACGCTTGTTTGCCAATTCAATAGATGCGAAGAATTTGAGGTGGCATTCAGATGTTAAGATAAATAATGATGGGATCCTACGACATGTGTCAGATTCCTCACAGTGGAAGAAGATTGATTTATTGTACCCTAAATTTGGTGAAGAAGTCAGGAATCTAAGACTTGGGCTTTGTATAGATGGGATGAATCTGTATGGGACATATAGCAGCCAACATAGCACTTAGCCAGTTATGTGACGTCTGTCTCAGAAAATGAGATCAACGAATGTGGAAGCAATTAATTAGTAGCAGAATTACTGAAAATTACTAAAAATTAAAACTTTTTGTAAAGAGCTCCACAAAATGTAAAACTCTTTCATAAAGAAACAAAGTAAGTTATTTACAAGTTGATTCATCAGTACATCTCTGTATTATCACATCTCGAGAGTCATAACACTGACTGCCCTGTTGAACTGTACATGAGCAGTATACAAAAATCTCGAGGCATTACACCAAAAATCGCAGATCTGTATTAAACCATCTACTGACTCCTAGGACTTGAGAGTACAGAGACGACACATAGGACATTCTATCTACAAGACTTGACAGACAGTGTCTCCACCTGAGGATCACTACTGTCCCGGATGTTGTTGCTGCTGCTGCTGCTCACCCACTGAAGGGTTTCTTCGTCCTCAGCGTCTACCTAAAAAGTTGAATCCCACAGGGGTGAGACAATTGAATAATTGTCCCAGCGAGAGTTATAACTCTCCGCCAGAAGCATTGTTATTGCAAATATTAAAATAACAATGAGTAGTAGAACTATAATTATCCAACAGCAGGCAATTCATTGAATAAACTAAGTAGAGCAGTATTCTCTAAGCAATCATTTCAATTATAACTTGATTGAACAACAAAACATATAATCAATTAGGAATATGAAGAACATGTATACTAGTTATTCAACTAGAGAACTTTAAACAATATATCATCAATCATCGTTTCTCGTAGTTCAACCTAAGCAATTATTCTATACGACTGATTACATTTTTCAAACATATTTATGCCCTGAGGAGATGAGGTATACCGCTCATACTCCAACCGACCATTATGAAATCGCAATCGGTACCATACATAGGTCATCAGAAGGGCCGGATTTCTATGACCTCATCTTCCTCAGTCAGTGTGAGGTACAACATGTAGGACATCTTGTGTCTCTACTTAAATAGCTTTCCAGGGTATTCTGGCAACTTCGCTATTAGAGTTACAGTGGCATGATGTACTCTCTTCGCCATCGAGGGATTTCTTATTTATCTCACATCGATGCGGTGTTAACAACATCATCGGGAGATTAGTGATACATTATCCCGACATAAACATATAATGAAGGATTGAGATATTAAATGTACATCTCACCTCAATTTCCTCATTAGGACGTAAGGATATTCGCGTCCATAAACCCCACATACTCAAAAGTATGCTCTCCAGGAGTTCCCTTAGGAAAACCTGTTTCACCATCATCTAACTTCTGAAAATGATGGATCTATGGTCAGGGCTCTACATAATATCATTATACTTGATTATTTAAGTACATTATGGCATTCTTTTAGCATCAGGCATGTTTTCAAACATAAACCATTAAAACAATTGCTATAAAGAAAGAGTACTAATTGTATCAAGTTCAATTCACATCTAGTTATCATTGGGATATCAATCCCTAACCATTTCATCATTATGATTCAAGAATATGGGTGTTCAAACCCTTAGTTCAGCAAGACACTTGTTACCAAGTAACATATTTCCATCAACTCATTTATCAATGTGAACATGATTGTAGCAATACAGATATTTCTTAGGGCTCATACAGCCTATCAGTCTCATATGTTACCTCTCACTAGGCAACATAGCAAATCATTACTTTCAAAGCTTATAAAGTGCTTTCAATGAATATGACATCATAGCTCTTACTAGGCTATGTTCACCATTTCATAAAGACCTGCATAATTAATACATTTGATAATAGGCACATTACCTCTATATCAGCACATTGCAAAACAAAGATAACCTTACAATTGAAAGGTTGTACCACTATGCCCTTACTAGGGTTAGGGTTTCCCTTTTTAATTCAATTAGGGTTAACCAACCCCTTTAGCTTAATTAGGAATAGTGTTTCCTCATTTCATAATTCAATCATAGAGTTTCATGCTTAAAAGCATAACTCATAATTAGAGTTTACTGTTCACATCATCACGTTGCCCTAGATTAGGGTTTACTATTCACATTACATCATATTACCCTAGATCAGGGTTTACTATTCCATTACATAGAATTAAGATCATGCCATCATCATGTATGAGGATTACTTCAATTAATGACTTCAATAAGGGTTATGATTCTTTAGCTGTCATAACTAGGGTTTCATGATCTCACTATCATGGATCATACCCGAATTAGGTATTCATTTGTATTGGGAATCCATTACATGATTAATATTCATATAAGAAGTCTTCTCTCTTATCTTTCTATAAGTTAATATTTGCATCATCCTTAATTAGGCTAGGTCAATTCAACATTGACAACATAGTTTATGTCATTATTACTATTGTGATCATTAAGGCTTACTTATTCAAAGAGTACTAACCACTCTATCACATCAAGGGTACCTTTATTATAATCACCATAGATCACATCATGTCTCAATCAACTACTTACTTGGTCCTTTAACCACTTTAAGTAATCATGAGGTTTAAGTTAATCAACCACTAAACCATCTTGATCACTAAGGCATCAAACGATCTTAACCTTTTTAGACCTCAAACGGTCTTGTACACTAAACCTCCAAACGGTCTTGGACTGCCCTTGAAACCGTTTGGTGGTGAAGACCGTTTGGTCATGTTGACTTTTGAAACCGGATGGACATAACCGACCTTGAAACCGCATGAGACTAAACGGTTTAGGATCGTTTGGTCCCAAATGGTCTTGAGATCGTTTGGACTCAAATAGTCTTGAGACTGTTTGGACCCAAACGGTCTTGAGACCGTTTGGTCCAAACCACCTCAAAACCGCAAGGACCAAAAAGTGCCTCAACCACTTCAATTGAGTTAGTGTTTCCAATGTTGAACCCCTCAATTAATCATGCGCTTGTTAGCCACTCATCAATTGAGTCAATTAGGTCAACCCTCAACTGATTTGACACTCAATTGACCTTCAATTGATCATCAATTAGGGCTTGGATCAATTGGATTAGGGTTTGAAATTGATGACCCTTCAACATACTTCAATGTGAGTCTAATTGATTTGAACCATCATTCAATTTGGTCATGACCTGACCCCAAATAGTCTTGGGATCGTTTGGATGACCTCCAAACAGTCTTGAGACCGTTTTCTTAAGTCACAATAAAAAACTAACTCAACCAATTAAGGTTTGACTCATTGGATTGATCACTATGTCAAGAATCAATTACACTTCAACTTGTTACCTTTAGATCTTCAACCACTTAATCATAGTCAACCCTAGACCTCCAAACGGTCTTGGGTGACCCCCAAACAGTCTTGGGATCATTTGGATACCCTCTAAACGGTCTTGAGACCGTTTGCCCATTATTTTATCAAAAACCAAGTCATTCAATTAGGTTTTGGATCCTAGGTTTAGTCACCAATTCAGCAATCAATTACTCATCAACTTGATATCATTGGATCCTCAATTGGTCAACTATGCTTAACCCTATACCTCCAAACGGTCTTGGGTGATCACCAAATGGTCTTGAGACCGTTTGGGTGATCCCCAAATGGTTTTGAAACCATTTGGGTCACTCAACCCAAACTTCAACTTAACTCAATTATTGAAATCAGCAATTGACCCGATTAGGGTTTAGGTGGTTGATGGGCCTTCAATTGGTGAACCACTTGGAATTAATTGATGATTTTTGGTAGGTAATTAGTCTACATTATCCTCAACAGTCCTCCAAACAGTCAACACCTGGTCAATGCCTCCAAACAGTCTTGGACCGTTTGCTTCCATGTGTTCTTGTGAAACCGTTTGCATTCAAACGGTTTGAAACCGTTTGCTCCAAATGGTTTGGCAAACCGTTTGAGCAATGTTGGGAGACCGTTTGCTAAAGTAAATTCTTAGATATAGATAGAAATCAACGTCATCATCTTCTACCTCAAGAACAGGGGCTATTCTTCATGGAAATAATGGCAAGAACACACAAAGGTGTCTAAAGAAGAAGTATAAGCAACGATTTTAGGAAAAGAGGATGCATTAACAAGGCTTAAGGGTTAGAGTTATAAAACCTGCCTCTAGGACTGATCCAGAGCTCCAAGCTTTGTAGCTTTAATGGTGGATGAAGCTCCAGTAGTTTTCCAAGGTCCGTTCTTCAAGTTTTGGATGGAGATGATGGCTAGAAAGGAAAATTGTGTGAAGCAAATCAATTACTAACCATTGATTTAGAGTTTCCACCATGAATTCGAGATAGATGATGATCCATACTTACCAAGTCAGTGTGGTCATCCTTCCTCTTCTCCAGAGCTCCTCCTTGGTCATTCAAAGAAAATTGATGAGAAGAGGGACTAAGGAAACGATCCTTTGTGTTATTGGAAAAGATACCTTATATATTTATGGGTCTTTTCAAAGCAAAAAGGAAAAAGAGTAGTTATTTCTTTTTATCTCCCAAAAATATCCACCAAGGCTTCCTAAATCCTTGGCCACGTTTCCACCTTCTAATCTCATGCAAAACTCTTCCATTATCCAAGGTTTTTAAAGGAAAAGGACAAACACCTTAGAGATAGGTATATTAATATCCACCCTTATTGGATATTGCTTAATATATTATTATTTGTGAGTAATTTTCCACTCCTACCATGATCATTCAAAAGAGGCACCCTTCTCATTTGCTTTTCTCTATGTGATGCCAAGAAACATGAGAGATCCTCTAGAGAGTATACTTTACATGTTGAACCCTAGGTTTTGGGTAATTTGCGCATTACACCAAAACTAGGTTTTAATGCACAAGGATTGCTCTACAAGCTATATCTTGGTGTTCAAGCTTGAGGAAACCTTACCACTTCATCATATTCATTCTTATGATGTCTCAAAATTAAAGGAACATCTTAACATGTGAAAATGGCATGTTAACCCCTCAACTTGGGTAATTTGCACTTTAGTCCATTATTAACAAAATAATGTTTCAACATTATGCAAGAAGGACTGAAATTGAAATATAAGTTCCTCAAAAGACTTAATTACATTTCTTAGGATAAAAACAAGCATTTAATCACTTATTTAAGCAAAACACCTAGGGTTAGTACATAACCCAGGTCAGGGATGTTACAAATTATCCACCCCTTACAAGGATTTCATCCCCGAAATCATTACAAAAAATATTAAGAGAAAAGAGTAGGGTATTTCCTCCTCATCTCTTCCTCTAGTTCCCACATGGCTTCTTCAACACCGCGATGATTCCAGAGGACTTTCACAAGACTTATGTCTTTTTTTTCAGCTTTTTAATTCTCTTGTCAAGGATCAACACAGGTCCTTCAATATAAGATATATCATCATTCAATTCTACTTCCATAGGTTGCAGAATTGATTCTGTATCAGGATGACATTTCCTTAACATGGAAATGTGGAACACTGGGTGTAACTTCTACAACTCTGATGGTAACTCTAGCTTATAAGCTACCTTTCCAATATGTTCAATGATTGGATAAGGCCACATAAACCTAGGAGCTAACTTTCCTTTCCTTCCAAATCTAAGAACTCCTTTCCAAGGTGAGACCTTAAGGTACACTCTGTCTCCAACTTAGAATTCTAAAGGTATACGACGCTTATCAGCATAAGATTTCTGCCTATCCTGTACAGTCTTGAACTGTTGTTGTATTGTTTTAATCTTCTCAGTGGTCTGCTGCACAAGATCAGGACGTGAAAGTCGATATTCACCGGTTTCATACCAACATAAGGGAGATCTACAATGTCTACCATACAAGGCTTCATAAGGTGCCATGTCAATGATATGTTGATAACTATTGTTGTAGGAAAACTCTATCAAACTTAAGTGCAGATCCGAACTTCCTGTAAACTGAAGGACACATGCTCTGAGCACGTCCTCCAAGGTCTGTATAGTCCTTTCTGATTGTCCATCAGTCTGTGGATGAAAGGTTGTACTGAATCTTAATTGTGTGCCTAAAGCTTTATGAAGCTGCTCCCAAAAATGACTCGTAAACTGGGGACCTCTGTCAGAAACAATAGTAACTGGGACCCCGTGCAGACGCACTATCTCATCTACATACAACTGTGCTAGCTTCTCAGCAGAATAGGTTGTTTTGACAGGTAAGAAATGTGCTGTCTTTGTCAACCTATCCACTATTACCCAAATGGAATCATAACCTTTGGTTGTTCTAGGTAAACCAACCACAAAGTCCATTGTTACATGATCCCACTTCCACTGTGGTATGGGTAAAGGTTGCATTGTCCCTGCAGGCTTCTGGTGTTCAGCTTAAACTTGCTGACACATAGGACATCGCATAACAAACTCAGCAATGTCCTTCTTCAAACCAGCCCACCAATACATATCTTTCAAGTTACGATACATCTTGGTGCTTCTTAGATGCATAGCATACATCGCAGAGTGAGCTTCTTCCAAGACTAACTTCCTCAAGTTATCCACATCTGGTACTATCATCCTACAATGATAACAAGCTACTTGATCATTTGAGTCATGGAAACCATCTCTTTTATCACTACCATACTCTAATCTAATCTGCTGAACTACTTCATCAACTTGTTGTGCTTCCTTAATCTGCTATCTCAGAGTAGGTTTTATGTGCATCTCAGCTAACAACCCAGATAACAATGATACTTTAAGTTGTATATTGTTTTGCCTTAAAGAGATAAGCATATCTCTCCTAGAGAACACCAAAGAATTTGATTGTGCTCTATCTAGGGCTGGTGTTGCTGATTTCCTACTCAAAGCATCAGCAACCACATTGGCCTTCCCTGGATGATAATCAATTGTACAATCGTAGTCCTTGATTAATTCCATCCAGTGGTGTTGCCTCATATTAAGCTCATGCTGAGAAAAGATATACTTTAGGTTCTTATGGTCTGTGAAAATCTAGAATGTCTCTCCATAAAGATAATGTCTCCAGATTTTCAAGGCATGGACTACAACAGCTAATTCTAGATCGTGTGTCGGATAATTCTCCTCGTGTTTCTTAAGATGTCGAGAAGCAAAAGAAATCACTTGTTTATCCTGCATCAACACACATCCTAGTCCATTCTTAGAGGCATCACAGAAAACTATATACCCTTTACCTTATTCAGGTAACACCAGCACAGGTGCACTTGTCAGCCTTTCCTTCAACAACTGAAATGATTGCTGACACTTATCATTCCAGGCAAAAGGAACATCCTTCCTAGTCAACTTAGTCAAGGGTAAAGCTCTAGAACTGAAGTTCTTAATGAACCTCCGGTAATAGCCTGTCAACCCTAAGAAACTATGGATCTCTGTCGGTGTCTTCGGATGCTCCCATTACAGGATATATTCTACCTTTTTAGGGTCAACACGAATACCTGAAGCAGATATTACATGTCCAAGAAAAGAAACTTTTGATAACTAGAACTCACACTTGCTAAACTTAGCATATAACTTATGCTCTCTTAGCAAAGTTAGAGCCTGATGAAGATGTTGTTCATGCTATTGATCATCTCTATTATAGATCAGGATGTCATCTATGAAGACAACAACACACTGATTGAGAAAAGGTCGGAAGATTCTATTCATGAGTTCCATAAATGCAGTTGGTGCATTTGTTAGTCCAAATGACATAACTGTGAACTCATAGTGACCATACCTTGTCCTGAAAGCAGACTTAGGTATGTCACCCTCCTTAATACACAATTGGTGATATCCCGACCTCAAATCTATCTTTGAGAAGATGGTTGCACCACACAACTGGTCAAAGAGATCATCAATCCTAGGCAAAGGATACTTATTCTTTATCGTTACTTTATTTAACTGTCTATAATCAACGCACAAACGCATTGATCCATCTTTTTTTTTTTAAAAAGGACTGGAGCACCCCAGGGTGAAGTACTCGATCGGATGAAACCCTTCTCAAGCAACTCTTGCAACTGTTTCTTGAGTTCTGCCATCTCAGCAGGCGCCATCCTATACGGTGTTTGTGCTATAGGTTGCGTGTCCAGGATTAGATTAATCTCAAAATCAATCTCTCGGGGCGGAGGTACACCTGGAAGTTCTTTAGGAAATACATCTTCAAATTCCCTGACTACAGGAACTTCTGCAGGATTAGGACTCTCCATGGTAGTATCTACCACATGGGACAAGAATGCATAACATCCTTGCCTCATCAGTTTCTCAGCAACCATAGCTGACACTAAACAGGTTGGAAGAATCTTTCTAGCTCCTTGAAAGATCCATGAGTCACTATCATCAGTGAATACAACTTGCTTGTACTCGCAATCCAAGACAACCTTATACCTTTCTAAGGTATCCATCCCAAGGATTACATCAAATTCGTGCATCTCAAGTGGTATAAGATCCACTTGAATGCGATGTTCAAAAAAGAAGAGAATGCAGGGAGAACATATCTCCTGCAACACAGCAGATCCCATTAAAGGAGTCTCTAACTTCAAACTATATGCTCTATGACTTATAGTCAGGTTGCAGTTAAGAATCACTCTTCGAATGATAAAGGAGTGTGTAGCACCCAGATCAATTAAAACAAATACAACGCAAGATGTAGACATATCAGAATTAAACAACTCCATCTGACCTGCCACAACCCGAGGGTTAATCACTGCCTCAGGTGGATTCATTGCGTAAAACCTCTCTGTTGCATGTGGTTGATTCAGTGCTTGATGACTAGGTGCCGATGATCCAGCTTGGGACGCTTGTCCACATCCTCTAGCTCCTCTTGGAAACTGTCTCCTTTGACATCCTTATTGACTTTGCCTTTGAGGTTGAGTTATACTCACTTCTCTGGCTCTGCAATCTTTCATCAGAGGTCCCATCTTTTCACATATGTAACATTTTCTGTTCAGTTGTTGTGGTCTGGGTGGTCCTGTAACCGACATAGATGCTGAGCTATGAGCTCCTTCTAAAGGTAAGCTTCATCCTCTACCCCTATTTGACGTCCACTACGTCTGGGTACTGAATCTAGGTGGTGCCATTGGTGCAGAAAACTTAGGTTTCTTGACATCTTTGGATGAGGATCCTTGGAACTGGGGATACATCTTCTTGTTCTTGGTCTGTCGCTTCTCTGACACAGACCTCTCTATCATCCTGACCGACTCCACAAAGGTAGCAAACCTTTCCCTATTTTCCAGAGTAGACACAGGGGTGGTCAACTCAGCGTTTAACCCCTTCTCAAAACGCCTAATCCTTTCTTCATTTGTAGCTGCCATATGCGGACAGAACCGCAACAGCTCCATGAACTTAGCCTCATACTCTCTAATGTTCATCGGTCCTTGTATTAACCTCTCAAACTGAGAGATTTTCTCATCCAAGAACGTCTTAGGGAAGTATCTATTGAAAAATTCCTGTCGAAAAACTTCCCATTCGATCTCCACACCTGGCCTTTTCTGTTCCTCCATGGTCCACCAGTGACCCGCACTCCCCTTGAGAAGGTATACAGCATGTCTAACCTTCTCAGCTTATGGGATGTTTAGGATTCTAAAGGCCTTCTCTAGTTCAGTTAGCCACAAGTCAGCATCTGCTGGGTCAGCTGGTCCAGCATACTCCGTGGCTCCAACCCGGCGTAATCGTTCAAACATCTTGCCAGATCCTTGTCCTTCAGGAGGGGTAGGTGCCCTAGATATAGGTCTAGACATCCTATCAGTCATATGTGTCATGGCAGTCATAAACTGCCCGAACATGGCTTGGAAGGTTGGGTTCCCCATTTCAGCTAGATTGAACTGGGGTGGTTCAGGTACATGTTCCTCCCTTTCTGGGTCTCTTGCACCTTCTCTAGGTGCAACAACACTACTCTCAACAACGTGTTCCTCATGTGATCCAGACATATTTAGTTTTCTCTTCTCCTCCTAAATGAGCAGAAGACACTATCAGATATACTGGAAGACACTAGAACAGATTCAACAACCTAAGTCCTATGTCTCTGTAGACTTAGCGAACCTAGAGCTCTGATACCACTAAATTGTGACGTCTGTCTCGGAAAACAAGATCAACAAATGCGAAAGCGATTAATTAGCAGTGGAATTACTAAAAATTAAAACTTTTGTAAAGAGCTCCACAAACTATAAAACTCTTTCATAAAGAAACAAAGTAAGTTATTTACAAGTTGATTCATCAGTACATCTCTTTATTATCACATCTCGAGAGTCATAACACTGATTGCCCTGTTGAACTATACATGAGCAGTATACAAAAATCTCGAGGCATTACGCCAAAAATCTCAGATCTATATTAAACCATCTACTGACTCCTAGGACCTGAGAGTACAGAGACGACACATAGGACATTCTATCTACAAGACTTGACAGACAGTGTCTCCACCTGAGGATCACTGTTGTCGTGAATGTTGTTGTTGCTGCTGCTGCTGCTCACCCACTGAAGGGTTTCTTCGTCCTCGGCGTCTACCTAAAAAGTTGAATCCCACGGGGGTGAGACAATTGAATAATTGTCCCAGCGAGAGTTATAACTCTCTGCCAGAAGCATTGTTATTGCAAATATTAGAATAACAATGAGTTGTTGAACTATAATTATCCAACAGCAGGCAATTCATTGAATAAACTAAGTAGAGCAGTATTCTCTAAGCAATCATTTCAATTATAACTTGATTGAACAACAAAACATATAATCAATAAGGAATATGAAGAACATGTATACTAGTTAATCAACTAGAGCACTTTAAACAATGCATCATCAATCATCGTTTCTCATAGTTCAACCTAAGCAATTATGCTATACAGCTGGTTACATTTTTCAAACATTTATATGCCCTGAGGAGATGAGATATACCGCTCATACTCCAACCGACCATTACGAAATCGCAATCAGTACCATACATAGGTCATCAGAAGGGCCAAATTTCTATGACCTCATCTTCCTCAGTGAGTGTGAGGTACAACATGCAGGACATCTTGTGTCTCTGCTTAAATAGCTTTCCAGGGTATTCTGGCAACTTCTCTATTAGAGTTAAAGTGGCATGCTGTACTCTCTTCACCATCGAGGTATTTCTTGTTTATCTCACATCGTGGCGGTGTTAACAACATCATCGGGAGATTAGTGATACATCATCCCGGCATAAACATATAATGAAGGATTGAGAGATTAAATGTACATCTCACATCAATTCCTTCATTAGGACGTAAGGATATTCGCGTTCATAACCCCCACATACTCAAAAGTATGCTCTCCAGGAGTTCCCTTAGGAAAACCTATTTCACCATCATCTAACTTCTGACAATGATGGATCTATGGTCAAGGCTCTACATAATATCATTATACTTGATTATTTAAGTACATTATGGCATTCTTTAAGCATCAGGCATGTTTTCAAACATAAACCATTAAAACAACTGCTATAAAGAAAGAGTACTAATTGTATCAAGTTCAGTTCACATCTAGTTATCATTGGGATATCAATCCCTAACCATTTCATCATTATGATTCAAGAATATGGGTGTTCAAACCCTTAGTTTAGCAAGAAACTTGTTACCAAGTAACATATTGCCATCAAGTCATTTATCAATATCAACATGATGGTAGCAATACAGATATTTCTCAGGGCTCATACAGCCTATCAGTCTCATATGTTACCTCTCACTAGGCAACATAGCAAATCATTACTTTCAAAGCTTATAAAGTGCTTTCAATGAATATGACATCATAGCTCTTACATGGATATGTTCACCATTTCATAAAGACCTGCATAATTAATACATTTGATAATAGGCACATTACATCTATATCAACACATTGCAAAACAAAGATAACCTTACAATTCAAAGGTTGTACCACTATGCCCTTACTAGGGTTAGGGTTTCCCTTTTTAATTCAATTAGGGTTAACCAACCCCTTTAGCTTAATTAGGAATAGTGTTTCCTCATTTCATAATTCAATCATAGAGTTTCATGCTTAAAAGCATAACTCAGAATTAGAGTTTACTATTCACATCATCACGTTACCCAGGATTAGGGTTTAATATTCACATTACATCATATTACCCTAGATTAGGGTTTACTATTCACATTACATCGAATTAATATCATACCATCATCATGTATGAGGATTACTTCCATTAATGCCCTCAATTAGGGTTATGATTCTTTAGCTGTCATAACTAGGGTTTCATGATCTCACTATCATGGATCATACCCTAATTAGGTATTCATTTATATTGGGAATCCATTACTTGATTAATATTCATATAAGAAGTCTTCTCTCTTATCTTTCTATAAGTTAATGTTTGCATCATCCTTAATTAAGATAGGTCAATTCAACATTGACAACATAGTTTATGTCATTATTACTATTGTGATCATTCAGGCTTACTCATTCAAAGAGTACTATCCACTCTATCCCATCAAGGGTACCTATATTATAATCACCATAGATCACATCATGTCTCAATCAACTACTTACTTGGTCCTTTAACCACTTTAAGTAATCATGAGCTTTAAGTTAATCAGCCACTAAACCATCTTGATCACTAAGGCATCAAACGATTTTAACTTTTTTACACCTCAAACGGTCTTCTACACTAAACCTCCAAACGGTCTTGGACTGCCCTTGAAACCGTTTGGTGGTGAAGACCGTTTGGTCGTGTTGAATTTTGAAACCGCATGGACATAACCGACCTTGAAACCGCATGAGACTAAACGGTTTGGGATCGTTTGGTCCCAAACGGTCTTGAGACCATTTGGTCCAAACCACCTCAACACCGCAAGGACCAAAAAGTGTCTCAACCACTTCATTTGAGTTAGGGTTTCCAATGTTGAACCTTTCATTTAATCATGCGCTTGTTAGCCACTCATCAATTGAGTCAATTAGGTCAACCCTCAACTGATTTGACACTCAATTGACCCTCAATTGATCATCAATTAGGGCTTGGATCAATTGGATTAGGGTTTGAAATCGATGACCCTTCAACATACTTCAATGTGAGTCTAATTGATTTGAACCATCATTCAATTTGGTCATGACCTGACCCCAAACAGTCTTGGGATCATTTGGATGACCTCCAAACAGTCTTGAGACGGTTTTCTCAAGTCAACATCAAAAACTAACTCAACCAATTAAGGTTTGACTCATTGGATTAATCACTGGGTCAACAATCAATTACACTTCAACTTGTTACCTTTAGATCTTCAACCACTTAATCATAGTCAACCCTAGACCTCCAAACAGTCTTGGGTGACCCACAAACGGTCTTGGGATCATTTGGATACCCTCCAAACGGTCTTGAGACCGTTTGCCCATTATTTTATCAAAAACCAAGTCATTCAATTAGGGTTTGGATCCTAGGTTTAGTCACCAATTCAGCAATCGATTACTCATCAACTTGATATCATTGGATCCTCAATTGGTCAACTATGCTTAACCCTATACTTCGAAATGGTCTTGGGTGATCACCAAACGGTCTTGAGACCGTTTGGGTGATCCCCAAATGGTTTTGAAACCGTTTGGGTCACTCAACCCAAACTTCAACTTAACTCAATTATTGAAATCAACAATTGACCCGATTAGGCTTTAGGTGGTTGATGGGCCTTCAATTGGTGAACCACTTGGAATTAATTGATGATTTTTGGTAGGTAATTATTCTACATTATCCTCAATAGTCCTCCAAATGGTCAACACCTGGTCAATGCCTCCAAATGGTCTTGGACCGTTTGCTTCCATGCTTTCTTGTGAAACCATTTGCATTCAAATGGTTTGAAACCGTTTGCTCAAAATGGTTTGGCAAACCGTTTGAGAAAAGTTGGGAGACCGTTTGCTAAAGTAAATTCTTGGATAAACACAGAAATTAATGTCATCAACTTCTACCTCAAGAACAGGGGCTGTTCTTCACGGAAATAATGGCAAGAACACACAAAGGTGTCTAAAGAAGAAGTATAAGCAACGATTTTAGGAAAAGAGGATGCATTAACAAGGCTTAAGGGTTAGAGTTATAAAACCCGCCTCTAGGACTGATCCAGAGCTCCAAGCTTCGTAGTTTTAATAGTGGATGAAGCTCCAGTAGTTGTCTAAGGTCCATTTTTCAAGTTTTGGATGGAGAAGATGGCTAGAAAGGAAAATCGTGTGAAGGAAATCAATTACTAACCATTGATTTAGAGTTTCCACCATGAATTCGAGATAGATGATGATCCATACTTACCAAGTCAAGTGGTCATCCTTCCTCTACTGCAGCATTCCTCCTTGGTCGGGCAAAGCAAAGTGATGAGAAGAGGGACTAAGGAAACGATCCTTTGTGTTATTGGAAAGGATACCTTATATATTTATGGGTCTTTTCAAAGCAAATAGGAAAAAGAGTAGTTATTTCCTTTTATCTCCCAAAAATATCCACCAAGGCTTCCTCCATCCTTGGCCATGTTTCCACCTTCTAATCTCATGCAAAACTCTTCCATTATCCAAGGTTTTTAAAGGAAAAGGACAAACACCTTAGAGATAGGTATATTAATATCCACCCTTATTGGATATTGCTTAATATATTATTATTTGTGAGTAATTTTCCACTCCTACCATGATCATTCGAAAGAGGTGCCCTTCTCATTTTCTTTGCTCTATGTGATGCCAAGAAACATGAGAGATCCTCTAGAGAGTATATTTTACATGTTGAACCCTAGGTTTTGGGTCATTTGTGCATTACACCAAAACTAGGCTTTAAAGCACAAGGATTGCTCTACAAGCTATATCTTGGTGTTTAAGCTTGAGGAAACCTTACCACTTCATCATATTCATTCTTATGATGTCTCAAAATTAAAGGAACATCTTAACATGGGCAAATTGCAAGTTAACCCCTCAACTTGGGTAATTTGCACTTTAGTCCATTATTAACAAAACAATGTTTCAACATTATGCAAGAAGGACTGAAATTGAAATATAAGTTCCTCAAAAGCCTTAATTACATTTCTTAGGATAAACACAAGCATTTAATCACTTATTTAAGAAAAACACCTAGGGTTAGTACATAACCCAGGTCAGGGATGTTACAAGTTATGCCTGTTATATATAATCTTCCTCCCTAGTTGTGTATGAAAAATAATAATGTTATGATGTCGTTGTTGATTTCAGGCTCTAAACACCCTGGAAATGATATCGATGTTTATCTTGAACCTTTGATTGATGACTTAAAGAAACTCTTGGGTGAATGTGTGATGAACTATGATGCTTCATGAAGAGAGATATTTTGTTTGCATGCTATGTTGTTTTGCACTGTTAATGACTTTCCAGCATATGGGAATTTGTCTGGATGTAGTGTTAAAGGATCTAAAGCGTGTCCTATAGGTGAAGATAACAATGATTCAATACAACTAAAATATGGTGGCAAGACTGTATATCTTGGTCATCGAAGGTTTCTTCCAAAATTCCATCTATATCGTAGGTTGCACAAAGCGTTCAATGGGTGGAATGAGGAACAAAATGCACCTAAACCTATACTAGGGGAGGTTGTTTATGAAAAAGTAAAATATTTTGTCAATGAATTTGGTAAGAGATCAAAATGTACCATGGCCACACGGAGTGATAAATCTTTATTCAAGAAGAAGTCAATATTTTGGGATCTTCCTTATTGGAGTTCTTTGGCAGTCAGGCATTGTATCGATGTCATGCATGTTGAGAAAAATGGTTGTGATAGTGTCATTGGTACTCTGTTGAATATACCAGGTAAGACTAAAGATGGGATAAAATCCAGAATGGACCTACGTAAAATGGGAATAAGGAAAAAATTAACAGAATTAGTTACTAGTTATCGGAGAACATACTTACCTCCTGCTTGTTGCATGTTGTCTATAAAGGAGAAGAAAGCTTTTTGATATTGCTTGGTAAATGTTAAGGTGTCACAGGGTTACTCATCCAACATCCGTAGATTGGTATCAATGAAAGATATGAAGTTGATAGGTCTTAAATCTCATGATTGTCCACTACAAAAAAATAGGTTTTTAGTGAAGGTTATTTGTGAAGGACCAAAACCCTTCAAAAATATTGAGTTTTTGTGAAGGACCGTCCTACACAAATGAACTAATTTCCTTCAGCCGAATTTTTTATACAAAAGACAATTAGTGAAGGTCTAAAATTCTACTAGAATCCAAAAATTCCGTCACCGGGTTCCAACCAAAAATTCCCGCCCCACTAATTAGTAATTAGAAGTTTAGATTAGTGGAAATCGTTCCTCGCCTAGCGCCCCCACCCCCACATTTCTTGTTTGATCATCTTCTTAGGGACGACGACAGCCTTCGCCCCCGACGGTGCCCCAACGGAAGAGCAGTTGCCGACTGCCTGCAAGAGCACCCCCCTCCTCCAGCAGAAGCAGCGGCCACCGGTGTGGAGATTTTGTCTGAAAGTAGTGGTGGTCGTGGTGAGCTCGCCCTGCTTCGACCTTGAGGTAGGCCTACTCGTCTCTACAAATAAAGCTTCATTTCTAGACCGTTAGGTCCCCTTTGTATTAAACTTTCACGAGTACATTTGGGCCTAGTTTGGGTGCTGCCATCACAAATCCCAGCAGTCGTCTATAGACATTTGATGCTTGCCACTGGAACCAAAGGATGCCAGCTGTGCAAAGTAGTGTTGTGCGCCTCGTGCGTACCTGCAACCCAAGCAAAATGGCACGGAAGATGGCAGTTGAGAAGCACCCCATTTCTGACGGGATTTAAAATCCATTAAGGGGTCGTCTGGATAGAGACATTGCAAATGCAGTAGTTATATATGTAAGATAACTACTGACCGCAGCACTGTGCGGCTGCTAATACTGTAAATAGCCTACTGGTAACAACCAGTAACCTTTCAAATTGTATACAACCGGAGCAGAGGCGTATGTTGTGAATTCCGCCGGACATGGTAGGATTCTAAATGCAACAAATGTGTGCAGGTAACTACCGGATTAAAAGCAGTGTGGTTTTTATTCGACATATCTAGATGCCTTTTTATATATAGATTACCGGCATTCTCAATGCTCTGCCCCGAACAGCCCCTAAAGCTCTATATTAGGTCCCGTTTGGCCGCTGTTATCGTAATTACTGGTATTTATGTGTAAATTGAGACGTAGTTCGGCAGCGATACATTATCTATTGTATTTAATTCGGTATTCATCTTCGTTAAATGGCGAGATTCAGAATCCCATCGTGTTTCGCGGGACTGAACACTACGGCGAAGTCAGCCCCGTCGTCATCTTTTGTGTGCCGTCGTCAGCTTGTTTGCATACTTGTCTTCAGCCTGCTCTGCAACATGGCTCCCAGTTCTGATGCTCTTAAACTCAAATATCGTATACGTATAAAACTACCTGTATTTTATATGTCAGTGGCCGAACGGCCCCTTAAAGACTATCTTACGGTAATCATAAGTACGGAATACATAGGTCCTAAGTATCATTTATTACATCAACTACTAGTAGTCCAGATGATCCCGTCCAAACTAGGCCATGTATTCCTAAGTATTAGGAGTTTAAGTGCAACAAAGTGGAATGCCGCTGTTCGGAAATTCCCTGTTTGGGCTGAGTCAACTTGCTTCCAATACAGAAATGTGGACTACTCGCTTGCCAAGTCGTGCAGGCGTTCTCCTAAGACCCTGCGACGGCTATGGAGAAGCCTGCTCGAACGAGCCTGCTCATAGGGAATTTGGGGGAGGTCAGGAGGAGGTCTGAAGATCAACAATGTCACAGTTCGTAGGTTGTGCAGATAGAAGCAACGACTTCTGTTGTTGGCAATAGATCCATAGGCTGAGAGGATATAAAGGGTAGAGGAGGGAGAGATAGAGGTAGAGGATGAATAGGAGACCACACAACACGGAGAGATGGCGGAGGTAGGAGGCAGCCGTTCAAGGAGAGAGGAAGGACGAGTTGGGGACGGGTCCTGAGAAGCACACCTTCCGTATTCTGTGGACATTCCTAATCCCACTGATCCTGGTGTGATTCAGAACGCAACATTTAATCATGGGAGAATACAAGTCTGAAACTACCGGTAATCATCGACCACGTCTTTAAATATCCAAACGATACCTTTACAATTACTAGCACTTCGAATACTACATCTAATTTCAATCCCACTGTGAATTGCAGAACCCAAACAACCCCTTAGGGGCCGTTCGGATGACAACATCTTAAATACCGCTATATCAAATAGTAGCATGGCGGTTTAAATGTCTAGCTGCGGGCTCGCCTGACAAAAGAACACGGCTGTCCGGTCATCCGCGCCCAGCAGCATCGGTAGTCTAAATCCCACCTATTTTGGTGGGACTTGAAAAGGACGCAACCTTTTCCAGCTCAGGGGAAAGTCGTTCTCATTTAACACGGCAGCTAACAACGATCGATTAAAATTGCCAGTCTAAAATACCATTGCATGTTTAAGTTTAGCGGGATTGTAAAAGTATCTACCCAAACTAGGCCTTATAATCCCAAGACTAATGTTATTGTATAGTTGAGTAAATGAAGGACATACAGACCACCAGAAATTTTATATAGAATATGAATGAGCACGGGTCGTTACAATACCGGAGGCTGAAAAGGCGCATATTGGTGAGTAAATTAGTCTTCGTTGGGTTGCGATAGTTATTTGATGAACTACGTAGGACTGTTTGATTCTCTACCATATCAAGAGCAAATAGAAGACACTACAGAGATATTAATAGAGTTCTAGCTGCCGGCAATGCCTTCTTCTTGGAAAATATCTCTATAATGATCAGAATAAACCAATCTACAAAAGTCACATACCACCACCTAAATATAGAGAATTATTTCGCCATCATTGCAGGCCAAATGAATGGTACAACAATAATTGTTTGTTCTCTAATCAGTCTTTCACTTGTATGTTACCCCACTACAGTCCGACGAAAAGTTAAAAATCCAACGTTCTAATTAGAGTGTGCAAATTGTAATTTTTAGATAAAGTCTAATTAGAGGTATGCAGATTGCAATCTTCAGCAAAATGCAATATCGATTTTTTTATAAATTATAAAACATGATATAATCAATATTTTAAGATACATTTGATAATAATATTTTGCTAATAAAACCAAGAGGGTGCAATCGTGATTAGTTAACTAATAAATAAATATGTCCAATATGCTAATATTCAGTCGTTCTTCTTCTAAAACTTAGCTCCCCCTACGGTGATTTACTGGATCCGCCACTGGTCCCTACAGTGGCAGAGCCACATACATGCCACCTGAGGCACGGGCCTCACCCAAGTTTTGACTAAAAGTTTATGCATTGTTTATGAAAGGACAATGAACGATGGTTCAACAGTCCCGCATATCACGGATATCTGCTCCGTGAATATCCTTGAGGTATGAATGGATTCAGTTCAGTACAAAGATAACGATGGTACCTATCTTCTATTAAAACCAAATGTTCATGTTCATGAGGTCGTTACGTACTGTATGTGATTATTCTCACTCCTCTGTACACCCTAAATTCATTAGTATATAAGAAAATTGATTGTAGGTCTGGTTGTTTACAATCTACACATTGTTTCCTAATATTGTTCTTTTTCAACAGACCATTGAGTATTACGATATTATGATCTTTTATTTCTGATGCAACATGTTTTTAATCTTATATAGACTTTTGGTGCTCTATGCCCTTATTCGTATGATGTTCTTGCGCCTTAGAGCTTTGGATTGTTTCCGTTTTGGATTGCTATTTGCTAGGTCTACTCTGCTGGATTATTCTTGTCGAGGTTAGTTGGCTCCCCTAGAACATCGTCGACAAAGATTTGTCTAGACTCAGGTAGCTTCTCCTATGACATGCTTATTCCTATTATAAACAAATAAGAGTGACAACAAAGACAGCCTCTATTATTTCTGCACTTTCTTAATAACAATGAGTGTCGTCTACCACGTCTCCTTCGTTGACTTTCAGGTCTTGGTCCAGTTCATTGATGCCAAAGTGAGCTTTCATCACCATCATTTCTTAGGATATAATAAGATACAAGTATAGCTTCTAGACTGAGGCAGAATCATATTATGATAAAATGAGAGGTTATGCCTCTAGATTGAGGCAGAATCATATTATGATAAAATGGTTAGTGAGGAACCTGAAAGCCAACCATTACCAAAGGAAAGATCGTCATTGGTAAATCCAATAGTCAATAGCATTTGGCTCAAAATTAAAGTGAGAATATCTTAGAAGGTGTGCAAGTGACGAACATAGATTAAAGAAAAACCATTTCATATTAGTGATACAAACATTTTTAATCATAAGAAAAGTGGGTTTCGTTACCGATGAAAGACTCTATCCTAGAACACACGATCTTAGGAATTCACAAGAAATTATTTGCACACCCTCGCCTTAGTCTAAACTAAACAAACCAACCCTCAGTCAAAGTATGTTGACCTTGGGCTTGCATAGTATATTAACAAAATAGATATCACATTTGATTTTATACTAATGAAAAAGAATAAACAATAAAAAAACTTATAATCTCATTATGAGAACCCAAATGAAATCTAACGATCAACCAAGGAGGCGCGAACACCTTTAAAGACACAGACACTGACATAGATACAGACACAGATACAGACACGGGACACGGAAAAATTCTGAAATGTAGGACACATACACGACATTGAGTGAGGGGAAAATATTTTTAATATATACATATATGTGGGTGCATGATGTATGAACTGAAACTTATTTTAGCATTTGTCCAGATTAATGTATTCATAGATGTATATTCTTATATGCATATAGATGTGTGTCTTTGTGTGTGTAGTAGAGTATAAACAATGTGAAGTAGAAAACTAAACATGTGCATTGTAAATATAGTATACCACATAATATAGATATGATTTAAATTCACTCATTTAACTGACTAATTAGACTATAATTTGACTCATATATCTGATTCTGCTTAGACTTTATTTTTTTCAACAAATTTGTTTGTAATTGTCATCAGATTTCAGCTCTATGTTACATTTTCTCAATAATAAGTCATAAACAGTAGCTGCATATTCAACATTTACACAAGAAAATAGGTTATTACAGTAGTAGTTACTGTAGTGATGTGTCCAGGAAGTGTCCAGCTGTGTGCAGGGGGTTGAAAAGACAAAAATGAACTGGACACGTCCCATCTGTGTCCAAAACGTTTTATGCCATGTCCGGTAAGTGTCCGTGTCTAAAATGTGTCCGAAACGGACATGGGGCCTGTCTAGAAGTGTTTGTTCTTCCTAGATGTCAACTAATGGACGAACTGACGATGATAATCTATGAATCAATATTACTACAATCTAAACTTACATCTTTTATTTTTTTATTGTTCAGTTTTATTTTTTAGTTGTAATGGCGTTAACTTCTTGTGTACTTGTATGTAGATGGATTTCTTGTAGGATAGAAATTGGATGTATATTGGCAATAGGATGCAAAGTGAAGTATTCCAGTCTGGTTTACAAAAATTCATTAAATTTGCACGTACCCATCAAATACCACCAAGAATGGGAAAATTAATTTGCCCTTGTAAAACATGCTCGAATAGATACATTAAATCATAGGATGATGTATTCTTGCATGTTTTACAAAAAGGATTTGTCTCTAGCTATGATGTCTGGACATATCATGGGGAGATGATCGGGAGGAATACAACAAGTGCAACGTCTGCTAGACCTACATCTGGAAGTATGCATCAAATTCTGGGAGATATATTTGGAATGGCTGATACAAGTCATGCCAGTGACTTTGAAGTCAAGGAGGAGCCTGCAAATCTTAATGCCCAACACTTTTTCAAGCTTCTCAAAGAAGCCGATCAGCCATTGTATAAAGGTTGTAAAACCCACTCCAAGTTGTCCTTTCTGGTGCCACTGTTATATCTGAAAAAGGAGTCTGGATGGTCAAATAATTCTTTTACAAAGTTGCTGAAGTTGATAATCTCAGCCTTCCCAGAAGAAGGTAGTCTATTTTCTGAGACTTATTATGAAGCAAATAAAGTTGTAAAAGACCTTGGTCTTAAAAAAAGTTAAAATTGATGCTTGTCGAAATGACTGCATGCTATTTCGTAAAGGTTCATCAAAGAAAGACAGATGTGATACTTGTGGTGAGCCTAGATGGAATGAAAAGATATATAAAACAAAAAACAAGAAGGTAGATGAAAAGGTGATGTATCACTTTCCTATTATCCCTCGTCTGGAGAGACTTTACATGTGCCCTTCTATTGCAAAATATGATGTGGCCATTTAAAGAAAAAGGAAATGATGGTCGTATTCATCATCCCTTTGACACGAAAGAATGGGTCTCAATAGACAGAGAATTTCCAGACTTTGCTGCTGAGCCATGAAATGTCAGACTTGCTCTAGCTACAGATGGATTCAATCCATTTGGACTTATGAGTGCTTCACACAGCACATGGCCTTTACTATTAACCCCTCTCAATCTCCCGCCTTGGCTCCTTCTAAAGGAGCCATACATAATGATGTCTCTGTTGATCCCAGGTCCTCATATGGTTGGGAATGATATTGATATTAACTTAGAGCCACTAATTGACGAGCTTCAAAAACTTTGGGGTCATGGAGTTAAAGTATGTGATGCTTATAGCAAGAAGAACTTCACTATGCGGGCAATGATCTTATGGACCATAAATGATTTTCCGGCTTATGGTGACCTTTCTGGTTGGAGCACCAAAGGGAAAAAAGATTTAGGTTTCCCATCTTGTAATGTAGACACCTTATCTAAGTGGCTTCTATTTGGCAAGAAACAATGTTATGATTTCCATCGACGTTTCTTGAAAAATAATCATATTTATAGGCGTGATAAAAAAAGTTTCAATGGAGAACAAGATTTTCGTCAACCGCCTAGGCGCTGGTCAGGTGATGATATACTACAACAATTTTAGGGTTGCACGAACATCACGTTCGGAAAAAATAATAAACACAATATACCTACAAATGGACATCAACAATTGCCGCCTGGATGGAATAAGATAAGCATTTTTTTCCGACTCCCGTATTGGAAACATCTGTTGCTGAGACATAATCTGGATGTAATGCACATAGAAAAAAAATGTTTGTGATAACATCTTGAACACTTTGTTGGACGACTCAAAGAAAAGTAAGTACAACTTACAAGCTCGTCAAGATCTAAAACAATGGGGTATCCGAAAGGATTTATGGCCTGTCGATTCAGGGAGCCATTATTACTTACCTCCAGCATCTTTCACAATGAGCAGTACGGAGAAAGAGAAGTTTCTATATGTTTTACAAACATTGAAGGTTCCTGATGGATATTCTTCTAACATATATAGGTGTGTCAACATAAGAGAGAAAAAATTGTTGGCATTGAAGAGCCATGATTGTCATGTTTTAATGCAACAACTTCTTCCTGTTGCCTTGCGGAATTGCATGGGCATAGATGTTTATAAACCTATTGCAAGCCTATGTTCATTTTTCAATAAACTTTGCTCAGATGCTATTGATGTAGAAGAATTTAAGAAGCTTGAAGAAGACATTGCTATCACACTATGCCAGTTAGAGAGAGTTTTTCCTCCATCATTCTTTGCAATTATGATGCACTTTCCTATCCATTTAGCTTATGAAGCAAGGGTTGCCGGTTCTGTACGGTATAGGTGGATGTACCCCATTGAGAGGTACTTGAAGAAACTCAAGAATTATGTCAGAAATAAAGCTCAGCCTACCGGTTCTATTTCTAGAGGCTATTTGGCAGAAGAATGTTTGACATTTTGTGCTAGATATCTACCCGATTTTGATACAAAATTCACTCATACTCCTCGTAATGTTGATGACTCTCCTATTAGAGTGGGAGTACCAAAACACTTTGATGTGCAGACTTTGGAACAAGCCCATCGAAATGTACTATTCAATGCTGACATGTTCGATGATTACAGAAGGTAATCAAACTTTTTTCTCAATGCTAAATAGTTTCTAGTATATACTAACCACAACTTTTGAAATTTTTTAATAACTAGTGAACACATGATAAAGCTTCAAGAGGCTGAACCAAATATCACACTACGTGCTTTAGAAAAAAAACGCGCAGCACAGTTTTCTAGGTGGTTGAGAGAGCATGTAAGTAATTTATAAAGCTACTGAAAATAAATTTTGAAAGAGTGTTTTGTCCCTTATTATTTTTATGTTGATAAATTAGGTAATGCGTATGCGAATGGATAATCCAAAGAATGTTAGTGGGGAGTTGAGATGGATATCCCAGGGTCCTTCTATAGATGGAATGTCATATGAAGGCTATTCAGTAAATGGATACCGGTTCCGCTCAAAACATGTTGAAAGTACTTCTACTACTCAGAATAGTGGGGTGTACTTGGTGGCAGATACATCTATCTATGCAAGTGGAAGGGATAAAAATCTTGTTACGGCTACAATTACATATTATGGGCAATTGGAGGAGGTCATTGAGCTATGTTATGGTCCAGACATAAAAATACCATTGTTTCGGTGTGCTTGGTTTGATGAAAGTTCTTCTAACGGTTTGCGCATTGAAAAATATGGTTTCACACAACTCAATTTCTCAAGAAGACGCAATCAAGATGAGCCATTCACTCTTGCATCACAAGCAATGCAATGCTTTAATGTCAAAGATCCTGATGATGATAATTGGTTCACTGCTTTGAAACTTCCACCTCGAAATTATTCTGAAGTACCTACCATTGAGGATTATCTAAGTGGGACACAAGTTCATAGTGTTAACAACCACACAATTGATGATATCTCCTGGTCGAGGAATGATATCCATGGATCATTTGTTGCTAGGGAGTCTGAGGAATAAAGTTGTTTTAATTAGTCGTTGCAAACCTTAGTGAATGATCGTGCTTGCAATATTTTTGTTTGTGGATTATTATGTGCTGGTGCAAGGATATTGCCTTCTCATTTGTTCCTTTTTGAATCTTATGTAGGATGAGGAACATTTTGTGTTGATGTAATATTTTTCTTTGTGGATTGTTATGTATTGGTGCAAAGATATTGCCTTGTCATCTGCCCCTTTTTCTTTGTGGATTATTATGTGCTTACAATATTGTACATTTATTTTATAAATTGTTGGACTAACCTCTTATGCATTTCTACAATTGTTATGTTTTCATCTTATGTAGGATGAGGAACACAAGGTCAACTATGAGAGCTTCTACAACTCCACCACAACCCACTGCTACTTCATCTACAGTCTCCTCTCCTTCAACTGAAGTAGGATATGAGCATGAGGAACTTGAGGATGAACGTGACCACCATAGATATGGCAGGGGCCCTGCAAGTGAGGTCAATCTAATTCCAAAACCAGGAGAGAAACAACACAAGGTGGAGTGGAATGCAACAGGTAATGCAGTTGGAAAGAATAGTATAAAGTTGAATAGTTATTGTGGCATATTAGCTAGAAAATCACAAATATGGAGTTTAGATCTACAATGGTGAGAGCAACCACAACTAGCATTTGAAGATAGAAAATCATGCATTGAGGTAATCAAGTAACTACAAAATTTCTTTTATTCTATATTTAGTGTATATTTTAATATTTTTTTTATTGTTTCTTAACATCTCCACATATGTTGTTAGAAATTCTTTGATTTGGGAGATCATCCAAATGCATGGAACTATGTAGACGCTCACATTCACAAAGCTTTACAAAGTTGGAAGTCACGCGTTAAGAAAGATTACTATCTAAAGTATAAGGATGACCCAGATTTGATGAGAAAAAAGGTTGAGCAGAATGCATCATTAGATATTCGTCAGTTTGACAATCTTGTGAAACAATGGTCTTCTGAGAAGTCTGAGGTAATATCAAATTAATATGTAATCATTTATCTTTAATTTATAGTGTTAAGTAAGTATTTTTTTTATATAGAAAATTGCTGCCACAAATAAGGTTAACAGGTCAAAAAAACAAATGCATCATACTACAGGATCCAAACCATGGAGTTGTTATAGGGAGGAAATGGTATCACCTTTCACTTTGTATTTATTTCCAATGAGTTCTAAATAATAAATTGTCTAGTTAGCAATAATAATTCTATTATTTGATTTATGAAAGAAAACTGCAGAAGGGGAGCCTACTCAAAAAGATTTTTTGAAGAAAGTATATGAGAACAACCCGTTGGTGGTAATTTATTCAATATTTTAAATCAATAGTATATGAAATTTTCAAATAAAACTTTTCTAGTTTGTACCTTGACTTTGTTCAAAATATGACAGGATGAGATAACTGATATTGTTGAAAATGAAGTTACAAATGGTGAAGTAACTGATCCAATACAAATTGATGAGGTGACATGTCGTGCTTTTTTGCGTGTAGTCAACCCTATCAAAAAAATAGGGTTCATGGTATTGGACTCGGACATGCCTCAGAAGGGAATACTGGGAAAGCTGCCAAAATTTGGTATGAAATGTTATTGTGAGAAAGTATTGCAAAAGATGTAAGTAATTTAACAAATTTGTAAGTATCATATGATACTGTAATTATTGTCTTCTAAAAATATATTTCATTGTAGGATAAATTAAAAGAGGCTACTCAAGAAATGAAAAATATGCAAAAATCTTGGTCCCAATTTATAACATGGGTGCAGCAAAATCAGGTTATTTGATGGCAACAATCGAGTATTAGATTAAACTTATTGATATAATATTACAACATAAATATAATTTGTTTTATTCTCTTCTATGTTTTGAATAGGCCGAATCAGCTAGAAGTACACAATTTAGACCGGCGAGTGTGTTTCCAAATCCACCCCCTTCTGTAGTATTTCATACTAGTGTTGGTGCAACATCGTCAAATTTTGAAACACAGGTACATATTTACATAATTTTAGAATTTTTAAATGTTTGTAAATAAAATAAGTTGAAAATGAAAATCTTGTTTTAAAGGCTCAAATGTTTCCAAACGGGACTTCTCCCGATGTGTTTTCTACTCAAGCTACCACAAATAGTATGAACGGGCCATTGTTTACATTTCAATCACATGTATAATATTACATACATTGTTTATAATGACTTATCTGAAAGAAACTCCATCTCATGCTATCAATTTTTTTTTGAAGCCACAATTTTTTCCAAATGGACCTCCTACTGTTGTGTTTCCGGCTCAAAGTGGTACAAGTAGATCCCAGGTATAAATAAAAAATATATTACTGATATTTGCCTATTCATGTTCAACTTCATTGAAAATTTAATTTCTTTGCAAGCATTAATATTTCTCAAATGGTGTTCCTGTTGGTACGTTTCCCACTCATGGTGGTACAAGTGCATCACATGTATATATATAAATGTATTATCAAATGTGTGGTTATTTCATGTTCATCTTAAATTGAAAATTTAAATTCTTTGTCAGCCTCAATATTTTCCAACTTCAACTCCTACTGGTGTGTTTCCTGCTCATGGTGGTACAAGTGGAGAAAATCATGCAAGGGATACTGCAACGGAAGACATTCATAATGCTTGAAGAATTTTCAACAATTTATAATAGAGTTTTCAAGTGTTGTGAAACTTCACAATTCCTTGGTTATAGATAGTATTTAGAAAATGTGTATGAATTTTATTTACATTGTCTTTGTTTTTTATTATCCATGGAGAAAATTACATTTGGTCCATATGTCAACTCATTATTGATAAAGTTTAAAGTTAATTGACTTGGGAGTAGTTGGACAGTCCATATGAGACTTATGAGGTATATATATTGATAAATTTTAAATTTAATTGACTCGGGAGTAGTTGGACAAATGTGAGTTTAAAAGAATCTACAACAGGCACAATCCTCTCTTTAGAATCTTAACTTTCATTTTGTTCAATATTCTCTAACTACTCCAATAATATTTCCATGGGTACACATATAGACAGTCTTGTTATTTGACAGGAAATCTGATCTTGACCTTTTTGTGAGGACATGAGTGCTTAGACCTAGCTAATTGTAAACCAATGCTTTTGGCGAAAGGATGCATCACATTTGGCAATCTTCACTTTGTTGATGCATTATGGCTTATGATGTAATATATTGTCTATCCACTTCTGGATGTTGATTTTCCGTGGTGCAGATCTAGTCATTTGGAAAACTGACATGCAATTTATAATTTGCTCGATCCAACATTGAAGTTGGGTATCATGTCATGCCCTTGCCTGCATCAGTTATAATGGTATGATCTATTCTTTCTAAGTTGAAAATATGAGTGCAGAATCTTACGACAAGTGTGGCAATCCAGTAGCCCTCCATATTGCCATCACCTCTTCTTTTTCACAAAGCACATCAAAGTAAGATGATTCATATGCCTGTGCTCATCGATGATCAAATTGTTGATGTATTTACCAAGACTATCTACTTTTTTTATCATGTGAATCAAGTTGGCATATGCTCCAGCTTGGGAGTTGGGGTTGGGGGGTGGGTCAATATTCATTTTTTCAACTTAGAAAGAATAGATCACAATTAGTAGCTAGCAGTTTTTCTTTAAAGATAATCCTGAAGCTTGAATTGAACTAGTATTATTTGTTTTTGTGACTAACTCTGTCGAACATATTACCTTGTCGGCTTGCTCCCATGCCCTGTCACACATAAAAATAGTGATTTCTACCTACTGTGCAAACTTTTGTTGTCTTATAATCTCAATCCTATTTATAATCTTTCAGATTCTATTTTCTTGTACACTTTTGGTGTTGCTGTGTTGCATATGCTAGATATCAACCTCTATAAAGTACGAATAAGTTAGAGTCAATATCAGAAAGGGAATTTGATTGTTCATGGTGGATGTATGCATGTGATCAATGAGGTAGGTAGAGGTGAGAATGAGCTTGACCAGTATTGAATGGAAGAGTAGTGGCGTCCAGTATAACAACTACATAATTTCTAGAGGAGAGGATTGAAAGTATTTAAATACTTCATCAATGTCTGGCTGGGGATCACTCCCAACAATCTGATCCACTACACCAGAGACGCTATCAGGATGTCTAGCCAAAAGTAAACAAGCTGAATTTCCTAAAATTCCATTTTTGGGTTCTGTACGATAGTGAGAGAATGATGCTTCTCAAGGTCTTCATAAAAGCTATTGAAAATGACATATTGATCGTTGATACCGGTGCCAGGAAAAAGCTAAAGTATGGTTAGTTTCTTGTATATGTCATAAAAATTCTCCAGACTCTATTTATGGTTGACCCTACCTTGATATACTAATTACATTTTACTATCAAAATAATTAAGTTACAGTCATCACATAATTCTCTACCATGTTGTTTGCCTATGAACTCTGACCATAATTAATTTCCCTTAAAATAATTATGAAGAGGAACATAGATGAAAAAGAGATATATGATAGTCCAACATTTTTTGTTTAATATGCTATCAAAATTATTTTCTTAATGTAAAACATGCTGGGTTTATCTCAAACTTATTTGTGGAAGAAATTTCTCTAATATCTCTACTTAGATCATGAAGAATCAGGTTAGTGAGCTGATATTGCAGTATACGTTTAGTGTTCTACTCTATCTATTTTCTGTATTCCATGAACAGTGGGCTGCAGCCACTACCAATATTTTATCACATCCTATTCTTGTAGTTATGATATTTGTTGATGCAGTAATTCTCTTGGGGTTAAATGACACGGAAGATGTCTATTAGCTACTATCAGAGGTGGAGATTGTGGGGATTATACCTAAAATCCCTTCTCAAAATTGCATAGGACTCCTACCTAGTTTCCTTTTATTAGAGATATGAAGAGTTCAACTAGGTGTTGACTAGGAGTACCTTTTGGTCAAGTAATGGAACTTAGGTATATGTAGATAGGGACTAGAGCGTTATCTGTTGGTGCAATTTGATGCGCCCTTGGGCAGAGCTGGCTGGAGAGTACAAGAAAGATATGGTGTGGTTAAAGAACTTGTAACACAAACACTTGGGCTATTGATGCTAGACTGTGTGCAAATATGAGATTTTTTTGTACCTCCCTCAAAAATATATTGATATCTTGCCAGTTTGACCTGTGATTCTCTTCATATGGAGATAGATTTCTAGATAGAATTTGATTTCCTTCTTTGATGTGTTTGCTCTAGTTGTCATTGTTTATTTTGCACTTTCTTATTAACTATTCCATAAATTTATGTGTGTGGACGGATATGCCGCTGATCTATTTTCCACACTGCACAGGCATATGTTGCCTCTGCACAATATGTAGCCAATGACTGCATGTGTAGGCTATGTGGCTGTACACAGGGCATATGTGGTTGTATTTCAGCTAGAATGTGTTGTATGTAATTTGTTGTAGTATCGATATTGGTGTGTAATCATATATTGGACTAATCAATTATGTAGAATCAATAGTAAATTGTTAAATGTTTTTAAATATTTATGTCGTGTCTGATAACTCTGGTCTAGTGCTTGTTGGTTTTAATTCTACAATCCCATGATCTGAAGGATCCCTGCATTCGCTACCAATGTACATCTGATTAGTATCAATTTTTTGTTTTTGACATGCTTCTGAAATGAATTCGTTTGCTAGGGAAGGATGCGGACGTCTTAGATACACTTGGAAGAAGCATGACAAGTCTGAATCCTGACAGTGGGTTTAAATATGGAGCAACCTTTCGGGGAAACAAAGTTTCCATATTGGCATTTGAAGTTGCCAATACAATTGCTAAACGTGCTAGTCTGATGCATTCACTTTTAGAGGAAAACATCTAGTTTTTGAAAAAGGAGATACTAGTGTCAGAAGGAATTCAACGTTTGGTATCTGCAAAAAATGAAGAGTTGTTGCGCATTGCAGTTGATGATAAAAGGTCTATAGACATGCATGGACGAGAATTTGCAATTTATATCTTTCTCATAATTTAAATAGCGAAGCCTGTTATGAATATTTGGTATCACCTGCATTTAAATATCTTGACATCAACTGATCTACAGTTACCAATACTCAATATGGATTAATTTTGGTGAAAAGTCAGGCTAGATTCTAATACTACCCCGCAAGAGAATCTTAAAGAGGACGCAGAAGCGACAATCAGAAGCATTGTAAAGTAAATTGACACTTACAAATGTTATTTAAGTGTTTATTGAATTTCTTGAGCTTGTTAAGGTGGCAACATGCCTTGCTGCCTTTTCCTAAAATTAGGACTTATAAACATATACCATTTGGATTTTCCAGATTCTAAATTATCTGGTGTGTCTCTTATACATGTTGGGCAGCAGGGGGGTCACCCCTTACTGTTGTTCCAAAAAAATATACCTGCACAGTTCATTGTATCTAGTTATTGTTGTTATCATATCAGTAATGCCATTTGGGTAAATACTATTGTTCGATGTTCACTTGTTATGGGAATTTGTCTATGATGGGTTTAAAATCTGTAGTATGATCTTTACATTGCAATGAAAGTCTTAATGAGGATGGCCTGATCCCAACCGCTTTCTCCATCTCCCCTCTCGAGGTTCTCACACTCCATGTGGAAGGGCGGGGGATGGTTCTTGATCTATATGCCCGGGGATCTCTGCTATCACCAGGTCGATGACTGATCCAGATCAAAGTGATAAAATTCAAAGGAACTCGGAGGCGCCTCTAGGATGCCCCAAGCCATTTCCCTGTGCTTCGCGGGAAAATGGAAATGCTATTCAAGAGTTTCCTGATTCTAAGCTTCTTGCACCACATAAGTAGATTTTCATCGTATGGCTGCATTGTCTTGTTTGCTACTTGTGTCTGCCATGTCATGCATGTAGACTGCCTATCCATGTCTCATCCTCGTGTAACTTGTGTGCCAGTTCTCTGATTTTTTTTGCTTGTCATTGTGTTAGCAGTACCTGGACTTCATATATTTATGGCCCGCATTTTGTGGATCTTGTTTTTATTTGTTTATATACCAATGCTATCTGAACTTTGGCTGTGTAACATCACACTCTAGACTTAACCTGCCTATGTGGCAACACTGGCTGACCTAGAACACTGTTAGTGAGTGGAATAGATCTACTTAGCTTCCCATTGTCGTTGTTATTCATGCTACTGTTGTTATTAGAAATGAAGATTCACATATTTTACAAAAATTTTTTGAAAGAAGTTGCCTTTTATTGTTATGCTATTAATTGATAGCAAAAGGGGAAATGCCACAAAGCCATAGCCAGTTCTTACTTTGAGAACCTGACAAATTTGTGTACTGGATTTGAATCTGTTTATAAAGATTGTTTTTGTAATTGGTTTTACTTTGAAAACTTGTAGTTCCACAAGTATGCTTTGACCACATTAAGGTTGAAAAGTGCATTTGTTTGTTTCTGTTTGTTGTCAAAAGATCAGCAAAACATGTGCCCAAAACCATTTAAGTATTAGTTCCTAATATATCTTTCATTCTAGGAGCTGGAGAATCAGGAAAATCCACAATATTTAAGCAGGTTAGTTGCAGCTTCTTTCTTCAGTGTTGGTTTTCTATCATCCAATCTCATCTATATGATTTTATCAATCGTGATTGCTCATTCTGTTACTAGAATAGAAAGGTTGTGATATGTCTTACTCTGTTATGAATTAATAGTTCTTACACTTTTTGGTAGATAAAGCTTCTTTTTCAGACTGGCTTTGACGAGACAGAGCTTCGGACTTATAAATCAGTTATCCATGCTAATGTGTTCCAGACAATCAAAGTATGCAATTTTCAAAAGGGTGTGTTTTTATTTTTGGTTGAAAGTATATGCTATAGTGCATGCGTACTAGAAATAAAATTTTGCTCATAGTTGGTTGTAGCTTTGATGTGTATGTTAACAGATCTTATTATTGCGTGGACAGATATTGTATGACGGTGCTAAAGAATTAGCACAAAATGAAGCAAGCTCTTCAAAGTATACTGCGTCCAGCGAGAATAAGGTTTATTCAAAGTCTTTGTACTTGGTTGTTTATTACTATGTAGTGAAAAAAAATCAGGAAAGATGTACTTTTTTTCTCCTTCCGTCATTTTCCTAAGCTATGTTTGGTGCTGGTCAATTAAATCCTAATTACTATAGCAATTAGAATCTTCGGACTCAGAGACTTATCCTAGTTCTATTTTTGACCCATAGCCTACCTACTATTTATGCATATAGTTGGTCAGGACTTGTCTGCTTCAGGCAAAAGCTAGCCCAGGTGCTAGTCAGGGCACTCTGACTTGATCTAAAATTTCTGGTCTTGAAGGAGTTCTGATTAGGATAATTTCTTTATCAGGTTATTGGAGAAAACTTATTAGAAATAGGAGGTGGATTGGAATACCCCCACCTATCCAAGGAACTTGCTCGAGACATAGGGACTCTGTGGAAAGATGATGCAATTCAGGTCTTTCTCTTATATTTATGGGTTTACTTTTATATTTTACTTCTATATGTAGTGATGCAACCTGTGGCCATGATCAAGTCATTTATATAACTTAAATTGACTAGATTGCTTTATTGATCTGTATTATATATCAGGAAACTTATTCGTGTGGAAATATGCTCCAAGTGCCTAACTGTACTGAGTACTTTATGGACAATTTACAACGCCTTTCCCATGATGATTATGTACCTACAAAGGTAACTTACTGGTAACCTATGTTCTTTCTTTCACTTATGACAATCTACTCAAATTTCCCATATGTTTTCTTTGTAGGTTGTTGTGAATTAATAGTTCTTACACTTTTTGGTAGATAAAGCTTCTTTTTCAGACTGGCTTTGACGAGACAGAGCTTCGGACTTATAAATCAGTTATCCATGCTAATGTGTTCCAGACAATCAAAGTATGCAATTTTCAAAAGGGTGTGTTTTTATTTTTGGTTGAAAGTATGCTATAGTGCATGCGTCCTGGAAATAAAATTTTGCTCATAGTTGGTTGTAGCTATGATGTGTATGTTAACAAATCTTATTATTGTGTTTGAAATCTTATAAGTTGATGACCTTTATAGTTCTTCTTTGTTACTAACACCAGTAAATATGTCTTTCTGTAGATATGTTGAAGGACGAATGGGTTCGGTATCATCATCCATAAGCAATGTAGCTGAAGAGGAAGGTGCTCATATTTAAACAAATGTTGAGGTGTAGTTATCATCTTTTGATACTTTACTTAATATCACGATGAAGCTAAATTCCCTTACCGCACACTTTGTCCAATCTATTGAAAATTTTTTGAGACATTTTGAAGGACGAAAATGATTATGCAAACAACTAGTAACACAAAGGGTAAGTAAAATATCCATGTCGGTTTAAGAATACTCACATGTAATGATGTGTGCAGGTAAAGCAGTTGCTTATTGATGCAAATTCTGAACTAGTAAAAGGGGTCAGTTATCTAATCTATCTCTGCCTTGAATCATTGTTGCTATGCTATTTATAATCGGGATTACTTGTTGTTTCCATCTAGGTCGTTCTAGTTGATGGAACTGAGGTGCATGCTTCAAATGTTATATCAAATTCCACCCCGTATCGCACATTCATGGTACAGAATCATGATCTCCTATAATTGTATTTCTGTGTTTATATTATTGCCATACTTGATGATCATTATTATTCTATGAAGTTAGAATATTGAAAGGTGAGACCAGAAATAAAAGTTGTGTACTTGTGATCCCAATCCTTCTGCATGTGATGGTTGTGATGAACTTTCATAGAGACACCTAGCTTTTACAACATTTCAGAGACCTTTACGTGCGGTGAGTTGTAATCAGTGTTAGGGAGGTAGAGAGTCAAGGATGCTCTATCTAGGACGTAGTCATGTGTATACATTTTGCCAAGGAGCCGATCTTGGTAGGCTAAAACAACACTGAATGATCTGCGGATTGTTGGCATTAATATTTTGCTATTTTTGTGAAGTATGATTGATGGTACACTTTGTTTCTCGAAGGGGGTAATACATTAGTAAGATACTCAGTGACTCATCCTGAATTTGTGAGGAAGCTATCTAGTCTTGTGTGTCTACAGATGCCTAGCCACAGTCAAGTAGTACACTAGGAACATTATTTCAATGTTTGCAGCTACGTAATGATGGCATAGTTCGCAGATTGGTAAGAACTTACTATGTTTGGATTTCATAAAATAATGAAGTGGCGTGTAGCTATACATTCTGAATAGAGTTATAACTACACCTCAAATTGCTATGTTCATTATTTATGGTCTAAATGATAGTGATGTAGCAAAGACATTGCTTGCTAACTATAATTGCTTCTGTTGTTGCAGGTTTATTGGTGTGCTATTAGGGTTTAGGCACTCTTATATATGGAAAGGGTTACTTCTAAATGGACGAGGAAGACCAGAAGATTGGAAAGGTGGTGCAAAAAGTAAAGATCATTGATATCTCATTGAATGCAGAGAAGTTGTCTCTAAGTCATTCTTTCATGGCTATTACTGGAATCATAACCCAAGAAATTTGATGGAGATGGCAATAATTACCTTATAATCGAAGATTATTGGAGAAAATTTTTTCATAACCACTAAGCTTCCTCTCAACATTATCAAAGTTGGTCATTGGCTAAATGAGTGATAAAGTCAAAATGTAGATATATATTTACATTGAAATTTGTATCGATTAAGGGGAAAAGGCCCATGTTCTCCCCTATGTAATGAACAATTTATCTATGTGAAATAAAAAGGAATGTTTCAAAAGTGTGATTTGTTATGGTTGTTGTGTCTTATTAACTAAATTCGTTTATTAAAATTTTCTTTGTGCCTGATAGAAGCCACAAATATATTACTTCATGAAATATAAGAAAGCTAAAGCCTCATTGACAAATAGGAAAATGTAGATCATGATTGTAATTCATGAGAAATTAAGTATATTCGTGAAGGCCCTAGAACCTCATTGAAAGTTATGAGATTAGCCTTCACAAATGTATTTGGGAGTCATGGGAAGTCTTTTTGTGAAGGTCAAATAGTCCTTCAAAAAAAGTATTTGTTAAGGCCCTAGAACCTCATTGAAAGTTGTGAGATTAGCCTTCAAAAATGTATTTGGGAGGCCTGGAAAGTTTTTTTGTGAAGGTTAAATAGTCCTTCAAAATAGTATTTGTGAAGGATAGAGTCTCTCATCAAAGTATTTGTGAAGAGGCCTTTAGAGTAGGACTTTTTGTGAAGGAATAGCCTTCAACCGAATTTTTTTGAAGGAATTAATGTACATTTGTGAAGGGATCATCCTTCACAAATAGTTACATTTCCTGTAGTGCCTGTGGCAATTCGATCTATACTTCTGAAGCATGTAAGGTTTGCAATCACCAGACTTTGTTTCTTTTTCAACAGTCTGTGTAGCAAAGTTATTGATCATGATACTCTCGATAAGTTGCAAAGAGAATTGGTTGTTACCCTATGTCATCTTGATATGTATTTTCCTCCTTTGTTCTTTGATATCATGGTACATCTTGTTGTCCACTTGACTAGGGAAGTGAAAATGTTGGGACCAATTTTCTTGCAGTTGATGTATCCCTTTGATCGATACATGAGCATTTTTAAAGGTGATGTCCAAAACCATTATTGGCCTGAAGGGAGTATTCTTGAGGGTTATGTGGCGAGAGAGGTTATGAATTTTTGCAATGACATTCTGAGTGGTAATGACGCTCCTGTTAATGACAAGAATATTGAGGAGTATTTTGACAAAGGAATTTTGGGATCACAGATGAAAGTAATCAACCATGAGCAGTTGGAACAAGCTCACTTGTATATTTTACACAACATCAACGAAGTGAGTGTTTATATCAAGGAACATGCCAATTTCATCAAGAAACAATATCCTCAAGCCAATTAAATGTGGCTTGCTAGAGAGCATAACAAGACATTTATTAAGTGGTTTGAAGATAAAGTCTTACATCAACTATCTCAAACACCAAATAATCTTGCTAAAAATATCAAATGCCTCTCCTTTAAACCAAAATTGAATGTTATGTCTTATGAAGGGTTTGACATAAACGAGTTCTCATATTACACAAACCGTCAAGATGATAAGAGCGTCGTCCAAAACAATGGGGTCACCCTTCAGGCGTCTTCATTATTTTTTGCAAGTGTAAAGGATAAGAGTCCACGTGAAGCTAGAATATCATATTACGGTGCCGTTGAAGACATATGAGAGTTTGACTACGTAGATTTCAGAATTCTACTCTTTAAATGTAATTGGGTTGATAACACCAAAGGAGTTATAGTGGATGAATTGGGTTTCACATTAGTGAACTCTGAAAAGATTGGCGAGAAGGGTGAACCATTCATATTTGCATCATATGTGAAATAAGTATTTTATATCGATGAACCTACAAATGATAAATGGTCGATTGTTCTTCATGGTAAAAGACAGTTAATTGAAGATCCTATAGATGAAAAAGAGTACTATGATAAGTATGATGACTTGAGTCCATTCTCAGTTGGGTTGCTAACACCACCAAATATTGAAGCTAACGATGACTTGTATGTGCGCGGAGATCACACCGAAGAAATGTTAATTGATAAAAGATCACAGTATTAGAGGCATGTTTTTATTTTTTATATGTTTTATTTTTCTGAATGTGAACTTTTACAATGTTTTATTATCTTCTAGTTATGTTAAATGTTAAATGTTTGATTTTTAGTGACAATTTTAGATGGTTGAGCATGAGTATGATGACCGTGATGATGATTACCGTGAGGGTGAGGATATCAATGTGGTGCCTCACAATGTAAGTTTTTAAAATATATCCTATATTTCTATCTATATGTCCATTTATAAGTTATATCATGTAAGTGTGCTTTTTTGTTAAATTTTAGGTTGATGATGTACCCCCTAAAGAACTTGGGGCACTTGATGAGTAGCAAAAAAATTGAAAAAGTGAGGGGCATCACTATGATGAACAAGTTACTACAACAAAGGGGCAATGGACCCAAACTGAATGTGGATTTTGATCATGCAGTTAATCCAGTTGGAGTGAACCGCAACTCATTTATTTCATATCTTAGGGTTATTACTCGTAGCCATTGTAGTCCTAATGTAGAATCTTGGCATAAAGTTCCTAAGGGTAAGAAAGACTTCGTATGGAAGGAACTATGTGTGAGTTATTATTATTTGCAATTCTATTTTGCAGATTACTAATTTTTAGGATACTAGTTAATTTATGAAATTTTGTAGAGTATATTTGAACTGGATAAAAGCCTGCATCGTAAATGCGTGATGCAACGTCGTGGGAGGGTCCTAAGGAACTATAGGACAAATCTCACCCGAGATTACATATGTGATGCTGAGAAGAGGAAGAAGTAAGCAACTGAATAATGGAACTACCTGGACCCTAATGTCTGGGAGGAGTTTGTTGCCAAAAGAAAAATTGATGAATTCAAGATATTAAGTGACATTCCCAATTTTATTAATATATATTCTTATGTATTCACCTATTCAAGATTGACCTTTAGTGTTACTAACCAAATCAATGTGCTTACTAACAAGGCTATCAACGATGCTCAAAGAACAAGGCATGCACCGAATATGCATGACCACACGATGGGTCCAAAAGGCTACGCAGGCGTTTGCCAAAGACTATAGGCTGATGTTGTTGCTGAGTCTGCAGCTACTTAGGAGATTGGGGAGTCCTCTACTGTTACTCCCGCACCTCTGCCTTGCCATACTGTCTGGATAGCTGGGAGGCAAAATAAGAAAGGAGATATAATCAAAACTGCAACTGTTGAGGTGGCTACAAAAATGGTAAAATTCAACTCTCAGAGCAATCGATATTGATTATTATGTTTACTTACCAATTTCTATTGATGGCGTTTAGCGGGAGCTTCACGAGCAGAGGAAGCAAGGCAAGTTTATCCCTGAGGGCACAAGGGATGAATTGATAGTTGCTCTTGGTAACCCAAAGCATCCTAGACGTGTTAGGGGTGCAAGCATTGGTGTGGGCATAAAAGCGTACTTTGGGCCATCACAACGCAAACATGTCCCAAAAGCGAGATTTTCAAGAGCTGAGGTAACTTATTCTGTTTTAGAATGTTATTGCAAAAGGGAATTCAATAATCAAAAGCTAATGTTTCTTTTGTTCATGTATAGGTAGATGAGTTAATTAATAGGAGAGTCCATGAAGTAATGACCACGTGGCAGGTGTCTCTTACTGCCACTTAGACAATACCTGTGGCGTCTCGCTCTTCTCCTACTGTAGAGGTGGTTAGGAGTAATTATGTAGACCCGCCACCTAGCACGTCCGTTGTAAGTATTTTTATGACATAGTAGCTAGTCTTTTAAGATGATATGTTTATTCATATATGTATATAACATACTTTACATAAATTTATAGGGGTTGAAGCCATGCTGTCTAAAAAGTAAATAATTTATCATTGTAGAGGTTGAGGCATACCCACCCCTTCCAAGAGACATGTTTCATGGAACTCCGGTACCAGATGGTGCGGTTTGTGCGAACCCGAGACTTGTACTCCACCAGTGGACGCATCTTCCATTGCCATATGCCCACTCAGGTTATGAAATGCTTGGTGAAGTAGAAGGCAGAGTGATATTGTGGCCTGAAGCAAATGTCGTCTATACTGTTATTCTATGGTAAATTTACATTACGTTAATTTGTTAGCGTGTATATACGAGCTAGTCAATTGATCTGAAATTATATATATAGGTCAAAAGGAAGAAACCCGCTACAGCTCGGCCTCCACCTCCACCTCCTCCTAAAGTACCTAGTTGTCTTCCAAGGGACCTATACAACTCGTTAGGTCCTAATTGTAAGGATATGGCAGTATGGATAGGCAAACATGACCCAAATTCTCCTATAAATGTTTCTATTCCAGTGGATGTTGTAGGTGAAGCATACGTAACAAAATATTTATACAAGATATTTTGGAGTTGTTTCATTATGATTGCTTGAATACATCTATGATAGAGCTATGGATATGGTGAGATCTTATTTATATATCCATATACCTTGTTTTATATACGGTGATCTAGTTTCTTATATATTAATGCATACGTAATACATGTTTTGCAACCACTGACACACGATCTGTAAAGATTTTTCATTTTTTCGTGTGGGATTTCTAGTTCCATCTCTGACCAGTCTCGTAAATAAAGAGCCTTCATCAGTTATCTCATACTGCTCTGCCACTTTTAATTATTTTGGTACAAAAAAGAAGTCAGTGATAATAGCTCTATTCAATGTTGAGTAAGTTTACTTTACTTATAATTTGGACTTAAGAAAATTACATTTTTATTGTGAATTTTGAGTTATTAATTTTTAACTTTCTTACCTCTAGTGGTAGGCATTGGGAGTTACTGGTTATTGTCCCCAAGACGTGGACTATTTATTATCTAGATCCTTTGGGGAAGGAATTAGACTCATTATATGGACACTCAATGAAAATGACATTATTCATGTGAGAAATCTTTCATATTTTATCTATGTTAACATCTATTATTACATTATTATTTAATAATGCAATTTAATGTGTTACATTAACATGTAGGGCTTTAAAAGTGTTCAAAAAAGCTGGAGGAAAATGGCCAAGACAAAGAAAATGTTACTTTGGGAGAAAGTGAAAGTAATTTCCTGACTCCAACGTATATATTATTTATGTGAACTATGATTGTTTGTATTTGTTAACATTTTTTATGTTTCAATTTATAGTGTGCTACACAAAACAACGGTTGGACATGTGCATACTACGTGATGCGATATATAGACCTAATTATCAAACATGCTGTAATGGAAATTGATGCCATACAACAGGTATTATATATAGTCTCACTAGATAATATGAAATATATCAATCTTATTATATATTATTAATTTTATATATACATCATTCTCTTTGTAGGTGTTTAAAACCAGTAACTTCACTACAGGTGAAAAGTTATTAGATGTACATACTCTCTATATGATGTAAGAATTAAATGATGTAAGAGAACAATGGGAAAAAGCCTTACAACTAGTGGGAATTTTTTACTATCATTGGAATACTGATGGCGATGATGACGATGATAATGATAAAGAATGATATTTCTAAACTTTGTTGTCATAATTATTTATGTATTTGATGACATGTTAAACTTTCAAAGACACACTTATATATACATGTCTAGATGAATTTTTTTAATTGTCTTATCTATAATACATATGTGTGTGAAGATGAATACATGAATGTTTCTACATGTGTTTGAATGTGAAAAGAGATGAAATGAATGGAACTACAAGTTTCTACATGTTTATGATGAAATCATATGAAATGTGCTTATACATGTGTGTGATGAAATCATATTAAATATGCTTATATTGTTGGCTAAATTGACATTAGCATAATCCCTTTTGTTTTGATAATGACAAACATTTCATTCTTGTGGTTTTAACGTGCTATTTGAGTATTTCAGGAACAAGCATATAAGGTGGTGGATAACAAAGACTTGGAAGAAACAATTTGATAAAATCGCTTTATTTTCATGATTGTAATCAAATGAAAATGCTTGTACAAGTATATAATGTACAAGTAATTAGATATCATGTAAAATCAAGCGTTTAGATCTTCCCTATCCACTCACAACACTTAGATAGGCCATTCCCCAAGATAGTATCACAATTGCACATTGATACACACACTTAGTAAATGAATACATTGAGTCAGTAATATTCTCGGTCGACAAATCGTCGATCGAGAAAATATCGGTCGACAAATCTTCGACCGAGAAACTCTCGGTCGACAAAATCTTCGATCGAGAATAGACCCTACTAGTCGTTAGACCCAGCAGACAAAGTGGTTGGGAGTTGGAAATGAACGTTGTAAACACTTGCTCCAGGAGGTCCCTCGGTCGACAAATCTTCGACCGAGAAGGACTCTCGGTCGACAAATTGTCGATCGAGAAAAGTTCTGTCTGCACTTTTCAGGGTCAATTAATTAGCCGTTGCAAATGCAATTAGTGGACACATAACGGCTAGTTGAGCACTAAGAACCCCCTAGAAAGTGTCTAGAATGTCCTTAAGCACTTGTAGGTCATTCCTATAAATAGGACATGCCTTAGGACACCTAAACTTACCTAAGCTACACATGTGCTACACTTGAGATTGAATACTCATTGGCAATCTGTTTTGAGCAATAGAGCAATTCCTACATTGGCTATTCATTCCCATTGCTCCAACTTCGTGTCCTATAGGCTAGTATCTCCTATCCACAACACTTACACTTCTACATACATTGGTTAGGAGATCAAAACGCTTGATATAGGAAATCAAGCCTTGAGCTACAAGTGGTATTGTAATTTCTGTTTTCTTTCTTGTTCCTTTGTATCTTTTGTATTCTCCTTGCTACTCCTAGGGTTGGAGGCTGCGGATTGGAGAAGGTTCTTCTCGGAGGAGAAGGTGGACTTCAAGCTACTTCAAGAAGGCTATCGCAACGGGAAGCTACTTCAAGAAGGTTATTGCAACGGGAAGCTACTTCAGGAGGAAGGCTACTTCAAGGTTGGTGCAATTGCTTCTAGGTGAAGGCTGCTTCAAGGTTGGTGTGATTACTTCGAGGTGAAGGCTGCTTGAAGGGTTTAGGGAGAGAATTGTAATTTTATGTAAAGTCCTTGCGAGGTAATAAAATTAAATTCTTTCCAAATCCCGGTTGGGTAAGCAACCGGGTAGTGGACTGACTGCCTTAGTATTTGCTAAGGTAGGAACCACTCTAAATCCTTGTCCCCTTGTCCAATATTTTTGTGATTGGTTGTTTGAGTTAAATAATTGTTTAAAATTGTTTAAAACTCTCTTCACCCCCCCCCCCTCTAGTAGTTTTCAATTGGTATCAGAGCAGGCTTCAAGGAACCCTAACCAGGTCTTGAAGAATGGAGGGTGATGGTGATTACAATCGCAACAAAAGGTGCAGCTTGAACAAATCTACAATATGTTGCAATTGGTGCTTAGGAACAAGCCACACAACAACTAGCTGCCCATGGAGATCAAAGAAGGAAGATGAACACAAGGATTGTCTTATTGCTACAACTAGTGAAGAAGAAGAAGAGGTAAGTCTTTTTGATTTATCTAAAGAAGAACTAGTTGCTAGTCTTGAAGAGACACATAATAAATATGTTGAGTGCAAGAAGAAACTAAAGAAATCCAATAAAGAAAATGATGAATTAAATGCTAGACTTCTTGCTCTCACATCTGAAAATGAAGATTTATATGCTAAATTAAATGATCTTGGTTTTGAAAAAGATAGCATTATTTCTGAAAATCATACTTTGAAATCATCTCTAAGTAGTAGTAATGTGAAGATATTTACTCTAGAAACAAATTATGATCTTCTATCTCAAGAAAATGTTGGATTACTTGCAAAATTAAATGATCTTCAAAAACAACCTGTCTTGTGTACACATCTAGATTATGATAATATAGTGAAAGAAAGGAATTCTTTATCATCTAATCTAGATCAAGCAAAACTAGATATTAAGAAAAGAATGGATGAGATTGCTAAGTTGCACCAAGAAGTTAGTAGGTTAAGCAACAATGGAATCCTTGATAAAATATTGGATGATTCCTATCATCAAATTGGGAGAAGAGGACTAGGTTACAAGCCTAAGGGGAAATCTTATCAACAACTTAGTTGGAGAAAGACACAAGCACATCAATCACTATATGTACCTAAAGGAACCAATACATTTGTACCAAAGAACAACCTAGAACAAAACCATAGAAAAAGACTTGAGGTTGATTCTATATGTTGCCATTATTGCTTACGTCTTGGACACTACTCTTTTTCATGCCCATACAAGAAAAAGGATGTTGAGTTGGTATGGGTTCCAAAACCTCCAAACTAAATGAACGGAATTAAGTTGAGATATGACCAAGGACCTTAGTTGCATATTTCTATGTCTATCTCAACTCAACATAATGGGATAATAAATTAATTCAAGTTTTTAAACATCTAACTTGGATATATACAAAATCTTTCAAATTGCAAAAATAAAATTTTGCCTTACTCATAGCTAAATTGTAAATAAAGACTTGGATACAATTAGTTGGGATTTGATCTAAAAGTTCCTTTGATGTTCATAAAGTCTATCTCAACTAAACTGAGTCTTCAAATTGTTTAATTGAGTAAATAACCATTCATGATTTACTTATAAACAATTACTAAAAATGGTTCTGAAAACAATACAGAAACCTAAACGGTCGAGAAATCTTCGACCGAGCAGTCAGTCGGTCGAGAAATCATCGACCGAGCAGGTTACTGATGTCAGTCTAAAATAAGTCTGCTGAATAATTCTACAAAGGATCAATGTGCTATCTATTTGCTGTTAATAACTGTTTTACATGCACAAATTATGGAAATCATCTTTGGAACACTTATATGAGATCATTTTTATCTATGAATCATATTTGATTTAAGTTAAGGGAAAATTACTGTTTTCATGGTAACCCTTGGAATATCTATACATGAACCATGTGTGTATTGAAATTTGTTTTAAATGATCATAATTATTGCATTTATATGCTGATCATATGCTTTAATTGTTCTATCATTACACCATGGATATGCTTCATCATGATCATTATGTTTCATTGGTTTGTCTAAAATAATCTTTGATTCATATATACAAACCATGAATGGATATTATTCTTGATCATTGAGATTCAGATAAATTGAAAATGCCATTAGCATAAAAGCATCTTGACATAATAAACAATGAATGTAAAACATGCGTTCTAGAAAAATCAAGGACAAAGACTTCACTATGATGCCCATATTAAGTCTTCATAATAGGTATATCTTAATATGCTTCAAATAGATATTTATTTAAAGCTATCTGCAGAAATTATACATCACATATGAATGTTTAAATTGGAAATCTGCAGAATTTGCCTCTTGGTTGAAATTAAAATTGACCAAGGGGCGCTATGGTCGTAGTCAAGGGCGACCTAAAATAAGCTTTGACAAAATGCTTATATTGACATCATTTTATTGTACTTAATCTTAGTATACGTTTGATAAAGGTCAAAATCAAAATTTAAAATCATTTGTGACCTTAGAAGCCTTAAATTGTAAGATTAAGGGGGAGCTCATAAAAACAAATTTGATTATTTGATTAAGAAGCGTACAAAAATATTGTAAACATCATTTGAAGCCTATTATGACCTTAGTATTTTTACTCTTGGTTATGAAGAAATCAACAAATTTCATAAAATGATATATCTTGTTCTTAAAGGAATTCTCTAGACAAATTAGGGGTTAACATCCCGCGCATTTGGCTAGAGAAATTTTTATGTACTCTAAGATTAAAGAATTCTCATTTCATTTTTAGGGCTTAACATCCCTTGTAAAATGGATGAGAAATCAATACACAAATGTCGTGAACCTAAAAGGAACTCATATCATTTCAAGGCTTAACATACATTGCAAATGAGTGAGAAATAAATTATGGCTAAATTTAACAATCATTGCTTTGCTTTAATCTCTTGTTTTCTAATTGAATATCTCTTTAAGGGGGAGCATAGCATAAAATTAAGGGGGAGAAATAAAATCTATTATATTGGATATCTTTTTGAAATGACAAAGGGGGAGAAATAATATAAAATCAAAAACATAAAATAAAAATATGAGTTTCATAATATCTCGGCCAACATCCACTTGCAAAACAAGAATGGCTACAAAAGGTAATCTTCAGGTATGAAACTCACATGATTTATATTTCTTTATTTTATATTTAGGAAATGTTTGTCATCTTCAAAAAGGGGGAGATTGTTGGCTAAATTGACATTAGCATAATCCCTTTTGTTTTGATAATGACAAACATTTCATTCTTGTGGTTTTAACGTGCTATTTGAGTATTTCAGGAACAAGCATATAAGGTGGTGGATAACAAAGACTTGGAAGAAACAATTTGATAAAATCGCTTTATTTTCATGATTGTAATCAAATGAAAATGCTTGTACAAGTATATAATGTACAAGTAATTAGATATCATGTAAAATCAAGCGTTTAGATCTTCCCTATCCACTCACAACACTTAGATAGGCCATTCCCCAAGATAGTATCACAATTGCACATTGATACACACACTTAGTAAATGAATACATTGAGTCAGTAATATTCTCGGTCGACAAATCGTCGATCGAGAAAATATCGGTCGACAAATCTTCGACCGAGAAACTCTCGGTCGACCAAATCTTCGATCGAGAATAGACCCTACTAGTCGTTAGACCCAGCAGACAAAGTGGTTGGGAGTTGGAAATGAACGTTGTAAACACTTGCTCCAGGAGGTCCCTCGGTCGACAAATCTTCGACCGAGAAGGACTCTCGGTCGACAAATTGTCGATCAAGAAAAGTTTTGTCTGCACTTTTCAGGGTCAATTAATTAGCTGTTGCAAATGCAATTAGTGGACACATAACGGCTAGTTGAGCACTAAGAACCCCCTAGAAAGTGTCTAGAATGTCCTTAAGCACTTGTAGGTCATTCCTATAAATAGGACATGCCTTAGGACACCTAAACTTACCTAAGCTACACATGTGCTACACTTGAGATTGAATACTCATTGGCAATCTGTTTTGAGCAATAGAGCAATTCCTACATTGGCTATTCATTCCCATTGCTCCAACTTCGTGTCCTATAGGCTAGTATCTCCTATCCACAACACTTACACTTCTACATACATTGGTTAGGAGATCAAAACGCTTGATATAGGAAATCAAGCCTTGAGCTACAAGTGGTATTGTAATTTCTGTTTTCTTTCTTGTTCCTTTGTATCTTTTGTATTCTCCTTGCTACTCCTAGGGTTGGAGGCTGCGGATTGGAGAAGGTTCTTCTCGGAGGAGAAGGTGGACTTCAAGCTACTTCAAGAAGGCTATCGCAACGGGAAGCTACTTCAAGAAGGTTATTGCAACGGGAAGCTACTTCAGGAGGAAGGGTACTTCAAGGTTGGTGCAATTGCTTCTAGGTGAAGGCTGCTTCAAGGTTGGTGTGATTACTTCGAGGTGAAGGCTACTTGAAGGGTTTAGGGAGAGAATTGTAATTTTATGTAAAGTCCTTGCGAGGTAATAAAATTAAATTCTTTCCAAATCCCGGTTGGGTAAGCAACCGGGTAGTGGACTGACTGCCTTAGTATTTGCTAAGGTAGGAACCACTCTAAATCCTTGTCCCCTTGTCCAATATTTTTGTGATTGGTTGTTTGAGTTAAATAATTGTTTAAAATTGTTTAAAACTCTCTTCACCCCCCCTCTAGTAGTTTTCAATTGGTATCAGAGCAGGCTTCAAGGAACCCTAACCAGGTCTTGAAGAATGGAGGGTGATGGTGATTACAATCGCAACAAAAGGTGCAGCTTGAACAAATCTACAATATGTTGCAATTGGTGCTTAGGAACAAGCCACACAACAACTAGCTGCCCATGGAGATCAAAGAAGGAAGATGAACACAAGGATTGTCTTATTGCTACAACTAGTGAAGAAGAAGAAGAGGTAAGTCTTTTTGATTTATCTAAAGAAGAACTAGTTGCTAGTCTTGAAGAGACACATAATAAATATGTTGAGTGCAAGAAGAAACTAAAGAAATCCAATAAAGAAAATGATGAATTAAATGCTAGACTTCTTGCTCTCACATCTGAAAATGAAGATTTATATGCTAAATTAAATGATCTTGGTTTTGAAAAAGATAGCATTATTTCTGAAAATCATACTTTGAAATCATCTCTAAGTAGTAGTAATGTGAAGATATTTACTCTAGAAACAAATTATGATCTTCTATCTCAAGAAAAAGTTGGATTACTTGCAAAATTAAATGATCTTCAAAAACAACCTGTCTTGTGTACACATCTAGATTATGATAATATAGTGAAAGAAAGGAATTATTTATCATCTAATCTAGATCAAGCAAAACTAGATATTAAGAAAAGAATGGATGAGATTGCTAAGTTGCACCAAGAAGTTAGTAGGTTAAGCAACAATGGAATCCTTGATAAAATATTGGATGATTCCTATCATCAAATTGGGAGAAGAGGACTAGGTTACAAGCCTAAGGGGAAATCTTATCAACAACTTAGTTGGAGAAAGACACAAGCACATCAATCACTATATGTACCTAAAGGAACCAATACATTTGTACCAAAGAACAACCTAGAACAAAACCATAGAAAAAGACTTGAGGTTGATTCTATATGTTTCCATTATTGCTTACGTCTTGGACACTACTCTTTTTCATGCCCATACAAGAAAAAGGATGTTGAGTTGGTATGGGTTCCAAAACCTCCAAACTAAATGAACGGAATTAAGTTGAGATATGACCAAGGACCTTAGTTGCATATTTCTATGTCTATCTCAACTCAACATAATGGGATAATAAATTAATTCAAGTTTTTAAACATCTAACTTGGATATATACAAAATCTTTCAAATTGCAAAAATAAAATTTTGCCTTACTCATAGCTAAATTGTAAATAAAGACTTGGATACAATTAGTTGGGATTTGATCTAAAAGTTCCTTTGATGTTCATAAAGTCTATCTCAACTAAACTGAGTCTTCAAATTGTTTAATTGAGTAAATAACCATTCATGATTTACTTATAAACAATTACTAAAAATGGTTCTGAAAACAATACAGAAACCTGATCGGTCGAGAAATCTTCGACCGAGCAGTCAGTCGGTCGAGAAATCATCGACCGAGCAGGTTACTGATGTCAGTCTAAAATAAGTCTGCTGAATAATTCTACAAAGGATCAATGTGCTATCTATTTGATGTTAATAACTGTTTTACATGCACAAATTATGGAAATCATCTTTGAAACACTTATATGAGATCATTTTTATCTATGAATCATATTTGATTTAAGTTAAGGGAAAATTACTGTTTTCATGGTAACCCTTGGAATATCTATACATGAACCATGTGTGTATTGAAATTTGTTTTAAATGATCATAATTATTGCATTTATATGCTGATCATATGCTTTAATTGTTCTATCATTACACCATGGATATGCTTCATCATGATCATTATGTTTCATTGGTTTGTCTAAAATAATCTTTGATTCATATATACAAACCATGAATGGATATTATTCTTGATCATTGAGATTCAGATAAATTGAAAATGCCATTAGCATAAAAGCATCTTGACATAATAAACAATGAATGTAAAACATGCGTTCTAGAAAAATCAAGGACAAAGACTTCACTATGATGCCCATATTAAGTCTTCATAATAGGTATATCTTAATATGCTTCAAATAGATATTTATTGAAAGCTATCTGCAGAAATTATACTTCACATATGAATGTTTAAATTGGAAATCTGTAGAATTTGCCTCTTGGTTGAAATTAAAATTGACCAAGGGGCGCTATGGTCGTAGTCAAGGGCGACCTAAAATAAGCTTTGACAAAATGCTTATATTGACATCATTTTATTGTACTTAATCTTAGTATACGTTTGATAAAGGTCAAAATCAAAATTTAAAATCATTTGTGACCTTAGAAGCCTTAAATTGTAAGATTAAGGGGGAGCTCATAAAAACAAATTTGATTATTTGATTAAGAAGCGTACAAAAATATTGTAAACATCATTTGAAGCCTATTATGACCTTAGTATTTTTACTCTTGGTTATGAAGAAATCAACAAATTTCATAAAATGATATATCTTGTTCTTAAAGGAATTCTCTAGACAAATTAGGGGTTAACATCCCGTGCATTTGGCTAGAGAAATTTTTATATACTCTAAGATTAAAGAATTCTCATTTCATTTTTAGGGCTTAACATCCCTTGTAAAATGGATGAGAAATCAATACACAAATGTCGTGAACCTAAAAGGAACTCATATCATTTCAAGGCTTAACATACATTGCAAATGAGTGAGAAATAAATTATGGCTAAATTTAACAATCATTGCTTTGCTTTAATCTCTTGTTTTCTAATTGAATATCTCTTTAAGGGGGAGCATAGCATAAAATTAAGGGGGAGAAATAAAATCTATTATATTGGATATCTTTTTGAAATGACAAAGGGGGAGAAATAATATAAAATCAAAAACATAAAATAAAAATATGAGTTTCATAATATCTCGGCCAACATCCACTTGCAAAACAAGAATGGCTACAAAAGGTAATCTTCAGGTATGAAACTCACATGATTTATATTTCTTTATTTTATATTTAGGAAATGTTTGTCATCTTCAAAAAGGGGGAGATTGTTGGCTAAATTGACATTAGCATAATCCCTTTTGTTTTGATAATGACAAACATTTCATTCTTGTGGTTTTAACGTGCTATTTGAGTATTTCAGGAACAAGCATATAAGGTGGTGGATAACAAAGACTTGGAAGAAACAATTTGATAAAATCGCTTTATTTTCATGATTGTAATCAAATGAAAATGCTTGTACAAGTATATAATGTACAAGTAATTAGATATCATGTAAAATCAAGCGTTTAGATCTTCCCTATCCACTCACAACACTTAGATAGGCCATTCCCCAAGATAGTATCACAATTGCACATTGATACACACACTTAGTAAATGAATACATTGAGTCAGTAATATTCTCGGTCGACAAATCGTCGATCGAGAAAATATAGGTCGACAAATCTTCGACCGAGAAACTCTCCGTCGACAAAATCTTCGATCGAGAATAGACCCTACTAGTCGTTAGACCCAGCAGACAAAGTGGTTGGGAGTTGGAAATGAACGTTGTAAACACTTGCTCCAGGAGGTCCCTCGGTCGACAAATCTTCGACCGAGAAGGACTCTCGGTCGACAAATTGTCGATCGAGAAAAGTTTTGTCTGCACTTTTCAGGGTCAATTAATTAGCCGTTGCAAATGCAATTAGTGGACACATAACGGCTAGTTGAGCACTAAGAACCCCCTAGAAAGTGTCTAGAATGTCCTTAAGCACTTGTAGGTCATTCCTATAAATAGGACATGCCTTAGGACACCTAAACTTACCTAAGCTACACATGTGCTACACTTGAGATTGAATACTCATTGGCAATCTGTTTTGAGCAATAGAGCAATTCCTACATTGGCTATTCATTCCCATTGCTCCAACTTCGTGTCCTATAGGCTAGTATCTCCTATCCACAACACTTACACTTCTACATACATTGGTTAGGAGATCAAAACGCTTGATATAGGAAATCAAGCCTTGAGCTACAAGTGGTATTGTAATTTCTGTTTTCTTTCTTGTTCCTTTGTATCTTTTGTATTCTCCTTGCTACTCCTAGGGTTGGAGGCTGCGGATTGGAGAAGGTTCTTCTCGGAGGAGAAGGTGGACTTCAAGCTACTTCAAGAAGGCTATCGCAACGGGAAGCTACTTCAAGAAGGTTATTGCAACGGGAAGCTACTTCAGGAGGAAGGTTGCTTCAAGGTTGGTGCAATTGCTTCTAGGTGAAGGCTGCTTCAAGGTTGGTGCGATTACTTCGAGGTGAAGGCTGCTTGAAGGGTTTAGGGAGAGAATTGTAATTTTATGTAAAGTCCTTGCGAGGTAATAAAATTAAATTCTTTCCAAATCCCGGTTGGGTAAGCAACCGGGTAGTGGACTGACTGCCTTAGTATTTGCTAAGGTAGGAACCACTCTAAATCCTTGTCCCCTTGTCCAATATTTTTGTGATTGGTTGTTTGAGTTAAATAATTGTTTAAAATTGTTTAAAACTCTATTCACCCCCCCTCTAGTAGTTTTCAATTGGTATCAGAGCAGGCTTCAAGGAACCCTAACCAGGTCTTGAAGAATGGAGGGTGATGGTGATTACAATCGCAACAAAAGGTGCAGCTTGAACAAATCTACAATATGTTGCAATTGGTGCTTAGGAACAAGCCACACAACAACTAGCTGCCCATGGAGATCAAAGAAGGAAGATGAACACAAGGATTGTCTTATTGCTACAACTAGTGAAGAAGAAGAAGAGGTAAGTCTTTTTGATTTATCTAAAGAAGAACTAGTTGCTAGTCTTGAAGAGACACATAATAAATATGTTGAGTGCAAGAAGAAACTAAAGAAATCCAATAAAGAAAATGATGAATTAAATGCTAGACTTCTTGCTCTCACATCTGAAAATGAAGATTTATATGCTAAATTAAATGATCTTGGTTTTGAAAAAGATGGCATTATTTCTAAAAATCATACTTTGAAATCATCTCTAAGTAGTAGTAATGTGAAGATATTTACTCTAGAAACAAATTATGATCTTCTATCTCAAGAAAAGGTTGGATTACTTGCAAAATTAAATGATCTTCAAAAACAACCTGTCTTGTGTACACATCTAGATTATGATAATATAGTGAAAGAAAGGAATTCTTTATCATCTAATCTAGATCAAGCAAAACTAGATATTAAGAAAAGAATGGATGAGATTGCTAAGTTGCACCAAGAAGTTAGTAGGTTAAGCAACAATGGAATCCTTGATAAAATATTGGATGATTCCTATCATCAAATTGGGAGAAGAGGACTAGGTTACAAGCCTAAGGGGAAATCTTATCAACAACTTAGTTGGAGAAAGACACAAGCACATCAATCACTATATGTACCTAAAGGAACCAATACATTTGTACCAAAGAACAACCTAGAACAAAACCATAGAAAAAGACTTGAGGTTGATTCTATATGTTGCCATTATTGCTTACGTCTTGGACACTACTCTTTTTCATGCCCATACAAGAAAAAGGATGTTGAGTTGGTATGGGTTCCAAAACCTCCAAACTAAATGAACGGAATTAAGTTGAGATATGACCAAGGACCTTAGTTGCATATTTCTATGTCTATCTCAACTCAACATAATGGGATAATAAATTAATTCAAGTTTTTAAACATCTAACTTGGATATATACAAAATCTTTCAAATTGCAAAAATAAAATTTTGCCTTACTCATAGCTAAATTGTAAATAAAGACTTGGATACAATTAGTTGGGATTTGATCTAAAAGTTCCTTTGATGTTCATAAAGTCTATCTCAACTAAACTGAGTCTTCAAATTGTTTAATTGAGTAAATAACCATTCATGATTTACTTATAAACAATTACTAAAAATGGTTCTGAAAACAATACAGAAACCTGATCGGTCGAGAAATCTTCGACCGAGCAGTCAGTCGGTCGAGAAATCATCGACCGAGCAGGTTACTGATGTCAGTCTAAAATAAGTCTGCTGAATAATTCTACAAAGGATCAATGTGCTATCTATTTGCTGTTAATAACTGTTTTACATGCACAAATTATGGAAATCATCTTTGGAACACTTATATGAGATCATTTTTATCTATGAATCATATTTGATTTAAGTTAAGAGAAAATTACTGTTTTCATGGTAACCCTTGGAATATCTATACATGAACCATGTGTGTATTGAAATTTGTTTTAAATGATCATAATTATTGCATTTATATGCTGATCATATGCTTTAATTGTTCTATCATTACACCATGGATATGCTTCATCATGATCATTATGTTTCATTGGTTTGTCTAAAATAATCTTTGATTCATATATACAAACCATGAATGGATATTATTCTTGATCATTGAGATTCAGATAAATTGAAAATGCCATTAGCATAAAAGCATCTTGACATAATAAACAATGAATGTAAAACATGCGTTCTAGAAAAATCAAGGACAAAGACTTCACTATGATGCCCATATTAAGTCTTCATAATAGGTATATCTTAATATGCTTCAAATAGATATTTATTTAAAGCTATCTGCAGAAATTATACTTCACATATGAATGTTTAAATTGGAAATCTGCAGAATTTGCCTCTTGGTTGAAATTAAAATTGACCAAGGGGCGCTATGGTCGTAGTCAAGGGCGACCTAAAATAAGCTTTGACAAAATGCTTATATTGACATCATTTTATTGTACTTAATCTTAGTATACGTTTGATAAAGGTCAAAATCAAAATTTAAAATCATTTGTGACCTTAGAAGCCTTAAATTGTAAGATTAAGGGGGAGCTCATAAAAACAAATTTGATTATTTGATTAAGAAGCGTACAAAAATATTGTAAACATCATTTGAAGCCTATTATGACCTTAGTATTTTTACTCTTGGTTATGAAGAAATCAACAAATTTCATAAAATGATATATCTTGTTCTTAAAGGAATTCTCTAGACAAATTAGGGGTTAACATCCCGTGCATTTGGCTAGAGAAATTTTTATGTACTCTAAGATTAAAGAATTCTCATTTCATTTTTAGGGCTTAACATCCCTTGTAAAATGGATGAGAAATCAATACACAAATGTCGTGAACCTAAAAGGAACTCATATCATTTCAAGGCTTAACATACATTGCAAATGAGTGAGAAATAAATTATGGCTAAATTTAACAATCATTGCTTTGCTTTAATCTCTTGTTTTCTAATTGAATATCTCTTTAAGGGGGAGCATAGCATAAAATTAAGGGGGAGAAATAAAATCTATTATATTGGATATCTTTTTGAAATGACAAAGGGGGAGAAATAATATAAAATCAAAAACATAAAATAAAAATATGAGTTTCATAATATCTCGGCCAACATCCACTTGAAAAACAAGAATGGCTACAAAAGGTAATCTTCAGGTATGAAACTCACATGATTTATATTTCTTTATTTTATATTTAGGAAATGTTTGTCATCTTCAAAAAGGGGGAGATTGTTGGCTAAATTGACATTAGCATAATCCCTTTTGTTTTGATAATGACAAACATTTCATTCTTTTTGTTTTAACGTGCTATTTGAGTATTTCAGGAACAAGCATATAAGGTGGTGGATAACAAAGACTTGGAAGAAACAATTTGATAAAATCGCTTTATTTTCATGATTGTAATCAAATGAAAATGCTTGTACAAGTATATAATGTACAAGTAATTAGATATCATATAAAATCAAGCGTTTAGATCTTCCCTATCCACTCACAACACTTAGATAGGCCATTCCCCAAGATAGTATCACAATTGCACATTGATACACACACTTAGTAAATGAATACATTGAGTCAGTAATATTCTCGGTCGACAAATCGTCGATCGGGAAAATATCGGTCGACAAATCTTCGACCGAGAAACTCTCGGTCGACAAAATCTTCGATCGAGAATAGATCCTACTAGTCGTTAGACCCAGCAGACAAAGTGGTTGGGAGTTGGAAATGAACGTTGTAAACACTTGCTCCAGGAGGTCCCTCGGTCGACAAATCTTCGACCGAGAAGGACTCTCGGTCGACAAATTGTCGATCGAGAAAAGTTCTGTCTGCACTTTTCAGGGTCAATTAATTAGCCGTTGCAAATGCAATTAGTGGACACATAACGGCTAGTTGAGCACTAAGAACCCCCTAGAAAGTGTCTAGAATGTCCTTAAGCACTTGTAGGTCATTCCTATAAATAGGACATGCCTTAGGACACCTAAACTTACCTAAGCTACACATGTGCTACACTTGAGATTGAATACTCATTGGCAATCTGTTTTGAGCAATAGAGCAATTCCTACATTGGCTATTCATTCCCATTGCTCCAACTTCGTGTCCTATAGGCTAGTATCTCCTATCCACAACACTTACACTTCTACATACATTGGTTAGGAGATCAAAACGCTTGATATAGGAAATCAAGCCTTGAGCTACAAGTGGTATTGTAATTTCTGTTTTCTTTCTTGTTCATTTGTATCTTTTGTATTCTCCTTGCTACTCCTAGGGTTGGAGGCTGCGGATTGGAGAAGGTTCTTCTCGGAGGAGAAGGTGGACTTCAAACTACTTCAAGAAGGCTATCGCAACGGGAAGCTACTTTAAGAAGGTTATTGCAACGGGAAGCTACTTCAGGAGGAAGGCTGCTTCAAGGTTGGTGCAATTGCTTCTAGGTGAAGGCTGCTTCAAGGTTGGTGCGATTACTTCGAGGTGAAGGCTGCTTGAAGGGTTTAGGGAGAGAATTGTAATTTTATGTAAAGTCCTTGCGAGGTAATAAAATTAAATTCTTTCCAAATCCTGGTTGGGTAAGCAACCGGGTAGTGGACTGACTGCCTTAGTATTTGCTAAGGTAGGAACCACTCTAAATCCTTGTCCCCTTGTCCAATATTTTTGTGATTGGTTGTTTGAGTTAAATAATTGTTTAAAATTGTTTAAAACTCTATTCACCCCCCTCTAGTAGTTTTCATATATATGTGTGTGAATCATTCCATATTAATTGTCCATCCTTGTTAATCATATGAAATGTGCTTATACATGTGCGCTTATATAGGTTTGTGGCCTGTTGTTGGCTGAAATCAATGGATGTTGTAAATATGTAGTTTAAAACTAAACTACAAGTTCTGCATCCTGCTGACCATCCAGACAGCAGGCCTACAAGCTGATAAGAAAAAAACAAAACATAGTCATCGGTTAAAAAATAAACTGAAAACAAAAACTTAACTCGTCAGTGATTAATAGCTAACCAACGTCTTTATCCCCTAATGGTGTCAGTTACTATTTGGTATTGTCATAAATTTTAGGTCAACGGAGTCAGTTTTATGTTGCTAATCGACACCTATGGTCTAACCAAGGGCCAATATTTTTCGGGATGGGGATGTGGCGTCGGTTATGACTCGATAACCGACACATATTGCACCCTAATGGCACGTTTTTTGGTTTTGCAAATCGGGGGACGGCTTTTTGACGTCGGTTATGAAACTGACGTTGAAGGCATCTACATTTAGTGTCACCCACTTGGGTGTTGCTTGGAAACTGACTGCAAAAGTCATAGTTAACCGAGGCTAAAGGTGATATATGTGCTAGTGTATGGTGGTGAGTGTGAAGCGGTGAGATGAATATGTGGCCACCCCAAAGTTTTGGAGGTGGCCACGGCTGATATGTGCACTTTAGCATCCTTTCATGAGATAGAGGGGTAAGAAGATGGTGAGTGAAAAGTTGGGTCAAAAAGGGGTCATTAGCGTGATTCTCAACATAAGGTATCATGTATGAAAATTAGTCCCACACTTCATCCAACAATATCACACCACATGCATGAACAACCTAAAATTGATACTTCTATAAAGTCATTTCAGAGGCACTAAGCACTGATATCTTGCTCAAGTCACAATTCAACCAAATCATTCACAAACACAAGAGAAGTGATGCACATGTAAAAAGTCAAGAATTGATACCATTTAGCAACAAACAATGATAATTTACTTGCATTCATCAAAGTTCATTATTTTTAATCCAAAAGGTAGAGATTGGGTCGAAACACACTTTTAGGCAAGAAATCTCAAATTTGGGCAAAATTAGCCAAAATGGTGCCAATTTGCATTCAATCACATTTAAACCTACTTTGGGGAAATTGAAAACATAAGTAGTAGAATCTAGCAACAAATTAGCGAAAACTACATGAAAGTGCAATGCATGCTATGGAGTTACGAAAAGAGAATTTTTTTGAAAAATTAAGCAAAAAATGTATGAAAGTAAACTACATGTATGCATGAATGCAAGAAAAAGAAAATCTACACTAGATAGATTAATATCAAACAAACAACGATAACGTGGAATAGGAAATCAACAAAATAAGCTGAGAACTTAAGGCTTACCACCCTACCACCCCAAACTTTTGAATCATGTTGTCCTTAGCATGAAACTAAAGCTTAGGAATGATAGGGTAGAAGTCATGATTGTGGTGGTGTGGGATCCTGTGGTGGGCCAGCCTATGGAGGTGGGTGCTAGTAGTAGTGACCCCAGTAGTCCGCCTGTAGAGGCGGGTATGTCTCCTGATAACTAGAAAGGGCTCCCCAGAAATCCTCCCCCCATTAAGGGTTTCTCTACACCTGCGCATGCTGGAACTAGTACATGTGGTTGATCTGGTGATTCATCTGCTGCTGATATAACCACATATCCTGTTGCGTCTTCTGAATCCCCTCCAACTGTGCATGAATGGATGACATATTGTATACATTTGTTGGAGGTGGCTACACATCAAAGTCCTCCTCTCTCAATCGTGTGCAGCGTGTGTGCTCTAGTATATGTAGCTGCTCTGGCACATTTGTTTCACCTCCACCCTCTGTCAAGTCCACTGTCACTTCTCTATAGTCCTCTCTAGGGAATGCACATTCAAATCTAGAAATCTGTGCTGGAAGATTTTCCAATGGCTGGATACCATCAATAAGGGATTGGAATGATAAGGCAGCTCTAGATTTGTAATTGATCTTCTTGTATCTTATGGAAATCATCTGAGACCTTGCAAGATAGTTCAAATCAATCAACTTGGCCCCTTCTGTCTTTTTAAAGTTCTGGACTCTGTATGTGTTTGCCCTTACGATCGCAAAAAAACTGATCAGCTATGATAACACACTCGTCGATTAACTATCACACATATCAAGACTGATATGCTCGCGCCTCTCTGCCTTTTAAGTGTCAGTTCTTATTCTTATTCTTTATTTAACTTCAGGTGGTCTGTGCCTCCATTATTTACTCAACATCACGATAGCATTAGTTGCAGTATCAATACTGTTTTTATTTATTAAACAACACTAATTAGTACATATATATTAATAGGCATGACTTTTGGTGGGGGGGGGCAAGAATAACAAACCACCCCATAACTACAAATGTAATGCTAGAATCAAGCCACATCAAAATTTTGAGACTAAGGATTAGTTTGGTTGGATGTAGTGAGGTGTAGTTTAGTGAATTTGTAATGTAGATGTACAACAAACACACTTTGTCGTCCGACTACATCCTACAAAACAAGTCCTAAGTACAGTAAGTCAGAATGTGGTGTGAGACTGGCCGATCGGTATGTAAATGTATTAAAGAAAGAGAGAGCGAATCGTATATAACACTAAGTGGAGTTGGACACTTGGACGAGTCAAGCAATATAGTCCTAACTGTACACCCTAGGCATCGTCCCTATCTGGCAAATGAAGCTATCCCGTCGTGGCGCTTCCTTGTCTTGCACGGGAATATACCCACAAAGGTGCCGTGGGGAATGGGATCACTGGACGAGAAAACAGAATATTACCAGATATATCTTCTCTTTCTCTCTCTCTACCCATGGTCGGGTGGTCACCCTCTCCTCTGTCTCTCTCTCTCTCTCTCTACCCGTGGTTGGGTGGTTACCCTCTCTGGCGTGGTCTCGCTGCATCGGTGCCACGGTACAGCCGCCATGAGCGGAAACCAACAAAGGAAAATTATCATGAACTAATTAGTTACGCTACCCACAGTCACTTATCCACCTGCTGCCCTACTCGATTCCTCGAGAACCCGCAAAAGTCTATTCTAATTTTTTCTTTTAATGCGAATTAACTCCACACCAACTGATTACATGCAGCAAATGAAGATTCATGAAATTCTCTCTTCACTCCTCTCTCCAGCTCTCATCTTTATTAATTTGTTTTCTCATTTGTAATTTTTTTCTCCAGTTCTATTCCACCCACTAACATTCTTACGTTAGTACAGTACGTCTATTTCCCATTTCTCACCAATCTTGCTCTCTCAGACGTACAATACTCCGATCTAGCTTCTTTTGTTCACCTTCTCCAGTACAGTATGTGAGAAACTAACCTCTCCCGCAGTCGCGCTCCGCCACACCTCGACTGTCCAGCAGCCGCACTCTATCGTAATCCCGCAGCCGCACTCCACTTGTTAGTGATCCCATAAGTACAATGCACATCTAAACAAGAATCAACTATAAAATGCATTCATAAATATTATACTCACTTGTTAATTTCAACTTAGTTACTAACGCATAAGTACAACATCTAGCAAATTACAAAATCAACCATAATTGTATAACTGATCTAGAAGCATAAACATAGTACCTACAGAATCCCATAGCAAGATTTGTCATATGGACATATTTTTTTACAAAATACAGATATAAGTTGAGTACCTACTTGATAATGATCTCAAAAGTACCAGTGTACATCTGATCAAAAATCAGCTATAAAATACATCCATAAGTACGGTACACACTTCTTAATTTCAACTCATTTTACTGAAGCATAAGTACAATACCTAGCAAATTACAAAAGCAGACATAATTGTATAACTAGTCTAGACGCATAAGCATAGTACCTATGGAATCTCACAGCAACATTGACCATCTGGAAAAAATCTTTTTACAAAATGCAAGCATAAATACAATACCTAGTAAATTACAAAATCAAGCATAATTGTATAATTGGTCTAGAAGCATAAGCACAGTACCTACAAAATTCCATAGTAACATTGGCCATCTGGACAAATTTTTTTTACAAAAGGCAAACATAAGTTGAGTACCCACTTGTTAATGACCTCAAAAGAACAATGCACATCTGGTCAAGAATCAACTATAAAATGCATCCATAAGTATTGTACCCACTTATTTATTCCAACCCAGTTACTCAAATATAAGTACAGTACCTACCAAATTATAAAATCTGTGATAAAATGCAACCATAAGTACTATACCCACTTATTAATTTCAACTCTATTATTGATGCATAAGTACCTAGTAAATTATAAAATCAAGCATAATTGTATAACTGATCTAGAAGCATAAGTACAGTACCTACAGAATCTCATAGAACCATTTGTCATCTGGACAATTTTTTTTTACAAAATACAGACATAAGTTGAGTACCCACTTGTTAATGATCTCAAAAGTACAACGCACACCAGATCAAGAATCAGTTATAAAATGCATCCATAAGTACAGTACTCACTAGTTAATTTCAACTCATTTACTCAAACATAAATATAGTACCTAACAAATTACAAAATCAAGCATAATCATATAACTGGTCTAGAAGTATAAGCACATTACCTACAGAATCTCATAACAACATTGACTATCTGGACAAACATTTGTATGGATGCATTTTATAGGTGATTCTATTTAGTAGTATATTTACGTCCAACAAATAAGGTAGGTAATGCATTCGTAATAATAAATAAAATAATATTATACTAGTTAAAACAATATAAATAAGACAGATCAATATAAAGGATAAAAGTACAGTACTCACGAATTTGTGATGGAACACAAAGCGAAGAAGTAAGAAGACAACATAATTAAATAAAATTTTAAAAATTGAAAAAGTGTACGTAAGAAATGAAATTTCAAATAAGAGTGTCTGTCAGATTTTGTGGGACAGTGGGACATCACAACGGTACTTTTGCATGGTTTTTGCATTAAAAAGCATGCAAAATCTGTACTGTATCTTAATACATCTCGGAACGTGTAGCAATTCAATATTTCCGAGAACCGAGTGTGCCAGCGGATGGGTGGCCGGTTATGTCAAAAAAAATTCTCAACTGATTGCCTATTTTTTTTTGGTGAACAACGGACTGCCTATTAGTAATAAATAACGAGTCTATAGCTTGCTTGAACAGCGGCCAACACAGATGTGGATTGAGCTGTAGGCCTTCAACACGCAAAACCGGCTGCTTTTCTCCTGTTCAATCCAAGCCCACAAGAAGTTCGCCGGCCCTAAAGTTAGGCCGGAGATACGGGTACATGCGGAGAGATGACTCGCATCAACCACCATTCCGCTCTATGATTCCTTACAACTGCAAAGGCTACAGCTTCAACTCACCGGAGTCACGCGGGTTGTTCCGAAGCGCCGGCGCCCGTGGTGTCAACCGCTGATAAGTAGTTAAAATAATAGATGCCTCTTGTAGATTCATGATGGTAAAGCAGTGAGGAGGATTGCTAGGGAAGTAATGGACAATACCGGATCAGTCACTACCAATTGTATTACCAAATATATAGTTGCCTATCATTCTTATTTTATATTGTGTTTTTTTAGAGTGTTCGACAAATTCAAATTGGCCGCTCATTTCTCACCATAAGAGATTACTAGGAAGAGTCATCAGCAATGAGCCGTAGACAATTAATAATATTCCTTTTCAAAATGTTGCATTAGTAGTTGGCCAATGGCTATTGGTTCTCGATTGTTTTAAAATATCCAACCCTCTAGCTAAGATTCGCAATAGATCTGCAACCACCTTTTAGATCGGACAGTTCAATAAAAACCAAGTCGCAAGGTACGTAACAGATCTGCTGATGTCTTTTATTTTATTACAAAAATCATAATTAATGTAACTACAGAACCCCAACCCCCCCCCCAACAAACTAAGAACCAATGTCAACAAGTGGCACATTACTCCACGTGAAAGATGTTCGGGGGTGTCATTCCGGAGTAATGCTACACTCATCCGTTCCCATCCCCGGGGAGCAATCTGATTCATCCAAAATTGTTTCTCTTGTCTATCTCCATAATTAATGGGAGTAGTTAAGAGGAGAAAGAGAAAAGAGAAAAAAAAGAGAAAAAAAGGAATGTAAGTATCTGTGGACTGTGGCTGTAGGAAACGTGGAGGGTCCCTCGTATTTTCTCCACTAATGTCTTAGGAAAGAGAAATACAACTCAATAATTGAAGTAAGGGAAAATTATCTTACTCATAACTTTCACTCTTCAATAAAAAATTTAATAAATAAAATCATAAGACTTTTTATAAAAAGTACTTTCAAACAAGATTTTTTTTTTATGACTGAGAGAACTCACCCTGGGCAAACCCAGAATGGTTAAGTCTCGAGGTATGAGAGGGTGTTGTCCGGTCACCCCGTCCCATGCTAAATTAGGGTGGAGTGTCTTTCACAGAGTGTCTTCGATGAGGTTCAAACCCAGGTCCTTCACTGGAACTTACTGAGTCGCACCACTTGGGCTACTCACGGACTAACATTAATATACTTTGGAAAATAATATGAGATAGATAGGCGAGAAGTATGCATTAGTATTGTACGAGAAAATAGTTACGTACATATCTACTGTACGAGAGAAGAAAAGAAACAAGAAATAAAATAGAAGTACACATTAAACTATATGGGAAACAAATAAGTACAGAACGAGACATGCGGTACGAGAGGAGAAGAAGTAGGATATAGAAAAGAAAGAAGACATATTACTATTGTATGAGAACAAATACATAAAGTACAAAACGTATACGAGATAGAAAAAGAAGTATGACATTTAGAAGAGAAAAGTACATATTAGTACTGTATGAGAAACAAATACGTACAAATTTTACCAGACATACGGTACGAATAGGAAAATAAATAAGACATAGTGAAGAGAAAAGTACACACTAGTATTGTATCAAAAACAAATAAGTACAATACGAGACATACACTATAACAAACCCACCCCTCAACAACCATCATTTAAGGAAGGCTAAGAAGCTAGTGTTGTTATTCTAAAATAGGATCAACTGGTTTTACAAATAATAAAAAATAATTAATAAATTCTACCACAACTAAGTTTAAAGAAGGATAATTTTTTTTCCTTTCACATACATTTCAAAAATAGGAGTTTGGAACTTTACCCAAAGTAGAGTTCTATTTATCTAAATCCCCCTATCTTTATTTAGCTTTATTACTCCAATGTCACTTTAAATATTCATCAACTTTCATGTATTCCTAAAACACCAACAAACAAAATGTTGGTCGGTATAACGAATTATACTGGTATGTGGGGGAAACAAAAGCTTGCACATATTGTAACAACATATTTGCAACCAAATTATTAGTTAACTGATCAAACTTTACGTCTTGAACATAACTACTCAATTCTAACATATCCTTACCTCTGTGCTATCACTGCAGTGGACGTAAAACTACCTTTCTCATATGGTAGATCCCAAATAGCCCCTTTTGATCCTACCATACAGGTAGATCAAGACATAGAGTTGTATAGTTGTGTAATCCTACCCAAAGGTAGACCAAACTGTTGGGTTTTAGGAGAGACAAAGAAGGTGGCGGAAACAAAAAATTTCTTCTCCCAAACCCAGAAAAAGGAATCGCGTCAACGTCTATACAATAGGAAAGATGGTTTGTAGAGGCATACCTTGTCCCGAGGCTTGCTCGACGACGTTACCTCACGGCTTGCGCGGTCTTCACCTTAGGTCTTGGATGGTGTCTGTGCAGCTCCTGGTCTTACCAGGACTGTCAGGATTGACAGCTGTCCTCCGAGCGGCAGAAGTCTCCTGCCTCTGAAGTAGTCCATACAGACCACCTGGAACTTCGATCTCCTTATCCCACAAGAAATCGAAAGGAGTCGCACCCTCTTGTCGGCGTACTAGTCACCAACACACTCTCCTGCAACCAGTTGCTTTTCTACAGGTGTCTTTCCCTTATTGTGCCTCCCTTATCGGGTAGTACTTGCTAGGGCTCTCTCTCGGTTACCAAAACCAAAGAGAACGACAACTTTGCAGAGCAACTGGTATTCTGAGTTTTTGTGTACCTGAGAAACCCCCACTACCCCTATATATATAAGAGGGTCATGGCTTCATGGGACAGGGTTCTCTACCCTGGACAATGCAGGATTAAACAGGAGTAGAAGGGTTTGGTATTTTTCATAAAACAACCAACTTGCTCCAGCTGAACCGATCGGTTCACACCCTGAAACGATTGTTTCGGGCCCTGAGCCGATCATTTGGGACCTGAGCCGATCGTCTGGGTCTCTGAGCCGATCATTTGGGACCTGAGCCGATCGTCTGGGTCTCTGAGCCGATCGGTTCGTGGTCCTGATCCAACTCAAATTGACTTTCAAATTTGTTTCTGATTAATCAAATATTAATCCTTGTCCAAATCGAATTTGTATAAGTGAAACAAATTATATTTGCACAATAGTCTTCTGACTTTCCAAACGATCTCGGTTGGTCACATGAATCGACCGATTCAACAATTGAGTCGATCGTCTCATTGCACATGAGCCGATCGTCTCACCAGTTGAGCCGATCGGTTCACCAACCTAAGCCGATTGGTTCATCTCATGAGCCGCTCGGTTGGGGCAGCAGACTTGTGCAAATCAGTCAATCACAGTCTCAATCAATCTGATACTCTAATCAATCAGTCCAACACCTTGAACACTATGATACTGAGCTATAAATTGATTGAGTGTTTAATTGAACTACTAAACTCCTTTAGTAATTAATTTAAACATCGTTTTGTGGATAAACTCCTCTTCCAGGTTAAATCCTATGTGTGTGACCCTGCAGGTCCATTTCATGTTGGCAGTGAAAGTCCATAACACATCTGACTTTACAAGAAAAGAACGGTGCCTAGTCGCACATCAGTGCTACCCAAGTGAAATAGAAAGTTGGAGAACAACTTTCAATCCTACAATCCGTGAATGGTGTTACAGTGAATGTATAATTCGTTTGTCACTGATATCTCGAATGAACTCAAGGCATGGAGCAGTCATCCTTTCAACATTCATTCACTTTCTTGATCTCAGAGTAGATTGGAGGAGATATGTATGACATCAATATCATATATTGATTCATACATGTGTACATGCCTATCTCGATCCTACTCATCAAGTGGCCATGGATATCAAACTCCCTCGAGAGGGACAAATCCCATATCTATCACTCACCCCTCAAAAGCCCCATGTGTCAAAGCCACCCAATCATCACCTTTATAACAACCCATGTTTCAGGACTACGTTTGATGATGTCAAAGTGTACCCAACGATATGTGTTGAGTGTAGTGATTTCAGGTCAAAGAATCACATTCACCACCATCACTGTGAGAACTGACTGTGACTACCATGTCATGGTTACATGTGTCAAACTCATGGTGGGTCTGTCTGGTATACTTGTTCTCGAACAAGTACCTATGTGTTTGGTTTGATATCTTCGTATCATGATTAATGAGATTCTGTCATCAACCAACACCACAATCTAGTCTTGTGTGTCATTGTTGTCTGTCTACCTTCCACAATGACATCCGACTAGGGACATAATAAGAATGTACAAACTCTTAGCATCCGTATGATCTCATCGTTCAGGTCCTCAACCTGAAAACATACGTCATTGAATACTGTCATTCTCAAGACATTCAATCTGTTCTATCACTATCTCATATGACTGAACCAGAAAGAATTGGAAGCTTGCCTTTGATCTTTATCAAATCAGTCTTAATGTATCCCACCAATCATCCCATGATTGGCTCTCAGGGCATACATACCAACAGACTCCCACTTGCACTGCGAGCCAATCACCCTTGAATCATATTCTAGTGATCTTCAAACATGTCCCACATGTTACTGTGCTCTAGTGCTAACATAATGAGTTATGGCAACACTTTACCAAAGTCGATATTAACTGCATGTCTCTCATCTCTTCATTGTACGTCACACGTATGAGATGGAGTTGTTGTAATATGTGATCTAGTATTCCTTTGCTAACATTTAGCCACATTGCATGACCAAGTGCTCCTAACTTGTCATCAATGACCGAAATATCTATAAGTTCATCTCTATGAACTCCTAGATCCATATAGTATCCACTGTTGTTCTCTAACACATGGGTACTCGGCATTTCCTTTTAAACGGCTTTAATGGAACGTTTCCATTTATCAACAAACATTCACTTTTATATATCCCATATATATTTTACGATTAATTTTCTGTCCTTTTTCGGAAGTTCGCATCAGTGTAACTCTTTACAGTGAACCCTTCCTTATTTCCATAGAACTAGTACTTCTCAAGTACTTATCAAGTTCTTATGGTATTCTAGTAACCCTTACTGGAACTAGACAGACATCCACTCGTCATGTCCCACATATGAGTTTTTAGGATGAGCACATCATATTGTCAAGTCCTACATACAAGATGATGAATGCATTTTATTCTTTCTATGTCCATACATGCAAGATAATGGGATAATTACATACATGATAGATCCATATCTATTCTTAGTGTTCCCATTCTTCATAAGAATTGGACACTTGGCTTTGGGATACTAACTCCATGTAACATGGATAAGTTGTCTCTCACTAAATTTGTGCACACTAAACCCTTCAGTATAGATTGCCAATGTATGTTTTCTCTTTTCAGGTCAAGGGGTTTTGAAAACTATCTCTATAGATCTCTATTCCTATCACATAGGAAACGTCTCTATCTTCCCTATTGATAATTTCCACTTTGGATTTCTATTCTAGAACATTTCCATTTCACGTCAACATGTGGAATGTGAATACCCTCCCACTAAATCACAGATCTCTCTTTATCTTTGTCATATCAGTCAAACCCATTGACTATATTATCAAATTAAAGATCCCAGCTCAGAGTTTCTTGTACTCAATCAATCACATTGATTAGTCCATTGTAACTTATAGACTTGATTTGCATTAATGGATTCATAAACCTTATAGGTTGTGTCACATACACATCCTTGTTTTATTCCTCATGGGAATGCAATTTTAGTATCCATATGCCAAATCTTTTAGTCATTAAGTTGCAATCAACAAGCATCATCCAACTCAAAATGTTATCCATGTGTCTTAATACTTAAGAATCATTCACACTTATGGATTTCATCCCAATGGGTGCTACCATCAAGGTCATACCTAATGGTTCACATGGAAGTCATTTTAGGATGTAATGGTCATAAACCATAACTCAAAATCATGTTCCTCATATTCATCTAGATAGTTGACTCATCATATGATCAACTCATCATATAGATAATCGAGGTGTATCGGTTAAGGATATAAGAACTCACAACTCCTTGTGATTCTTAATGTCTTTTATTAGTGTAAGGTATTCTTTATTTAAGAAGAAGTTAGTTATTTGATAATCATCCTCTAACTCCTTAGAGTATGACTCCTTTTAATTTAGTCATCACCATGCCTTAATCATGAGTTTACTATGATACACTATCATAATCACTCACAAGGTTTCAAACATTTGGTTCAAGTATTTCATTCATTGATCTTATCAAGAAGTAACACTTTACCAAACACATACTTCATTTATGATATTCTTGAACACTTCAAGATATTCATATTGGTATTTCTCTAAACACCGTTTGAAGTATTAGCATTAACTCTAATAGGTATGTAAATCCATCTCATGTATTATACCTAATAGGATAATCATTCTCCCACTACCTTAGTGAAGATTGATTAATCATGTCTAAGAGATTCATGTCTCTTACTGGTTCTCTAACCAAAAGAGTCTAGCCTATCCATCATATGGAAACTAGAAATGAATTTCTCATGATTTATGCTCATTTGATTGTTTGAGTTATCAATAACTTTTAGGTATCATTTTATCTTATGCATACCAAGTATCACAAGATAAACAAGGCATTGCCACAAAGATTGAAACATCAACTTTATTAATTGCCATTATTGTCATACAATATGCAAAATTAATATGTTTCTATCTATTAGAAAATATGAAATAGTAGTTCATAACTCTATTACATGCCTTTAAGGCTAAAAATAAACTAAAGTACTCCTATCTATAGCGGCAACACTTGCCCCATTTATTGAGTGTTTTACATTTTATATCTTGGTATCATATACCTCAAAAAAATATTACAAATTTATTTCATGACACATTTAGGTGGAGACGTTTGTCCCCTCCTTGTTCTTTAGTTCTTCCAGATAGAGTGGAAAATTCCTTTTCCAATGTCCTGGCTTTTGATAATGGTGGCAATTGCCTCTCTTGGTCACGCCTCCCTTGGTTTTGAGATTTGAAGACGACTAGGGCTGCTGGCTAGCATCAGATGCTTTCTTAGCCTTGCCCTTGCCCTTGTGCTTGGACTTGCCTTTCTTGCTGCTGATCACCATCATAGACTTAGGCTTGCCCTTCTTCATCTGTGCCTCGGTTGTCCTCAACATGCCCAACAACTTTGTCAACTATTTGTTAAAGTTGTTCATGCTGTAGTTCGTCACAAACTGACTGTATGATTCTGGCAACGATTGCAGTATCACATCAGTAGCCAACTCTTGGCTCAGGGAAAATCCCAGTCTCTTCAGGTTTCCACATACCCAATCATCTTGAGTGTGTGAGGAAAAACGGGATCTCCTTCTATCATGACACACTTGAATAGCGCCCTAGAGACATCATATCTCTCTTGTCATGCTTGATCTTCATACATGTTCTGGAGATGTCGAATCATCTCAATGACACCCATGTTCTCATGTTGTCTCTGCAACTCGTGATTCATGGAGCACAACATCAAGCACTTCACATCAATGGCATCATCAGAATGTTTCTTATAAGCATCCCTTTCTGCCTTTGGTGTGGTAGGAGCAGGTTCCTATGGAATTGGAGTATCCAGGACATAGAGCTTTCGCTCTTGAGTGAGAACAATTCTCAATGTCCTAAACCAGTCGTGGAAGTTAGTCCCATTCAGCTTGTCCTTTTCAAGGACCGATCACAACGAAAAGTGATTTTTGTTTGTTGTCCTTTGAACTACAAAAGGAAAAATATGCAATTTAGTCCAAAACTCAATTTTGACTTATTTGATTGATTTGAAAAGTTGACAATATAATTAGGCCTTTAATTAATTATCGCTCCCACTATTTTTATTCAATTGATAGCCCTCACCATCAATTCGAAGGATTGCAGCGTACAACCTTCTAGTGGGTCAAGATCCTGAAATCCTCTAAGTCATGGACCAGCTAGGGCTGTCACCCACAACTTAGATCTTCTAGGTAGGCAACTTTTGCCAATTGTATCATATGCAACTCTTTTCCATGATCACCTCCATGCCTCAAGGTGCTAGATCCTATCTAGGTCACCTTGTTAAGTCTGACCCAAAGCCAACACGATGAATATGCACCCTGCTAGGGCAGACCCACATATTCATCCTTCACGCTTCCATGAGATAGAAGGTGCACCACGCTAGGGCGTGCCCACACTTGGCCGATCAAGCTTTTCACATGTGTCGCATTTGGAAGGCATATAAAACTTTAATATTCAATTAGGGATTTGGTTTTATAGGTACATATATACATATCCAATCACCACAATACATAGTACGTATCATATACATGCTATATCCCATAGAAAACATGCGAAATGATAAAAGCGATGATTATGGCCATCCTAATGTGATTCCTCAAGCCAAGAGGAATCACGGTCATCTAGGTCCACATCACATGCAACTTGTACAAGATGAACTATGTGCTTTGCAGTTCTGGGTTTGATCAACTCATCTCCACGATTAATCGGCTCACCATCATGCCGGTCGGTTGGGTGCCACCAACCGATCGGTTGGCTCCTCCAACCGATCGGTTCGCCTGGTCGTCGTGCATCTCCTCATGGACGCCACCCGATTGTCTCACTGCTCGAACCAGTCATATGGGTCACCAACCGATCGGTTCACTCCTTGAACCGATCGTCTCAGTCGTCGTCAGATGGTCCTCCATTCTTTGACATAACAGGAAATAAAAGATCTATCCTATTTTATAATTGAATTGGAAAACCCCGAGTTATATTCTGGGGGAGCAAAGGTAGGAAATAAATCTCGAGTTATCTTGAGTTACATCAGGAATAAGGAGGTAGGGAATCAGTGCACAGACCAAGATGCAAGCAACCACATACAACCAAGCATACATACATAGGGTTTATTGGCCATAACGACACTATACATCCACCACAAAACTCATTTAAGGGTGACGTGTATCGAGTACATTCATATTACATATCATATATGTATATTGGGATTTGTGGATTTAGGATTGGACATGCAAAAAAGCCAATTATATTCGCATCATATGCAATAAATAAAGGCGACAAACCAAAATTGATCATATCGATAATCCTAAAGTATAGAGCAGTTGATGTGGCTCTGATACCACTGTTGGGTTTTAGGGGAGACAGAGAAGGCAGCAGAAACAAAAATTTTCTTCTCCCAAACCCAGAAAAAGGAATCGCGTCAACATCTATACAATAGGAAAGATGGCTTGTAGAGGCATACCTTATCCTGAGGCTTGCTCGACAAAGTTACCTCGCGGCTTGCGTGGTCTTCACCTTCGATCTTGGATGGTGTTTGTGCAGGTCCTGGTCTTACTGGGACTGTCGGGATTGACTGCTGTCCTCCGAGCAGAAAAAGTTCCCGCCTCTGAAGTAGTCCACACAGACCACCTAGAACTCCGATCTCCTTGTCCCACAAGGAATCGGAAGGAGTCACACCCTCCTGTCAGCATACTAGTCACCAACACACTCTCCTGCAACTTGTTGCTTTTCTGCAGTTGTCTTTCTCTTACTGTGCCTCCCTTATCGGGTAGCACTTGCTCGGGCTCTCTCTCGGTTACCAAAACCAAAGAGAACGACAACTTTGCATAGCAACTGGTGTTATGAGTTGTTGTGTACCTAAGAAGCCCCCACTACCCCTATATATATAGGAGGGTCATGGGACAGGGTTCTCTACCCCGGGCAATGCGAGATTAAACAGGAATAGAAGGGTTTGAGATTTTCCACAAAATAATCAACTTGTGCCAGCTGAACTGATCGGTTCACACCCTGAAATGATCGTTTCGGGCCCTGAGCCGATCATTTGGGACCTGAGCTGATCATCTGGGTCTCTGAGCCGATCAGTTCATGCCTGAGATGATCGGTCCGTGGTCCTGATCCAACTCAAATTGACTTTCAAATTTGTTTTCGATTAATCAAATAGTAATCCTTGTCCAAATCAAATTTGTACAAGTGAAACAAATTGTATTTGCAAAATAGTCTTCTGACTTTCCAAACAATCTCAGTTAGTCACATGAATCGACAAATTCAACAATTGAGCCGATCGTCTCATTGCACATGAGCTGATTGTCACGCCAGTTAAGCCGATCGATTCACCAACCTGAGCCGATCGGTTCATCTCATGAGCCGATTGGTTGGGACAGCAGACTTGTGCAAATCCGTCAATCACAGTTTCAATCAATCTGATACTCTAATGAATGGGTCCAACACCTTTAACACTATGATACTGAGCTATCAATTGATTGAGTGTTTAATTGAACTACTAAACTCCTTTAGTAATCAATCTAAACATCATTTTGTGGATAAACTCCTCTTCCAGGTTAAATTCTATGTGTGTGACCCTACAGGTCCATTTCACGTAAGCAGTAAAAGTCCATAACACTTATGACTTCACAAGCAAAGAGCGGTGCCTAGTCGCACATCAATGCTACCCAAGTGAAATAGAAAGTTGGAGAACAACTTTCAATCCTACAATCCGTGAATGGTGTTACAGAGAATGTATAATTCTTTTGTCACTGATATCCCAAATGAACTCAAGGCATGGAACAGTCATCATGTCAACGTTCATTCACTTTCTTGATCTCAGAGTAGATTGGAGGAGATATGTATGACATCAATATCATATACAGATTCATACATGTGTGTACGCCTATCTCAATCCTACTGATCAAGTGGCCATGGATATCAAACTCCATCGGGAGGGACAAATCCCATATCTATCACTCACCCATCAAAAGCCCCATGTGTCAAAGCCACCCAATCATCACCTTTATAACAACCCATGTTTCAGGACTGTGTTTGATGATGTCAAAGTGTACCCAATGACATGTGTTGAGTGTAGTGATTTCAGGTCAAAGAATCACATTCACCACCATCACTGTGAGAACTGACTGTGACTACCATGTCATGGTTCCATGTGTCAAACTCATGGTGGGTCTGTCTCGTATACTTGTTCTCTAACAAGTACCTAAGTGTTTGGTTTGATATCTCCATATCATGACTAATGAGATTTTGTCATCAACAAACACCACAATCTAGTGTTGTGTGTCATTGTTGTCTGTCTACCTTCCACAATGGCATCCGACTAGGGACATAATAAGAATGTACAAACTCTTAACATCTGTATGATCTCATCATTCAGGTCCTCAACCTGAAAGCATACGTCATTGCGTATTGTCATTCTCTAGACATTCAATATGTTCTATCACTATCTCATATGACTGAACCAGAAAGAATTGGAAGCTTGCTTTTGATCTTTATCAAATCAATCTTAATGTATCCCACCAATCATCCCATGATTGGATCTTAGGGCATACATACCAACACAAACATCGACTCATCATAACCTGATGATCCTACCCCAAGGGTAGACCAATATCTAGGTGATCCATCTCTCACATGTACTCAAAGCTACAGAGGAGGACTAGGATCTGAGCTAGTCACACACATACTTATGGTGATAGCCATCGTCACTTTATAGTTTTATGAAACAAAAGTCAACCAAGTAGTTAATTTCAAGCAACCAGTAAAACCTCAAAAATCATTTTGAAACTAGAGCGATTAGCCATAAGCGTAACCACATACCTGATTTGAAGTCTCAAATATAAGCAAGATATGCAATCCAATCAAGATGTCCAATCAAGCAAGTCAAGCAACAAATCAAGCAACCTTGATCCTGAAAATTAATGCAACACACTTACGTATTACAAGTTTATTCAAATCATCTGTAACACTTCCTTGGTCCTCAAGTTAGGGTTTTCTAGGTCAACATTAGGGTTTCATTAGGTTTTTGGCTTCACAAACCCTAGTTTCCACTTTTCATGATTTATTAGGTTACAACCCCTAATTCTTCATTGAATACACCTTCTATTTCATGGAAACCCTAGTTTATCAAATTAAGGGTTTTTAAACTCAATTAATTTCCAAGTTTTACTTTTTATGCATAAAATATCAATCTTTTATCAACAATAACAATTGGACATATTAAGATCATCAATTCAAAAAAATTGGGGTTCTAGTTTATTTAACGCAAAGGTAGCATACTTAAATATTCTTCAAACTAAAAGCATATTTAGGTTATGGACATATTTTTATTGCATTCCTTGCATTCTCTTGATCAATTTTCATATATGAATTAGTGCAATCTGAGCTACCAATCATTTTCTATGATTATTTCAAGATTAAATAGAAAAGCACCAATCGGGGCACGCCACATCAATAATTGGTTCCGGTAGCACATATTATCTATATCCCATGTGTGAGCCAATGAGCTCACACCCTATTGTCTCCACACACCCGCTCAGGTAGGATGAGATAGGGAAGCAAATGGTGTATATAATATTTACATGTTAGCAATGCTTCGAGGGTAGAATAGGGATTTCATCATGTTCCTTCTTCTTCATCAAGAAGCCTGCGCTCCCATTACTTGTCGTTGTGGAAGGTAGTCAACCTCTTAGTTGACCCTAGATCCTTGAGTTCTAGTGACAAAATTGTTGCTTCTGTTGTTTTTGCCCAGGCTCGTCGGAGCCGTTTGACCCATCAATGGTCAAAGATGCTGGTCATGGTGGCGCAACCATAAGCTGGCCGGTGGACATGAGGGTCAAATAGAGAATCTGGTGGCATGACAATGTTGGGAATCAATTGAGGGCAGAGAGAAGTCCCTAGGGTTTGGTTGGGATTTCACAATACTTAGATTGCTTCTCATGGAGACTATTCTGCCTTATATAGCCATCGCTAGCAGGACAACCCCCTGTAGAGTCGGACTCCAACAATCTTTTGGTGAAAGTCTTATATCCCTAACAATATGGCAAAAATAGGGATCAATGAGTTTGGTTTTTGTAACATCTCAGGATTTGAGGCCTCAGATAACAAGATCTTAAAAGGAATGATTGAACTACCCATATCACCAAGGTGCACCTCCTTTTTCGGGATCTCATCTCTAAGGAACTCCATAGTTAAGTGTGCTCGGCTTGGAGTAGTACTAGGATGGGTGACTAGTCGGGAAGTTGATCCTGGCTTGCGCGTGAATGAGATTAAGATGCACAGTAAAGGCTAGTGGTGGTCTGTGGGGCCAGTCGTCATTCCTGAAACTCTACTAGAGCCTTGGGCAGTGGGCCTGGGTGTTACAAATGGTATCAGAGCCATAACCCCTCCAGTAGGTGGGGCCCGCATGGGCATGTGGCATGCCAGTCTTGAGACGTACGGTCCAGGAATGTAAGAAAGGGTTGTCCATGGTTGACGTAGCCACCCTTGCGCTGGTATTCCGTGATCGGGAGTTGGGTGTCCATGGGCCATTGTGGGTCTGCACTGAAATGGGGTTAGATTATGAGGCCATATAGTTGAGTCTTGATGAGGACGTCAAGAGTCTAAAATGGGGGAGATTGTAACATCCCAGGATTTGAGGCCTCAGATAACAATCTTAAAAGGAATGATTGGACTGCCCATATCATCAAGGTGCACCTCCTTTTCCGGGAGCCCATCTCTAAAGAACTCCCACTAGTACATAATCGACCTTTAGTGTCGGTTGTTTAAGGCCTTTAGTGTCGGTTTCTAAGCGACACCTATGTGGGTGACGCTAAAAGCGCAACTGTTACGCGTTGGTTCAAAAACTGACGCCAAAACCCTTCGCGCGCCAACGAAAACGCACTAGCAGGGCACTATAGGCGTCGGTTATTACCTAAGAAACCGACGCCATATACCTTTGCGCCATAGAAGGGTGCCAACTTGGGCACTATAGGCGTTGGTTATTAGCTAATAACCGACTCCATATAAGTCCCAACACGGCCGTGCTGGACAGCACGGCCGTGGTGTCTGGTCCGCTGCCACGGCTGTGCTGGCCAGCACGGCCGTGGTGTCTGGTCCGCTGCCACGGCCGTGCTGTCCAGCACGACCGTGATGTCTGGTCCGCTGCCACGTCCGTGCTGGCCAGCACGGCCGTGGTGTTAAGGAAATAGACGTCGGTTTCTATTACAAACCGACACTGTAACTATTTGGCGTCAGTTTTATACAAATAACCGACGCCTATTTTTTGTTTTTTTGTCAGTTTGCAGACCTGTTGTATGGCTGGTCGCAGGATGAGAAACCTGCAGTTCAGTTATGAACTGCAGGTTTTACGACATCCATTGATATCAGCCAACAACAGGCCACAAAGCTGCAAAATTAACAACAAAAATATTCACACATTTAGCAATGCAACCTGCAGTTCCATTTGATTTTCACATTTAGAATCATTCATGTAGATAGCAATCTGTAGTTCCATTTATTTTCACATTCACACATATAGAAACATTCATATAGCAACCAATAGTTTCATTCATTTTCACTTAGACACATGTAGAAACATCCAGACATGTAGAAACATTCACACATATATTATAATTCAGAAATTCATTTACAAAATATCATTCTTTAGTCATTATTCTCTATCAACATCTCAATTATATCTTAAATCCCCCACTACTTGTATGGTTGTTGCCCATTCTTCTCTTACTTCATTTAATTCTCTCTTCGTATAGGAAGCATGTACATCTGGTAAGGTCGTTCCTGTCGTGTGTTCAATTTTAAACACCTGTAAAGAGAATGATGTATATATATAATTAATGAGCTATAAATAAGATTGATATATTTCATATTATCTAATGAGACTATATAATACCTCAACAATACAATCGATGTCCAATGCGGCATATTTGATAATCATGTGCATAAATCGCATCACATAGTATCCACATACCCATCCGTTGTCTTGTGTAGGACACTATAAATTCAAACATACAAAATATTAAAAAATACAACTAATTAAGCATTGTTTACATAAATAATATATACATATATTGCAGTCGGGAACTTACTTTCACATTCTTCCAAATAATTGGCTGGTTCTTTTTCGTGGGGACCTTTCCTCCAGCCTTTTTGAACTCATCAAAACCCCTACATGTTAATGTAACACAGTACATTGCATAATTAAATAGTAATGTAATAACATATGTTAACAGATATGAAAATGAAATATTTCTCACCGGAATAATGCCATTTTCATTATGTGTCCATATTTTGTATTCAATATACTCCCCTTAGGATCTAGATAATAGACAGTGAACGTCTCGGGGACAATAACCAGTAACTCCCAATGCATACCACTAGAGGTAAAAAAAGTTAAAAATTAATAACTCAAAATCCACAATAAAAATGTAATTTTCTTAAGTCCAAATTATAATAAGCAAAGTAAACTTACTCTACATTGAATGGAGCCATTATCATCGTCTTCTTTTTTTGAGCAAAAATTGAAAAAGCCTCACAACAGTATTGTTGAACTGACGGAGGGTCATTAGCTACTAGACTTATCAAATATGGAATCAAAAATCCTACACGTTCGAATGCAAAATCTGCACATATCTTATCTAAGTAGCTGCAAAATATGTATTAATTACGCATGCATTAATAAATAAGAAACCAGATCACCAGAATAAGCAAAGGTATATGGATGTATAAAGAAGATCTCACCTTATCCATAGCTCTATCACAGATGTATTTAGCCAATCATATCGAAACAACTCCAAAATATCTTGTATAAATAGTTTTCTTTCGTATGATTGACCTACAACATCTGAATCTATAGAAACAGTTATAGGGCAATTTATATCATGTTCGCCTAACCATATTGCCATACCCCTACAGTTAGGACCTAACGGGACAGTTAGGTCCTGTGGAAAACTGGGTAATGTAGGAGGTGGAAGTGGAGGCCTAGATGTTGTGGGTGTCTTCTTTTTAACCTGTATATATATAATAATTTCAGATCAATTGACATCATATACACACACTAACAATTTAACGTAATGTAAATTTACCATACAATTTCAGTAAAGATGACATCCGCTTTTAGCCACAATATCACTCCGCCTAGTGCCTCACCAAGTGTTTTACAATCTGGGTGGGCATATGGCAATGGAAGATCCATCCACTTGGGGAATATATGTACTGGGCTCACACGAATCCAACCAGCTAGTAATGGAGACCCGTGAAACAGTTCCCCTGGTAGGGATGGGTAAGCCGACGCCTCTACAACGACATATTCATTAACTTTTAGACGGCATGGCTTCAACCCCTACAAATTTTTGTGTAAAGAATGTTATATACATATATACATATCATCTTGAAAACATATCATCTTGAAGTAAAAAACTAGTTACTATGTCATAAAAATACTTACAGTAGATGTGCTAGGTGGTGGGTCTATAGGATTACTCCCAACCTCTACAGTAGGAGTAGAGTGGGATGCTATGATAGGTACAATCTGCTGAGTGGCAGTCTGAGATGCCTGCCACTTTTTCAGTGCTTCTTCCAGTTTCCTATCAACTAGCTTATCTACCTATACATAGATAAAATAAATGTTAGCTTCGAATTATTGAATTCTCTTTTTACAGTAACATTATAAAGAAAGAATATGTTACCTCTTCTTGTGAAAGTCCTACTTTTGGGACATATTTGCGCTGGGATGGCCCAAAAAAAGATTTAATGCCCACACCAGCGCCTGCAACCCTAACACGTCCAGGATGCTCTGGGTTACCCAGAGCAACTGTCAATTCATCCCTTGTGCCCTCAGGGATGAACTTGCCTTGTTTCCTCATCTCGTGCAGCTCCCGCTAATCGCCAAAACAAAAATTTGTAATTAAGTAAACACCACAAATAATCAATATTTGAACGATTGCTGTAAGAGTTGTATTTTACCATTTTTGCAGCCGCCTCAGTAGTTGCGGGCTTCCTTATTTCTCCCTTCTTAGTTTGCCTCCCAGCTATCCAGATATCATGGCGAGGCAGAGGTGTGCTACCTACAGTGGAGGACTCCTGAGTAGCAACAGACTGAGCAGTAGCCTCAGACGGTAGTCTTTGGCGAATGCCTGCATACCCCTTTGGACCCATTGTGTGGTCATGCACATTCAGTGCACACCTTGATCTTTGTGCCTCACTGAGGGCCTAGTTAGTATGCACATTAATGATTTGGTTAGTAACAGTAAATGTTAATCTTGAATAAGTGAATACAACATATATTAATGAGATTGGGACTGACGCCTAATACCTTGAATTCATCCGTTTGTCTTGAAGCAACAAACGCGTCCTATTCTTCTTTGTCTAGGAAGTTCCACTGTTCAGTGGCTGTCTTCTTCCTCTTGTCATCTTCTTTTATGTATTCTTGGGTGAGATTTGTCCTATAGTTCCTTAGGACTCTCCCACATTGTTGCATCACGTATTTACGATGTAACTTTTCATCCAATTCAAATATACTCTGCAAATTAGAATTGCTATTAACTAGTATCCAAAAAATTAGTAATCTACAAAATATAATTGCAAATTAATAATAACTCACGCATAAATCCCTCCATATTATGTCTTTCTTCTCCTTAGAAACTTTATGCCAAATCTATTATACAACCGCAATGGCTGCGAGTAACATACCCAAGATATGAAACAAATGAATTGCGATTCACACCAGATGCATTTCCTGCATTATCAAAATCCACAACAAGTTTGGGTCTATTGCCCTTTTGTGCTATTAACTTCTTCATCATAGTGATGCCCCTTCTCCTGTCAACTTTTTGGTGTTGCTGATCAAGTGCCTCAAGTGCTTCAGATGGTACATGTGCATCATCAACCTAAAATTTGACAAAATAAACACATTTACAAGATATAACTATAAATGGTCATATAGATATAAATATATGATATATTTTTAAAACTTACATTGTGAGGCGGCGCATTGATGTCGTCACCCTCACGGTAATCATCAGCACGGTCATCAGGAGAATGCTCAGCCATCTGAAAATTCACATTCACATTGTAAAGTTTACATTGTAAAGTAATTCAAATTGTAAAGCTCACATTGTAAAGTTCACATTCACATTGTAAAGTAATTCACATTGTAAAGTTCACATTATAAAGTAATTCACATTGTAAAATTCAGATTGTAAATCTTGGACGGTCAAACCGGGGACTATCCAAGATTTACTCCTAATGATTAAATCTTGGACGGGTTTCTTGGCCAACAAATAATGTCTTGTCATTCTTATACCTAAAATCCTAGTTGTCATTCAAAGCATGTCACATGTGTGCATTACAATTCATCATTAAGCAAGAAGGGTGATTAGGATTCTCACCAAGAACGGGTTTTGATTTTCTATACAATTTTATAAAAAATGCACATGTATGCATATATATACTATACTTTTTGGAACCTTTATACATATCTAAACACCCTAAATAACCATACTAAACACCCAAATACTTTATAACACAACTATAAAACAATGATTATAGCTAAACTATCAAACAATAGACTTGTCACACATAAAACACCCTATACAACTATAAAACAAAAAAGTATTAAGATATGCCTGATACAATAACTATTTTGCATCCCATTACAGCAGACTTATCATTGATACCTTACTAACTTATTGCTACATTTACATATCATCACTTGATCAAAAATTACAGCAGTATATTTAACCAAAGTATGCATTCTAAAATCTATGTCATGATTAGTTACATGTAATTTACTTGGATATACAGCAGTACCCGATTACTATGTCTTACATACAAAGTATGCATATTAAATTAACTAAGGCTTATCATAAAACATGTATTGTATATAAGTTCAATATATTACAGTCAATAATTATTTTACTTTCAAAAATTACTTAATGTTATAGGCTTGCAGCTCTAATATAAAGAGTGATCAACTAAGGCATTGCCATAGATCAATGTATATGAGTTATTTATCAAGTTACCAATAAGTAAATAACTTAAATAAAATAAAAAATGCCCAGCAGCAGCCTGGGTAGCAAGGTCGTGCCAGCCCACACGGCCGTGGTTGCTGTTGGTAAGGAGAGGGAGAAGAAAGAAGAAGAGCAGGGCGGAGCAGAGGAAGAAGGAAGAAGGCCGTGGTTGCCTTGGCACCGCCCAAGCAGCCGCCGGAGCAGAGGAAGAAGGAAGAAGGCAGGGCGGGCATACCTTGAGGGCAGAGGAGAGCAGCGGCCGGAGCAAGGCGAGGTGCGGCGGCGGAAGGGAGAGCAGTAGGAGCGGTGGCGAGGGCACGGAGCAGCGGTGAGGGCACGGAGTAGGAGCATGGCCGCCGGTGAGCACAGAGGGCAGGAGCAGGAGTACGGCCGCCGGTGAGCATGGAGCAGCAGCGAGGGCAAGAGCCGGAGCAGCGGCGAGGGCAAGAGCAGGAGCACGGCGGGCACGAGCACGGAGCAATGACCGGCGGGGGCGAGCAAGAAAATTGCCGGACCTAACTGAAATCGGGAATGAAACAGGGAAAGGGGAAGAGTCGCTCGCGCTGGTGAGCTATTAAGTTGACAATAAGCGTCGGTTATTCAAAATAACCGACAACTAAACCAAAAGTGTCGGTTCTTTTCCAACAACCGACGCCTATATTAGATTATAGTCATCGGTTTTTAACTAAAAGACAACCGAAAACTATTCCTGTCCCGTGAATAACCTTTAGTCGTCGGTTATTCATTTATGAATCGACGACATATGTCAAATTTTGGTGGTAATTTTTTCGCTGGAATTTTGGTTTTGGTGGTTGATTTTAGGTGTCGGTTTTTTATTAATTAACTGACACTTAATAAAAGTGGTACCCGTGTCTGGTCGACCTTCATAGATTGGATGTCAGTTTATGTTATCAACCGACACTGTAGAGTTTAGGTGTCGGTTTATGTATACAACCGACACCTTGAAAAGTGACTTTATAAGCCATTTCTGTAGTAGTGTCCATAGTTAAGCGTGCTCAGCTTGGAGTAGTACTAGGATGGGTGACCAGTTGGGAAGTTGATCCTGGCTTGCCCGTGAGTGAGATTAAGACGCACAGGTAAGGCTAGTGGTGGACTGTGGGGCCATTCGTCATTCATGAAACTGTACTAGAGCCTTGGGCAGTATGCTTGGGAAACTAGAGGTAGTGCTTTCATAGACCAGAGTGAGAGATAGAGATCCGGAAAGGGTTGGATTTACTGTAGCCAACTTTCCATCTTAGGATGGAGGAAGGAGATAAGTTCTTGTCCATCAGATTCATGATCCAAGGGCCCGTATTTAGCGTGACATTAAAGGGTCTGATCCCTTGATTCCTATTTCTATTTTTCTGTGACATTTAATGCATATTTCTCTCAATTCAACACTTTAGGGAAAACTATAAATTTATATCTCTTAAACCATGCATCCTTTTAATCCCAAATTTTAAGGGAAAGTCTTTAATGACTTAAGTTACTTGTGTGCAAAGTTTGGAACCAAAACTCTAAAATAATGGAGAATTTTCTTCATATGAAAGTGATCCACTTTTAAGGCATATATTATGCAATTAAAATTCATATTTTCTCTTCTTTCTATTCTATTTTCTTTATTTGGATTCCTTTTACTATTAGAAACCATGTGGATTCGAAACCTAATCAATAAAAGTAATCCATATCACCTTCTAGAAAATCCCACATAATTCTCACCATTATCCTTATTTCTTTTACCTTTTTAATATTATGGCATTTCTTTTGTCTTTTCTTCCCTTTTTATCACATTGGACTCACTAGCTAATTAGGATCCAAGAAATTACTTATTTAAAGGAAATACTACAAAAGAAACTCATTCATTGAACATATATCATACAATTTTCATGCATGTACATTTTATTTGAGAAATTTGATTTCAATCAATATAAATCCTTCCTCTCTTATAGGAGTTTTTCCCTCAAAATTCCACCAAACAAGAAAATGACTCAAGATAAGACTTTTCCATATCCATCTTCAGCTCTCACGTGGCTTCATCTCTCCATGGTGCTTACAAATAACCCTTACCATCTCTATCCTCTACTCCTGAGCTCTCTGTCACCTTGGTATCTCATACCCTCATCGGTGACTTAGAGTAAGTCAACCTCCCTTGGAGTTCAATAGGTTCAATGCTCAGCACATGGCTCAGGTACCACATAGTGCTCTAGATTGGATACATGGAACACATCATGCATCAGATTATCCTGAGTGGTAAGGCTAAACAAAAAGCAGCTTCACCAATCCATTCCAAAATGTCAAATGGTCCCATGTATAAGGGACTCAACTTTCCTATGTTCTTAGCTATAGCTTGGAGCAGACATATTTTCAAAAACACATGCTCACCCACGATGAACTGCAAGTTAGTCTACTTCACATCAGCATGCGACTCCTGTCGATCCTGGGCTTTCTTCAACCATTGCTCAATCAAAGTGACTTTATCATCTTACACTATGGTTTCTCTGACCTCCACAAGGTCCTCTTACCGACATCACCCTAGCGAAGCGGTGACCAACACAGCCTCCCATAAAGAGGTTCATACACCCTGATAGTGTCTTTAGTAGTTGTTATAACAAGCAACTCAGCTAGGGACATGTACTGCTCCCGCAATCCACCCCAAATGAACACATATGCTCTCATCAAACCTCCTAAAGCCTGGATTATACTCTCTTGACTGTCCATCAGTCATGGGTGATATGTTGTGCTAAACTTCAATCTGGTATCGGGTTCTTCATGTACCTACTTCCACAACATGGAAATGAACTTAAGGCCATGCTCAAGAATATTTGAACTTGAATTATCATGTAGCCAAACAATATCTCTCACATATATAGTTCAACTGGATTTGTAACATTGACAGTGGTATCTAAGGAAAAGAAGTGTGCTGACTTGGTAAGGGGATCTACCATAACCCATATTGCATCATGGCCTCTCTTAGACTAGGGGATACCCACCACAATGTCCTTGGTGATCAACTCCCATTCACTCGAGAATTTCCAATCCTCTATAGCAATCCACTGGGTCACTAGTGTTTAGCCCTCACCCTCTGGCATGTATGGCCACTGGCCAAATGCACCTCTATATGCTTCTTCATTCCAGGCCTTCAAAGTACCATTGCAAACCTTAACCATCTTAGGAGTACCATGGTGTATAGTGTACTTAGAATCATGAGCTTATTGCACAACATGATTCTTCTAGGGCGAATCCTCAAAAACCCTAAAACACTCTAGTAATGGATTTCACCACCGACTCTTCTTGAGAGGTGCATCTGAGGTTTCTCTAACAACCTTTATTATCATCTAGATCTGGGCTGGCTAACTGGGCAGTTACCAACTTAGTCTACCGGTCTGGTTGTTTCTGGATGTTAGCCACATAGGTCTAGTCTTCCCATGGTTATAGGGTCCACCTAGCAACCTCTTCTAGCCTCTCCAATGGCTAGTCAAAATAGCTGCATACCAGAGTTGTTTCCAGCTGAGAACATTCTATTACTACATGAGCTTCCTTGTATGCTAGGTGATGATGAAGACATAAACCATCATATGCTCCACTCATCGTCTTTGTCTCGGGTTTAGGTCTGTCTAAGTAATGAAAACTTCAATCTCTTTCTTCCATCATCTCAGTTACCAAACCCAAATATGTAACTCATAGAATCCCTGCTACTCTAGATAGGCACATCCTCATATTACCTTTGTTCTTTCAAACCATCTACCCAATATATTCTCTAAGGGTGTGGTAATTCCTCTATCCTCAATCATCACAGAAATGTTTCAGCTCATATCACCTTTATTCTTAGTATATGGCATGCATTTTTTCCCATCTCTCACACCCATAACAAGATGAAATAAGCATTTGGTTGCAGTCCAAATATAGAGTTCATCCCATTCCAGGAGTAGAGATGGTGCATCACACATCACCATTACTCTTTCCAGTCTAAGTTGAAACATACTTCTCATATCTCCACACCATGACTGTCTCGATTCTATGTCTACACCCATGGGAAGACTTTACCCATCACTTTTGGGTCTTATCATCACTCCTATATACAATCCTTAGTTATTTCCTCAAGTTCTCTAAGGTGTCAGTACTTTGAGGTGATCTTACCCTTATGCATCTAGGGAGTTCCTCTCACATTTACCCCTTAGGGCCCATGAACTCATGAAGGTGGCCAACCTCCTAACCCATGGGCCTCGGGCAATGGTAGTTGTTACCTCTTGATCCTATGGTCTGGTGCATTTAGGGAACCATCAACTCCTACTTCCATCGGTCTTATCCATCCATGACCTTAGTATTGACTTAGGATTCTGTCGTAGCTTGTGGCTCCTTTGTTGATACTCAAGCACATTTCATTCTTGAATCATCACCCATCATCTCTCTGGTCACTCATGGTTTACCTTACATACCTTTATGGGAAACATGACAACCTACCTATCTAGGCCTGGCCCCATTCTACCGGTTACCTCCATGGTGTCATATCCTTATGTCCCTTAGTGATGGTCGTACATGGGTCTATCGATTCATACTCAACTAGGTGTCCTTACACTTAGCCTCTCAAGCTCTTTATAAGTGACTACTAAGGTTACTCAAACCTAAATGCGAGTTGGTGCTCACTCCTACAGGAAGGGTCCTTTCCCAGGATAGGAGAAAACTATCACTTGATAGTGACGAAGGTCGCCAAAACGTTCTTGCATCCAAGGTTGATATCATCATGTATATGCATGTTACCGTGCAAGCAGATAACTTATTAAACCATTTCTATGTTCCTTGGCATGTCATACTTGTTCATCATTCATCGAGGCTGGACCAATATCATACATACACATGTCACCAACTTGTGTGAGTGACTCATCAATCATATATCTCAGTTCAAGTGGGGTTTCCTTTTATTCTAATGTATGGGGGGTGCCACGCTTAAATCCTATGAACTCACTCAGCCTTGTGAGTATTATGTGAACCAGATACTGCTACTTCCCCTCTTTTTTCTAGAAACCCCAGGTTCACCTCATATGCATCAACTATCTAAACTGCATGCTCAGCTACCCAAACATGAACCAGACCTATACAAGATATGGCATATACTTCCTAACACTCTTCCACATGAACAACCCTTAGAGTTCTACACAAGGACAACCAACTGGGTGCGAGGCCTCACAACTTGTTATCATACCATACCATACCTCTTCAGGGTCTTTGGAACTCTCATTCCTAAACCCAAAAGGTAGGCACTCATATCATGTATATGTTTGTTCAGAAATCCTCTTTCTCTCTTCTAGGGTTTGGTTCCTCTAAAGGCATCCAAGGTACGACAAGCCTCTAAGGATCATGCATGAGGCAACTACATACATCTACTCAGGGTCGTCTATTCTAGGCCACATCATACCAAACTTCTCATGATTCCTCATATGTTGGAGTATAGGTCTCCAACCTTCTTCATCGGGGTCTCACTCTCTCTTTACAGATAACCCTATAATCGGTCCTACCACTAGTGGTTCTCTCTCAGAAGATGGGTCAAGCTCTTAAGGATATACATCTATCCCTACCTGGGTGAAATGTACTATCAAAACTTATGTCTGACCAAGATCATCCAAAGCTCTACATGCATATCTCATAAACTCACAGGCATCACCCTTCTGACTTAGGTTTAAAACCTACTTCCAGCCTAATTGTCACTCGCTTCTACTAAGGTACATGCCTCTTTCTACTTATATATATATGTCCATTAGGGTTCATATACTGTCATCACTAAACTACTTAATTAGGGTGCTATCCCTCTGTCCCTATCAGGTACGACCCACCCTAAGGTCGGGTCACTAAAAGGCACTAGGGGGTCATGCAACCACACATAGTTTATGCTTCTCATGTACACTCAAAACCTCTACGTAAAGCATGCATGTCTAACCCACATACTTGGATGCATGGTCAACTATGATATCCAACTCATCGTGTCTTCACTTTCTCTATCCACAACTTAAGGTTTAGGGTTGAGCATCATCCTCACAGGATGCATCAGGTCTCTTCCTCTTCCTGGAGGCTTCTTCCTCCAAGGCTATCCCTCTCCTCCTCATCCTACAAGTTGATCTAACCTTAGCGTTCTCCTAAGGGCATGACAACACATGCCATGAAACCTAAGCATGTAACTAATCTTAGTCTAAGTTTCATCATTTAGACTTATGTGCATGACATCTTTCTTACATACTTTTTATTATTTGGTGGAGGATTCCTTATTCCTTAACCCCAAAACTCAAGAAGGGTGGAGAGAGAAACCCTAAGCACTTAAAGTTATTCTGTGAAATGGGGTATAGAAGGGAAGAAGACAGATGAGAGAATACCTAAAGGTATCTTATTTTGAGTTAAATCCTCAAATTTTGGCTAGGCAGTCACACAGATTCCAAGAGTCCTCGTAAATCGACTAGCGCGGTGGAGGAAAATCTTTCCAGCCCCCGGATTGTGATCGTTTTCTAGATGCCTCCATCTTTGAAAAAATCCTCTAATAACTCTTTTGGGCTCTAAAGAATTTTTAAAATGTAATAGTCATTAGAGATTAGATGGAAAACCAAACTCTGATACTAAATGTAACCACCCCACCCCTCAGCAACCCCCATTTAAGGAAGGCTAAGAAGATGGTGTCGTTATCCTAAAAAAGGATCAACTGGTTTTACAAATAATTAATAAATTCTACCACAACTAATTTTAAGGCAGGATAAATTTTTTTCCTTTCACATACCTTTAAAAAACAGGAGTTTGGAACTTTACCCAAAGTAGAGTTATATATATCTAAATCCTCCAATATTTATTTAGCTTTATTCCTCCAATGTCACTTTAAATATTCATCCACTTTCATGTATTCCTAAAACGTCGATAAACAAAACATTAGTCAGTATAACAAATTATACTAGTATGTGGGGGAAGCAAAAGCTTGCACATATTGTAGCAACATATTTGCAACCAAATTATTGCTTAACAGATCAAACTTTTCATCTTAAACATAACTAATCAATCCTAACATATCCTTGCCTATGGGATATCCCTGCAGTGGACATGGACACTACCTTTCTCATATGTTAGATCCCAAATATCCCATTTTGATCCTACCTTACAGGTAGACCAAGACATAGAGTTGTATAGTCGTATGATCCTACCCAAAGGTAGACCAAAACATCGACTCATGATAACCTAATGATACTACCCCAAGGGTAGACCAATAGCCAGGTCATCCATCTCTCACATGTACTCAAACCTATAGAGGAGGACTAGGATCTGAGCTAGTCATGCACATATACTTATGGTGATAGCCATAGTCACTTTATAGTTGCATGAAACAAAAGTCAACCAAGAAATTAATCTCAAGCAACCAGTAAAACCTCATAAATCACCATGAAACTAGAGCAATTAGCCATAATCGTAACCACATATCTAATTTGAAGTCTCAGATATAAGCAAGATATCCAATCCAATCAAGATGTCCAATCAAGCAAGTCAAGCAACCAATCAAGCAATCTTGATCCTGAAAATTAATGCAACACACTCACATATTTCTTTTTTATCCAAACCATCACTAAGACTGAATTGGTCCTCAAGTTAGGGTTTTCTAGGTCAACATTAGGGTTTCATTAGGTTTTTGGCTTCACAACCCCTAATTTCCACTTTTCATGATCTATTAGGTTACAAACCTTAATTCTTCAATAAATACACCTTATATTTCATGGAAACCCTAGTTTATCAAATTAAAGGTTGTTAAACTCAATTAATTTCCAAGTTTATCTTTTTATGCATAAAAGATCAATCTTTCATCAACAATAACAATTGGACATATTAAGATCATCAATTCAAAAAAATTGGGGTTCTAGTTTATTTAACACATTAAAGATAGCATCTCTAAATATTCTTCAAACTAGAAGCATATTTAGGTTATGGAGATATTTTATTACATTCCTTGCATTCTCCTGATCAATTTTCTGATATGACTTATTGCAATCAGAGTTACCAATCATTTTCTATGATTATTTCAAGATTAAATAGAAAAGCACCAATTGGGGCACGCCACATCAATAATTGGTTCTGGTCGTACATATTATCTATATGGCATGCGTGAGCTAATGAGCTCATGCCCTATTGGCACCACACGCCCGCTCGGGCAAGGTGGGATAGGGAAGCAAAAGGAGTAAATAACATTTACCTATTAGCAATGTGTCGAGCGTAGAATAGGGATTTCACTATGTCCCTTCTTCTTCATCAGGTAGCTTGCACTCCCGTTACTTGCCACCGCAGAAGGTAGTCAACCTCTTAGTTGAACCTGGATCCTCGAGTTCTGGCGACAAAATTGTAGTTGTTATTGTTTCCTCCCAGGCTCGTCAGAGCCGTTTGACCCATCAACAGTCGAAGATGCTGGTCATGGTGGTGCAACCACAAGATGGACGGAGGGCAAGAGGGTCAAATAGAGAATCTTGTGGTATGACGATTTTGGGAACAAATTGAGAGCGGAGAGGAGTCCCTAGGGTTTGCTTGGGGTTTCACAATAGCTAGATCACTTCTCAAGGAGATTATTCCACCTTATATAGCCATCTCTAGCGGGACAACCCCCTGTAGAGTCTGACTCTAGCAATCTTTTGGGAAAAGTCTTATATCCCCAACAATATGGCAAAACCAGGGATCAATGAGTTTGGTTTCCTTCAGGAAACCAGAGGGAGTGGTTTCGTTGACAAGAGTGAGAGATAGAGATTCAAAAAGGGTTGGAGTTACTGTAGCCAAGTTTCCATCTTAGGCTGGAGGAAGGAGATAAGTTCTTGTCCATTAGATTCGTGTTCCAAGGGCTTGTATTAAGCATGAAATTAAAGGGGGTGATCCCTTGATTCCTATTTCTATTTTTTTGTGACATTTAATGCATATTTCTCTCAATTCAACATTTTATTGAAAACTATAAAATCCATATCTCTCAAACAATGCATCCTTTTAATCCCAAATTTTAAGGAAAAGTCTTTAATGACTTAAATTACTTGTTTGCAAAGTTTGGAACTAAAAATTAAAAATAAAAGTGACTTTTCTTCATATGCAAGTCATCCACTTTCAAGGCATATATTATGCAATTAAAATTCATATTTTCTCTTTATTTCTCTTTTATTTTCTTTATTTGAATTCCTTTTACTATTAGAAACCATGTGGATTCAAAATATAATCAATAAAGGTTATCCATACCACCTTTGAGAGAATCCCACATAACTCTCACTATTATCCTTATTTATATTTACCCTTTTAATATTATAGAATTTCTTTTGTCTTTTATTCCCTTTTTGTCACATTGAACTCACTAACTAATTACCATCTAAGAAATTACTTATTTATAGGAAATATTGTAAAAGAAACTCATTCATTAAACATCATACAATTTTCATACATGTACATTTTATTTGAAATATTGCATTTCAATCAATATAAACCCAAAAATTGGGGTTGTAACATACACTATGAGAAAGGAAAATAAATAGGGCATCGAGAAGGGAGACATTCACAATAGTATACACTATGAGACGTACGGTACGAGAGAGGAAAAGAATTAGGACATAGACAAGAGAAAAATACACATTAGTATTGTATGAGAAACAAATACGTATAATTTTTGTGAGACATATAGTACGAGAGAGGAAAGGAACCATGACATAGAGAAGAGAGAAATACACATTAATATTATACAAAAAAGTAGAAAAATGTACCATTTTTACAACACGTACTGTATGAGAGAGAAAAGATGTAGGACATAGAGAAGAGAGACGTATACATTAGTACTGCATGAGAAATAAATATGTACAATTTTTTCGAGACGTACAATACGAGAGAGGAAAAGCAGTAGGACATAGAGAAGAGAGAAGTACACGTTAATACTATACCAAAAATAAATATATAGTATAAGAAGTGAAGTACGTGCATGCCTAACAAAAGATGAGATATGTATATATATCTCATATTATGTTTTCTCAAAGGTATGCCAACATTAGTCTTGTTTGAAAGTATTTTCTATAAAAAAATATATTAGTTTTTATTTTGGAGAAAAAATCACTGTTGATTGTCAGTTATGAACAAAAAAAATTATCTCTCCTTTTTTTTAATATTTCTCATATTTTTTTAAATATATAAATATTAGTCTTATTTGAAAATATTTTCATAAAACATCTACTGCTTTTATTTGTCAAAAAATTCTTTATGGATTAAAAATTATTAACAAAAGGATATTATCTTTTATCTCTCTCTTGTTTACTTCCCTTCTTATTATTGCATATTGGACAAGCCTACAACAACACACTACAACAAACATTCACATTAGTGGCCTTTTAGAAATGCCACTGAAAAAAAATAAACGCCACTAAACATGTTTAGTGGCATTTGTTGACAATTAAAAAAATGCCTCTAGTACCAATGCCACTAGAAAGATAGTGGTGTAAGTTGTAAAGGCCACTAAATGTTTGACTTTAGTGGCTTCTAATAAATGCCAAATAAAGGCCACTAAAACATCATTTGGCATTTATAAAAAAGCCACTATCCATCAATTGGCTTTTATACAAATGCCATAATTTTGTATTATGTTGGTGTATGAAACGATTTTTTTGGAGTGTAATGGCATATAAAAAAGCCACTAATGACATAATAGTTCTGTATTACTACATTTTTATGGCGTTTAGTCATTCAATTTTCAGTTCATTATCAGGTTTTCTAATTGAATGCCAATTGCAGCCGAACTCAGTTTTCTAAAAGTATGAATATTTTTTATTTATAATCAAATGACAATTACATGGGGAGGACATTTTACCTTGCCCGTTATATTGAATACAACACCATTGATATACTTTCATACAAAATTTTTCTATTCAGACTAATAACTTCTACATCATTGGATTTGTCTCTTCCCTGATATGACTATCTACTTTTCAGCATGCCGATTTCAAAGATCCATTAGGAAATAGCTTTACATTATGGTGAAATCCTTGAATCACCTCCCAGACTCACTGGATAACATGTGATGCATAGTTGTAGTTGGAGTATTTTGTATTTTCCCTCACATCTTATACTACAATAAACCATAAGACAATTAGAAATTAATATAACCATGTAACTGCAAAGTGCGGATATCAAACAACATATACTTGCAATCAATATCTAGAAGTCCACTAATAAGCAACTCCAAGTCTTTACCAACATAGTCATCCAAGTGTAGTATAACTACATATTTAAGTGTGCATGTGCATGCACGCATGTCTTTGTTCATGAAAACCTGTCAAAAGATACAAGTTATGTGTCACTGAAGATGTAAACTGTAAGAATGCATCGAACATAGATAGGAGTGTTTCCTTGTACTTTAGATAGGATGCCTACCTGGATAATGGACAATTTGTAGCTAAGCGGCTACTTTATTCTTTAGATGATCTGGACAACCATTTCCTAATTCACACATAATATTCTTGTTATTCTTTTAGGCATATCTCAAGATGGAGCTCTCCAACATTAGCAGTGATGTTATTACCTGATTCACTAGTGATAAATACAACCATTATATCAAGAATAGATAATTAGCTTAACCTTTAACGAGCTTGGGAACACCAGATGCCACTTTGCACTACATTGCAATACACATAACTGAAGAAATTGATAGCGCCATTGCCCTGATAAGACGAACTCATGGGTTAGTGTAGCATTTTTCGTTGGCATAGAGGCGATGTTCAATAACACAATATATACATTCCTAAGTGTGGGAAGTTCCACAAGGAACTTCCAAATTGACAAAAGTTGCAGGTCATGTCTATGAACAAATGTAAAATGCCCAGTGGTTGCAGGTCATTATCATCAGAGAGAATCAAATGAACACATCAGATAATATCCAGTATGTGCCAAAGGTTGAAGAACAATATTATAAAAACTAATTCAAAATGGATCAAAAAGTACGTACAAGATGAAATGGACACATGAACTACAGATCTAGTTCTGAAGGAATTCCTTAACAACAATAACTATTAAAGATAGATGATAGATAAATAGAAGGGGAATTTGACCACAAGGATAACAAATTAACAACTCCATAGTTGCAAGAAACAATCGTTAGTAATAGTAGTTGGCTATATAACAACTTAACAACTCCATAGTTGGAAACGCCAGTCCAGGATCTGCAACAAATGAGATATTTGAATAAATAAAAGAAAAATGATGATATAGAAATGCATGTAAGGTTTTACAAAATAGGAAAAACTTCAAAAGCCTTCTCCAGAGTAGATTTGTCACACAATTAAGGTTATGTCTTGCAGTATCTTAGGGGCCATGGAATAAAATATGGCTACTTATCTTCCAAAATATACTAAAAGAAGAAATTTTAGTTGCCTTAGTATTCAGTATGCCCCATGCTAGAACATGAGAATGGATGTACCAGGGTGATTCTATGTAGTGAAATCATATTGTTTACTACATATACCGAGCTCTTGAGGATCATATATTGTCACCTCTAATGATGGTATCATTTTGGGTATTTGACATGGTACAATACAGAAATCCGATCATCATGAAAATGTATATTACTGATATTTGGATAATGAATCTTCTATGGAAGAATATCATTGTGCATGACTGGTCAGATTCATAGCAAATGGTGCACTTGGTAAAAAAAGACTATCAAACAACATACCATAGGCAATGTTGAGGTGGAACACGGTTGTTACAACACCCTTTTTATGGCTACTAACAATGGCTGATGAGGAGGTGCAAATCAGGTTGTGGGCATCATGTTTAGATGCAGAAACAAGACAATGTTCATTTGTGGAATGAGTGCAACCATTGATTATTGCAAAGGGTTTGAAGCTTTGTGCTTTGGATCACATCAAACAGTTTCTAGCTCTCTAAATTGAGTTGCTAAAAACACTAGATAATATCAAGTACATGTTAACTAATTTGAAGGTAATCTTTCTGCTCTTCTAGATGGGATCCACGAGATTCAAAATGAAAAACAGATGTCTGCTCAATTTCATCCCTCATCAGTGACATAAACAATGCACAGAAGTAGAGGAACTCAAATCACCAATGATAGGTTGCCATAACCTATCATTGGTAGTTCACTGAACAATATCCAAAATAGTTGTAGAGAACAAAGCTTGAATGTGGTGATTTGGCACATGTAGGCAGAGCTGTTGTAGCAGACATTTAGCTAGCAATGAATAGAACCAAAAGAAAGATCATTATTCTTACATTAAATTCAGAGGCTTAGATGCACAATTTTTAACACTGAAGAGCTTCAGGAGCTAAACATGGTAAAGAAGGCATATATTCAAAGCATCACTCCAATAAACTTGAAACCTTACCCATGTTAACGCTTCAAATGCTACAATTCTTCATGTGGAAAAGAAGGCCAACTGGATATAAACAACATCGAATGACTGTTCATTGCAGGCATTTAGTTGAATAAGAAAATTATAAAAGTCAATCGAATGACTGTTCATTGTAGATATTAAGTTGAATTAGTAACCATGGGGTGTGAGGTTTCAGTGATTCATTTAAGTTACAAAAAATCAAAGAATACTCACAATTTCAGCAAGATAGTGAGGAGATGAAACAAACTCAAACCAATCTCCAGTGGGGATTACATAATCATCTTTTCCACGCCTTCGACAAAGGGACCCCTGTTGATAGTAGAATATATAAAGTGATATGTTCATTAGTTGGAATTTCCAAACAATATCATGAATTCAACAAGACGTTCACCATAGATAGAACTAAAGGCCAATATACAAATGCTCTGGTTTGGAAAATCATAGACAAAAATTTGCAAATTTCTATTAGGAAGTTTAGTATGGCTCAGAGACACTGAAACAATAAAGAGAAATGGGTTGCCTATAGTGAGCATAGGAAAAGGATTAGCAATTATAGTAAAGTGTACATGAAAGTACATCAAAGAAATCTTCAATCAAGACTATGTTAACATGGTTAACAAATTAGTGGAAAATGTAGTTTTGTTGTGAATCTTTGGAGGAAGAAAAGAAACCTCAGAGAAACAACTAATACAAAATTCAACTAGATACAGCTACAGATCACATTTCAAAAAGGGAAAAAAAATTCGAGATATATTACAGAAAAACTTACAAGAATCTGGTGCCAACAAAATTGATGTATCCAACCCCACATGAATATAGCTGCACCAATCCATTCTGACAAATGTAGGCCCAACAAATGCTTCATACATTCGCTATAGCAGATATTAAGAGGCAGTGTTCCTTCCTGGCCGTTGACCAGAGTTCCATTTATATGACTGCCTATGTAGGTCCATGATTTACAGACACAAGAACTATCAACAGACATCGACATTGTTGTATAAAAACTAGCATTATTAAATAGCAGGCATTAGCCAACAGTTCATGTCGTCGCATACATTCATCCAAAAAGTTTGCAAGAATGTAAATAATTTTAGATTTTATTGTTCATCATTTAGAGATATATTCCCAATACCACTGACATCTGCGTATTACTGATAAAGTAAAAGAAAGTTCCTTATATACTTAAAAAATCAAGTTAACTATCATAAACCACATAACTTGAGGCAATCACTAAAGCATATAGGCACCACAAGAACAAAAATCTTCTCTATTCAACATTCCCTTAAACAGGAGCACAGTAACACAATTTGGCTGTTTCTTGGTATTATAGTCCATGATTCAGTAGTGAGACAAAAATATGCAAACCAGTAACCAAGAGATAAAAGTCTACATGTTTTCTTTCTAAAATGTTTATCAATTATCAAGATAGCCAACACTACTTTTGATGTGACGTGATATCAATTTCATAATCATATAACTGTCAACAATTCACTATCTTGGAGTCTGAGCTTCTCTTATAGCAATTACAGGTTTCCACAGTTTATTTCCATGCTCATGTTGTGATGGTCATGTGTGTATCTTATGGGATTGCAGTTACTCAATAATAACCCTTTCAATCAATCTGATCTGCATCTCTTGCATTAGAGCTAATTGTCAAACATGTTCATCCCATTACCTGAAGTTGGGGAGCATCCTGTGATATGTTATGATCCATAAATCTGGAAGCTTAGAAATGTTAAGGAAGAGTGGTTAGTCTGCTATAAGGGTTCATTGGAACACTAAGAAAGTTCAGACCTAAGACAGGTCACTTGCCACATCAATAAGCTAACTAGAAGATCATTTAGTTGTTAAAAGAAGTTATAGTTGGGAAGTAGGGTTGATATGTTCAAATTTACTGGGACAAAAGGAATGTAGGTAGGGACGTTGATAAGTTCCAAATGGAGAAATGATTTCCTAATTCCCTTTTTGTACTAATTATCTATTCCTAAACAAACTATTATTTGCTATCAGATCAATAGCATAAATAGGTTAACACCTCTAATGCTACAAACAAATGAAACCAAATACACAAGCATGCCAAGTGGTTGGATGACTGTGAAACATGGACCAATATTTTCAATGCATTCCTCTTTCCACTTCCAGATTATTGAGGCAACTTCCATGTACATATTCTTTACCCACAGAAATTCTAGTTTATCATAACAAATGTATCAACTTTGACCTGTAGATGATTTTGGGCAACTTCTTAGCAAAGTTTCAGGCTTGAATAAGAAAATTTGAAAGGTATAATCATTACATGATAGTAGTGGTAATCGAGTGTTTCAATTTTCATGAATGGAAAACTAATGTACAATACAAGATAATTAGTATCATGACATGGTCTTGTACATATAATGGAAGAACTAACTAATAGCAGACTGAAGCAATCACTGATATATTAGAAGAGGCCTGACTATAGTCTGGTCAGACTCAGTGACCTGGCCATAGTGTTGTTGCATCTCAATGTATTGTGACATCATTTTGTAATGATATTAGTCACAATGTAACATGACTAAGGAGCGATAAATAGAGGAAAAAGCTCTTTTAGCTTGCAACGACAAAGACTTTGCATACAATATCTACACGAGACCAAGTACAAGGAACAAATATAGTAGAGCAGGGTACATTCCTTGTCATCTAAGCTCAAACTCCAAAATATATATGTCGATACATATGTTTAAGCAAGAAAATGGCAAACATTAGCTTTAAAAGGATCATCATACAGATAAGCAATGCATACTAAGACTATGATATAAAACTTTAGGGAGCCTATAAAAGATCTATAAACTGAGATAAATCTTAAGCAATATTAACCAATTGTAGCTTCAAACTAACCTGCATACATCAGGTAGTCGAGTTTAGTATCAAGCCTCATAAAAAAGATTGATGGTACATTCCATACAGAAGATAGATAATATCACAACACCCAAGACATATCTATTAGAGGAAGGCCTTCACCTAAAAAACACCAGGAAAATTGAAAGAATCCCATATCGAAGCTCATCCACCATAACTAGAAAAAACAACAGCTTCAGACTCGAGCATTAACAGATAAACTTGTAATAGAAGCACCCAAGTCATCATTCAGAGGTGAGACAGGAGACCTAGGATCCTCATATTCACCACTAGGGAAATGGGTTATTCACACAAAATCAAAGTATAGAAGAAGGTAGATATCTCGTTTGTAGATCATTGAAGTAGGAATAGATAAGCTGATATGTGACTATTGTCTAATTTGACAAGAAATATACAATTCTGAGGGAAGTAAAGAAATACCATTAGAAAAGATGAATCCACACAAGACAAATAAGATGAGGAAAGTAAGAGAACCTCCTATGCTAGCAACAATGATGGACATGTAGACACTAGCAATAGACAAAAGAGCCACACAACCATCAGTTGGACCAAGAAGATGAGAGAAATTGTGTGAACAACCTGCGACAACAATCAAGAAAGGCCATTGCCAAACAATGCATGAGGTTAATCAACATATTCGTATGTATGCAATGTATGAAGGAATAGATACAGACAATCATACAAAGTGTACTACATCCTGCATGATCATGATTGGCAACACGCAACTTACATTCCAATCTTCTACACTAGCAGCTACTTGCCCCCAACTTCCACACCTACTGTTAAAATATTGCTCATATCCACTAAGGTTATATATCCACAAAACACCCAGAAGCCAGGAAACCACAATAAAAAATAAGTGAATTCTTGGGGCTACATCAACAAGTGGAAGCTTAAAAAGAAGTGAATTCCAAGATAATATGGACTTGGAGAAACTTTACTAAGGTTATATATCCCAAACCCTTGATTTATAATTATTATGTTGTATGTTAAAGAAATAAACAATGATGATATGTTACATGTACTAAAATTAGATTGTTCAATATCATCCTAAGATTATAGATATTCTTTTAGCATCAGTTCAGAACTCAAAATGTATCTAAAGCTTCAGAAGAGTTTCATCCAGAAAGATAATTTCATAATACTAGAACATAACAAGAATCCATCCAAAAGATAGAACCAAAGATAGACCCAAGGAAATAGGGTTGTAAATGGGTACGGGTAGACCCGTGGACCCGCAAATCCAGACCCATAAAAAACCTTTCACGGGTCTAATTTTTTATACCCGCTTACCCTTGGACCCGTATACCCTTGGACCCGCATATAAGCGGGTCCAATAATGGGTATGCTTGGACCCAGACCCGCTAGACCCGTATACCCACTATACATAAGTAACTACGCAAATAATATGCTATATATATCATACTTTACTAGTCTAACTAATATAATTTTTGAGATTATATCTTACTCTAACCACGATAAGGTTGAGACTAGTCATATAGTTAAGAATTAACTATTCTAGTTACAATAATGAACATCATATGTAAACTTAAAATCCAAATGTCTACTAATTTACATTACTTTCTACATAAGTTAACGTTATGATGATAGCTACAAATATGTAAACAATTAACTCAGTTAATGTTAGTGTATAAAATATAGCATTATCTAATATAACTATTGTATGTTAATAAACTATATAATAATAATATCTTGTTGTATTAAAATATATATAACAAAGTCATTTCTCTTACATAAATAATATGATGGTTTTTAGAACCGCTTACCCGCATACCCTCTATTATTGCGGGTACGTGTATGGTGTGGGTCTAGGTTTTGTATTATGTGGGTCTAGAACTAGAATTGGACCCGCTAAATTAGATGGGTATAGATATGGGTATGGCTAGACCTGCACCGTACCCGCACCGTTTACACCCCTAAAAGGAAAAAGCACTTCAAATATAGTTCCCTGGGATAAGAACTCCACATTGACCATCTATCAGAGGAGAAGGAAGAAAATAAAGGTCAGCAATAGGACCATCATGTCAATATTGAGAAAATCAATCCCACCAAGATCTCCTATCTGTACAAGATACTTCAGAGAGATATCAAATAATCCATCAAGCTTGGACATTAGTTCAGAATCCAATCTGAAAAAAAACAAGAAGCTCTCCAAGAAAAAAGAACCAAGGTTAAATCCGAGTAAACAGATAAAAATGAGATATTGTTCCCTGGGATAAGAACTCCAATCTGACCATCTATCAGAGGAACAAAAGCCACAAAACTAAACAAAAAATTTGACCAAAACAAGTGGAAGCTTAAAAAGAAGTGAATTCCAAGATAAAAACTCCATGTACATGTTTAAAATATTTCTCATATCCACTAATCACCCAGAAGCCAGGGAACCAAAATAAAAACTGAAGCAAATGAAGCATATAAAAGAGAAGCATAGAATGCCCTGTAAGTATCAAATTGAAGCATCTAATAGAGAAATAACGAACTTTCACTACAGATCTAGGTTTTGAGAACCTAACCCAGAAACTCAAACATTGCTCATATGTAAATCTCACAAACAAGATGCTCAAACATTGCTCATATCTGAAAACCACAAACCATTCATAGTGCATGTATTGTCCATAATACTAAGATTCTCCATAACAAAATTAAAAGTAGGTCAAAACAAAATAGGAATGTCATTTGTCAACATTGTCTATGACAATGGACATGAAACAACATTATTTGGATCGTCATGTACTAATAAAAAATTGGATTAAAGAAAAACAACTACGTCATCTCTTTAGACAGTATCCAAGAATGCAATTATCTTTATGCTTCATGTTCTGCAGAAAATGGAAATGACTTCAAATACTACTTTTGGTTTCAATTATCTAATATTATAAGAAAGACTTTATGCTCACTGTGGACATATATGTGTTTTCGGCCATGCTATGATGTTGCCAACAACATCATCAATAGATTGATATTTCTCATAAGGTCTCACTAGATGATTGTTGCCCAACAAAGAAACCTCTACAAAAATACCAACAAATGATGTGCCTAATATTGCACCTCCCACGCTTTTCATGGGGTCAACCTCAGATACTCGACCGAATGCAATTCTAGCATCTAGATATGTGAAACTCAGCAGATACACATCCTAGAAACAAAATATAATTTACATAACAAATTTATATAAACGTAAAATAAAGAGCAATTTACACAAATACAAACATACTTGTCCCTTCTTAAATGATGAATGTCTTATTTGGAATGGAGTTTTCCTTGAAAAGTTTGTCTGCATAATTATTTTATTTTTGACATAAGACCAAAACAGTCAGCATGGAAAATAACTGATATTAGACATAATGTAAAAAATTGATTCATACTTGGCCAGTGCCAACCATGTTGTGCTTGATTGTTTCCTTCTCTAGTTAAGGAAAGTAACTTCGCTAACTTATGGTTGAATTCATCCTTTTGTTCTTGAAGTTTTGCATCAAATTCCAACCGTTGCTCTTCAAGCTTATCCTGGAAATGCTTCCTTTGTGCTTCTTCAACTTCTCAGGATTTATGATTCTTGCCCCAGATATTAGAAGGTGATGGTCCAAGCCCATAATCAAGAACATATCCTGATCTCTCTTCTCCCATAACATGTATATAAATTTCATCTGAAGTAACATCAGGTTGTTTTCTTCGCATCTCTTCTCCTTCCTCAGAAAATTTTTCCTACATACAACAAATCATAGGAGATGAATTTTATACCAAATATATACCTCTTTCCAATTAGTATATGTAACATAGCACTATAGGATAGGAATTTTTTGTACCAAAATTTTGGCAGATTCAACATCAACTATGCTCCCATCTTTTTTACGATGAATTTTCTCAAAAAACATTATGGGATCCACTTCTCCATATGTTTCCTTCTCCATCTTTATCATTCAAACAAGGTTATTATAAACATCAAATAAACGGATGTCATCAAATTGTCTAAATGGATCACAAAAATTACTAACTTACATCATATTTCAGACATACAAATGACTTGGTTCCTGTTGTGTGGCTAACCTTTTGAAATTTTCTACTTGTCTTGTTAGTTATAGACTTCCTCTGTGAAAAATATTACAGTATTGTGCATAGTAATTAGCTGTGAGGTAATTTTAGAATAAATGAATAGAAAAAAATATATTTCCTTTCTTTTATTACTCCTCCAATAATCCACAAGAAATTTCCAATGAGACTTGTCCACGTGGGGAACAACTTGTTCAAGCTGTTGTTCATATGGACTATCTTCTAGGAAGTATAGTCTCCTTAACTCCCACTTGTGGTCCTTTCATTTATTTCCTAGTCTCTTTATTGTCCACTCCTTTAGATCTGAATCCATTGTGAATTTACTCTACCGACATAAAGGATATCAATTAGAAGCTTCATTTAACCATTTAAAAATGAAATTTAATAATATACCTTCACAAAATTCCATATAGAATCTTTTTATTTGCTTGAAATTGTCTCCAGTCCTCGTAGTTTAGTGGACAAAGACTGGGATCTCTTGCAATGATTGTCAAAAAACTTGATAAGTGACACTGGTTTTCACCTACTGGTTGTCCAAATTGATTTTTCTCAATGGGAATTGGATCGTCGGGCTTCTCTTTCCAGACTTTCAAACATTGTGTTCGGCCATGTTCTTGATGTTTTTGACCTAGGAATTTATTCATAAAGGATAAAATATATATGGAAAATTATATATCATTAAATGCAACACTATAAATGCAATGATATGAATAAAATGATTACCTATCCCATCAGAAGGTGTTGTTGTAACATTCAATGACTCAACATGGTGATCAGAGATGTCATTTTGGTCCATGTTATCAGGAAATGCATTGCTATTTTGGTTACTGGAAGCTCTATTCTCTACACTTCTTGAATGAATAGACACGGAAGCATTGCCATTAGGCACACGTGATAGTTGTGAATTTCTTGATCTTGTAACTTTATCACCACTTTCTTTGTTGTGCTGATTTTGGAACCTCTTTTTTTGCTCAGTAATTTTGGAACCTTGTTCCCATCTCCTTTTCAGTTGTGCATGTTTGAGAGGATTTCGAACCACCAACCATATTAGAGTCTTGGGGAGACGTGGCTGATTTGGTATTTTTTGCATAGCTAGCAGCAGTTTTATTGAATTTCTTTTCTCTATCATTTTGAATTTCAGTTGGAAGGGAAGCTAAAAAAATTTTGTAGCAATTTGAGGTCGACAGGTTCAAATATTGCCAACAACCATGTCGAGTAATGCTAGGTAAATGAGTCGTTGTACAAGAGTCATTGTTGTTGTTTTTATCATTCCTTGTGGTTGTCTTGTTATGGAAGCTGTCATTGTATTGTTCTCTCATCCTGAGTATATCAAGTCACATATAAATGAAGACATTTTAAAAATATTGAACAATATAATAACAATTTTATAATTAATATTTAAAAATGAAAGACACAGATATTTCATCAAATATAATTATAAAAAATAGCAGAGACAAGGATAAATTTGATTAAGAATGTCAGACATGCAAAATTCATACACCTAGCTAGAGCACAATGTGAGACAGGAAATTAAAGAGATACATCGAGCCAAAAAAGCTTATATAAGTCAAATAATAATGACAAACTAAAAGAAACATTGGTTGCTATTTTGTAATCTTCTCATTAAAAACGGTCATCATCATCACTTTGAGATACACTTTCATCATCCTGCTGAATTTTGGATTGGTCTTTTTCAATTGTTGAACTATCAATAGTGATTCCTTCCATATCCAATCTAACTATGTCACAATTAGTATCTTCATCCTCTGATGTCATTGATGGCCCATCTCTAGTTTCACCTTACACATAAGCTTCGACATTCTCAATACAAGATTGTTCTTCCATGTTGATCATATCTCGTGGGGCAATCCTTACAGCAAAATGCCACCCTTTTGCAGTGACATCTTCTACATAAAATACTTGTCCAACTTTAGATGCCACTATAAATGGTTCTCCTGTAGTTTGAAGTCGTCTCAAATTAACGAGAGTCAACCCATGTTCATCATGCTTGATTCCCCTCTTTGAGTAGATGTCCACCCAATCACACTTAAATAATGTCACCTTAAAGTGTTCAAAATAATTGAGCACAATAACATCCTTCAAAACACCATAGTAGGTAACATCTCTAGTAATTGGATTGCGGTCAGTGGTTTTAGAATAACAATCAGTCTTAGCTACCAGAAAGACTCCACTATTTTGTGTTGTTCGATTTGCATCTTTTGCCTTGGTATGAAATCTGTGACCATTGACAACATAGCCCTTGTACTTAATGGCCAGTTGATGTGGACCTTGAGAAAGAAACTTGATTTTATCATCCACCATCTCTGTTCTTAGGAGTGTCTCAATCTAACAAAAGAAAAGTTTGTTAGACTTTATGCATGAAGCATAACAAATTTAATTAGCACAAATAAACTTACATGTTCCTTAAACCATCCATCAAATGAGTTACTATGTATTCTCTGAACCTCCTTTAAGGACTTATGAGGATGTTTTTGCCTAATGATATCATAGTGCTTCCTGAATACAAAATATGTGCAATATGTCATTGGAATATGTTATAGCATTTTGTTAATAGAAGACAATTGCCATTAACTTACTTAATGTAGGGTTCATTTGCTTCACAATTGAATAGTACATGCTTATGGGCTTGTTGCAATGTATGTTCATCCAAGACACATGTTACCATTTTACGAATACCACGACCTGTTGTCGAGAAAATAGACCAATCATCATTGTCATGTGTTGGCTCATTTTCCAAATTTTCTTCGTCAATATCGTTTCTATTTGGCCGATTTAATTTTGTTTCAACTCCATCCAAGAATCTTGAACAAAAAGTTAGACACTCTTCGACTATATATCCTTCTGCTATTGATCCTTCTGGACATCTTTTATTACAAACATATCCTTTTAGGGTCATTAGATACCTGATAACAAAGTTGAGGAAAATATTATAACAAATTACATTTCAATAGGTAAAGTCATCACGACGTAGAAAAGTTACCTTTCAATTGGATACATTCAACGATACTGAATAGGGTCGGCTATCTTATCTTCATAAGCAAGATGGACTGATAGATGCACCATTATGCCAAAAAAACATGGAGGGAATATCTTCTCCATCTCATAAAGTGTCACAGCTGTTGCATTTTCCAATGCAGCAAAATCATTTGGATCTATGACTTTAGTGCACAACCTTTGAAAATAGAGACAAAGATTAATAATACATGACTTAGCATTCTTACTGGGCAAAGACACAGTGACAACTAATGGCAGAAGTTGTTGCATCAACACGTGATAATCGTGACTTTTCATTGGTAGCATCTTCTGATCCTTCGGTCGTGTACATTTAGATATATTAGACGCATACCCGTCTGGAACTTTAAAAGATTTTACGAGGTTGCAAAATGATATTTTTTCATCTTTTCTCATTATATAGCAAGCTGGAGGTAGGATGGTATATTTACCAACAGTTTTTGGATGAAGCGGAAATCTGATTCCCATATCCTCCAAATCCTTCCTTGCATTCAAGTTGTCCTTACTTTTATCCTTCAAACCTATCAATGTTCTAACAATACTCTCACATGCATGACATCGAGATTGTGCCTTACAATGTTATATTTCCAATATGGTAGCTCAAAAAATATGCTTTTCCTTTCCCAATTGTGTGTTGAATCTTTACCTCTTGGCCTTTTGTTACCAATTACAATTCTTCCGTCCTCCAATTGTGACAAGATTTGAGATCCAGAAGGAGGTTTAGGTGCACACCTAAATTCTTTCTCACTGTCAAATGCCTTTGCTTCTTTTCAAAATCTGTGGCTAGTTGGAAAAAACTTATGGTGTCCTCCGTAGCAAACTTTACGGCTATGTGGCAACCAATGTGAGACAATATTTTATTACAATAAGGACATGCTTTGTAGCCTTTAGTACTCCAACCAGATAGATGTGCATATCCTGGAAGATCACTAATAGTCCATAATAAAGAAGCACGCATCAGAAAGAATTCCTTGATTCCAGTGTCATATGTATGTACACCAGTATCCCATAGTTCTTTCAACTCATCGATCAATGGACGCAAGTACACATCTATATTTTTTGGGTGAAGTTGGTCCAGAAATGAGTAGGGACAACATAAAATATGGTTGCTTCATGCACAACCAAGGAGGTAAATTATATAGAATAATCACAACAGGCCATGTACTGTAAGAAGTACTCATTGTCCCAAAAGGATTAAATCCGTCAGTTGCAAGTCCCAATTGAATGTTTCTAGCATCTGTAGAAAATTCTGGATGCATCACATCAAATGTTTTCCATGCAGGTGAATCTACCGGGTGTCTTAACTTGTCATCTTTTTCATATTCTTCTGCATGCCACCTCATTAAAGAAGAGGTTTTTGATGACATGAACAACCGCATTAGGCGTGGTATAAGTGGAAAGTGTCTGAGTACTTTGACATGTATTCTCTTGGGTTTTTTTTGCAAGCTCGTCATCATCATTTGGGATTGTAACCGTTTTCCATCTTGATGCTCCACGTGTATCACATACGTATTTATTAGTAGAATCCTTCCAAAACAATATGCAACCATTTAGACAAACATGAATCTTCACATAATCTAAGCCCAACCCCATAATCATCTTTTTTAGCTCATAAAATTAATTAGGTAATTGTTCCCCTTCTGGTAGCATCTTCATAAAGAACGTAAGAAACATAGATGATGCTTTCTTACTCAAGCCATTAAGACAAACTAGGTGATATAATTCTAGGATGCAAACAAGTTTGCTATATTTCTTACACCCTAGATATAATTCTGTCTCAGAATCCTTTAACAAGATATAAAATTTGTCAGCATTGAAATGTTGATCACTAGATGGCTCCACTTCTTCCATATTTCCATCTTCGCTGAAACTCGAAAAAGTATCATGCAACATATCTTGTAAATTTTTAGCATTCAGGAAATCTTCATGATCGGTAGGAGCACCCATTTGAACATCAGCATCTTCACCATGAAAAGCCTAAGAAATATAGCTTGGTAAGAAGCCATGCCACAATAGATGTCTCAATGCAGTCTTTCTGGTGACCTAATATACATTAGCACACTTTCTACACGGGCATACAATCTTGTCTCCAATCGATGAATGTTCAAAAGCAAAATCCAAAAATTTTGATACTCCACATAAGTATTTACTGCTCATCCGGTCATCCTCTGCTATCCAAGACTTATCCATTCTATAAAAATAATAAAACATATAACATATATGAGTAAGTATGTCATATCATAAAAGACTATACAATATGAGAAAATACTAGTGTAATCATGCAAATGAAGTTCAAGTGAGCCTATCTGACTAGGCGGACACCCAAGTATTTTTCGAAATACTTATAATAAGGATAAACGAGCATAGTTATAATAAGGATAAAAGAACATTTATAATGAAATTTATCACTACTTTGTAACATAATAGGATATGCATATTTCTATTTTGTTGTTAGGTTTCGAATGTGTCATTAGATAGGATGATTTTGTGAATTTGGAACATTCATGAGAACACACACTTCATTTATTGCTTGGGGACAGTTCCATTCATTAATCTCTTTTTACATCCACACACAAGAGTGTACCCCTAAATAGTAACTAAACAAAGGGGTTGGTGTACCCCTAAACATGCGTATAATTAAAATAACTATTAATACAAACAAGTCTAGATAGATAGACAACTAAATACTACACCAACATGGTCCCACATCAGTAAATTTGAGGCCTTTTCATTGTGGAAATCTTCTCCTGAAGTTTAGAAAAGAAAGTATCTATGAGGATTAATTACTTTAAGACAAAAAGTGTAAACACAAAATAAGACAGGACAATTGTATTTGTTAATTGGACCTACCATGGTCTTTTTTATGATGATGATGTGTCGCGGAGCTCCTCACTGTATTTAGACGAATCTGAACTGACAGGGATCTCATCATCATATTCGTCCGAATATTCCCTATCCTCCATCGAGTACTCATACCGCCATATTTTATTTGGGGTCTTGTTTTTGATGTTGGTTGTCCAAACCTTGATGGTATCATGCCCAACTGGATAGAGAAAAAGCTTGTCGCTACGGCCCACTAGCATCTTTCTAATCCAATTGTGCCAACCAAATTTTGATACAAGATTTCTCGCCAAATCATACTCAACCTTGATAACATGTGAAGAATTGCCAAAATTTAGGGTCACTTCACCAGGCCTGTAGCGTCTTCCATTTAGAAAATGCCAATGTTTAGGTATGGTTAGTTGTTTTAAGGAGCGATCATCTAGGATGATGTTCAATTGTTCTTCATCATGGAACATTAACATTGGCATAGAGGCTCAGTTCATAGTGACTGTTGTGGGTGGAAGGAGACTGAAAAATATAAGTACTAACAATTGTAAGTATATATAACGATGTTATATATTTTCAGAAAAAGCAGTATAACATCAATTAACCTTTCTTTTGCTTGTCATAACCAACTTTATTGTGGTGGACATGATAGCTTGAAAAGAAATCTAAGAGAGGAGATCATGTCTTATATATTTGCAATTGGTCCAATGTTCACTAATCCTTCATTGTTGTGTGATTACCAGTTGGTAATGAAGATTTATTTCCAACCACTCCTCTTATTTAGTCCCACCCAAATTGATGGGATTCCATATTGTTAGTCATCATAACCAAGTTTTCAACATCTAAATCCAAGAAGTTTCCATCAAAATCTACATTGATGGACAACATGTTAGTAAGAGTTAGACCACTGAAGAAAGTGGTGATTGGGTACCCATCACCATACCCATGGTACTGATGCAGAACTCTGTTCACACAAATACATTGAAATGAAGATGGTCCAATACTAGAAGCATCTCCAACTGCATCCTATTCCAACTCAATATAAGTATGCTGCAATTTCAACACATGCCAATGAATTCAAGAGCAATTTTATGAGGTTTGCTCCATCACAGGTACTCTAGTCAAACATGTACAACTCAATAAAATGATAAGCACAACATACAAATTTGCATAGTCCTCAGAGATACAGTGAAATTGAAGGAATGGTTTATCTTTTATTTGATAAATTGTGTCTTAAAATAAGACACATAATCGAATGAATGATACTGATGCGGAACTCTGTCCACACAAATACATTGAAATGAAGATGGTTCTACACTGAGAACATCTCCATTTGCATCCTATTCCAACTCAAAATAAGTAAGATGCAATTTCAGAACACACCAACAAATTTAGGAACAAATTTTATGAGGTTTTCTAGTGTTAGTAGGCACCTGATAAGCTCACATGTTGATTAAACTTCATCACAGGTTGCTACAATTAAAGGAATTGTGTGGCTTTTATTTGGCAAATTATGTTTTGAAATAAGACTCATAATCAAACCAATGATACTGATGCGACACTTTGTTCACACAAATACATTGAAATGAAGATGGGTTCACACTGGAAGCATTTCCATCTGCATCCTATTCCAACTCAAGATAAGTAAGGTGCAATTTCAACACACTTCAACGGATTTAGGAAAGCATTTTGAAAGGATCACAAGCATATTAAACACCTTCACATATTATTAAGAAACAATTGCCAACTGCCGCATCATATATCTAGTATGGTGTCAAGCACTATTGGTACTTGCGTGATAAAAGACCATTTACCAGGTAAATTTACAACTGGGGAAAGTATATAGTTAGGATCATTCAATGTAGATTTACAAGTGTGCAGTTCTTACGTATTTTTTCCCTTCTATTTCTACTATTTGGCAGTGACAAAAGAACTACATATTCACATTGTGTTGGAACAACCAGATGAGGAGGTACCCCATCTATCAAACAATAATGATTGATGAAACATCTCCGTTATGTAAAAATTATATAATCTTTGCATATCTGAATGATAAATTTTTTTAGCTCACTGCAGTTACCATCACATGAGCTTCTTCTGATTGTTTGTCATGGTGGCGACTAAGGAAATGTAAAAGGTATGGAGCTGGAGGATTTGTAGTTGTAGATATTGGAGGTAAAGATAGAGTATCATGTGAGATTGATATATATGTTGTTAATTTTTTCTAACTTTATGCAGTAGGCATGCATTTATATAAATGTTTTAGTGTTTATTGTTTCTCTATTGCTTGCAATTATACTTGATGATGGGACTTCATTAATTGGGGGGGTCATGATTGTTTTGTAGGCTCATGTTCATGTTTGAGGCACTACAATGGTAAGGCGTGATTATATTTAGGAAGCCTCCAATGGCCATGTCCTTGCAAAAACACCATTTTTTCATTGTAGGGCCATGATGTGCATGAGGCGGCCATTTATAAAGCTATTTGGTTACAAATGAATGCTTAAGTCTCGAACAAGTAGTCCATATTAATAGATTAGCAGTAGGATAGTTCTCTTTTATAAAGATCATGTAGCTTTTCAATATAAGAACTTATTCAGAAGATTTTGATGATGTTCTAGCATTTATAATTGCGGGGTGAGATGTAATCAACTTTAGAGGAATGCTTATTGTACTTAATTGATACCCACCATTCACAATGTCATTGGAAGTACAACTTAGTTGAAGTATGTATCTTAGTATGCCAATTTAATGTCATTTGAATCTAACATGATGCTTTTATCTAGAATCTAAATGCAGGGCCATGATGTGCTTAACTCATATTGAAGGGTCATTCACGATCCTCATACCTAACTCAACAAATGCCAAGAGCACAATCAACATTGGAACTACTCTCTCCTTTCTAAAGCACTAGCTCTATCCTAGGACAAAAAGGTATTCTATTCTGACTACTTATTGGTCCTAAAAGTTTGGTTAATCAACGAATTTCATCTATTTTCGTGCTACTATGTCTAACTATAACTATGCATCTACAATGCAGTTTTGAGCTATTCATTTAACCTTTTCTTTTCCTCTAATCTTACAATCTTCCTAATAAGAGTTGAAACCAACATATAGGCATGAAGTGCATGTCAAAATGATAACTTTGTAAAATGTTACATCTTGTTGCAGATACTCTAGCCATCGATGCAAGAAAGGGTGTGTATGAGAGCATAGGACTTCCTTGCATAAAAAATGCAGGGCATATCGACAAGAATAATTAACTAGAGTTTTCGAACTTCCCCTTCCTTAATAACTTTTTGGAAAAAAAATTCAAAATTTGTTAGACTAAAACTAAAGATAAACTCTACAACATTTGCATTGGTAACTGTTAAGAAAACTCATTTTAAACTCACCTCTCTATGTTTCACTCATGTGTTACATAATTTATTACTGATCCTAGCCTCAAATCAGTTCGTCTAGTTCATCATTACTCTGGTTACTTTTAAGATCTCCCACCCTAGGATCCATCATTATTCCTCATAGTTCCCAAAAAAGTGGAAGAAAGCAACGTGAACAGACTTTGTATGTTCATGGATATTCAATGGGTGTATTCATTTGTAAGATCTACATAATACGGATAATATATTATTGTTAGGACCTACCAGTAGCAAGTTTTTCTTTGTTTCTATATTTGATTGTGTAGTATATCACAAATCAAAGTAGTTCAACGGATTGTATGTTATAATTGGCATCTCTATATGGATAATGACTTGAGACGTACAAGGACAACCTTGAAGAAGTTTATTTCCTGCCAAAAGGTTCTTATTGAGAGAGTGAACAATACTTTTGTAGATGTTGTTCTAAAGAGGGATGCTAACACTAACAAGGAACATGGATGATCCAGATATACTTAAGAAGCCTAATTGACTAAAGCTTACATAGTTTCTATATTTAAAGTCTTTATAATCTTTTGATTTATGGCTTCAAACTGATGATTAACCTATAACTGAAGATGGTCATAGAAAAGTTGCAGGTCTGTAAAGTAGTTTTTGGTGTTTCAGAACAGTTTTTTAATGAAATTGCTTCACCCTTTTTATTATATACATGCTATACTCCTTTTTGTGGTTCTTATGAAATGATCATGCATGATATTTCAGCACTAAAAGAGGAACCTTTTTCATATTTTAAGTGCACAGGAAACTAGCATGCGTTGTATATATATTGAATTACAGGTTTGTATTAGTTAATATTATAATTTAGTTGACTATATGCAAGTGAAATGTCAACTCTAACCTTAGAAGTGATACAATTGGCCCACTGCACTTCAAAGCCACCATCAATGATACCAAAAACATTCCTCATGCATGATAAATAGTTGAAGGCATCATTGCAACAATCTTCTCCAGGAATGTCAGGAACTATGTTTTTCTCTAAGAGGTGATGCAAGTTATAGCCCCGACTCAGCAGAGATTTGTATCTATTTGTCCATATGAGTAGAATGGCCATCCTTTGATTTTTCAACATAAGACAATGTCGCCCAAGAAAGGGAGTAATCCTGATGTTCTATTGATTCATAGATATTGACAAACTCCTCAACTAACACACCAGTACAATCACTGAACAGACCAATGTGATCAACCCACATAACTACTAAAACACACTCTTGTAAATCCATAGTTTTCACTATCCCAAGTTGCTACATGGAAGAACATCTGATTTCTCAAATGTGCTCATGTGAAGGTACATACCTTGCGCGGATTGTGGTGGAGGACAGAGCCACTGCGCTCCTCTCCCAGCCGATGGCACTCCTCTCCCAGCCGACAGCCGATGGCGCTCCTCTCCCAGCCGATGCACTCCTAGTTTCACCTGGTGACAATGGGGCAAACCAATGAATCTATTTATGAAAATGGTAGGGGAAGAGGATCAGAGATTAAGATGGTTGGGACTCACCGACAATGTGTCACTCCGGCGCCGGCAACTTGGCACTCTGCGGCCGGCAACTTGGCACTCCGCCGTCAGCAACTGGCACTCCGCGCGCCGCCACCAGTCTCCCAGTCAGATGTGATCCACCAACACCTAGGGTGACGATCGGCCAGGACACTATATCTCCTCCACGCGTTGGTCTAACTTGTGAGCGAGGAATCAGGGGGAGAGCGGAGAGATCAATCTCCAAATAGTCGCGATATGTTGGAGCGTGAAGGAAAACTGTTGGAGCGGGAAGTGAAAATTGCATTAGCAATTACTTCCTTATTTAGTTTGGCAATTTTATATTGCCACTAATTAAAAATAAACATGCCTTTAATGTTAAGTCCTTTTTAGAAACTCTATAATAGGTGATTTAGAGACATTTTAATTTAAAATGCATATATATTAGATAGATAATGGTTTTTTTATAAAAGTCACGTGAATAAATGCCACTAATGGATAATTTTGCTGTAGTGACACCCTATCTGAAGATCCGTGTGGGCAGACAGGTGGATTGTGTACGCTGTTAAGAATTATCCGTCATTCCGACAGATAGCATGCGCGGATCTCACTTTCAATTAGCCCAATATTGCGGTTGGCGTGAAGTTCACCAATGCCAAGACAAACGCCTTCCAACCTGCTGTGAGGATCACGACCCACTGGGAACCGTGAGGTTGGCACATAAAAATTAGAGACCACGAGGAAAGTCAGCTTTATAAATATACTATACTACCCTATAATTAACGTTAAGTAACCAGTCTGCTCATTCCTCTAATGAGCCTGGTTGCTTGGGTGTTCATTTTTTTTTCACTCCACCGCCTGAGATGAGCACCGTGTGCTTATTATCTACAAAACTGGCCAACCTGCTCATTCATCAGGTGAGAATAAGAGGTATCTGGTGCTTTCAGTTCCGGTGATTTTCGACTATAAATATGGTAGCATTTATCACCCACATGTTTATCTTGAGCGAGTGACATGTTAGTGAATGTTTATCTTCCAATGAAAACTCTTAGCTGTGTTTATCTTCCGCTATTTTAAGTTTCTGCTTTCAGCTATTTTTTGAATAGGAAACCCTGTTGTTGTATATGACAATACATGGGCAGAAACAACGAAGCCCGTCGTGAGAACTCATCGGCATAGTCCACGTTATCGGTTATTAGTTAGAAAGGGGAACATCTATAGTTTTAGTAATCAAATATTGCAGATTATACGGAGTCACTTGAAAATTAATCGAGTGATTCTCATTTAGTCAGTTATATTTAAAATTATTGTGAGTAATAATCAAACATTTTTTTGTCAACATGCGAGTGTAATTGAACAAGTAATACATTGTGTTTGAATCTTACCCCCAAGTTAGTAATTTTTTTACTTTAGAACTGGTCCTATAAGTTTTGTATAGGACAACCAATCACATTGCAACATCTCCTCCTCTCTCTTCTTCAAAACCCCACTCTCAAAAAAAAATTTAGGAGAGAGAAACGCAAATTGGACACTATAACGAATTTCTATTGGATCCTACCAATTTATTATAGGACTAAACCTATATTAAGTTTTTTCCCAAGCCATGGCCCTCTTGTGTGGGGAATGAAGCGATCCCATTCGTGCTTTTCCTTGTCGTGCACAGGAATATACCACAAAGGTGTGGTGGGTATCTGTATCTTCGGGTCATAGAAAGAATGTTATTCAGATATTAGGGTTGTACATCGGTCCAAACCTGGACCGGACCTACTTGGATCGGACGGGACCGAGATCCGGTTAATAAGAAAATCATGGACCGAGGACCGGACCGAATAAGAACTAGTCCGGTGCAAGACCGGACCGGGATCGGATAACTTACTATCTTCCATGGAGAGTCATCCGGATCTAAGAGCCGTATGATTTGTGTTCATTGCAAGGGTGAAGCACATGCACTTAGTCACTTCTAAGACCATGAAGTCAATAATTTTCTATGCCTATGCATTTGTCATTCTTATTTGTTAAAGAAAAACTAAAAAGAGAGATTAAGTTGAAGCATACTTGAGGACAAGTATGTTTTAAGTTTGAGGTGGTGATGTAGACATATTTTATGGCTCCATCTTATGCCATTTTGTACCTTATTCACATCTAAACATAGTAGAATGTAAGTTAAATTCTCCAATATGAGTATTAATATCAAATGCACTTATGGACATTCTTTGCATTATTTTTAGGTACTTTGACCATACTTTGGATGGATGAGAGAGAAGGAAGGAGTTCTAGGGTTCCTCCACTCATGTAGGGGTCCAAATAAGGCCCCAAAGCTCCCTCAACCTACCCCTAATGGCCAATATTTTACATCAAGCAAAGAAGTCCTTTGATGATGAAGTTTGAAGCTCTTTTTGCCTTTGAAGATCCCAGTACGGCCGTGGTGCCAAGGAACATCTGTGCTGGCAAATGCACAAGTTATAGGGAAATCCCAAGATTTGCAAGCTTCAACAACTCAGCCACCACGGTCGTTCTAGCCAGCACGGCCGTGCCATGAAGCCCCAAAAACGGCTGTGCTACCCAACACGGCCGTGCTAGCTGAAGACAGAATGGGCGCGCTCAAGGGAACGACCTCCTCTCAAACTCCTCCACCACGGTTGTGCTACCCAGCATGATCGTTCTATCTAGCCCCCACCACGGACGTACTGCCCAACACGGTCGTGCTACCAGACTCCATTCCACCACATCAACCTGTGATTTTGCCACTTTCTTAGAATCGTCGTTCCCCACAACCATGACCGTTCCCACTACAACCCACCACGGCCGTTCTGCCCAGCACGGCTGTTCTACCACCTAAATCCTACCATTTTCTGCACTATTTTTCCAACAATGCCCCTACTTACCCTAGTTCTTCCACCACCACCTATATATACATGAGTGGCTGTCACAGTACTAGGTTAGATGCCATTACTCCTCTCCACCCACTCCTTGAGCATTCATTGCATTCTACTTTCATTTATGCTCTCCATCCGCCATTTCCACCTCATTTCCACCTTGGAAACCTAGATTTCTAGATTTTCTTCCATAATCCCCCATATTCTCATGCCCATCTACACCATTGGAGGAGAGAGGATATCCTCAAGCTTCTAGGAGGTGAAGAAGGAGGCTTCTACTTCAAGCTCCATGGAGTTCTAACCCCTTCTTCCCCTTTCTTTTGCTATTTCTTTTATCATGTCTAACTAAGCCCCTAGTGGTGGGCTGTTTCGGGTTAAAATATTACTTTGATACCATATTGAGGGAAAATAACTTATAATGAACATAATTTCTATCTATGATGATTGCAACTTGCTTCTATCTCATTTCCTATTTTATTGCATGTGGTTTGTGCTTATAACATGGATTGCTTGCTTTAAGATGTTTGATGACACTTAGCTCCTAGGAGGAATTGGAGTGTATGTGGCCAATCTTAGGAATGGCTCCTAGGTCCAATTAGTAGATCCCTAGCTATCCCCCTTTGTTCCTACATACACATCCCTCCTTCTACAAGTGAATGTCAGATCTAAGTGGTTAGTGTAAGTGTGATTAATACAATTGCCTAGAGCTTTCTAAAGGATGGATGGCTAGTGGCATGAGGTGAAAAACTCTCATCTCTACTCCCATTTCTACCCTTGGCTCTCAATTGCCCTAATACCACTTACCCTAGAGGTCTAGACTTGTCAAGTCCTACTAGACTTACACCTAACCCAGGGTACATTCTAATAGAACTTGCCTTATTGTTTGATTTGGTAATCTAGATAGAATTGTGATAATTGCTTGCTATGTTGACACCCCCAATTAATATCAAGTCATATCCCCAAATGGCCCACCTACCTAATCTCATTGCTTAAAACCCACTTTGTCTTATTAGCTTGTTCATGCTAGTCTAGTTTAGTTGCTTTTGTTCAATCTAGTTAATTGCTTAGTCTTGCTCTTTAGTGTTAACTTAGGTTCCTACTTTTTCTTGTGGTTAATCTAGTTCTTAGTTTCTAATTGCTCTACTAGTGTAGTGTAGTTAACCTTTGCTCTTGCTCTGTTAGTTTCTTAATCTAGATCCTTAGACTTGCTTGCTTAGTATATCTTAGGGTTTGTGATAATCTAGATTTCATAACTTGCTTGTTCACCTAGTTTAACAAACAACCAAACCCTTTTAAACACTTCAACCCTAGTCTCAACAATAAGAATGTAGCCAACACTAGCCTAGCTCTAATTCCCCCTCTATCCCTGAGGATAGACCCCTACACTTGCCCTTCACCAATGCTACAATAGTACCCCGTGCACTTGTGGGTGACCTATTTGGTATTGTGATCGACTTTTGTTAGAGTTAATATAAATTTTGAAAGATCCACACATGTGTTTTCCCTCAGGGTTGCATCTGGACACCTCTAGTTGGCTAGTATGTAGCCTTGATAAGAATTGCACCAAGTAGGTTGTGGTCAACATGTTGATTGCATCCTTGAACCTCCATGATAGGTACACGTCTATTAGACATGAAGTTCTTTCTATTTTTGAACCACTATATTAGACAATAGACACCGGGGTTAATGTACATGTGTGTACTGACAAGTCCCTATTTGTGTCTTACCAGGACTCTAAAGGTCGGTCAGTGACTTTGGGTGATTCCAACACTGTAAAAGTTAAAGGAGAAGGAAGGGTCGACCTGAAGTTTCATTCGGAAAAGGTTACGATGCTCCATAGAGTGACATATTCCATCAATATGACGCAACATTCTTAGTGGCATAATTTTAGTTAGAGATGGTTTTAGAATAGACTGCAAATGTAATAAAGCAATTGTTACTCGCCTTCATGATTCTTAATTGTTTGACAAGGGGTATCTATGTGATATGGAAAACATGTTTAAGATTTTTGTTGAACCTATTACAAATTCAGTTTTAAATTTGAATGATAATAGTTATATATGCATGAATCTTGTATCATCTAATGTTTTATATTCACGTTTGAGACATGTTAATGTTGGCTCAATGAAATGTATGGTGGATCTGAATTTAATCCCTAAATCTAAAATTAGCAATAATAAATGTGAAATCAGTGTGCAAGCTAAATTACCTAGGAAACCTTTTCATTCTATGAATAAGAATTTGAAAATATTGCATTTAGTGCATATTGATATATGTTAATTTAATGGGATCGTTACTAGTGATCAAAAGTGTTATTTCATAATTTTTATTGATGATACTAGTAGATACGGTTATGTCTATTTTCTTAAAAGTAAAGATGAGGCATTAGATAAATTCAAAATTTAAAAGAAAGAAGCTGAAACTCAAACTAGTAAATTACTAAGTGATTAAGGTCTGATAGGGGAGGAGAATATTCCTGAAACTTGTTTTTAGAATTTTGTCAATTCCATGGTACAGTTCATGAGGTTACCGCTCGTTATTCACTATAGTATAATGGGATTGCAAAACATTAAAAATTGAACCCTTATAGATATGGTTAAGTCTCTACTCGAAACCTCTAGTCTACCCAAACTTCATGTGGGGGATCTTTGAATACGACTTGCCATATTCTGAATAGATTTCCTTATAAATATATAAAAAGTAGTTTGTTTGAGTTATGGAGAGGAAGAAAACTAAGTCTCAAATATCTTCAAGTGTGGGGGTGCCTTTCTAAGGTACTTGTCCCTGAACACAAAAGGTGGAAATTAGGACTAAAAACGGTTGATGCCATATTTTTTAGTTATGTAGAGACAAGTTATGCCTATAGATTCTTGACTGTGAAATTCGATATCTTAAGCATTGATGTCAATACAATTATGGGACTATGTGATGCTACATTCCTTGAGGATGTGTTTCCCATGAAATATGGTGTGCCTAATGAAGTATCTCAAGAGGATTCATTCACCACAGATTCCATTGTCGAGCATGTCGAATGGATGGCAAATGTGGGGGCGACTCAGAATAAGTTATTTCTAAATCTGATGATTCTGAAAAAATGGTTGAACTAAGGAGAAGTAAATGGCCTAGGACATCCAAGGATTTTGGAAGTGAGTTTCTCACTTACAATGTTGAGGATGATCTTATAACTTTCAAACAAGCTATAGAATCTCCAGAAGCTAAGTTAAAGAAAGAAGTTGTAATGAAATTCAATCAATTCTCTCAAATAGAACTTGGGAATTGGTGGATTTACCTCTTGATTGTTCTACATTTGGGTGCAAATGGATCTTTAAGAAGAAACTTAATGCAGATGGAAAAATCAATAAGTATAAAGCTAGGTTAGTTGCTAAGGGTTACACTCAGAGGGAAGGAATAGATTATTTTGATACTTATTCTGTTGTTTTCCATATGACCACAATTGGAGTGCTAATAGCATTGGCTTCCATTTATAATCTCAATATCCATCAGATGGATGTGAAGACCACATTCTTACACAGTAATCTTTATGAAGAGATATATATGGAACAACCTGAGGGATTTTTGGGTCGTGGGAATGAGTCCAAGTGTGAACTCTGGGAGTAATGGTATCTCATGATATGTATTCTTGTTGGGAGGATGAGTTGTTTTGTGGAGGTCTAAGAAACAGATCATATTGTAACTGTCTACTTTTGAGGAAGAGTTGTGTACTTTAGATGAAACTGGATTGGAAGTTGAATGGCTACATGGACTTATGTCTAGTTTTCCTATGGTAAAGAAGCTGCTTCCTACAATTTTAGTTCACCATGATAACATTACAACTATTGCTAAGATAAAGACTTTCAAGTACAATAAAAAATGGCGTAGACACATCCAAGTCAGACTCCAGTCTATAAGGGAGTTAGTATCTAATGGGGTTGTGGTTGTGGACTACGTCGGTACCAAAGATAATATAGTTTTTCCTTTCACTAAAGGTCTTACTCTAGTCTTAGTGGAGAAATCTACGTTGGGGATGGGACTGAAATCCCTCATTATTCGCAGGCAGTAGTAACCCAACCCAACAGATTGAAGATCCCACAAATTGGGTTCAAATGATAATAATAAGTTTTCGGGTGAATTAGATGACTATGTAATTTCTTTTGATGTTTCTTGCATCTGCATGTCTATCCCCTGGGAAACATGTTAGTGTCATGACTACAAGTTAGTAAGAGAATACTCTATTAATTGTGCCAAGTCTTAGGACAAGATGTTAGCAGTACATCCTTGGAGACTCCAACTAAATGACTGATGTTGTGTAGGCTGCAACAAGGGAATTGGGTTGTTCCCTGATATTAATCATGAGATATAACTTTTGGATGCATGGCCTTTAATGCATCTGATTTCTTTTCTACCATATCTTTATTGTGTTATTACCAACCTATATGTTTGCACCCAAGTTTCAGGTTCAAGACTTTTGTTCATCTAGTTCCTACGAGGGTCACAGTTGGAAGTGGTATATGGGTTGTACTTGCATGGGACGTGGACTATAGAAAACTTGTGAAGAAGGCATTGGTCCACTTGCTTCATTGAAACTCGAGATGGGTTTTGAAGATAATTTTTCTTCTTAGAGAGAGAGTATGGAAGATAGATTCTCTATCCTCTCCTAAAGTCTTGTAACATTCTTTTACACATCATTAAAATTTTTCAACCTAGAGAGAACTTCTTCCTTAAACCGTTAGCTATAGCTTGGACTTTGTAGATCCGGGTAGCTATAGGAGTGAGGCGTCTTCTTTTCTTCACCATAGAACTCAATAGAATTGGCCAAGTGGCAAGGGACATTTGTCACTTGGTTCTTCATGAAGCTCACCATGTCACCAAGAATCTTTCTTCACTTGCGGGCTTGGATCACTAGGAACTGGATATGTCACACCAAAGGGGCGGTCACCGTCATTCATCATGCTAGAAGCTTAGATTCTTGAACCTTCTTCCAACTACTCAAATAATGGCCATATCTCCTCGAGTGGAGATAGACCGGAGTAAAAGGACTGAACTAGCTGACACAAAGGGGTCTCATGGTGCGAGCACTCTCTCAACATCTTCTTAAATCTCTCCCAAGCATCATGAAACTGCTCACTATCCATCTGATTGAAACTCACTATGATCATCATGAAACTGATCACTATCCATCTGATAGAAACTCACTATGGCACACCGCAATTTTGTCAAACTTGCAATAGAGTAGAATTTCCTGAAGAAGGCATTCTTCATCTCTTTCCAACTTATGATGTCTCTTCTTGAATCATGCCAATCTCTGGCTTTGTCTTTAAGGGAGAAAGAGAACAAAGTCAACCATATTGTGTCATCACTAGTCGTCGACATCCTGAAGGTGGAGCATACTTCAAGGAAGGAGTCCAAGTACTTTTAGGGGTTCTCATCCTCTGAGCCGTAGAAGGAGAGAAGGAGCCCAACAAGACCTGGAGGGATGAAAAATTTCTCCCCTATCATTTGATTGACTCTTCTAGCAATTGGTGATTTGTAGTTGCTAGGCATGAAGTATTCTTGAAGTGACTTGTGAGGTACATTTTGTCCTTCCATATTGTCTTCCTCGAGTGGCTTGTCACATGTACAGGTGAGGGTGGCGGAAGCATCTAGCGTGGTGTACGATGGTAGACTTTCTTCCTTCTTTCTCCTTCAGGTATTAACCCTGACTTATAGCGGAAGTAGGTGGAGTAGACAGTAGCTTGGGGAAGAGATCGATCGTTTTAGAGAAGGAGGATCGACGGCTTGGAGTTGTGGATGAAGGAGATCTATAAATCTATGCTTGAGTTCGATAGGCGTCAACCAACTAGGTTGGTAGAACTATCTTAGTCGATAGGTCTCATCCTTGCTTTGATCTCAGCGGCAGCATTTTGGCGTGTTCTGTCTCCAAAAAATCTGAGATGAGTTGTACGGTTGTGCTGGGGGCGTATTTATAGGGTCGCGGCTAACGACCTTTTACGTTCCTTATCGATGTCGACCTCTTTTCATTAGTGTCAATATATTGCTATGTCGATCGATGGGTCTATCGGTCGACAAGGATTTCAGGAAGTTATGGTCATCGATAGAAATGTCGACAGTAGTAGATCGATGGCTGATTTCTTGTCGGTTGTTGGCTGATGACATTGTCAAGTAGGGGGGGTCGACAAGGCTATTGACCTCAGTTTTTGATGGATTGTATGTCGACCTTGATCATCGGTGAGTCTGAGTGTCGTTCCTCTTGGATGTCGACCAAGTAGGTCGATACATCTGTCGAGCATTGATTGTGTCGAGCTAGGAGGTCGACAAGGTTGCCGACCTCTTGACTGCTAGTCGATTTTTATGTTGATTAGCATGTCAACCGATGGGTCAATTTTGCTTTTGGACATAATTTTTGTGTATCGGTATTCCTTCTAAAAATGCTCAAAATCCAATTTTTCCCTGGGCGTTGCCCCGCACCCCGCGAGAGGCTTCCTCCTCTTGACTCCCATTCACTAAAGGACAACGGGACCCCCTCGGAAAACTTGCTACAGAGTGATAGAATTCAAAACCTAAAAAGGGAGTTAAGATAAGTATCAAATTCCTACAAATTAATATAAAAACCTAAGTAGATCAAAAAAAAGTTATTCCTAATGAAAATTAAGCTATATGAATGCCAAACTAGACTAAAATGCAACTAAAATTGGGATGAATATGCATTCATCAACAAGGCATAACCAAATAAAAGAAAACAAGTTAGCAAACCCATATGCACAAAGAATGCAAAGAATAAATAATAAATAATAGCAATGATGATGGCAGTAGGAAAAGATCAAAGAAAAACTAACTAGCGAGGCTGAGTGACTTTCTCCCTGACAATGGTACCAGAAAGCTTGGTGTGTCCCACCAGAAGTGTGCACACTAATCAATTTGGGATTTGACTAGATGCATCCCATAGAATCGGAATGCACTTGGGACAACTTTCAAACTTTATAATGACCTAAAAGGATACTTACATACACTAAAAGCACTACACCTACAAGAGCACAGGGTTGTATCATAGTATGGGAGGGAGGCAAGTTAGGGGTCGAACCCAAGAGAGAAAGGGGGCACTAGAGCTAGGTTAGTTTTAGGTTAGGTTCCTACTGCAGAGTCTAGAGTTGAAGGGTTTAGAGGTAATTTGTTGATTAGACTAATGACGAACAAGCAAGCAAATGAAGGAAAGAAAACAGAATCAAAACCTAAGTTAACCCTAGATAGTTAATTCTACTGAGTAAGAAAAGACAATCAATCAAAGAAAAGAGCAAGCTATACTAAAGAAAGAAAGAAGATGTCTACACTACACTAAGCTAGCAAACAAAGTAAAAGAGAAATTAAAGTCCTAAACTAGCACGAGAAAATCAAGAACAAGGCAAGAAGCTAACTAAGCAAGTAAAGAGCTAAGTAACCTAACACTAGCTAAGCAAGAAGAGAATTAAGGTTTTAAAGCAATAAATATGGTGTGTGGGCTGTTTGGGGGATGCACTTATCAATTAGGTTGGGGGTGACATGTGAACATTATGATTTCATTTAGACTACCAAACTAAACAATAATCTAGAGACTAGTGAATTACCCTAGACTACTATCTGGCCATGGATATGATAGGTTGTGTATAGGAGAACTAGTCCCTAACACCTGGTACTACCCTTGCAAGTCTCAATTGGGTTAGGGTTTAGGTGCAATTCAATTAGAGTCTAAACAAGCCTATGTTTGTAGTTTAGATGATCTTAGGGTGATTAGGGGTTGAGGGTAGTAATGGCAGTGGAAATGAGGCTTTAGGCCTCACATCACCAGCATTCTAGCCTTGGGAAAGCTCTAAGCTAATCACACTAAATTCATCTAAACTAGATACTTAGATGTCTCAGGTAGGGTTAGAAGAATTGATTAGCATGTAGGAAGATGGGTGGCAAGCTAGGTATCTATGAGTTGGACCTAGGAGAAAATCCCAAAATTCACACATATAATCAATTTCCCTAAATTCCTAGGTGATTTCCAGCACAAACCAACAAGCAATTCATGAAGAATGAGGTAGAAATAGAACGTAATTATTTTTAAATGAAAATATAATGTTTACATATCATTTCCCTCCAACATGGTATCAAAGTAACATTTTGAGCCCCAAACGGCCCACCTAAGGGGCTTAGGTACTCAATGAAACGTAAAAATACAAAAGAAAGGAGAAAGATGTAGAACAAGTCATGGATCTCAGTGTAGATGGAGTAATCCTCCTCTTCAGCTAATGAAAGCATCCTCCTCCTTCTTCCAAGGTGCAAGGGCATGGAATGATGGTGGAAAGTGGCCAAAACACCAAGAAACTAGTATTTTGGTAATGGAAATGGCGAAATAGAGTGGAATGGAGGTGGAAATAGAGTGGAATGGATAAGGGGAAAATGGGGAGATAAGAGGGGGTAGAAGGTAGCTAGGGGTGTCTAACCTTATGCTAGAGCTGCCACCTAAGTATATATAGGTAGTGGGGAAGCATTAGGATAAGTGGTGTAAAATGGGTAGAACAACACATAAAATCAGGTAAAATTGTGAGTAGCACGGCCGTGCTAGGCAGCACGCCAGTGTTGGGAAGTGGGTAGCATGACTGTGGTGGTTGGGAATGACCATAGTGGAGAAATGGAATGAACATGGGAATTTTGAGTTTTTGGGGCCGGTAGCACGGTCGTTCCGGCCAACATGGTCATGTTGGGATTTGCTAGCACGACCGTTTTGGCTAGAATGATCATTCTGGCCAACTGAGTGAATTTTGAAGGTTTTGCTACTTGGGGCATGTCCCAAAATGGTCATTCCTTGGTAGCACGACTGTTCTGGTGTCCTTCCCCTTCATTTGAGTCTCGAACTTGGCCATGCATGAAGGTTATTGTTTCAATACATTCTTTAGCCACTTCAGGTAGGTTGGGTGTGGGTTTGGCTTCATTTTCGGCTCCTCCAAGCTTGAGGAATACCTAGATTCAACCATTATCTTTCTTTTGCGTCAATTAGTGTTCAAAGTACCTATTAAACATGCAAAAGGCCGATAAGTGCATTTAATAGTAAAACACATATTGTTGGAAATAACATGTAATATAACTGTTATAGATGTAATTGAAGTACAATACGACACAGGATGAAGTCCTAAAATAGGATTGCATCATGCACCTAACTGTTGAATTTTCTATATATTAGTTTGTAATCTATGAATGTCGCACTTGACATGATCTACTGCTGCATCTGATCTTTATCTGCTATAATTGCTCCATCACTCTTATAGCTGTCAATTTTTACTAATTCTAAAAAAGCATATCTAGTTCTCTAAGTATATACCTCTACGAGCCATCCTCTAACATCCTACACATCAATCCTAATTACCAATGATGGATCTTTGCCGTAGGTAATTTTGAGGTGATTATAACCACAACACACTTAAAAAATTAGGACTTTTGAATCCATAACAAGAAGGTCACAAACATCTCCAGTCTCGAAAGTCCGCCTATAATAAAAATCACCTTTTTATCATATTTTTGTATTTTCTAGAGTTCAACCATCCTAAATTGCTCAAATTTCCTCGCAATCTGACAGTGTCTTGATACCATTTTATCGAGCGACACAGGGTTGTTAAACGTTCCCCGCTTGTAACTAGAGCATAGGATTTGATTTCTAGTTTTATTTTTCAGTTCCTATTTTTAATCAAGCACGAATAATCACTCAAAGTACGTTGTGGATTCCACGATCTACCTTTTTTAGTCATTTCTCAAACAAAACATGGTGAAGGCTCTGACATTTTATTTATGTGATGTTTCACTACGGAAAAGGGTAGAGTTTTATTCTCAAAATACCTCTATTTTTCATACCCTTTTGGGCATGGTGCGACACTTACGGAAATATAAATACGTTTAGCAAAGAGTATATTTTTTGTAGTCCGTAGTTTAATGGTCTTCTTTTTTGTAACAAGTTTCTAAAGTCTAACTTGATTATCCTTTATATCTTCTTTTGTAACAACTCTTTATATTTTTAAAGAGTTGGTTTCTCTTATATACTCAAAGTAAAATTTTGAATTGGAAAAGAAGATAAAAAAACAACATCAACAACTCATTTATAGTCTATAATGACCAATTAGTGTTTCTATGATCGACTATGGATGATTGATCTTAGAAAACAAGGAATGCATATACACCATTAACAAGGAACAATTAAAAATAGATTGCATTTTTCCTTGTCTTAGGACTTGGGTGACATCCTCAAGCTACTAAAGAAGAGAGTCAAGAATGTGACCACATATAACCAGAACTTTGTAATTGACCATGCAAAATAGTGAGAAGCATGTTCATAGTCTCGCCCATATAAACAACAACATGTTATTATATAAAATTTTTAATTGATAAGTACTTCATAGACATGGAACCATACTTAAGATCTTTCGTGAACGCTTTATATGATGGTATGGGCTTTGGTATTTGCAGAAGTAGGTACACCCAATCAGACTTAGGACCGTTCTGTATGAATATCTCGATATATCAAATATTAACACGGTGTTGAGAAAACAATGATTACCCATTTCGCCCCCATAATAGTCTAAGAAGTTTCTTAGAAAAAAGAATATCAAGACCATGTAGATTTTGCCGCCAACGTGTTTCATATTGTATAATCATATCCGTGCGATCGAGCTAGTTTTTTCAACCGTACAGTCATGCCTATGAAGTGATCAACAAATATCAATAATAATCCTGTTGTAATTTGTAGTCACTAATTAAAGTCAGATTTGGCTTCCTCAATGATGTAATCTGAACTCGGGCCGTGTGCGGTGCTGTGCAACCACTGAAGCGATATTTTTTTTGTTTGCTTGTGGTGCACGAGGATATACCACAAAGGTGCCACAGGAATCTCCGAGCGAGGGAAGGAATATTACCAGAGATAAGATATCCCTTTTCTCTCTCTATCTTTTGCGCGGGTGGTTGTTCCGGTTCCCTTCCTCTCGTGGTTACGCTGCTTCGGCGTCATAAAAAAGTACGAACACGGCGGAGATAATCGATCGCGAATCCGCTTGGGAAAATCACGGGGATTCGATCTCTTGCACGGTCGCCCTCTCTTCAGCACTTTCGGTTTCAACCAAGGGCGAGTCCAAAGTTTGTTGGAAAAATGGCCAAACATATCTGCTAATTTGTTTTGCTTTCATGTCACGACACATGGTATTCTAGCTACACAACATAAGCTGCATAACACCATTAACACCATTAAACAAACAATCAAACCAATTGACAACAACCAACACGTAACTCCACTTCCAACCATGTTCGAGAGTGCGACTCCGGCTCACATCATGCGTGGATCTCTCTTGGATATATTAAGTCATCTGTCGTGGTTGGCGTGGAAATAATTAACTATGGTACATCCATAACCATATCACGTATATTCCTACTTGCCTTGAGGGCTGACGATCAGGATCTGGTTCGTACCAGGGTTTGGCACATAAAAATAGGGACGGCCAGTGAGGTGAACTTTATTAGTTTATAATAAAAAATAATATTTAAATATCATTTTTATCCAATTTTGATAGTCACGTTTGTTACAACTTCAAAAATATTCTTTTACCAAAATGGCACTCTGTCCGAGGAGACACAATGTGTTCCCCTAACGGGAGACGTATTACCCTCATACTCTGTATTGTATATTTAAACAACTAAATTATATATGCAACTTAAACATAATAAAATAAATATAAGATATAAACATATGATATTATCTTTGAGTTAAACATATTTTAACGATGACAAATTTATATTGGAAGTTCAAATATTTTCATAAATATACTACTTATGGTATTAATATGTGGTTCTATAACAATACTAATATAAATCGTTTATCAAACAAAGTACTAGTATGAATCCATGTAAGATATTATATTATCCAGAATATAAATATACCTAATATCATATGAAATATAAATCTACTTGGTTCTTAATATAGTGTTTACTAAAGAAAACGACATATTATGAATAATAAAGAGAATTGTATAACTTTGTATTGGTTATAGGGTTAAGCTTTAATAACTATGTTTATGATCGGTAAAATATACTTAACCTTAAGTCCCCAATGAGTTCAATATAACTTGACTTTCTAGAGAAATTCATTTTACATGATCTTGAATTCAATTCATGTGAAATTAGATCAACTGATTGTGTCTAGAATGAGGTTTTTCTTCGTTATCTAAAAGATGACTTGTATGTAATTAATTTATTTTTAACTCCAACTATGAAATATGATTTTTTTTATGAAGAACACGTACGTTGTCACACGGTATGAAAACTTTATATATCATAAAATGAGATAATCTTCCTTATCCTTAATCAATTTATTAGATGACAATGACTACCATTAGGTATGAATGTGAAATCTAGTTTAATGATTATTCTTAAATATGAGCATATAATCTCAAAATAAATAAATAAAATATTTTGCTAAACTACATAATAAAAATAAGGATAGTAATACAAAAATGTAAAACAATCAAATGTTTCATATAGCATTAAACATATAAAAGTGTAGATGTTTAAGCATTGAAACAATTGTACAGATAATTATAACTGTGTGCATGGATACGTGAATCAATTGTATATTTAAGTACTTTAGTTATAAATGCCGCATGGTACAATATACATACATGTATAATAAAATTACTATTATATTTTATAAATAGTTTTTTGTTTCCAGATTCGATTACTTAATTTGTATTTTTGGTTATTATTAGGGTTGTTAATTAATCCTATAAACATAACATCTTCCGTTATGTTTTTTTAGTAGGGCTTGAAAGGCTGGACAGTTTGCCCTTCCTGTCCAGTATTTTCTCAAGCCGAATCTGAGTTGTTTCATCCGCCGAAAGCGAAAGAAAGGCGAAGTCCAGTGCCCCTTATCTTATAAAGGGGTTCCCTCAAGCAAAGAAAAAAGATTTGATTAGGAAAAGCGAATTCCTTGATCCGGGAAAGCGGTTAGACTAAGTCTCATAGTCATAGTAGAGGAAAGAAAAAGATTCAATCGCTCTCCATTTTCCAGCTAGGGCGCCCTTAATGATGTTAAAATCTCCACATGGTGTCAGAATTTAAAAATAATTAAGAGGGAAATACGTCTCTGGACGAGACACATTGCACAATAAATTCTGGGCATGGAAGCATTGCCCCGTTAAGGTGATATTTTGATGAATGTTTTAACATTATGATGAACCGGACATTGAGATTAGAAATTGATATTTTATTTTTTCCCTTAATTTCTAGTAGTAAAATTAGAGGCAAAAATGTTGTTATTTTGTCAGAGAGAGAAAGAGATCATTTCTAGAGGAGTCGTGATAAACCCTTTGATCATTTTATATCATAAAAGCAACAAATGTGTGCGGCTCATGAAATAAGATTAACTAAGATGACCAATGCAATAGTAGCATATACCACATCTCATGACACGGCTACACTCTCATTAGTAGAAACTTCATGATCTACAAGATGATGGTTTTACAATACCTAGAACTGAAGTACAAAAGCACAACATCTCTTCCAAGATTGTGGAAGTAGCTTGTTAGTCATCAAATGGAAATTGAAGTTCACTATTTATGATACAAAAACAAATCTCACATCATTGGATTCATGCATGAACCCATTGAACGACATCATTCACATATATTTGAAGCATCATTGCCTTCAAAAGAGAATGACCATTTTTTTATATCAGGCACACGATTTTTAAGCATATTTGCTAGTACGGAAGACTTGTTAATTATTGGGAATTATTAGGAATTACACACATCTAAATACTTGTTTATTTTGGGATGGGGTTCATTATTTGGGTTATAATATCTTAGTCTAAATCTTGTATTATGTTATCATAGTGAAATTAGCTATTAAATTGCCTATTGGTCCTCTTATCTACCACCTTTTAGGAGGGAGTGTATTCCACCTTGTGCTCGTTATTTTTCTTGGACATATGTAATTTGTATCACATGATTTCATTTATGGTTTTTCAGCCAAACGATAAACATAAGTTTTTTTTTCTATATCAAAGTTAGATTATTGACATTTGGGGAGAGTGAGAGCAAAAAATGGAGTCTTGATTGTGCATGGTAACATCCACTTAAAATAGAAAAAAAACAATATTTTAACATTATGACAAAATAAACATTGAAATTAGAAAAAAATAATATTTTAATGTTTTTTCCTTTATTTATAATCAGAAAACTAGAGGTAAAATTGTTTCTATTTTAGAAGAGAGAGAGAGAGATCATTTTTAGAGGAGCCGAAATGAACCACTTTGATCATTTTATACCACAAAAGAAACAAACGTGTGTGACTCATGACATAAGATTTAACTAAGATGACCAATGCAATAGTTGCACATATCGTGCCCCATGATAGGGTTACACACTCATCAGCAGAAACATCATGATCTACAAGATGATGGTTTTAAAAGTACTAAAATTGAGGTACAAAAACACAACATAACGTCCGAGATTGTGGAAGTAGCTTGTCAGTCGTCAAATGGTAGTTTAAGTTCATTATTTATGATACCAAAATGAAATCTCACATGATAAGATTCATGCATGAACCTATCGAAGAGCATCATCCACATATATTTGAGGCACGTGATTTTTTAAAGGAGAATGGCCATGTTTTTTATGAGGCACGTGATTTTTTAAGCATATTTGCTACTACGGATTACACATGTCAGAAAGACTTGTTAATTATTAAGAATTACGCACATCAAAATACTTGTTTATTTTGGGATGGGGCTCATTTTTTGGGTCATAATACCTTAGTCTAAAATGTGTATTATATTATGAAAGTGAAATTAGCTATTAAATTACCTCTTGGTCCTAACTTCAAAAAAAATTGCCTCTTGGTCCTCTTATCTACCACCCCATTAGGAGGGAGTGTTCTCAACCTTGTGTGGTGAGAATGTTAATGACTTCTTGGTAGCTTATATTGAAAGAAGCATCTCTAATGACATGACATAGAGGTCATTATATATTAATTCAAGAAAATGGGACCACAACAAGAATCTCTATGTAAAATGTTCATTTCTACCTTATTAAATATCTTATTACATTTGAATTTATGTTTAATTTTTATAAATCTACAAGGATTATGGTCAAAGAAAAAGCCACATATACATGTGCCTCACCTATCTTATAATCCCGAATCTACCACTGGATCCATCTCCATCCAATGACAGAGTCACTAAAGAGCACCATGAGGCACATGCATTACCTTGGTAGAATCCCTATTGAGCTGCATGGGGCCTAAGCCCCTCATCTGTATAAACAGTGCCTATTTAGACGTGATAATCCCTATTTATTTTTTAGCATCAATGAGTACCATAAGTAGAAGTTTGACAACCTACGAAAAGACTAAAAATTTTGTTAGGTAAGATTTTATTGCTTTTCTCATGTGTGCCTTTTTTTCACTCCAACAATAACATTAACTTAAAATCTTCAACCCGTCCATGTTTAACATTTTTAGGTTGTTTTTAGTAATAGTCAACAATAAATGGTCAAGTAAAAAGGGATGGGGAGAGGATGGTGACAAGGATGGGAATATTGTTAAATTGTGTTGTTTGGTAAAATGTGCATGAAGAAATGAATAGGGATAGGAAAAAAATAATAGTATTGTTATTACATGGGTATGAGGATGGGGATTGGAATTTTTTATATAGAAAGTACTCTGCACAAATTTATATCATTCATTTGAAAGTTTTTTTGCATGTGCCTAAATAATTAGTGGAGCACTAAAATAAATTTTTCTTTGCATGATTCACCATGTGTTTCCATGGGGGCAAAAATAGATTAAATTTTCTTGAGGATTCACCATGGAATGATATCATTCCCCATCACCATGTTACACAAGACATAATTTTTGTTTTCCACCATTCCCCTCCCCAAGATTTACCATGTAACAAATGCACCCTCAAGGACCAGGTCATGCCCCAACCAACATATTTAGTTATATTTGGAACTGTTTGATTGTTTGAAATATGACCCTTTTGTGGCATTATAATGACAGATGACCATTGTGACAAATTTCCTACCAAAAGTATATAAAGCATAGCCAACCACGATTAGTTAGACTCTCAATTTAAATAAGACCTAAAACTCCCACTAGCTACTTCTTGAGAACCATTTATATTTGCATGTTATGTACCCTTACAACCTATGTATTAAATGAAGCAGGTGTTATCATCCTAAGGATGCATAAATTACTTTTTTTGATCAAGTAGAACATAAAATTAGAGTAGATATACAACTTCCCTGTCACAAAAAGACATTAACATCCTTAAATTGAGAAATGTTTTAGACTTATGCTTAAATCTAAAAATTATAACTATCATATTATGCTTTAAAGGTGTTTTAAAAATGTAGTTTCCTGTGATATTTTATTAAGTTTGTCTCATGAGAAGCCTTCAATCCTTTGATCTGGACAACAAACATTTTATCAATCATTTATAGGTCAGTGAAGAACAACCCAATGTACCCCTTAACAAATTTTTGGAATAGGTTTACGACAAAAGCCCACAAGTGGTTAGTTCATATCCAACTTCTGATTTTCTTCATGTAGAGAAAGCTTCACATGTTTTCTATTATTTATTGGATGGTCCTTTGTAGTTCCAAAAAAAAATCTGAAATTATAGAAAGTCAAGTACCAAACCAAGAAGAATCAAATCCTAGACAAGCTGATGAGATGACATGTGAAGGTTATTTGTAAGTTTTAAAACCTACAAAAAGTCTAGGATTTAAGGTATGGAACTGGCCATAAGAAGATAGGACATAAAGGAAAAGCTTCCCAAATTAGATATGAAACAATGCAAAGTATGTATGTTGAATTAATTAACATGTTAACAGGAAGTTAAAACTATTCTTTTAGAGCTATATTTGTAATTATTTCCCATTTTAGGATACACTTAATGAACTGACTCAAAAAATAATCGATTTTAATAATGATGTCTCTCAAATATGGACATGATATCAACAACCACATGTAACTTTTAGTTGTATTCCCTATCTCAATGAAATAGTATATTTTTCTAACATGGTTGATTTATTTGTTCTAGGGTGCTCGTGTTAATACTCAATGCGCAACAAAATATCCCATAAATTTGGACAACATTGATGGGTTTCACAATACATCTACTATAAATGGGACTACTGCATGTGTCTTACATATGCAAGGTGTCACAGATAGGCTAAGTGTGAGCTCATTTCACACACAAGACAATACAAGTGGTGCAGATGGAGTCATGCTTTCCAGGAAAAAAAATTCAAGCACATGTGTCTTAGGCATCCTTCCTAGGCAAAGAAATTTAAGTGGGACTGAATTAGGCATGTTTTACATGCAAGGTAGTCAAGCTAGACGTACTACAACTACACTTTAAATGCAAGGTGTTGAAAGTGGGTCTTTTAGAGGCATGTTTCCCAAGCAAAGTTCTACAAATGGACACCCACCAAGCTTTCAACAGTAGGTACCTCATAACAACTATAGAGTAATTTGGATGTTGATAACGACGTACACACATTGACATATAATTGTACTCTCTTAAAGGATATTTCCGAAAGTTGGTGCCCTCCTTTTGATAAAAACCCACAAAGTTACCCTCAACTGCAAAACACACAAAGCACATCATCCGCAATGTCCTTCGCACCTAGATTTCATAATTCAATTGATGTATTCAGTATTCTCTGAATAATACTCTTTCTTGTACCGCATTTTAGTAGATTTGTTTTGTCTACCATGTATATGCATGCCTCTATTCCATTGTAAATTTACACGCACAATACTTGAATGTTCAGTGAATCACATAGTTGGATAACCATATTATGAAGACAAATCATTTTATAAATCTATCAAAAATTTCTATTTGGTTATCTTCATCACCCTTAAGATAAAGATGAATGGATTAGCTTATCATTTTTTCCTATTTATGTGGGCAAGGTAGATTTTCTTTCAAAGATAGGTTTAGACCCTCTATGCACCTTGGATTATGCAAGAATCAAATTAGAAGGGTACTGTCATATTTGTATTATGATTTATACATTAATCAACATTTCAAGTTCCATTGATATAATTTTAGTGTCATTTTCAGGAGTTTAATGGAGCTAGATGGATGACATTCATGAAGAGCGCCACACCATTTGAAGGAGTTTGAAGACATTGTAGATCTTAGGAGTTTTAGACATGATGTGTTGATTGTTATCAATCACACTTTATATATATTTAGTTCTATTAACATTGACCACATGTTGTATGGATAATATTTTGGATCAATTATAAATATTGATTTTGGTGATTTGACATTCTTATGTGAAATTTGGTGTTGGATGTTGTTATGATGTCATGTTAATATTATGTATATATTGCTTGGGATTAAAAGTTTAGAATTTTCATCTAAAAATTATCTTTGAGAGAATAAAATTACATAAAATAATCAAATAAAAAATTAGATAAATAAATAATGTCTATTAGTCGCTGATGAATATATTTATGAAGGTATTTAGTCCCTAAAAAATGTAGTGATGAAGAAAAAAATGACCATCAAAATTGTATTGATGAGGACCATATAGCCCTCACAAATAACATTAATGAAGGCATTAGCCTCTCAATAGTAAATTTTGTCAAGATCATCAAGTCTCTCAAAAAATATATTTGTGAGAAATAAACAAGCCCTAAAAATTGTATTATTGAAGACTAAATAGTCCCTCAATATAACATTTGTGATGGCCGCCTAGTCTGTGTTAAATGTATTTTTGAGGGCCACTGGTATATGTCACAATGGTTCTCTTCACATACCATTTGTTAGGGACAAGCCCACGTCTGTAGAGAGGAGTTTGTCACATGATTGGACCGTGAAGAAAGACCATTTTTCTTATAGTGTGTGAATCTCAGATAGTATACTACGACACTTCCATCTCATACGAGTAGTCGTACATCAAAGAGGTGTGAAAAATTAAACCCACTATAAAAGCACTTGCGCAGTAGAAACATGATGGACATGTTAACATCACTTAGAATATGATTTTTGGGTGATTGTCTCTAAGTACAGGGATGCATTGCCCCATTATGGTGACATTTTGATGAATGCTTTAACATTATGATGAACTGGACATTGAGATTAGAAATTGATATTTTATTTTTTCCCTTAATTTCTAGTAGTAAAATTAGAGGCAAAAATGTTGTTATTTTGTCAGCGACAGAAAGAGATCATTTCTAGAGGAGCCGTGATGAACCACTTTGATCATTTTATATCATAAAAGCAACAAATGTGTGCGGCTCATGAAATAAGATTAACTAAGATGACCAATGCAATAGTAGCATATACCACGTCTCTTAACACGGCTACACTCTCATTATTAGAAACTTCATGATCTACAAGATGACAGTTTTACAATACTTAGAACTGAATTACAAAAGCACAACATCTCTTCCAAGATTGTGGAAGTAGCTCGTTAGTCGTCAAATGGAAATTGAAGTTCACTATTTATGATACAAAAACAAATCTTGCATCATTGGATTCATGCATAAACCTATTGAAAGACATCATCCACATATATTTGAAGCGTCGTCGTCTTCAAAAGAGAATGACCATTTTTTTATATCAGGCACACGATTCTTAAGCATATTTGCTAGTACGGAAGACTTGTTAATTATTGGGAATTATTAGGAATTACGCACATCTAAATACTTATTTATTTTGGGATGGCGTTCATTATTTGGGTCATAATATCTTAGTCTAAAGCTTGTATTATGTTATCATAGTGAAATTAGCTATTAAATTGCCTATTGGTCCTCTTATCTACCACCTTTTAGGAGGGAGTGTATTCCACCTTGTGCTTGTTATTTTTCTTGGACATATGTAATTTGTATCACATGATTTTATTTATGGTTTTTCAGCCAAAGGATAAACAAAAGTTTTTTTTCTACAAAGTTAGATTATTGACATTTGGGGAGAGTGAGAGTGAAAAATGGAGTCTTGATTGTGCATGGTAACACCCTCTTAAAATAGAAAAAATAATACTTTAACATTATGACAAATTAGACATTGAAATTAGAAAATAATAATATTTTAATGCTTTTTTCCTTAATTTATAATAGGAAAACTAGAGGTAAAATTGTTGCTATTTTAGAAGAGAGAGAGAGAGAGGTCATTTTTAGAGGAGCCAAAATGAACCACTTTGATCATTATATACCACAAAAGCAACAAATGTGTGTGACTCATGACATAAGATTTAACTAAGATGACCAATGCAATAGTTGCACATATCGTGCCCCATGATATGGTTACACAGCCATCAACAAAAACATCGTGATCTACAAGATGATGGTTTTAAAAGTACTAAAACTGAGGTACGAAAACACAACATAACTTCTGATATTGTGGAAGTAGCTTGTTAGTCATTAAATGGTAATTTAAGTTCACTATTTATGATACCAAAATGAAATCTCACATGATCAGATTCATGCATGAACCTATCGAAGAGCATCATCCACGTATATTTGAAGCATCATCGTCTTCAAAGGAGAATGGCCATGTTTTTTATGAGGCACATGATTTTTTAAGCATATTTGCTACTATGGATTACACATGTCAGAAAGACTTATTAATTATTAAGAATTATGCACATCTAAATACTTGTTTATTTTGGGATGGGGCTCATTTTTTGGGTCATAATACCTTAGTCTAAAATGTGTATTATATTGTGATAGTGAAATTAGCTATTAAATTGCCTCTTGGTCCTCTTATCTACCACCCCATTAGGAGGGAGTGTTCTCAACCTTGTGTGGTGAGAATGTCAATGACTTCTTGGTAGCTTATATTGAAAGAAGCATCTCTAATGACATGACATGGAGGTCATTATGTAATAATTCAAGAAAATGGGACCACAACAAGAATCTCTATGTAAAATGTTAATTTCTACCTTATTAAATATCTTTTTACATTTGAATTTATGTTTCATTTTTATAAATCTATAAGGATTATGGTTAAAGGAAAAGCCACATATACATGTGCCTCACCTATCTTATAATCCCAAATCTGCCACTGGATCCATCTCCATCCAATGAAAGAGTCACTAAAGAGCACCATGAGGCACATGCATTACCTTGGCATAATCCCTATTGAGCTGCATGGGGCCTAAGCCCCTCATATGTATAAAGAGTGCCTATTTAGTCATGATAATCCCTATTTTCTTTTTAGCATCAATGAGTACCATAAGTAGAAGTTTGACAACCTAAAGTTTGCCACGAAAAGACTAAAAATTTTGTTAGGTAAGATTGGATTGCTTTTCTCATGTGTGCCTTTTTTTCACTCCAATAATAACAGTAACTTAAAATCTACAACCCGTCCATGTTTAACATTTTTAGGTTGTTTTTAGTAATAGCCTTTGAGACGGACTCGACCACGGTGGTCCAGTTGGCTAACTCCACAAGGCACGATCATCCTAAATATACTAAACTGACTATGAGAATTAAGTCCATGTCAAGACCGGGTTGGTCTATTGCCTATACAAGTAGAGAAAACAATTATGCGGCTGATAGTTTAGCCAAAATCCAAGCGAAGCAGTAGGAAAGTTATACTCAGTATAATTTCCCCCCACTGAGGTCTACGACCTCCTAGTTAGGGATATATGTAAGGGTAGTAGTACTACCTCATTTAATTATGTAGACATAATTAGTGAATGTAAGCTTGACTTGAATTTGCTCGCAAGAGAAGGGCGGGATGAATAAGATAGCCTCCTGACAATTTGGTAAAAAAAACATAAATGGTCAAGGAAAAAGGGACGGAGAGAGGATGGTGACAAGGATGAGAATATTGTTAAATTGCGTTGTTTGGTAAAATCACTACTACAGAAAATTCTTTTTACAACGGGAGATAGACAACAGTTCTGATGATTGTGTTGTAGTTAGCATACTTATCACAACAAGCCCATTTTTGTGTTGTATATTATATATTTTATACAACACAAGTCATTTACAACATGCCAAACCTGTTGTAGTATAGGGGGATACTACAATAACTGCTAAAGTATTGTAATAGGTTGTAGTATCACAACATATTCAAAACCGTTGTAAAAGATGTTATTTACACAACATGTTTTGACCCGTTGTAATAATCACATGTTGTAATAGACCATCATTACACAACACAGACTCACCCGTTGTAGTATGTATTAATTATACAACATGCCTTTACATGTTGTATTTGGTACATGTTGTAATAGACCATAAAAAGCCATAAATTAGGATAATGAAACATAAAAAGATAAATAAAATGAATGTGGAACTTGAGTCTTACATTGACCAACAATATTTTCATCTTCTAGCATACTAATGAAAGAGTTTGATCCAGTTGTTTCATCTAAATAATGAGACATTAAGCCTTTTAATGAATATATATATGTATAAATTAATAGATAAGATAAACAAAATCACCCTATACCTCCTTTCAGGCCACCACTTTTTAGTCAACTTTGTGCACACATCAAAGCTTCAATTGTTAAATGGTGGAGTCTGCTACGGTGTGGATCAATCAGCCTTCCTGATATGCTAAAGTCTGATTCTGAAGCCACAGTTGACACTAGAATTGCTAGAAAATCTTTTGCAATTGCTTTTAAATTAGGGTAAGAGCCACCATTCATTTTCCACCACAATAAAACATCAAAATCTGAAGTCCGTGGGGTAGTATCACTATCTAAATATTTGTCTAGTTATGTTTTAGAGTGACCTGATTGTCTCTTCAATTCCTTGATAAAAGAACATGTACATTGTCACAGGGTATGAAAACTTTATATATCATAAAATGAGATAATCTTCCTTTTCCTTAATTAATTTATTAGATGACAATGACTACCATTAGGTATGACTGTGAAATCTAGTTTAATGATTATTATTAAATATGAGCATATAATCTCAAAATAAATAAATAAAAACATTTTGCTAAACTACATAATAAAAACAAGGATAGTAATACAAAAATGTAAAACAATCAAATGATTCAGATAGCATTAAACATCTAAAAGTGTAGATGTTTATGCATTAAAACAATTGTAAAAATAATTATAACTGTGTGCATGGATACATGAATCAATTGTATATTTAAGTACTTTAGTTATAAATGCCGCATGGTACAATATACATACATGTATAATAAAATTACTATTATATTTTATAAATAGTTTTTTGTTTCCAGATTCGATTACTTATATTGTATCTTTGGTTATTATTAGGTTTGTTAATTAATCCTATAAACATAATATATGATGTTAAAATCTCCACATGGTGTCCGAATTTAAAAATAATTAAGAGGGAAATACGTCTCTGGACGAGACACATTGCACAATAAATTCTGGGTAGGGAAGCATTGCCCCGTTAAGGTGACATTTTGATGAATGTTTTAACATTATGATAAACTGGACAATGAGATTAGAAATTGATATTTTATTTTTTCTCTTAATTTCTAGTAGTAAAATTAGAGGCAAAAATTTTGTTATTTTATCATAGAGAGAAAGAGATCATTTCTAGAGGAGTCATGATGAACCACTATGATCATTTTATATCATAAAAGCAACAAATGTGTGCGGCTCATGAAATAAGATTAACGAAGATGACCAATGCAATAGTACACTTGTCAATAACCGACCTTTAGTGTTGGTTAATTTAAGCCTTTAGTGTCGGTTTCTAAGCGACACCTATGTGGGCGACGCTAAAAGCCCAGCCGTTACGCGTCGGTTCAAAAACCGACGCCATAACCCTTCGCTCGCCATCGAAAACGCGCCAACAGGGCACTATAGGCGTCGGTTATTAGATAAGAAACCGACGCCATATACCTTCACGCCACAGAAAGGGCACCATCTTGGGCACTATCAGTGTCTGTTATTAGATACGAAACCGACGCCATCTGCCTTCGCGTCACAGGAAATAGGCGTCGGTTATTTATATAAAACTGACACTGTAACCATGTGGCGTCAGTTTTATACAAATAATCGACGTGTATCTTTCATATCATTCCCAACACGGCCGTGCTGGCCATCACGGCCGTGGTGTCTGGTCCGCTGCCACAGCTGTAGTGTCTGGTCCGCTGCCACGGCCGTGCTGGCCAGCAGAACTGTGGTGTCTGGTCTGCTGCCACGGCCGTGCTGGCCAGTACGACCGTGGTGTTAAGGAAATAGACGTCGGTTACGAGTAGAAACCGACATTGTAACTATGTGCCGTCGGTTTTATACAAATAACCGACGCCTATTTTTTGTTTTTTTTCTGTCAGTCTGCAGACCTGCTGTATGGTTGGTCGCAGGATGAGAAACCTGCAGTTCAGTTATGAACTGTAGGTTTTACGACATCCATTGATATCAGCCAACAACAGGCCACAAACCTGCAAAATTAACAACAAAAATATTCACACATTTAGCAATGCAACCTGCAGTTCCATTTGATTTTCACATTTAGAAACATTCATGTAGCTAGCAATCTGTAGTTTCATTCATTTTCACATTCACACATATAGAAACATTCATATAGCAACCAACAGATTCATTCATTTTCACTCAGACACATGTAGAAACATCCAGACATGTAGAAACATTCACACATATATTATAATTCAGAAATTCATTTATAAAATATCATTCTTTAATCATTATTCGCTATCAACATCCCAATTATATCTTAAATCCCCCACTACTTGTATGGTTGTTGCCATTCTTCTCTTACTTCATTTAATTCTCCTGTCGTATAGGGAGCATGTATATCTGGTAAGGCTGTTCCTGTAGTGTGGTCAGTTTTAAACACCTGTAAAGAGAATGATGTATATATATAATTAATAAGCTATAAATAAGATTGATATATTTCATATTATCTAATGAGACTATATAATACCTCAGCAATACAATCGATGTCCATTGCAGCATATTTGATAATCATGTGCATAAATCGCATCACATAGTATCCACATGCCCATCCGTTGTCTTGTGTAGCACACTATAAATTCAAGCATACAAAATATTAAAAAATACAACTAATTAAGTAATATTCACATAAATAATATATACATATATTGCAGTCGGGAACATACTTTCACGTTCTTCCAAATTATTGGCTGGTTCTTTTTCGTGGGGACCTTTCCTCCAGCCTTTTTGAACTCATCAAAACCCCTACATGTTAATGTAACACAATACATTGCATAATTAAATAGTAATGTAATAACATATGTTAACGGATATGAAAATGAAATATTTCTCATCGGAATAATGCCATTTTCATTATGTGTCCATATTTTGTATTCAATTTACTCCCCTTAGGATCTAGATAATAGACAGTGAACGTCTCGGGGACAATAACCAGTAACTCCCAATGCATACCAGTAGAGGTAAAAAAGTTAAAAATTAATAACTCAAAATCCACAATAAAAATGTAATTTTCTTAAGTCCAAATTATAATAAGCAAAGTAAACTTACTCTACATTGAATGGAGCCATTATCATTGTCTTCTTATTTTGAGCAAAAATTGAAAAAGCCTCACAATAGTATTGTTGAACTGACGGAGGGTCTTTAGCTACTAGACTAATCAAAGATAGAATAAAAAATCCTACATGTTCGAATGCAAAATATGCACATATCTTGTCTAAGTAGCTGCAAAATATGTATTAATTACGCATGCATTAATAAATAAGAAACCAGATCACCAAATCCTACACAAGGTATATGGATGTATAAAGAAGATCTCACCTTATCCATAGCTCTATCACAGATGTATTTAGCCAATCATATCGAAATAACTCTAAAATATCTTATATAAATAGTTTGCTTTCGTATGATTGACCTGCAACATCTGAATCTATAGAAATAGTTATAAGGAAATTTATATCATGTTCGCCTAACCATATTGCCATACCCCTACAGTTAGGACCTAACGGGACAGTTAGGTCCTATGGAACCCAACTGGGTAATGCAGGAGGTGGAAGGGGAGGCCTAGATGTTGTGGGTGTCTTCTTTTTAACCTGTATATATATAATAATTTCAGATCAACTGACATCATATACACACTAACAATTTAACATAATGTAAATTTACCATACAATTTCAGTAAAGATGACATCCGCTTTTAGCCACAATATCACTCCGCCTTCTGCCTCACCAAGTGTTTCACAATCTGGGTGGGCATATGGCAACGGAAGATCCATCCACTTGGGGAATATATGTACCGGGCTCGCACGAATCCAACCAGCTGGTAATGGAGACCCGTGAAACATTTCCCCTGGTAGGGATGGGTAAGCCGACGCCTCTGCAACGACATATTCATTAACTTTTAGACGTCATGGCTTCAACCCCTATAAATTTTTGTGTAAAGAATATTATATACATATATACATATCATCTTGAAAACATATCATCTTGAATTAAAAAACTAGTTACTATGTCATAAAAATACTTACAGCGGATTTTCTAGGTGGTGGATCTACAGGATTACTCCCAACCTCTGCAGTAGGAGTAGAGCCTGCAGTAGGAGACACGATAGGTACTGTCTGGTAAGTGGCAGTCTGAGATGCCTGCCACTTTTTCATTGCTTCTTCGAGTTTCCTATCAAATAGCTTATCTACCTATACATGGATAAAAGAAACGTCAAATTCTAATTATTGAATTCTCTTTTACAGTAACATCTACAAGGAAAAAATATGTTACCTCTTCTTGTGAAAGTCCCACTTTTGGGACATGTTTGCGCTGGGATGGCCCAAAAAAAGCTTTGATGCCCACACCAGCACCTGCAGCCCTAACACGTCCAGGATGCTCTGGGTTACCCAGAGCAACTGTCAATTCATCCCTTGTGCCCTCAGGGATGAACTTGTCTTGTTTCCTCAGCTCGTGCAGCTCCCGCTAATCGTCAAAACAAAAATTTGTAATTAAGTAAACACCACAAATAATCAATATTCGAACGATTGCTGTAAGAGTTGTATTTTACCATTTTTGCAGCCGCCTCAGCAGTTGCGGGCTTCCTTATTTCTCCCTTCTTATTTTGCCTCCCATCTATCCAGATATCATGGCGAGGTAGAGGTGTGCTACCTATAGTGGAGGACTCCTGAGTAGCATCAGACTGAGTAGTAGCCTCAGACTGTAGTCTTTGGAGAATGCCTGCATACCCTTTCGACCCATTGTGTGGTCATGCACATTCAGTGCACACCTTGATCTTTGTGCCTCACTGAGGGCCTAGTTAGTATGCACATTAATGATTTGGTTAGTAACAATAAATGTTAATCTTGAATAGGTGAATACAACATATATTAATGAGATTGGGACTGACGCCTAATACCTTGAATTCATCCGTTTGTCTTGAAGCAGCAAACGCTTCCCATTCTTCTTTATCCAGGAAGTTCCATTGTTCAGTGGTTGTCTTCTTCCTCTTGTCAGCTTCTTTTATGTATTCTTGGGTGAGATTTGTCCTATAGTTCCATAGGACTCTCCCACAGCGTTGCATCACGCATTTACGATGCAGCTTTTCATCCAATTCAAATATACTCTGCAAATTAGAATTGCTATTAACTAGTATCTAAAAAATTAGTAATCTACAAAATAGAATTGCAAATTAATAATAACTCACACATAAATCCTTCCATATTACGTCTTTCTTCTCCATAGAAACTATATGCCAAGAATCTATCTTACAACCGCAATGGCTACGAGTAACATACCCAAGATATGAAACAAATGAATTGCGATTCACACCAGATGCATTTCTTGCATTATCAAAATCAACAACAAGTTTGGGTCCATTGCCCTTTTGTGCTATTAACTTCTTCATCATAGTGATGCCCCTTCTCCTGTCAACTTTTTGGTGTTGCTGATCAAGTGCCTCAAGTGCTTCAGATGGTACATGTGCATCATCAACCTAAAATTTGACAAAATAAACACATTTACAAGATATAACTATAAATGGACATATAGATATAAATAAATGATATATTTTTAAAACTTACATTGTGAGGCGGCGCATTGATGTCCTCACCCTCACGGTAATCATCAGCACGGTCATCAGGAGAATGCTCAGCCATCTGAAAATTCACATTCACATTGTAAAGTTCACATTGTAAAGTAATTCAAATTGTAAAGCTCACATTGTAAAGTTCACATTCACATTGTAAAGTAATTCACATTGTAAAGTTCACATTATGAAGTAATTCACATTATAAAATTCACATTGTAAAGTTCACATTCACATTGTAAAGTTTTGGACTCCCCCGAAGTCGTCAATTTATACCGTGACGCACCACATTTTGGACAATCTTTCAAATCCACATAGTCCTTTTGAAATAATACACAATCATTCGGGCATGCATGTATCTTCTTGGCATCCATTCCCATTGGGCACAACAATTTTTATACCTGGTATGTTGATATTGGTAGCTCGTTTCCTTCAGGAAGCATTTCTTTCAACAAAGACAACAATGACATGAAGCTTTTGTCGCTCCATCTATTGTTAGCTTTCAGCTTATACAATCTCAACACAGCGCTAAGCTTTGTAAACTTAGTACAACCTGTGTAAAATGGTATCTCAACATCATGCACAATGCTTCTAAAAATGGGAGGTGGATCGGTGTGCTCTACCCCACAACTATCCAGCATCGCATCAACGATGTCTACTGGAACTGGTTCATTCACATCTACGTCATCGTAGGCAATTTCTTCTTCCACACAAGCACTGCTATCGACATCCACTGGTTTTGGATTTGAAATCTCTCCATGCCAGTGCCATTCTGTATAGCCTTGTATAATCATGTTACACATGACATGACTTTTGATTTCGTCACCAGTGTTGACTTTCAAGTTGTTACCTCAATGCCTACATGGACAGTAGAACCTATCTCCAGGTTGTTTCCTATGTTCCTCGGCAAATCTAATAAACTGGTCAAGACCAGAAATAAACTCTGGGGTGCAGCGATTGTGAATGGACATCCATGATCTATTCATTCTATGATCAAAGAGAAATCAAATATACAATACAACAAGATTAGGGTCTAGGGTTAACAGATTAGAGTTTTTACATGGTTAAAACTTTAGGCCAACAAATAAATGTGTTGTCATTCTTATATATAATAAATGTGTACCACCTATCCCATTCTTGAACACCTAATCTCACTAGTAAGTGTATAATGTGTATTAGGTTTTCAAGAAAATTTCGGCAGCATTTCCCCGTTGTTCTCTTAGTACATATGTACTTAGAGAACAAACGGGGAAATGCTGTCGAAATTTTCTTGAAAACCAAATACACATTATACACTTACATCCTAAGTGAGATTAGGTGTTCAAGAACAGTCCCAAACCGGGGACTATCTAAGATTTACTCCTAATGAGTATATCTTGGACGGGTTTCTAGGCCAACAAATACATGTGATGTCATTCTTATATATAATAAATGTGTACCACCTATCTCATTCTTGAACACCTAATCTCACTAGTAAGTTTATAATGTGTATTGGGTTTTTGAGAAAATTTTGGCAGCATTTCCCTGCTGTTCTCTAAGTACATATGTGCTTAGAGAACAAACGGGGAAATGCTACTGAAATTTTCTCAAAAACCCAATACACATTATACACTTATATCCTAAGTGAGATTAGGTGTTCAAGAACAGTCCCAAACCGGGGACTATCCAAGATTTACTCCTAATGAGTAAATCTTGGACGGGTTTCTAGGCTAATGAGTACATATCAACTACATGTATTTGCTCACTTACATTGCATCACTCACAATTAGAGCATTATTAAATAATAAATCAAGAATTTAATAGTTTCAAACATGCAATAATTCACAATTAGAGCGATAAGATTCACTTTGTACAAACATACATGGCATAATTCAGGCACAATAGCAGGTGTGGTCATTGACCCGATTCAACAATATAAGAATAATTTTAGAAGAGTAATGTTGCACAACATTATAGGCTATCCGATTATAATTGAGAAATATAGCACAAAATCAACCAACATGGCCGTGCTAGCACGACCGTGCCAACCTGCGATTTCACACACCTCGGCAGAGGAAGAAGAGCAGAGCAGGTACCTTCGGCGGCGTTGGCGGGGAGAGTAGCAGCAGCGAGCAGCAGGAGTAGGAGAGCAGGCCGCCGGAGCAAGATAGAAAGTCACCGGAGAAGGAGAGAAGGCCGCCGGAGCTAGGGCAGAGGGCAAGCGGCGGCGGAGGTGGGCAGAGGACCACCCAAGCAAGCGGAGCAGCGCGCGGCCGGAGTAAACGGCGGCGGAGGTGGGGGCAGAGGAGAAATCACCGAAAATCGCCAAACCCCGGAGTAGCAGCTGCGCGAGACAATGAATGAAACAGAGAAAGGGGAAGAGTCGGGCTCACGGGTGTTGTTAAGTTATCAATCGACGTCGGTTATTAAAAACAACCGACACGTAAACCTAAAGGTGTCGGTTCTACAAACCAACCGACACCTGTTCTTAATGATAGTCGTCGGTTTTTACTAGAAAAAAACTGACGTCTATCTACATACGCCGATTAAAAAAAATATTATCGATTAATGACCATAGTCGTCGGTTTCTTTCTAAAACCGACGCTCAAAAGGGTGTGAAACGTTTCCCGGGAAAACGTGCAAAAACCCATAAGCGTCGATTCTTGTAGTATAACCGACGACCAAAATGTTCCCAATTTTTGTATCGCGAATAACCTTTCCTCATTGATTTTTTAGTAAATACCCGACACCATATGTCAAATTTTGGAGGTAATTTTTTTCACGCGAAATTTGGGATTTGGCGGTTAATTTTAGACGTCGGTTGTTTATTCTACAACCGATGCTAAATAGAAAGTGATACCCGTGTCTGGCCACTCCTCTCCGATATATGTCAGTTTGTGTTATAAACCGACACGGTAGGTTTTAGGCGTCGGTTCTTAGTTAATAACTGACGACTGGAAAGTGACTTCATAAGCCATTTCTGTAGTAGTGGTAGCATATACCACGTCTCATGACACGGCTACACTCTCATTAGTAGAAACTTCATGATCTACAAGATGGTTTTACAATACCTAGAACTGAAGTACAAAAGCACAACATCTCTTCTAAGATTGTGGAAGTAGCTTGTTAGTCGTCAAACAGAAATTGAAGTTTACTATTTATGATACAAAAACAAATCTCGCATCATTGGATTCATGCATGAACCTATTCAACGACATCATCCACATATATTTGAAGCGTCATCGTCTTCAAAAGAGAATTACCATTTTTTTATATCAGGCACACGATTTTTAAGAATATTTGCTAGTACAGAATACTTATTAATTATTGGGAATTATTGGGAATTACGGACATCTAAATACTTATTTATTTTGGGATGGGGTTCATTATTTGGGTCATAATATCTTAGTCTAAAACGTGTATTATGTTATCATAGTGAAATTAGCTATTAAATTGCCTATTGGTCCTCTTATCTACCACCTTTTAGGAGGGAGTGTATTCCACCTTGTGCTCGTTATTTTTCTTGGACATATGTAATTTGTATCACATGATTTCATTTATGATTTTTCAACCAAAGGATAAACATAAGTTTTTTTTTTCTATATCAAAGTTAGATTATTGACATTTGGGGAGAGTGAGAGCAAAAAATGGAGTCTTGATTGTGCATGGTAACACCCACTTAAAATAGAAAAAATAATATTTTAACATTATGAAAAATTGGACATTGAAATTAGAAAAAAATAATATTTTAAGTTTGTTTCCTTAATTTATAATAGGAAAACTAGAGGTAACATTGCTGCTATTTTAGAAGAGAGAGAGAGAGAGAGATCATTTTTAGAGGAGCCAAAATGAACCACTTCGATCATTTTATACCACAAAAGCAACAAATGTGTGTGACTCATGACATAAGATTTAACTAAGATGACCAATGCAATAGTTGCACATATCGTGCCCCATGATAGGGTTACACACCCATCAGTAGAAACATCGTGATCTACAAGATGATGGTTTTAAAAGTACTAAAACTGAGGTACAAAAACACAACATAACTTCAAAGATTGTGGAAGTAGCTTGTTAGTCGTCAAATGATAATTTAAGTTCACTATTTATGATACCAAAATGAAATCTCACATGATCAGATTCATGCATGAACCTGTCGAAGAACATCATCCACGTATATTTGAAGTATCATCGTCTTCAAAGGAGAATGGCCATGTTTTTTATGAGGCACGTGATTTTTTAAGCATATTTGCTACTATGGATTACACATGTCAGAAATACTTGTTAATTATTAAGAATTACGCACATCTAAATACTTGTTTATTTTGGGATGGGGCTAATTTTTTGGGTCATTATACCTTAGTCTAAAATGTGTATTATATTATGATAGTGAAATTAGCTATTAAATTGCCTCTTGATCCTCTTATCTACCACCCCATTAGGAGGGAGTGTTCTCAACCTTGTGTGGTGAGAATGTCAATGACTTCTTAGTAGCTTATATTTAAAGAAGCATCTCTAATGACATGACATGGAGGTCATTATGTAATAATTCAAGAAAATGGGACCACAACAAGAATCTCTATGTAAAATATTAATTTGTACCTCATTAAATATCTTTTTACATTTGAATTTATGTTTCATTTTTATAAATCTACAAGGATTATGGTCAAAGAATAAGCCACATATACATGTGCCTCACCTATCTTATAATACCAAGTCTGCCACTGGATCCATCTCCATCCAATGACAGAGTCACTAAAGAGCACCATGAGGCACATGCATTACCTTGGCAGAATCCCTATTGAGCTGCATGGGGCCTACGCCCCTCATCTGTATAAAGAGTGCCAATTTAGTCATGATAATCCCTATTTGTTTTTTAGCATCAATGAGTACCATAAGTAGAAGTTTGACAACCTAAAGTTTTCCACGAGAAGACTAAAAATTTTGTTAGGTAAGATTGTTTTACTTTTCTCATGTGTGCCTTTTTTCACTCCAACAATAACATTAACTTAAAATCTTCAACCTGTCCATGTTTAACATTTTTAGGTTGTTTTTAGTAATATTCAACAATAAATGATCAAGGAAAAAGGGATGGGGAGAAGATGGTGACAAGGATGGGAATATTGTTAAATTGTGTTGTTTGGTAAAATGTGCATGAAGAAATGAATAGGGATTGGAAAAAAAATAATAGTGTTGTTATTACATGGGTATGAGGATGGGGATGGGAATTTTTTATATAGAAAGTACTATGAACAAATTTATATCATTCATTTGAAAGTTTTTTGCATGTGCCTAAATAAGTAGTGGAGCACTAAAATAAATTTTTCTTTGCATGATTCACCATGTGTTTCCATGGGGGCAAAAATAGATTAAATTTTCTTGAGGGTTCACCATGGAATGATATCATTCCCCATCACCATGTTACACAAGACATAATTTTTGTTTTCCACCATTCCCCTCCCCAAGATTTACCATGTAACAAATGCATCCTCAAGGACCAGGTCATTCCCCAACCAACATATTCAGTTACATTTGGAACTATTTGATTGTTTGAAATATGTCCCTTTTGTCACATTATAATGACAGATGACCATTGTGAAAAATTTCCTACCAAAAGTATATATAGCATAGCCAACCACGATTGGTTACACTCTCAATTTAAATAAGACCTAAAACTCCCACTAGCTACTTCTTGAGAACCATTTATATTTGCATGTTATGTACCCTTACAACCTATGTATTAAATGAAGTAGGTGTTATCATCCTAAAGGTGCATAAATTACTTTTTTTTATCAAGTAGAACATAAAATTAGAGTAGATATACAACTTCCCTATCACAAAAAGACATTTTCATCCTTAAATTGAGAAATGTTTTAGCCTTATGCTTAAATCTAAAAATTATAACTATAATATTATGCTTTAAAGGTGTTTTAAAAATGTAGTTGCCCGTGATATTTTATTAAGTTTGTCTCATGAGAAGCCTTAAATCCTTTGATCTGGACAACAAACATTTTATCAATCATTTATAGGTCACTGAAGAACAACCCAATGTACCCTTTAACAAATTTTTGGAATAGGTTTACGATAAAAGCCCAAAAGTGGTTAGTTCATATCCAACTTCTAATTTTCTTCATGTAGAGAAAGCTTCACATGTTTTCTATTATTTATTGTATGGTCCTTTGTAGTTCCAACAAAAAAATCGAAAATTATAGAAAGTCAAGTACCAAACCAAGAAGAATAAAATCCTAGACAAGCTGATGAGATGACATGTGAAGGTTGTTTGTAAGGTTTAAAACCTACAAAAAAGGCTAGGATTTAAGGTATGGAACTGGCCATAAGAAGATAGGATATAAAGGAAAAGATGCCCAAACTAGATATAAAATGATACTTGAGGAATGCAATGCAAAGTATGTATGTTGAATTACTTAACATGTTAACAGGAAGTTAAAACTATTCTTTTAGAGCTATGTTTATAATTATTTCCCATTTTATGATACACTTAATGAACTGATTCAAAAAATAATCGATTTTAATAATGATGTCTCTCAAATATGGACATGATATCAACAACCACATGTAACTTTTAGTTGTATTCCCTATCTCAATGCAATATTATATTTTTTTAACATGGTTGATTTATTTGTTCTAGGGTGGTCGTGTTTATACTCAATACGTAACAAAATATCCCATAAATTTGGGCAAAATTGATGGGTTTCACAATACATGTGCTATAAATGGGACTACTGGATGTGTCTTACATATGCAAGGTGTCACAGATAGGCCAAGTGTGAGTTCATTTCACACACAAGACAATACAAGTGGTGTAGATGTAGCCATGCTTTCCAGGAAAAAAAAATTCAAGCAGGGGTGTTTTAGGCATCCTTCCTAGGCAAAGAAATTTAAGGGGGACTAAATTAGGCATGTTTCACATGCAAGGTAGTCAAGCTAGACGTACTACAACTACACTTTAAATGCAAGGTGTTGAAAGTGGGTCTTTTAGAGGCATGTTTCCCAAGCAAAGTTCTACAAATGGACACCCACCAAGCTTTCAACAGTAGGTACCTCATAACAACTATAGAGTAATTTGGATGTTGATAACGACATACACACATTGACATATAATTGTACTCTCTTAAAGGATATTGCTGAAAGTTGGTGCCCTCCTTTTGATAAAAACCCCCCAAAGTTACCCTCAACTACAAAACACACAAAGCACATTATCCCCAATGTCCTTCACACCTAGATTTCATAATTCAATTGATGTATTCAATATTCTCTGAATAATACTCTTTCTTGTACCATCTTTTAGTAGATTGTGTTTTGTCTACCATGTATATGCTTGCCTCTATTCAATTATACATTTACACGCACAATACTTGAATGTTCAGTGAATCACATAGTTGGATAACCATAGTATGAAGACAAAGCATTTTATAAATCTATCAAAAATTTCTATTTGGTTATCTTCATCACCCTTAAGATACAAATGAATGGATTAGCTTATCATTTTTTCCTATTTATGTGGGCAAGGTAGATTTTCTTTCAAAGATAGATTTCGACCCTCTATGCACCTTGGATTATGCAAGAAACAAATTAGAAGGGTACTGTCATATTTGTATTATGATTTATACATTTATCAACATTTCAAGTTCCATTGATATAATTTTAGTGTCATTTTTAGGAGTTTAATGGATCCAGAGGGATGTCATTCATGAAGAGAACCACACCATTTGAAGGAGTTTGAAGACATTGTAGATCTTAGGAGTTTTAGACATGATGTGTTGATTGTTATCAATCACATTTTATATATATTTAGTTCTATTAACATTGACCACATGTTGTATGGATAATATTTTGGATCACTTATAAATATGGATTTTGGTGATTCGACATTCTTATGTGAAATTTGGTGTTCGATGTTGTTATGATGTCATGTTAATATTATGTATATATTTCTTGGGATTAAAAGTTTAGAATTTTCATCTAAAAATGATATTTGAGAGAATAAAAATTACATAAAATAATCAAATAAAAAATTAGATAAATAAATAATGTATATTAGTCGCTGATGAATATATTTATGAAGGTATTTAGTCCCTAAAAATGTAGTGATGAAGAAAAAATTGACCATCAAAATTGTATTGATGAGGACCATATAGCCCCTCACAAATAACATTAATGAAGGCATTAGCCCCTCAATAGTAAATTTTGTCAAGATCATCAGGTCCATCAAAAAATATATTTGTGAGAAATAAACAAGCCCTAAAAATTGTATTTCTGAAGACTAAATAGCCCCTCAATATAACATTTATGATGGCCACCTAGTCTGTATTAAATGTATTTTTGAGGGCCACTGGTATATGTCACAATGGTTATCTTCACAGACCATTTGTGAGGGACAAGCCCACAACCATTCCTATTTGTGAGGGTCTGTAGAGAGGAGTTTGTCACAGGATTGGACCATGAAGAAATACCATTTTTCTTATAGTGTGTGAATCTCAGATAGTATACTACAACACTTCCATCTCATACGAGTAGTCGTACATCAAAGAGGTGTGAAAAATTAAACCCTCTATTAAAGTACTTGCACAGTAGAAACATGATGGACATGTTAAGATCACTTAGAATATGATTTTTGGGTGATTGATTCTAAGTACAAGTGGGATTCTATTGGTATGTATGCCCAAAAAGTCAATCATATGATGATTGGCATGTGGCATTAGATATCTGATTTGATAATAATGAAGGTAATTTGTCTATTATGTTTATCTCAGTTATTAGACGATGACACATAAATAAGTAGATGTCTAAAGACTGATGTTACTCGATCACATATGTCTTCAGGTTGAGGACCCGAATAATGAGATCATATGTATGGTAAGAGTACATGCATTCTTATTTTATCCCTAGTCAAATATTACTGAGGATGCAAAATAGACAATAGTAATACATAAGAACAAAGTGTGTGTTGATTGATGACATAATCTCATTAGTCATGATATGTTATATCAAGTCAAGCACAAAGGTACATGTTAGAGAATAATGTATTGGATAGACCCACCATGAGAGTGATACATGAAGACCATGGAATGGTAGTCAAAATCAGCTCTCATAGTGATAGTGGTGATTGTGGTTCTTTAACCTGAAGTCACCGCAGTCTTGACATGTCGTTGGGTATACATTGACATCATCAAACATAATCTTGAGATACAAGTTGCCATAAAGGTGATGATTAGGTAGCATTAACACATGGGGACTGAGTGTGAGTGATGTAGATGGGACTTGTCCCTCGTACAGGAGTTTGATATCCAAGGCCTCTTGATAAGCAAGACTAAGAAATGTACGGCTGTACTGATGTGGTTTAATATGTTATATGTGAACTCATATGCATCTCAGACAGTCTGATCTAGTTCAAGGAACATGGATTGAATGTTGAGAGGATGATGATTCCATTCCTTGAGTTCAATCTGGATATCAGAGACAAAGGAACTATACAATCATTATAACACTAATCATGAATTGTAGGTTGAAGTTTTTCTCCAACTTTTTGAATTACTTAGGTAGTAATGATGTGTGATTAGGCACTGCTTTTTGCTTGTGATGTCATATGTTGTTATGGACATTCACTACAAATGTAATTCTGGACCTATAGGGTCACACACATAGGGTACACCTGGATTAAAGGAGTATATTCGTGAATGAAGTTTAGATCGAATGCTAAAGGTGTTTAGGCATTCAATTAAAAAATAGATCAACTGATTGGACTCAAAATCATCAAGTTCAAGTGTTGGACTGACTATTTGGAGTGTCAGGTTGATTAAAAATTGAATTGGCTGAGTTCTTCCAGAACTAAGGCATGAGACAGCTGTCACGTGAGTGAGATGACCATGTGGCATGATGGTCATGAGATGATTGTCTCGTGTGAGTGAGACGATCGGTTCGTGATCGTGAGACAATCGACTTACATGAGTGAGACACCCTATTCGTGGGGAAATTCAATTACATCAAGGATTAGTGTTGATGTCATATTGTACATTATTAGGATTCGAATTGCCAATTTGATTCAAAATAGGAAACTACATGAAACGGACGTCTCACGCATGAGACGATCATTTTGCAGTGCGAGATGAACGTCTCGTAGTTCATACGTTCTCGAACATTTTATGATTCTAGACCCTTCTACTCCTAAACTGATCGGGAACCATGACCCTTCCATCTACTATAAATAAAGGGGTATTGGGGGCTTTCCAAGACACACAATTGAGAATCAATTGCTCTGACAGTTGTTGTCCTCTTTGGTTGTGGTAACCAATAGAAAGCCCAAGCAAGTCCTACCCATGAAAGGGAGGGATAGTGAGGGAGAGAACAACTAAGGATCAGTTGTGGGAGAGTATGTCGGCGACTAGTAAACTAATAGAAGGGAACAACTCCTACATGTTGGCTCTGAAAGCGCAACATGGAGTTCCCGGTGGTCTGCATGGACTACTCTAGAGGCGGGAGGACATTGTTAACCTGCAGTCTATTGTGAGATCGTAGGAGCTAGCCACTATAGACGTTGTTCCTATCTGTTGTCAGTGGTGAAGACCAAGAGCTGCATAGACACTGGCCAAGAGCAACTAGATGACAGTTGCACATCTACAGCTACAAGGGTAATGTCATTGGACTTGCTCCACGACCATTTATAACCTTATAACCTTTTCTTCCTAGATACATTGTTGTTGACGTGATCTTGTTGTTCTTGGGAAATGGGCAATTAAATTTTTATTTTCACTGCATGTATCTGCACCTAATTTCCCAACAATGGGCTTATTAAAATAGATGTGCGCCTTGGTGATATGGATAGTCCAATCATTCCTTTTAAGATCATTTTATCTGAGGCCTCAAATCATGGGATGTTATATATGTCATCTATTGTTGTTTACAACTGTGTTTAAAAAAGATTTTAACTTTAAATATACTATGGCTTTAATCCCAAGGGTTTTTTTGAAGATGTTGTCAACACCCTTGCTATAAAGGCATACACCATCCTCCCTCTGTAGTTGTGCACCACACACGTCACCCAATCGACACCTATCCTCCCCATGCCCCTATTATCTCCATGGCTATGTTAACCTTAAGGTTGCATATGTTTGATGGATTTTATTTAGAAAGGGATATTTGTTTGATCATTCTCTGGTGATTGTCTCCCCCATTGCTTGCAAGAACCCTCTACACATAGGACTTACTACTACTCTTGAAGCACCTCTTCATGCAATATCTACCTAGAATCTTGACAGTCTTACCACAAGCTTCATTTAGACATACCTGTACATTCTCAAAGTTTACTTGTCATTGCTACCTTCAAATAATCCAAATGATAAGGATATGTATCCCATCTGCAATCCACTGAGTCATCAAGCGATTTGACACCAGCATCTAGTAGTTCTATACCATCAATAATAGCGACACATCGACCACACCGACCCTTTCCCCCATGGATGTAATTTTTTTCCCAAGTTTTCCTTTTGGTGCTATTTCTAGCCATCCATAGGAAGTCCACAAAATCATTTCTATCTTGTTGATAGTCTTAGATGGGACGGGGGATGCAACCATTTCAATAACACTTGTAAACATCTTTCTACTCTCATACCAATGCCCCAAACATAACACATTTCTTATAACAAGGTTAAACTCCTTTGTTTATCAAAACCCTAATATTACTCAATTTTGTTGATCTCGATCATGTTATGCATTCAAGATTCAATCTAAATACTTATATTTTGTTCAATGATCATCCATTCCTCTATTATTAATTAATAAAGATCAATACGTTCATAGGTAAATATATTTAGGTATCGAATGACCACAATACATAAAGATGAAAAGCAAAAACATGGACCATGGCATTACACTATTGTAGACATTATGTTTCCTATGATGTTAATGTTGTATGTTTAATTCAATAAATCTAAAGTTCCATTTGATCCTAGTAGTGCCTAGTTTATAGATAACCCAAGTAATTTAATTATTAGTCAGTGAGCCAAGCCTCGTGAAACCACTAAAATATGCATTACAAGCTTAGAACTTGACACTCTTCATGAGTATCCAGATTTAGATGGGGAATCTATGCGCAAGCTAGTTTCATAGACTTAAAAGTCCCATATCTGTTGTAAGTCTTGTGCAGTAATATTATAGTTTCTTACAACGGTTTCAAATATTGTAGTGTAGTTCACATGGGTCAATTAATAAAACTATAATCTAATCAAAGTTCCGCTGATTTTCTTTCTATAGTCACAAGTGTGGCAACATGTATTGTAGAATAATTAAACAACTACAACAACTTCTGAATACCAAGTTGAGATTGACAGCTCCTGATTGGAAATATACCACTCCAATTTTACACGAGAGTAGCAAATCTTAATACCCGGAGCCGGAGGGTACCGCCCACAACTAGAAAAGTAATGCTGGAATCAAGTGACGTCATACTTTTGGAGACTAAGCTATCGATAGAGCGATGCGGGGACTGGCAGGTTGGCTTGTAATGTAGCATGCAAACAAAAAAGTGGGTTAAAGCGAACAGTAAACGTGCGTGGAGTTGGAGAAGTCATAGAATTATAAGTTGTGTTGTAATCGTAGTATTTATAATACCCGCAAACCTTGGTTTTGGTATGCCGAATGAAAGCGATCCTCTAGTCGTGAAAGGGAATATGCCACAAAGGTACCGTGGGGATCTCGGTGCCAGTGAAGGAATATCCGGATATATCCTCTCTCTCTCTTATCTTTTTCACGGTTGGTTGTTCCCTTCCTCGCGTGGTTACGCTAACCAACGGAAAGAAAAAAAAAAAAAAAAGAGGCACAAACTGCCCTGGCGCGGCGGCGATTGTCAACGCGCGTACGCTTGGGACAATCACGATCATTCAGCTCGGTCGGCCTATTTAAGCACTTTCGGTTTCAAACTAGGGAACTACACACTGTGTGCATCACGCGAGCAGTTGTGGATACAGCTAACCTAGGTGTCGATCGGCCATCATCAACACGCAAACCTGCCGGACTTTACCTGCTCATCCTCCTCTGCTCAATCCCAGCCCTAAACGAGACCCTTCCGCGCCGGAGATACGGGTACAGAGACACGTACAGATGGCCCGCCGCACAACCACCATTCCGGAATGCATTCCCCTTCCTCCACCGCGAGACTATACAGCATCGACACCGGAGTCATGCTGGGATAACCGGTTAAACAATAGATGCAGCATGATGATGTAGTAGTGCTCGCCAATGAATATTCGGTCTACAGATCGTTTTTAAACACCCCTCCCCTCTAATGTTTTGCTTTCCTCACGATACATGGTATATATTCTAGCTAGATAACATAAGCTACATAACACAATTAACAAACAATCAAACCAATTGGCAACAAGTGACACGTCACTCCATGTGCAACCATGTTCGCGAGTGTCATTCTGCAATGTGTCCCCCCTCGGGAATTAGCCTCATACTCTTTATTTTTGTAACTTGATATCATGTTGCAATTTATATTAGTTTAAAACAATGCATACACAAATTATACAAGATTATGTAAAAGTAATAATTATGATACTAAAATATACAACATAGAACTAAAACAATACATACAATAATTATATCGTTACGATATATTCGCGAGTGTCATTCTGCGATGTGTCCCCTTCAGGACTACAACGTGTTCTAGTGGGAGACGTATTATCCTCATACTCTTTATTTTTATAACTTGATATTTTTATAACTTGATATCATGTTGCAATTTATATTAGTTTGCATACACAAATTATACAAGATTCTGTAAAAGTAATAATTATGATACTAAAATACACAGGATAGAACTAAAGCAATACGTACAACAATTATATCGTTACAATATATTTGAAAATATACAAAATTAAGCATAATAGAAATACAAAATATAAAATACTAAATTCATAATATATAAATTAAACATGATAAAATAAATATAAAATATAAACATATGACTTTGTCTTTGAGTTAGACATATTTTAATCAATGATAAATTTATATTTAGAATTTAAAATATATACATAAATGTATCACTTATGGTATTAATCCGTTGTTCCAAAACAATACTAATAGAAATCGTTTATCAAAGAAACTACTAGTATGAATCCATGTAAAACATATTATATAATCCATAATACAATTATGTCCAATATTATATGAAATATAAATCTACTTGGTTCTTGATATACAATTTATTAAAGATAACATGACAGTTGAATGATAAATAGAACTGTATAGATTTGTATTGCTCGTATGGTTGAGTTTTAATAACTATATTTACAATCGATAACTTGAATTTTTAGACGAACTTGATTCTTTTGACCAACTCATTTTAGAAGAACTCATTTTTCCAGGATCTTAAATTTAGTTCAAAGAAAGTTAGATCAAGTGATTGTGCCTAAAATTAGTCTTTTCTTCCTTATCTGAAAAATTACTTATATGGAATTGGTTTGTTTTAACTTCAACCATGATACATGAAATATTTTAAGAACGAATATTTACAACAATATTTGGTATAAAATAGAATTTCATTTCTTTCTTTAATACGAACAATGTAAGACAATTTACAAGAGAATTGCAAACTAGGTTTTGATATCAATTTGACACACAATTTAACATTTTTTCTTAGATATGACGTATAATCTTAAAAGTAAATAACATTATTCTAAACTACATAATTAAAAATATAAAACTAAGTTTAAAAATGCAAAATAATAGAAAGTTTCAGATAACATTAAACATTTAAAAGTGTGGATGTTTAACCATTAAAATTATTGAAAAGATAATTACAACGATGTGCATTGATATATGGATCGATATAGATGTTTAAGCATTGAAATGATCTTTATCTTTATTCCATATATTATCACATAATAAATACAAGTTTAAAGTTATATGTATCATGTAGTTTGATTTGCTTTATTTATTATATTATCTTTGTACAAATTATTTTAAAATGGATAATTGTATCTTTTATGTTTATTTCTTTTATATATAACATTATCGTTTCACATTTTATATTTTAACAATTCAATAATTTAGTATTGTATTTTTTATTTAAGTATTTTAGTTACCAATTCCACATAGTATTATATATAATAATAATAATATATTATATAATCAGTATTTCATTTTCAGATTGGATTAAATATATTGTACCTTTAGTTATTATTAGGGTATTAAGTAATTCCAGAAACATAATATATAATATTAAAAGCGCAACATGGTTTCAAAGTGTAAAAATAATTAAGAGGGAAATATGTCTCAGGCCGAAACACATTGCACAATTTGTTTTGGGCAGGGCAGCATTGCCGTGTTCAAGTGACAGTTTGATAACATCATGATAAATTGGACACTGAAATTAGAAAAAAAATAATATTTAATTTTTTGCCTTCATTTATAATAGGAAAACTAGAGGTAAAATTGTTGCTATTTTTTTTGGGGGGGGGAGAGAGAGAGATATCATTTTTAGAGGAGCTGAGATGAACCACTTTGATCATTTTGTACCAAAAAAACAACAAATATATGCAACTCATGACATAAGATTTAACTAAGATGACCAATGCAATAGTTGCACATATCGTGCCCCATGATACGATTACACACCCATCAGCAGAAACACCATGATCTACAAGATGATGGGTTTTAAAGTACTAAAATTGAGGTATAAAAACACAACATAACTTTTGAGATTGTGGAAGTAGCTTGTTAGTCGTCAAATTGTAATTTAAGTTCACTATTTATGATACCAAAATGAAATCACATGATCAAATTCATGCATGAACCTATTGAAGAGCATCATCCATGTATATTTGAAGCATCCTCGTCTTCAAAGGAGAATGACCATGTTTTTTATGAGGAACATGATTTTTAAGCATATTTGCTAGTATGGATTACACATGTAAAAAAGACTTGTTAATTATTAGGAATAACGCACGTCTAAATACTTGTTTATTTTGGGTTGGGGCTCTTTTTTTGGGTCATAATACCTTAGTCTAAAATGTGTATCATATTATCATAGTGAAATTAGCTATAAAATTGCCTGTTGGTCCTCTTATCTACCACCCCATTAGGAGGGGGTGTTCTCAACCTTGTGCTCATTATTTTTTTGGACATTTGTAATTTTTATCACATGATTTCATTGACAGCTTAGAAGAAGAGGAAGGCCTAAATTAACATGGGATGAGCTTATAAAGAGAGATTTTGAATCTCTACATCTCAATCAGAATATGGCCCATGATAGAGCTGAATGGAAATGAAGGATCCATGTAGCCGACCCCAACATAGTTGGGATTGAGGCTTAGATGATGATGATGATGATTTCATTGACGACTTCTCATCCAAAAGATGAAATTTTTTTTTTATATCAAAGTTAGATTATTGACATGTGGGGAGAGTCAAGAGCGAAAAATGGAGTCTTGAATGTGCATGATGAAACCCACTTAAAAGCATGATTTGATGTATATATCTACTTATTTAGATTTACAATGGATCATTTCACTTGTTTGACCCAATGGTATTAACTAATCCCTCGGGATTCATTTCAATTGAAACCTTGATGAAATATATGATAAATATGTTGGGATCTTGCATAAAATCTAAAATTTTAACAACCTTCAGAAATTTAGGAAGAATTGCATGAAGAAACGGGGTGAATTAGTAGTCTAACATTAGCAATTTTCTAGTATACTAGAGATGCTACGCGTGCCATAAACCACTAACCAATGGTCTCTGGTGCCCATGAAAGGAGTGTATATGGGTGATGACGTTGAGAAAAAATATGAGCCCCGAAGGTTCTATTTAACAACATTTCGAAAGAGATTCGTAGGTCGTGAACAAGTGCGATCAAGTAAAAGTTTTGGATAAACAATATTCATATGCTTTGAAGGGCGTGTAAATCATGTATGGAACGTGCACATGGATCTGCATTCGCTACAGATTGGGCATAGTTGAGGGTCAATTGTCCTAGTTGACGTTTCTTGGTCGACTGACGTTTCTTGGTCGACAATATATATATATATATATATATATATATATATATATATATATATATATATATATATATATATATATATATATATATATATATATATATATATATATATATATATATATATATAAGAATGTCTCCGACCTCCTAGTCACAAGTGAAATTATTAGTTGGATGTGATGTCGTTTTCATTGTGCACAACGTCGGGGAGGATAGCTTTTCTTTAATTAAACCTCGTTTCTATTGCGTTGGTGGACCAGGTTATACTTGCCTATGATCTTTATCGCAAGTTATTAAACAAAGATAGCACTATGATACCTTCTTCTCCCTCGTCATTCAGGCTGGATGGATAACCCAATTGTCGGGAGGAAAAGAAAAAGAGGAGACAGAAAAAACTTTTTCGGTCCGACCCGTGATGGCGTAGGCGTATAGATACAGACTTGAAAAAGGATAGACCGAGCGGGACATGCTACGACTCCCAAGTGGGAAAGAAAAATGGACCGGCTATTCCAACAAGTCTTGGCGGTGACAGGTTCCCTACCACGCACGCTTCCCTTCCTGCCTTCCTTACCCCATCTTCCCCTTCCTGTAGTATTTATCTCCCGATCACGTAAGCCACAACGAAAGACCACGGCCCGTCTATCTTTGCCCGGTTGTTCCACCAACCTGCCGTTACCATCATCCTCAGCCGCCATTCCTGCGACATCATCTCCCCTTTCTGCTCCTCACGCAAACCTCGTCCCACATCTCTTGCTGCTGCAGACCATGGCGGCCAGCGGAGGCGGTTCAAGTGCTCAGAGCAGTCGCCCCATCGCGGCAGTGGCAGCGGTAGCGGCCGTCCTCGTCGTGCTGTCGTCCACCTGGTGCTGCCTGGCCGAATTCCCGAAGCTGGAGCACGCAACTAAGCCCGACGGGTCGCTGAGCGTCCTGGTCGTCGGGGATTGGGGGAGGAAGGGCCTCTACAACCAATCAAGAGTCGCCGAACAGGTGAAAGAAGGGGGAGCTCCTATCGAATGCTCTATTTATCTCTATCCTCTGCGCAAAAAAGTCGATTATTTTAAATGTTTTTTCTGTTTTTTTTTGTTTAACTTCTATTAGCTCCAGGACGCCGTGCTTTTTGCCTCCGATGCAGGGGTTTTCGGGTTTTGATTTTACTATTCTCTCATCGTAGATTAGGAATGGGCGTTCTCTAGAGTTTTGGCCGGCGACTCGCCGACGAGGTTTTTACCATACGACGGCCGTTTCTATCGGTCCAAGGGTGGTGCGTGAGAGTTGCGTTCTCCTCGTCGAACGAAACGATTTTTTTTTTTTGTCTGGTCGTGGAATTAATTGTTTATTGACCTCTAGTCTTCTATTCTCTAACTAGGACTAGGAGACAATTACTATCCTCTGTTTTCTTTCCTCCTCCCGATCCTTGTATTTTCTCTAGAATGGATAATTAAAACCATATCCAATAGCACCCTGTGGCGTAAAGAACAGGTCTCCATTCCCAAAAGATTGCTTTTAGAGAGGGCGTTACCCTCAAACTTTTGTCCAGAATGAGTTTGTTTCATTGCCTTTTTTGCTTGCCTTTCGGTTTTGCTTTTCTCCCAATCCTTTTGTCGAGTTTGCTAGTCATTTCATAGGAGATTCTATGCCTATGTAAGGTAGGGTACGGATTAGGTCAACTTTTTTTTATATATAAATATATTGGGCTTTGGACTGAGTTATACCTGCGGACATTTGGGCTCTTTTTGAGGGTGGTCCACATCCATCTTACTAGATAACAAATAGAATTGGTTTTCGGGGGATATTCCCTTGGTATGTGGGGAAGATTTTTTATTATGCGGATCTAGAACCGGAATGTGGAGAAGATATCTGCCTATGTTTTATATTATGCGGATCTAGAATCGGAATTGGACCCGCTAAATTAGATAAGTATAGTCAGACCCACACCTGGCCCTAACTGCAACTATGCAGATGATTATGGTTCATGGCTCACCACATAATAATCATGCCGATCATGGCCCACAACTACATCTGGACTTGGGCCACCTAGCAACATACCTCTACTTTGGGCCTGCACTGGCTGGTTGCAGCGGCTTAAGATGCACAGTATTTTTCCCTCCGTAGATAACAAAATAAATTTTTTGTTCTAGAAGCATTATACAGTACACAATTTTATTTTGCGTGTCTCCACTCCATACCAACAAATTAGCTGACTTAACTCACGCTTTGCTGTTGGGTTTCCAGATGGGCCGCATCGGAACGCAGAAGCGCATCGACTTCGTCGTCTCGACGGGCGACAACTTCTACGAGGACGGCCTGACAGGCGTCGACGACCCGGCATTCGAGCAGTCCTTCACGAGCATCTACACGGCCCCGAGCCTCCAGACCCAGTGGTACTCGGTCCTGGGCAACCACGACTACCGCGGCGACGTCCTGGCCCAGCTCAGCCCGGCGCTCACCCAGATCGACCGCCGCTGGCTGTGCATGAGGTCGTTTGTCCTCTCCACGGAGGTCGCCGACTTCTTCTTCGTCGACACCACGCCGTTCCAGCTCAAGTACTGGCAGAGCCCCGAGAAGGAAGACCACAACTACGACTGGCGCGGCGTGGCTCCCCGGGAGGAGTACATCGCCGGCGTCCTCAGTGATTTGGACTGTGCGTTGAGGGAGTCCAAGGCGTCGTGGAAGTTTGTGATTGGGCACCACACCATGCGCAGCGTCAGTGACCATGGGGATACGCAAGAGCTTCTGGAACTTATGCTGCCGGTATTGCAGCGGAATGGAGTTGATCTGTATATCAATGGGCATGATCACTGCCTTGAGCATATTAGCAGCAGGGATGGGCCGATCCAGTACCTTACTAGCGGAGGAGGGTCCAAGGCGTGGAGGGGAGTGTACAAGCCCAATGAGGACGAAGTCAAGTTCTTCTACGACGGCCAAGGGTTCATGACACTGGAGATCAGAGACGAAGGGAATCTCGAGTTTGTGTTCTATGATGTCAGAGGGAAGCCGCTCCATAAATCCAGGCTCACCAAGGACCTCATCCGCTCTGTCGTTGCTTCTCCATAGATGAATTTATTATTCTCTCCCCTGTATCAATGTGTTCTGCGGCGTAGGTGCTCTTATTGTTGTGATTGTTATAGTGAGCGTCACGTCACTGTTGGTGAATAGAAATATTGAATGCGTCTGGGTTTGGTTGCGATGTGATGCAAAATTTAGATATCTGTAATACATTATTACAATATAAAATTATACAATGGAACAGAATGTCTCTATTATCAAGCCAAGTCAGAGGGTGTTCCATTCATCCTATTTAGTCCCTTACGAGTGGAAAAAAAGCGAATACAAATACTATTCTGAATTTTAAAATTGAGCTGATAAGAAAACTATCTGGAAAATTATAGTTTGGTACCCTTTTGACAAAATATAGTATCTTAGGCATTACACGACTTTTGTGTAAAACCACCACTCCAAGCGACGTCAATGTGAAAAATTGACGCTGCATTTGACATGTGAAATTAAAATAATAATAACGGTCATGATCACTGCCTTGAGCAAATTAGCAGCAGGGATGGGCCTATACAGTATCTTAATAGTGGAGGAGCGTCCAGGGCGTGGAGAGGAGTGTGGGTAGTGGAAATGTTATATTCAAAAAAATTATTAAACTTAATTACAATGATAAAAAAAACTCTACATGGTTATATGTTGTAATTTGCATATCCTGGTCACTGGCCATGAAACGAAGAAGTGATGTAGTTTGATTGTATGGACACATTTGTTTCGTCTGACAACTATTTATTCTTGAAAAATTTTAATTGGGTGTGGCTTCTTAAGAAGTTTTTAGTAAAGTTATTGTCTTAGTATTCACTACCAGCTATAATTTAAAGTTTTTTTTCTTAACATTACACGGTATTACATGCTACGTTTTTTTTAGTAAAGGTGTCGAGATAAATTCAAATCATCCGGATTTTATATTAAAAAAAAGACGATCTTTTGTTAAGTGACCACATGGTGCGAGCCGTGCCCTAGTCGACTATTACGGCTTCCTTTAATTTTTTTATTATACTGTGATGACATGTAATATTTAAGTATAATTCAAAATATTGTATAGATTTAGACAATTATTGGATTCAAACATAAAACAATACAATAATGCTAGTATTATAATATGAATGTGACATATTAATAATATGTTAAACACATACTATATATTTATCTTTTTTTTGTCTTTTCTCCAGTTTTGAAGATTTTTCCGTGTTCACACAAATTTTTGAAGCAATCTTCATTGGCCACGTGCCTTTCCGTGTTCATTTTCCATCAATTTTCGGAATCTGTCAACTAATTAAGATATACTCCAAAAATTAATCTATGTAATAATTTACTAATTCTTTAGAAGAGCAGTTTATCTATTGCCGGAAAGTCAACAATAATGAAAAATAATATACTATCAATTAAAATGACATAGAGAAAATTAACATATAATAGGTAACATTTTTTTATTAAAAACAATATAATAGGTGTTCGCTGGTTGTTAAACAAATAGAGAAATAAAGTGAAGAGATGTAGGTTCAATACGAGGGAAAAAACTTTTTCAATATAGTGGATGTAGAAGGTATTTGTTTGTTACTAAACAAATGGAGAAATACAGTGGAAAAGTGTAGCTCCAATAAGATACAAGAAAACTATTACAATCTATGAATGTAATAGGTGTCACCTTATTGCTAAACAAATGGAGAAGTAAAGTGGATAGGTGTAAGACAAATATGAACTCCTTCGGTCTAGTGGAGATAATAGGTACTAGCTTGTTGCTAAACAAAATGGAGAAACAAAATGGAGAGGTGTAGGACCAATATGAGGGAAGGAAACTCCTTCAGTCTAGTGGAAGTTTGGGTCGTTGCTCCATCAATTTAATATTTTTATTATATATTTAGATGATACACAAATCCAAGAATTTGGACATTATATGATATTATATTCTATGTATAGACAAATTTAAATACCAAATATTCTTGTCATATATCGTGATAAATAATAGTATACGTAAATATACAAATAAAGGTATACTTCGTATATTTAACATATTAGCAACATGTCACATGCATATATATTATTAACGCCATTGTATTATTTGATGTTTGAATCCAATAATTATTTAAATGCGAATATCATTTTTAATATTATTCAGATATCACATGGTATCAAAACATAGAATAGTAAAGTAACTAGGTGTTGGTTGAGGGCATCCAACACGGTGCAATACCACGTAGCAGTTTTCACTTGAAACGCCATTTTAGTCGGTGCAACTAGCAAATTCTTTTAAAAAAAATAATTCTACAACCAATAGGAGAAGTAATATCAAAATCAAAGGTGTCTTCACTTTCTTTATACCCCCTCAAATATGCTAATCTTAAAATTAAGTTCAAAACAAATTATTTTAGTACTTACGTTAAATTTGGAATCCGATAGAAAGAGTTGTCCATGACTGCAAATATATGACCCGTATGTATGAGAAGAAGAGGATGATGCAAAGTTGTTATATTTGATGACACTGTTCGGTTCAAGTACGTTATAACCGGCTAAACATTTTAGGAATAGCAATGAGTTGGGTCACCACCAATTTTTTTAATCTACAAAGCATAACTCTAGATCCTCACGACATCAAAAGTTGGGGAGTGTACTGCGTGGTGTTGGTGCTCGTGTTAACATGGTATATAGGGACCTGATCAACTTTGATCCCACATCTAAATAAAGTGGATCTAGAGTAATCATACTTTATATTTATAACTCAATACTTAAGCTCCTGCATCGTTAATAACCGATCCTGATGTAGTAAATGGGGTCGAACTCGTAGACAAGGGTGGTATGTACTAAGAAGTAGAGAGCCTTGATTTAGTTACACCAACCAAAAAGTAACATAAGTATTTTCTTATGGAACGATGGTGCATATCAAGACACACATAAAAAAAGTAAAAAAAAAATTCAAACAAAAGTAAAACAAGATAGATAAAGGTGTTAAACAAGACGGATGAGGAAACTTGGATTGAGTTTCACCATCTAAGTTCTCTCACCAACATGCAATACTCATTTCCATGGTATATCCTTAGCAAGTTTACAAACAATCATCATTAGTGTCTATTTCTCCTCTCTCAAGATTAGAATAGATCTAGATTATAAGGTTGTCCCTCTATCGAGATGAAAAACAAACAATCAAAGTAAAACTATATGATCATTAGGTTCAAATTTCTAACATTCTCATGCATTCATACAACTCCATAACACTTAGATATAGATTAATACTACTCTCTCGAGACTTTAATAATTAAACAACACAAGATGGTAGCTAATCATGCAAGTGAAGCAATAAGAACAAGAGTATGGGGATAAATATTTCTAAGAGTGTATATTCATTAGAAGTGAGCATTTACATGTTGGGAGAACCTTAGTGGATACTCCCAAGACAAGCTAAGAGACTGACCACTCATGGTGGTGAGAAGTTCAATGGAGCTACAAAATTGGAGAGACATGGAGGTAAAACATTATGAGGAATGGAGGTGGATGGAAGGAGATGACTAGATCTATAGAAGAGGAAGATACACCAACAACAACCACAAATGAAATACACTCAATGGAATCTTCCTCTCCTTCTTAACCTGGTATGGCGGTATGAAGGGGTGCTCACCGTTCTCCTTCAGTCGAGGAAGAGGCCTGAGTAGCTTGGTGGTGGATGATGGGTTAGAGCTTTATACTTTCATCTTCTTCTTGTCGCAAATTGACGGGAGGTGAGGGTCGATGGTGAAAGTGATCTCCAGAAGTGCTTCACCTCTCTTGTGGATGTCGATCCCTTTCTCAGTACCTCATGGGTCCTATTTATAGCTTTGATCTAGTGTACTTTACTTGCATTGCAAGTCTGGGCTTGAGCCTTGGGGCACACACTCAATGATCTTAAATGACTGTTATCTCATATGGACATTGGTTAGTAGTTCACACAAAGGGACCATCGATTGTTCCCCCTTGCTTCTACTTGGCCATCAACTAATGGATTCAATAGGACCATTGAGTTTTGGGAACAATCAAGCCATTGAGTTTGGGAATCTATGGTTATTGGCTAGAGACTTACTGGCCTTCGATGTATTCTAACATAGAGCCTCCTACCATTGACTATGATAGGATGGTTCATGCCTCCAATCCTCTTTTGATCCTAAAGTAGGGATTTAAGCATTAGAAGGGGTAGTTGTTTCCCCCGTCTACACGAGACATGCATTTTCCAACATGTACTGAGAGGTTAATGTAATCAATTAGGATTACATGTGTTTAAGTCCTCTTCATTTCAGGGAAATCATTAGGGGCAGTAGTTTGCTATCCACATTTTCTAGAAATAAGGATGGTGTAAAGACATGGTTACACACAAGAGCTTTTGTTAGGTGAATTAATAGCCCATTCTATTACTTTTGAAATAATTATACTAAATATTATCTTGAAGGCAATAAGTTCTAATATAAGAGTGGTGACACCAACTGAGAGAATTGGATTCAAAATTTTCTGTCAAGACTTCCTATGCATCACAAATTCTCCTTCCAAAGTTAAAAAGACTAAAATATGTACATAGGCAAAATTTGTCATTTGACCTTTCAAAATTTTAGCAAAAAGGTTTTGAACATATAGAGTAAGGAAAAAGTAAAGTGAAGTAACACTAGTACATATTTGACATTTAAAGTCACTTTCACTCGCGTCAGTTCCTTAGAAAAATCAACATCAATCTACCAACAACGTTGGTTCTTCACGCCAACCATCACCATATGTGAAGTCTTGTCATTATAGAAAAGACATGGGTACCATTTTCACTTTAACGTCAGTTTCTTTTTCTAGAAACCAACATCTTAAATTGTCCATGAAATATAACTTTTCAGGAAAAAAATTGCCTCCAAAATTTTCAGTGGACGTCGGTTTGGTACAAAACCAATGACAAAGTGTTCATTCCATGTCCCCGCAGGAAAAATTATGCCCCATTAGTCGTCGGGCTACCAAGTAACTGACGACTAAGTCCCCTTGGTGACACATACATTGTTTTTTGGAGATGGGTCTATATCGTCGATGTTTTAAAAGAAACTGACAACTAGGTATTTTCACGCCATGTCTCTGCGGAAATATCCCCCCCCCCCAAATTGCTTCTTCATTGTCGGTTCGTCGTACCAAACCGACAACTATACCCTGACCTGAGGTCAATTTTTTTTTATTTGGGTATGTAGTTAGTAATTGGTTATGTTAAACGTAACCGACGACTATCTTTAAACTATTTCGTCGGTTTGTTTTGACCAACCAACAATTATGGCCCTAAACCTAGGTCATTTTTTTAATATGGAATTAGTCGTCAGTTATGGTTGACAAAATCGATGACTATCTCCAAACTGTGTCGTCGGTCTCTCTATGAACCGATGACTATGGTCCTAAACTGGGGTATATTTTTTGTTTGGGTAAGGAGTTAGTCATCCATTTTGTATGATTAACCGAGGACTACGTGCTTAGTTGTTAGTTTGTCTAAACAACCGACGATTATGGGTAACTTAATAGCACCCACACAAAATAGAATTTCTCCTAGTCTTTGTTTCATCGTGAGTTCCACCTAGGTCTCTGACGATTCCCCCCGCTCCAGCTGCTCAATCTGTCACCTCCGCTACTTGCCGCCGTCACTCTTCCTCCAGTCGTCGCTGCTCTCGCTGTGCTCGCTTGAGGAGTTGTTGCTCGCCCGAGGAGCTATTGCTCGCTTGAGGAGATGCTCACCTGAGGAGCTTGGAGCTGAGCTAGCCACCTCCACCTAGGTCTTCGGAGCTTTGTCTGGAGCTTCTACTAGTGAGATTATGTGCATGCTTTCCTTATTGCTAGGTAAGAGAGCTCCCCTATGCCACCATGTGACCCATGACCAACTAATAGGATGTGATTCAAATCTACATTACTCCTTGTTTTTTTGTTTCATAGCTTAATTATTTGATGTATGTGCATGAATATGGCCTTTAAACAAGCTTGAAGGTTACATATCCCCCAAACAACCCACTATATTGTAGTTACCTTGTTGATAGTGAATCACTTTTTTGTGGTTAGTTACTTATTTCTCTTACATTGATTAGTGTTAATTAGGATTGCTTTATCTTAGTTAGTGTAATTTGATTTCTTTCATTAGTTTTTTAACCTTAAATTCTAGTTTACCTTAGGTCGTCTCTCCCTCCCTAGGTATGTGTAATGATTATTTTGATGATGAACATGCATGCACAATGGAGATGTTGAAATCAATGTTATAGACTATGGTACCTAGACTAGAGAATGATTGATATTACAAGATGTTGCTATTGTAAATCAACTCATATATTATTTGTAATATTAGGTCCTCTTTGAGGGACACTTTTCAAAGATCTAGTCAAGAATCTCAAATCACGGTGCCTATCTAGTTCTCTTAATTAATATCAATGTTTTCTTTCTCTCTTGATTAACTAATCCAAATGAAAGAATGAACTGAATTAAATGATGTTACATAAAACATATGATATGAATGATGAAACTAGGATCATAGGTATAGGAATGACAACATATATGTATTTTGTTGGCCTAGAAACCCATCCGAGATTTACTCATTAGGTGTAAATATTAGATAATCCCTAGTTTGGGATTGTACATGAACACCCAATCTCACTTAGGATGTAAGTGTATAATGTATTTTTTATTTTCAAGATGTTTCGTCAATACTTCACTTTTTTTTCTCTAAGTACATATGTTGGTGGACATTTGCCAATCTACATCAGTGTACTTAGAGAACTACCGGGAAATGTTGCTAAAATGTTCTTGCAAACCGAATACACATTATACATTTACTAGTGAGATTAAGTGTTTAAGATGGGATAGGTGGTACACACATTCATTACTGAACCCTAAACCTTAATATATAAATCATAAACCCTAGTCTCTAAACCCTAAACCCTAATCAATAAACCCTTATCCCTTAATATAAAACAATAAATCCTAATCTATCTGTAAGTCTTTAATCTAATATGTAAACCCTAAACCCTAATACTTGTTTTCTCTTTGATCATAGAATGTATAGATCATGGATGTCCATTCCAAATCGCTGCACCCCAGAGTTTTTTTTTTCTGGTCTTGATCAGTTTATAAGATTTAAAGAGGAACATAGGAAACAACCTAGAGATAGGTTTTATTGTCCATGTAGACATTACAGTAACACTTGAAAGTCAACACTGGTGATGAAATCAAAAGTCATGTCATGTGCATCGGGATTGTACATGGCTATACAAAATGCTGACATGCACATTTGGTGCACGAAGTGGAGGGTTATGGGTAGAATTTTTCTATTTGAGCCGCCACCAATCTGCGTTACTGTGAGAGCGAGAGGACAGAGTACGGCCTCTGTTGGGAGCAGAAATCAACACGGTCCTAGCAAGCCAGGCACGCCTCCTCGCCAAGACGAACTCATCACGCACTTCCTCCACGTCCACCCCCTCCGCCGCACAGTCTTCCCCGCGGACACCCTCTCCCAATCTTCTCCGGCCGCAAGAAGCCACGTCCCGACACGGGTAACTTAATAGCACCCACACAAAATAGAATTTCTCCTAGTCTTTGGTTCATCGTGAGTTCCACCTAGGTCTCTGACGATTCCCCCCGCTCCAGCTGCTCAATCTGTCACCTCCGCTACTTGCCGCCGTCACTCTTCCTCCAGTCGTCGTTGCTCTCGCTGTGCTCGCTTGAGGAGTTGTTGCTCGCTTGAGGAGATGCTCACCTGAGGAGCTTGGAGCTGAGCTAGCCACCTCCACCTAGGTCTTCGGAGCTTTTTCTGGAGCTTCTACTAGTGAGATTATGTGCATGCTTTCCTTATTGCTAGGTAAGAGAGCTCCCCTATGCCACCATGTGACCCATGACCAACTAATAGGATGTGATTCAAATCTACATTACTCCTTGTTGTTTTGTTTCATAGCTTAATTATTTGATGTATGTGCATGAATATGGCCTTTAAACAAGGTTGAAGGTTACATATCCCCCAAACAACCCACTATATTGTAGTTACCTTGTTGATAGTGAATCACTTTTTTGTGGTTAGTTACTTATTTCTCTTACATTGATTAGTGTTAATTAGGATTGCTTTATCTTAGTTAGTGTAATTTGATTTCTTTCATTAGTTTTTTAACCTTAAATTCTAGTTTACCTTAGGTCGTCTCTCCCTCCCTAGGTATGTGTAATGATTATTTTGTTGATGAACATGCATGCACAATGGAGATGTTGAAATCAATGTTATAGACTATGGTACCTAGACTAGACAATGATTGATATTACAAGATGTTGCTATTGTAACTCAACTCATATATTATTTGTAATCTTAGGTCCTCTTTGAGGGACACTTTTCAAAGATCTAGTCAAGAATCTCAAATCACGGTGCCTATCTAGTTCTCTTAATTAATATCAATGTTTTCTTTCTCTCTTGATTAACTAATCCAAATGAAAGAATGAACTGAATTAAATGATGTTACATAAAACATATGATATGAATGATGAAACTAGGATCATAGGTATAGGAATGACAACATATATGTATTTTGTTGGCCTAGAAACCCATCCGAGATTTACTCATTAGGTGTAAATATTAGATAATCCCTAGTTTGGGATTGTACCTGAACACCCAATCTCACTTAGGATGTAAGTGTATAATGTATTTTTTATTTTCAAGATGTTTCGTCAATACTTCACTTTTTTTTCTCTAAGTACATATGTTGGTGGACATTTGCCAATCTACATCAGTGTACTTGGAGAACTACGGGGAAATGTTGCTAAAATGTTCTTGCAAACTGAATACACATTATACATTTACTAGTGAGATTAAGTGTTTAAGATGGGATAGGTGGTACACACATTCATTACTGAACCCTAAACCTTAATATATAAATCATAAACCCTAGTCTCTAAACCCTAAACCCTAATCAATAAACCCTTATCCCTAAATCTAAAACAATAAATCCTAATCTATCTGTAAGTCTTTAATCTAATATGTAAACTCTAAACCCTAATACTTGTTTTCTCTTTGATCATAGAATGGATAGATCATGGATGTCCATTCCAAATCGCTGCACCCCAGAGTTTTTTTTTCTGGTCTTGATCAGTTTATAAGATTTAAAGAGGAACATAGGAAACAACCTAGAGATAGGTTTTATTGTCCATGTAGACATTACAGTAACACTTGAAAGTCAACACTGGTGACGAAATCAAAAGTCATGTCATGTGCATCGGGATTGTACATGGCTATACAAAATGCTGACATGCACATTTGGTGCACGAAGTGGATGGTTATGGGTAGAATTTTTCTATTTGAGCCGGTGTACACTCTGCTGTGTCCCTCCACGCCGTCTGGCTCACTTCTACAATCTCAGCGTCGCCTGCCATGGCTGCGGGTTGCATGGTGAAAGCTGGAGGCGCTTGGCCGCCACCAATCTGCGTTACTGTGAGAGCGAGAGGACAGAGTACGACCTCTGTTGGGAGCAGAAATCAACACGGTCCTAGCAAGCCAGGCACGCCTCCTCGCCAAGACGAACTCATCACGCACTTCCTCCACGTCCACCCCCTCCGCCGCATAGTCTTCCCCGCGGACACCCTCTCCCAATCTTCTCCGGCCGCAAGAAGCCACGTCCCGACACGGGTAACACTACTACAGAAATAGCATTCAGTGTCACTTTTCTGGGCGTCGGTTATTAAGGAAAACCGACGCCTAACATATAAGGCGTCGGTTGTTTAATAAAACCGACGTCTATATTCGAAGACCAGCCAGACACGGGTACCGCTTTGTATTAAGCGTCGGTTGTTTATAAAAAACTGACGCTTAAAGTCGCCCGCGAAATCCATTTTTCAATAAAAAAAATAGTGTCATTTTCAGCGTCAGTTATCCTTGTCTAACCGACGCTGAAGGTGGTTCCCGCCAAAAATTTCCATGAAAATATCGTCCAATTGGACGTCGGTTGTTTCAACCAACCGACGCTAAAGATGTTTAGGCGTCGGTTGTTGTAAACAACCGACACTATTTGGGAACTCATAACCCCCCGCGATCGCCCGACTCTTCCCCTTTCTTCTGTTTCATTGCTACCCTATTGCGGCGATTTTCCTTGTTGCGGCGACTTTCCGACGCTTCTCTGCTGCTGCTGCTCTCCGGCGCTTCTCTCCGGCGCCCCATCTCCAGCGTCCTTCTTCTCCAGCGCCCTTCTTCTCCGCCGCCCCTGCTGCTGCTGTCCGCTCGTCGCCGCCGGTCGTTGCCCACCGCCCCTGCTCTCCTCTAGTCGTCGCCGCCAGTAGAAGCAGCTACGGTGCTATCGTCGTCACCTCCGCCCCCGCCGGTAGAAGCAGCTTTACTCGTGTTGTCCTCGTGCAAGGTAACCCACAAACCTTCACCACCTTTTTTGTCCTCTGCCTTGCTTTTCTCTGCCGCCGCCGACCTAGAACTCACCCAGGCAGCGCCTAAGTAGGTGCCAGGGCACGCCTAGGGTCCCAATTTTTTGGTAAACATGAAGGAGCCTATGGGCAGGTTAGGATAATAGAAATTTTGTAGGATAGGTGTGATGCCATTTGGGTTTCTTGGATAAGGAATTGTGGTGGAAATTGGTAAAATGGTAGAATGTGTTGCAACTAGAGGTTATGCTCCTACATTTTTCCAACAACAACATTCTACATAGGTGGTCCTCAGTAGAACATACATCAATTGGATATCCACCATGGATGATAGCCTTCCAACTGTGAGAAATTGTTAGTTTAGTTTATGAGTAATACATATTATTGTAAATACTAGGACCTTTTCTCAATGAACTCATAAGGTCAAAACTATAGCATAAAAATAACTTACACATGGGAGGTTAGTTTTTGAAATTATCAAGAGATTTGGAGATATTAAAATACTATCTACTTCATAGATCATGCATCCATATATGACTCACCACAATCATCATGCTCCAATAAATGGAGAAGCAAGTATCTAGAGGAGGAATATATCACACAACTTCATACACATACTTTCCTAAAGATACTAAGACTTGTAGAGTTTGGATGACAAAATCACATTCCAACACCTTCCAATCATCCATGATATATTCCCACTCATGGATGCACGTCTAGGCTGCACGTCTAGTGGATTTTTTTTTAAAAGTTATTTACTGATTGTGTTTATTTAATAATGTACTGATACATATGTGATATACCAATCTGATAGTCCATGATAGAACAAAACATAATGATGTTGACTGCAACTTTGTGTGTCATGTTTGGAATGTAAATGATGAACTATAATGCACACATGTTTAACTTATTTTATTGTTGAGTATATTGAGAATCCTAATCACCCTTCTTGCTTAATGATGAACTGTAATGCACACATGTGAATGCTTGGAATTTAAATGATGAACTTTTCCCTAAATTGCCAATCATGCTTTTAAAGACATCAATAATCACCCTAAGTTGAAGAACTAGGATTTTAGGTATAAGAATGACAACACATTATTTGTTGGCCTAGAAACCCGTCCAAGATTTACTCATTAGGAGTAAATCTTGGATAGTCCCCGATTTGGGACTGTTCTTGAACACCTAATCTCACTTAGGATGTAAGTGTATAATGTGTATTGAGTTTTCGAGAAAATTTTGGTAGCATTTCCCCGTTTGTTCTCTAAGTACATATGTACTTAGAGAACAGCGGGGAAATGCTGCCGAAATTTTCTTGAAAACCCAATACACATTATACACTTACTAGTGAGATTAGGTGTTTAAGGATGGGATAGGTGGTACACATTTATTATATATAAGAATGACATCACATGTGTTTGTTGGCCTAGAATGTGAACAATCATTGTTTTTTATATTACTTGTACATTGATATAAATTAGAATGAACAATCACTAAATTATATATTGTTTGTATGGAGTCCGGCTTCATTGTAGATATCTATTATTGTGTTTGTTGGCCTAGAAACCCGTCCAAGATTTACTCATTAGGAGTAAATCTTGGATAGTCCCCGGTTTGGGACTGTTCTTGAACACCTAATCTCACTTAGGATGTAAGTGTATAATGTGTATTGAGTTTTCGAGAAAATTTTGGTAGCATTTCCCCGTTTGTTCTCTAAGTACATATGTACTTAGAGAACAGCGGGGAAATGCTGCCGAAATTTTCTTGAAAACCCAATACACATTATACACTTACTAGTGAGATTAGGTGTTCAAGGATGGGATAGGTGGTACACATTTATTATATATAAGAATGACATCACATGTGTTTGTTGGCCTAGAATGTGAACCATCATTGTTTTTTATATTACTTGTACATTGAAGGATTGGTAATTGATAAAAGATCACAATTTTAGAGACATGTATGTTTATACAAATGCTAAATGTTTTCCTTATTCTAGTTGATACAAATGCTAAATGTTTTCCTTTTTAATGAAATTTTCAGATGGCTCACCATGATGAGAATGATGTCCATGATGAGCATGAAGTCCATGATGAGCATGATGTCCATGACGAGCATGGCGAGGATACCAACGTAAGTTCTAAAAACATATCCCGTATTTCTATAAAATTCATTATCTTCTAGTTATGTCATATATCCTGTATTTCTATATTGGCTTAATTCGGTGTGTTTATTTTTGTCAAATTTTAGGTTGATGATGCACAGCTACCCACTGAAGCAATTGAGCAACTTGATGCGCAGCAACAAAAACTTATCAAGAAAAGGGGTATCACTCTGTTGAAAAAGTTACTTGCGCTGAGTGGCAGTGGATCCAAATTGGTTGTGGATTTTGATAATGGAGGGAATGCAATTGGAGTGAACCGCAATAATTTTATAAACTATCTTGGGGTTGTCACTCGAAGCCATTGTGGTGTTAAGTATGATAATTGGCATAAAGTTCCTCAGGCAAAGAAAGACTTGATATGGAAAGATTTATGCGTGAGTTATTATTATTTGCAATTCTATTTTGTAGATTACAAATTCTATTATTTGCAATTATATTTTTGGTACTAGTTAATAACATTTCTATTTTACAGAATATGTTTGCATTGGATGAGATGTTGCATCGTAAAAGTGTGATGCAACGCGCTGGAAAGATGCTTAGGAATTACAGGACAAATCTGAACAGAGAATACATAAGACAGGGTGATAAGAAGAAGAAGTCAGCCCTTGAACAATGGAACTTCTTGGACAAAGAAGATTGGGACAATTTTGTTGCTTCAAGAAAATCTGAAGAATTCAAGGTATTAGGCGTCACTCCCATTTTAATTAATATACATTGTATTCACCTATTCAAGATTAACATTTAGTGCTACTAACCTAATTATAAATGTGCATACTAACTAGGCCCTCAGTGACGCACAAAAAGCAAGGCATGCACTGAATGTACATGACCATACTATGGGTCCAAAAGGCTATGCAAGCGTTCGCCAAAGACTACAGGCGGATTCTGCGGCTACTCAGGAGTCTGCGGCCACACCCTTGCCTCGCCATGATATCTGGATAGCTGGCAGGAAAAACAAGAAGGGTGAAATAAAGAAGCCCGAAACTGCTGAGGCGGCTGCAAAAATGGTAAAATACAACTCTTAGAGCAATCATTTGAATATTGATTATTTGTGGTGTTAACTTACCAATTTTTGTTTATGGTGATTAGCGAGAGCTGCACGAGCAGAGGAAACAAGGCACGCTCATCCCTCAGGGCACAAGGGATGAATTGACAGTTGCTCTGGGTAACCCAGAGCATCCTGGACGTGTTAGAGGTGCCGGCGCTGGTGTGGGCATCAAAGCATTCTTTGGGCCATCCCAGCGCAAACCCAGAGCGGGACTTTCTCAAGAAGAGGTAACATATTCTATTTTTAGAATGTTACTGCAAAAGAAAATTCATTAATAAAAAGCTAATATTTGTTTTATCCATGTATAGGAGAATAAGAGAGTCGAGGATATTGTTGCTAAGAAGCTCAACGATGTGGTTGCTGAGAAGGTCAAGGAAGAATTGCTGCGGTGGCAGGCATCTCAGGCTTCCAATCAGCCTATGCTGACCCACTCTTCTCCTGGTGCACAGACTGCAAGTAATCCTGGAGACCCATCGCCTAACACGTCTGCTGTAAGTATTGTTTATGACATTGTAGCTAGTCTTTTCAAGATGATATGTTTTCAAGATGATATGTATATATGTATAACATTCTTTACGTAAATTTGTAGGCATTGAAGCCATGCCGCTTAAGAATGGAAAACTATGTTGTTACAGAGGCGCAAGCTTACCAGTCCCTTCCTGGGGCAACGTTTCATGGGACTCCAATGCCGCAGGGCTACATTCGTGTGAGCCCGATACATGTATTACCTGATTGGAGGGAAGTTGAGTTGCCATATGCCCACCCAGATATTGATACACTTGGTGAGGCAGAAAGCGGGGTCATATTATGGCCCAAAGCAGATGTCCTCTACACGACTGAAATTGTAAGATAAATTTACATTGATTTAGACTGTTAATGTGTATATATGATGTCAACTGATCTGAAATTATATATACAGGTTAAAAAGAAGACACCAGGAGCACCTAGGCCTCCACCTCCAATTCCCGCATTACCAACTTGGGTTCCAACTGACCTACCATACCCGTTAGGTCCTGCTTGTAGGGGAATGGCATGTTGGCTACGAGCACATAATATACTTTGCCCTATAATTGTTTCTTTAGATGCAGATTATGCAGGTCAATCATACGACAACTCTTTATTTATACAAGATATTATTGAGCTGTTTATGTATGATTGGTTGAATACATCAATGATAGAGACATGGATAAGGTGAGATCTTGTTTATACATCCATATACCTTGTGTAAGATCCGGTGATCTAGTTTCTTATATATTAATGCATACGTCTATATGTTTTGCAGCTACTTAATCGAAGATCATTGCAAACAATTTGCATATGATCATGTGGGATTTTTGATTCCATCATTGATTAGTATGGTAGCTAAAGACCCTGATAGTGTTCAACAATACTGCATAGATTCTTTTACAATTTTTGGTCATCAAATGAAGACGATAATAATAGCTCCATTCAATGTCAAGTAAGTTTGCTTTATTTATAATTTGGACTTAAGAAAATTCCATTATTATTTTGCATTTTGAGTTATTAATTGTTAACTTTTTACCTCTAGTGGTAGACATTGGGAGTTACTAGTTATTGTCCCCGGGACGTTCACTGTTTATTATCTAGATCCCGCAGGAAGTACATTAAACACTAAAATTGGACACGTAATGAGAATGGCATTATTCTGGTGAAAAATATTTCATTTTTTATATCCGTTAACATCTTTTATTACATTACTATTTACTTATGCAACTTAGTGTGTTATATTAACATGTAGGGGTTTAGATGCATTCAAAAATGCTGGAGGAAAGGTCCCAAGGAAAAAGAACCAGCCATTGTCTTGGGAGAACGTAAAAGTAAGTTCCCGACTCACCGACTCCAATGTATATATTATTGATGTGAATTGTGCTTAGTTGTATTATTTTGTATGTTTTAATTTATAGTGCGCTACACAAGACAATGGCTGGGCATGCACATACTATGTGATGCGATTTATGCAGATGATTATCAAACATGCCGCATTGGACATCGATACCATACATGAGGTATTATATATAGTCTCATTAGTTAGTATGAAATATATCAATCTTATTTTTATATTATTACTTATATATATACATCATTCTCTTTGCAGGTGTTTAAAACTGACCATACTATAGGCAAACGCTTAAAAAATGTACATGCTCCATATACGAGGGAAGCATTAGATGAAGTCAGAGAAGAATGGGCAATAGCTGTACAAACAGTGGCAACTGTAAGATATAATTGGGATGTTGATAGTGATGATGAATAATACTTTGTAAATGATGTTTCTGAATGTTAAAACATGTATTTGAATGATTCTATATGTGTGAACGTGACAATTGAATTGATGTCTGAATGTATCTACTTGTGTGAATCTTTTTATGTTAATTTTGCAGGTTTGTGGCCTGTTTGTAGGCTGATATCAATGGATGTCGTAAACCTGCAGTTCAGAAAATTGAACTGCAGGTTCTCATCCTGCTGACCAGCCACAGCAGGCCTGCAAACAGATTTATAAAAAAAAAATAGATATAGGCGTCGGTTATTTACAGATAACCGTCAGCACAGACTTACAGCGTCGGTTTTTTGTTGAACATCGATGCCAAAAGTGTTCGCGCTACAGGAAATGGGAGTCATCTAGGACACTTTTCTGCGTCGGTCCTTTAGTATATAACCGACGCAGAAAGCGTCCTAGATGACGCCGTTTTCTGTGGCACGAACCCTTTTGGAGTCGGTGTTTTATAATAAACCGACGCCTTGATGTTAAATAGGCGTCGGTTTTTTAATCGACGCTGAAGTGTCCAACCTTTTAGCGGTGCCCACATAGGCGTCGTTCAGAAACCGACGCCAAAGGGGGTTAAACAACCGACACTAAAAGGCACTTCTGTAGTAGTGTAACTTAATAGCACCCACACAAAATAGAATTTCTCCTAGTCTTTGTTTCATCGTGAGTTCCACCTAGGTCTCTGACGATTCCCCCCACTCCAGCTGCTCAATCTGTCACCTCCGCTACTTGCCGCCGTCACTCTTCCTCCAGTCGTCGCTGCTCTCGCTGTGCTCGCTTGAGGAGTTGTTGCTCGCCTGAGGAGCTATTGCTCGCTTGAGGAGATGCTCACCTGAGGAGCTTGGAGCTGAGCTAGCCACCTCCACCTAGGTCTTCAGAGCTTTTTCTGGAGCTTCTACTAGTGAGATTATGTGCATGCTTTCCTTATTGCTAGGTAAGAGAGCTCCCCTATGCCACCATGTGACCCATGACCAACTAATAGGATGAGATTCAAATCTACATTACTCCTTGTTTTTTTGTTTCATAGCTTAATTATTTGATGTATGTGCATGAATATGGCCTTTAAACAAGCTTGAAGGTTACACATCCCCCAAACAACCCACTATACTGTAGTTACCTTGTTGATAGTGAATCACTTTTTTGTGGTTAGTTACTTATTTCTCTTACATTGATTAGTGTTAATTAGGATTGCTTTATCTTAGTTAGTGTAATTTGATTTCTTTCATTAGTTTTTTAACCTTAAATTCTAGTTTACCTTAGGTCGTCTCTCCCTCCCTAGGTATGTGTAATGATTATTTTGATGATGAACATGCATGCACAATGGAGATGTTGAAATCAATGTTATAGACTATGGTACCTAGACTAGAGAATGATTGATATTACAAGATGTTGCTATTGTAAATCAACTCATATATTATTTGTAATATTAGGTCCTCTTTGAGGGACACTTTTCAAAGATCTAGTCAAGAATCTCAAATCACGGTGCCTATCTAGTTCTCTTAATTAATATCAATGTTTTCTTTCTCTCTTGATTAACTAATCCAAATGAAAGAATGAACTGAATTAAATGATGTTACATAAAACATATGATATGAATGATGAAACTAGGATCATAGGTATAGGAATGACAACATATATGTATTTTGTTGGCCTAGAAACCCATCCGAGATTTACTCATTAGGTGTAAATATTAGATAATCCCTAGTTTGGGATTGTACATGAACACCCAATCTCACTTAGGATGTAAGTGTATAATGTATTTTTTATTTTCAAGATGTTTCGTCAATACTTCACTTTTTTTTCTCTAAGTACATATGTTGGTGGACATTTGCCAATCTACATCAGTGTACTTGGAGAACTACGGGGAAATGTTGCTAAAATGTTCTTGCAAACCGAATACACATTATACATTTACTAGTGAGATTAAGTGTTTAAGATGGGATAGGTGGTACACACATTCATTACTCAACCCTAAACCTTAATATATAAATCATAAACCCTAGTCTCTAAACCCTAAACCCTAATCAATAAACCCTTATCCCTAAATATAAAACAATAAATCCTAATCTATCTGTAAGTCTTTAATCTAATATGTAAACCCTAAACCCTAATACTTGTTTTCTCTTTGATCATAGAATGTATAGATCATGGATGTCCATTCCAAATCGCTGCACCCCAGAGTTTTTTTTTCTGGTCTTGATCAGTTTATAAGATTTAAAGAGGAACATAGGAAACAACCTAGAGATAGGTTTTATTGTCCATGTAGACATTACAGTAACACTTGAAAGTCAACACTGGTGACGAAATCAAAAGTCATGTCATGTGCATCGGGATTGTACATGGCTATACAAAATGCTGACATGCACATTTGGTGCACGAAGTGGAGGGTTATGGGTAGAATTTTTCTATTTGAGCCGGTGTACACTCTGCTGTGTCCCTCCACGCCGTCTGGCTCACTTCTACAATCTCAGCGTCGCCTGCCATGGCTGCAGGTTGCATGGTGAAAGCTGGAGGCGCTTGGCCGCCACCAATCTACGTTACTATGAGAGTGAGAGGACAGAGTACGGCCTCTGTTGGGAGCAGAAATCAACACGGTCCTAGCAAGCCAGGCACGCCTCCTCGCCAAGACGAACTCATCACGCACTTCCTCCACGTCCACCCCCTCCGCCGCACAGTCTTCCCCGCGGACACCCTCTCCCAATCTTCTCCGGCCGCAAGAAGCTACGTCCCGACACGGGTAACTTAATAGCACCCACACAAAATAGAATTTCTCCTAGTCTTTGGTTCATCGTGAGTTCCACCTAGGTCTCTGACGATTCCCCCCGCTCCAGCTGCTCAATCTGTCACCTCCGCTACTTGCCGCCGTCACTCTTCCTCCAGTCGTCGTTGCTCTCGTTGTGCTCGCTTGAGGAGTTGTTGCTCGCTTGAGGAGATGCTCACCTGAGGAGCTTGGAGCTGAGCTAGCCACCTCCACCTAGGTCTTCGGAGCTTTTTCTGGAGCTTCTACTAGTGAGATTATGTGCATGCTTTCCTTATTGCTAGGTAAGAGAGCTCCCCTATGCCACCATGTGACCCATGACCAACTAATAGGATGTGATTCAAATCTACATTACTCCTTGTTGTTTTGTTTCATAGCTTAATTATTTGATGTATGTGCATGAATATGGCCTTTAAACAAGGTTGAAGGTTACATATCCCCCAAACAACCCACTATATTGTAGTTACCTTGTTGATAGTGAATCACTTTTTTGTGGTTAGTTACTTATTTCTCTTACATTGATTAGTGTTAATTAGGATTGCTTTATCTTAGTTAGTGTAATTTGATTTCTTTCATTAGTTTTTTAACCTTAAATTCTAGTTTACCTTAGGTCGTCTCTCCCTCCCTAGGTATGTGTAATGATTATTTTGATGATGAACATGCATGCACAATGGAGATGTTGAAATCAATGTTATAGACTATGGTACCTAGACTAGACAATGATTGATATTACAAGATGTTGCTATTGTAAATCAACTCATATATTATTTGTAATCTTAGGTCCTCTTTGAGGGACACTTTTCAAAGATCTAGTCAAGAATCTCAAATCACGGTGCCTATCTAGTTCTCTTAATTAATATCAATGTTTTCTTTCTCTCTTGATTAACTAATCCAAATGAAAGAATGAACTGAATTAAATGATGTTACATAAAACATATGATATGAATGATGAAACTAGGATCATAGGTATAGGAATGACAACATATATGTATTTTGTTGGCCTAGAAACCCATCCGAGATTTACTCATTAGGTGTAAATATTAGATAATCCCTAGTTTGGGATTGTACCTGAACACCCAATCTCACTTAGGATGTAAGTGTATAATGTATTTTTTATTTTCAAGATGTTTCGTCAATACTTCACTTTTTTTTCTCTAAGTACATATGTTGGTGGACATTTGCCAATCTACATCAGTGTACTTGGAGAACTACGGGGAAATGTTGCTAAAATGTTCTTGCAAACTGAATACACATTATACATTTACTAGTGAGATTAAGTGTTTAAGATGGGATAGGTGGTACACACATTCATTACTGAACCCTAAACCTTAATATATAAATCATAAACCCTAGTCTCTAAACCCTAAACCCTTATCCCTAAATCTAAAACAATAAATCCTAATCTATCTGTAAGTCTTTAATCTAATATGTAAACCCTAAACCCTAATACTTGTTTTCTCTTTGATCATAGAATGGATAGATCATGGATGTCCATTCCAAATCGCTGCACCCCAGAGTTTTTTTTTTCTGGTCTTGATCAGTTTATAAGATTTAAAGAGGAACATAGGAAACAACCTAGAGATAGGTTTTATTGTCCATGTAGACATTACAGTAACACTTGAAAGTCAACACTGGTGACGAAATCAAAAGTCATGTCATGTGCATCGGGATTGTACATGGCTATACAAAATGTTGAAGGTGAACATGAAAAAGAAACTGATAGTTTGGGAGAATGTTAAGGTAGCTTTCAGACTCCAATGCATATTTATGCTGACTACACTTACTTTTATTTATTAGCATTTTGTATGTCGAAATTTATAGTGTTCTATACAATATAACGGTTGGTCATGCACATAGTACATGATGTGGTATTTGGACATGATTTTCATATATCCAGCAGTAGACATCGACGAGATACATAATGTAATCCATATATATTCTTGATCATCATAAGTATATAGTCTCATTAGATAATATGAACATATCAAACTTATAATTATATACATCATTCGCTTTGCAGGTGTTCAAAACAGAAGACTTTGATATGCTAGAAAAGCTCGTAGATGTACACATGCCCTATACGAGAGAACAACTAGATGAGACATGAAAATAATGGGAAGAAGCCTTCGAAAGGGGATGAACATTGAATTTGATTGGGATGAAGAAGAGAGATTTTTCTAAAGTTTGATGTCATAAATTCTATTATACATCTGGTGCTTATGACTTCTTGCAACTCTAAATTTGATGCATGAATATGTGAATGGTGATCTATATACATGTGTGTGAATGTGAAGATGAATGAATGAATGTTTCTACATCTCATGAGAATAAAATTGGTATATATGTAAATGAAGTAACATGTGTGTTAATGAATGTGAAGATGAATGAATTATGATTGCACATGTGATGAAATGGAATAGGACAATGAATAAAATTATGTGAATATTATGTTTGTTATTATAGGTTTGGTGGCTTGTTGTTAAGATGAACTCACATGATGTTGTTAGCCTATAGTTTACAATTGAACTGTAGGTTCTACATCCTGCTGACCAGCCAGACAGTAGGATGCAGGCTTGCTATTTGCAAAAAAAATAAAACTTAGTCATTGGTTGTATTAAAAAAATGACACTATAGGCCTAAGTTGTCGGTTAGTAAAATAACTAACATTAAAGGATAAAACCAAAATGGTCGTGCTGGACAACACGGCCTCGTTGGGTAGCATGTCATAGTCATTGTGTTTATTAGATATAACCATCACTGTACATCAAAAGAATCAGTAACATCAAAAGCATTGGTTATCTAGTCTGCAACTGACATTTTACATCATGATAGGTGTCAGTTTATACTGAACTGACAATGTAGGGTCCTTTACTAGTTATAAATGTGACCTAGTATGGCAATTTCGACATCGATTTTAGAATGCAACAGATGCCTAAGAATCATATATGTATCAGTTTCTTTTATCCAAACAGCTGATACTAGATCTCTAGTGTTAGTTTTTCCATCCCCAAAGAACCGACGTCTTAGTCCTATTGTTGTAGTGTCCCCCACTTAGGTGTCAATTTTTAACTGACGTTGTAGGATTGCTTTAACCAATTCTAGAGATAGTTTCTATAATAGAGAATGATGCTTAGGGGATCCTTGTTGGACCTTGGATGATGAGGTGGCATCATGGATGTTGGTGCTAGGGTTTGCATGGCTTGCATGGATGCTTGAGTTGTTAGTGTTGACCATGTTCGTGTGAAATTTTTAGTGATGTATGTGTTTTTTATCCTTGAGAGTGCTTCGACCAATACACCTTGCTTTGGTTGGTTTGTAGCAAACTAGGAGTCTTGTCCTTGGTTGTCATTGCTAGGGTTGTCTTATGTTGGTGTGTGTGTCGAGCTATTGTTTACCGTGAAGGAGGGTTGAGTGGCCTAGAGGTTTCTACTAAACCTTGGTTTTATCAACCTTTGATGCGTGTATATCTAGAGTGATTGCATGGCAAACCTTTTGAGGGACAAGTGTCATGATAGGCTCAAATATTTTGACACCTCATACCTTTCACCTCTCTCCTACCCTTGGGTATATATACCCCTTCTTTCACATGCAAGTATCCCCTATAGCTCTCTTCTTTCTCTCTTCTTGCTTGTGTTCAGTCTTGAGCTTGGCGGTGCAAGTGGAGGTCTTGATCTTGAAGAAGGTGGTTGTTTTCTTCTTGCATGTGGTGATCTAGGGCTTGATCATCTCCTTTGTGGTGATTCTTGGTGATCCTTGATCTTGGTAAATAGTTTTACCTTCTTTGATCTTGCTTTTCTTGAAACCCAATCTCTTTCTTTCTTCTCTTGGCCATTAGACTATGGGTTACCATGGTGGCTATCTTGAGGAACTTTTGTCCATAGAGGTCGAGACTATGGTTTGACCATGGTAGTACCTGAGTGAGATGAAGCTCTCTTCTTTCTTCTTTCTTTTTTAGCGTACGTTTTTTACCTCTCTTCTTTGAGTTTCCTTTGACCTTGGCATTTTCATCTTCTCTTGAGGTGATCTTGCTTGGAGTTGGAGTTGGAGTTGGTTCAAGATTAGCATTCCTCTTCTCTCTTGGATCTTGTGTCTTGGGAGGTTGATCTTCACCTCAAGGCGGGTTATGTAACTTTCCCATGTTCTAGGGTCGCTACATGGTTAACCCTTCTTACGGTCTCTACATGGGGTTACCCTATTTGGTCACTACTCATGGTTCTTCTTGAGTGGCTTCTACACCTACTTTCCTTGGTACATGGTCGCTACAGTGAGTTCATCCAATTTGGTCACTACACATGGAGTTGATGGTTGGTCACTACTAATGGTGTTAACCTTGTATGGTCGATACATAGTGTTGTTGGAATGAATGGTTGATCATAATAATAATGTCTAACCTGATGTGTTTCAAGGATGTGGTAAGTGATGTACCTAGGGTTTGATGTTGAATGATGGCAATTTCTTCTTCCACACAAGTACTGCTATCGACATCCACTAATTTTAGGTTTGAAATTTCTCCATGCCAGTGTCATTCTATAAAGCCTTGTACAATCCCGTTGCACATGACATGAGTTTTGATTTCGTCACCAGTGTTGACTTTAAAGTTGTTACCACAATGCCTACATGGATACTGGAACCTATCTCCAGGTTGTTTCCTATGTTCCTCGACAAATTTAATAAACTGATCAAGACCAAAATTAAACTCAGGGGTGCAGCGATTTGGAATGGACATCCATGATCTATCTATTCTATGATCAAAGAGAAAACAAGTATATATTAGAACAAGATTAGGGTCTAGGGTTAAAAGATTAGAGTTTATGGATAAAACTTTAGGGTTTAAGGTCGTATAAATAATAAATGTATACCACCTATCCCATTCTTGAACACCTAATCACACTAGTAAGTGTATAATATGTATTGGGTTTTCAAAAAAATTTCAACAACATTTCCCCGCTGTTCTCCAAGTACATATGTACTTAGAGAACAAACGGGGAAATGCTGCCAAAATTTTCTTGAAAACCCAATACACATTATACACTTACATCCTAAGTGAGATTAAGTGTTCAAGAATAGTCCCAAACCGGGGACTATCCAAGATTTACTCCTAATGAGTAAATCTTGGACAGGTTTCTAGGCAAACTTAATATAACACCAGTCCCTCATTTACAACCCCATTCAACACACAATTTTCTTATAACAATACTTGTGGACAACCATAATAACATATCAATGCTTCCTAAATTATTCAATGTATTATTTTATAACACAAATCGTGGTGGGTATAACATAGCAAAAAACTAAACATGTCACAACAGAAACATGTCCTTAACCTAATATATAGATATTTGTAACAAAACTCGTGGTAGCTATACCATAGAAAATTAAGTAGCATGCCCCGTATATAAAAAAGCAACATTTTTCCAGATTGTTATAACGATAACAACTCTTAACATTTTTCCATTGTAATAGCCGTATCAACATTTACCCTTATCCAAACCTACAACTAGCATGAGCAGAGGTTGTTCATAACAACATATGTAGTGGAGGAAACTTTGGTAGGCTTCATTCTCTTCTTTAGATTTCACAAACTCCATGACGTACGGGGATGGATGGATGAGCGATGGTTTAAAATCTTGGTCTTATCTTTGTGCAGGTCTGGATGTGATTTGACTAGGGGTCAAACTAATATGTTTCCCATCCTCTTTGGCTCTTTCTGCGTCCCTGTATTGCATCCCCCCACCATAACCACAACCTATCACCCATCAGCTTCTGGGTAACCATGGCCTGGGTTTTGAATCACCATTCAAATCAAAATCTCAATACATGTGTTTTCATCGGATCAAGTTTAGGATGAACCACTCAAATAAGTCAAAAAATTATATAAGATAGGGTTTGTAGGGTAATAAGTCTCAATTAGGTTAACAAAGAGGATTCACATGTAATTTTCCATATAGTTATGCAATAATATATAGTCATATAATAGTCACATGTGTGATATTGCACATGCAAATTTACTAGGGGTAAAATCACTAGAGTTTACCTTAACCAACGTACAATAATCACTACCTAAAAGTGGATGGATCTTATAGTTCAAAATCAATCCCAAAGGTCAATGTATCTAAGAATCGACTAATCAAGGTAAAAAAATAATAACTAATATTTAAGACACAAGCTAGATTGATTGATTATTCTAAGGTTAGGATTAATAAAAGGGTTGAATTAAATATTGATTATTCTAAGGTTGAGATTAATAAAAGGGTTGAACTAAATTATCATATGAAAGTAACACAGGGTGGAATGAATTTTACCATCGCTACCTATCATTCAATGTTTTACTGCATCATATTAAGCATGAACATATATGTTGAGGTCGGGTTAATCCACTTTTGGTGTTAGGGTTAAAACATAAATGGACATCACTCTAAGCTTGCTATCACATTACCTAGAGATCATACATAGATGGCCTCATAAAGCACCTATCTGAAGTTGTCATCAAGGGTTTAACAAAAAAATGATTGATATGTTAGATCTTGAGAGTATCTATGAGAAGAATGGAGAGGTAAAGAATAACTCCCCCTTTTCAAAGAAGCAAATAGGCATGTAACCTTGCAGAGAACCAGCCAAAAAGCAAGCCCAGAAAAGACTCGACCATCACTCATCAAGTGAGAGGGGAGCATTAACAAAGGAAAAAAACAAACAACCAGTAGAGAGAAGGCAAGCCTAGCAGATGCTACTACTGCCATATGTAGGAAGAAGAGGAGGAAGAAGGGTACCTCGGCGGCAACGGTAGGTGTGGTGGCAGCGGTGCGGTAGGCGAGCAAGGAACGCGACACACGGCAGGTGAGCAGGCGGTGAAGCACTAGGTGAGCAGCAGAGAGATCGGCGGCGGCAGGCGTGGTGGCAGCGTTGCAGCAACTAAGCAAGGCGGCGAAGCACTAGGTGAGCAGTGGCGACAGAGCACTAGGCAAGCAGTAGAGAGATCGACGGCAGAATCGCCAGAACTAAGAATGTCGGCAAAAAGGGAAATGTTTGGTTTGTGTGGGTGCTATTAAGTTAACTATAGACGTCAGTTATTATAAAAAAACTGACGCTTAAAACAATAGGCGTCGGTCACCACAAAAAACCGACACCTATATTCAATGATAGTCATCGATTCTAACTAGAAAAACTGACATCTATCTACATATGCTGACAAAAAAAAGTTCTCGAATTATGACCATAGTCATCGGTCTCCGTAGAATAACCGACGCCAAAAGTGGGTTGAAAATTTTTGCGGGGACAACACGTGAAAACACATCGGCATCAGTTATTGTAAGATAACCGATGATAAAAATGGGCCAAATTTCTATCTCACAAAAAACATTTAGTTGTCAGTTGCTCTGTTAACAACCGACGCCTTATGTTAAATTTTGGAGGAATTTTTTTTCACTAGAAAATTTAGATTTGGCGGTCGATTTCAGGCGTCGGTTGGTTATTAAGGAACCGCCGCTAAATAAAAAGCAATACCCATGTCTGACCACTTCACAGATAGATGTCAGTTTTTGTAGTCAACCGATGTAGTATGCTTTAGGCGTCAGTTTTATGTATACAACTGACGCTTGTAAATGTGACGTTATAAGCCATTTCTGTAGTAGTGCCACTAGATTCCTATGTGGGAAACCACCAACCCGAGCATGAGGATTCACAAAAACTAGCATAATTACCTCCTCTAGGGTCTTGGGACTCTCTCTACCTCACCATGATGGTAGGTACTCATATTCTTATTCACATGCACATATATAACCCGCCTCTCTCTGTCTCTAGAGTTTGGTTCTCCCAAGGATATCTAGGGTTCAACATGACTATAGGTGTGATGCCCCGATCCCCGTGCCATCTCTAATGACCCCGAAGACCAAAGAGTCAACCTTGGTAAACTACCCTTACCTTTTTCTTTTCTTAATCACTTAAAATTAACTTAAAGGAAAAGTCTTATAACTTGGAATAAACTGAAATCTCACTAAATTGCGGAAGCAACTACTATTTACTTTACTAGGTAGGTAAAGCAGATTTACACAACATATTACATTTTTCATGTGGAATATAAAGCACAACAGATAACTTAAAACTAAACTACATATTACATTACATTCTCTCTCTACCACACCACATGCCCCAAGGACCGAGGGGAAAGGACTAAGAGACCTCTATTCTAACTATGAACTACCTTCTAAGAGCATGGGTGATAAGATCCTTCAGCTTCCTCGTGTTGATGTTGACCTGAAAAACATTTTCAGTAGGTTGGTGAGCTACTGGCTCAGTGAATAGAATTTCACCCAACCATCACAAATAACTCATTTTATGTTTATTAAAATGAAATAAAATATAGGAATTATTACACTGAGAAGATCTAAAACAATATAGTTAAATAACATAGAATGCCAAAATTTACATTTAAAGAACAAATGCTGTGAAACTGTACTCGAATCTTTCTTATCCTTTCTTACTTATAAGAAACTCTTTAAAACTTATATTATTATAATTTAGCTTATGCCATGATCATATGTAGAGTACTCTACATATGAAGAATCGTAACAAAATATGATCTCACCGTACAAGACTTAGCTGACACACCAGAGATGCTAAGCATGACAACATCGCTGGTCTGCAATAGGAAAATGGCTCTCTGGCCTCGGCACACCAATGGGCCATAAAACTGGACTCCTCCTCTGACCTGAGCGCACAAGCGGAGAGTCAAGCCACCTATTGGCTTTTTTGTACTCTAGTGCCACCAGGACCTCTGGTTGATGTTGGATACTACATGTTGTATTTTAAGAAGACTTCTACTAGGGCTTCATCCCCCGTACCACCTATTAGTACATTCCGACCTCCATATACTGGACACTGCCAGGGTTAGGTCATTTCATCCCTACGATGCAGACCTCTCATAGGGAATCTACGGTATTCAGGGCTCCTAAGTCTATTATTTTATTATTCTTAGAAAGCTCTTACTATATTGTATCTTTCTCTTACTTATACTTGTCTCTAGTATATCTATGGTACCACGTCTATTTATTTGAAGTTTATAATACAACATGTATATCATTCTAAACTTGGCAGAGCAGTATATTCAAAACACTATAATATACTAAGTAATCAACATACAATACACACAGACAGACTAAAATTCTTAACTAAACAGAATACATGTCCATTTCACACTTATATACTAGAATCATGCAATTGAACTTCTTAATATACTGATAAGAGTTATTTACTTGACATACAAGTAATCATCATTTGCACCTGTAAAATATTTGTGCTTTCTTGGAAAATGTGCACATCAACCCTAATCCTAATTTTTGCATCACATAACTTAATTAAGAGTTAATTACTTATCATGGAAAGAATTATTAATAATAACTGAGAATTTATAATGATACTTTGAGAACTGTTCCAGTTCGTGTTAATACTAAGCCACACACATTAACTATAATAGGGAGTGTGCAAATAGGTTTCCGTAGAAACATTGCAGATCATCATATTTTTCTTTGAAAATGTGCAACTAGTAAATTACTAGAATCGTATAGCCTGAGTTTATACCCAAACCGTAAAAATACTGTAACCATGGGGTCATGCACAAAGTAAGTCGTGCCACTGTCTTCAATCTCTTAAACTGAGAAAATTAGGATTTTATCAACCGTGTAAATTTCAACAACCCAAATCGTTCAAATCAGTTAATAAACTAGGATCATGCAAAGTGTGAAGAAGAGAAATGTGCAATAAAAAGTCAGACAACTCCAAGACTGCACGAAACTTGGGTAATCGTTGTTACCCATGAAAAACACAAATCCAACTGAAATCGTCCATTTCATGGAGTTAGTAGTGCTTAGTGAGTGACATTATACTCACAGAGGATCGAGATGGCCAGAATCAACTGGAAATTTGTCCAAAGCCTTCTTCCAAGTGTCCGTGGGGTCATCTTCAACCTTTGTACTACCCTGGATCAGACCTGCTACAAGCAGCAACTCCACCTCACGCATAGGTTGAGAAAAGGGGCTCGTCTAGGTGCTAATCGTGGCTGGGAGCTGCGGATTCGAACTTAGGCCTCAAGGCCAGAGTCGATGAGTTTGATTTGAGGTGCTTTGCTGCACCAGAATAGGCCCTTGGCTAGGTGCTAATCGTGGCTGGGAGTTGTAGATTCAAACTTAGGCCTCAAGGCCGGAGTCGATGAGTTTGATTTGAGGTGCTTTGCTGCGCCAGAACGGGCCCTTGGCTGACGCCGCACAGCTATAACTGCTGCTGGCCGACGTTGCTCAAGCAGGTCGAGGTCGTGGGTGGTTGGGTGAGGAAGAGAGGGGAAAAGGAAGAGGAAGAAGCTCGACTGCTGGCTCTCACTCTCTCGAGCCCTAAATCGCCCCACCCATCTCCCTCTATTGGCTGATTGGCCTGCTGTTGTTTACACCCACTTCAAGTAGTGCCCTGCACCGATCAGGAGGTAAGAGATAAGGCTAAGGGGGTTAATAGATCTATTAATGGGTAAATTGCAGCTTCAACCCAAGAAACTTGAAAATGCCATAACTTTTGCCTCGGAGGTCCGATTTAAACGATTTCTTTTGCAAACTTTCAAGCAAGAGATCTATTACAACCTAAAAGCATGAAAACATACTAACTAGGTTATCTCAAATTGATCAAAGAACTAATCACATCTTGAACACTTATCTTAACTTAATCAACTTGGTGATGCACTAATCACTGTACTTACTAGTTAAACTCAGAGTGAGTCATAACAATATCCCTCCCTTATAAGAATTTCATCCCAAAATTCCTAAAAGAGAAAAGGAAACTTGTTACACATCTCAGACTCAAGATTCCATGTGGCTTCCTCTAGGTTGTGGTTCCTCTACATAACTTTCACTAATGGTATCTCTCGATTCTTGAGCTTCTTAATCCTCCGATCAACTATTTGTGTTGGTCCTTCAACATAGGATACATATTTTCTGAGTTGTGCAGGTGCTGGGTCCACTATCTTCTTTGTACTAGGGTAACACTTCTTCAACATCGATACATGAAACACATCATGTAAATTAGCTAACTCAAATGGCAAATCCAACCTGTAGGCCATAGGTCCAATCCTCTCAATGATAGGATATGGGTCTATAAACCTAGGAGTCAGTTTGCCTCTCTTGCCAAACCTCAAAACTCCTTTCCATGGTGAAACTTTTAGATACACTTCATCACCAACCTCAAACTCAAGAGTTCTACGCCTCTTCTCAGTGTAACTCTTCTATCTGTCCTGTGCAGCTTTCAACTGTTCTCTGATCACTGTAATCTTTTCTGTAGTCAAATCCACTATCTCTGGTCCAAGAATCTCTTTTTCACCCACCTCGTACCAACATACGGGTGATATACACTTTCTGCCATACAGAGCTTCATACGGGGCCATACCAAGACTGGAATGGTGACTATTGTTGTATGAAAACTCTATAAGTCTCAAGTGTTCTTCCCAACTTCCTCTGAAATGTAGGACACATGCTCTCAACATGTCCTCAAGAGTCTGAATGGTCCTCTCTCACTGACCATCCATCTGCGAGTGAAAAGTTGTACTGAATCTCAACTTTGTGCCTAAAGCATGATGCAACTGATTCCAAAACCTGAATGTGAACTTAGGATCTCTATTTGATATTATTGAAACTGGGATACCATGTAATCTGACTATCTCATCCATGTATATCTTAGCCAATTTTGGGACATCAAAGGTTGACTTAACAGGAAGAAAGTGAGCAGACTTAGTCAATCTATCCACAATTACCACTATCGAGTCACAACCTCTAGATGTCCTGGGAAACCCTACCATAAAATCCATTTTGATATGTTCCCACTTCCACTCTGGTATAGGGAGAGATTGTAAGGTACCTACAGGTTTCTGATGCTCAGCCTTAACCTGCTGGCACACACTACACCTAGCCACATACTCAGCTACATCCTTCTTCATACCTGACCACTAGTATAACTCCTTAAGATTCCTGTACATCTTAGTGTTGCCTAGATGCATAGTGTACATCAATGCATGCTCTTCCTCAAGAATCTGTTCTTTCAAATCACTATCTCCAAGTACACACAACATGTCATGTTGATACAACAAGCCATCATCTGAAAACTTGAACTCTGGTCTTTTTCCCCTGTCATGTCCTGCATGATCTGCTATCACTCACTATCACTCTACTGTAGTTCCTTAATCTGATCATAAAAAGTAGGCCTGACTTACATCTCTGCAATCAAACCACTATGTTTTATCACTCCTAAATCTAAGTTCAACTTCCGCACCTCTACTAGCAGGTCTCTCCTGAAGCATGCCATAGAGAATACATCAGCTATTGAACTTGACTTCGTGCTCAGGACATCTGCTACCACATTCGCCTTTCCAGGATGATAATCTATTGTCACTTCATAATCCTTGATCAATTCTAACCATCTCCGTTGTCTAAGATTCAGATCCTTTCTGGGTGAAGATATATTTCAAACTCTTAAGATCTGTAAACACCTGGCATGCCTCACCATAAAGATAGTGACACCATGTCTTAAGAGCATGAACTACTGCAGCTAACTCCAGATCTAATTCTCCTCACTCTTCTTAAGCTGCCTAGATGCATAAGCTACTACTTTGCCTTCATGCATCAACACACAACCTAAACCTCTCCTTGAAGCATCACAAAACACTGTGTAGCCTTTATATGCCTCGGGCAGGATCAACACTAGTGTTGTAGTCAACCTCTTCTTTAAAATCTAAAAACTCATCTCACAGTTGTCTCACCAGACAAACGGTGTATCCTTTCTCGTTAAGCGTATCAGAGGTGATGTTATAACATTGAAGTTCTGGATGAACCTCTTGTAGTAACCTGCCAATCCTAAAAGCTTCTGATCTCAGTAGGAATCTTAGGCTGCTCCCACTATAGAACATATTTGACTTTCTTAGGGTCAACACTTACTCCATCTCCTGAGATGACATGTCCAAGAAAAGATACCTCAGCTAACTAGAACTCACACTTACTGAACTTAGCATATAACTGGTGTTGTCTCAACAACTGTAACGCTATCCTCAGATATTGATCATGCTGCTCATCATCTCTGGAATAAATCAGAATGCCATCTATGAAACCCACTATGAATTGATCTAAGAACGACTTGAAAATTTAGTTCATCATATCCATGAAAGTTGCTGGGGAATTAGTTAGTCCAAACGACATGACGAGAAACTCATAATGCCTATATATTGTTCTGAAAGCTGACTTAGGAATATCTGAAGCCTTTATCCTCAATTGATGATATCCATATCTCAAGTCTATCTGAGAAAAGATCGGCACTCCACGCAACTAATCAAACAAATCATCTATCCTTGGCAACAAATACTTATTCTTGATGGTGATCTTATTCAACTATTTGTAGTCCATACATAACCTCATATTACCATCTTTCTTTTTCACAAACAAGATTGGAGCTCCCCATGGTGAAGAACTAGGTCAAATGAAACCCTTATCCAGTAACTCTTGTAACTGGATCTTCAGTTCCTTCAACTCTACAGCTGCCATTCTGTAGGCTGGCAGTTCTACAGGGTGACTATCTGGAAACACCAGGATCTCAAAGTCTATCTCCCTTTCAGGAGATAGACCTGGAAACTCATCTGGGAAAACATCTGGGAACTCACAGACCACTGGCACATCCCATAGGATGACTGTGTTCTTCTCTGCTCTAGTATCTACTACATGTGCCAAGAACACCTCACAACCTTTCTGCAACATCTTATCAGCTACAACGACTGATATGATACATGAAGACAAAACTTTCCTGTCTCCAGAAAAGACACAAGAAAATCCACCTTGTTGAAAGACAACCTCCTTCTTCCAACAGTCGAGTTGAACTTGATACGTCACTAGGCAATCCATACCCAAGATAACTTGAAAAGAGTTAAAATCTTGGGGTATAAGGTTAACGACAATGGTGTAACCACCAAAAGTAAACAAACATCTGGGACAAAACTCCGTCAACACTGTCGGTTCAGCTAACGGAACCCTCAACAACAACTCAAATGGTAACTCCTGGGTTAATAGGTTAAGCTCACAAGATAAAGCACTATGTATAAACGAGTGAGTAGCACCCGGATCTATCAAAACTGTAACTGGAATGCTATTAAAGAAAAAGTATTTCTCCTGTAATTACTTGGGAAGAAACAATACCTTCTTATTGTATTAGAGAGAAGAAGTGTCCCGAAGATCTTCCTTTCCCACGATGTCCTCATTGCCCTTCCTTTCCACTGGGTGTTCCTCCTCCTCACAAACCTGAAGCCAATAAAGAACCCACTCCTCCAGTTGGAGCCTGTCTCGGAATATTCTGGTACTGTAATTGGGAACCCTGTGTTGCCACTTGTTGTAACTGGGGACATTGCCTTCTAAAGTGTCCCACCTTTCCGCAGATGTGACATCCCTAAAAATCTACACCCCAACACTGACCGTAGTGCGGATTTCCATAGATATCACACATCGATATCTCTCTCCTTGGTGGACCTATCACTGAGGCCGATGATCCAGAAGACCTTCCTCTTGACACATTGTTTCATCTCCCTGGACTGGATCTTCCCCTACTCTAAGAAGATATCACATCTTCCGATCCTTGTTTACTGTAACAGCCAAATCCACGTCCAAGCTTCAAGAAGAAACCACCACCACCTCCTCGGTGTCCACTACTAGCTTGTCCTCTTCTGAAGACTTCAGATCTCTTTCTATTCTCATAGTGCTTATCAACGTTTATCGACTCCTCTACATGTCTTGCTGCCTCAAGAAACTCTCTGAAGTTCTCTCTTTCTCTTTGGCCAACTACAGATATACTATGCCAAATTTCGGGCCTCAATCCATCCTAGAATCTTCTACACTTTTCCACGTCGTTTGGGACGAGCTGCGGATAGAAATTTACCAACCTGGTGAAATATGCCTCATACTCTCCCACTGATATATTCCCTTGTCTGATGTTCTGCAGCTGTCTTATCTTCTCACTCAAAAAGGTAGGTGGGTAGTACTTAAGATGGAATTCATCAACGAAATCATTCTAAGTCAATACCATGTTCCTCCTTTTATTTTCCACTCCATGCCACCATAGCTCTACATCACCTTTAAGCAAATAAACTACGTGATTGATTTGTCTTTCCTCAGACAGCTCAATCAGATAGAACACTTTCTCTAACTATCTCAGCCATTCATCTCCCACTACAGGGTCTGTAGTTCCAACGAATTTGGTACCTCCAAGCTTCTTAACCATCTCATAGGATCTCATCAGATCCTTGCTGCTCGAGATAGAAACTCACCTCTCCATCTTATACTTTTCCCTGGTCTCAAGAAACATCCTATACATTCTTGATGCCTCATCCACATCATCTCCACCACCTAGACCCATCCCCTGAGGATCATGTCCAATGTGGCTCTCAACTTGGTCCTCATGACCACGTCCTCTTCCTACCATCTGCAATAGTATAACAGAACACTTCCTGTTAGAAAATTGCAGTTAGAAGGAAAACACCTAAGTCCTAATCCTATTGGTCTCTTATCGTCCCCTGACCTTGACTTAGAGTAACTACATACTCAACCTAGGCTCTGATACCAATCGTTGTGACGCCCCGATCCCCGTGCCATCTTTAATGACACTGAAAATCAGAGAGTCAACCTTGGTAAACCACCTTTAACTTTTTTCTTTTCTTAATCACTTAAAAATAACTTAAAGGAAAAGTCTTATAACTTGGAATAAACTGAAATCTTACTGAACTACGAAAGCAACTACTATTTACTTTACTAGGTAGGTAAAGCGGATTTATATAAAATATTATATTTTTCATACAGAATATAAAGCACAAAAAATAACTTAAAACTAAACTACATATTACATTACATTCTCTCTCTACCACACCACATGCCCCAAGGACCGATGGGAAAGGACTAAGAGACCTCTATTCCAACTATAAACTACCTTCTTAGAGCCTGGGTGATAAGATCCTTCAGCTTCCTCATGCTGACGTTGACCTGAAAAACATTTTTAGTAGGTTGGTGAGCTACTAGCTTAGTGAATAGAATTTCACCCAACCATCGCAAATAACTCATTCTATGTTTATTAAACTAAAATAAAATACATGAATTACTACACTGAGCAGATCTAAAACAATACAATTAAATAATATAGAATGCCAAAATTTACATTTAAAGAACAACTACTGTGAAACTATACTCGAATTTTTGTTATCCTTTCTTACTTATAAGAAACTCTTTAAAACTTATATCATCATAATTTAGCTTATGCCCTGATCATATGTAGTGTACTCTACATATGAAGAATCGTAATGAAATATGATCTCACCGTACAAGACTTAGCTGACACACCCGGGATGCTAAGCCTGACAACGTCACTGGTCTGCAATAGGAAAATGGCTCCCTGGCCTCGACACACCTATGGGTCCCAAAATTGGACTCCTCCTATGACCTGAGCACACAAGCAGAGAGTCGAGCCACCTATTGGCTTTTCTATACTCTAGTGCCACCAGAACCGTTGGTTGATATTGGACACTACATGTTGTATTTTAAGGAGACTTCCCCTAGGGCTTCATCTCCCGTACCACCTATTAGTATGTTCCAAACCCCGTATACTAGACACTTCCAGGGTTAGGTCATTTCATCTCTATAGTGCAGACCTCTCATAAGGAATCTACGGTGTTCAGGGCTCCTAAGTCTATTATTTTATTATTCTTGGAAACCTCTTACTATATTGTATCTTTCTCTTACTTATACTTGTCTCTGGTATCTCTATGGTACCACATCTATTTATTTCAAGTTTATAATACAACATGTATATCATTCTAAACTTGGCAGAGCGGTATATTCAAAACACTGTAATATACTAAGTAATCAACATACTATACACGCAGGCAGACTAAAATTCTTAACTAAACAGAATACATCTCCATTTGGCACTTATACACTAGAATCATGCAATTGAACTTCTTAATATACTAATAAGAGATAATTACTTGACATATGAGTAATCATCATTTGCACAGGTAAATTATTTGTTCTTTCTTGAAAAACATGCACATCAACCCTAATCCTGAGTTGTGCATCACATAACTTAATTAAGAGTTAATTACTTATAATGAAAAGAATTATTAATAATAACTGAGAATTTCTAATGATATCTTTGAGAAATGTGCCAATTCATGTTAATACTAAACCACACACATTAACTAAAACAAGGAGCGTGCAAACAGCTTTCCATTGAAACATTGCAGGTCATCATCTTTTTCTTTGAAAACGTGACACTAGTAAATTACTAGAATCATACAGCCTGAGTTTATACCCAAACCGTACAACTAATGTAACCCTGGGGTCGTGCACAAAGTAAGTCATGCCACTGTCTTCAATCTCTTACACTGAGCAAATTAAGATTTTATCAACCATGTAAATTTCAACAATCCAAATCGTACAAATCAGTTAATAAACTAGGATCATGCAAAGCGTGAAGAAGAGAGACATGCAATAAAAAGTCAGGCAATGCCAAGACTGCACGACACTTGGGTAATCCTTGTTACCCACGAAAAACACAAATCTAACCGAAATCGTCTATTTCATGGAGTTAGTACTGCTTAGTGAGTGAGATTCTACTCAAAGAGGATCGAGATGGCCGAAATCAACTAGAAATTCGTCCAAAGCCTTCTTCTAGGTGTCCGCATGGTCATCTTCAACCTCTGTACTACCCTGGATTGGACTTGCTGCAAGAAGCAGCTCCACCTCATGTACAGGTTGAGGAAAGGGGCTCAGCTAGGTGCTAATCATGGCTGGGAGTTGCAGATTTGAACTTAGGCCTCAAGGCCGGAGTCGATGAGGTCAATTCGAGGTGCTTTGCTGTGCCAGATTGGGCCCCTGGATGGCGCCGCACAGCTGTAACTGCTGTTGTCCAGTTTTGCTCAAGAAGGTCGAGGCCACGGGTGGTTGGGGCTAGGAAGAGTGGGGAAAAGGAAGAGGAAGAAGCTCAGCTGCTGGCTCTCTCTCTCTCTCTGAAGCCCTAAATCACCCCACCCATCTCCCTCTGTTGGTCTATTGACCTGTTGTTGTGTGTGCTCACTTCAAGCTATGCACTACACCGATCAGGAGGTAAAAGATAAGAGAAATGGGGGGGGGGGGTTAACAGATCTATTAATGGGTAAATTGCAACTTCTACCCAAGAAACTTGAAAATGCCATAACTTTTAACTCGGAGGTCTGATTCAAGTGATTTTTTTTCAAACTTTCAAGAAAGAGATCCATTACAACCTAAAAGCATGAAAACATACTAACTAGGTTGTTTCAACCTGATAAAAGCACTAATCGCATCTTGAACACTTATCTTAACTTAATCAATATGGTGATGCAACAATCACTGTACTTACTAGTTAAACTCGGAGTGAGTCATAAAAATAGGAATCTTGCATAAAGTGACTCAACTCAATCACTTAGGAGTAGTCTATCTTAGGACATATTATATCACATATTTCTCATAATTCTCATATCTTGGAGTTTAGGTTCTCTATCCTTCTCCCAATGGGTCTCACTCTCTCTGGAGTTAACCTTAAACTGATCCCAACACTAGAGGTCCTCCTTTGTGAAAGAGTTTCAGGCTCATGATGACTCACAACCATGTCTTAGATATCTTATCTTAACTTATCTTATCTCATAAAAGCCTATGTACTTGCAACATAAAACCTTATCTCAAATTCTCAAAATTAAACTTTCCTCAAACAAACTTTATCATCATAAAACAAATTAATTACTATCTTGAACTTATATCATAACATCTAAACTCATATTATCTATTCCATCTATCACATATTGTAACAAGGCTCTAGACATCTAATCTAGAACTATTCTCTCATCTAGACTAATGTCATTCACTTTCACTTAGGTTGCATGACCACCTCCTACTCGTACATGTGTGGGGACACATTTTTGTAATACTTACATATATAATAAAATATTATATAGTTTTTCTCTGATAAAACAAGCGTCATAGAAAACTATCAAGGTTCGTTCGAATGGAATCAAAAACTAAATTCACAAAACGAGTGTCACACACATAGTAGAGAGTAAAGTGTCATGAAAATTAGTGAAAAGGGTGAGAACATGGTGTAGACCGGTGTAGTTACTCTAGACAACAAGTGTCATATGTCTAGTGTTTCTCTTCCCGTGATGTACGTAATTTACAAATAGTGCAACGTCCCTTACCGCTATACTACAAGGAAAGAACAACATCTAAGGACTTATATTACAACAAACACCACTCTAGATTAAGTTCTCAGACATCTAAGTGCTAACCTAGAGGCTAGGTCAGATCTAGTCTCTTAAAGACAACTAATCTAACCCTAATGATTCTTAAAGTTCAAGGTTTTCTTTAGTTTGAGTTGCATAATGAGCAAATGTCAGGCTTCACTATTGTTCATGCTCTGATACCACCTGTGATGTCCCCAGATTTTCTAAAACTTAATCTAGTGTGTGTTGTCTAAATTGAAACATCACCTCAGCGAGCATCCCAATTTAAACACCACACACTAGGTTAAGAAGAAGAAAATCAGAGGAAGTCAGAAGGAAACAATCAGTAGCACATGCACATGAATAATAAAGAAATCACAACACATGTTCACTATTCAACATATAATTACATAATGAATTGTTACAACATTTGATATTACATATTGTACAACAAACTCATACATATACATCTACTACCACTAAACTATATGATCTTAAGACAATAGGTCCACCTATACATCAGCTCGCCGCAGAACTCTCAACTATCCTGGTTCTTTAAGGTCACATGTCCACAACCTAAACAAAAGATTACACGTGGTACACGTCAGCACAATATTCAAGAATATTATACTGAGTACACCTACATGTCTTCTATATACCTATCATCACTAAGCTTGGCAATAAGATAAAAGTAATACTTGGAAGTTATAAAGAAATATAAGAAAAGCATATACTTGCACAAAGACATTCATTAACAAGAGAGAACACATATTTTAAGCTCATTTTCCATTATATGCTCATGCATCTGCCTACCATTGGGATAGATGCATTCAAGCCTTATGATCTTCTTACCACAAAGATAGATCACTGTATAGGTGATCTGCTTACCAAAGAGATAGATCACTCACTAGTACTATGCTTACCAAAGAGATATATTGCTTTCAAATAATGGAACAAATATATTATGTTTCATGTGTTCATATACATAAGTATGGAAAATCAAGCAAGATATCATACAAGAACAATCACTTCATCCAATATCATATGCCAAGTATTTTACTACACATATAACACAAGTATATTGTATAATAAGCCAAGTAAGAGGTAATGGCGTACCTTGATCAAGACATATCTAATCATCAGATATCCCTCATGTCAACTATGTATCCCAGGTCAAACCCTAATAAAGATAAGATAACATATGATCATCAGGTTCTCATCATCTTAACCCTAGTTGTGTTCATTAGGGTTTGCTTAGTTCATTAGGATATGACCATCATTACTTGCATTCTTACCTTAGAATTATCTTACTGATGTCATTTTCTTGATTATTGTTCATTATCTGAACATTAGGTTACATATCCTTTTTGTGCACATATTAACCCTAGTTTATATACATGTATTAATCTTGTTAGGTTTTCTCATCATTTTTGGATCATTTAACATGTAACATGATTTGTATGCACCGTTATGATCTTAGAATTACGTATTAGCTTCTGATTAAAGATTTGAGGATGTTCTATAAAATCCATCATTTATTCAGCATGTATGTATTTTCTACATTTTATTTAGGGTTATTAGCCCAAGATAGCCATATTAAGAAAATTACATGATTTTATGCACCAACAGTACAATTACTGACATCATATGCATTATAAACATGATTATGGATTTATTGACATTTTATCATGATTTTAGGCCATAGTTTGATATTTATTATCCATCAAATGAGAATTTCAAAAATTACATGATATCACTAAGATTAGTGCATAAAAAGACTGATATTATGGTTCCATGTTGTTCTATGCATTTTTTCTGAGAATTTTGGGATCTTATTTGCATTTTCCTGATAATCGGGCTAACCTCTATGAACTAAACAAGATCTAGAAATTTACTACACTATTTACCTTCTCAGCCTCTTAGAATATGCCATGTGGCCCTAAGGAGGGTGCAATTCACTTGGTTTGGCTCTCTAGGCCACCTGGTTCACTGGTTTGTCAGGAAATCGGTCCGGTTTCTTTGCTTTGGACCCGACTCAGGGTTCTTTCTCTCCTCGTGTAACCCCCAACCTCTACGCACATGAAGGCATCATTGTTCTCTATCTGTGAACTGCTTTCAAATGAGAGAAGGCACTAGGATGTACCTTGTCAGATGGTAAGGCTGCCATCACCCTCAGATACTTCAGATAGAACTCCCTGACCATAGGTCTTCTCATAGTCTGCTCCAAAACTCCTCATCACTTTGACGTCGTCGCTCGGCTGTGCTCCTCCAGCGAGCATCAGAACTCAATTGGTGGCATCTCACCATCAATCGGTGATGAATCCACCATCTAAATACCCCTTCTTCTCCAAAGGGGTCGGAGAAGATCCCCCAGAAGTCATGACTGCTAGAGAAACCCATATGGGATCTCTTTCCCCTAGGTCGGGGACCTTATCATCACCGACTTGTACGGGTCTCTGCTATCGCAGATCCTCCTCACGGATAGAGACGATAGACATCACAACCTACAATTGTGGAATACCCTCTCCTCCCTTTCCCTAGTTCAACACAAATTGACTCCCCTTCACATCGTTCTGTCTTCATCCAAAGCACCATTGCACTGTGGTCTATGGACTCCCGTTCTCATCGTTCTCTCTGGCGTTCGTGAGAAGTTCTAGTTCCTCATCTTCTCCTCCCACTGGGTTGAAGGAGCACCATCATGAGAGCATAAACTTTAGTGAGGAGTCAAGCTAGATTTAGGCCTGATCGCACTGCCTCCTCCTGCTTCTAGATGATGTGGAGCAGTCTAGCTCTGGCGAGGATAGGTAACTGGTGATGGAGGTCACAAGTTCTTCTTTGTTCTCTAGGCCAACTGATTTCTATAATTGGTCAGAGAAGAGTTCTTATCAAGGGCAACCAATTCTTTCAGTTAGCAACTCCTCTCTGTCACGACCTCCGAGCATCACACGTCATGGAGTGTGGTATGTGATTGGCTATTTCTGCAAAGAAGAGGATGATCTTGATGCGATCTGATCAATAGATCCAAGGTCCATGAAAAGCCCCACAAAGAGTCCATCTCTGGCATGCAGACTTCAATGCTCTCCTCTCTTAGATCTTATCCCAACACTTGGCACAAAGGGTAGTGTGGCACCATCATTATCAAGACTTATGCAATTATGCTATAAAGGTGTTAACCTAGTCACATTGTGCACAAAAGAGCACATTGTTTTACGATATTCAATCCTGAGTAACTTCTTCTAGGAACATCAAGAAATTGCTAAACTTTACCAAATCTTTATAATCATCCTAGCTCCATCTCATCAACTCTTGGTCCCAATATATTGATATTTGATCAAACAATTAAGCACCTCAAAAGACATAAATATAGAGATCTTAATCATGATGTCACATAAATCAACACTCAAACTTTACCAAAAACTTAGAACTCTCAAAACAACTTAACATGCATGAAATCACTTATGTCATTAGGTATTAAAATACTTCAAAAGTTCACTTAACATGCATGAAATCACTTATGTCATTAGGTATTAAAATACTTCAAAAGTTCACTCCATCACATCCTACACACCTTAAAATAAATTTTGTCCTCAAAATTATGCCAAAAACCACTTTGTCACATCATATACATCTTAAAATACATTTTTTCATCAAAATTAACCATCCTCTGACTTCAAGGAGAAACCAAAAGGTCTACATTCACATGTAGGGTACTAACATAGGTGCAACATTTCAACAACAACAACTCCATAAAAGGTTTAATAAGGGTTTAGAATCTTAGGTTATGTTAGGACATATTTTATATGTTAGGATTGCATCCTTATCTTCACCAATACATTAGGGTTCCTACATCATATTACCATGTTCTAAAGGAATTAACTAAAGTCAACCCACTATATCAAGGTGTCATAAACATTATGTTGTGCTAATGTCAAATTATATTTTTCATCTTTGTTAAGCACTAAGATTAACACAATATGTAACTTGTTTCATTCATATGATCTTATTTCATTTCTCATAATAAATTGCAACATTTACTAATGATTTCATCACAAGATTAACCAACACTATCACATTATCATTATTCATGTATATGGTTAACCATTTATGCATCAATATCTATTAAACCATCTTTAGATTTCCATTATATCATGTCCATACATCTCATTTGGAGATTAGATCACATCCTTACATTTATTATATCATGGTTGTGCTAAACAAACTTATGTGAGTGGCTTGTGAAACATATATCAAAACTTTATCTAGTCCAAATGAGGTTCTCCCAACCCTTATCCTGAGGGTAGTGCCATGCTCAGACTCTCTGAGCTAACTCAACTCTATGAGTATCTCATATGCATATACTTTAGCTTTCCTCCCTAATCTAGGGTTATTGGGTATACCTCATTGGCACTAGTTGGTAGCCTTACAAGCTCTAGCCACATAAGCACAAACCAAAACATGCTATGATATTCTCTTCATAGGTCTTTACTCATGAGACATGCTTACCCAAAACTCTCTCAACACACCACTAGATTCCTATGTGGGAAACCACCAACACGAGCACGAGGCCTCACATAAACTAACACTATTACCTCCTCTAGGGTCTTGGGACTCTCTCTCCCTCATCCAGATGGTAGGTACATATATTCTTATTTACATGCACATATATAACCAGCCTCTCTCTTTCTCTAGGGTTTGATCCTCCCAAGGATATAGAGGTTCAACATGACTATAGGAATCATGCATAAAGAGACTCAACTCAATCACTTAGGAGTAGTCTATCTTAGGACATATCGTATCACATATTTCTCTAATTCTCACATCTTAGAGTTTAGGTTCTCTAGCCTTCTCCCAATGGGTCTCACTCTCTCTGGAGTTAACCCTAAACTAGTCCCAACACTAGAGGTCCTCCTTTGTGAAAGAATTTGAGGCTCATGATGACTCACAACCATGTCTTACATAGCTTATCTTAACTTATCTTATCTTATCTCATAAAAGCCTATGTACTTACATCATAAAACCTTATCTCAAATCCTCAAAATTAAACTTTCCTCAAATAGACTTTATCATCATAAAACAACTTAATTAGTATCTCGAACTTATATCATAACATCTAAACTCATATTATCTATTCCATCTATCACATATTGTAACAAGGCTCCAGACATCTAATCTAGAATTATTCTCTCAAGAGCGTAAGCTCTATGTCCTGGATACTCCAATTCCAGAGGAACCCGCTCATAATGCACCAAGGGCAGAAAGGGATGCTTACAAGAAGCATGCTGATGATGCCATTGATGCTAAGTGCTTGATGCTATGTTCAATGAACCATGAGTTGCAGAGACAACATGAGAACATGGGTGTCATAGAGATGATTCAGCATCTCAGGAACATGTATGAAGATCAGGCACGGTAAGAGAGATACAATGTTTCTAGGGCACTGTTCAAGTGCGTCATGACAGAAGGAGATCCAGTTGGTCCTCACACACTCAAGATGATTGGGTATGTGGAGAACCTGCAAAGACTGGGATTTCCACTGAGCCAAGAGTTGGCTACTGACGTGATACTACAATCGTTGCGAGAATCTTACAGTCAGTTTGTGATGAACTACAACATGAACAACTTTGATAGGCCACTGTCAGAGTTGTTGGGCATGTTGAGGACAGCTGAGATACAGATGAAGAAGGACAAGCCCAAGTCTGTGATGGTGATCACGGGCAAGAAAGGCAAGTCCAAGCGCAAGGGCAAGGGCAAAGCTAAGAAAGGTTTTGATGCTAGCCAGGAGCCCAAGACGACTTCAGCTCTCAAGGCCAAGGGAGGCGTGACCAAGAAAGGAAATTTCCACCATTGTCAAAAGCCTGGACACTGGAAAAGGAATTGTCCTCTCTACCTAGAAGAACAAAAGAAGAAGGAGGCGACTGAAGCCTCTACTTAAAGGTGTCATGAAAGTAAACTTGTAACACTTTTTGAGGTATATGATACCAAGATGTAAAGTGTAAAGCACTCATAATTGGGGCAAGTGTTGCCGCCATAGATAGAGTACTTCAGTTTATTTTCAGCCTACAAGGCATGTAATACAGTTATGAACTGCTATTTCATATATTGCCAAAAGATAGAAACACTTTATTTTGCATATTGTATGACAATGATGGCAATTAATAAAGTTGAGTTTTCAATCTTAAAGATATGATCTTTGTGGCAATGCCTTGTTTATCTTATGGTATTCGATATGCATAAGATAAAATGATACCTAAAAGTTATTAGATAACTCAAACAATCAAACTAGCATCAATCACGAGAAATTCATTTCTAGTTTCCATGTGATGGATAAATCTAGACTCTTTTGGTTAGAGAACCAGTAAGAGACATGAATATCTTGGACATGATTAATCAATCTTCACTAATGGTAGTGAGAGAATGATTATCCTATTAGGTATAATACATGTGATGTATTTACATACCTATTGGGACAAATGCTAATACTTCAAATGGTGTTTAGAGAAATACCAATATGAGTATCTTGAAGTGTTCAAGATTGTCATAGATGACGCACAAATTTGGTAAAGTGTTAATTCTTGATGAGATCAATGAATGAAATACTTGGACCAAATGTTTGAGATCCTTTTGAGTGATTATGATAGTGTATCATAGTGAACTCATGATTACGGCATGGTGATGTCTAAATCAAGAAGGAATCATACTCTAAGGAGTTAGAGAATGATTATCAAATAACTGAATTCTTCTTAAATAAATGAATACTCCACACTAATAAAAGAAACTGAGAATCACAAGGATTGTGAGTTCTTATACCTTTAACAGATACACCTCAATTATCTATGTGATAAGTTGTTCATGTGATGAGTCAACTATCTAGATGAATATGACGAATCGAATTCTGAATTATGGTTTATGACCATTACATCCTAAATGACATCCATGTCAACCATAAGGTGTGACCTTGATGGTAGCACTCATTGGATGAAATCCATAAGTACAAATGAATCTTAAATGTTAAGACACATGGATAACATTTTGAGAAGGATGATGCTTGTTGATTGCAACTTAATGACTAAGACATTTGGCATATGGATACTAAAACCGCATTCCTATGAGGAATAAATCAAGGATGTGTACATGACACAACCTATAAGGTTTATGAATCCACTAATGCAAATGAAGTCTATAAGTTACAATGGACTAATCAATGTGATTGATTGAGTACAAGCAACTCAGAATTGGATCTTTACTTTGATAATATAGTCAAAAGGTTTGACTGATATGTCAAAGATAAAGAAGGGATATGTGATTTAGTGGGAGCGTGTTCACATTCCACATGTTGATGTGAAATGGAATTGTTCTAGAATGGAAATCCAAAAGTGGAAATTATCTTTAAGGAAGATAGAGAAGTTTCCTATGTGATAGGAATAGAGATCTATAGAGATAGTTCTTGAAAACCTCTTGACCTGAAAAAGAGAGCATACATTGGCAATCTGTACTGAAGTGTTCAGTATGCACAGATTCAGTGGGAGAAAACTTGTCCATGCTACATGGAGTTAGTATCCCAAGGCCAAGTGTCCAATTCTTATGAAGAATATGAACACTAAGAATAGATATGATCTATCATGTATGTAATCATCCCATTATCTTGCATGGAAAGAACAAAATGCATTCATCATCTTGTATGTATGACATAACAATATGATATGCTCATCCTAATAACTCGTATGTGGGACATGACGAGTGGATGTCTGTCTACTTCCAATAAGGGTTACTGGAATACCATGAGAACTTGATAAGTACTTGAGAAGTACTAGTTCTATGGAGATAAGGAAGAGTTTGATGTAAAGAGTTACATTGATGAAAACTTCCGAAAGGACAGAAAATTAATCGCAAAAACATATATAAGATATATAAAAGTGAAAGTTTGTTGATAATTGGAAGTGTTCCAATAAAACCATTTAAAAGGAAAATGTCGAGTATCTATGCGTTAGAGAACAGCAGTAGATACTATATGGATCTGGAAGTTCATGAGATGAACTTATAAGACATTCCGCTCATTGATGACAAGTCAGGAATCCTTGATCATGCCATGTGGCTAAAGGTTAGCAAGGAATACTAGATCGCATATTACGACAACTCCATCTCATACGTGTGACGTACAACGAAGAGATGAGAGACATGCAATTACACTGACTTTGGAAAGGTGTTGCCATTACTCACTATGTTGGCACTGGAGTAGAATGACATGTGGGACATGTTTGAAGATCACTATGAATATGATTCAAGGGTGATTGGTTCGCAGTGCAAGTGGAAGTCTGTTGGTGTGTATGCCCTGAGAGCCAATCATGTGATGATTGGTGGGATACATTAAGATTGATTTGATAAACATCAAAGGCAAGCTTCCAATTCTTTCTGGTTCAGTCATATGAGATAGTGATAGAACAAATTGAATGTCTAGAGAATGACAGTACTCAATGACGTATGCTTTCAGGTTGAGGACCTGAACGATGAGATCATACGGATGCTAAGAGTTTGTACATTCTTGTTATGTCCCTAGTCGGATGTCATTGTGGAAGGTAGATAGACAACTATGACACACAAGACTAGATTGTGGTGTTGGTTGATGACAAAATCTCATTAGTCATGATATAGAGATATCAAACCAAACACATAGGTACTTGTTAGAGAACAAGTGTACCAGACAGACCCACCGTGAGTTTGACACATGGAACCATGACATGGTAGTCACAATCAGTACTCACAGTGATGGTGGTGAGTGTGATTCTTAGACCTGAAATCACTACACTCAACACATGTCGTTGGGCACACTTTAACATCATCAAACGCAGTCCTGAAACATGGGTTGTTTTAAAGGTGATGATTGGGTGGCTTTGACACATGGGGCTTTTGAGGGGTGAGTGATAGATATGGGATTTGTCCCTCCTGAGGGAGTTTCATATCCAAGGCCACTTGATGAGTAGTATTGAGATAGGCGTGCGCACACATGTGTGAATCAGTATGTGATATTGATGTCATACATATCTCGTTCAATCTACTCTGAGATCAAGAAAGTGAATGAACGTTGACAGGATGACTGTTCCATGCCTCGAGTTCATTTGGGATATCAGTGACAAAGGAATTATACATTTGATGTAACACCATTCATAGATTGTAGGATGAAAGTTGTTCTCCAACTTTCTACTTTCACTTGGGTAGCACTGATGTGTGACTAGGCACCGCTCTTTGCTTGTGAAGTCATAAGTGTTATGGACTTTCACTGCCAACGTGAAATGGACCTGCAGGGTCACACACATAGGATTTAACCTGGAAGAGGAGTTTTGTCCACAAGCAATGTTTAGATTGATTACTAAAGGAGTTTAGTAGTTCAATTAAACACTCAATCAATTGATAGCTCAATATCATATTGTTCAAGGTGTTGGACATGTTGATTGGAGTATCAGATTGATTGAAATCACATTTGACTAATTCTGCACAACCTGTACTCCCAACCGATCGGTTCAAGTGTTGAACCGGTCGGCTGAGGTTTCTGAACCGATCGGATCAAGTGTTGAGTCGATCGGCTCATGGTCAGAGTGAAATGACCGGTTCAAGTGTTGAAACGATCGGTTCAACTGGTACAACCGAGCAAGTTGGGAAAGTCAGGTCGGTGAGAATATTCCTTGCATTTCACTTGCCCAATTTGATTGGAACAAGGATTGATATTCGATACCAATTAGAAACAAAAGAAGGAAAGTCAATCGGGAACTGATCAGGACCACGAACCGACCAGTTCAGAAGTGAACCGATCAGCTCATGGGTCCCAACCGATCGGTTGGTGTTCCAACTGACCGATTCAGGTTGCGAGTTGGTTGCTTTTGTGGAAAATCTCGAACCCTTCTACTCCTACTTTTAGTCCCGTATTGCCGGGGGTAGAGAACCATGTCCCATGACCCACCTATATATAGGGGTATCGGGGGCTTCTCAAAGTACAACTCAGTGCAGCCAGTTACTCTACAAAGTTGTCGTTCTCTCTGGTTTTGGTAACCGAGAGAGAGCCTGAGCAAGTGCTTCCCGCAAAAGGGAGGTGCAGCAAGGGAAGGACAACTGCAGTTGCAACTAGAGGTAGGAGAGTGTGTTGGCGACTAGTACGTCAACATGAGGGTGTGACTCCTTCCACTTCCTTGTGGGACAAGGAGTGTGGAGTTCCAGGTGGTCTGTGTGGACTACTTTAGAGGCGGGAGGTTTCTGCTGCTTAGGAGGACAACTGTCATCTGACAGTTCGGTAGGAGGAGGAGTCGTCAGTCCCGGTGCGACCAGGAGCTGCAGAGACGCCGTCCAAGACCGGAGGTGAAGACCGCGCAAGGCGCGAGGTATTGTCGCCAAGCAAGCCTTGGGACAAGGTATGATTCCACAAACCATCCTTTCCTATTATATAGTCGGTTGACGTGTTTCCTTGTTCCGGGTTTGGGGGAGAAAAAATTTTGTTTCCACTGCCTTCTCTGCCTCCCCTAAAACCCAACAAGTTTGATATTTATTTTCCATCAAATGAGTATTTAAAAATTTACATGATATCACTGAGATTAGTGCATAAAAAGACTGATATTATGGTTCCATGTTGTTCTATGCATTTTTTGAGAATTTTGGTATCTTATTTGCATTTTTATGATAATCGAGCTAATCTCTATGAATTAAGCAAGATCTAGAAATTTACTAAATTATTTACACTCTAAGCCTCTTAGAATATGCCATGTGGCCCTAAGGAGAGTGCGGTTCACTTACATTGGCTCGGCTAGGCCGCTTGGTTCACTGGTTGGTCAGGAAATCAGTCCAGTTTCTTTTCTTTGGACCCGGCTCAAGGTTCTTTCTCTCCTCGCGTAACCCCCCATCCTCAGCGCATGTGAAGGCGTCGTTGTTCTCTGTCTGTGAACTGCTGCCGGATGAGAGAAGGCACGAGGATGTACCTCATCAGACGGTAAGGCTGCCATCATCCTCGACTACTTCAGATAGAACTCCCCGATAATAGCTCTTCTCACTGTCTGCTCTGAAACTCCTCATCAATTTGGCACCACCGCTCGGCTATGCTCCTCCGACAAGCAACATAACTCAATTGGCGCCACCTCACCATCAATCGGCACTACATCCACCTTCTTCATACCCCTTCTTCTCCAAAGGGGTCAGAGCAGATCCCCCAGAAGTCACAACTGCTAGAGAAACTCGTATGGGCTCTCTTTCCTCCAGGTCGGGGACCTTGCCATCGCTGGCTTCTGCGGGTCTTTGCTATCGCAGATCCACCTCATAGATTGAGATGATATCCATCACAAGATACAACTGTGACATATCCTCTCATCCCTTTCCCTGGTTCCATGTGAACGACTCCCCTTCACGTCATTCTCTCTTTTGCCTGAGCACCACTGCACTACGGTCTATGGACTCCAGTTCTCATCGCTCTCACTCCGACATCCATGAGAAGTTCCAGGTCCCTATCTCATCCTCCCTCTGGGTTGAAGGAGTGCCATCATGAGAGTAGGAACTCTAGCGAGGAGTCAAGCTAGATTTAGGCATGATCACACTTCCTCCTCCTGCTTCTAGATGATGTGGTGCAGTCCATCTCTAGTGAGGATGGGTAACTGACGACGGAGGTTACATGTTCTTCTTTGTTCTCTAGACCAACTAACTTCTATAATGGGTCAAAGAATAGTTCTCGACAAGGACAACCAATTCTTTCGGTTGGAAACTCCTCTCTGTCACGACCTCTGAGCATCACATGTCATGGAGTGTGGTTTTCTTTATGCGATCGGATGTAACCACAAAGAAAAGAATGATCTTGATGTGATTTGATCAATAGATCCAAGGGCCATGAAAAGACATAAATATAGCGATCTTAATCATGATGACACATAAATCAACACTCAAACTTTGCCAAAAACTTAGAACTCTCAAAATAACTCAACATGCATGAAATCACTTATGTCATTAGGTATTAAAATACTTCAAAGTTCACTCCATCACAATCATGGTATGATTCCTTTGTTCTAACACATTATGATATTCAGATGGATTTGGCTTGTGATACATTATCACAGCTCCATCCCGAAGGTTCTCAAAGTATTATCTTTTTTTGGTAACCCAGGAGACTCATATCAAAGTTATACTCCATTTATAATGTTCTTGAACACTTCAAGAGATTCATAATTCTATTTCACTGAGTACATATCTTCATATTACCAGTAGATAGAATAAAGTATAAGTAATTATCTATAGCATTCATTCCAAAAGATCTTCATGCATCATATGTATGAGGTCAAGTGGAAAACATATCCTCCCACTACAATTACTTAAGGATGTCATGTCTTATTGTGTGTAAATAAGACTTGCATATTTCCTTAGGTTCGATAACCAAGGGAATATATATTAACATTAATATGTATTCTAGATATGCATTTCTTATATATACGTCCAAAGTGACTATTGCTAATGATAGTTTTGAGTTATCAATTATAATTATTTGGTATAAATGTTATAAGCATTCATCTTAAGATTTTTTCACTCAGAGACTATTAGATGTTTGGTCATTTCCATATAAGATCATATCGTTTGAAACAAAAGCATCAATAACTCACTTGATTGATTTATCATCCTTGTCATACAAGATGTGTAAAGTAAATGTTTCCATTTATTTGGCATAATGAAATAGAAGTTCAACTAACTCTATTACATGCCCATTGGGCTAAGATAAAATTAAACATAAAGCTTCAAAAACTCTTGCTCCACCTTGTCCATATTTGTCCTTTCATGATGGCTTTTACTCCTTGTGAGATCTTGTACATCAAGTATGTTAGATTGTTGTTTGGTATCACATACCAAGATGAAGAAGTAATAAAATTTATCATATAATGTTTACACCTAAAGTGGAGGCCTCAATGTTTTCATTGTTCTTCTTTAGTTCCTCTAACTAAAGTGGGCAATTGGTTTTCCAATGTCCAGGTTGGTGACAATGATGACAAATGCCTCTTTTCTTCACTCCTCCCTTTGCTTTGAGATTTGAAGACTTAGGCTTCTAGATATATTTAGAACTCTTCTTAGATTTTCCTTTGCATTTATAGTTACCATTTTTCTTGTTGATCACCATCAAAGACTTGGGCTTGTCTTTCTTCATTTGTGTCACGGCTGTTCTCAACATGCCCAACAACTTTGTCAATAGCTTGTCAAAGTCGTTCATGTTGTAGTTCATGACAAACTGAGTGTATGACTCTCGCAGGGATTCTAGAATCATGTTAGTGGCCAACTCTTAACCAAAGGGGAATCCTAGTCTATCAAGGTTCTCCACATACCCAATAAGCTTGAGGACATGAGGACCTATTGGATCTCCTTCTGCCATGTTGCATTTGAACAATGGCTTAGAGACATCATATCTCTCTTATCTTGCCTACTGTTAGAACTTACTCTTGAGATGTGTAACCATCTCAATAACATCAATGTTCTTATATTGCCTCTACAACTCATAGTTTATGGAGCATAACATCAGACATTTGGCATGCACGACATCTTCAATATGCTTCTTATAAGCATACATGTCTGCCTTTGGTGCAGTTGGAAGTGGTTCATCTGGTTCTTGCATCTCTAGGACATAGAGCTTGTACTTCTGTGTGAGAACGATTCTCGAAATCCTGAACCAATTGTAGAAGTTGTTCCCATTTAGCGTGTTCTTCTCAAGGACCAATCACAAAGAAAAGTGATTGTTGTTCATTGCCATTTGGTTCTAAAAAAGAATTTACAATTATGTCAAAATCATTCTAATTTTATTTGATTAAAATTTGGTGATATTAATTAGGTCTTTAATTAAGTATCATTCTCATGATTTTGTTCAAATTGATAACCCTCAAGCATCAATTTGGAAAACTATAGCGAACAATTTTCTAATGAGCCAAGATCTAAGATAATTCAACTATGACCCAACCAACATCAACATACATAGTCAATTATCAAGGTAGGAAACTTTTTCCAATTACATCATATGCAATTCTGGATAGATGATATGCATAACTCCTTGCCATAATCATTTGCACGATTTTGGGCCTAGATGCTTTAAGAATCAATAGTTAAGTATGACCCAGAAGCCGACATGATAAATGCAATCTTAGACTTAATGTGTTTGATTGATATATATATATATATATATATATATATATATATATATATATATATATATATATATGCATATACTATATCCAATCACCACATATATAGTATGTATCATATACACGTTATATCCCACAACGTAAACATACAATATAAAAAATGATGGTTATGGCCATGTCTACTGTAATTCCTTGGGGCCACAAGGAATTACTACCACCTTGGGCAATCATCACATTACATGTATGAACCTATTATTGATGTAGATATGTGCTTGCCAATCTAGGTTGATTAGTTCAACCCTTGAACCAGTCGTCTCGCCTCTTGGCCGGTTGGTTGGTTCTCTGAAACAGTCATCTGGCCTCATGTCCTACCGATGTATGGACACCCCCAGAAGGTCAGTTGGGTAGAAATATGCTCAGCTTGCTCCTACAGTTTGTAAAGGAAACTATCCTATTGCTACTTTATCACATTGTAAAGAGAAACCTCGAGTTACATTCGAGGGAACCAAAGGTAAGAAAGAATTAACTTTATATTGGAAATAAGGAGGTAGAGGCTTATTATACAAACTGAGATAAAATAGTAATAAAACCAAACCATCCAACCATACACAAATATTGAGTTATTGGCCATAACCATGCTACACGTCCACCATCAAAATTTCTTTTAGGACGACACATGTAAATTGCAAACACACACACACATACATACATACATATATACATACATACATACACACACACACACACACACACATATATATATATATATATATATATATATATATATATATATATATATATATATATATATAAGTTTGGGATTTGTGGTCTTTGATCAAATACAGTTACGAGACAGTTTAAATATTTGCATCGTATACAACAAATAAAGAATAAATAAAAAAATATGATCATATCAATTATCCTAAAATATAGTAAATTGATGTGGCTCTGATACCACTGTTGGGAAATACAGGCATAGAGAAGGGCAGAGGAAACAAAAAAACTTGTCTATCTCTATTCCCCTTAACAGCAAGATCGTGTCAATGTTGGCGAGCAGTAGCTTAGGTGGTCGCAGCACGTGGCCCCTCATGAAGGGTCCCGGGTTCGAATCTTCCTGGTGGTACTGTTCGTAATTATTTCTCCCGTAGCGCATCCGACCTCTGCGTGACTTAATGGGCTATGGTCCTTACAGGATGGGGTTGAGCTCACCAGGTTGGACTCGGTGCAAGCCTTACGAGTCTCCTCGATTACTAAAAACAAAACGTCAACTACTGTGAAATATGAAGGAAGGTTTAAGGAGTTTATACTTGGTCCTAGAGCAAGTCCAGAGACTACAACTCATTGTAGTGCAACTATCTTCTAGTTTCTCTTGAGTGATGTATGTGCAATTCATGGTCTTTGCCACAGATAGTAGACTAGACATCTTCTGCAGTGACTCTTACGGTCTCGCCACAAACTACACGTTGACTTTGCCCTCCTAGAAGAAACCAAATGACTCATGTCTTTAGAGTAGTCTACACATACCAACTAGAACTCTTATTGTTCTAGTAGAACAAACAAGAAGGAGTTTTCCCTCCCGTTGGTGTACTAGTCACCAACTTTCTATCCCACATTTGTGTCTCCCTTGTTATCCCTCCCTTTAGTGGGTAGGACTTGCTCATGATCTCTATTAGTTACCACAACTAGAGAGGACAACAATAGTTAAAGGCAATTGAGTTGTGTTTTAGAAACCCCCAGTACCCCTCTATATATAGGAGAGGTTAGGGTCTGGGTTCCCAATCTGTGTGGGAGTAGAAGAGACCGAAAGATATTGAATTTTCACAACCTCCAACTCCCAAAACGGTCAGTTGGAAATTGAACCGATCGGTTCAGACACGAGACAATCGATTCACAATGCAAATTGATCATTTTGTCTGTTTCCTAATCACATATGAATTTTGGAAAATCATTTCTAATTAATGCTAATATTAATTCCCTATTCCAATCAAATTAAAAAAGTGAATTGAGAAATATTTCTCACGAATTCAGAAAAATTAATAGAACCTTCGTTTGACCCAACCGAGTCGATCAGTTCACTCAGAGAATCGGTCATCTCACTCACTTGAGCCGATTAGTTCACCCAGTGTGATCGGTTGGAGCCTTATTCGTACATAACTCTAACCAATTCAGTTCCAATCAGCCTAACACTCCAAACGTCCATCTCGATACTTGAGCTGATCGTTTGGCACACTAAACGGTCGTCTCATCCTATGAGTCAATCAGTTAGCAGTGCAGTTAGCTGAACTGTTGTTTGAATTAAATACCTAAACACTTTAATAATGAATCCAATCATCATTCAAGATTAAAATCCTCTTCTAGATGAGTTCCTATGTGTGTGACCCTATAGGTCCCATATCACATTGGTAGTGAATTCCCATAACTAACTTATGACATTACAAGCAAAGAGTCATGCCTAGTCGCACATCAATGCTACCCAAGTGAACAGTAAGTTGGAGAGCAACTTCAACCTACAATCTGTGTAAAGTGTTGCAGTGAATGCATAATTCCATTGTCTCTAATATCCTAAATGAACTCGAGGTATGGAATCATCATCCTCTCAACATTCAACCCATGTTTCTTGAACTAAGAGCATACTGTATGAGATAATGTGACCTCAATATCATATATTGATTCATATATGCATGTGCATGTGTTTCTCAGTCTCACTTATCAAGTGGCCAGGATATCCAACTCTAGTAGGAGGGGCAAATCATATCTACATCACTCACAGTCAGTCCCCATGTGTCAAATTTACCCAGTCATCTCCTTTATTGCAACCCATATTTCAGGATTACGTTTGATGATATCAAAGTATACCCAATGACATGTGATTAATGTAGTGACTTTAGGTTTAAGAATCACAATCATCACCTTCACTGCGAGAGATGACTATGACTACTAATGATGGTTTTCATGTGTCATTCTCAAGGTGGTTTTGTCTGATACACTATTTTCTAGCATGTATATGTGTGTGTGGTTTGATATACCATTTCATGACTAATGAGATTTTGTAATCAACCCACCCACACTCTAGTCTTATGTGTTAGCGGTGTCTATCTGCCTTCCACAGTAACAACCGACTAGGGACATAATAAGAGTGTACATACTCTTAGCATCCATATGATCTCATTCTTCCAAGTCAAGTACTTGAAGACATACATCATTGAATAATGCCATTCTTTAAACATTCATTTTGTCTCCTCATTATCTCATAACTATGTGAAACATAATGAATTGGAAGCTTATCTTCATTAGTGTTAATAAAATCCTTTATGGTATGTGCCATGTCAATCATCACATGATTGGCTCTCTAGGCATACCTTGCCAACATGATGCCCTTTGTTATTTAAACACATCAATAGGGAGGATTGATTATATATAGACACACACACATACGTACATATATACATATATATAACAACATGTAGGTGCAATTTCACACATCAATAGGATGCCCTTTGTTAAACATATATTGCTGAATATGTTCAAAATGAGGTGGAAGGTCTTGAAACATGTAGGCATAATTTTCCACACCTTCTTGACCAATCCTCACACTTACCCAGTAGGCCAACATCAACAACAACATCATCAAGTGAAAAGCTCTCAACCAATTGCAACAATTGTTTATTACATCAAATCGAGTGCAACACCATATTACTAGAGACGTTGATTATAATGACGATGAACGAATGTGCCAATTATTACTACCTAAATGTTGTACTAAACACAAGTGTTTACACAATAGTAGTACATCATACTTTACAATCATTCTTCATTGCACTTTATTTGGTCAAACAATTTTTAATATCTAGTTGTAATTTCCTCAACCGTGAATGTTATGCACCCTTATTTAGATTTGAACAATATTAGATTGATGTCACAATTAGTACACTATGAAGTGTGATGTCATTATCTGTGTGTTGGAAATTCTAGCTTGCATTATTTTGTTACTATCATTAAGTTAGAGTATAATGTTATTATAATCAGGAGATATTTGTACAATCATTTATTCCTTAGACATATCTTCATATCATAAGCGTGTTTCAGATGCAAATAAGTACACATTTTTCATCATTTATGAAATCAATAATATTTGGATTGAATGTTGTGAAAATTGAATCCAGCCCAATTAATGTAATTATGGTAGTTGTTACCAAACTGAAAACGTCCCACTCTTTTGAAAAGTTGTCGTGCGTCATTACATATTAGTAAAATGACTAACAAACATAGCTATCAGAAAAAACACACCTCAGACATCAAAATTTCAATAAGATAACATGGTTGCAACTGCATATGGTAATTGATATATGCATTCCTGTCAAACATTATAATATTGATTTTAAAATTTATACATGAAGGCCAATTTTCAAAAATAAATAGTAGTAAATTTTTTACTTCAATAAATGTCAATAAAATATTATAATCTGATTTCTACTGCACATGTATAAAGTATCAAACATAGTCAGATTATGATTTCTTCTACTACACATGCTTAGTTTTAGTTTTACTGGGTACTACGCCATCGTGGTAGAGATAGACTGCCAAGTCCTAATTAATACAATAAAGAAAGGGAGTCATAGAAGAGGGTATTGAAGACATGGATCAAAGAAATTAACCTGGGCGCAGTCAACTCTATCCACACCCACCGAGAGAACGCACTGGCTCCCACTTTTACTAGCTACACTTGTAACCTCAATTTACCTTGTCTTCAGAAGGAAAAGTTTGAGGAGGATATTTAAGTACTGATTTGAGATTTCAATAAAAAATCTTACATTTCCAGTCTTTGACTTTTATGCCTCTCCAAAGGAAGGCCTCGTCAAAGATTTCACCTAGACCTATTAAATGAGTGGGTGGGTTGGGTCTGAGTTTAATCATTGTGGGTTTGGGACTCGTGGGTGCGGGTCAAAAAGACACAATGTTAAACCGATGGAGAAGTAGCACACCTAAATCTGACCCAACGGGTTGCAGGTCGTCCACGGGTGCCCATATAATATGTATACAGTGAAAGTTGTTGCTAGTTTATACACTAAAAAAAATAGAATGATTCATTAATAATTTTTGGTGTCAATATAGAGAAATGATGACAACCTTGTTTGAAATAAATTGTAAGAGACAGAATGAAGACAACCATTTTTGCAATGTAGAATAAATAAAGTTAAATGATATAGATGTGAAAAATAGCATAATATATCACCAGAACAACACTATATTTTATCATCTTATGTTAAAGTTCTTGATATATCATGTTATTATGATTGTCTACTACACAAAGTAAAAAGAATATAATATAATTGTTATGATTGAATATAAAATAAGCATTGCATTATATGTCCATTAACATGAACAACAATATAGAAGATAACTACTTTTTCCATTAGTATAAACAATTAGCAAAGGATATCGATGAAGAAAATTAGATGTGAACTCTTTATATTGTATACATTACACATCATCAATTTAGTTGCTTGACAAATGATTGGATGTGGCATGGCTTAAGAGTTGTATAGATAGTTTATTTATATTAATATAATACTTAGTTAAATGGGCACCCACGGGTGTCCGCGGGTCACCTGTGAAACCTATTAAATACACCGGTGAGTACAAATTTGGGTGATTTCTAGCGGGTGACAAATTTCGTCACCCAAATTCAACTGAAACGGATCGACCTGTGGGTGCCCATGGATTTTTATCCAATTTGACAGATCTAGTTTCACCCAAGGCTGCGCCAATCAGTTATCTTTCTAATATTATATGCCGGACTGTTGCGCCGTTGTTGTTCCCATCATTTTGGTATTTTTGGGATAAGATAAGCTTGGTCGGCTCCCGTATAATCGCTGCAAAACAGACGTATACACACATGGCGCTAAAACAAGGAATTGCTATAATAAACTCTTTTTTTTATCGTGGGGTGAAGAGAACCGTGTGTGCTGATAGAGCGGATGGGAGAAACCATACGAAGGAACATAAACAAAGAGCAACAAACCCAAACAAATCAGATGGTGCATGATAGAGATGTTGATTGTTTCTTGGGAAGCGTAAGATACTGATTCTTATCCAATCCATCGTCCACATCTCACCCATATGGTTAGGCTGGTTGGTCTTTGGCAAGAACTGTAGTTGCGACAAGAATAACGTCGTCGACAATGCATGTTCCACGATCTGAAATGAGCTGGCACACCATATGCAAGTGTTTCCGATTGCCAGGAGAAATAAAAAAGACCGGCCATCGAATCCACCTCTGTCCGTCTCCCACGTTCAAAACTCCACTCCGACATATTGTAAAATCGGTTGATATCGTTGCCTTTGTACTCTCTTACCCGGTGTGGCCGTGTACGTATCAGGTGTTAATAGGCATCCTTTGTTTATCATGAGCGTTCGTTCACTTCTATTATTTTTTAAAACTAGAGCTTCCTTTTATTGATCCCGATCTCTAGTTCGGGCTAAAAGTTTAATACTGCCTCACCGGCATTACACTTCAACTAAAGCGGTTGTACATAAGAAGAAAAGACATGCCTGGACCTAAGCACTAGCTTGGCAATGCTATCTGCAATTACATTGAAATTTCGTAGTGCATATTGGAGTGTCTCGGGTGAGTTCGTTCCATGTAGTTCTTTGTATCGATCTCCTGACATGAGGTGTGAATTTGTTCAGTGTGTTGTTGTCCTCCATAAGACAACCCACGGCTTGTTTGGAGTCTGTGTAGATGGTGTAACTAATGAACATGCGGTCACTACATATATGTGTTGCTTTGAGAATTGCTTGCAATTCCGCTTCCATACTAGAAAATGCCTTCGAAGGCGTACCTACAAACAGTATACTTCTGCCCTGGACATCACATATGAAAATTCCAAGATCTGCGTCTTTAGAGTGGTTTTGATAAGCCGCAGCAGTGAACACGAGCAGTTCAGTATTATGAGGAGCCACTATACTGTTCAACTGCCTGCTATTTGGGTTTTGAATAAGATTACTGATACAGAGCACACCACATATATCACGATTTACACCTCAGCCTCGGGACCATACTACAATCAGTAACCACACATGTTGTCTTTAATTTTTGTGTATTCCCAATGCTTTATCCGCACAGTGCTAGTTTTAAAGTATAACAGTGCTAGAAGATGAAGAGGCGCTGGTTCAAAAGAATTTGAACTTGGGGCTATAAAACCACCCTACCCAGCCCTCTTCCTCTTTTTTGACGTAATTCTCTCCAGCTCCTATTACCAGCATGCCGCCATTCCGCCCACCCGCCGCCGCTGCGCCACCCACCGCCGCCGTTGTGCCCCCTTCCGCCGCCGTCGTACCCCCCTCCGTCTCGCCCCCCGTCGTTCTACCCACCTGTCATCGTGACGTCCAACCTCCTACCACGCTCAGCCTCCAGCCGTCGTCGTCACGCCCATCCCTCTGCCGCCGCACCCCCTGTCGTTGTCACGTCCAGTCGTCATCGTCTCAGTCGACCGCCGTATCCAAGACGTCATCGCGCCCAGGTTGAAGTGAGGTCCAGCTCACCTCCAGACCAAGGTTGCACCAAGGATCTCCGTCAAGCCTAATCTGCCATCGAGTTTCGTCGTGTCGTCAACCTTCAACACGACAATACCTCATTGGCGCAATGACCATGCCACCTCCTCCGCCGCAGAATATCAACGTAACACCACCACGCCGATGTGTCCCATGAGGTCGCCACACTCACACTGTCATTTCCACTATCATATCCCTGACCAAGGCCACCTACGTCATTCGTTGGTGTTTTAATTTTTATTCATTTTAATTTGTTGGTCCTAATTTTGGTACTATAATGTACAAAATTTAGACGTTTATTGAAGAAATTGTGGTACTATGATATTTGTAATGGAGTATTCATTTCGTTCCAAATGAAAAATGTTATTATTTTTGCATTATATGCAATACTGTAGATCTATACATATACACTGTAAAATTTTGAAATAATTATAAATGTTTATTATGCTTTGTTATTATATTTTTCTAATCAAAAAAGTTTTCTGATCGTAAGTACTGTTCTAATTTATATTTGATATTGTATAATATATTTTTTGATAGTACAATGAAGATCAATGCGTACTGTATTTATATTTGCAGCAAAATATGACAATGTCAGGTAGAAGTGGAGGAAAATTAAAAATAAAATTGAATTTAAATGCAAGTGGAGGGAAAAAAAATTGTATGTGACAAGGAGTGGTTGGGTGGTGGGTGGTTGAATATAATTATTATTTTTATTACAGCAGTTGCATGCATGCAACCATACAACCATGCAACCATGCATCTGCAATAGTAGAATTTTTGCCTTGACAACTGTGTCGCATTGTGATATACATTTTTTAGTATGTTACCATTGTATATTTAGCACTGTACGTATTAGATACATTCAAGTATTGCTTTTGAACTTAACAAAAAAATATGATAATTTAGGCATTATATGCCGCGGTTGCATGCATGCAATAGTAATGCATGCATTGCTTTATTGGTCAATGGAGATTTACAATGATGATGTATGAATAGAAGATGCATTAACGATTTCACTTTCTCGGCGTTCGTGTCGCACAGTGCGGATAATTGCTTTGCGCATATATTTTGGCACTAATTTGAATAAGATTAAGTACTTAGTATTTTTTTAATATATTTATGTATTAATTTAAATTGTGAAATGTTATATTGTGACACCAGAAAATAATTTTTTACCATGACGATATTATTTTGTTAATTTTTTCTTAGATAAAATCAAATAATATTTTCACATATGTACAATGAATAAAAAATATATATAAATATATAAAATAAATAATTGTGTATTTTATTTCGTTAGTCAAATCGAATATCTGACTATACACAGTGTGTTAGTTCATATCTGTTATATTTGTTAATGATTTTTAGCACTACGTTGAATATATTGAAGTACTGATTCTGGACTTAGTCGTAAAATGTGTACAAAAATATATGTGGTCATCCTATCGGCGTCTGTGTCCCACAGTGCGGATAGTTGCTTTGTGCATATATTTTGGCACTACTTTGAATAAGATTAAGTACTTAGTATTTTTTTTACATTTATGTATTAATTTAAATTGTGAAATGTTATATTGTGACACCATAAAATAATTTTTTAGCATGATGATATTATTTTGTTAATATTTTCTTAGGTAAAATCTTCACATATGTACAATGAATAAAAAATATATATATAAATATATAAAATAAATAGTTGTTTTTTATTTCATTAGCTAAATCGAATATCTGACTGTATGCACTGTGTTAGTTCATATCTGGTATATTTGTTAATGATTTTTGACACTACGTTGAATATATTGAAGTACTGATTCTGGACTTAGCCGTAAAACGTATACAAAAACGTATGTGGTCATCCTATCCAAAAGTGGAGGGAGTTTGAAAAAAAAATTAAATATTCAAATCTATTGCTTTGTGTGAAGAGGAGTAACAAATGCAATCAGTTAGGTGGTGGTTGCTTTATTGCAGTGATTACTTTAATGCAACGATTGCATGCATGCATTACTTTATTGGTCAATGGAGACTTACAATGATGTTGCATGAACAACATGCGCATTAACAATTTCTCTTTTTCAGCATCCGTGTCGAATAGTGCGGGTAGTTGATTTGCGCACATTCTCGATGTGGGGGTGTGAAGTTTGGTTGAAGTGGTATGCTGGGAATAGTTTTCCTTTGAACAATGTATGCTTTTTGAATGGAGAGGGAGCATTTGAAGATAAACTTCACTCTGACTTCTAAAGGGGTAGTGACATGTTCATTCCCAGCTTTATTCCTCAATGTCTAGTTGTTCCAGCAGGTGACAACCCGTAGTATTGTCAAGCGATCATTACCATTACTCGGGGTAAGGCAGAAAGAAATCCATTCATTCTCAGATAGATTAAGGCGTGATTTGTATGGGTACACATCACTCTAGGTCCTCTTTCTTGCTACACAGTCACATAGCGTGAGTAGAAGAGATTCATTAGCATTATAACAGATGGGGCATATGAAGTCGTCATTCATATTTTTGCAGTTCTTCTCCATATTGGTAAGCAATACTTTGTGTTGCAACAACTAGAGGAACATCTCAATGCGTTCAGGGAGTTGAGCTTTCCATATGGACTTCCAATTGCCCGAAAGATGAGTTTCAGATGATCCGAGCCATCAATATACAAAGGGGTTGCTCATGACACCAGTGATCTCAAAGGGGCAGACCCATTCGTCTTTCCCATTGTTTGGGTGGGGTGGAGGTGTAGTTTCAATTACTGTCCACATATCACTGGGCAGGAATGCCTTGATGAAGTCTCTGTCCCATTACCATTATCCAGTACCATTGATTCCACCATGAGCTAGGTCAGAGTTGGCGGTACACAGTGGTAGTCAGAGAAATGTCCTGTACTGAAAGATTGTTCAGCCATTTTTCATACCAAACATTAGTTGAACGACCATTGTTGACGACCTTTCCACTAGCATTCTTGATGTTGTCAATATTACATTTGATGAAACTCCAGGAAGGAGAACCTAATTTGTTGAGAAATATGTTGTTGGAAGTATATTTCTCCTTGAGAATCTTGACCCATAGCTTGTCTGGTTCATTGAGGAAGGACCACACATCCTTGATCATAACTAAATCATTTTGGTCGTGAGCATCTTTTATCCCAAGGCCTCCCATGTCTTTCGAGTTGGTAAGCTTTCTCCAGGACACTAGGGAGAGCTTCCAATCACTTGAGCCTGACCAAATGAAATATCTGATATGCTTATTGATATCATTGCATAGTGCAGAAGATAGATTAATGGTTTACATGGTATAAGTTGGTAAGGCTTGGAGGGTGCTTTTCTCAAGGGTGACACGCCCCAAAAGGGAGAGATGTCTCCATGCCCAACTATTGAGACGATGCTTGATAGTAGAGGTGATATGTCCATGTGTTTCTTTATTAATTTTGTGGTGCAAGATCGGTATCCCCAAGTATCTCCCAAGGTCTGAGGTCCAAGGGAAACCCAGCTTCCTACTTACCAGACAACACTCAGATCGTCTAACATTATAAGAGAAAAAGCACTTGGATTTCTCCCTAGATACTATTTGTCATTCAATATGTCAATGATGACAGAGGCTTGCGTAGTCGATGCTTTAGAGAATAGAAGGATGTCATCCGCAAAGCAAACGTGTGTGAGGGGGCGTCCCTCCCCGGGTGAGGATCATCAGTTTCCAATTTCCTGCTCCCATAGATTCAATAATTGCTTGCAAAAGGCGCTCCATGCAGAGAACGAACAAGTAGGGGCTAATGGTGTTTCCCTAATGTACCCTTTGTGTTGCCTTAAAGGGTTATAGAGGAGTACCACCCCAAAGAATGGATGTGTCACCCACTGTGATAATTTGCATTATATGGAAGACGAGACTCTAAGGCAGGCTAGTAGTCTCGAATGTATCCTTGATAAAGTTCCAATTCATTTGATCAAATGCTTGGACAAGTCGAGCTTAATACATAGGCATTTCTTCTTCGAAGCTTTGGACCTCATTGAATGTACCACTTCTTGTACTAACGACACATTGCCACTAATTTTATGACCTAGTATGAAGCTGGATTGATGCGGCAAAATCCAGGACTTCAAGTATGGTTTTATACGCTCTATGATAATTTTTGACAACAGTTTAAAACATCCATTATTCAAAGAGATGGGTCTAAGATCAACGCATTGGACTGACACTTTTATCTTATGTATAAGAACCATATGCAAGTTAGAAGTAGAGCTATCAACTAGGCCATTTGTGAAGGAATCCGTGATTGTCTTGACAAGGGACGAGCTAACAATCCCCTAATTCTTTTGAATGAAATCGTTGTACACCCCATCAGGGCTTTGGAAGGTGCCATCATGAACATAACATCTTGTATTTGTTGTAGACATGAACATAGCTGCAAGCGGACAACATCGCTCGAGGTAGGTTGTTCGAAAGAGCATGGGTAATGTGAGACATCACTAGGATTGGGATGGAAGGAGCTTCTCATGAGTTCTTTGAAGAAATCCCTGACATGCTACTGATTGCTGCAGGATCAGTAATCCACTTGTCAGACTCATTCTTCATCTTTGAAATTTTATTGTGGTGAATCCTCGCCTTGACGAAGGATTGAAAGAACTTTGTACTGCAATCCCCATGGTGGAGCCAATCGATGTGTACTCGTTGTTTCCAGTCCGCTTCTTCCCAGAGAAGAAAGTGGTTGTATTGATCCTACAACTCGATGTCTAATAAGTTGTTAGCAATGGACGAATTACGTTCAATAGCTACCTGATTGTGTTTCATTCTGGTCGGCAGAGAGTTTTTCTCCTTGCGTTGGGATCAGATACGATTGCACTCCCATTTCATAGCTATCTTTTGAAAGGATTTTAAAGAGTCCTAAAATGGTTCCGTAGGTCCTAGCTTGTCTTGACTGACGGTTGGAAATCGGGAATTAGCATCCATCTCAATTTTCTCTTGAAAGCCATATGTCAGGGCAGGAAGGGCACGGAGGTACTTAAGAGGAGTGGGTGATGGTCAGAAAAAAGCCTAGGCAGGGTAGTATGTGTGGCCTCGCAAAAGGAGTTGAGCCATTCGATGTTAGCAACAACACGATCTAGCCTCTCGAGAAGCCTGCCATGCTTGAAGGTGAACAAACTTCCTTGCATCCTTAGTTCTTTTAAGGCTAGTATTGAGCAAAACTTCATTGAAACGGGACAAGACCTCTTATCAAAATATTAACCTCCTTTCTTTTTGTATGTATGGAGCATGGTGTTAAAGTCTCCAATGATTGCCCAGCTAGTATTATTACAAGATGACAGTTGCTCCATCCGATCCCAGAGATGCCTACACATAGTAGGGTTGGGACTACCATACACTAGAGTTAGAAGCCAACTATTGTTAATTGATGTATGAAGAAATTGACGATGATCAAGGAGGATATCTATATCACACTGAGTTTTATCCCACAATAGCTGGATGCCACCAAAGAAGCCATTTGCTTGAACCCTGTGCGAAGAAGAGAAGCCAATTTGTTTAATGATGCTTGATGCAACAGTACCACTGCACCTTGGTTCTATGATTGCAAGTAATTGAAGTTTATGTGTAACTTTCATGTCTTTGATAAGTCGAATCTTCCTATCTTGATAGGCTCCTTGTATGTTCCAGCAACAAATCATGGAGTAACTGACAGAAGAAAGGAGGGAGAGGATTTAAATATCATTGAACAATCCATCGGATTGCTCATTGGCTTCAGCATGTTCAAATCTTTGTAACCATCCTCCAGTACTTCGTCGAACTCTAGGACTTTCTTTAAACACTTTGTTTACCTGTGCTTGGATCATCCACTTCGTCAGGCGGTTCTGTCACAAGGTGATCGGATTTGCCGTTTTTCCGAACATGATCTGGGCTTAAGACTGATTGCATACGACTTTCCTATTTCGTAGGATGACAAAACCACTGCCATTTTCCTTCCCCAATTTATGGAATGGCCGTCGAGGAATCTGGCCCACTATCCCAGAGGCAGCTTGGAACTGGTAGCTCTATCCAACATCCTCAGGTCGTGGCCTACCTATGCTTGTTTCATTACCGGTCAGAGATACTGTAGTATCATCAACATCCACCAGTTTGTCCTATTGAGAATTTGGAGGATCTACAGGCGCAACGCCTGTCTTTTTTTTTTTTTTGCTTCTTAATTAATACTTTGGTGAACCCATCCTCGTCAACCTCGTTATCTGAGTCTGAAATAGGAATGTGCTTCTTCTTCTCTATCGTAGCATTCTTTTTGGGCTCTGATTTCTTCAATTCTGGCTTTCTGTGCTCAGGCTTTTTTGCATGTATAGCCATGGTGTAGGTTACCCCTGGTATAGAAATTGTTGTGGACGATGATGCTGCTTCCCAGGCACTCAAGGCAGAATCATGCTTGCATTCTATATCAATATGGCGTGACCTGCCACATTTCATGCAAACTGCAGGGAGGTTCTCATATTCAAGACTAAAATGCTCGCCATTGATAAAAATGACAGGTAGTAGGGGTTTTGATGTTTCCACCTCAACAACAATTCGGGCAAACTTGCCCCTATGTCCCTGTAAAGTGTGAGCGTCAACCTTGATGGTTTTCCCGAATAGAGTTTCCGATGCTACTAAGTAGCTGAGTCTGAAAGAGGAATATCGGCAGGTCAGGAACCCGTAACCAGACCACGAGTTTCCTTAGGATGGGATCTAATGGCCGGAAGTAAGGAGACCAAGACTGGATAGACAGATAATTGTCAAAAATTATCCATGGGCCGACAGTCATTGCATTGACGTAATCCTCATATCTGGCAAACTGGATGATGTAGTATCCGTTCTCTAAGTCGATCACACGGATCTCGATCGTGTTGTGGTTCCCATATTGAGTACATTTTTTTTAACTAATGCCTTGAACCCAAGGTTGATGTCGATTGCTTTGACAATAATGGAAAACTTCCAAGGTTCTAGGAGAGGCTGTAGGGCTTCATTCCGGACCGAGAATGCCGGTAGAATGCTGCTCATGTCCACTCTAATTTCTGTGTCTTTGAGGACATCAGGCGAGATTGGATTTTCATACATTAGCGATCCGATCGGCCTTCCGCTAACTGTCTCCGCGTAAGATGGTCTGGGACCATTCTCCGCTCCATGGTTCGATTCAGATTCCATATCTTCGGTTGTCTTGGCATTTGTTGTAGCATCATTTAAGGAGCTCGGGTGCCCCTGTGCAGAAGCTGTGTTGAGATTTGTGCCTTGTGTTGTTAATATATGTTGTTGTCGTTCATGCAACAACGTCAGGTGCAATTTAATTAACAGTGCAGGCAGATCCAAAATAAGATTCGAAGAACAAGCAATGCAGGAGAATAAAATTAAGGGTTAGATTCGCAAACCAGATCGTTCGTTGAGAAACGAACGTGTTACTTAAAGAAACCAGTGTCCGGCAATCCTCGCAGATAGGCACCGTTCTCCCAGTCTCGATCCGGCACGAACCTGGAAGTTGCACGTCTTGCTCGCGCATGTCGCACTGCTACCAGTGCAGCACAGCCACCGCAGGTACCACCGCCTGACAGCTGCGTCTGAAGGGAAGGACGAGTTTCGCTTCGCACAGGAGGACAACTCCGCAAAGCAACTCCGGGGACGACGACTCTCGCACTCGGGATTAGGGTTCACAAAACACACGGCGGCAGAAGTTATTTTCAGTGTGTTTAACCCTAATGACCGGAGTCATATAAATAGTCACGTACGTCCCTAATCCTATTCTCCGTTAGACGCAACACTCGGTTGCTCTCGTACACAATACGGGAATAATCCGTAAAAGAGAAACACTTTCTAATTAGGATTTAAGAAATCCGAATAAGAAAGCAACAATTAATTACACGAGTAATTAATTACGTAGTTGTATCCTAGTGCAAAAAGAAGACGGAAGACGGAAGACATTCTCCACAATCCACAATCCACAAGCCCAAGCCCGAGCCCGAGCCCGAGCCCGAGCCCGAGCCCGAGCCCGGCCAGGCGAGGCGAGGCGTGGCGCGCGCGCGTGCGTGCGTTGTGATGTGGTAACCCCTCCCACCAAGGAGGTGAGCATACCTCCTTCCTAGGACTCCTTTGGACACTAGTGCCCATGTGATCCTACATATGAGGACCACAAAAGTTCTAGGTGTGAGCAATATGGGATAAAATTTCTTTGCCATTTGCACTAGAAACAACACTACATTCTCACATGTACTTGCTGCACTACATTGGGCTTAACCCATGCTAAATAAATGATTACCACAATAGCCTAGCTACATAAATGAGCTGCTACAGTAACTAACTAATAGCTACAGCAGTTACGTAACTAATAACTAACGTAACCATTTATCTAACAATCCTCCACAAAGTCCAATGTGTAGTGCGCCCTACCATTCAGTCCTCCATATTGTGCTTTCAGCAGATACCTTTCGGTTTGAATCTACTTGAGTTATCTAACTGTGACCCTCGTAGGAACTAGGTGAACAAAAGTCTTGAACCTGAACCTTGGGTACAAGAGTATAGGTTGGTAACAACACAATAAAGACATGGTAGAAATAAAAACAATGCATTAAGGCCATGCATACAAAGTAAAAATCATGATTGATAACAGAGAACAACCCAATTCTCCTGTTGCGGCCTACACAACATCAATCACTTAGCTGGAGTCTCCAAGGATGTACTGCTAACATCCTGTCCTAAGACTTGACACCATTAAGAGACTACTCTCTTACTAACTTGCAGTCATGACACTAACAGGTTTCCCAGGGAATAGACACACAAATGCAAGAAGCATCAAACAAGAATACATAGTGTCATCTGATTTATCCGACAACTTGTTATTACCACATTGAACCCAATTTGTGGGATCTCCACTCTTTTGGGTTGGGTTGCTACTGCCTGCAAATCTATAGGGGTTTCAGTCCCATTCCCAACCTGGATTTTTCCACTAAAGCCAAGGTAAGACCTTTAGTGAAAGGATCAGCTGTATTATCTTTGGTACCGACGTAGTCCACAGCCATGACCCCATTAGACACTAACTCCCTTACAGATTTCAATCTGACTTGGATGTGTCTACGCTGTTTTTGATTGTACTTGGAACTCTTTATCTTAGCAATAGTTGTAGTGCTGTCACAGTGAACTGAAATTGCAGGAAGCGGCTTCATTATCATAGGTAAACTAGACATAAGTCCATGTAGCCATTCAGCTTCCAATCCAGTTTCATCTAAAGCACACAACTCTGCCTCAAAAGTGGACCGATACAATATGGTCTGTTTCTTAGACCTCCAGGAAACAACTCCTCCTCCCAACAGGAATACATATCCTGAGACACCATTACTCCCAGAATTCATGGCAATCCAGCTTGCATCACTATATCCTTCGACTACGGAAGGATGTTTACCATAATGCAGCCCAAGGGAACGTGTTCCCTTGATATACCTCAAAACTCTGTCAAGAGCTTCCCAATGGGTCTTGTCGGGACAACTGGTGTATCTACTCAACTTGTTCACGGCAAACGCAATGTCTGGACGTGTACAGTTCATAAGATACATCAAACTTCCGATAATCTGAGAGTATCGTAATTGAGACACTGGAACCCCAGTCTCATTCTTGAACAAGGGTTTGGATGAATCATATGGAGTCTTAACAGGTTTACGTGATGTGTACTCAAACCTCTCCAGTATCTTCTCAACATAGTGAGACTGAGAGAGATTTATACCATCAGTAGACCTTATGATTTTAAGCCCTAAAATCACATCAGCGACACCCATATCCTTCATCTCAAACTTGCTACACAAGAATGACTTTGTCTCTTTTACTACTTTCATATCGGAACCAAAAAGCAGGATATCATCGACGTATAAGCATAACAAAATGAATCCATTATCGACAACCTTGCAGTAGAGACACTTATCAAATTCATTAGAAATAAAGCCAAACGATGATATCACAGAATCAAACTTCTCATGCCATTGCTTAGGGGCTTGTTTCAAGCCATATAATGACTTAATAAGTTTACACACTTTGGACTCATTCCCACGACCCACAAATCCCTCAGGTTGTTCCATATATATCTCTTCTTGAAGATCACCGTGTAAGAACGCGGTCTTCACATCCATCTGATGGATATAGAGATTATAAATGGAAGCCAATGCTATAAGCACTCGGATTGTGGTCATACGGGAAACAGGTGAATATGTATCAAAATAATCTATTCCTTCCCTTTGTGTGTAACCCTTAGCAACTAACCTAGCCTTATACTTATTGATTGTCCCGTCTGCATTAAGTTTCTTCTTAAAAATCCATTTGCAACCAACTGCAGAACAACCAGGAGGCAAATCCACCAATTCCCAAGTTCCATTCGAGAGAATTGATTGGATTTCATCATTAACGGCTTCTTTCCAAAACTTAGCTTCTGGAGATTCCATAGCTTGTTTGAAAGTAACAGGATCATCCTCAACATTGTAAGTGAGAAACTCACTTCCAAAGTCCTTTGATGTCCTAGGCCGTTTACTTCTCCTTGGTTCAACTATTTCTTCAGAATCATCAGATTCAGAAATAACTTGTTCTGAGTCGCCCCCCACATTTGTCATCCTTTCCACGTACTCGGGAATGGAACCTGTGGTAAATGAATCTTCTTGAGAAACTTCATTGGGCACACCAGTTTTCATAGGAAACACATCCTCAAAGAATGTAGCATCACGTAATTCCACAATTGTATTGACCTCAATGCCAGAGATATCTGATTTTACAATCAGGAATCTATAAGCATAACTTGTCTCTACATACCCTAAGAATATGGCATCAACCGTTTTTGGTCCTAATTTCTTCCTTTTGTGTTCAGGGACAAGTACCTTAGCAAGGCACCCCCACACTCGAAGATATTTAAGACTCGGTTTCCTTCCTCTCCATAACTCAAACGGACTACTTTCTGAATGTTTATGGGGAACTCTATTCAGAATATGGCAAGCCGTATTCAAAGCTTCCCCCCACATAAAGTTGGGTAATCCAGATGTTTGGAGTAAGGTATTTACCATATCTATTAAGGTTCGGTTTTTACGTTCATCTATCCCATTTGATTGTGGTGAATAAGGAGCAGTTACCTCATGAACTATTCCATGTAATTGGCAAAATTCCAAAAACAAATTCGAGGTATACTCTCCTCCCCTATCAGACCTTAATCGCTTAAGTACTTTCCCGGTTTGAGTTTCAGCTTCTTTCTTATAAATTTGAAATTTATCCAATGCCTCATCTTTACTTCTAAGTAAATAGACATAACAGTATCTGCTCGCATCGTCAATAAAAGTTATAAAATAACGCTTTTGATCTCTCGTAGCAACACCATTAAATTCACAGATATCTGTATGAACTAAATCCAAAATTTCTGAATTCCTATTCACAGAATGAAAAGGTTTCCTAGGCAATTTAGCTTGTACACAGATTTCACATTTATTGTTGCTAACTTCAGATTTAGGGATCAAATCTAGATTCATCATACGCTTCATTGAGGCAACATTAACATGTCCCAAACGTGAATGCCAGACATCAAATGAAACAAGATTCATGCAAACAGAACTATAATCATTCAAATTTAAAACGGAATTTGAAACAGGTTCAACATGAATCTTAAACAAGTTCTCCACGTCACATAAGTACCCCTTGCCAAAAAACAAAGAATCACGAAGGCGTGTAATAATAGCCTTATTACATTTGCAGTCTACTCTATAACCTTCTCTAACTAATATGACGCCACTAAGGATATTGCGTCGAATGGTTGGAACATGTCTGACCCTGTTAAGAGTCAAAACCTTCCCCGAAGGGAACTTCAAGTCCACCCGTCCTTCGCCTTTGACTTCTGCAGAGCTGGAATCACCCAAAGTCACGGACCGACCTCGAGAGGCCTGATAAGACACAAACAGGGATTTATCAGCACATACATGTACATTAGCCCCAGTGTCAATTATCCAATAAAGTGGTTCAAATATAGAGAGAATTTCAGGTTTAATAGACACGTACCCATCATTGAGGTTCAAGGATGTAGTCATCATGTTGACCACAGCCTCCTCAGTTGCAGATGCGGTAGCTTTCTTTGCCTTCTTATTAGGACAATCCTTGTTCCAGTGGCCAACCTGTCCACAAGTCCAACAAGGTTTGTTCTTCGGTTTCTTTTGGATCTTTGCCTTGGGTTTATGTGCATTCTTAGATTTCTTATCTTTGGTATTTTTCGTAGAAGTAAGATTAACAGTTGGATTAGCATCAGTAGGCACTTTGACCCCTTTCTCCTTTAAGTGTTCTTCTTGTATATTAATATCCATCATTAATTCATCCATGGTGTGTGTCCCTTTGCGATGCTTCAGAGACATACCAAACGACTCCCATGACTTAGGGAATTTTTCTATGATAGACATAACAACAAATTTCTCAGGCAACACCATCTTGGCATCTGAGAGTTCATGAACTAGGAGTTGTAGATCGTGTGTTTGATCAGAAACTGATTTACCCTCAACCATCTGAAACTTAAGAAATTTAGACACACAGTATTTTTCAACACCCTGATTTTCAGTGCTAAAATTCTTAATTAATAATTCCCATAAAACCTTGGACGTAGTGACTGGCGGCTTTGAGTAAGATTCATACAGTTTGTTATTTAAACCAAACAGAATCAACCCGCGGCATGTTTTATCACCCTTCTTCCAATTAGCAATAATGTTTGCATTATCAGGAATTGTGTCATCAGATACAGGTTCAGTTTCAATTAAATACTGATCATATCCCGCAATATTCAGCCAAATTTCCATACGACTCTGCCAACGGGCAAAATTCGTACCAGTAAATTTTTCAGGCATATTGGTTGTATCAATCCTACATCCCGAATTACCCTGACCGGCCATGTTAATTAACGACAGAAATTGGTTTCTTTAAGACTGTTGTTAATATATTTTGTTGTCGTTCATGCAACAGCGTCAGGTGCAATTTAATTAACAGTGCAGGCAGATCCAAAATAAGATTCGAAGAACAAGCAATGCAGGAGAACAAAATTAAGGGTTAGATTCGCAAACCAGATCGTTCGTTGAGAAACGAACGTGTTACTTAAAGAAACCAGTGCCCGGCAATCCTCGCGGATAGGCACCGTTCTCCCAGTCTCGATCCGGCACGAACCTGGAAGTTGCACGTCTTGCTCGCGCACGTCGCACTGCTACCAGTGCAGCACAGCCACCGCAGGTACCACCGCTTGACAGCTGCGTCTGAAGGGAAGGACGAGTTTCGCTTCGCACAGGAGGACAACTCCGCAAAGCAACTCCGGGGACGACGACTCTCGCACTCGGGATTAGGGTTCACAAAACACACGGCGGCAGAAGCTGTTTTCAGTGTGTTTAACCCTAATGACCGGAGTCATATAAATAGTCACGTACGTCCCTAATCCTATTCCCAGTTAGACGCAACACTCGGTTGCTCTCGTACACAATACGAGAATAATCCGTAAAAGAGAAACACTTTCTAATTAGGATTTAAGAAATCCGAATAAGAAAGCAACAATTAATTACACGAGTAATTAATTACGTAGTTGTATCCTAGTGCAAAAAGAAGACGGAAGACGGAAGACATTCTCCACAATCCACAATCCACAAGCCACAAGCCACAAGCCCAAGCCCGAGCCCGGCCCGGCCAGGCCAGGCCAGGCGAGGCGAGGCGTGGCGTGGCGCGTGCGTGTGCGTGCGTTGTGATGTGGTAACCCCACCCACCAACGAGGTGAGCATACCTCCTTCCTAGGACTCCTTTGGACACTAGTGCCCCATGTGATCCTACATATGAGGACCACAAAAGTTCTAGGTTGTATCCTAGTGCAAAAAGAAGACGGAAGACGGGCCAGGCCAGGCGAGCCGAGGCGTGGCGTGGCGCGCGCGCGTGCGTGCGTTGTGATGTGGTAACCCCACCCACCAAGGAGGTGAACATACCTCCTTCCTAGGACTCCTTTGGACACTAGTGCCCCATGTGATCCTACATATGAGGACCACAAAAGTTCTAGGTGTGAGCAATATGGGATAAAACTTCTTTGCCATTTGCACTAGAAAGAACACTACATTCTCACATGGACTTGCTGCACTACATTGGGCTTAACCCATGCAAAATAAATGATTACCACAATAGCCTAGCTACATAAATGAGCTGCTACAGTAACTAACTAATAGCTACAGCAGTTACGTAACTAATAACTAACGTAACCATTTATCTAACACCTTGACGGTGATCTGGTGGCCGATCTTGGGAGCCCCAACCTCGACCACCTCCGGTTGTCCCCCCGCGGCCGCTGCCGCGAGAAAACCCTTGGCGCATCTTAGGAAGCCCCGTTCGTTCACTTCTCTGTTGTAAGAAACTAATGCAAACGTGACACGATGACATATAACACAGTTTGTGCACAGCGAAGGGACCGTAGTTTCTGACATTATGGTCTCGTTCCACAAACTACGTTAACATACTCTCCAAACTGACGTCGCAATGCAAGAGTAGAAGGGAGATGCAAGTTCAGATTTGCTACTTCTAGTATAAACACGATGCATGTGACAACGTTGATCATCTTTAAACATGCGTAAATACAATTTAGATCTGTTGTCGTGACACATGATCTTTATATGGTAGGAGGTGTAGGCTATTTTGTGTTCACACGGAATTAGTAAATCGTAAAAGGAGACTTCTACCGATTATTTCTTTTTTTTAGTATTAAATTTCCGTCTATACATGCAAGGACAAGCTATGCACCTGTTGGGCTCCCGATAGATGTATTGGGTATATCTGAGGTATGGTCAAATTGTTGATCTACGGTGATAATAAATAGATGAAATGTAAACAAGAAGAAATACCAGACTGTTGAGGCTTGCACAAATGCTCTGTCCTTCAGAGTATTTCCGCCTTACTCAACGACGAACGTCGGTGCAGCAACAATCTATGGCTGGTACCCTCCCATGATACAACAACAAGAGGAGCGAAGAATGCACTCGCAAAACCCTCCTCAGGCGAAAGGTCTTTGATCGTTCTTCCAGCGATCACCGGAGTTGGCGGCAGCGGCAAAACAACGAACGGAAAGACAGCGTCTGGTGTTTTCTGTTGTGCGTCCGAAAAACAAAGGAAGGTGTTTGGTTTTATAGAAACACAGAGATGGATCAATGGATGCAAGCGGTTGCCAAGCAAAGAGACACCGGCCAGCGGTTGCCACACAACTGCACCGCCAAGAGATGTGACACATGTGGATAAACCCGAGTGTAGCATATGACAAAACTTTACCGGGGCCGCGCCCGCACAAGGGGCACCGGGAGGCCGGATTTTCACCCCCCTGCGCGCGGGATACGACGTGCGCCTATGCGTCCGATTAAACGATTTTCAAACCGGACCGGCCCAAACCCATTGGGCTGCCCCACCATGCGCGTGCGAAGCCCACATGCTATTTTATTCCTCAAATATTACATGGACTAGAAGCCATATATGAATAGGAGGGAAGTCTCCAAAGCAAGCAATGTGGGACTAAAGGCTTTTGCTTTGAAATACAACAATAGCCACAACAATCCCCCACTATTTCAAAACAAAACCAAACTAAAAATCGAGTTGACCAATGGAAGAACTTAAACAAATAGTATGCATAAGCTCTGGTAGAACTGAGTTCTTTAAACTAAAGCATAGAGTTCTTTGAACTAAAGCATAGAATAGATGCACGTAATCTATAGAAGATTGGTGGAACTATGTTCTTGAACCAATTCATCCCTTGTCAAATTAGAGATATATTACTCACATGATATTCATAAAATCAAATATCTTTCTCACGGATTAGCGCCTTAGGCCATGCGCCTACTGGGAAATTAATGAGTTCTCTAGAGATCTTCCTGAATCACAATAGGAGCGGCCTCACTCCACACTCATATAGTTGGAATTTCATCAAGTATACATCGAAAATATACACCACCATCAATGGCTATGAAATCCATTAAGAAGTATATTCAACTAAAACATTGCAAATTGTTGTTTACATCACAAGAATGAGATACATTTATTACAACACATTGAATCATCCAGTGACTTAGTTTTTCCCATTGAACCTTCTTTCTGGGATCACCGTTCATGACGGTTGGGTTTCCATCACTTCGACTTCTGGTATGGGCATAATCCCATTCTCCTCGATGTATCGCTCACTAGTCGTTGACTTAATGGCTTTGTCAAAGGATCAACCAGATTTAATTCTGAGTTAATATAATGAGATTATGCCATCACAAACAAGCTGCCTCACAATTGAAAACTACTAGAGGGGGGGGGGTGAATAGAGTTTTATAGATAATTTAACAATTATTGAACTCAAACAACCACAATGAAAATATTGGACAAGGAGACACAAGGTTTAGAGTGGTTCCATCTATAGCAAATACTATAGCCGTCAATCCACTACCCGGTTGCTTACCCAACCGGGATTTGAAAAGAAATTTATTTTATTACCTCGCAAGGAATTTACATAAAATACAATCTCTTTTCCTAAACCCTTCAAGCAGCCTTCACCTAGAAGTAATCGCCAACCTTGAAGCAGCCTTCCCTTGAAGTAGATGCACCAACTCCCGTTGCACCAGCCTTCTGAAGTAGCTTCCCTTGCGATAGCCTTCTTGAAGTAGCTTGAAGTCCCCTTCTCCACCTGAGAAGTCAACCCTCTCCAATCCGCAGCCTCCAACCCTAGGAGTAGCAAGGAGAGTACAAAAGATAAAAAGGAACAAGAAAGAAAAAGGAAATTACAACTTATCCTTTAAGCCCAAGGCTTGATATGCCTAGATCAAGCGTATAGATCTCCTAGCCAAGTGTGTGAACTTGTGATTGCTGTGGGTAGGAGAATCTAGCCTATAGGACACGAAATTGAGCTAAGGAGAATGTAGACTAATGATCACAGTGCTCAAATTGCTTGCAACAGATTGCTCAAGTAAGCTCAAGTGTATTCTCAAGTGTAACAAGTGAATTCTAGTGTCCTATGGCTTGTCCTATTTATAGGAATGGCCTAAGTATGCTTAAGGACGTTCTAGACAACTTCTAGGGGTTTCTAAGTGCTTAACTAGCCGTTAGGTACAAAGTTGTTGCTTTAACAACGGCTAGTTAATTTATTCTGCAGTTGCTGTCAGAGACCATCTCGGTCGACAAATGGTCGACCGAGACACCTACTCGGTCGAACTTTTGTCGACCGACAGGCTCTCTGGAACAAGTGATTTGCAACGTCTTTCTTCAACTGCCAACTAACTTGTCTGTTGTGTCTAACGGCTACTTTGGATCTTTCTCGGTCGAGAAGATTGTCGACCGAGAGTGTCTCGGTCGAGGAGTTTGTCGACCGAGAGTGATCTTGTTTCAAGGTTTCAATTTAGGCATTAATTATATGTGTGAGTGTGCATAAATGATCCTATTTAAATGGGATGACATGTCTAACTATGGTGTTTGGCTAGGGAAAATCTAACGCTTGATTTACATGCAATTCTAAGTACTTGTACATTATATATTTGTACAAGTTTTTACAACAATGATTACATTGCATGAAAATATAAACAATTTAGCTTGTGGATTTTCCCTAGTTGCTTTGCCATCCATCTTAGTCCTGCACACTCAAGTAGCTCGTTAGATTAATAAGAATGAAATGTTTGTCATCATCGAAACAAAGGGATTTATCATAATATCCAATTTATCCAACAATCTCCCCCTTTTTGAAGATGACAAACATTTCCTAAATATGAAATAAGGAAATATAAAGCATGTGAGTTTCATACCTGAAAATTACCTTTTGTAGCCATTTATGTTTTGCAAGTGAGTGCTGGCCAAGATGTTATGAAACTCATTTATATTTTTGATTTTTATATTCTTTCTCCCCCTTTGTCATTTCAAAAAGATATCCAAGTTGAATATTTTATTTTTCTTCTCCCCCTTAATTTTATATTATGCTCCCCCTTAAATAGATATCCTATTAGAAACATGGATTTTTTTTTGTCTAATTTATCCACAATTTGTTTCTCAATCATTTACAAAGGATGTTAAGCCTTGAAATGATATGAGATTCCCTTAAGCGTATGATGAATGTATATTTATTTCTCATTTATCAAAGGATGTTAAGCCCTAAATTAAATGAGAATCCTCTAATCGTAGAGTACATAAAAATGTCTCCATCCAAATGCAAGGGATGTTAAGCCCTGTTTTGGGTAGAGAGTTCCTTCAAGTACAAGATACCATTGTCAATAAATTCATAAATTTCTTTATAATCAATGAAAATTTCCAGCTACACATGGTGGTTTTTGTAAGCTTCTTCAATCAAATGGTCAAAGTTGTTTTTATGATCTCCCCCTTTGATATCCCAAATAAAAACTTAAATGCTTTGCAATATGTTTGAAGAGTGTCCATATGCATAAAAGAATACTCTGTTTCACAAATGATGTTCAACATGAATCCTTGGTTTAAAATTATTTGATGAGCAATCATTTGCAGCAGAATTATTTCAGACTTGACAGCAGAGACCTGCTCGGTCGATGATTTCTCGACCGACAGTGTTCTCGGTCGACTAGTGACTCGACCGAGAATGTTTCTGGAGAACTGTTTGTCATAGATCATTATCAATTTAGCCACAAGGTTTTATTTATTTCTCCCTTTATTTTGTATGCTCTACAATAATAGTCTTTATAATCCATTTATTTACAAGATGTCTCACATGCGAAAAGATATCCATCCAAATCAACAAAAGGATAAACAATTTCATTAATAAGCATGGAACGATAGACACATCATACAGAAGTGATCCATAACAATCATTCAAAGCAAGTCATTACAACTAATATTACTCCAACACTCACTGAAAAGATTTAAGAATTACATCAACGTCAGGATCTTTCCCAATAAATGGCTCAGCTCCATAGTATTGGACCAAGGTTTTCCAATCTAGAGCTCTTGTCTTGGTTAAAGCATATGCTTCCAAGAATGTAGGAACTCGGTCAAATCGGAAATGAGTAACAATATCTTGCAATTGCATAGATGAAAATTGAGTATGCGTTAGATCCATGGATGGTGGAGGTGGAGTTTGATAGTAGTTGTATGAAGGATTGTATGGATTGAGCATGCCTGGATTTAAAGAATATGGATATTCATCGGTTTGGTTTGGGGAAAGGGTTTGCATTCTTTGGTTTAAATATGTCATGGCATGATGATTGTAGTCTAATTGTCTACTAAGGTGATATTGGGAGCCAGCAATATAAGTAAGAGTATTTTGAATGGGGTCCTGTGGTAGGGTAGTAGGAGGAGGTGGTGGTATGTCTTGATGAGATGTTTCTCCTTCTACTCTAGCCCTTTTGTGACCAAAATCTATTCCCATTTTCTCTACGGTATTCTTACTTATCTTTTGTGGTCGACGCTCCCATGTATATCCCATATCCTCAATGTTTGTTTTAAGAAAATGTTGAGTAATTTGGCAAACGAAATCCGCATATGGTGGGTTGCCAGAAAACTCAATCATGTTTTTAAGAATTATACGGATGAAGTTTGTGGGAATGCGGCTTATGATGGCATAAATGAGGCACATACGGAATATTGGAACTTCAGATTTGTTGGCTCTAGGGTGAATATTTGTAGAAACAATGAGATTTACAATCCTACAGGCTGGTTTGAGATTTATAGCGTAGTAGGTTCCCCTATCTTCATGACAAGTAGTGTTGGATTGAAAAATAGCTCTTTTTATGGCACTAAGGCTAATGGTATGATCATCTTGGGAAAGTAGATTTAGTGGATTTCTGGTGGTGAGATCAAGGGAATCTTGGTATTCATCTATGTCAATTTCTAGCATGTCAAGAATATCCCCTTCGGTAAATTTAAGGCTATGCCCATTGACCATGGTGTAGAAGAATGTGGTTTCATTTTCAGTATGGGATATGAGATTGGCATAAAATTTGTTGACTACCTTAGTGGAATAGAAAGGAAAAGAGGGATTGATGAAGTCCTTCAACTTTTGTACTTCAAAGAGATCCTCCAGATCGACGATGTTGATGAAGTCCATGACTTCGACTGGTCGTCGTGGAAGAGGAGCTTTGGAGGAAAGCCGTAGATACCGATCACCAGCATCTCCATCAACGAAGGCGATGTCGTTGATGATCGTCAGTGGTGGAGTAGCTTCCTGAGCTTCCCTTCCTTTCCTTCCGGCGACCTTCTTCTTCCCACGGGCAGCTGATGATGAAGCCATTTGTGTTACTTGAGTGTGGAGAAGAAGCAAGGAAGGTTGGAGGATGAGGATGCTGAAGAGTAGCACAAAAATGCACTAGAGAGGGACAATGGAAACAAGAGTATGCAAGTGTGAGTTGGTGACCCATTTTTGCCCCCTTTTATAACATTCCAGTGACCAGGTCGGTCGACGATTCGTCGACCGAGCGTCCGTAACGGTCATGTTGCAGACGCGCCACTCGGCTCCCCAACGGTCAAATAACGGTCATAAACGGTCATAACGGTCAGTTTACAACGGTCGTATCCAACGACTATTTCTCGGTCGAACAATTGTCGACCGACATTGTCTCGGTCGAGCATTTGTTGACCGAAAGTTCGTCCGATATTAAGTCTGTTTAGATTCTGTCGGTCGAGAGAGGTGAGCTGACCGAGAGGGTCTCGGTCGAAGAATTCGTCGACCGACAGACTTACTGAGTAAGAATTTTAAAGCTGATTTTTTAATGCAAAAGGTAGATTATTTTTGTAGAGCATTTATATGGATATTCTTAAGGGAGTAATATTGGGATAATTTAAGGCTTAAATGATAACAAATGATTTAATTTTCAAGAAAAATTTATATTAAGATTAGGTCCAAAGAGAGAATTTCCAAATAAGCAATTTTTGTCGAAGCTTATTTTAGGTCGCCCTTGACTACGACCATAGCGCCCCTTAGTCAAGTTTTATTTTGACCAAGAGGCAAATTTTGCAGATTTTTCAGATTGAATATATTGAATATAATATCTGCATAAAATTTGAATATCAAGTTGAAGCATACTACTTAATTGGAGGCACAATTAATTATTTCAAAGATACTGAGTTAGAGATTTTGTTGCAAGCAATAACATATAAATTATTTTGCTTGCTTATATATTTTCATGGATCCATGCATACAATGATAATTCCATTTTATAATTAGTATATGAATGGACCAGAAAATACTTTTACGAAAAAAATCATATGAAAATAGGAATTTTCTTTTCATTTGATTTAGACTTTAAATCATCTAGGGAACAAACTAATATTATTTTCATTTACATTTGTAATTATGTAGAGTTGAGATAGACATAGAAATATGCAACTAATGTCTTTGGTCATATCTCAACTTGATTTTGTTCATTTAGTTTGGAGGTTTTGGAACCCAAACTAACTCTACATCTTTTCTCTTATAAGGACATGAAAATGAATAGTGACCAAGGCGCAAACAGTAATGACAACATATTGAGTCAACTTCATATCTTTTTCTATGGTTGTGTCCTATGTTGTCATTGGGTGAGGATGTCCTTTTAGTTACATATATAGATTGGGTTTGTGACTTTCTCTGACTAGGTTGTTGATGAGATTTTCCTTTAGGCTTGTAACCTAGTCCCCTTCTCCCAATTTGTTGATAGGGATTATCTAGAATTTGATCAAGAATGCCATGGTTATTCAAACTACGAACTTGTTGTTGTAGCTTGGCAATCTCATCCATTCTTTTCTTAATGTCTATTTTTGCTTGGTCTAGATTGGATGACAATAAATTTCTTTCTTTAACAATAGTGTCATAATCTATATGGGTGCACAATAATGGTTGTTTTTGAAGATCGTTTACTTGAGTCTGTAAGTTTGAATTTTCAACAGAAAGGAGCTTGCAATCGGCTTCCATAGATTTTAACTTAAGATCAGAAAATTTATTTCCCTCTTTAAGATCCTCATTTTCAGATGCAAGAGCAAGAAGTTTAACATTTAGATCATCATTTTCATTATTTGATTTCTTTAATTTCTTTTTGCACTCAACATATTTATTATGTGTTTCTTCAATAATAGCAACTAGTTCTTCTTTAGATAAATCAAAAAGACTTACCTCTTCTTCTTCTTCTTCACTAGTTGTAGCAATAAAGCATTCTTTGTGCTTATCCTCTTCCTTTGATCTCCATGGGCATCCGGTTGTTTTGTGGTTTGTTCCTAAACACCAATTGCAGCATGTAGTGGTTTCGTCCAAGCACTTTTCACCATTTCCCTCCATTCTTCAAGACCTGGTTAGGGTTCCTTGAAGCCTGCTCTGATACCAATTGAAAACTACTAGAGGGGGCGGGGGTGAATAGAGTTTTATAGATAATTTAACAATTATTGAACTCAAACAACCACAATGAAAATATTGGACAAGGAGACACAAGGTTTAGAGTGGTTCCAACTATAGCAAATACTATAGCCGTCAATCCACTACCCGGTTGCTTACCCAACCGAGATTTGAAAAGAAATTTATTTTATTACCTCGCAAGGAATTTACATAAAATACAATCTCTTTTCCTAAACCCTTCAAGCAGCCTTCACCTAGAAGTAATCACCAACCTTGAAGCAGCCTTCCCTTGAAGTAGATGCACCAAATCCCGTTGCACCAGCCTTCTGAAGTAGCTTTCCTTGCGATAGCCTTCTTGAAGTAGCTTGAAGTCCCCTTCTCCACCTGAGAAGTCAACCCTCTCCAATCCGCAGCCTCCAACCCTAGGAGTAGCAAGGAGAGTACAAAAGATAAAAAGGAACAAGAAAGAAAAAGGAAATTACAACTTATCCTTTAAGCCCAAGGCTTGATATGCCTAGATCAAGCGTATAGATCTCCTAGCCAAGTGTGTGAACTTGTGATTGCTGTGGGTAGGAGAATCTAGCCTATAGGACACGAAATTGAGCTAAGGAGAATGTAGACTAATGATCACAGTGCTCAAATTGCTTGCAACAGATTGCTCAAGTAAGCTCAAGTGTATTCTCAAGTGTAACAAGTGAATTCTAGTGTCCTATGGCTTGTCCTATTTATAGGAATGGCCTAAGTATGCTTAAGGATGTTCTAGACAACTTCTAGGGGTTTCTAAGTGCTTAACTAGCCGTTAGGTACAAAGTTGTTGCTTTAACAACGACTAGTTAATTTATTCTGCAGTTGATGTCAGAGACCATCTCGGTCGACAAATGGTCGACCGAGACACCTACTCGGTCGAACTTTTGTCGACCGACAGGCTCTCTGGAACAAGTGATTTGCAACGTCTTTCTTCAACTGCCAACTAACTTGTCTGTTGTGTCTAACGGCTACTTTGGATCTTTCTCGGTCGAGAAGATTGTCGACCGAGAGTGTCTCGGTCGAGGAGTTTGTCGACCGAGAGTGATCCTGTTTCAAGGTTTCAATTTAGGCATTAATTATATGTGTGAGTGTGCATAAATGATCCTATTTAAATGGGATGACATGTCTAACTATGGTGTTTGGCTAGGGAAAATCTAACGCTTGATTTACATGCAATTCTAAGTACTTGTACATTATATATTTGTACAAGTTTTTACAACAATGATTACATTGCATGAAAATATAAACAATTTAGCTTGTGGATTTTCCCTAGTTGCTTTGCCATCCATCTTAGTCCTGCACACTCAAGTAGCTCGTTAGATTAATAAGAATGAAATGTTTGTCATCATCGAAACAAAGGGATTTATCATAATATCCAATTTATCCAACAACAATATTGTGACGTAGGCGAATATGCCTACTCTTCCCATTGTAAACTTTATTTTTAGCTCTTGCTATGGCATCTTGATTATCACAGTGTATAAACACTGGTGGAGAAGTTTTCTCCCAAATGGGAAGATCCATTAGAACATGTCTCAGCCATTCAGCTTCAGTTCCAGCTTTTTCTAAGGTAATAATCTCAGATTCCATAGTGGAACAAGCTATACATGTTTGCTTGGAGGATTTCCAAGACACAACACCTCCACCCATAGTGAAGATGTAGCCACTTGTAGATTTCAATGCATCTGAATCTGAAATTCAATTGGCATCACAAAATCTATCTAGCACTGTTGGAGATCCACAAAAAATCAATCCATGATTAATTATTCCTTTAAGGTATCTTAAAACCCTATGTAGAGCATCCCCATGATCCTTGTTAGGATTTTGAGTATATCTACTTAATCTCCCCACTGCATATGCTAGATCCGGACGAGTGCAATTCATTAAGTACATCAGGCTTCCAATTACTTGTGCACATCTGACTTGTTGAACACTAGTACTTTTATTTTTCGTAAGATGGCAATTAGAATTAAAAGGTGTACTTACTGGCTTACAATCAAATATTGAAAACCTTGTGAGAATTTTCTCAACATAATGTTCTTGGGATAGCATGATGTAATCATCACGTTTAAGGAGTTTAATTCCTAAGATTACATCTACTTCACCCATGTCTTTCATGTCAAAATTAGAAGCCAAGAAGCCTTTTGTACTATTTATAATATCAATATTAGTGCCAAAAATAAGCATGTCATCTACATAGAGAAATATAATAACACAACCTTGGTTATCGAATTTAGAATATATACATTTGTATCCTTCATTTATATGGAATCCATATGATACAATTACCTTATCAAATTTCTCATGCTATTATTTAGGTGCTTATTTCAATCCATAGAGAGATTTGATTAGTCTACATACCATATGTTCTTTTCACAGAATTACATAACCTTCGGGTTGATCCATATAAACTTCTTCATCCAAATCTCCATTCAAGAAAGCAGTTTTAACATCCATTTGATGTATAATTAATTTCTTAATAGATGCCAAAGCAATTAAAATTCGGATTGAAGAGATTCTAGTTACAGGAGAAAATGTATCAAAATAGTCAATATCGTTTTGTTGTTTATATCCTTTTGCAACCAAACAAGCTTTGTATTTATCTACAATCCCATCTGTTTTCAATTTTCTTTTAAATATCCATTTACATCCTATGGGTTTTATACCTGGTGGAAGTTCCACTAGTTCCCATGTATGATTAGATAATATAGATTCAATGTCACTATTAATTGCTTCCTTCCATAAAGAGGAATCAGTTGAACTAATAACATCATTATAAGATTGAGGGTCATTATCCACTATAAAAGAATAGAAATCATTACCAAGATTCTTTTCCTTCCTCATCCTAGTGGATCTCCAAGGTTCTATATCATCAGGTTCTAAAACATCATTAAAATTGGATGTACTTGGGATATTCTCTAAAATTTCATTTGAAGGATTAGATAAATTTTGTAGGGGAGTTTTCATAAGAAAGATATGCTCAAAAAATTCAGAATTTTTAGATTCAACAACAGTATTAGGTTCTACAACATTGTTGCTACTTCTAATAACCAAGAATCTATATGCGGCACTATTTTGAGCATAACCTATAAAAACACCATCTAGAGTTCTAGATCCCAATTTTCATTTCTTAGGCTCAATTAATAGGACTTAAGCTAGATACCCCCACACTTTGAGATATTTCAAATTAGGAGGATATCCTTTCCATAATATGGTGTCTTATTTGTCTTCCTACTAGGGATGCGATTTTGAAGAAAACAAGATGACAAAATCGCTTCCCCCCACAAGTTGTTGAATGCACCTGAATTGATTAAAATAGAATTCATCATCTCCTTTAGAGTTCTATTTTTACGTTCAGCAATTCCATTTGATTGAGGTGAATATGGAGGTGTATATTCATTTATAATACCATGATTTACACAAAATTCATTAAATGGAAAACAATCATATTCACCACCCCTATCTGAGTGAAGATGTTTTATTTTCGTATTAAGTTGATTCTCTACTTCTGTTTTATATTTAACAAACATTCCAAAAGCTTCATCTTCAGAATGCATTAAAGATAATTTTGTATATCGAGAGAAATCATCTACAAAAATAATATAAAAATGTTTTCCACCTCTAAATAGATTTCCTTTTAAATCTCCAAGATCGGTGTGTGCTAAATCTAGTAATTCAGAATTTCTATGTGAAATTTGAGGACACGGTTTCTTGGTATATTTAGTTTCAGCACATATTTGACACTTATTATTTAAATTAACAACACCATTAATATCCTTTAGTAAACCTAAAGATTTCATGCGTTGTAAATATTTAAAATTAACATGTCCTAATCTATTGTGCCATGCATCAAAAGAATCAACGATATAAGTAGAAGGACTTATTTTATTATCAGCAGAGTTTGGTACATTCAACATAAAAAGGCCATTTGAGCAGTATCCCATGCCTGTGTAGTCTCCAGACTTGGAGAGAATGACCTTGTTTGATTTAAAGGACACCTTCACCCCAAACTTCACAAGCTGAGAGACAGAAATTTAATTCACACGAATATCTGGGACAAATAACACATCTTTGATCAACAGAATTTTTCTAGAAGTCATCTTGATCATGACATTGCCCTTTCCGGTCACAGGAGAAGCAGTAGACTTGCCCATGACAACCCGGTGTTCCTCCTATCCCACTTCAGTGAAAGTCATGAAGGCATCTCTGTTGCCACTAATGTGGCGACTAGCCCCCGAGTCAATGATCCAATCATTCTGGTGGAATGATCTCATGTTGTCAATGCTGACAAATGCCACAAACACGTCCTCAGTAACAAGATTGGTTGAAAGTTCCTTCGAATCCTGGATTACTTCTTTATTCCTATGCCTGCATTTAGGAGAAGTATGACTAGGATTGCCACATACATAACAAAAAACATTATTTTTATCTATGTCTTTGCGGCCTTTGTTTTTATGGTTGTTTCTTTTATCCTTTTTCTTCTTCCAACAATTTTTAGCATGATCAGAAGATTTATTATTTTGTTTGACATCAGTGTTAACAAAGTTCACGGAAGAAAGCAGTTCCTTATTCATATCAAAATTTTCTCTTATACAATTTTTATCTTCCACTTGGATGTGTATGATCACATCATCCAGAGACATCATCTTTCGTTTATGTTTTAAATTATTCTTATAATTCTTCTAAGAACTGGGAAGTTTTTCAATTAAACTACCAACGATAAACGATTAAGGAGGATCTATCTTTTCATTTTTCAAATCATCGAGTAAAATCTGAAAATCATGAATTTGAGTGATTATATCTTTGTCATCAGACATGCGAAATTCTAGAAAATTTGCAACTGTGAACTTCTGCGTAGCAGCCTCTTCTAAAACATATTTCTTATTTATACTTTCCCATATTTCAGAAGCAATTTTAACAGGGAAGTATGCATCAAACAGTTGGTTAGAAATAGTACTTAGAATAACATGACGACAAATACGATTTGTCTTTTCCCATTCAATATAATTAGATTCAGGTTTCGGTTGAGATAAAGCTTCGATACTTCTAATGCAGTGAAAACCTTTTCTTGCCATCGTCTGTAATGAACACCGTCAAACGTTTTAATTTTAGAAACATCAAGAAGAGGAGTTTGCGACACTGTCAAAATAGTAACAACTTGGTTGTTTAACGCCGACGGAGTTACCGGTGTGAAAGGAGTTTCGAATCCTTCCATGTTGTTAACCATCGTAGAAAAAGTAAATACTCTTAAGATTGTTGATCTACGGTGGTAATAAACAGAAGAAATGTAAACAAGAAGAAATACCAGATTGTTGAGGCATGCATAAATGCACTGTCCTTAAGAGTATTTCCGCCTTACTCAACGACGAACGTCGGTGCAGCAGCAATCCACAGCAGGTACCCTCCCATGATACAACAATAAGAGGAGCGAAGCGTGCACTCGCAAATCCCTCCTCAGGCGAACGGTCTTTGATCGTTCTTCCAGCGATCATCGGAGTTGGCAGCAGCGGCAAAACAACGAACGGAAAGACAACGTCTGGTGTTTTCTGTTGTGCGTCCGAAAAACAAAGGAAGGTGTTTGGTTTTATAGAAACACAGAGATGGATCAACGGATGCAAGCGGTTGCCAAGCGAAGAGACATCGGCCAGCGGTTGCCATTCAACTGCACTGCTAAGAGATGTGACACATGTAGATAAACTCGAGTGTAGCATACGAAAAAACTTTACCGGGGCCGTGCCCGCACAAGGGGCTCCGGGAGGCTGGATTTACACCCCCCTGCGCGCAGGATGCGACATGCACCAACACACCCGATTAAACGGTTTTCGGACCGGACCGGCCCAAACCCACTTGGGCTGCCCCACCATGCGCATGTGAAGCCCACATCCTATTTTATTCCTCAAATATTACATGGACTAGCAGCCATATATGAACATGAGGGAAGTCTCCAAAGCAAGCAATGTGGGACTAAAGGTTTTTGCTTTGAAATACAACAGTAGCCACAACAATCCCCCACTATTTCAAAACAAAACCAAACTAAAAATCGAGTTGACCACTGGAAGAACTTAAACAAATAGCATGCATAAGATTTGGTAGAACTGAGTTCTTTAAACTAAAGCATAGAATAGATGTACGTAATCTGTAGAAGATTGGTGGAACTATGTTCTTGAACTAATTCTTCCCTTGTCAAATTAGAGATACATTACTCACATGATATTCATAAAATCAAATACCTTTCTTACGGATTAGCGCCTTAGGCCATGCGCCTACTGGGAAATTCATGAGTGTTCTAGAGATCTGCCTGAATATCAACAGGAGCGGCCTCACTCCACACTCATATAGTTGGACTTTCATCAAGTATACATCGAAACTATGCACCACCATCAATGGCTATGAATTCCATTAAGAAATATATTCAACTAAAACATTGCAAATTGTTGTTTACATCACAAGAATGAGATACATTTATTACAACACATTTTGTCATCTAGAGACTTAGTTTTTCCCATTGAACCTTCTTCCTGGGATCACCGTTCATGAAGGTTGGGATTTCATCACTTCGACTTCTGGTATGGGCATAATCCCATTCTCCTCGAGTCCATTACCGCGCCCGCACAAGGGACTCCGGGAGGCCAGATTTGTACCCCTCCCCTGCGCGCGGGATGCGACGTGCGCCGACGTGCCTGATTAAACGGTTTCCGGACCGGACCGGCCCAAACCCACTTGGGCTTCCCCACCATGCGCGTGCAAAGCCCACATCCTATTTTATTCCTCAAATATTACATGAACTAGCAGCCATATATGAATAGGAGGGAAGTCTTCAAAGAAAGCATTGTGGGACTAAAGGCTTTTGCTTTGAAATACAGCAGTAGCCACAACACAAATGACCTCAAACTTACGTAATTTACATGTATTGAAGGATACTGAGCAGTTTAGCGCCTTCTAAGTTTCATGTACATACCTTACAATTCAATAGAAGCTAAAGATATGAAGCAAGTAAGAGATATTTCGAGTTGTAATCTAATGGACTTCTTCCTTACAGTCCACCACAAACACGGAAGGGGTGTAGGAATTCAAATTTTCCTTTTAGAGCATGGAAATATTGTTAACGTTGGAGTAGAGATTTCTCATTTAGGCGTAATGAAATCCATGTGAACTGGATCATATATGAAGTGAGAAACTAATACATACCATCAGTACTCAAGTTGTTACTGTGATTTGATTCTTTGTACCCCAACATGATGCAAATCACTTTCAAGAAAAAAGTGGATGTTGAAGATTGATCTTTCAGCAACTTAATATTCTATAAATGCATTCAAAATTTGTTGTTAATGTAAAGAATAAGTGCATCATTTCTTGTGAGACACCTTAATTTGTCTATTCAAATTGAGATGATGCTTCATAGGTCAGTTCATCTAATCAAATTTTGTGGTAATAATAAAGAATATGTGAAGTCAAGCTGTGGTAAAGAATATGTGAAGTCAAGTTATGGTTACATATTGAAGACATGAAATTAGTTAAAAGCTTGGTGAGAATTTCAAGATGGTGGAGTTGATTTTTAGATAATTAGAAGAAATTGAAATTCCAATACGCTTTTGTAGAAATATATTATACATTTGTATAGTCGGATCATATGTTTGTGTTGATGAAGAAATAGTTCAATAGCACACCAAATATATGCATGACCACTAAGAGGTTGTAGTGTCCCATATCTCTAAGAGGCTTCACTTAGATTATCTATATAAGAATTTCAACAAGTTATAGTATTCTGATTATTGATAATAACACCAAGATACAACTTATAATACACGATAGAATTGCCACCCCTCCAAATGAATAACGAGGCAATAACATGCTTATAGATATGGAGTTTATTTCATAAGAAAACACTAAATTTAGCAAACTAATCTAGGATCCTATCTGAGCCTAGAGAACTTTACTGTGTTGAATTACCTATATAAAAAATGACAAATTTTGAAGATTGGTGGTTGATACATGATCACAATTTATTTTTATCTTCATTTATTAATTTTTTAGACATATCAAGTTTCCTTATCTCTTACATATGATCCATTGGCATGCTATTTAGTAAGCATCTATGAAGTCAGTCTGATCTTAAAGGGCTTAGCTATTTGCATCTGGCCTTCACTTTAAGTGATCCAGAGTGCAATCAGCCTCATTTTAGAATGAAAATCCGATCAACAAAAGAAAAATATCTTCTTAGGGTTGTTTATACTAATATATATAATCATTCTTCTCTAAGGCATAGATATTGTCCTTTAGTATTGTCTTCCAACCTTTATTTTTAAGGGACTCCTTAATACTCTCTGGAACAATTATACGGAATTTAACATTCATGAAACACTTTGGAAAAAGCATGTTATACCAAACTTTGGTCATTATCACCATTGTATGTACATCACCATTTTTATTATAATACATATTCATGCATTGATAAAGAGTAAGCCTTGTTCCTATCCCCAAAAATCTCATTTAATATTCAACTAAATCATATCCTATATAGACTAGGAACATTTTACATCAACGAACTATTTTGTCACTTGCTTATTGTTGCATTACCATGATACATACATTTGTACTTACAATCAAATCTAACTTTTGATATTATAGGATAGAAAATTTTGATTCACATCAAAATCATGATTTGATATTACTCATAAGAAAATATAGTTATATGCCTTACATAAAACATTTTTATCAGGTTTACTTTATCAATATCCCATTGTCGGTCCCTACCTAATCAAATGAGGAAACTCAAGGGAAAACATATGGTCTATGAAACCACCACAATACATCATAAATTTGTCCCTATGATAAATGTGCCCCTTTTTAATCATAAATGGAAGATTTTGGAATTTCAAATTGATTCGATGAACATGGACTCAAAGTATTAAAGTTAGGAATTGATCATGACATAACAATTTTGATCTTATTGATTCATATGTAAAAATATTTTTTGCAAATACTTTATATTCATTTATCTTAGGTGATAATCCTAAGGGGATAGTGGATTCAAGATATCACTCATGATTTGACAAAAGAGAAATTTAGTTCACGACAATTTAGTGAAGACAATGGGATGGGAGTCACATGAATGGTCTCTGGAACATTCCACACGGCCCATCTTGAGAATTTAATATGATCGTTGTAATAAGTCCAGTTTGATATATAGTTTTAAAAGATTCCAAAAGGTTAATAGCTTGTCCTACAACATGGGAATGTAGGTGGGATAAGTTTATCATCATCAATTATTGTTGAAATAATCCCATTATAATAATGACATATTAAATATCATTCCTAGTATATGGCCATGGGTTTCCCAGTTTTTATCAAAATCCTTTCCATTAATCACAACTTTCAAGGAATGTAATAGTGGATAACATGTTAATTCCCATACATACATCATGGGTGGAAAGGAAATCATGACTACCTATGTAAGGAGTGGGATCCCAGAGGGGAACCGCTCCCTACTAAAATAAAAAGGCAACATCCCAAACCAAACATCAACATATTTTTATGCCAAAGGGATGAAACCAATTTATTCAACATGAATGTATCATAACACCAAAGTTTAGCAGTGGAATGAAAACATTGACTATATTCAATTTATCATAAGATTACAAAAGTACCTCAACATCATCTCCCATCAGGGTTTACATAAAGGGTACATCATAAGGATCTAGTAGAGGAAAATCTAAACCATAACAACTTTGTCTCCAATCTTTAACTCCTTAAGTTAAGTCCAAGTCCTCATGCCATGTCATCCAAGTCCTTCACCTAGGGTTGGAAGCATACCCCAAAAAGAAGAGAAAAATAGAAGACATCAACAAAGGATGGTATGTGCATACTAAATAGAAATTTGAGCAATTTAAAAGAATAAAGGACATCAAGTATTAAAGGCTTCCCATAGAAAAGTAAAGAACTACCCAATTGGGTATAAAATAATATAAACAATAACATAAGAATGAAGCAAAAGAGTATATAATCAAGGCATACTTGTGTTTCACTTGTGACAAAACTAGATAATATAAACATGCGTGTAGGAAATAACACATCTACCAAAAATAATGTGGGGTGAGCAGGGTCTTGTGTACAGCTGCTCTAAAATATAGGGCGAGCAGGAACTGTATACATCCACTCTAAATTTGGGATGGCAGGGTCTGTTAAAATCTTCTTGAGTAGGAATTTAACATTTGCATTAATATGTGGGAATTTAACATCCACATAAAAAGACATGCAACATTATACTATTAGTCACCACATTATGCACAAAAAAAGAATAAGCAAGTGATAACAAATAGGGAGGATGAGAATATCCATCAGTATAAAGTGGGATCAGAGGATCCATGCCATCAATTAATGTGCCATATAAACACCCACTACCATGGTGGGAAAACAAGCACATATCATCAATTAAGTCCAACATGCTCAAAACATAAGAGAGAGTGAAAAACAATATTCATGATCACAAGATCAATATCAAATAAGGTAGTTCACATGAACCATGATTTTCAAAAGAAAAGACATTGAGGCTAATGTCCATAGGACCAAGAGAATGATAAAGATAGGTTATTGCTCAATATAGATGAATAGGAGATGCAAACATACCTCTCTTTAGAGTCTAAATAGTCCAAAGTTACTTCTAGATCCAAGTCTAGGCCTCCAAAGAAACTATTAAGCATATATGTAGATTTTAGGTCAATTTCACATTGATTATTCAAACCCTAAAAATTACCTTTTTCTTTACATCTGATTTAGGTTATCAAAACCATGCCACATTTTAATACCTTTTCCTGAGTTCAAAACATATTTTATTACATTTTTCTGGCTTATAATTATTAGTTATGAATTTTACAAGTTATTATATATTTAGGTAAATTCATTAAAATGACATATTTTTAAGATTAGATTCGCGAAAAAAAATGGGTACCATTAGATATTCATTATTTTTATGATTTCAAAACATATTTTATTTTAGTTTTTTGAGCTATGAATAATTAATTATGAATTTTATAAGTCTGGCCAATCAGAAAATCACGAAAAGCCACATTTGTGAAGAAATTCGTGAGAGGGAGAGAGTAGTCGGGCCTACACTAACTGGCCCAATCCCAAGTGGCCATGTATGTGGTCAAACCCGTGTGGCACTGGTCCATAGAGAAACCAATACTCGATCAAAAGACTGTATTACCCTCGGGCGAGAAATAAGGAGGGGACGAGGAGGGTAATTTTGGGAAATCACCGAAGTAATTCTTTCTCCCAGGCTACCTGCCATGGATGGCAGCAGTCACCTGTTGTCCTTGTGAAAATTAGGCAAAATAAATATATGGCATGATTCGAGATAAAAAAGAGCTAAGAATGAAAGGTGATGGACCCATGAACTTACAACCATGTACTATTGAATCAAGGGGGTGCAGAGATGATGCACCAACCACCGCAAGCATCGAAGCAAAACACAATCATTAGTTGAGATAAACACAAGAAAGAGGGAAATTGATATGAGAGGAGAATTCTATGAGGTTGGGCAAAGGCGAGGGTATCGTTATTTATAGGGGAGGCTCATATTCAAAGCTCGTCATAGAGGGACATGGGAGTCCTGTTCCATGAGGATTGGGTTTTTCCCGAATCCTTCATGAAAGGACACGAGTTAACTATCTTTCTGTGTATAATCGTCTCACGATTGCAACCACAAAAAAATCACATGGAAAGATAGAGTAGGGAGGGAGATATGGCAAGTCTAGATCTCGTTTATTATACACGGCCTGGTCGGGCTCCTACTCAAGGTAGGAGACAACCCCAATGCCATCCAAAGAATATCTAATGGTGGGGCGAGTTAGTCGTATATGGAAAATCTAAGAATCAAGAACCATAGCGTGATATCGTGAAAAATCAGATTAATTTAATAAAGTGATATTGCAATTAATTTCCTTCTCTTTCTTCTTTTGAAGGCACACATGATTCTCAAATTATATGAAATTTGCACAAAGTCTAAGTAAAGCATGTATATCCCGACAATGCAATTAGATTTTCCTTTTAAAAACTTTTAATGTGTTAAATAAAGAAAATCCTATTTTCTCTTTCCTCATCCATTAATGACTTTAAGATTCTCCAAATTTTATGAAACTTCACCCACAAGTCATATTTAATGTGTTGGATATGAATTTGACATCAATTTTATATGTTGGAGTTGTTTGTACAATTATTTAATATTTTGATGGTTCTGCACACTTTCTCTCTATGATTTTGTCTTTTAATCAAATGTTTCCCAAATTGGATGAAAATTCACCCAAAGGTTATATTTATTATGTACATTACGAATCTAAAATTATTTTCCTCTTTTAGAGACATTTATTATTTTATTTGTTATTTTGGGGGAAAACATAGATCTTTTCTTTCCAATTGAATTAAATTAATTATTACTATGTGAGTAATGTAAACTTGACTCCCAAGGTAATGGGAACCCAAGGAACATGATTTTTAACTTAGATTTCACTTTTTGAGATTTCTTTTAATGAGTAATGTCACAATTAAAATTTGTGGTCATTATTATCACATTATTTCGTTATTATCATTATTGCTCATTCAATTCCATAACTTAATATTATCACCAAAAGAGTTGGGTATGATTATTTGCACAAATTTTATATAATTCATTATTACTTCATGTGACATATTTTATGTGTCCAATTTTGGCCTAAGATTAATGTGAGAACATTAGGTTACATTAAGGTGAATTATACATGCATTAACACATTAAGGTTATACTAAACCTCATCTAGATTTATCCTCAGCCTTGTTTGGCTAAGTCCAAAATATCAAACTTCTAGGGTAGGGTCCAAGATCTGGTATGTTACAACACTCCACCCCTTAAAAAGGATTTCGTCTTTGAAATATATTAATCCAAACATCAACAATTAATTACTCTCCACCCCTTAAACAGGTTCAACCTAACAAGACAAACTAATCAACATTTAGGGTTACCCACATATCTTTTAGTTGTGAATGTTTTAAAAATTTATGTTATTCATGTTTCCAACTAATAAGCCATAACCAACTAGGGTTGAGTTTTAGGTCCTCGTGTCTCTAACCTATCATCCCTAACATCTAAAGAGTCATAGGGTATAAAGGGTAGGTTCACTACACCTTAACATTATCTCACATATTCCTAGTCACTTCTTCAAAACTAAGGTTAGGATTTTATGCCAACTAATTATAGGGTTTCTCCACTAAAACTTCACATATCTCTTCATTGTGACTTTGTTCGAGAAATCATCAAGAAAATCAGAGAAAATTTGTGTACATATAGTTGTATAATGAAAATAATTTTTGTCGATAAGAAACATTGGAAGCAAAACAAGGATGGTACTAAAATCAATGCAATATAACAAGTCATAATTTATCCATAACAAGATCTTATTATCCTACTAATACTCATCCACAAAACCTAATTCCATCCTTAAGTTAAACCCCATTGCAAACAAAGATCCTTGTCATCGAAAACCTATACAGAATGGTATGATTATCTAACCTCATCACATTAAGGTTCACTAATCATCAACCTTTCACCACCTCATGAACAACTTAGGAAAATTATAGGGAAACATCTCACCTAAAGGGTGATCATGTAAGGCAAATATTCTGACAAGGGGAGACAAAATTGAAATAGTCAGATTCTGACTACCATGAGCTCTGATACAATACTACAGGGAGTGGGATCCCAGAGGGGAACCACTCCCTACTAAAATAAAAAGGCAACATCCCAAACCAAACATCATCATAAAATTTTTGCCAAAGGGATGAAACCAATTTATTCAGCATGAATGCATCATAACACCCAAGTTTAGCAGCAGAATGAAAGCATTGATTATATTCAATTTATCATAAGATTATAAAAGAACCTCAACATCATCTCCAGAAGGGATTACATAAAGGGTACATCATAAGGATCTACTAGAGGAAAATCTAAACCATAACAACTTTGTCTCCAAGCTTTAAATCCTTAAGTTAAGTCCAAGTCTTCATGCCATGTCATCCAAGTCCTACACCTAGGGTTGGAAGCATACCTCAGCAAGAAGAAAAAAAAATAGAAGACATCAACAAAGGCTGGTATGTGTATACTAAATAGAAAATTGATCAATTTAAAAGAATAAAGGACAAAAAGTATAAAAGGCTTCCTATAGAAAAGTAAAGAACTACCCAATCGGGCATAAAAGAATACAAATAGAAAAATAAGAAAAAAGTAAAAGAGTATATTATCAAGGAATCCATGTGTTTCACCTGTGATAAAACTAGATAATATAAACATGCAGGTACGAAATAACACATCTACCAAAAATAATGTGGGGTGAGAAAGGTCTTGTATACATCTGCTCTAAAATATGGGCTGAGCGGGAGCTGTATACGCCCACTCTAAATATGGGGTGGTAGGGTCTGTCAACATCTACCCGAGCAGGAATTTAACATCTTCCCATATATATAAATATGCAGGAATTAAACATTTGCATTAATATGTTCGAATTTAACATCCACTTAAAAACACATGCAACATTATACTAGTAGTCACCACATGATGAATAACAAAAGAATAAGTAAGTAATAATAAATAGGGAGGATAAGAACATCCATCAAGTATAAAGTGGGATCAGAGGATCCACGCCATCAATTAATATGCCATATAAACATCCACTTCCATGGTGGGAAAAGAAGCACATATCATCAAATAAGTCCAACAAGCTCAAAATATAAGAGAGTGTCCAAAAGAATATACATGATCATAAGATCAATATCGAATAAGGTAATTCACATGAACCATGATTTTCAAAAGAAAAGACATTGTGTATAGGCTAATGTCCATAGGACCCAGAGAATGATAAAGATAGTTATTGCTCAATATAGAATAATAGGAGATGCAAACATACCTCTCTTCAGATTCAAAATAGTCCAAAGTTACTTCTAGATTCAAGTCTAGGCCTCTAAAGAACCTATTAAGCATATATGTAGATTTTAGGTCAATTTCACATTGATTATTCAAACCCTAAAAATTACCATTTTATTTACGCGTGATTTAGGTTATCAAAACCATGCCACATTTTAGGTTACCTATTCCTGTGCTCAAAATATTTTATTAAATTTTTCTGACTTATAAATTACTAGTTATGAATTTTACAAGTTATTACATATTTGGGTAAATTCATTAAAATCGCATATTTTTAGATTAGATTCAACCAGCAAAATTGGTAGCATTAGATAGCCCTTATTTTTTTGATTTCAAAACATATTTTATTTGTTTTTTCGGAGCTATGAATAATTAGTTATGAATTTTACAAGTCTGACCAATCAGAAAATCATGAAAAGCCACGTCGGTGAAGAAATTTGTGAGAGGGAGAGAGTAGTCGGGCCCGTATACCTGGCCCAATCCCGGGTGTCTATGTCTATAGTAAAACCTGTGTGGCACCGGTCCATAGAGAAACCAATACTCGATCAAAAGATTATATTACCCTCAGGTGAGAAAATAAGAAGGAAGGGACGAGGAGGGTAGTTTCGGGAAATCACCACAGTGATTCTTCCTCCCAGGCTACCCACCATGGATGGCAGCAGTGACCTGTTGTCCTTGTAAAAAATTAGGTGAAATCAATACATGGAATGATTCGAGAAAAAAAAAGAGCTGAGAAGGAAAGGAGATGGACCCATTAACTTACAGATGTGGTCTATTGAATCAAGGGGGTGCAGAGATGATGCACCCCACCACAAGCTTCGAACCAAAACACGATCGTTGGCCAAGATAAATGCAAGAAAGAGGGAAATTGATATGAGATGAGAATTCTACGAGTTTGGGCGTAGGTGAGGGTATCGTTATTTATAGGGGAGGCTCAGATTCATGGCTCGTTGTAGAGGGTCGTGGGAGTCCAGTTCCATGAGGATTGGGTATTTCCCGAACCCTTCACAAAAGGACCAGTTAACCATCTTTCTATGTAGAAACTTCTCACGATTCCAACTGAAGAAAAATCATGTGGAAAGATAGAGTAGGGAGGGATATATGGAAACTCTAGATCTCATTTACTGTACACGGCCTAGTCCAGCTCCTACTCGAGGTAGGAGACAACCCCGATGCCATCCATAGAAGATCCAACAGTGGGGGGGGGGGAGTTAGCCATATAAGGAAAATCCAAGAATCAAGAACCATAGTGTGACAACGTGATAAAATCAGATTAATTTAATAAAGTGACATTATAATTAATTTCCTTTTCTCTTTCTTCTTTTGAGGGCACAAACGATTCCCAAATTGGATAAAATTTTGTACAGAGACTAATTAAAGCATGTAGATCCTGATTAAGCAATTAGATTTGCTTTTTGAGAACTTTTAGTGTGTTAAATAAACCAAATCCTATTTTCTCTTTTCTCGTGCATTAATGACCTTAAGATTCTCCAAATTTTATGAAACTTCACCCACAAGTCATATTTAATGGGTTGGATATGCATTTGACATCAATTTTATATGTCGGAGTTGTTTTCACAATTATTTAATACTTTGAAGGTTCTACACACTTTCTCTCTCCTGATTTCATCTTTTAATCAAATGTTTCCCGAATTGGATGAAAATTCACTCAAAGGCTATATTTATTATATAGATTACTAATTTTCCTCTTTTAGAGTCATTTATTATTTTATTTTATATTTTGGGGAAAACATAGATCTTCTCTTTCCAAATTAAATTAAATTAATTATTATTATGTGAGTAATGTGAAACTTGACTCCCAAGGTAATTGGAACCCAAGGAACACGATTTTTTACTTGGATTTCACTTTTGGGATTTATTTTAGCAAGTTATGTTACAATTAATATTTATGGCCATCATTAGCACATTATTTCATTATTATCATTATTTCTCATTCAATTGCATAACTTAATATTATCACTAAAAGAGTAGGGTATGATTATTTGCACAAATTTTATATAATTCATTATTACTTCATGTGACATATTGTATGTGTCCATTTTTGGCCTAAGATTAATATGAGAACATTAGGTTGGATTAAGGTGATTTATACATGCATTAACACATTAAGGTTATATTAAACCTCATCTAGATCTATCCTCAACCTTGTTTGGCTATGTCCAAAAATTTAAACTTCTAGGGTAGGGTCCAAGATTCGATATGTTACAACCTATCCTAATGGAAACCCATCCCATATCACCCTACATCAATTTAAAGATGAAATTATGGTGATTACATATCAAATCAAACTACCATGATTTAATCATATACAAATTCCAACATGTTATATATACCTAGGTAACTTCAAAATGTACACCTACACTCAAATCAAAAATTGACCCAATATACCCCAACATTGACATCCTAATGGAGGACCTAGCTAATAATCATAACTTCAAAAAGAATAAAAAAAGATATGATATGAACTTTAGATCTAGAATCTATAGAGACACCCTAACGTCTTGATTATCATCTTATCCCTACAATTTACTCAGGATACTCCTTAAACATCATGTCTCATGACATTATGTACCAAATTCTAACTAAGCTCAATCCTCTTAAAAAATACAATTTGTTTCTTGTGAATATTTAAGCTAACTCAATAGTAATGCTCAATTCGTCATTTGGATTAATTTCATAACTGAAAACTTTGAATTATAACCATATTGCAAAATAAAATGTAACCTAATATGTATGACATGTAATATGGGCTGGAAATCCCTGGACCCTTTTCCAAAATGTAAGCAAATAAAGATCACCTCTCAATTTAAATCCTATTCTTATATATTTTTAAAATATATCACAACATTTTTCTAATATTTTCTATACAAATATATTGGTGATTCCTTTTTTGGACTAAAAATACCATTGAACTTCCAAGTTGTATGTTCGAGGTAAACGTCTTTATGTAAGGAAACCTTATTTTTTCTCTAGTTTCATTAGATTTATTGAGAATATTGTTAACTTGCTTACGCATATACACTTCCTTCTTAGGAAATTCATATTGTTCATTTACTATTCTAACTCTAATACATGGCTACCTGGGGGATGATTATCTCACTAATAAAAGAAAAAATAGTAATATTCTTTTTGTGGTCTTAGAAGTGTTTTTATTCCTATAGTAAAGAAATTCTTAGAACATAAGAAGGTCCCAAAGAGGAACTTTATCTATGTTTTTTCAATATATTTTCAACATATACATGTTTTTAGAAGTTTTTTAGCACATATTCAATAGAAATGTTTATAGTGTTTACTCTTCAACACAAAAATACAAGATACTATCTTGAATTCAATAGTATATAAATGACATGAGTCTTAATCTAATAACAAACCATCACATTACCTATTTATAAAATACATGGGTTTCTCATAATATTGAAGTTTATTAGGGTTTTTTCTATTTATTGTAGTGCTAATGAACTTATCGTAGAATTTACTTTAGCAACACCACCACATATTATATTATAGGTACATCATTACCAAAAGACAAAGGCAAAACAACTTGAAAATGTCCCTCAATAACTTTAATATTAAGTAATTTTGTAAAGAACTATGAGGGAATATGTAATGCAATTACCCATCATATAATACTTCAATTTATTATCTTTCAGTTTCCTTTAACAAAATATGATAATTCTACAATTTGCTTCAACCTGATTCTTTTTGAGTTACTACATATCAATGAAACCATTAATCAAATTTTATTTATTATTCTCTAGTGAAGAAATATGGATATCAAGACTAACCATTTAGAAATAGTTCAAAATACAACTGTTGAAATTGGTGAAGAAAGCCCCAGAAATAAAAATGTATTGAAATTCAGTTTTAAATTTTGCGTGTGCTCAAACAAAATTGTATTATTTGTTCCAATTTATGAAAGAGTCAAACTCACTCACATCATATTCACTATCCTTTATTTCTAAGAAATGTTGTATTACATACAACATCATTCCTAATCTTTGATTCCAAATGTGTATTAGGATAATTCTGGTCTTGTCAAATAAAAGCACTTAAACAAATTTTTATGTTGGAATGTACCCGTTTAATGCATTCCTACATCATCTATTGACCAAGTCAAGGTGCCCATTGAACTCCTTCACACTGAGTACTTATTTAGTACCATAAAATGGTAAACAAAAGTAGTAGTTAGTTGAAAGAGTGATATTAGTTACTCCTCATTCTTGGTACCATAGTAACTTTAATTAATAAAATATGTTCTTTATCCATATAAGAATTGTTGGTGGTATTTTTTTATTTTCTTTCACTATATTATCTAATAATGTTGTCTCCCCTTAGGACAATTACCATTAGTATATCTTATATTATGTTATGTCTCTGGGACGTCATACCTTGAGATAAGACTATGCATATGACACTCATTGTTACCCTAATCTTAACAATAACATTTATCTTTACATGGTATCGAAGAGTAGTCATTTAATTTCTAAAAAAGAGTCTCCTTTATCCTCTTCTTCCTTTCTTCTCTTCTTTTCTTCCCCTCCTTCCTCCCCACCCTCACCTCACAATCGCCCACTTACTCTAGCCCACCCTTGCTTGCTAGAATTCAACCGTCGATCACCGCCTGCAAGCAATCCTTGACTGCTTGTGGCACGTGTGGCACACAGCCGCTGGTCACACGACTAGAAGTCATATGTTGGTTCTTAGCTCCAGTCTATGGGGCGGCTGCCTGTGTCAGCCATTATTATGGCCCTCTACCCGAGTGGTGATTTTGAGCGGCCTATCTTTGTTGTCATTGGCTCTTAGGGTAGTTATTCATGTTTGCCTAATATTCCATAGTGGAGTCATAGATTATCATCCCATTTTAAATTACACTAGTGGTCCCATTTGGGGTACTTTATAGCATAGAAACCGCCATGGGAATATGACTTGTACTCCTCCCCTTCTTTGTCACCCACTGAATCTGACTAGTGGCGTGTTGATCTTGGCATGATGGAGATTCATTTCTAAAATTAAGTTTGTAAAAACCTTAGGTTCTTTCTTTTTTGTTTGCTACCCATGTATTTGTCTATATACATGGTTGAGTGCCAATAATTGTTAGGGATATATTTTCTTCTTTTTATCACAATGCTTCATTCCTATACTAGTGCTTATAACCGTGCTTTTTTCTGACTCGAGTCGTGCTTCTTTCTGGCCATCTTCTCTCTCACTATGCTACTTATCAATGCTCATATCCACTATTGTTATGTCTATGTCACTCCTTTGATATCTTTCTTCACCATTGTCCTAGCGATGTGACTTTTTCATTAGGTATAAAGGCATAGATGATGGAAAATATTCACCTCAGACCACTGTCTATAATGACATTGTTCCTCTCTCCATAATAAAATTGAATGGATATAATCACCTACTTTGGATGAATTATGTCCAAATAACCATGGATTCTAGAAACAAGGTAATTATTGAAAAACATGTTGAGGAAACCCCTGAATGGAAATAGGATAATAGCCAAGTCAAAAGTTGTCTATGGAACCTTCAACTGCCTCTAAGTGCATGTTTTACAAAAATACAAAGGAAGTGTGGAATGTTGTTTGTTGACACTACACTTAAAGAAAGCATTCATTGAGGCCTTACAAACTTTTAGATAAATTATTTGATAAAAATTACGGTGATAGCACCCTTGATGAATATTTTCATTACATTATCATCTTATCTCAATAACTTAACTATTTTCATCATGTCTCTTATGAGGATCAAACCAAAAAGTGTTGCAATCTTATCTGCAAGATTATCTTGTTTGATGACTCCTTTCCCACTCTAGAAGATGTCCTCTCTCATCTTCATCAGTCTAGTGTCTTCCACTTGACTTCTACCCCACCACATATGCAACTTGTGATTGTTGATGTTTCCAGTGTACAAGTACGTGGTCGTGGGGGATGCCCCCCTAGGATGCAATGAACTTCATGCAACAATTTAGGCCATCTAGAGGAAAAGTGATATCAAAAGCATGGTCATCCCTATGGGTGAGGTCATAACATTGCAACTGTTTATGTTTCCCAAGGATCAGACAATCAATATGTTACCATGTCTTCTATTGAGTATTAGAAACTTCTACATGCCTCTCAATAGGCTCCTCCACAATCTTTAGTGCATATAATAACTACATGATCTAGGGAATATGTGACCATGTAATAACTACGACATCTTTAGTGCATATAGCCTTGAACCAAGGTAATGTTGGGACCTCCATGGTGGCATCCAACTCTATTTGGATTGTTGACTCTAGGGCCACCCAACATATGACTTGTATGCGACACCTTCTTTCCTCCACTGAGCCTCATATTCCTACCTCACATGTCACTCTAGCATATGGGTCCATTAAAACTATTCAACAACATGGTAGTGTTAACATCTCTCCTAGACTCAAACTTTGATATGTTCATTACATTTCTCATTTTCCTTTCAATTTAAGTATGATGCTAAGTTAGTTTATGCCTTTACTTGTAACGTCTCCATTGGTAGTCATGGTTTTGTGATGGAGGATTCTCATACTTTTCAGATGATTGGTTCGGGTTCTAAAGGTGGTGGCCTTTATTACCTTCAGGATGTTGTTCCAACTTCTGTTCTCCTTGTGAGCATGCCTCTTCTACTACACCAGCATTACTGTCATCCCTCTCTTGAGAAATTGAAGCACTTGGAGCCCTCTTTATCTAGTCCAAAGGTCTTCCTTGCGACTTATGTGAGTTTGGAAAGTATCATAGGAGTTCATTCCCTAGGAAAACTAGTATTTTTTCTAAACCTATCCTTGATGTTATTCATAATGGCATTTATGGTCCCTTTCAAACCACCATTTGATGGATTCTATTTTTAATTACGTTTGTTGATAATTTCTCTTGCAAGACATGGCTATATCTGTTAAAATACTATGGTGAAATGATTGGCGTCGATTAGAATTTTCATATAAGGATAAACACGATTGAATAAATGCATTAATTTTTTCAATCCAACAATACCTTGGAATATGTTTCGGCTCAAGTTTCTTCCTTTCTTATAGAACTAGAACCATCCATCAACCTTCCTACGCTAACACCCCACAATGAAATGGGGCGACAGAACATAAAAATCATCATTCAATTGATATATCTAGTGCTCTTATGTTTTAGGAAAAAATACATAAAACTTATGGGTTTGAAACTATTCTGATATCCTACTACCTTATCAATTAGAAATCATCTTTTGTTCTTATGAAAAAAACCCTTTTTATTTATTCTTTTTCCTAAACAAACAACTTTCCATCTTCCTTTATGTGTTACGAGTGTAAGATTGTGCATTTTTTTGATCTAAGAGTGGATAAACTTGATCTCCACTCTATCAAAATGGATTTCCTTGGCTATTCCACCTTTCACAAAGGTTATCACTGTTATAGTCCAAGAAAATGATGCATGCATGTCTCTACTGGTGTTGCCTTTAATGAATGTAATATGTTCTTGATTCTACATCAATATCCTCTCTACCTCCACCTCAGTCTTAAACTGAGTTCCTTGAAGTTTAACTTTTGGACCTAGTAGATATTGAACTCATCCCAAATCCTCCTATCATTCCTCCTCCTACTACACAAGTTCCAGAACCAAAGTTCACATCTGAGGATCTAGATTGCCTCATGGCTCTCCAAAAAGGTATATGCTCTTGCACTCTTCACCATCCTATATCTCATACATGTCACCTATCCAAGCTTTCTCGTACTGCTAAATCCATTGGCCAATGTATTGAATCTATCCATATTCCTAAAACTATTGCAAGGCCCTTCAACAACCTAATTGAAAAGTTTTGATCTTCAAGGAAATGACGACATTGGTGAGAACATGACCTAGGATCTTGTCCCTCCTTTGCCTGATAACAATATTGTTGATTGTCAGTGGGTTTTCTCTATCAAATTTGTTTCTAATGAAGTAGTGAAAAGATTTAAAGCTCAACTTTTTGTCAAAGGATTCAACCAAACATATGGCATGGATTTCTTTAAAAGCTTCTCACTGGTCACCCTCATTGCTTCTGCAAGGATTGTCATCTCCTTGACCACTCACATGGACTGGCATATATTCCATATTCACATCAAAAATACATTCATTCATGGGAATCTATAAGTGGAAGTGTATATGAAACAACCCACACACTTTTGTACTATAAGGGATTCTTCCCAAAGAGTTTTTCATCTGGCAAGCTCTTTGTACAGTCTGAAGCAATCACCACAGGGCTGGTTTACAAAACTTAGTGACGTTCTTGCTAGTCAAAACTTGGAAAAACCTCATGCATTCTAGTAGAGTCAGGTGTAACACCTTCTATGTTATCTAAACGGTGCACATGACAGAGGTCTCCTTTATAAGAAACCACAATCTCTAGATATTTCTTTGAACTACTATGCAGATGTTGATTGGGCTAGAGATGTAAATGGCAGGAGATCAATTTTTTTTTACATTCTTTTTAGTGGTCATTCCATCAGTTGGTTGAGCAAGAAGCAATTTGTTGTGACTCGTTCAGTACTTTGGCAGAATATTATGCCATGATACATGCTTGTTGTAAAATTCAATGGGTAACATCTATTCTTTAAGAATTAGGTTTCCATATCTCTTCTCCAGTAACTCTCAAGTAGAATAGTCAAGAATCTATTCATATAGCTAATAGTCCAATTTTTCAAAAGTATACTAATCACATTGAGGTTGAATTCCACTTTGTAAAAAATCGGATTCATTCTAAGAATATTATTACACCATATGCAAAGACTGGAGAATAGACTGTTGATATGTTCACCAAGCCTCTTCCACCTTCATTCTTTTCCTATATGTGTGGAAAGCCATGGGTACTCTCCAACTTGTGGGGGTGTGATTGTGGTATTCTATTTTTTCCACTTTTCTTAGCTAATTGGGTTGACTCTCCTTAGGACAATTAGCATTAGTCTAGCTTATTTTATGTTGTGTCTCTAGTACATCTATACCTTGAGATAAAAATATATATGACACTCTATGTAACCCTGATATTTATAAGAATTTCTCTTCACAAGAATAAACGCCATGTTGTGTTGTTTATATGAATTCCCAACTTCCTACCTTATGTAATGATTAATTTGTATGATATTATGTTTCTTAATATTTTGGGTCATTTCTAACCAAGCATCCATGTCCTGCTCAACGTTGCCATAGTAAACTTTTATAGTTAATAGTCTTCTAATTGTTTATTCAAGCGTTTGAGAATGATACCACTTTTCTTATTTATTTAAATGGGGTGTCAACATCTTTATGTCATCATTCCCATCTTTCCCACAAATGTCCTAATGGCATTAGACCGCCCTAATCCAACTCCAATTTTAATTTAAATTGCATAAAACCTTTTCCATCATGAATGCATGTTTTCTTATTCCTAAAAGGGATACAAAACATTTTCCTCCACATTTCCATCAACAGATGATTTGTTGTATGTCAAGTTCTTAAGACCTTACTCTTTCTAATGGTACCTCTTCAGTGTATTCTACACATTGCATCTTCCTCATTGAAACACAACTGTCAATTGAGCATTTTCTTATCTTTTCTCACCCTTCATGGTTATTCAAGAGAGTGACATGATCAATATAGTAAGATATTAATTTTGAAGAGAGTACACTTTGAAATACTCTATTAGTTAATCAGGTCATAAACCACTAAGGAGATGGAATAATTTATCGTAGACCACTCACCAATAACCAAGGTGCACCTCCTTTTCCGGTAGTCCATCAATATGTACTCTATGGTTAAACTTTCTCAGTCTGGAGTGGTACTCAAATGTGTGACCTATTGATAAGTTGAATATGGGTTGTGTAAGAGTGAGAAAAAAGTGTGTAACTATGGTTAGTGGTGGTATATGGGGCCCGTCATCATCTCTAAAACTCTACTACTGTCTTGCATAGTGGGACAAGGTGTTAAACCCCTTTATGATTGCCTTCAAATACACTTGATTTATTTAGCAAGGATCGACATCAAACTTTTACAAAGGGAGAACTATGAGAATTTTGAAAAAAAATATTACAATGATTTCAATGTCATTGAGTTTGAGATAACAAAGGTTTGTGTTCTTTTGTACATGGTGGTATAAATATTGATAATCATATTTTGTTGTTTGATACAGTTGTGTGCAACTAGTAGGCTGTATGAATACTCATTTTTATTCTTTTCCTGAGTAAAATAAATGCCCCTAATTGATTGTTGCAAGTTATACAAAATAGAAAACTTCGTAAGACCATGGAGGATGAGGAGATAAGGAAAGCGGCTTTTTCTATAGGTGCTTCTAAAGCGTCGGGACCTGATGGCTTTAATGACAATTTTTTTCAAAAGTGTTGGCCTTTGGTGAGAAGTGATGTGTGTAATGTTGTGTGGTGGTTCTTGGTGGGAGGTAGGATGGTGAGGCAGACCAACCATGCTTTTATCAGGTTGATCCCCAAGACTGTGTCTCCTATGGCTATGTTAGATTTCAGACCGATAGCGTCTTGTTCGGTACTTTACAAAATAATATCTAAGGTTCTTGCGAGAAGACTCAAACAGATTCTTCCTGATATTGTCTCTTGCAACTAGGCGGCTTTTGTGAAGGGGAGGTCTATTTCTGACAATACTTTGTTGGCTGCAGAATTCTTGGTTGACTTCAAAGTGAAACACATCAATAAAAAGGTATGTATTAAACTTGATATCGTAAAGGTGTATGATCATGTTAAGTGGAATGCCTTATGGGATAATATGCTAGGCATGGGCTTTTCTAATAGGTGGATTGACACTATGAAGCTATGTGTGGAAACTACTTCTTTCTCAGTTCTAGTTAATGGTATTCCCAAAGGACTGTTTACAACTTCAAATGGCTTACGACAAGGGGATCCTCTCTCTCCCCTTCCCTTTACTTTGGTGATGGATAATCTAACCCAACTGACTGATAATGTTGAACGTGATGGTCTGATTAAAGTGTTCAAGGTCAGGGGCACTAAAGTGACTTCTCATTTGATCTTCGCTGATGACGTACTCTTTTTCATTGTTGGACATGCTAAGTACTTGAAGAATACAAGAAATGCATTCTTCATGTCAAGATCATGTGATCTGAAGTCCCAGGTTTTCTTGTCAAGATCATGTGATGGAAGAAGAGGGCGATTGAAGGAAGTTTCCAACCTCCCGGAAGGTCACTTCCCCACCAAATACTTGGGTCTTCCCTTATCGAGGGGCAGAGGTAGAGGAGTTGATTTTAAGGAATGTGTGGACACTTTGAGGAAGATGGTGGATAAATGGTGTTGGATCCATATATCCATGGTTGGACACATGGTCCTTATTAAGTCTGTGCTAAATGCAAAAATTGCCTACTGGTGTGGACAGGCTGAAATGCCTTTGTTCATTCTTGAGAAGGTCAAATCCATCATTGGTGGTTTTTTGTGGGGCGGTGGGTCTCATGCTGTGAGCCGGGCGACTGTCTCTTAGCCCCTCCATGCGGGTGGCCTTAGAATTGTTTGTCTTCTTCATATTGCATGGGAAGCAACTGTAAAGAGGGTGGACCATTTCTTGAGAGGGGGCACTTCTACGTGGTCTGATTGGCTGAATTTTAGATATGGGGTCTGTTTGGAAACAGCCCAGGTGGGGGAAACTAGAGTTTGGTGCAGAATGGCTGAGGTTAAAAAAGAACTCACCAGCTTCTATTTCAGATCTGATATGGGTTGGCGTATAGTAAACAATTGCATTCCCTAGAAGGTCAGTAAGCGGCAGCCTCATGTGCTGTGGTATACAGTTATTTGGGGCAGCAATATATGTCCTAAGTGGAGTGTTACGACCTATAGAACTATCATGGGATGACTTCCTACCAGGGATAGACTTATCAGATGGGGTATACAGGTGGATCCGATGTGCCCTCTCTATTTGAAGGAGGCGGAATCTCATTCACATATGTTCTTTGAATGTGATTTCACAGCCTACCTTTGGAGAAGAGGAAGCTTGAAATGTGGATGGGGTGGCCTTGCACCCCTTGGACTGATCGATGCCCTTCACTAGATTTTTGATGCGACTAGAAGAAGCAAGGCGAATAGATTCTTTGGTGGTCTCTTCTTTACATCTCTTATTTTCCATGTCTGGAAGGAGAGAAATAGAAGAGTGCATGGGAAGAGTGCTCGTAGCAACCTTCATGTTTTTGATGTTATCACGGATAGCTTGTTGTGTTTCACAAAAGCCAATCCCAGAATCAGTATGGGTGTTGATACAATGATTCTGAGGATGTGGGGCTTATAGTTGGGTGTGTAGTCTGGTGGTGACTGTGTACAGTATACAGGGTTTTTGTTGGGATCCCCTATACGCCTTTTTTGATAGTAGTAATATTTTACCTTATCCAAAAAAAGTTATACAAAATATTTTAGGATAATGGATCATTTGTATTTTTATAAAAAAAAAGAAAGTGAGTATCATGAATTATGCCCCTCAAATTGTCAAAACCTGATCTAATATTCCATATGCACTAGGAACCAACAAGCAATTTATTTTGAGTTAGTGATAAAGACAAATGAGTTATTATCGGAGAAGTTGTCTAGTGACATATTTCCATAGTTCTTTAAAAAAATAACCAAAATACTAGATAAGTTATATCATACAAGAGAAACAAAAATGTGATATGATGAATCTATCATAGGAATTGCATTAATATGCTATTTTGCATTAAAGAAAATAAGGAAAAGAAGGGGAGGTGAATGAAAGAAAAGGGAAGTTGGGTAAAGGAAGAGTAGATGATAATATTGATAATTTGTTTCCTTACTACAAGAACAACAAAATTTATTAAAAATATAATTTTCCCCAACGAAATACATAATTCAAAATATGTAGTAGTATTTCATTCTACACCTCTCAACCCTAAGTCAGAGGAGGAGTAAGTAGGAGAGAATGTCACCTCTAATTCTCTCCCTTCTTCATCATTATGTCTAGCCAAATTCAGTGAGTTATTACCCTTCCCTTCCCTTCTCTTCTTTCCCCGTGTATTAAATAAATATGTATGCTAGTTGAGATGATTGCAACACAACCTTTATGTACAAACTACCTACAAAAATGATATCCCTAGTCTTTTTCCTTGTTTAGTTTTACATATATTGTTCGAGTGATTCAATTTAAGGAATTAGTTAGATAATCATAATCCATGATGTTTTTATCTACAATAAAATACTTTGATACTCCTTTGAACTAGTTGTACATCAATTACCAATTAGTTTGATCTTCTTGTAATTATATATGTATTCAATTTCTTAATATCATCACATCTTTCATTGAATTATAATCAATTCACATTGCTTCGTTTTGATCATGTCTGTATAATATGGTTTGAGGAAAATATAGCAAGGTGTTAAAAAGGTACTATAATTTGTTGATATCAATTTCTATATATACCTGTAAGATCACATTTTTCTTTCTCATTCAACAATACACATCTTTACTCCTGTGATACTCTTTTGCACTCAATGACCCCCTATTGATAAATGGAATGATTTTGAACCTCTTGAATGCAAATTGTTATTTGGAACTAAAAATTTCCAAATTGATGATTTAATTTGTTAAGTTTAGTGTTGAAATCAATTGCTAGAATGCAATCAAAATAATGAGACCTCTCAACAACCTTACCATGTCTTCAAACTTATTATACAAGAATAGGATGAGATTTTTAAACTAAAGGTGAAAAGTTTACCTTAATCGATGCTACATACCAAACAATATTTAGTTTTCAAGTTTTTAAAGAAACACAAAACAAATTTGCTAATAAAATCCCTCTTTTCCACATCATCAATCCTTAACCTTTGGCCCAAACAATGAGAACTCTTAAATCAGGCTTTGATGGATAGGGGGTGGATCAAAGGACACTCCCGTAGTCTTTCACCTATATACACCATGTGAATAGTAGGTGTAGGGGAGTAGGTAATATTTGTACCTCTTTTACCACTTTAACTTTTTTTCCTCCCTCCCATTCTCACCCTCTTGTGATTCCAACCTCCCTCCCCCCACTTGTTGCAATTCTTTTTGTGGTCTAGGAAGGGAGTTCTTCTTTTTCCTTCTTCCTTCATTTCACTGTGGAGATCTTCTCACCACACCCAAAGTCAAATGGAAACACAGGGGGAAACAAAAGAGGTCTCATGACATGACACCAAGACCTAGAGCCCCTATCGAGGCTCAACAAAATCTCACTAGGTGTCGAGGTTGGGCCCCGTATAGGAACACACAATAGCCCCTGTCCGTCACACATCAGAGAAGGCATGGAAGGCCCTGGCATGGACCATGTTGGAGCAAGTCAATGCCACGTGGGTCAAGGAATGGAGGTCCAACCTTGGCCTAGTGTAGGCCCGCCTCCCTCAACGATGAGTCTGCAAGGATGCAAGGTGCCATTGGATCACATAGCACACTACAAGTACAAATCCAATGGCCCTAAATAGGAGCTACATGGTAATATTCTTGTTTAGTTGTTGATCACACATTTTTTTTGAGTTATCTCGGTTGGTGTGATCGGTGTTTTTGACTCAAGGTCAATTAAGTCAATGTTGACTCAAGGTATATATTGACTAAACCCTTGTTTTGATGATGACTAACCATTTCATTTCTTTGTGTCTAATGCTTCTACATGAGTGATTTCAGCTAAGGTATAGACACACTCCAAATTCCCTAACATGTGCATCCCAACTTTAAGAAAAGATTAGCCAAAGTCAATACAAGTGCATGTTTTTGGAATATGATGTAAATCCATTAGAATCATATTATATATCACTTATAATGATTGTATGACTTATAATTAAGCTTAGAAAAAATCAGGATTCACTTAAATCGAATATTTAAGCACTTTAATGACATTTTCCAAAATTCATTACAAGCATTTTATCGGCTGAGTTACAATCTAAATCGATCTTTTATGGATTTTGCGAATGTTGTTGATCGGTCAAGTTTCCTATACTCAGAAATCGACTGACCACTGTACTGGAACAAAACTAATTTAATCTATCGGTCGAGTTCCTACTAGGACAAACTCGACCAATTGGTCAAATTATCTTTATTGCATAGTGCATTCGGTCGAGTTACCTTTATAGAAACGCGACTGATCGCACTATATGGACAAGTGCTAAAAAGTGTTTCTGACCATTGGAATGTTGCAAAACTCAAAAAATATATACTGTAACATCCCAAACAGCTAGTATTCGTCCTTAAGTGTTCCCAAATGTTTCTAGGCATCTCCAGCTATAAATAGACACCTTGGGCTTCATCCCATGGTTAGCCAAGCACTATGAAGGTCCCTATTTTATAGTTGAGTGATCCTACAACCTCTTCTCTCTCTAAGCTTAATCACTTGCAACATGAGATTTGTAAGAGAGCCAGTCCTACATGTATATCTTGTGAGGCTCTCACTTCCACCACATCCCAATCTCTCGTTCAACCATGAAGATGAAGATTCTCTCTCCTATCTAAGAGAGGTGAAGAAGAATAATGGGAGGAGTCCCTTGGTGAAGAACGAGGTCAAAAACTTGGAGCAAGAGTGGGTAAGCCTTGGTAAAGACAGAAGACTCCTTGCTCAAGTCGGTAAGTCCTTGGTGAAAGATTCTCCTTGGCTAAGGGGAAACCAAAGGCTGAAGATCCAAGAAGAGTGGATAATCCCTTTAAGGATGAAGACTTGTGCAAGAGTGGATAAGTGCTTGGTGAAGGCAAAAGACTCCTTGTAAAGTGGGTAAGTCCTTCCGTAGGTTGAAGACTCTTGTCTTGGATAGGTAAGTCCTTTGGTTGGTCATGAATTATAAGTCTTATGAATGAATATAAGAGTGTAATGGTTAAGAAATCCTAGAGGTTGACCTCTCTAGGTAGTGTACTGACATACTTCTAGTTGGAAGTGTGGAACCACTCTACATAGCTTGTCAATTGGTGTATGTTCAATCTCTCTCATCCTTGCTATGTATGTTTAGTTGCACATCAAATTACCTATTTAGAAACCTTATCTTGTGATATATATTGAAGGTCTAATGAATTTTGTTTAAGTGTATTCAGCTCTATTCACTCCCCCTCTAGAGCACTCAATCTCCCATCCTAGGATCCAACAATTGGTATCAGACCGGGTCTTCTCCAAGCATCTTTTCACAAGTAGGAGAAGATGGGTGACTACTAAGATGGGAGATACTTCATCAACCTTCCAACCTTTGATGGGGGTAACTTCCTCTATTGGAAGAAAAGTCTTCAATTCCACATCTAAGGAAAAAGTCTTGACCTATGGCAAATGGTGGGCCATCCATACAAGCTACCGGAGAAAAGGATGGAATAATGGGGTGAATCTACCTTGAAGAAAGCCACCTTGAATGCAAGAGCAATCAACATTCTCTATGCCACAATGACCCCACCCAGTTCAACTAGATTTCTTCTTCTGAGACAGCCTACGAGGTACGGAGAAAGCTATGTATCACTCATGAGAGGACTCAACAAGTGAATAAAAGTAAAGTCTATATGATCAAGGTACTTCTTGAGAACTTCAAGATGGAAAAGAAGGAGAAGATAGACAACATGTACTCAAGGCTCAACACCATTATGATTGGTCTTGATGTTCTAGGTCATCCCATGAGTAGAGGAGGGATCAACTCAAAGATCCTTAGAACTCTCCCCAAGAGATGGGAACCCAAGGTGACTTCCAATGAACAAGTGAAGACTCTTGGTGAGAAGAGCTCATTGGAAATCTACAATCCCATGAAGTCACACTTGACAAGAGAGAAGAAGTTAAAAGACAATAGGAGAAGGAGCTTAAGAGAATGAAGAAGGATGAAATCAAAGCTCGAATTGAGGTTATTGTTGGTCAAGATTATCCATCCTCTCAAGTTGAAAAAGTTGTCATGTACTCCAGGGGTAGACTCTACAAAGGCAAGCTTTCGTCCTCCATCTGGTTCCTCAAGTGTGGAAAGAAAGGTCACGTCAAGATAGATTGTCTACAAGGCAAAAAGACCCATCGCCACAAGATAAGAGAAGAGAAGAGAAGTACAAGAAGAAGGAGAAATGGAACTCAAGCTCAAGTGAAGAATCAAGTGGAGGATCTAGCTCAAGCTCTAGTGATGAAGGAAAATGTAATTTTTATCTTATGGCGTCAAAAAATGAAGACCCAAATGAGGTAAATATGAACTCTTTAGATAAAGAACCTTTAATTTATATCATTAATGCTACTCATGCCTCTATTAAGTCTTCTAAAAAGAAAAAGAAAAAGCTTACTAGAATTTTTGATAATTTGCATGTAGAAATAGATGATATAAAACATGCTAATACCACTACTACAGAAATGGCTTATAAAGTCACTTTTCAAGGTGTCGGTTGTATAAACAAACCGACACCTAAACTCTACAGTGTCGGTTGATAACATAAACTGACATCCAATCTATGAAGGGCGACCAGACATGGGTACCACTTTTATTAAGTGTCGGTTACTTAATAAAAAACCGACACCTAAAATTTATCGCCAAATCCAAAATTTCCAGCAAAAAAAATTGCCTCCAAAATTTGATATATGGCGTCGGTTGATAATTAAAAAACCGACGACTAAAGGTTATTCACGAGATAGAAATTGGGCACATTTTGGTCGTCGGTTTTACTACAACTAACGATGCTTATGAGTTTTCCCGCGCTGTCCGTGGGGAATTTTTCACACCCTTTAAGCGTCGGTTTTAGGTAGAAACCGATGACTATGGTCATAAATCGAGAACGATTTTTTTAATCGACATATGAATATAGACGTCGGTTTTCTTGTAGTTAAAAACCGACGACTATAATCAAGTATTGGTGTTGGTTGTCGTGCAGAACCGACACTGTTAGTGTTAGTTGTCAGTTTGTTTGAATAACCGACGCCTATGGTACAGTTAATAGCCTCGCAAACAGAACTTTTCCCCATTGTATCTGTTTCATTGCGACGTGCGCTAGGTCTGGCGATTTCCCCCGATTGCTCCCCGCCGTCGTTGCCGGTTGGCTCCCTCGCGCCGCCATTTGTCTCCTCGCGCGCCGCTCGCCGCTCACCGTCGTCGCCACATTTCTCCTCTGATCCTCGCCGTCGGTGCTGCCAGTTTCACCTCCAGCTGCTCTCCTCTGCTCCGGCACTGCCAGCTTCACCTTTAGCTGCTCTCCTCTGCTCCGACTGGGCCTTCTTCCTCTTCCCTCAAGGTATGCCGGCTTCTTCCTCCTTTCTTCCTCCGCCTAGGCTAGGTCAAGCCCTGCAGGTGTCCTGGAGCAAAATCGTCAGGAGCCCTGCTGGGCGTTTTTTTATTTATTTTTTAAGTTATTTACTTATTGGTAACTTGATAAGTGTTGAAACAGTCAATAACTATATTATGTTACATGATTTATGATTGTATATGTGTGCTAGCTAGCAACAGACCTGGTCTTGAGGATCTATAAATACATTCTTACATTCTATAAACTGTGTAATCTTACATTCTATAAATATAGATATAACACAACATTGTTGTGTGTGCTTGACAACCCAAATTACTTCTTGTTATTCTTCTTTTAATAAGTAACTCATATCCATTGATGTTGAAGTAAGTTAGGAAGCCAATTTGTTGACAGTGATATCTGATTATCCATCTTATATTTTAATGTGATAGGGTGATCAATATGGTAGATAAAAAATGATTATGTCTTTGTTAGAAAAACCTTGGCTATGACTCCTATGGACATTCCATACTAATGAATAGTTTAACTATGAAATTGGTAACTTGTTTCATTGTTGAGTATATTGAGAATCCTAATCACCCTTCTTGCTTAATGATGAGCTGTAATGCACACATGTGACATGCTTGGAATGTAAATGATGAACTTTTCCCTAAATTGCCAATCATGCTTTTAAAGACATCAATAATCACCCTAACTTGAAGAACTAGGATTTTAGGTATAAGAATGACAACACATTATTTGTTGGCCTAGAAACCCGTCCAAGATTTACTCATTAGGAGTAAATCTTGGATAGTCCACGGTTTGGGACTGTTCTTGAACACCTAATCTCACTTAGGATGTAAGTGTATAATGTGCATTTGGTTTTCAAGAAAATTTTGACAGCATTTCCCCATTTGTTCTCTAAGTACATATGTACTTAGAGAACAGCGGGGAAATGCTGCCAAAATTTTCTTGAAAACCCAATACACATTATACACTTACTAGTGAGATTAGGTGTTCAAGAATGGGATAGGTGGTACACATTTATTATATATAAGAATGACAACACATGTATTTGTTGGCCTAAAGTTTTAACCATGCAAAAACTCTAATCTGATAACCCTAGACCCTAATCTTGTTGTAATGTATATTTGATTTCTCTTTGATCATAGAATGTATAAATCATGGATGTCCATTCGCAATCGCTGCACCCCAGAGTTTATTTCTGGTCTTGACCAATTTATTAGATTTACCGAGGAACATAGGAAAAAACCTGGAGATAGGTTCTACTGTCCATGTAGGCATTGCGGTAACAACTTGAAAGTCAGCACTGGTGACGAAATCAAAAGTCATGTCATGTGCAACAGGATTATACAAGGCTATATAGAATGGCACTGGCATGGAGAGATTTCAAACCCGAAACCAGTGGATGTCGATAGCAGTGCTTGTGTGGAAGAAGAAATTGCCTACGATGACGTAGATGTGAATGAACCAGTTCCAGTAGACATTGTTGATGCGATGCTGGATAGTTGTGGGGTAGAGCACACCGATCCACCTCCAATTTTTAGAAACATTGTGCATGATGCTGAGATATCCTTATACACAGGTTGTACTAAGTTTATGAAGCTTAGCGCTATGTTGAGATTGTATAAGTTGAAAGCTAACAATAGATGGAGCGACAAAAGCTTCACTTCATTGTTGACTTTGTTGAAAGAAATGCTTCCTGAAGGAAACGAGCTGCCAATCTCAACATACCAGGTAAAGAAATTGTTGTGCCCAATGGGAATGGATGCCAAGAAGATACACACATGCCTGAATGATTGTGTATTATTTCAAAAGGACTATGTGGATTTGAAAGATTGTCCAAAATGTGGTGCGTCACGGTATAAATTGACGACTTCGGGGGAGTCCAAAACTGGTTCTCCTGCCAAGGTGATGTGGTATCTACCTATAATATCACAGTTTCAACGCTTGTTTGCCAATCTGATAGATGCGAAGAATTTGAGGTGGCATGCAGATGTTAAGAAAAATAATGATGGGATCCTACGACATGTGTCTGATTCCCCACAGTGGAAGAAGATTGATCTATTGTACCCTGAATTTGGTGAAGAAGTAAGGAATCAAAGACTTGGGCTTTGTACAGATGGGATGAATCCGTACGGGACATTGAGCAGCCAACATAACACTTGGCCAGTCATGCTTGTTATATACAATCTTCCTCCCTGGCTGTGTATGAAAAATAAGTACGTAATGCTGTCGTTGTTGATATCGGGCCCTAAACAACCTGGAAACGACATCGATGTTTATCTTGAACCTCTGATCGATGACTTAAAGAAACTCTGGGGTGAAGGTGTGATGACCTATGATGCTTCACGAAGAGAGACATTTCATTTGCATGCTATGTTGTTTTGCACTATTAATGACTTTCCAGCATATGGGAATTTGTCTGGATATAGTGTCAAAGGAGCTAAAGTGTGTCCTATATGTGAAGAGAACACCGATTCAACAAGACTAAAACATGGCGGTAAGACTGTATATCTCGGTCATCGAAGGTTTCTTACCAAATTTCATCTGTATCATAGGAAGCGCAAAGCATTCAATGGATTGAATGAGGAACGGAGTGCACCTAAACCTATACCAGGGGAGGTTGTTTATGAAAGAGTAAAAGACTTTGTCAATGAATTTGGTAAGAAATCACAATGTACTATGGCCACACGGAGTGACAAATCTTTATTCAAGAAGAAGTCAATATTTTGGGATCTTCCTTATTGGAGTTCTTTGACAGTCAGGCATTGTATCGATGTCATGCACGTTGAGAAAAATGTCTGTGATAGTGTCATTGGTACTTTGTTGAATATACCAGGTAAGACTAAATATGGGATAAAATCCATACTGGACCTACGTGAAATGGGAATAAGGTCAGAATTAACAGAATTTTGTGAAATGGGAAATCGGAGAACATACTTACCTCCCACTTGTTATACATTGTCTAGAAAGAGAAGAAAGCTTTTTGTGAATGTTTGGTAAATGTTAAGGTGCCACAGGGTTACTCATCCAACATCCGTAGATTGGTATCAATGAAAGATCTAAAGTTGATAGGTTTTAAATCTCATGATTGTCACACTCTAATGCAACAAATATTGCCTGTGGCAATTAGATCTATATTGCCGAAGCATGTAAGGTTTGCAATCACAAGACTTTGTTTCTTTTTCAACAGTCTGTGCAACAAAGTTATTGACCCTGATACTCTCGATAAATTGCAAAGAGAAGTGGTTGTTACCCTATGTCAGCTTGAGATGTATTTTCCTCCGTCGTTCTTTGATATCATGGTACATCTTGTTGTCCACTTGACTAGGGAAGTGAAAATGTTGGGACCAGTTTTCTTGCATTGGATGTATCCCTTTGAACGATACATGAGCATTTTTAAAAGTGATGTTCAAAACCGTTATCGGCCTGAAGGGAGTATTATCGAGGGTTATGTGGCGAGAGAGGTTATGGATTTTTGCAATGACTTTCTCAGTGGTAATGACACTCCTGATAATGACAAGAATATTGACGAGCAATTTGGCAAAAGAATTTTGGGACCACGTGTGAAAGTAATCAGTCGTGAGAAGTTGGAACAAGGTCACTTGTATATTTTACACAACATGGATGAAGTGAACGTTTATATCGAGGAACATACCAATTTCATCAAGAGACAATATCATCGAGCCAATACAATGTGGCTTGCTAGATAGCATAACAAGACATTTATTAAGTGGTTTGAAAATAAAGTCTTACATCCACTATCTCAAACACCAGATGATATTACTGAAACTATCAAATGCCTTGCCTTTAAACCAAAATTGACTGTTATGTCTTATGAAGGGTATGACATTAATGGATTCACATATTACACAAAGCGCCAAGATGATAAGAGTGTCGTCCAAAATAGTGGGGTCACCCTTCAAACATCGACTATGTTTTTTGCAAGTGCAAAGGATAAGAGTCCACGTGAAGCTAAAATGTCATATTACGGTGTCATTGAAGACATATGGGAGTTTGACTACATAGATTTCAGAATTCCGCTCTTCAAATGTAATTGGGTTGATAACACCAAAGGAGTTATAGTGGATGAATTGGGTTTCACTTTAGTGAACTTTGAAAAGATTGGCGAGAAGGATGAACCATTCATATTGGAATTACATGCGAAACAAGTATTTTATATCGATGATCCTGCAAATGATAAATGGCCAGTTGTTCTTCATGGTAAAAGACAGTTCATTGAAGATCCTATAGATGAAGAACAGTACTATGATAAGTATGATGACTCCAGTCCATTCTCAGTTGGGTTGCCAACACCAGCAAATATTGAAGCTAATGATGACTTGTATGTGCGCGGAGATCACAATGAAAGATTGTTAATTGATAAAAAATCGCAATATCAGAGGCATGTTTATATTTTTTTATATGTTTTATTTTTCTGAATGTGAACTTTACGATGTGAATGTGAACTTTACAATGTGAATTTTACAATGTGAATTACTTTATAATGTGAACTTTACAATGTGAATTACTTTACAATGTGAATGTGAACTTTACAATGTGAATTACTTTACAATGTGAATGTGAACTTTACAATGTGAATTTTACAATGTGAATTACTTTATAATGTGAACTTTACAATGTGAATTTTACAATGTGAATTACTTTACAATGTGAACTTTACAATGTGAATGTGAATTTTCAGATGGCTGAGCATTCTCCTGATGACCGTGCTGATGATTACCGTGAGGGTGAGGACATCAATGCGCAACCTCACAATGTAAGTTTTAAAAATATATCATATATTTATATCTATATGTCCATTTATAGTTATATCTTGTAAATGTGTTTATTTTGTCAAATTTTAGGTTGATGATGCACATGTACCATTTGAAGCACTTGAGGCACTTGATCAGCAACACCAAAAAGTTGATAAGAGAAGGGGCATCACTATGATGAAGAAGTTAATAGCACAAAAGGGCAATGGGCCCAAACTTGTTGTTGATTTTGATAATGCAGGAAATGCATCTGGTGTGAATCACAATTCATTTGTTTCATATCTTGGGTATGTTACTCGTAGCCATTGCGGTTGTAAGATAGATTCTTGGCATAAAGTTTCTAAGGAGAAGAAAGACATAATATGGAAGGATTTATGCGTGAGTTATTATTAATTTGCAATTCTATTTTGTAGATTACTAATTTTTTGGATACTAGTTAATAGCAATTCTATTTTGCAGAGTATATTTGAATTGGATGAAAAGATGCATCGTAAATATGTGATGCAATGATGTGGGAGAGTCCTAAGGAACTATAGGACAAATCTCACCCGAGAATACATAAAAGAAGCTGACAAGAGGAAGAAGACAGCCACTGAACAGTGGAACTTCCTAGACAAAGAAGAATGGGACGCGTTTTTTGCTTCAAGACAAACGGATGAATTCAAGGTATTAGGCGTCAGTCCCAATCTCATTAATATATGTTGTATTCTCCTATTCAAGATTAAAATTTACTGTTACTAACCAAATCATTAATGTGCATACTAACTAGGCCCTCAGTGAGGAACAAAGATCAAGATGTGCACTGAATGTGCATGACCACACAATGGGTCCAAAGGGGTATGCAGGCATTCGCCAAAGACTACAATCTGAGGCTACTGCTCAGTCTGCTGCTACTCAGGAGTCCTCCACTATAGGTAGCACACCTCTGCCTCGCCATGATGTCTGGATAGCTGGGAGGCAAAATAAGAAGGGAGAAATAAGGAATCCCGCAACTGCTGAGGTGGCTGCAAAAATGGTAAAATACAACTCTTACAGCAATCATTCGAATATTGATTATTTGTGGTGTTTACTTAATTACAAATTTTTGTTTTGGCGATTAGCGGGAGCTGCACGAGCTGAGGAAACAAGGCAAGTTCATCCCTGAGGGCACAAGGGATGAATTCATAGTTGTTCGGGGTAACCCAGAGCATCCTGGACGTGTTAGGGCTGCAGGCGCTGGTGTGGGCATCAAAGATTTTTTTGGGCCATCCCAGCGCAAACATGTCCCAAAAGTGGGACTTTCACAGGAAGAGGTAACATATTTTTTCCTTGTAGATGTTACTGTAAAAGAGAATTCAATAATTAGAATTTGACGTTTCTTTTATCCATGTATAGGTAGATAAGCTATTTGATAGGAAACTCGAAGAAGCAATGAAAAAGTGGCAGGCATCTCAGACTGCCACTTACCAGACAGTACCTATGGTGTCTCCTACTGCAGGCTCTACTCCTACTGTAGAGGTTGGGAGTAATCCTGTAGACCCACCACCTAGCAAATCCGCTGTAAGTATTTTTTTGACATAGTAACTAGTTTTTTAATTCAAGATGATATGTTTTCAAGATGATATGTATATATGTATATAACATTCTTTAGACAAAAATTTGTAGGGGTTGAAGCCATGCCGTCTAAAAGTTAATGAATATGTCGTTGCAGAGGCGTCGGCTTACCAATCCCTACCAGGGGAAATGTTTCACGGGTCTCCATTACCAGCTGGTTGGATTCGTGTGAGCCCGGTACATATATTCCCCAAGTGGATGGATCTTCCATTGCCATATGCCCACCCAGATTGTGAAACACTTGGTGAGACACAAGGCAGAGTGATATTGTGGGTAAAAGCGGATGTCATCTTTACTGAAATTGTATGGTAAATTTACATTACGTTAAATTGTTAGTGTGTGTATATGATGTCAGTTGATCTGAAATTATTATATATATATATATACATGTTAAAAAGAAGACACCCACAATATCTAGGCCTCCACTTCCACCTCCTACATTACCCAGTTGGGTTCCACAGGACCTAACTGTCCCGTTAGGTCCTAACTGTAGGGGTATGGCAATATGGTTAGGTGAACATGATATAAGTTGCCCTATAACTATTTGTATAGATTCAGATGTTGCAGGTCAATCATACGAAAGCAAACTATTTATACAAGATATTTTGGAGTTGTTTCGATATGATTGGCTAAATACATCTGTGATAGAGCTATGGATAAGGTGAGATCTTCTTTATACATCCATATACCTTGTGTAGGATCTGGTGATCTGGTTTCTTATTTATTAATGCATGCATAATTAATACATATTTTGCAGCTACTTAGACAAGATATGTGCAGATTTTGCATTCGAACATGTAGGATTTTTGATTCCATCTTTGATTAGTCTAGTAGCTAAAGACCCTCCGTCAGTTCAACAATACTGCTATGAGGCTTTTTCAATTTTTGCTCAAAATAAGAAGACGATGATAATGGCTCCATTCAATGTAGAGTAAGTTTACTTTGCTTATTATAATTTGGACTTAAGAAAATTACATTTTTATTGTGGATTTTGAGTTATTAATTTTTAACTTTTTTACCTCTAGTGGTATGCATTGGGAGTTACTGGTTATTGTCCCCGTGACGTTCACTGTCTATTATCTAGATCCCAAGGGGAGTAAATTGAATACAAAATATGGACACATAATGAAAATGGCATTATTCCGGTGAGAAATATTTTATTTTCATATCTGTTAATATATGTTATTACATTACTATTTAATTATGCAATGTACTGTGTTACATTAACATGTAGGGGTTTTGATGAGTTCAAAAAGGCTGGAGGAAAGGTCCCCATGAAAAAAAACCAGCCAATAATTTGGAAGAACGTGAAAGTAAGTTCCCGAATGCAATATATGTATATATTATTTATGTGAACAATGCTTAATTAGTTGTATTTTTTAATATTTTGTATGTTTGAATTTATAGTGTGCTACACAATACAATGGATGGGTATGTGGATACTATGTGATGTGATTTATGCACATGATTATCAAATATGCCGCAATGGACATCGATTGTATTGCTGAGGTATTATATAGTCTCATTAGATAATATGAAATATATCAATCTTATTTATAGCTTATTAATTATATATATACATCATTCTCTTTACAGGTGTTTAAAACTGACCACACTACAGGAACGGCCTTACCAGATGTACATGTTCCCTATACGACGGGAGAATTAAATGAAGTAAGAGAAGAATGGGCAACAACCATACAAGTAGTGGGGGATTTAAGATATAATTGGGATGTTGATAGCGAATAATGACTAAAGAATGATATTTTGTAAATGAATTTCTAAATTATAATATATGTGTGAATGTTTCTACATGTCTGGATGTTTCTACATGTGTCCGAGTGAAAATGAATGAAACTGTTGGTTGCTATATGAATGTTTCTATATGTGTGAATGTGAAAATGAATGGAACTACAGATTGCTAGCTACATGAATGTTTCTAAATGTGTGAAAATCAAATGGAACTGCAGGTTGCATTGCTAAATGTGTGCATATTTTTGTTGTTAATTTTGTAGGTTTGTGGCATGTTGTTGGCTGATATCAATGAATGTCGTAAGACCTGCAGTTCATAACTGAACTGCAGGTTTCTCATCCTGCGACCAGCCATACAGTAGGTCTGCAGACTGACAGAAAAAAAACAAAAAATAGGTGTCGGTTATTTGTATAAAACCGACACCACATCGATATAGTGTCGGTTTCTACTCGTAACCGATGTCTATTTCCATAACACCACAGCCGTGCTGGTCAGCACGGCCGTGGCAGCGGACCTGACACCACGGCCGTGTTGGCCAGTACAGCCGTGCTGGGAGTGATATGGTGACTGTTACAGTGTCAGTTTCTACTCGTAACCGATGTCCATTTCCTTAACACCATGGCCGTGCTGGCCAGCACGGCCGTGGCAGCGGACCAGACACTACGGTCGTGCTGGCCAACACAGCCGTGTTGGTAATGATATGACGTCGGTGTTTTATCTAATAACCGACGCTAACAGTGCCCAAAATGGCGCCCTTTCTGTGGCGTGAAGGTATATGGCGTCGGTTTCTTATCTAATAATCGACGCCTATAGTGCCCAAGATGGTTCTCTTTCTATGGCGCGAAGGTATAGGGCGTCGGTTTTTGATCTAATAACCGACGCCTATAGTGCCCTGCTGGCGCATTTTCGGTGGCGCGCGAAGGGTTTTGGCATCGGTTTTTGAACCGACGCGTAACGACTGGGCTTTTAGCATCGCCCACATAGGTGTCGCTTAGAAACTGACACTAAAGGACTTAAATAACCGACACTAAATGTCGGTTATGTACTAGTGTACTTGCTTGCTTGATGATAAAAATGCTTGTCTTAGTCAAGTAGATTCTCTTAAACTTGAAAACGCTAGTTTGCTTGATAAAATTAGATTTCTAGAAGCTCAACCTCTTATGCATAGTGCTAATGTAGAACATAGTAACATTATGGATTCTCTCATGCTTGATGTTGATGTTCTAAAATCTAAAAACAAGAACAAAGTTTTAGCTTTGCAAAGTTTGGAATCTGAATATAGGATCAATCATTCTAAGATTGCTTTATTTGAAAATGAAAATGATCCCTTTCTTACCGAAATCAATGTTCTTGAATCTTGCTTTAGTTCTACTAGTAGAGAGAATAATGTTGCTGTTATTCATATTGATAGAAATTCTAATTTGACCAATGCTCTTTGCCTAGAAAATGATCTTTTGCATGCTAGAGATAATAAAAATCTTTTTTCATCTACTATTTCTTCTCTTATGCATGATAATCATAGTTTAAGATCTTTTTTGCAAAGATTCATAGTTGGTAAAAAGAATCTTAATGATATCCTACACCATACTATTAAACAAATTAGTAGACATGGTTTGGGATATGATTGTAGACAAAGGAACAACAAAGGCAAATGACCTTCAATTTTTCATGGAGAATCCTCTAGTTCCAAGCCTATGGGCACATGCAACTGTTGTAATGATTTTGGTCATTATTCTAATTTTTGTCCTTTTAGGAAAGCACCCAAGAGAGATAGGACTTGGGTTGCTAAGCTAACCCCTCTAGACCCAAAAACATCATTTCATCTTTCTTCTTGTAGGTACATGCAAATGGATTGACTTGAGCTATTGAATTGGAAATTGACTTCTCAGTCCATATGAAAGAAGAAAAGTCAGATGTGTAGGGGATGGTAACAAGTGAAAAAGCAATGGTAAACACATAGGTAATGTTATTCCTGCTAATATCCTATTATAGTGTGTTTTGCCAAGTTAGTGTGCACTATACATATGATTTTTAAGTCAAAAGTGGTATATTGTGATTGTCCTCACTTTCTTGCTCAAAAGCTATTTCTAATGCTTTCATAGTGCATTACTAACCGGCCTACACATGATTTGATATGGTTTATATTTCTATCATGCCTCTAGATATGTTTATATATATATATATATATATATATATATATATATATATATATATATATATATATATATATAAGTGTTCATTCATTGCCCGCGCGGGTAGCTTGGATTTTCACTACCCGACAGCCAAAAAAGTAACTCCGCTGTAAAAAAAAGTAACTATGGTGATAAGAAAGTAACTACACGAATAAAAGAGTAACTCTGTACAAAATATACAGCAAATATATATAAGGACGGGTTTTTTGATTTTGGTGGGGCAAATGATATTATTTTTGGATGAAATTTTTTGGGGAGCTAGACAAAATGGTCCTCTGCAATTGTGAAAAAAAATTGAAAAAAGGTGGTCGGAAGGGTGGGCGGGTATCTACCCACGCGGGCAATAAAGATGGGCCCTATATATATATATATATATATCTGTGTGTGTGTGTGTCTATGTCTGTGCTTTTTGACAGCAGGTTCAGTCAGTTTGTCCTGTTAGAAATTCAAACGATAGGCACCAATTGGTGTTGCTAATAGCTGTCATCAATTGAATTGTCAATTCACAGAACTCGATCAACAACACTGTGCACATAATATACATTTGGCTTATTGAATGAGAATTTCCCTCTCAATTTGATTTTCTCAACCAATAGCCTTACTCTTTGGCACTCCCATTTGGTACTTTTATATATACATATAGTCATGTTCTAAATTACCTATCTTATTTACAACTCTATCTTTCAATTTGCTATATTTTGGTATCCCCCATATGGTATTCCTATATCTTGCAATTACTAGTCTTGAGTTGTTATGTAGGTTTTAATGATGATCTCTTTGGATCTCTTGGTTGTGTCTTAAATTTCATCCACTATGCTCAAACTTGCTACATCTATCTAGTTGTACATCTTGTTGATACAACTTTGAGGTTCTTAGTAGTAATCATCTTTTGGTAATGATGCATATTTGCTAGTGAGTAATATCCTTTCATGCTTCTGGAATTGTTATCTTCTTGTTTGGATATTTATCTACATCTACCCATAGCTTTCTCTTTAACTTGTGCATCTTTTTCTATGATCTAGATCATAATAGTAGTTCTAACTTGTGATAACATCTTATGCTATGCTCTGGCTACATTGTATGTAGAAATTGGAGCATCCTTAGATTTTTATGCAAATTTTGCTCCGGTGTCAGATTTTGATGCAAGACTGGTGTTTTTAATGCATAAACGACCTTCTGAGATAGACTCATTGCTTCGTGATGAGCCCTGGTGCTTTTTGAGAGAAATATGTCATCTTGAGGGTCAAAATTGTGATTCATTATTTTTCTGTATTACCTTATCTTGCCTTGATAATTTTTCTAGAATTACATTATGGGTTGTTCAAGTGCATGCATTAACTTGCTTGTCATTCTATGATTGGACAAGCCCTTAGCTTTCTATTCTACTCACCATTTTAACTTTTGTTATCTCCTTTATTTTAACAAGTGGTGTTTTTTATCTCTTCATACCCTCACTTTTTTGAAATGACAAAGGGGGAGAAAGCATGTCTTCTTCTATAAAGTAGGGGGAGATAGCATGTCTTACATGTATAGGGAGAAGCATGTCTATGTAAAGGGGAGAAGGTAAAGGAGAGAAGACATAGTTTTCTATAAATGTTATGAAAGCTAACCATGCAGGACAAATAGCATCAATTGAGGGGGGGGTATGAGAACTCCATGAGCATCAGTTGAGGGGGTGCATATGAACTCAATCTATTGAAACCCCTTGGTTTCTCCAAAGGTATGAATTTACTTCAATGCTTTCAACACATTTATGGAATGGTTTTGTCATATTCAAAGAGGGGGAGAATGTTGACTCAAGGTCAATTTAGTCAATGTTGATTCAGGGTATATATTGACTAATCCCTTGTTTTGATGATGACTAACCATTCCATTTCTTTGTGTCTAATGCTTCTACTTGAGCGATTTCAGATTACGTATAGACACACTCCAAATTCCCTAACTTGTGCATCTCAACTTTAAGAAAAGACAAGTCAAAGTCAATACAAGTGCACGTTTTTGGAATATGATGTAAATCCATTAGACTCATGTTGTAAATCACTTGTAATGATTTCCTGACTTGTAATTAAGCTTAGAAAAAATTAGGATTCACTTAATTCAAATATTCACTTTAATGACATTTTCCAAAATTCATTACATGCTCTTTATCAGTCGAGTTACAATCTCAACCGATCCTTGATAGAATTTGAGAATATTGTTGATCGGCAAGTTTCCTATACTCAGAGCTTGACCGACCACTGCAATGGAACAAAACTGATTTAATCTATCAGTCGAGTTCCTACCAAGACAAACTCGATCAATTGGTTAAACTAGCTTTGTCGCATAGTGCATTTGGTTGAGTTACCTTTATAGAAACTTGGTCAATTGAATTGTACAAAAATGTGTAGAAAAGTATTTCTAGCCGTTGGAATGTTGCAAAACTAAAAAAATCCATTACAACATCCCAAACTGCTAGTATTAATCCATAAGTGTTCCCAAAGGCTTCTAGGAATCCCCAAATATTAATAGGACCCCACGAGCTTCATCCCATGGTTAGCCAATCAGTATGAAGGTCCCTATTCTATAGTTGAATGGTCCTACAACCTCCTCTTTCTCTCTAAGCTTAATCACTGGCATCATCCATTAGAGTGAGTAGGAGATTTGTAAGAGATATAGTCCTACATGTATATCTTGTGAGGCTCTCACTTCCACCACCTCCCAATCTCTCATTCAACCATGAAGATGAAGATTCTCTCTCTTATCTAAGAGAGGTTAAGAAGAACAAGGGAAGGCGTCCCTTGGTGAAGAACAAGCCTAAAGACTTGGGGTAAGAGTGGGTAAGCCCTTGGTGAAGGAAGATGACTCCTTGATCAAGTGGGTAAGTCCTTGGTGAAAGCTTCTCCTTGGCGAAGGTGAAGTCAAAGGATAAAGATCCAAGAAGAGGGGGTGATCCCTTCAAGGATGAAGACTTGTGCAAGAGTGGGTAAGTCCTTAGTGAAGGAAAAAGAATCCTTGCAAAGTGGGTAAGTCCTTGGGCAAGTTGAAAACTCTAGGCTTGGATAGGTAAGTCCTTTGGTTGGTCATGTATTGTAAGTCTTATGAATGAATACAAGAGTGCAATGGTTAAGAAATCCTAGAGGTTGACCTCTCTAGGTTGTGGACTGACATACTTCTAGTTTTAAGTGAGGAACCACTCTACATAGCTTGTCAATTGGTGTGTGTTCAATCTCTTTCATCCTTGATATGTATGTTTAGTTGCGCATCAAATTACCTATTTAGCAACCTTATCTTGTGATATATCTTGAAGGTCTAATGAATTTTGTTTAAGGGTATTTATCTCTATTCGCCTCCCTCTAGAGAACTCAATCTCCCATCCTAGGATCTAAAAGGTGTCTCACATCCTTGATCTCGATAAGTGAGCTACCCCTCTTGATCTTCTTTTCTTGCAACCCTACCTCCATTCCTACTCTACTTGTCTGAACCATGATGCTCCATGGAAGTGCCTAAGTTAGGGTTTGGGAATCTTATCTCTTCTTGGCCGAATTCATGGTCTTCCATGGTCGTGTTCAAGTTGAGTTCAATATCTCTCCTCTCATTCTTACCCTTTTAGACTAGAAGTTTTGGCTTTCCTTTCTTGTTTTTTAATCTAGGGTTTGTTTCTTTCTTTCTAGGGTGGAGGCTATCTTGGACGAAGGTGGTTATCAAGCTAGGGTTACTATCTCTTTTGGAGCATCCTTGTGGTTGGAGTTATTCTTCTCTTTCAAGGTGAGTTATGTAACCCTCTCCTCAAATATTGTTACTCTTAACTTTGCATGCAATTAATCTATCTCTCAAACATGGCTCTAAGTATCTTAGTGATAATATCTATGCTCTAGGGTTTATACTTCATGATGATCTTCAGTAGACAATCTCCTTTGCTAAACCCTAATTCATGAGGCCAAATTCTTGTTTGATAGTGGAAGTGGTGATCCTTTCAAGCATGTGCTTAACCTTGGTTCCTTCCTCATAATTGTGGTTTTGTCTCTTTCTTGATGATGGAGATTTTAGAATCATGCATACAGTGTTGTACGTTTGGTTTTCTCTCCCTCATGATTTGGGTTTCATCTCTTTCTTAGATGATGGTTGAAACTAGGGTTTTGAAATGGTTTTTCTTTATGATTTTTACACCTTGTTGTTTCAGTTTCATAGTAACAACTGACCTGTTTGAGCACGTGATTGATGATCTTTCTCTCTCTCAATTTTCCCTAGATCTTGATGTGTTGGTAAACACTGAGTTTGACTTCATGACTTGTTTGCCAATGTTGTTAGTCATCTTCAATCGATGATGTTTTCTATTATCCTCTTCGACCCTTGATTTCTTGATGATTGTCTATGGTCGATAACCTAGCTCACATGGTCTCTAAAAATGGACCTTCTCAGTGGTCGATGAAAGGGGTCAAACCAAAATTTTTAGCGACCAAGGACCCATGTGTTCAGTAGTTATCGATCCTTGTTTTCAGCGGTCTTGAGGTTGTCTTTCAGCTACCATTATTGTAAGTGACTTTTTTTAGTCGATGAGATTTTCTAGACATATGTTTTCCTTGTATGATCAACCTTATAGTGATGACTTTTGACATAAGTGCTTCCAAGAAAGTTAGAGATAATGATTATAAGGATAATGTTAATTGCTGATTTGAAACCCTAATTTGGGGTACCTTGTTGAACCCTAACCCTAATTGCACATGTACAATGACATTTCTTGGGTTACTTGAACAATTAGCATGATGGTTGAGTATTTCCTCTTTTTTAATGTCATAACCCTAATCTGTTAATCTTATGAGCAACATAGTTCTTATTTGTAACTTGTATAACGTGTGTGTGAGGTGGTGACAATTATGAACCTTGATGAGGCATGGAGAGATAATGATGTTTCTTGCAGGAACAATGTGAATGGTCTTATGACCTTGGTGATGGCCTTATGCACTAATTGAGGTGATAACCTCTATGTGATGTGATAAGGGATTGTTATCCCATGATAGTGTGATAATGGTGATGGCCTTGTGTAAGACATTGAGACAATATCATGTGATAATGTGATCAACTTTATATTTTATACATTTTATATCTTCTGAGGTTTCAATCTACCCTTATCTTTGGTAGAATCTATTTAGGATCTATACGTAACTTGATTGATGTAGTTAAAAGACACCCAATTGGCTTAACTAATCAAGTGAAACCCTAATCATGTAGTGCCATGTGCCATAGATCAATCCCACTGTCAGAACTTGCTGGATGGTGAAACGAGCCTTCCTCAGAGAAACTTTGAGCGCATATTGTTGAGTATGCATGGTGCTTGGAGAGTACATCCTTGTCATCTAGATCCCAAGTGTTTTGAGAATGAATGTGTCTGTGTCTCAGTGATTATATATATATATATATATATATATATATATATATATATATATATATATGTATATATATATAATGTGATTAGAGGAAAACTATGATTGTACCTTAGTGATTGGGTTTGTTGGTTTTGTATACCTTAGTTTCTAGAACCATGACATGTACCAAGGTGTGCTAGGTATTTTCAGCTTCACTATATGACACGATTTGTAGTTTGACTAATATGTCACTATGATGTAAACTCATACTATCCAAGTAGTGCGGGAAGATCTTAGAGTCCGACTATTACAATATCTTGTATGGAATTGATTATGACCAACCGATGGTCAGTTGAACTTTGGGTGGAATGTCTCAAACTCCCCAGGAAAAATAAAAGACTTAATATAACCGTGTAGCATGTCTATTTAGGGTTAAACACGCTTCACATTGGATGTTTACCCTTACCTTTTTTTAATATTGCTTACTTTTTACATAATGTGGTAAAATAGATCAATTGTTATACATGTTCTTCATATTCCTTCTTATCATGATGCTACATTTACTTATTATAGAAATTCAACCTACTTAACCTATGTAATTAGTTGAAACTATCCATTTAGGTGAATATGCTCATAAGGCTTAATCTTTTATAGTAACATATCTATGGTAACATTACCGTTGGAGGAGAGTTATATCTCTTCCTGGGATTTCCACACCTCTTAGATTTCCACACCTTTTTAGGTGGTCATCAGTAACGTGGTAGAGATCATGTTGTTGAGGAAGAGTAGCTTGGAGATCAATATACTCAGAAGGTTGGAATGTTCCTAGTGTTGTTTGTAGCAGAGTCTTATGTGTCGTCGATGTATTCTCAGGTCTTGGGAGCATTGTGTTTTGTAGATAATATGTACATCGTCCCTGTTATGGAAATGTGCCTTGATTATATATATATATATTTATTTATTTATATTTATATTTATATATATATATGGCATGTACATGTAAACAAGTTCTTTCGTAACAGGTGTGTGGAAAATGGCCACTATATAGATGTAAATACCTATTATGGTATGTGATATGGCACAGTTGTGGTCCTTGATGTAATATGTTTCCGCTTTTGTTGGTAGTATCAAATCAGTTTTAATTTACCATGGTTTTTGGTAATATGGTGTTTAGTTGTTGATCACATTGTTTGCTAGGAGTAATCTTGCTTAGTGTGGTGTTGGTCATCATAGTTGATATACACTATGATTCACTTAAAACCATGTCATTAGCTCAAGTATAATGATTATATACATCAAGTTCATACTCATTGAAATCGGACACATTTTCCTAATCGTGTGTATATTAGCCCTTATTCCTTAGACTATAAGTATTCATCTAGGTTAATTTCAAATCTAAAAACGAAATGTGATTTGAGCTTTCTCATTTGTTCTAAATACGCAGCATGCCCAATGATTGAAATCAATTCAATCATCTTTAGAAATAATCTTAGACAGTAGTTCAGTTCCTTAACCATGTAACATTTGAATACACATGAATGTGACATGGAATTTGGTGATAATGAACATATGTCCTATGAGTTATTATGAGTAGTGTGAACACAACTCAATTAACGCAATGATGAATCAAGTGAATCCTAACGAAATATTATAACAACCAAAGACACATACTAAAGCTTTTATGCATGAAGGGAACCATGGTAACTTCACATATATATGAACCTAGAAATGGTAATGCTAATGGTTCTAATACTCTATTGAAAAACTAAAATTGTAGAATTGGATGGAAATAAATGAGTCATTTGAATCCAGATCGACATCTAATGTAATTCACCATGTTATAGTCCTCAACTAAATAGTATTCTACATATTGGATACTTTTCTCACTTAAGTAGATTAATGTATCATTAGATGATCGGGACATGGATAAGAACAATATAAAAATCATTATTAGGAATGTATACACCTAGTTTCTTTTGTTTAACTAACACACTTGACGCGTTCCTAGGATGAAAAATTGAACTTGTGGACCAAGTATACCTACTGAGTTAACCGTTAGCCATGATGATAAAGTATGTCCATCTTCTTAATTTTATTTGGGCATATAATGATTGAATCCTCATTGTTATCATTGGGTCATATTTAGATTTATACTCCTCTTTGTCAATCTCATAAATCTTTTTGGAATCTCAATAGTTATTCAAATATCTCTCTAGTGAGTATTGAGAATTTACTTCTCATGCATATGGGTCCTTTGACCCCAATTTTTATATGTTTCATGCGTCCATCCCTTTGTACTTGATTATTAAATTGACACACTATGATCTTGTCTACTCTATTTGCATGTGATATTTGGACTACTAATATATAATAGTGGTTTAACCATGTTTTAGGCATTGAGGTTTTTTTCCTCCTACTAGGTACTGGGTTTTTTTTCTCCCTTCCACATGATATGTTTATAGGAACTGAGGTTTTATTCATCCTTCTAGGCACTAGGGTTTTATTCCCCCTTCCATATCTTAGATATGGACGCAAAGGGTTTAGTCATCCCACCATGGCTAGTGGTTTGCATTTCCATAGACCTACTTTAGTTTATTCTAGTTTTGTTTAATATGCATGCTCCTTTTCATATGTTGTTATTTGTGATTCAAGGCGAGAATTCTTTATTCATGAACTTGTTTCTCTTATTGATACTGCCTCAACTTTATTTCTTATTCCTTGGTTATTCATTCTTTTGAAGTTTGTTCTCTTATTTTATTATGATTGAACTTATCTATATTCTAATGGGCCTATCTTGAATGAGAACCCGCTTTATCACAACCTTCTGATCTAAAATGCCTAAATTTTTATCACACACATACTCAGTGTTTTTTGGACCATACTTTTGTTTACCTCTTTCTAGGTGTTGTTCCCAAAACACCCAAGTGTAGGTATCTTAGAGGACCTTGACCCATGAAGAGCATTTGCAAGAGTTCACATTTGCAAGACTTCTGTAATCTTTTCAATTATAAAAATCTTATATATATGAAACTTTCTACCATGTTCTCAACACAAGTGTGTTGAACCACTTATTTATCATATGTTTTAGGTTAGAGATAGCCAAGGAGTTGATGGTTGGTGAGAAAATGATTAGATTGTACTTGTTGTAAGACCATGCTAGTGTACATGAGAAAACTTGTATAGTTTGGCCCCCAATTTGTAATTGAGACTATGAAATAAATAAATCAATATTCATTCCACTTGTTGAATGTGGAGATGATGTTGGTGGTTTCATATTATTATTTGTTAATGTATGCTAAGAATTTAATGTTTTTGCATGTTTTCTTTGGTATTGATATAGTTCATGGAATTGGGATTCTGGCTCTGTGACAATAACTACACCAAACATTTTCTCATGAAACACAAATGAACTAAACCTTACATCTCATCCCAAGAAACATGATAAGTTGTCCTTTGTAACCACAAGAAAACATGCATATAAGGATTAGGGTTTAAGAAGGAGAGTTATCTTCATGTGAAACTACAAGATCATAATTCCCAATTCATAGGACCATCACCTACCATCTTAGCATCACCTTTTAGATATAGAACAAGAACATGTAAGCATAAAAGAAGGGATCTAGTAATAGAAGAGGGTAGAGTGTTATATAACCCGCCTACTTTGGAGAGAAAACAAGCTCCAAGCACACGATCCCAAGGAAGAAGATGAGCTCCACCAAAAGCAGAACTTTGGGTCACAAGAGCACCTCAAGACGAAAAAGATACCAAGGTCATAGATTGCTCAAGAAAAATGGGAAAGAAAGCCCTAGGCCGAACCAAATAAAGAAGGAGAAAAGAGAGGAGAAACTCCCTCTCACTTGGGTGCTGCCTCGTCAAAAGATGGCCTATTACCCTTGTGATGAGGAGCTTTCTTCTCAAGAACAGCCACAATGGAAGACCCATGGTCTAAGGCCAAGAGAAGAGAAGAAGATAGAGTGGAGGATCAAAGGAAAACGTGATCAAGATGGTGACACTACTTACCAAGAGAAGAAACCACCACAAGGAAAAAGATCAAGCTTCAAGGCACCACATGCAAGTTCGATCCCCCTCCAAAGCACCAAGTACAACATCTCCTTGCTTTGCAAAGCCCTAAGGATGATTACAAGGGAAAGGAGAACAAGGTTGGCCAAAAAACATCACTTGCATGGGGAGGAGAGAGTTTATATACCAAAGGAGGAGGGAAGGTGATGGAAGACGATGTATCAACACCTAAAGGCATCAAAGGAGCACTTGTCCTCAAAATAAAAACACATGCATCCACTTAAACTATGAATGAACGAAGGGGTGATATAACCAATGTTGGGTCGTGACCTCTTAAGGTCCCCAACACATTGGTCATGGTCAAGACACTCCAAGGATGGTCGAGACAAGCACAAAATCTCACCCTGGTCGAGACAAAACACCCCCATCAAACTGGGTCAAGACACTCCACAAAAGGGTAACTGTCTCAACCCAAGGCCATCATGCTCACAACCTCCACACCCAAGGGAAGTTTTTGGTTGATACACATCAAAAACTCTCCTCAAGGTCAAGACAAAGGGTCGCGATGCTCAAACATGTGCATCAAGGTCAACACCAAACAAACCCTAGTTAACCCTAGCATCACCACATGATACCAATCATCAACCACTGTCCAAACTAGGCATCCCAAAGCATCTCTTCTCTTAAGATGCCAAGGCACACTCTGCATGTGACAAATTTCAAGATAACCCCTCAACTTGAGTAAATTGTAATTTGGCCCAAAACAAGCACATAAAGCACAAACATCATCCAAACAAGCTCAAACTAGAGACTTGAGATCCCCACAAGGTCTAGAAACATCTCAAAGGACTATATCAAAGTTATAAGCACATCATCAAGCCAAAGAAAACAGGGTTAACCCAAAAATTAGGCCAGGGGTCTTACACATACCATCTTCGTCCTCATCAACCATTGCAAAGATCCTTGCTTGTCTCATTTTTGGTTGGTCTGGATTTGGATCTTGTCTTGCATCGCTCCTTGCTTTGAATTTTGGGAATTCAAACTTCTTGTGAATCATATCTCCACAATAGTAGCAAAATATGCTGCCAAACTGACATACTCCACCATGAAGCCTATTGTAGGCAGGGCAAGGCTTCTTGTCAGTTGATTCTTCTACAACTTTCCTCTTCTTATCATTATGGTTGTTGGAGTTTCTCTGAGACTAGGTGTGCTTATCATTCTTCCACGTCCTCCTTGGGTGATCTTCTATCTCCAGGGCAGCCTTCAGTGCCTTTTTCACTATCTTGATGCCACGTCTAGTAAGATCGTATCCCAGATCAGGAGCATGAATTTCTTTGCAAGACGTGCCTCGTCTAAGTCATACTCATACTTCTACAACATAAAAAACTTCATTGCATATTGGGTGACAATTGTGTCGTACTTCTTTAGATGCTTGATCTCCATTTCCTTCTTCTCGATCATACATCTAAGATGTAATGTTTCCAAAAGGCAGTGGTGAACTCCTCCCAGGTCAATGGCTCAACATTGGGTCCTCGAGCATTAGTGAAGTTATCCCACCAAGTGTGGGTTGCACTCTTCAATATGTGTGTCCTGAAGCAAACATTGGAATGCTCAGGACACTCCAGAATATGGAAGTAGTGCTCAACATTGAGTGGACACTCATCAGCCCGACCAACTGTATTGGTCTCAACTTCACCAGAGTAGTTCTTTGGCTTAATCTTTAGGAAGTCTACTAAGGCCAAATCTTGGTTCCTCATTTGATGTGGTCTTCCATGTTGACTGGTCAAGGTATCAATAAGATCCTTGATGAGCACTTCCAGAGGTGCATTAGGGTTAGCCACTCCGGAAGCACTATGATCACTTCCCCCATTGTAATAGCCTCCCTCTCCATCAACATGCTCCTTGCCCTTATCATATTCCCTCTTGGGAGCCATCTACAAAAGGGAACATAAACTACATGAGATTTTGAGAAAAGCCTCGTGGCCAACTATATTTTTTGCTCTGATACCATATTGTAACACCCCAATTTTCTTAAGCATGCACAAAACTCAGTGGAAGCATAAATCTCATTGGGGTGTCACAAAATGATTATAATTGCATAAAAATAGAGTTTGTTCAAACACAGGAAAACAAACAATTATCATACTTAAGTTCTCAACATAACACTCACAATTTAAACTAATACATCATTCTCTTAACTTGAAAGTAAAACTAAACTAATTATTCTAGCATAGTTTGCACCCACCAGGTTTGGACTCCTAGATTTCTTCTTGAGATATAAGCTCCTTGCCTATGTTTTATAATCCTTCTCTCCCGCGGACATTGCATCCCTAACCATGCAAAGAAAAATGGACACACATTAGAGTAAGTGGCAGTGAGTAACATTATATGAATTGAAAGTAAACATACTTTCGAGAAAACTTGAACGAAACATTGTAAATATTGAATTCTTTTTATATCCTTTTTATATATCTATATTTCTCTCTATCATTGACATTACTATCTTGAGTTTACTATATTGTCTTTATTCCAGAACCTTGCACTCGAGAGCTTGAATATACATGGACTGAAGTGCTTATTTCTCTTAGGAGATTGACACGTAACATTGCTCTCAAGAGCTTGAATCTGTAGTCATTGCTCTCAGGATCTTGATAAAATACACTACTCTCATGAGCTTGATAAATAGCATTGATCTCATGAGCTTGAATCTGTAACATTTCTCTCATGAGCTTGATGAATAACATTAATCAACTATCTTATTCTTAACATTGTTCTTGAGCATAACAACTGGAAACATTAAATATTACTAAATAAAGATGTAAATGTCATTATTATAATCATATATGAGAACATTACTAAAAATGACAATTTGATCCATAATTAATTTTCTTGCAAAGATTCATTAAAAGCTATACATGATATCATTGTAATTGAATTTCATATAAATAAGCGAGTATAAAACCCTTGACTTGTACTTGTTAACTCAGAGTGCATGAATCCACTTACCAATCTTTGAGAAGCATCTATTGATTTTCTTAACCTTGATAAGGCCCTAGCTCTCCTAAAATCAATATGATTTCCATCTATTATCATCTTGATTAAAATCTAAACCCTAATATTGGGTTATTTGGAAAATGATGTATGGGATTATTGAATTAGGGTTTGGAAACACTGAAACCAGATTGTACTTGAAAAATCTTTTCCAAAAAGTATGTTTGTGAATTTTTCTAATGAGTGCTCAATTTTCTATAGATATCCCAAAAATCAACCAATCAAAACTCACCAAAAATTCACATGTGCGTTATTATCTACATCAGCGGATGATTGCCCTTTCTCTGACGTGGTCCAATTGGTGTCAACCTTTTGGAAGTGGGTCCCTCACATTTAGTACACGAGGCAGAAGTTCACCAATGAGTAAAAACCCAGAATCACCCATGTGTGTGAAATCAAACCATCAAATGTCTAAGGGAAAAGATAAAATCATATATCCTGATTAATTAGCCTACTATTCTAATTAGGATTGCGAAGAACAACACAAAACTCTCAATTCCAAACCTCCTTTTGTATACCTATCGTTGAAAATTGAGGTAGTATCTACCCCCTCCAGTGTTAGATGATCTCAATGAGACAAACTGAAGGTCAAAAGGTGGCCGAAAACCTGGACCTCGGTTCCATCATGGTAAAGAAGAAGGGATGACTTGTCAGCCCCGTGAAAACCAACCAAAATTGTCTTTGACAACACCAAAAAACTCGCCATGGTTTTGTGAAGCTGTGCATGGTGAAAGTGCTACGAAACACTAGCCGAAACATCAACATTGTCTTGAGCATTAGAAAATTGGGATGAAATAGGGGACCCACAATACCTAAAATCTGGGTCAAATTGATGGTCCAGGGGGCTTCCAGGGGATGTCATTCACCCTTCTGTGATTTTACCAATGGCGACAGAGGCCAGAAATGATCCACTGAGGTTGATCTACAAGATTCTTATAGATAGAGAAGGGGAATGAAAAGCAGGGGTGATAGAGGGCAAAACAACTATAGGGTTTTGGTCCAAGGTGCTTGATGACAGTTTTCGCGGGGCCTTTTATATAGGTTTTGGGTCACAAGCCAAGGAGTAACTTGTTGAGGCTAAAATAGGGGAGGAGAGGAAGGAATCTTGTTGATCTGGGAGTCTAGGTCACAAAGTCTTATTGAATTTGGGATAGAAACATTTAGAAGAGAGAGAGGATGGCGAGGGGAAAGTCCATTTCATTGGGATTCATCAAGGAGGGAGATCCAAATAAAAGGGGAGAGCCACTACTGTTGAGTCCAAGCGGGACTGAACTTAAGTGAGAGAGATGAGTCTCACCACCACGGGATCTGAGAATCTGACCCATAGATGGAAAAATGTCTCTGGGTCGTGTGATAGTGATTCAATTGCAAACTTTAGGCAAATGTGAAAGATTATTAAAAAGGGGGTTCATAATATATAACTTCTTTGTAAATTGATTTGTGGCACCTAGGTTTACTTGATTGAAAAATTTAGTGTGTTACCTAAAGTAATTATGAGGAGTCCAAAAATCTAGTTCCTTTCTTGGTTTGGAAATCAGTGCTACCTCTATTTTCCCTATTTAGAATAATCATGTACTATCCATATATGATTATCTGAAAATAATTTGGGGCTCAAATTTTAGGTAAATCTTAATATTCTAGATTTCAAGTTGTACCAAAATTATTAGGTAAAAAATATCCTTACTGAATGGGTCAATTTCACTCTAATCCCCTATTTACACACTTTGACTAGTTAGGGTTATATTTGGTGAAACTGTACTAAAATGGGATTGATGTGGAAATTATCTCTGATTAGTAGAAACATGCTATGAACATCATAATTGGGTTTCATAATCACATGAATATTTAGTGAAATTATCAAATCTCAAAATTTGAAAATTAGGGTTTCGGTTTTGGATCTCTTTATGATATACAAAATTCTAGTATCATATAATTATCGATTCTCAAAATAGCTATTTATGGAACGAATATAGTTGTTGACAAGTGATGAGGTCACATATCTATCCTGAATATGTATACATCAACACATAGGTAATATAGTATGATAATTATTAGGGTAACCAGCCTATTGGTATATGTTATTACAATAACCAAATGTTTTATCTTAATCATCCTTATAGTCATCGAACATCTTCCCATTTTATTACTATTAACCAATATTTTGACGGTAGTATAACAGGAGATGAAACTACAAAACATATAATTTGATATGTATACAAAACATGCTAATATTTGTATGTGCGTGAAATGTTATTTAAAATACATATGTTCTCATTTCATTTGATAGATATTGCTAACATGTAGTCAATTTTGTATTTCATTATCATTTCAAATGCGGACTTAGACATTCATAATTCTATATTGCTTAGTTGTTATAATGTGCTATACATGTATTTAAGAATTTCTAACATGGTAGTGTAACGACGAGGAGTATTAGATCAAGTATTAGGATTAGCATTAATAGATGTACCATCTAAGAGTAGTATTGTACTCATTATATATAATTAAATATTTTAATATTTTCCTATATTGTTTACTAGAGAGTTGCATACCTAATGTATATACCAAACTTGTTCGCATAATGAAATGAATTGAATAGACTTACCATAGGGTTATGTGTTTCTGAATTGGTTTGCATTATCCTATTTCCTAATTGATTCCTTTGTGGAGTTCTGCTCCTACTTGCTTTTTTAAGTCAAGAAGTGATGTTATGTTGGTCTAGCTAGATTTTAGGGCAATGAGGGGTGAGGAGAAAGATGGTGATTCGAATCCATTAGTGGTGGAATATTTGAAGGCATAGTGGTTTCTTGAGTCAAATGTGCTACTTCCAATCATGTATGAAGTAATATGCGGACATGTTGCACCACTATTAGCCACCAAGCCTGGTGGTGGAGGCTAGGGTTGTGGTCCATGATGTGCAACATAATGAATTTGGGGAGAAAGAAGGAGGTGGTAGTAGTCTAGTTCAAGAAGGTTGCAATGATGATGAGAATATGAATGGAAGATGCTACTTGGTCTTTCAAATCATCTAATGTTTAGGAGGGAATAAGTAGACAATATGAGGGGGTATGGAAGATGGGTCAACCTGAAGTGTTGGTGGGAGACTCAAGAGGGCGTCGAGGATTACTTGGGTTTGTGGAGGTGAGGCCGGTTCTGTTGGTAGTAAGGGAGGCAACTACCATCAGGTCTCCTTTTGCAGGTCTACTGTTAGGTGGTTGGGCACAAGATTGAAAGAGAGAAGCAAGGGATCTAGGGTTTAGGGAAAGGAAGGAGAGGGGTAGAAGGAAAATAGAGAGGACGGCTAGGGTTTTCTTCCTTCCTTTTTCTTGGGCTACCTTAACCTTGGTATCTCCTTTTCATTGAGGTGTTGTTGTGGTTGTGAGAGAAAACTTTGGTGGAGCATCTTCAACCTTTGGCTCATGTGCTTGCAGCCCTTGATCTTGGAGCGTGGGATCATTGGTGTTGAGCTTCTTAAGGATGGTTATATAAATCTTAACCTTCTCTATTACTAGAACTATGTTATTACTTGCATGTTGCTTTTTATCCCTCTTTGAAATGGTTCCTTTACATGATAGTGAAAGATGATAATCTCTAGAACTTGATTGATGGTGGAAATCTTGCTTGGTTTGGTAGAAATCTAAAACCCTAGTTGTGTACTCAATTTTTGGTGACTATGATATAATGGTGTTTTTTATGCATCTCTTGGCCATGATCTTGAGTATTTTCATTAAGATTGTGTGCCTCGACATATCATGGTGTTTTAGGTCTAGTTTTAGGTGTGCTAAATGTGGTTTTATCACCCTTGCATGTGATGCTTTTGTTGAGTTTCCTTGTTTCACGTTTTATGGTTTTTGGTTTTCATTTTGTGTGAATTGATCCAACTTGATGATGATGGTGTTCCCTAATGTTATCTTCTATTTAGGATCATGTTCCTCACTATTTTGGTTTGGGCTAAGTGATGGTAGAGTGCTTGACCATGTGGGGTCGCTACTCTTGGATGGTTGTGGTCGATGTGTTATGTTGGATCAGTTGGTAGTAACATGTTGATCTCTTGTGGGGTAGATCGCAACCCTCTCTTTGTATTAGTCGTAACCATACCCTTATGAGTCAATTTTCTTGGTTCTTGTAGTGGTCATGACACAATGAAAATGGTTGACCCTTTAGCCATTTGATGCTAGTCAAAATAGTAGTGTTGGTAATGGGTCATAACCCAAGTTTCTTGGATGGTCGCTACATGTTTGTGTGGTGCATCAGCTTTGGCGTTTCTACCTAATCCTAACCTATAAGTTGTTGTAGTCAAAACATACTTAGTGTGTCATGGATGGGTCATGTAAATGTGTTATAGTTGTAACACATGGCTAGGGTAGGTTGATACCCTTAGTTATATGTATGGTCATGATCTAGATGATAGTGGGTCGTAACACATGTACGTGGTATGGGTAAACACAAAAGTATGTATACATGGTTAGCACATATACACATGAGCACATGATAATACATGTATGGCGTTGTTTGGATAACATAATGCTTAATCCTATACATGATACTTATATGCTCCAAGTAAGTGGGAGATTTTGCACCTAGGGTTTGGTGATTGAACACAACTATAAAATCCTAATTGGTTATACAATGAAATCCCTAACCCTAGCTTGGGTCAAGTGATATATCTTTTTTCCATTCTTGGAAAGAGTGTTATGTTATGATTTTTTCTCTGTCTTGGTTATAAATTCCTAACCTTGCAGGTGATATGAACTTTAATGACATAGAAATGTGGATGCTATGGTGAATCCTATATTATATAGGATGGTGATTATGAGAAAATGTTGAGGTATGATGTGATGTTACATTTGCAGAGATCATGTGATTGGGTCTGATGACCTGGAAGGTGCTTCGAGCATGCTTTGAGGTGATAACCTCTAAACATGTGATTGAGAGATTGATATCCCACAGTGATGTGACATTTATGATAGCCTTGTGTGGATGTGTGACAGTAATGATGACCTTGTGAATGGTAGTACTACAATGCTATGTGATGATGTGACAAGTTCACACCTAATATGTTTCATATCATCTGAAGTTGTACTATGCCCTTACTTTTGTAGGTTTTGAATGTGGTTTGTACATTATAACTTGATTGATGCTAAAAGACACCTGATTGGTATAATTAATATAGTGTAACCTAATCATCTAGTTTGCCATGTGCCATAGATCCATTCTAGCGGTAGTCTTAGTGTTGGATGGTGAAATGAGTTTTCCCTTAGTGGAAGCTCAGAGTCATATACTATTGAGTATACACATTCATAGGATTGGCTGCCAGCCATGCCCTGGAAGGAGTGCAGCTACGGGTCGTATCTTAGTGATGTGTCTCAGTATATACTTTCACAAATTAGTTGTGGGCCATACCCATGAAGGAGTGAGACTACAGGTCATAGCTCAGTTTTACTAGCACCGTGCCTATATACCAAGGTAGGCTAGTTTGTTTGCAGTTAGACTTGATATGTCTTTGTGGTGTTTTCTCATGCTGACGGGGAGGTCATGGATTCTGCCTCTTCCAAACACCTTGTATGGCACTGATCTCGACTTCGCAGTGGTCAGTTGGAGCATGAGTGGTATACCTCATTTCCTCAGGGCATAATAAAAGATGTAACACAGTCGTGTAGTGTATTTGTTTAGGGACAAATACATATAACATTGGATGCGCCTTTGTCTTGATCTTGTAGTGTTTATTATATAATAGTTATATGTGTTATTCATATTCCTTCTAAAGGCATAAAATGTTCTACTACTCAGTTGTAGTTGTTAAAATGCTTAAACAGTGATTATTACCTTGCTTATAATATTTTGTTAAATCTACTTATCTGTAAATAGTATAATATTATGTTTAGCCTATCTGTGCTTTTAATAGCGTTGGAAGAGAGTTATATCTCTTGTTGGGACATTGGTCTCACCATGTGGGTTTCCACATCTTTTTTGGTGGTCGAGCACGAGGTGATAGAGATCGTGTGGGAGGTGCTGAGCAGCAATGGTAGTAGTTGTTGATAAGGTTAGATGTGTTTCTAGTCTTTTGGTGTTAGAGTCCTAGAGTCGTCCCTATACACTCAGGTCATTGGGTGTTAATTTCAATGTGTTTTGTGGATACGTTATCGATATGAAGTTTTTGTCTTGCGAGCCGTGTACGTAAGATATGGCATGTGTATATGTATATATGTGGAATAAGTACCTCTGTTGATAGGAATTTGACAGAAACAATGATGTAAGCACCTTGTGATATGATAATATTATGTCATTGGTAGGTTTTTGGACTTATATGTGATAAGTCTTGTCTTATGGTGCTTTTGTGAAATTGGTTTTAATTTCTTGTGTTTTCTGGTATTTTGGATGTTTAGTGTTAATTATGTAGTTTAGTTTTGAGTAATCTCGCTTGTTTGACACGGTGCATCATTGTAGGGTTGGTATCATAGCATAGGTTCTATGAGTCTATAGGGACCTAGGACTAGGGTTTGTCTCTATTCTAGTGCCCCTCGAGTCTATCTTATAGTGACTTCTACTTATGCAGAAGAAAAAGAAGAGTAGAAAAGATGGCTGGAGAACACAGGAACACGTTTCTAAGAGTAGTGTTGTTGTACCCAAAGGTTGTGTAAGGGAATAGACAAGAGAAGATTGGGCACCTGAGATACCCCAGTTTGGCCCCGCGATGATGACCAACCCTGCTTTTCAGTCCATGTTTGGACAGTTTATGGCCACAATTAAACTTATGGCGCACATAATTCCCTTTACACAAGCTAGGGTAGTGGTGATAGAGTGAGTTTTTACTTATATTTTCTCTCTCTTGTAATTTTATTATTTCCCATAATACCATAAACCTTTTCTCTTGCTGAATTGGTTAAAAGTGATTATCAATTTCATAAAATTCCACACCCTAATTTCATAGTAGATGAAATCCATGTATTAGGGTATATATTCAAATTATACAACAAACATATGAGTTTGACTCTCAATTCTCTACCATGTCTGGATAATATCATCATTAAGCTTGGTTTAAAATTACATCCTAATACGATAAGCCAATTAGGAGTTATGAGATTTAGAAAATATGCATATCATTGCATTTATTTCATACCTAGGACCTAAGTTTTGATCAAATGCTTGAGGTTGATGTGTCACATAGCTATATTAGATAACCCACCTACCCAACCCCTTTCTCAGCCGTTGGATGAGGCAACGTGTGGATCAGGTAAAGATCCAATGGCGCATACCTCATCCCTAACCTCCCACCCTTCTTGGTCTCTCTCGTAATAGCCTGAGCTTCTAATCGCGATTCCTTGGGCCTTAACCTATCACTCACTCACAATTTTGGTAGAGACAATATATGCCTCTCTCCAAGACACGCTCAACGACCCCTTACCCATCGCCCCTCACCTTCATATCAGGGAGAACGATCCCCTGAGTCCTCACCCCTCTCACCTGGCAGAGGAGGCGAGTTTAGGGCTTCCTCATCTAGACCCCCCTCACACCTATTTAAGGAATCCAGTAGATTTGCCACCCACCCTTTTCTCATTCTCAACCCTCAATTGCGTCAGAGCACACCCCATCATCCCCCACCTGAACCAACTCCATCGGGCCTGACCGGAGCACCCCCTCAATCCTATGAACCCCCTCCTTCCAATCTAGCACAACCTCACGCTCCAGGGATCTTGGCAAGGAGAAGCAAACCTCCCATTGGAGCCGCAATGGTCCAAAAGCCTAGGTCGACGAGCCCCTGCAACCAAGGTCCAAAGCTCCATCGCCGACGAGGTTGGATCTAACTTCGAGCCTCAAGAAGTTTGCAAACTCTTTGATAGATCTCTACAGAGCTCCTAACTCCCTCAATCCAACCTGAGGGGAGGTAATTAGTGAACTCCTCCTTTTCATCTTCTTTGCCTACTTTGATCGAAATGCAGCCCCTGGACCATATTCGACCACTATGATAGGCTCCCCGACACCGTTGTGACCTCGCAAACTCGACCCACACCTCAACACATACCCAACACCCACCTAGCTACCCTGATCCATCTCCACTTTCCCCTGGTTCGAGCTACTACCATGACACGAGCAGCAGAACAATCCTACCTATGAAATCCCAGATCTACCCATGCCTTGTTACGCCTATTCCTTTGATCCCATAGGCATTCTCACCCTATCCACCCCCGCTGCGACCCTCACTTAGCAAGGGCTAGCTCGTGGTCCTAGAGGAGGATCCACGGAGCCAAATCCCTCCTCTGATCCGCAAGGCTTGGCCACCTTGTCTTTTTTATTTTCATTTTATTCCTCTGGAAAATACTTGATTGGTCAGTTTTGTAAAAGTTGTTATAAATAGCTCCAGTATCTGAAAAATTCCCATAAAATATCCACATTCTCAGAAAAATAAGGATAACCTATATAAATTATTACATATACCAAAATCCAATCCTAGAATTGATGCACCCCTTTTTGGACTTGAATTGATATTCTTTTATAGATTAACTTATAGAAAATAAATATGATAATAGGGATCAATATTTATGAAACAAATCCTGAGACACCAACCTAATCATGTTTCCTTTGACCCAAAACCATAGGTTATTGATCAATAATGGGGTTGATACTCCCTAATACTACATGAATGATCTATTTCTCTCTCTTGTAATAATGATGATTAAAGGAAAAATCAATTATCCAATCTACAAGATTCACTCTCGAAGCCCTAAATTGAGAATCCTCCCTTCTGATATCCTGATCTGAGCTAATGGAAACCCTAGTGAGTCCAAAACCTTAAAATGAGGTATTAAAAAAACATAATGACATTAGATCTTTATTTTTCTTTCAGGGTGACCTATTCACTTGATCTAGACTTGTTGAAATCAAGATTTGAGATCCAAGGTATGTGGATATAAGTATAAGACTAGTTTTTTCTGGATGATAATTATGAGTAGTTACTTGCATGTATTTGAATATCTTGATTGGATGTAAATTTATATGTATTTTTATTTCCTCCTTGAACATTAAGAACACTAAGGAAAGAAAATGGAATGTAGTTACCGATGGTTCATTAATCTCCCTATTAGAGAGGGAAAGTATTAATGTTGACTAGCACCTCCCTAATGGTACAAGGTACGCAGGGAGATCCCTAATGGTACAAGTTATACGAAGATAGGGCCAAATAATTTATGTATGTGCTAAGTCCACCATAGTAATACATGTCCATTAAAATACGACTAATAAATTGGGTTTACCTCATTTTCTACCTTAATAATGCTTTCTTTTCTTTTTCTTTTTCAAGTATTTTAAATATGCCAGCATAGTATAGTATTTTTGCACCCACATACCAACATTTTGTTAATGATTTTGTTTCTCATAGTTTCTAGGTACCAGGAACAAGTAATGCATTTCAAAGTACGTAAAGTTACCAAATAATTGAGCATGGAGGATAGCTAGCTAGATTTCTATTTCTTATCTCATTTTCTACTAGGTAGCTATTCATTCTTCTAGATGATGTATAGGAAGTACTAAATCCTATGTACTTTCATTTCATAGAACTATTCTCTTCTTCTTTCCTGAATAATATATGTATGACTTTATCCTCAAGAATGTTGTTTGTGTGGCCAATCAATGATGTTTTTGAACACGGTCTGGCTCCTTTTTATAATAAAGTTGACAATCATAATCCCTTACTTTTTCCTTCTTGACATCTATTAGATATGAGTGCACACATATATAGGGAATTGGGTTTGTCATAGCAGTAGTCCCCAATGTGGAATCTTCAGAATCTGGGAAAACCTTCAAGAAACACAGATGAGTTGGGTTGTGGAGTATGCTAGTATAATGGATCCAGCGGTTGTAGATATGTGGTTAATAGAGTTGGAGAAGGCCTTCAAAATCCTTAGCATCCCCAAAGAAGATAAATTGAAGCATGTTGAGTACCTTATGAAGGGGAGTGTTGGCCATTGGTGTGCCATAGAAGAGGAGAAGCGGCCAGGTGTTGATGTTAGTTTGGAGGAGTTCCGTTGAGAGTTTCTTAATAGGTACTTTCCGCATACCTATTTGGATGAGAAGATCTCTCAGTTTGAGAAGATCAGGCAAGGATCCTTGATGATTGATAAATGTATATTTATCCCTTTAATTTACATCTTTTAGATATCTTTTTAGGATTGTTTTTTATTTATCTTCTTAGTTTTGTAGTTAATTGTATTAGTTTAGATTTTTCTATTTATTTGTAGTTTTAATTATATTTGGTTGGTTTTTTGTAGGAAAATAGCTCAATGACTAATTTCTCTTGGAAGATATTTGCACAAATTCCCACAGTGTCTGATTTAAACATATACCTCACATTAAAATTGCCATAACACTAAAAGGTGGAATTTAATGGGCAAGTATGCGTTGGAAAGGGAATTGAATTATATACAAATAAAATATATATTTTTGGACCGCTTTTGAGGTTATGACTGGCCCGAAAATTTACCTGTTTGGATGAGAAGATCTCTCTATTTGAGAAGATCAGGCAAGGATCCTTGATGATCAATGAGTACGAAGCAAAGTTTATGGATTTGTTGAGGTTCTACCCTCACATGGCATCAATAGATGAGGAGAGGATCTGATGTTTTGAGAAGGGGTTGAGTTTGGAGCTGATGACATCAACAAGTGTCTTGGAGAATCGTGAGTGGTTTTCCATGTTTGTGGAGTCAGTTAGGAGGATAGAGAGATCTATGGCTGAGAAGCATGAGAAGGGCGCTAAGAAGAGATCAGCACAGTACCAAGAAGATCATCAGGTGGCTTTAAGGAGCCTAGGTTCTCATCACCACCAGCACAACAAAGGTCTAGTGCACCAATGCAGTGGTAACCAAGTAAGGGCAAAAGTCATAGTTTTCCACCTGCAGGACCCCACAGTACAACATATTTGTCTGTGACGGGGCCGTTTAGGCCACAGTATGAGACTAGGACTTGTCATAAGTGTGGATAGGTGGGATATCTGAGGCGGGAGTGTCCAATGAAAGGTGATGAGGTGACCCAACAGTCGAGGAAGAGCCAGCAGGGTTCATAGAGACACCAGTTTAGTAGTAGTGGAGGAAGAGGATGTGGAAAAGCATCACAGACTAGATCCTTTGGATAGGCCAGCAGGGGATGGGGATGACAATAGGCAATGACTCAAATTTACAGTTTGAGTCAGCCGAAAGGAGAGGTCAACCCACCAGTAGAGACAGGTCAGATGAAGTTATTTCATTATAATATATTTGCATCTTCTTTATATCTATTTTAGTTGACCTGATAAGGATCTTGAGGTAAAGATTCATAGGGAGTACCTGTCTCTTTTTGCCTTGGATTTCGGGGGCAAAATCCCTATTAGAGGTTTATAGCTTATAAGACCCCTAACCTAGGTTATGAACTAACCCAATTTTCTTTCAATTAGATAAGTTCTTAGAACCATTATCTAATTCTTTGGGATGCTTTTAGGGCTTTAGGAGAGCTTAAGTTTCAAGTTTAAGCTTGTTTGGATGTTGTTTGTGCTTTGTGTGCTAGTTTTGGTGCAAATTGTAATTTACCCAATGTAGGGGGTTGATGTGAAATTTGTCACTTCTAGAGTGTGTCTTACATCCTTCTACTTCATCTAGAATAGATGGAAATAAGTGGGCACCTTATTTGAGCCTTGGATGAGTAGTGGCACCCTTGGTGGTGATCATGGTTTTCTAGGGTTTGTTTTGTTTCGACCTTGTTGAACCTTGGTGATGGTAGCGACCTAGGTAGAGACCTAGGGGTTGTCTTGGATGTGATTTGACAGAAACACCTACATTGGCATGATTTTGTTATGACCATGATGGTTTAATGTTATGTGTTTCAACCCAGATGCTTGCCATCTTGTGTTTTGACCTCTTCGATGGTGATGATCTTGTTTTGACCTAGTCTTGATGTTATGCTCTGGTTTCAACCTCCATGAAGTGTTGCAGATGAAAGCACATGTTGGGGACCCAAGTAGGTCAACACCCCACATAGGTTATATCACCATCTCTTACATGCATGGTTTAAGTGGTTGCGTGTGGGTTCCTTTAGTGGACAAGTGTCCATTTGGTGCTTTAGGGTATTGACACCTCATCTTTGCCTTTCTCTCTCATCCCTCAAGTATATAACCTCTTTTATCTCTACACAAGTGAACCCTTTTGGCCATTCTTGTTTCTTCTTCTCTTTTGGTAACCTTGGATCCTTGGGAAGAAATGGGAGTTGATCTTGGAGCTCTTGGTGGTTGGATTTCTTACTCATGGTAATCTTTGCTCATATTCAACCTTGGTAAGTATCTACTCTTCTTTTGTGACATTTTTGTTGGAATCTCTACTCCATCTTCTTCCCTTTTCTCGGCCATGAACCATTATTGGATGTGATGGTTGTTCTTGAGGAAGAAACCCTCATTACAAGGGTCATAGGACATAGTAGGAGGAAGTTTTTTCCCTCTTTTTCCTCCTTCTCCCTTTAGTTCGGCTTGGGTTTTCTTCCCTCCTTTTTATTGGGCTATATTGACCTCGGTCTCTCCTTTTCTTTGAGGTGATGTTGTGCGTTAGAGGAACCTTTGGTGGAGCATCTTCAACCTTTGTCTCATGTGCTTGGATCCCTTGATCTTGGAGCTTGGGATCTTTGGTGTTGAGCTTCTTAAGGTGGGTTATATAACTTTTAACCTTCTCTATTACTAGCACTATGTTATTTCTTGCATGTTGCTACTTCTCCCTCTCAAAAATGTTTCTTTTAACATACTAGTGAATGATGATAATCTCTAAAACTTGATTGATGGTGGAAATCTTGCTTGGTTTGGTAGAAATCTAAAACCCTAGTTGTGTACCCGATTTTTGATGACTATGATATAATGGTGGTTTTTCTTCATCTCTTGGCCATATCATGAGTATTCTCTTTGAGAGCATGTGTCTTGACATATCATGGTGTTTTAAGTCCAGTTTTAGGTGTGTTATATGTGGTTTTATCACCCTTGCATCTGATGCTTTCATTGAGTTTCCTTGGTTTAAGTTTTAGGGTTTTTGGCGATCGTTTTGTGTGGAGTGTTCCACCTTGATGATGATGGTGTTACCTGATGTTATTATCTGTTTAGGATCATGTTCCTCCCTATTTTGGTTTTGGGCTAAGTGATGATAGGGTGCTTGACCATGTGGGGTTGCTACCCTTGGATGGTTGCGGTCGATACCTTATGTTGGATCAGTTTGTTCGTAACATGTTAACCTCTTGTGGGATAAGTCACTACCCTCTCTTTGTGGAGGTTGTAACCATGTCTTTATGAGTCAAGTTGCTTGGTTCAGGTAGCGGTTATAACACCATGAAGATGGTTGACCCTTTAGCCGTTTGATGTTGGTCCGAACAATAGTGTTGATCATGGGTCATAACCCTAGTTTCTTGGATGGTCACTTTGTTTGGTGCATCAGCTTTGGTGTTCTGACCAAATCCTAACCCTATAAGTTGTTGCGGTAAAAACATGCTTAGTGTGTCATGGATGGGTGATGTAGATGTGTTACAGTCATAACACATGGCTAGGGCAGGTCGATACCCTTGGTTATATGTATGGTCGTGATCTAGATGATAGTGGGTCATAACACATGTAGGTGGTCTGTGTTAACACCTTTGTATGTATACATGGTTAGCACATACATGCATGAGCACATGATGATCATGTATGGTGTGGTTTGGATGACATAATGCTTAATACTATATGTGATACTTAACCCTTATATGCTCCAAAAAAGTGGGAGGTTGTGCACTTCGGGTTTGGTTCTAAAACACAACTACAAAACCCTAATTGGTTATACAATGAAATCCCTAACCCTAGCTTGGGTCATGTGATATATCTTGTTTTCCATGCTTGGAAAGAATGTTATGTTATTATGCTTTCCCTCTCTTGGTTATAAATACCTAACCTTGAGGCTATATGAACTTGAATGACATAGCTATGTGAATGCTATGGTGAATCCTATATTATATAGGAAAGTGATTATGAGAAAATGTTGAGGCATGATGTGATGTTATATATGTAGGGATCATGTGATTGGTTCTGATGATCTAGAAGGTGCTTTGAGCATGCTTTGAGGTGATAACCACTAAAGATGTGATTGAGGGATTGATATCCCACAGTGATGACACACTGATGATGGCCTTGTGTGGTTGTGTGACAGTGATGATGGCCTTGTGAATGGCAATACTACAATGCTATGTGATGATGTGACAAATTCACACCTTATATGTTTTATATCTTCTAAAGTTGTACTATGCCCTTACTTTCATAGGTTTTGTTAGTGTTTTGCACATTATAACTTGATTGATAATAAAAGAGACCTAATTGGTATAATTAATCAAGTGGAACCTAATCAGGTAGTTTTCCATGTGCCATAGATTCATTCTAGTGTTAGTCTTAGTGATGGATGGTGAAACAAGTTCTCCCTTAGTGTAAGTTCAGAGTCGTATACTATTGAGTATACACATTGACATGATTGGCTACGGGTCATGCCCTAGCAGGAGTGTGGCTACGGGCCGTATCTTAGTGATGTGACTCAGTATATACTTTCATAGTTCGGCTGCAGGCCATACCCTGGCAGGAGTGCGACTACGGGTTGTAGCTCAATTTTGCTAGCGTTGTGTCTATATACCAAGGAAGGCTAGGTTGTTTGCAGTTAGACTTGATATGTCTCTACGGTGTTTTCTTGTGCTAACCAAGAGGTGTGGAGAGGTTGTGGATTCCAACTCTTCCATAGACCTTGTATGGCACTAATCTCGACTTAGCAGCGGTCAGTTGGAGCATGAGTGGTATACCTCATCTCCTCTGGGCATAATAAAAGATTTAACAAAACCGTAATGTGTATTTGTTTAGGGACAAATACAGATAATATTGGATGAGCCTTTGCCTTGATCTTGTATTGTTTATTCTATAACAGTTATATGTGTTCTTCATATTCCTTCTAAATGCATTGAATGTTCTACTGCTCAGTTGTAGTTGTTAAACTGCTTAAATAGTGATTATTATACTGCTTATAATATTTAGCTGAATTTGCTTCTCTATTAATTGTATAATATGTTATCTAGTGTATTTGTGCTTTTAATAGCATTGAAACAGAGTTATATCTCTCACTGTGATGTTGGTCTCATCCAGTGGGTTTCCACATATTTTTAGGTGGGCGAGCACGAGGTGATAGAGATTGTGTTGGAGGTGCTCAGCAGCAAGAGTAGTAATTTCTAATAAGGTTAGATGTGCTACTAGTCTTTTAGTTAGAGTTCTAGAGTCGTACCTATACTCTTAGGACTTTGGGGGTTGATTTCAATGTATTTTGTGGATGTTTAGTGTTAACTCCGTAGTTTAGTTTTGAGTGGTGTGTCATATATATAGTGATACCCAACATAATGAGGAATTGAATCTTCATCCTGCTAGTTTTCCATGAGGTCAGAATTGCGAGTGTGAAGACTTAGGATAGAAATGGCATGTTGAGAGTCAAATAAAATTAAGACATTGGTTAATCTATGAGTGTGACAGAACTCCACAGATTAGAGGATAGCATAGATTTCATCTTTAAGGGATGTAGTGGCCTTGATTAGGTGACCAGTACCCACAATCCACTCACCCCCTGAGTATACAACATGAATGTCGATACTAGCTTTGCCTTAACTTTGTTGAAATGTGGCATCAGTGAAGATACATATAATCAGTTGTCTGGCTGGAATAAATGCCACTTGGGGCTGTGATAGCTTGGCTTGTAGAAAAGAATAGAGAGCTTTAAGATTGAAGTAGTTCTCTCCTCTATGAATTTTATCTTGATAGAAGCAGTCTTTATAATGCCTTGATGAATTTTATCATTCTTGTATGACTAGAGATGTTAACAGGCCACTGAATGTTTGAAAAACATAGCCCTCTCACTAGTGTTTATATTGATAATTATACTTATCCATTTCTCTTCATTCATATGAGAAATTATTCTAAGAATTTGCATTTTAGACCATTCTATGTTTCCAATTTCCTTGATTTGCCTCTTTTGTATGGTGATGTCTTAAGGGTAACATATCACATGTTGCCTCATCTAAGATTGCCCTAGATAAAAGTTGGAGAATAGGGAGTCTCACCTAGTGGTGACCCAAGTCTAATATGTTGAGGTGACATGTATAGATAAAAAATTGTAATACAAATTAGACCATTTGTTTTACTTGCCATGTGTTTGATGGTTACATGTCTACATCATTTATATCTATTGACAACTTGTATCATTTTTTGTTTTTATGTATTATCCCAATGACACAAATTTATTTCTTAATAGCTAAGTTTTTTGTTTATATTGGACAACAAGTAATATCCATTTCATACCTTTAAGAAAAATGCATTTTTTATAATCCTTGTAGCTTCCATCATGTAATACTTAAAATTATAGTTATAGTGTAGATTCAATTATTTACCCAATAGACCCCAAGTCAACCCCAACAAGGATGGGATTGAGGCTTAGATGATGATGATTATGATGATGATTCCATTATTTACACAATATATCATCCATCAGAGTAGCATAAGCATTTTACATAAATAGATTTATTATCGGTAGGTAGATTCACAAGTGCAAGCTCAAGTCCATGTGGATGCTAACACAATGGCATACACCCTCCTTAATGACGATGCCAACATGTGTGTATTGTTATAAATACATTTGTGTTAGTCGACTTGACACTTGTATGATTGTAAATAATGAGCAAAGGCAAGTGCTAAATTTGTCTTCTACGGCGAGGTAGTATCTTTTTTTGTTATCATTTATGAAATAAAATTACATCAACTATAGTGAAATATTTTTTTCTAGACTAGTAATCCTTTCCAATGTGATGTTTCTCTCAAACTTCTAGAGAACTCATGTATCACATGAATTACAAGAAAATAGAAAATTTATACCTATACTTGATTATTTTTGAAACACTAACCTCATTTCATTCAAGACAAAAAATACGTGGGAATAACAATTTATCTCCACTCTTACATATTTAACTCAAAATACAAGACAATTGTAAGCTTCCTACACTTACTTCCATGACGTTCTCCTCCCAAATTGGTCACTTTAATAATTTCTAACTAGTGTTCCTTTTATTAGGTAAACCTTGGTTAGACCTGATGTATTGTTAGTTCTACTTTAAGGTAAAGTAAGGTGTGATTTATGCCATACTAGTACATGTACATGCTAAACACATGGTGGTGTTGCTTAGCTATGTAACAATAGACATGCTTTGACCAGTATAACATAGCCAATGAAAAATATATATCAAGTAAATGGGTATAGTGTCTCGAAAAGGAAATGCTAGACGTAGGAGAAGTAGCTACTTTCACTTTTCTATTGATCTTGGTTTATTTTTTATGACACATTTGCATTGACCAACTTCATTGATCATCTCCTATAATATTTTTAGACTAGAGGCTTTCTATTCATTCTATCCTTCGCATACATGTTACCAAAAAAGGATGTATAAAAAAGTCAAGGCCCATCCCTACACCCACAAATTTTAAAAACTATAAAACGACGTCCCACCACATGTACAACACTACAACACAATAATAATTAGGATACATGCCAAAAAATAGCTAATATCCTACAAAGCTAGTTGCACAGGGTTGAAATCTGCCCCATGAGTTGGGTTTCTCTACTAATATTGACTAAGTGATCTCCCCTAAACTAAGGCACCAGAATGAAACTTATCACCCCACTTTCTTTCAATTTAAGTGATCTCACATTGGTTAGGCTCATAAACTAATGTCTAAAATTTAAAGTAGTTTTAATGCCTTTTTAATGGTAAATATGTATTCCAATGGTGGTAGTGGGTGCCCACCACTATAAGTGGACATGCTATAGGACGAAAAATATATTTGGTACATATATTCATGGTATACATATCTTTGGTAGTAAATTGTTGATTTTGGATTGTTATAATCATCAAAACCACAACAGAAGAGTATGTCTAATTGATTATTTTTCTCAAATCCTTAATAAAAATGGATTTATATATTTTCCCTTAATTTCTCTTTCTAGATCAAAAGTAAAGCATTTTTTGAGTGGGATGTCAAAGGTATATCCTTAGATCATGTGTGGTGATTTACATGTACTAAGTCACATCATTTACGATTCTTGATAACCCAAAACCTATTAAAGAATATTGTTTCATATTCTAAACTAATTCTTCCCTTAAATACATGTCATTGTATGCTTAAGGCATTGGTAATTTAAGTTTTGTAGGACTAGAACAATACAAAAATTGGTCTATCATATATATTTGTTGTTTTTAGTAATGACATCTTAGTTGATATCTTACCGATAAGAAAGGCCTTGAACTTGTGAAGGATCACAACCTCACTTCAAATCTTTTTTTTTATCTACGAGAGAACCCACCTCAGGTAGAGCCACTAGTTCACCACCCTAGTGGTAAATTCTCAGGGCCTGAGAGGATGTGGTTCGCTTACCCACCCCCCTCCCCGTACCCAATCAGTGTGAAATGCTATTCGCAGAGTGCCTTTCAGCATGATTCGAATTGGGTCCTTCATTAGGACTTACCGATCTCTTATCGAGCTCAATACAAATCTTTGCTAATATTATTTGTGTATACTTTAGTAAAATATCCCCTCATATGTTGAGAGATTGTTGCTTTTTTGCCATGTAATCAACAACACAATTAGACAACATGTTATGCTTGGAGTAGATGCAAGTGAGTAGAAATCTAATCATTATGTTTTGTTCCTCACACACTTCTTTGTGACATATATATTTTATGTAATTAGGAGATTAAAAGGAGAAATGTTTCTCAGTGTCTTGTATCATCTCAAGAAATTGCATTTGGCAATTTCCAGCACCTTTGACATTGGGACATGAACCCTCTAGGTTTCATTGTGAAAGTTCCTTCACATGACATGTGGAGTTTAACTTGTTGGCATTGTTATCCAACCTACTGAGTTGTTGGAGCAGCTAGGATGTGACATTGATGATGCCAGAGAAAAATATGTGCAACATGGTTACTGTGAGAAGGAAGTTTGATATGTTTTCTATAACCATGATTGCAAAAGGTTGGCAATCAGAGTAGTTTAGTAATTTTCTTATCCCCATAAGATGTACTCATCTAGATGTGGATATCTTCAAAATTTTGTGTTTTGGCAATGGTGGAGTAGGGTAGGGATGGAAAATGCAAGAATTCATATCCGCCACCCACCTTCCTATTACATTCATTATTATTGTAGATTAGTGATTTTCAATGGGACAAATATCTATATAGGAGATTTAATGGAGTATAGATTCCATCCACTCCATGACTGCGAGGAGATAAGCCTCCAGTCAAGTGTTATTTCCAATATGTAGTTTATCATCTTGTTCATTGCATGTATTTCCTCTCTTGTTACACTTTTGTTTTCCATTCAACACCTTAATCACATTGACACCGGAGCTAAAAAGAAATGGATATAGTATCAACATTGCTCGATCTTCAATTCTACGTCTCCATGTTATGCATTTTTTGGGTGTGAACTTTGTGATTGACATATGCAATTGTGAACTATCCTCATATCCAAGTTCAAGATCAACTACCAAGATGGAGGTGAATTGTGAATCCCCCTCTAGGTTATGTCTACCCTAGTGCCCTCCGCGGTCATCATTGATTGGTGGGAGTCTACGTTCGTTGACAACCAGAGCTAGAGAGGCACAACTACTTGTCTGCATTGCCTCTATAGAGACATCACCATAATGATCAATGATTTCTTACAGTTGTAGTTGTCACTACTCTAGCACTAGTGGAGGGTGTCGGCAAACCTCCTCGCTCTAACTAGTGGTGCCACTACTGGTGTGTGGTGGTGAAAAATAGGGGTTATATTGTGTTGGGATCATATTTTTATTCCCTGGAACTGCTAAGGCCTTGGTGGAGGCAACTCATCGGACTGAGAGCACAATGATGAAGCAATGGATGCTCTATGCCAGAGACGTTTCTGCCTTCACATCCACCTCCATAGCCATTGATATTACACAAATAAAAAATTCCTAATTTTCTTATAACTTCCAAACCATGTATATCATGCATTACTACTAAGAATGTGGAGTAGTTAAGTATGATAGCCATACCAAAATATTGGATTACTTTTTCATTCGATCCAAAACACATTTGTTGCTTTGGATACCCATACTTAATGTTGTGGTCGGTATGAATTTGGTACGGTCGATAGATGAGTGAATAATATTGCCATCTTCATAATTTTACGTTCCATATGGCTTTTTTTATTATGTAACTAATTTTGTCTTTCAAATGTGTTTTAGGAGGTCATAATAACATCCTCACCAGTGTATCTGAAAATATATACAACTTACAAGAGGTTAAGGAATAGTTGTGAAGTGTGAATACAAGTCGTTCATGAACATGGATAAATTCCAGAACTTCAATGTTGAAGAGTGTCATACTTCAATGTTGAAGAGTGTCATCTGATTGGATTTTAGTTTCAACCATGGTGAATTTCAAATATTGTTTAACATTCTACCAGAGAGACCTCAATTCTAGTGATCTATTGGTCATCTCTTCTTACATGTAGATGTACCATTTTCAGTTGTGTATTTGTACCTCGTGCGTTGTCAAGAATGTCAAATGACATGTTGTATTTGTCTTGGTTATACCTAAGGTTGAGTCTAGTTTCTCATAAGGGTGACGCATATTTGTATTGTGAGACTATTTGTTCAGTAATAAATGGAAATCTCCAACATTTGTTATAAGTTATGTATGATATCGGGAATGCCTTGTGGATTACCAAGTATGGCTCAAATGTTTCTGATCGTACATATGAATGAAGTTGAATTAAAAAGGAAGTTGAATTGTAAAGAAAGATCTCCGTGGTTATATTGTTTCAGGCTTATAGAAGTTGGAAAGCTACAAGTCTAATAATGGCTGATGTCAAAAAAAAAAAGAAACTTTTGGAAGTTAAATCGACTATGCTCGCTACAAATGTCTTTGTAGCATAAAAAATTTGGCTACCAAGGCAATGGATACCAAAAATTCGCCACATGTTTTTAGTTTACTACAAGGTGTCGTGTAGCTCGTTTTCTAGTGGCTACAAGATTTAGAGTAGCAGACCAACGTTTTTCTCTAGTGAAATTTTTTTATTATTGTTTCTCTAGTTTGTTATAACAAGCTAGTTAATGCCCACACTAGAGACGAGTGCACACAACATTTCCGTTTCGATCGAGTTTATTAAAACTTTTTAATCAAATATGGATACGTATCGTGAACATATAGATAGATTCGTGGTATCTGTTGACGTCATATTCGGTTTCAGTCTTTTCGGCTCTTGTCGTCGTTATCATCCCTGAAAAAGCGCATTACAGGATTCATGGTGGGATTGGTGCTAACTGAGAAATCCGATGGGCGGGCTACTTAAAATGTTCATTAAATAATAATTAATCTGTGTAGCTATTGGAAACCCTAACAAGCGACCGGGCTTCCTTCTTGTACCATCCAAGTCACGCAGCAAAACAGCAACACATCACAACAATAATGTTTCCAAATGATACTACTTGACGAGTCCATAGAAAGCTAGGTGAATGATTTGATCAGCATGGCCGTTAGATCCGGTGCATATCTTATAACTTCCAAACCATATATATCATGCCACAACAACACGGGGAGTTAGAAACCCACGTTTTTTTCCCCACAAAGTAAGCAACGTGGCAACTTTCCAGAAAAACAATTGCTTTTAGTATACCATTTGCCGGGAAAACGGGTGACTCCCCTTCCTTCTCTCATCCCGTCCCGCTCGGTCTCTCCGCTCCTTCCTCTTTTCCAATTTCTTCCTTATTACCCACAACCTCCCAATCTTGCTCTGATGGTTTCACAATCTCTATTCCCACCGTATCACAGAAGCACCGCACCCCGCTGCAAAGTTCTCTCCCACCACTTCCCTCACTCCTTCTACACCACATGTCTTATACTCAGGTCCATTATTGTGGGTCATCCCTCCCAGTTTGCAAAGCCGCACGGTAACGTCCGCTTGCCGGGTGTGGCAACTTCCTTTTGCAGTCAAGACGTGAGATTGGGAATCAGGTTGGTTCTAGACCCCTCTCCTGGCTAACCGAATAAAATCCCATATCAACCACATCATCCTTCTAAACCAGAACACCTTCCTAAAAGGGTGTAGCATTCAAGATGCCTACCTAATGGTCAATGAAACTATCCACTTTTGCCACACCAATAAAACCCCAATCCTAGCCATCAAACTGGACTTTGAAAAAGCTTTCGACTTCATAAACTAAAATTGCCTCATCAAAACCCTGGCAGGCTTTGGCTTCCCTGACAAATGGATACACTAGATACATGCATGTGTTTCTACAAAATCACTTCTCCACCATCATAAATGGAGCACCTTTTGGATACTTCAAAAATACAAATAGCCTCAGACAAGGGGACCCGCTCTCCCCCTGATCTCTTCATCATAGTTACCTCAATCCTCACCAGAATGATCAATTTAGGGGTCTATAAAGGCCTGATAGCCACACCATCTGAGTGTAAAGAGAACATCATACAATTTGTTGATGACACTATAACCCTTATCACACCAGAAGACAACTCCATTATAAACACCATCAGGATCATCAGCATCTTCTCATACATCTCTGGGCTCAAAATTAATCTTCAAAAATCCTCCATCTTCGGAGTGAATATAGACCAACATATGATGAATAGATACAAAGCCTTGCTTAGGTGCAAGATTGAAAACTTCTCTATCAGCAATTTGGGCCTTCCCATCACCCCACACAGTATCACCCATACGATATGGAACCCAATCATAGAAAAAATCTGAAACATACTCTCTTCTTGGTCAAACAATTTCATGAACCTTGCTGGCCGACTCACTCTCCTCAACAGTGTTATCACTCCGATTACTACCCACTACCTCAGTTGCATACCACTTCCCTCCTAGACCAGAAACACCATATACAAAATTAGAAGAAACTTCCTTTGGAACAACCACCAAAATACCTCTTCAGTAGGAAAGTGCATCCACTTGGTAAACTGGAATACCATCACTGCTCCCATCAACCAAGGTGGATGGGGGATCATCAATCTTGAAAAGCATGCTTTTTGTTTGATTGTAAAAATCATAAATAGCCTAGAAAACAATAAAAATAAAATTTGGCAAAACTTAATCTTGGGAAAATACTATCAGATATCCCCCCATGGCATAAGACTAAGAAGAAAAAGGCTTCGCCTCTTTGGAAATACATAAATAAACACATCACTCTCATCAAGCAAATCATTTGCACCCCTCCACACACACAAAACTTTATATCCTTTTGGGACGATCCATGGTTCAAAAATTGCACCATCAAAATCATGCACATTGACTGGATTATCCGAAAAAACCTTGCAAAAATCAACACAGCCAAAGCTCTTGGCCTCCTAACCAGCAATAGACCAAATGCTCTCAAACGATGCTTACTTTCACATATCAACTAGGCCGAACTCAACAACATCATCTATGAGTTAGAATACAACACCTCAAACAAAATTGCTTGGAAATGGGGTGCGAAATACACACCCAAAGAGGCATACTCCTTCCTTTTGTACAGAGGTATCTCCCCATCAAGTTCAAACGTCTGGAAATATAGATGGCCACAAAAACTTAAAATCTTTCTTTGGCTCCTACTAAATAACAAACTCCTCACAGACCAAAATTTAAACAAAAGAGGCTTCATTGGACCATCTAGGTGCATTCTTTGTATGAGGAAAGCGGAGATAGTGGAGCACGTCTTTAACCACTACAATTTTTCAATTAAAATTAATAAACATTTCTTAAGAATCAAACATCACGATCACAACTTCACGAAAATTCCTACAACCCTCATACAGCTTAGAAACAATCACCAACTTCTTGCTGATGATTTCCTAGTCACCATCTTTTGGAATTAATGGCAAGAGAGGAACAACAGAAGATTCAACAACACTAGGAAACCCAAGAATATCATCATAAATTTAATTGAATCAAATCTAAATATTATCAACCACTACAGATCAATAGGAAACAACGGAAATAGCAGAAACTAATGCAGGTCAATCGGATGCGGAATATCTATGCCAGCTCAAGGAGATGCTAGACGAAGAAATGGAAATTGGCCTTCTTCATGCTGCTGCCAGAATTTTACCATAACCATAAATTAGATCATGTATGTTGAGGCTTTTTAAGGGGTGCCTCTCCCACATACATCCTTTCTTATGTCGACCATGCTGCATTTTATTTTCTTGTTACATCAGTAGTGTAAAACCTGACTTTGCAGGTGATATCTTGCATTGTGTCAGCAAACCATCTATGGTAGTAATGAATATGACCTTTATAAAAAAAAGACCCCTCTCCTTCTTCCTCGCATACCCCGAAGGATGGATTTGTTTTTTCTTTCAATTTTTTCTTATACAAGTTTTCGAGAACGATCGCTCCGAACAAATCTGATTTGATGTCAGATTCGATTTCTTATATTTTTTCCATAGCATGATTCTTGTGTTTTCGTTCATCTTCTGATTGCTTTTGTTCAAGTTTGCCGTCCACACCATCTTACTTTCTTCCTCCTTCAGTGTCCTAGCCACTCATAGGCACGATAGGCACATAGCTATCTATTATGGTGCCTTATCTTTCCATACTTGCTTCCACAGGAAAAAGAAAGAAATTTTCCTAAATAGCTATTCATCTGTAGCTATTCCGAATGGTTTCCTATTTAACTGTTTCGATTATTAGACTCCTTTACAGTTTTAGTTCCGATCATAGCTAGTGCATAATTTGTTTACATTTCCTATTTATTAGGCATCGTTTAGATCTTATAGCAAGAAAAGAGGTAACAGAAAGGAGGAATCTATTGTAGGTACCATTTTAGATTTAATTGAAAGAAGAGAGCAATGGCCTACTGTAATAGTCTTCGAGAAATCAACTTTTGTGGTCAAGGGTTATTATAATTCTAATCACGATGCACAATGGTGATATGACTGATGGCTTCTTTTTTTCCATCACATAGCTGATTGTATAATGTTTAATCTTTTATGGGTCAGCCGGTAGTTGCAATTTAGGCATGTGCATATAGTTTTTAGTATGGTTATTTCTCTTAATTGTTTTAGGATGATGCATGTATCTTTACAAAGAAAACATTTTTTTGTCGCACGCTTAAAATGGATTTTAAACTAATTGTTTTCACATTGCCTATTCATATTGCCTATTCACGAGTTTTCTAAGAAATGGGACATAGGACTACCATGAACTTAACCTAGACATATCACACACATCAAACGGTGATGTCACTATTACCAAAATAACTTAGCTAATGAAATCACATTTGCATCATGTTTCTTGAACTCATATTACTCATAATCTTTGATTCTGTTTACATAATCTGCATTCTAGAATATCATTTGGTGATTGTAATGTTTTAGTCACTCTATTATAAATAATATCAAGAAGTAAGTACATTAGTGGCAACCAACTGGTAATTCTATCCTACTATTAAGTTGTAAGTATTTCTTTGTTACTAAAATTGTCAATGTATTCAAGAACAATTAAGTCATGATCCAATGTTGAGTTCAATAAAAATTGATTTACGATAATTATGCTCAACATGACTTACATAGAGCTTTATATGAAAATTTTCTAGTCATTCCAATGGTCGTATACTATCCTTCACCCAATTATGGAGTAAATCTAGTTAGTATACTCTAGATTAGTATCCTAATTGGAGGAGTGTTGTGTGGATATAAATTTACCTCTCATGATACAGACTTCCTTCTATAAAATAGGGCAACAAAAAAAGAGAAAAATGATTTAATTTTTTTGGAAGCTATGGGAAACCATAATAAATTGATGTAATGGTACAATCTAGTCGTTAGTACATCTCACTAGTACAGGAATGGTCTGTAGTGTCGATTTTTTTAAGCATGTAGCGTCACTTTATAACGGACCCCTAAGTGGTCGTCACTATAGAATTTTCTCTATAGCGTCCTTTTTCTTGACCAAAGAAAACCGACCTTAAAGAGTAAACACCGACCCAAAAGGTTGTAAAAAATCTGACCCAAGCGAGAAAAGAAGAGCCTGTAAGGTCGGTTATTCCAAAAAAGCCGACCATGTAAACTATCTCAGTCGAGAAATATTTCAACTGAGTTTATTTCAAATGAGAAAAAAGAGCATGTAAGGTCAGTTATTCCAAAAAAGCCGACCCTATAAACTATCTCAGTCGAGAAATTCGACCGAGATTATTTCGGTCGAGAAAATTGTCGACCAAGAAAGTATTGTCTAAAGCATCAGATATTTATTCGGTCGATAAATTTGTCGACCGAGAGACCTTCGGTCGACAAAATTGTCGACCGACAGGTTTTTGGTCGACTAAATTGTTGACTGAGATAGTGTCTACAGTCAGTTATTCAATCTTTAGGGTTGATTTTTTATAAATAACCGAACTTAGAGGGTCTGGAGCTCAATCTGTTGACCTACTAGCGTCGGTTTTCCTAAAACACCGACCTTATAGAGGACCTATTAGGTCGGTTATTTAATAAAACTGACACTAGAAGGTCTACATATTGATCTTGATAACCATACCTCTAGGGTCGGTTATTTAAGAAAACCGACGCTAGAAGTTACAATTTTTTTAAAAAAAATTTGCAAAAATAGAAACAGAACAGAAGAACAAGAAGATTCATATATTCTGGGAGAGGGGAGCATTGATGCTCAACCGTCACCATTCCAAACCACACATTCATAACAAAAATGATTCATATATTCAGTTGAGTTATACATAATCACATAATAATTTACAAAATGATAGATTGCAAGGTCTGAGATGATATTAAATGTCAGATACAAAAGTAAATATGAAAGAGTTCCAAAACCACATACATAAATGGAGCTGACATATTCAATCCACTGGTATATTGACTTCATTTAGAAAAGCATCTGACCACTCTTCTCGGAATTCATTTAAATCCTCAGGTGTGTAAGGCTGAGTTGTAAAGATCTGTAACAGAAAATGCACATGCTAATATTTTATAAAATGACTACCATCACTTGTAAATTTATGATGTTATTCTTCATTACCTGATCTATAGTCTGAATGTCATGTGATGCGTGTTTGACAATAGCTTGCATATATTTCGTTATATAGTAGCCACAAGTCCAATCATTATTTTGTATAAGACACTACAAATAACGAATTATACTCAATGTCAGTAAACTACTATAAACAGGAGTTGAGATAAGACTATAAGAGTTGACATGTAAGAGTTGAAAATTAATACATAGAAGACTAAGAAGTTTTCAAAGTAGCTACCTTGACATTTTTCAAAGTCAATGTCTTTAATTTTGTGGGTATTTGTCCTCCAGCTTCACGAAAAGCCTTTATACCCCTATCAATTAAATGATAGTTGGTAAAATAGAAATTCTAAATAGAAATATCATGTTGAAGCATTGACTAAATTTATGTTTACTCCATAGCTGACAATTTCAATTTGTGACCCCTTGTTGTTTTACCCATTGGGTCAAGATAATAAAGAGTCATCAATTTTATGACAATCACCACTAATTCCCAATGTCTAGCTCTGAGTAAGAATAAAACAAACATTAAAATAAATTATTTTATTCATTATTAAAATTATATTTAATAATAATACTTACTGGACGTTAAAAGGAATTAGGATAATTTCCTTCCCCTCACTAGCAAAATATTTGAATGCAGTAGAGAAGTACTCATTCACATCCTCAATATGTGTCGCCAATTGACTAGTGATTGAAGGAACTAAGAATCCATCATTTCTTATATCAAAGTTTGTGGTCTCGGTATATAAATGGTTGTAAGACATTTGTAATTATTTCCATATATAGAAATAAGTTAAAAATGTGTATTGGAATTTGCTATATTGATAGATCCTTACCTTATCCATACTTCTATTATTGAAGTATTCAGTCAATCATACTGAAACAACTCTATAATATCATCAAGAAAAATATAACTGTCAAAGTGCCTCCCAGTTGCATCTTCTGTTAAATTGATCAACATTTATAATCTAGAGCTTTGGTTGGTTAAGTATCGACACAAACATTTACATTTACTTCCCAACTCATCGAATGTGGATTCTAGAATAAAAGATGGCTTGGGCATAGGAGGACGACTAGTAGAATTTTTACTTTTTGGTTTGTAAAACTGTTAATTAAATTACATACTTATATTACACAAGTTCATATATGCAGTCAAATATGAAAAATACGGTAGAATAAAGGTATACCTTGTCATTGATAACCAAGTGTCTAGGCCAACCCACAATAGCACCCTCAGCTTCTTCAACTGTACTATATTCAGGATTAGGTATGGGTAGTGGTTTGTCCCCCATTCCGTCATACACAAGATGGATGGACACACGACAAATGTCATCAGTAATTTGTTGGCAATGCAATGTACCACCAAGGTTGTATACCTTGCCTGCTGCCACAACATTATATTCTGGAACCTCCACTACAAGTTTACAGTTCATACCAACCTAGAATTGAAATAATATAAGTTATATACGAAGCGGTAAACCAGATACCTATTACAACTATATATATCATACTAATAACACAACATATAGAATAAAAACTTACTACATATTGTTGTGGTGGGTCATTGAGAGTGCTCCCATGACCTTCTACAACTGGAGCATGGGCTTGTACCACATCACTTGAGAGACGCACAGTATGAATAGGTTGAGAAGGTTGAGTAGGCTGAAATGAAGACATTATTTCTTTTACTTTCTGTGCTACTAATGTTTCAACCTCCTCTTGTGTAAGACCTCCTGCACGAACTCTTTTAGATTGCGAATGGCCAAAATAAGACTTGAATCCTATGCCAGCTCCTAATCCCTTAACACGGCCAGGATGCTCCTTCGTACCAAGAGCAACTGATAGTTCATCCATGTGGCCAGTTGGGATGAGCTTTCCTTCCTTTCTTTGCTCGTGAAGATCAATCTATTCATAATTAATTAAAATATTAAATCACAATATCAATTAGATACAAATAAATATAAGTTTGAAGGAGTTACTTTTTACTTAGTTGGGATAAACCTACCATCTTTTGTTCCACCTTCTTAGTTGTAGGGTTGACAATTTTACCTGCTCGATTCTTTCTAGCATCAATCCACTTCAAGTGTCGGGGTGGACACTCAGCTTGAGTTGTACTAGACTCTTCTCCAGAAGAGAGTTGCTTCTCATGTAGTTGGCGGCGGAAGGCATAACCACCGGGCCCCAAGCGATGGTCATGCACATTTTTGGCCCGTCTTTCCTTTTGGGCCTTGTGAATAGCCTGATCATTTAAAATGAGGTATTGCAATTTAGACTTGGCCAACATATATAAAAAGATTCACCTCCTTAATTGTATAAAATTAAATATTCATACAATACATCACAATCTTTATTACCTGGAACTCTTCTATGTTCCTAGCTACAACAAATCTTTCCCACACCTCAGGGTCTATAAAAATATACATATATATTGCTTTCTTCTTTTGTTGAGTATTATCTATAAATTCCCTTTTGAGATATGTCTTAAAATCCCTCCATCATACACCACAATGTTGTAGCACTTTTTTCTTGTGATCTTTTTCATTTAGATGAAAAACACCCTATACATGCAAAAGAAGCAATAATGTTGTCTTAAAAAGGATATGTTTCCATAGATGAAAAACTAAATTAGAATCAATAAAAAAAACATATTAAAATAATATCACTTCCACTCACAGATATATCTTTTCATAGGAGGTCTTTTAAGGCATTAGAAACATCATGTCAATTTTCTATATCTATTGGCACCTTACTGCGAGTGGTCGCCTCTACGTAATGCTTGAAAGCACTAGTATGTTCTCCAATAGGTGCTCCTGTGACATCAAACTGGACTACCAATTTCTCCCCTTTGGCCCTGAGCTCCTGCAGCCTACGCATCAGTGTGGGACCTCTACTTTTCTTAGCATCACCACTATCATCCTCATGGTGCTCATGCTCAGAATGTTCATCTTCACTTGCCATCTTAGAACCTGCAAGTATACATGATAAAAGAAACATAAGTGATAATAAAAGCACAAGTGGTTGAATGATATATGATGTATATTTAAAAGATTGTGTGCTTGAATGATAATAAAATAAATAATTCAAAGAATACATGCCTCTAGTATTGGTTGAATTGTTAGTCAAGTAAAATTCCTACATCATGGTCTTGACGTTTATAGTATTCATCGGTGTTATCTTCAACATTTACACTAGGCAAACCAACTGAGAATGGGCTGGAATCATCATACTTTTCGTAGTATTCTTCTTCATTTATAGGATCTACAGTAAACTGTCTTTTTGCATGAAGAACCACAGACCAATTTTTATTTGTCGGGTCATCAATATATAATACTTGTTATTCTTGGTCTTCCATGATGAATGGCTCATCTTTCTCACCAATCTTTTCAAAATTAACCAATTTGAAACCCAACTCATCCACTAAAACTCCTTTGTTGTTGTCAACCCAATTACACCTAAAGATAGGAACTCTTAAATTTGTATAGTCCAATTCCCATATGTCCTCAATGACGCCGTAATATGACATCTCAGCTTCGCATGGTCTTTTATCTTTGGCACTAGAAAAATACAAAAAACAAGCTTGAACAGTGACCCCACTATTTTGAACTACACTACTTTCATCTTGACGCATTGTGTAGTATGAAAATCCTTTTATGTCATAACCTTCATATGACATGACATCCATTTTTGGCTTAAAGGCGAGCCATTTTATGTTCTTAACAACATTATTCGGTGATTCAGATAGTTGATTAAAGACTTTCTCTTCAAACCACCTAATAAATGTTCGATTATGCTCTCTTACAAGCCACATTGAACTGGATCGCGGATGATTTCTCTTGATAAGATCATTGTGTTCTGTGATGTAGCTACTAAATTCATCGATGTTGTGTAAAATATACAAATGTGCTTGTTCCCACAACTCACGACTGATTCCTTTCACTCGTCATCCCAGAGTTCCTTTCCCACAATAAGATTCAGTATGATGGGAATTTTTTAGATCGCTAGAAGTTTCATTGCAATTCAAAAAATCATTGCAAAATTCCATCACCTCCCTAGCCACATAACCCGCAATAATACTTCCTTCAGGACGATAACGATTCTGAACATCACCTTTAAAAATACTCATGTAGCGTTCAAATGGATATGTTGAAATTGGAAGCTCGTTGCCTTCAGGAAGAATTTCCTTTAACAAAGACAACAGTGAAGTGAAACTCTTATCGCTCCACCGATTTTGAGCTTTAAGAGTATATAATCACATCACACCACTCAACCTCGTGAACTTAGTACAACACTTATATAATGGTTTTTCAGCATCATGGACAATGTTTGCAAATAAAGAAGGTGGATCAATGACATTGTCCCGACAACTACGTAGCATCTCATCAACCATATCATCCTCAATTGAGTCATCCTGAATCGGTTCATCATTGACATTATCATCATCTTCTATGCCACAACTATTAGTATCGACATTTTCTGATCCATAATTAAATTTCTCTCCATGCCAATAATATTCATTATAACCTTGTATGATCCCATTGCATATGGCATGATTCTTAATTTCCTCAGTAGTATCAACTTTCAAATTGTTACCATAATTTCTACATGGACAATATAGCCTATCTGTAGGTAGTTTCCTATGTTCCTCAGCAAATCAGATAAATTCATCAAGACATTTGGCAAACTCTGGACTGCAACGGTTCTTGATAGACATCCAACTTCGATCCATTTTCTATATCACATTAAAATTTATTATAAAACTAAGCATTTAATATTGATACTATAAGATGTAAGTTTTTATTGATAGGAAGTTAATTACTTTTATACTAAAGTGTACCACCTATCCCATTTTTGAATATTTAATCTCACTAGTAACTATATAATGTATGTTTAGTTTTGAAGAAAATTTCAGCATCATTTCCCCTAAGTTATTTAAGTACATCGATGTAAATGGTAAATAACCACCCACATATGTACCCAGAGAACAAATGAGGAAATACTACTAAAATTTTCTTTAAAACTAAACATACATTATACAGTTACATCCTAAGTGAGATTAAATATCTAAAAACAGTCCCAGACCGGGGACTATCCAAAATCTACTCCTAATGAGTAAATTTTAAAGGGGTTTCTAAGTTGATACGTGCATAAATGTATTATTGTCATATTTATATATTAAGTTAAACATCATTCATCGATGATCTCATCTATAAACCCTAAAGTGTCAATATGGGAGTACACATGTCTTATCTCATATTAATTTTTAGAATTTATATAATAATTATATATGAAAAAATATATGTTTTTATTATTGGTTGGGTTACCAATCATATAAAATAGAAAAACAATATAATTGTCATGATAAATGTGAGCAGGTCCACTCTCGGTCGGTGAATTCGTTGACCGAGAGTCCACCTGCACGCGTGTCCAGGTCCACTCTCGGTCGACGAATTCTCGACCGAGAGTGGACCTGGAGGCTACCTTGGTCGTGGCGGCAGTACCACAGCGGGCATAGATAGACCTATATAAATGGAAAATCTTACCTCTGCGACCGTGGCGGCGGCAACTTCGAACTCCACTTCGGTGTCGGCCACTTCAAGCTCCACTCCGAGCTCCTCTTCTCTCGGATGACGACAATGTCAACGAGAGAGAAAGCTTTGGCGGCGCGGTGCTCCACTCCGAGCTCCTCTTCTCTAGGACGACGACAATGGCAATGGGAGAGAAAGCTTTGGCGGTGTGGGAGAGAAAGAAGAAGGAGGTCTCTGCGACGTGGGAGAGAAAGAAGAAGTAGGTCTTGCGGGAGAGAAAGAAGTAGGTCTCTGCACGGGAGAGAAACAATAAGTAGGTCTCGCGGGAGACAAAGAAGTATGTCTCAACCACTTCAAGCCCCGAGTCTGACCTGTAGCGTCGGTTAAAACAAAAAAGCGACCCAAGAGATAAGTGGTGCCCGTGTCGGGTAAATGAAAAACACCCAAACTCAAACTCGGTCGACAATTTTGCCGACCGAGAGAACCTCGATCGAGAAATTCATCGACCGAGGGGACCTATAGGGTCAGTTAAATGGAAAAATCCAACCCTAGAGGTGCTTATACATGCGCGAAGGAAAACTAGATCCAAAATTCAATTCGGTCGACAATTTTGTCGACCGAGGGACCTACAAGGTCTGTTAAAAGGAAAAAACCGATCCTAGAGGTACTTATACACGCACAAAGGAAATCTGGATCCAAAACCCTAAACACCAAAACTCAAACTCAGTTGACAATTTCGTCGACCGAGAGAACCTCGGTCGAGAAATTCGTCAACTGAGGGGACCTCTAGGGTCGGTTAAATGGAAAAATCTGACCCTAGAGGTGCTTATACATGTGCGAAGGCAAACTAGATCCAAAATTCAATTCGGTCGACAATTTTGTCGATTGAGGGACCTACAAGGTCGGTTAAAAGGAAAACACTGACCCTAGAGGTACTTATACACACATGAAGGAAATCTAGATCCAAATCCCTAAACACCCAAACTCAAACTCGGTCGACAATTTTGTCGACCGAGAGGATCTCGGTCGAGAAATTCATCGACTGAGGGGACCTCTAGGGTTGGTTAAATGGAAAAATCTGACCCTAAAGGTGCTTATACATGCGCGAAGGCAAACTGGATCTAAAATTCAATTCGGTCGACAAAATTGTCGACCGAGGGACCCACAAGGTCGGTTAAAAGGAAAAAAAAAGACCCTAGAGGTACTTATACACACACGAAGGAAATATGGATCCAAAATTATATTCGTTCGACAATTTTGTCGACCAAGTGGACCTACAAGGTCAGTTAAAAGGAAAAAACCAACCCTAGAGGTGCTTATACACGTGTGAAGGCAAACAGGATCCAAAACTAAATTCAGTCGACAATTTTGTCGACCGAGGGGACCTACAGGGTTGGTTAAAAGGAAAAAATCGACCCTGGAGGTGCTTATACATGCACGAAAAGAAAATGGATTCAAAATTCAACTCGATCAAAAAAAATTCAATCGAGAATCCCTACAAGGTCGATTATAAGGAAAAAACCAACCCTATAGATCAAGAAAGTACTCTCAGAGGTCTTGTAAAGTCAGTTTTTTAAGAAAACCGATCCAAGAGGTCTTAAATGGTCCCCACATTTTTTGAAGACATATAAGGTCGGTTTTTTGGAAAAACCGACCCTATAGATCGAGGCACGAAGCCAAAATCGAGCAAATATTTGCCGCGGGAAACTTTAATGGGTTTTCTTATCCCATTGTCTATAAGGTAGCATATTTTATAAAAACTGACCCTATAGAGATACACTACAAGGTCGGTTATTTTAAGAAAACTGACCCAAGTGGTCTTAAGTGGTGCCCGCATTTTTTATAGATATATAAGGTCGGTTATTTGGAAAACCGACCCTATAGAGGTACACTACAAGGTCGGTTATTTTTAGAAAACTGACCCAAGAGGTCTTAAGTGGTGCTCGCATTTTTTGTAGACATATAAGGTCGGTTATTTGGAAAAACTGACCCTATGGGTAGCGACGTTATTGGCCAAAAATGTAGTAGTGTCTATACATGATTTATGATTATTGATTAGTATTGCATATGTTGTAAACACAATAGTTCTTACAACCAATTATTTATCTATGATATCTTTGCTTTATAATATGTTTAAATGTATATAACCTTTTTTGTGCTAGAGATGATATTGTTTGGTGCCTCCCAATACCAAAAATCTAGGCTTCGTAATTGTTCTTATTTTTTCTAGTTTATCATTTTTGATGATCCAACCTCCTCTTTTGTCCCCCTTCCCACTGCAGGTATACTTATTCATTGTATTTTTTTTCATAGTTGGTAACACGTTCACAAGAAGGTTACCATCAGCCATTTGGTTCTTCTGACATTGCGGCTTGGTAGAGGTCTGCCTCCTTCAAAATATTGACTCCTTTTACAGTAAAAACAAGCCATCGGCTAGGTTGGAAGCGAATGACTATGCCTATGATATGTGCAGGGTTTCTAGGGAAAACTATTTGAATTGGCCATTGGGGAGAAATTTTCTTTAGGAGCAACAATTCTGACGGCCTTGGAGGAACATGTTAATTTTAACATTTGCTTCCATGATCTTGAAATTCTACTGAATGACTTAAGTTTATTTTGTATTGTCATAGATTCAACATATCTTTCAAGTAAAATATTCTAAATTTTGATGTATGCTTGTTTAAAACTACATATCATGTTTAAAACATTTGAATTGGGTAATTCGTTTGAATAGAAAGGATGATTGATAGTCTTATATGTGTTGTTTACATAATATTAGTTTATGTCTATGTCTAAAGATTAAACTATATTAATTTTCTTTTATCAATTTGGTAGATATGTCCTTTTATCTTATTGTCATTGTGTAATTTTTGTGCATTTGAATTGACTGAGCGATTAATCTCCAGAACTGAGTAAGTATGATGTTGTCTATTAATAAAGGCAAGACAATTAACTAATAGAGCATGAATGACATCATTTTGAAGGGAACTGGAAAATCTTTCATATATGTCCCAAAATTGAAACATTTTTCATTATTTCAAACTTTCATTTAATGTAAACAAACCAATATATATATTTCATTATTTCAAACTTTCATTTAATGTAAACAAACCAATATATATATATATTGTCAAATGTCTTGGAGGAGCCATGGCCTGATAAAGATCCCTTCATAGTTGTACATATCCTCTATTATCATGATAGATACAGTAGATATATGGAGTTTGTTGGTTCTGTGAGATATGGTTTCAGAACTCTAATATTAGTAATTTAAATGTGGGTGATGGGGGATTACATGCCAAAACCTATAGCTCATAAGCACTTGCCAATAGGTCACCTGTTTGACCTATTTGATAGTGCTTATGTTTCAGATACTTTATAAAAGTTGGATTCAACTTGCTTTTACATATTCTTCTATTGTGTATGTGTGTGCTACCGGGGATGGGAGTTGGGACCCAAGTTGCAACTTGTAAGCGATTTCTAGTATGATTACCTACTTGATGGAGGATACAATTCAAATAATAAGGTTTATAAGCTACATTCCTCTTGTATTTTCAATTTTATTTTGTGTAGAAATAGGGAGGTGTTGGTTAATTCACCAAATAAGTCCCACAAGATTACTATCTCACAGAAAAAAAAATCAAATCTTAAAATTTTAAACCTATTCATCATCATTTTCTTTTAGCAATGGTGTCGGGTTCAATATTGATGACTTGAATTAGATTGTTTCTAATTTATAGAAAGTAGCAATGTAGATAAAAAAATTGGAGAAGAAAAGGACCATGGTTGTATAGGCGGCCAGGCAACCATGCATTCCATATGGATGCCTAGGCGGAGTTCCAGGCATTTCTAGGTGTTTATATATATATATATATATATATATATATATATATATATATATATCATTTTAATAGATCTATCTAAATTGCATATATAATAAAAATAGCGCATTAAAAAACTTGTACTTTTTAGGAGATATTTGCCATTTTCCTTTATTGGGCTTTTGTAAAGCCGATTTGAGTTAATCACAAATTGATTACTCATAAATCAGAAATCAGAAATGTTACTATATTTATATTTCTATTCATGAGGCAGTACATTTATAAACCAAAATAGTAGATTAATAAAGTCAAATAGGAGACAAGTTAAAATAGTACATTAATGCTAATCAGTAGATAAATAAATATATAAAGTAGATAATAAATACAAATCAATATATAAGTAAATACTAATCAGTAGATAAATATATACAAATCAGTAAATAAGTAAATACAAATCAGTACATAAATAAATACAAAGCATTAGATAAGTAAATACAAATCAGTAGATAAAAATTTCAAAGTGTTCAATAAGCAAACTCAAAGCATTCAATAAATAAATACTAATAGGTAGATAAACAAATACAAAGAATTAGTTAAAAAAGTGCAACTCAGTTGATAAAATAATATAAATCAGTACATGATTAAATAATTTTAAAAAGCAGATGAACAAGTATAAAGCCCTAAATTTAAATAATGTGATGAATCAAAAATCAGTAGATGAATAAATTAGTAGATAACTAAATACAAATGAGTTAATAAGTAAACACTAATTAGTAGATAAGAAAATATAAATCAGTAGATAAGTAAATAAAAATTAGTAGATATATAAATACATATCAGTACATACATAAATTTGAATCAGTAGAAAAGTAAATTCAAACCAGTAGATAAGTAAATATAAATTAGTAGATAAGTAAATATAAGTCTATATATTACTAAAAACAAATTAGTCGATAAGTAAACACAAATTAGTAGATAAATAAATACAAATTAGTACATACATAATTTCGAATTAGTAGATAAGTAAATTTAAATGTGTAGATAAGTAAATACAAATCAATAGATAAGTAAATACAAATCAGTAGATAAGTAAATACAAATCAATAGATACATAAATACAAATCAGTGGATACATAGATTCAAATTAGTAGGTAAGTAAATACAAAGTAGTAGATAAATAAATACAAATCAATAGATAAGTAAATACAAATTAGTAGATAAGTAAATACTAATCAGTTGATACAAATTAATAAAATTAAAAGGTTGGTTACATGCATTACTTCTGGGCACCCAGATTGGGGTGGGACTTGGGCTGCCTAGGCTCACCTATGTGTTTTATTAGTTTTGATTGGCAAAAATACAAATTTTTATTTTTGTTATTTTGAAAAAAGAGTATTGAAGCTTTTATCTCTTTTTTAGTAACTATAATGATCCCAAGATGTTGTTTAACTCTACACTCTTATTCTACGATTATCTTTATATTCTTGTAATGAATAAAAAATATCTAGTATTTTTTCAGTAGAAACTTAGTAAAAATGTCCACAAATTATTTTTATTTTTCTAAATGTCATGCATGCACATATTCATACTTTATTTTCAAAATAATGTCTCTCATTTTGGTTTTTATATAATTTCACATCATGAAGGTAGTGTCTATGATATATTTTTTGTACATTTTTAGGGAATGTGACAAATTTAAAGTATTTTTTTTCTATTTTATATATTTGGTCATTGGAAAATTTTAATATGGATAAGAGTTGGATTGAACAACCTATTGGTTCTGAAGCTTATATTAAGGGAATGTATCAATTTCTTGATTATGCGAAGATGGGAATGGAGGATGGGAAGATAGTATGTCCATGTAGAAAATGTAACGTAGGAAGGAAAAAGGAGTTTCCTATTAATGAGGTGGAAAGACATATCTTGTTCCATGGATTTTATAGAGATTATAAAAAATAGATTTTCCACAGTCTGAGGACTCTCTTTGAAAACCTTGTTGCAGATCAACAAACTGAAAATAGTGAACAACCTAATAAACAAGGAGACAATTTTGTAGGCCAAGATGATATGGAAGGATTGTTGACAGAGTTATTGGAGGAGAATGCTACTTATGTGGGAGATAGAGAATTTGGACAGACTAATGAAGGGATCACATCATGTGATAATCCTCATTTAGGGGCCAACAATCCTCATACTTTTGCTAATCATGACATAAGTTTTCAAAAGTTAGTAGAACTTTCTAATAAACATCTTTATCCTAGATGCACAAGTTTCTCAACCCTCTCATTTCTTTTATGTTTGTACAATTTGAAATGTATGTTTCATTGGTCAGATAAATCTTTCACGCAACTATTAGAGCTTCTACTAGTTGCCTTTCTACAACTTTCCATGTTCCCTTCTTCTTATTATGAAGCTAAGAAATTGATTAAGGAGTTAGGTCTTGGATATGAAAATATACATGCTTGTTTGAATGATTGCATGTTGTATTGGGGTGAAAATTCACATAAGAGTAGATGCAGTGTGTGTGGAACTCCTAGGTGGAAAGCACAAAATTGTAATTCTGGTGATGACAATGTGGAAAGTAACACAAGTTCTAAAGGTCCTCTAGTGAAATTTATGAAATACTTTCCATTAATTACAAGGTTGAAAAGGTTGTATATGTCCTCAAAGATAGCAGAGGATATGATATGGCATGAGAAAGGTTGAGTTAAAGATGGTAAAATTAGACACCCAGTAGATGCACTAGCACACAAAGAGTATGACATGACATATCCAAGTTTTTCTTCCGATCCTCGCAGTGTGAGACTTAGCCTTGATAGTGATGGATTCAATCCATATGGGATGCAAAATACCAACTATAGTACATGGCCAGTCATTCTAAGTGTTAATAACTTGCCCCATTGGCTATGCACAAAACCATGCTCTTTAATTTTATCTCTGATAATTCTTGGAAAATCTGGTCCAAGAAATAATATTGATGTTTATATGCAACCATTAATACATGAGTTGAAGTTGTTATGGGAAGGTGTTGATGCATATGATGCTTATATTGGAGAAAAAATTAAATTGCAAGCATCTTTGATGTCTACCATTAGCGACTTTCCTGCTTATGCTATGTTATCAGGTTGGAGCACCAAAGGTTATCTTGCATGTCCATGTTGTGGCGAATCCACCCATTCATACCGATGTGGGTCAAAGATTTGTTATGGTGTTCATCGTAGGTGGCTACCAAATAACCACCCTTTTCATTTCCAGAGTAGTTTATTTGATGGGAATAAGGAGTGTGGTCATCCCCCAAATCCTATATCTGGAAGTGATGTTCTACGAGCACAACAACAACTTATCTTTGAATATGGAAAAGCTGGTTGAAAGGTTAGTAAGAAGAGAGGAAGAAGACCAAGAGATGCTTCGACTAGTAGTGATGTTATGGATGACACATCTGATAAAGACAAGGGGATTTGGAAGAAAAGAAGCATATTTTTTTATTTGCCATATTGGGAATATCATCATCTACGTCATAACCTTGACGTCATGCACATCGAGAAAAATGTATGTGAAAATGTGTTGGGAATACTTTTAAATGTAGATGGAAAATGTAAAGACGATGAAAATGGTCAAAGATTTCTTGAGGAAAAAAATATAAGACAACATCTTTGGCTCCAACCTCAACAAGATTGAAGCTTTTTAATGCCCCCTGCTTTGCATAGTGTGTCTTCCAAAGAAAAGGAATGCTTTTTAAATGTCTTATCTAAGCTTAAAGTTCTTAATGGATATGCATCCAACATTTCACATTGGGTTAATATGAAGCAAAGAAAGCTAATAAATCTCAAGAGTCATGATCACCATATCATCATGTAAGATATTCTTCTTGTAGCTTTATGAGCATCTGGTGTAACTCAAGTTATTGATGTGTTGTCTGATTTATCTTCTTTCTTTAAGTCATTGTGCTCTACGTGCATTACTATGGATGAGCTAGATGAGTTACAAGTAAGAATTGTGGAAACACTTTGTCGTCTAGAGATGAAATTTCTTCCTCCTTTCTTCACCATTATGGTTCATTTATTGGTTCATCTGGTGGACCAAGTCAAACATGGAGGACCTGTTCAATATGCTTGGATGTATCCCATTGAGAGGTTAGCATTTAGGCAAAATTTCATTTATCCCTTTTTATATTCTATAAGAAATTCTAAAAGATTGATTCTTTATTTGGTAACCACGATAACTTCACTCTACGTATCTCGCTCGGCTAAAGGCTATGCGAGAAATAGAGCTCAACCAGAGGGTTCTATTGTAGAGGATTATATTCTAGAAGAAACCATTACCATTTGTTCTAAATATATGGAAGGCACTGAAACAGTTTTGAATAGACCTAAAAGAAATGATGAAAATTTTCCAAATAAGGCTCTATACTTGTTCAATTCTGGTGGATGTTGTGTTGGGGCCGAAAAAGTCATTTGTCTTGATGAAAAAAACATAGAACAAGTGCATCGCTATATTCTACTTCATTGTGATGACATAATGAAGGAACTTAAAGAGTAAGTTGTGTTCTTGAAACAATCTTCATACAAATAAAATAAAGTTGAGCTCACTTGTAGTGTTATTGTAGGAAGTTCTTATATCAAAAGAAGGAAGAGTGCCTGCAAAAAGGAATTAGAGTCAATCAATCATTAGAAGCTAAGTGGTTACTAGAAGATTATTCTAGGTGCCTTCATTCTCAGGTAATGGATGCATGATCAAGGTTAAAATTCAAACACAATATTATGACTAATATGTTTTTTTTGAACTCTCATAAGCACCTCATATTGATGTGAGAAATAAAGAAGGAGTGTTAAAAAGAGCCTTAGCTCGCGGACTTAATGTGCATGCTAAAAGGCTAAAGGGATTTATAAGCAATGGATACAAGTTTCACATATTAGATCGAGAGATATCAGAAGGCGCAAAATTCTGGAGTCATGGTTGCAGTTGATGGAGATTCATACTATGAAAGACTCGCTGATATTTATGAGTTGGACTACTATGGCACTTATTAAGTTGTGATTTTCCGGTGTGATTGGGTAGATATAACTTCACCAAGGGGATTGAAGATTGACAAAAACAACCACTCTTGTGTGAATTTCTCTAGGCTGATGCACACTGGAAAATCACTAAAAGATGATCCATTTATTTTTTCCTCCCAAGCAAAGCAAGTGTTTTATGTAGAGGATGAGATAGAGAAAACGTGGTTACATGTCGTTCCGCATAAGATTAGACATTCTTTTGATGTAGGTATTGTCCATGCAATGGTTAATGATGGCATTGACATGGAGAATCTTAATGGATGAAGAAAATTTTAGTTAAAAGCAAAATAGATGCATGTATTCCATTGTTGGTTTTTCTACATGATGTGATAAGTTCTAGCATATTTGTTTCAAATTAAGTCTTTTGGATAATATGTTGTTGCTGGAAACTATAATTTTTTGTCACGTAGTTTTATTAACCCAGTGTTTTGCTTTTTTAGAAATCTTTTGTTTGCAGTAATGAGCTATAAATATAATTTTCATTGAATATAAATATAATTTTTATTGAATATTTCTACAGATCAATTATGAGCTAAGATCTGAATCCATTTGGCAAATCTGATTTAGTATGAGGGACCACAATTAATGGAAGATTAATAGGATACACCTTTTCAACATCAAATTATTTGTTTTCTCGTTAAAGTTTTCATTTGCATTAAATATTTCTATTGATTGAAAACAAGTAAGGATCTGAATCTCTTTGACAAATAAGCATAGGTATACATACACTATATTTATGACAATATGATTTTTTTATTCATTTATAGTTTTTCAGTTCCATCTCGTTAAGAGAATTAGTATTCTTGAAAGATAGTAAAATTTACTATTTTATATAATACTACTATTTATTTAATTTTCAATGTTCACTCATTAACACAGAAAATGTGGCGAAGAAGTCGAACTACTGCAACTTTTTGCCAAATGAGCCAAGTCCAAATGATCAAGGAAACATATCCTCTCCACGTCAAGATGGAGATCATGATGATGAAATGGAAGATTCTCAGACTGTATTAGGTCAATCTCAACGTGGGACATGGAATGCAAACATTTCCTTTGAGTATGATGATGTTATTGAAACAATAGGTGATAATTTCTAATTACTTTGTTTGTGTTAGTGTCTTTATCTATTGTTGATCTAAGTTCAGTTTCATCAAGTTTGAATGATTTTGTAGATTCTGATGGAAAGGTTGGACTAAAGAATGGGAAAGTTCATCTTTTACAAGTATGGGTACTGGAAGCACTCAAATTTTTTGTTAATTTTAACAAATATAAACAACCAATTGGGAGAGCAGGACATTTGCCGGTAAGATTACTTGGCATGGTTGCAAAGAGGGGACCCTTTGTCCTATAGGTGAAACCAGTTGGCACAAAGTCCATAAGTCCTATAAACTTGAGATTCTAAGTTTAACTCAGGCAAGTTATTTATTTTTTAGTGGAAAAGCATAGATCATCTTTTTTTATTTTATCCTTAAGAAAGTATATAAGCTTGTACAAGTATCAAAATTATCAGTTATCCCTTAAAACCATTCCAGTCTAGACAAAATAATATAGCTTCTCAAACTCAATTAATTTAGTATAGGAAAATAGCTATACAAAGTTATGACATCACAAGAGGCACCGAGTCTGGAATGTTTAGATTTGGTCCATATTGATGTGCTCATGAACCCTACAGTTCACATACCACCATATAAATATTATATAGGGGATACAATATTAACTAGTTTAGTCTTCAATTACAAACCCAAAATCAAAGAACAACAACCATAGGGAATCAAAATCAGCATGGATATTTTGATAACTTAGAACAAGGAACAAAAAATGCTCCATGAAATCTGAGGAAATTCCTCCAAATCAAATTTCAATCATTACAACTTAGATCAAATTATATAGCTGCTCAAACTCAATTGATTTAATATACAAAAATTACTAAGACAAAGTTGACATCACAAGAGGCATAGTGTTTTGGAAAATTATGATTTGGTCCATATAGATGTGCTCATGAAACCATGGAAAAAACATATTTGGTTCATATAGGCTTGTTCATAATTTTTTGGTCTAAATGTGCATGTTACTTAATTTGGACTTATCTTTTTTAAATAGAGCAAGTTTCATATGTCGAAGGACTTGGAAATCGATCAAAGGATTCTATCACATGTCAATGGTAAATGGAAGACCTATAGGCATAAACTGAAAACTCTATACTTGAAACCTAACAAAATAGAGGAACAAATTGCAAGCAAAGTGCCAGAAAAAGTGATTAAGGAACAATGGATTTGTTTGGTGAGCTACTAGTTTTCTTCTAAAAGAAAGGTAAGCATCATTGTTTGACTCAAACTGATTGACATGTTCATATAGAATATATATTTTATAAAATAATGTGATTCATAAGAATTTTGTGTGTTTCAGAAACTTTCATCAATAGGAAAGAGTACACGTGCTCAAAAAGCTGATTGCCATACTACAGGGTCAAAAAGTTTTCCCCAAAAGAAGTTTGAATTTGTGAGATATCTATTTATGGGTTTGCATATTAGAAAATGGACTTTTCATGAAATTTTTTAAATAAATTTAAGTATCTTTACAGGGAAAAAGTGAGAACAGGGAGCCTAGCCTTTTAGAAGTATGGAAGATCACTCACAAAAGAAAGGATGGAAGTTTTGTGGAGAACAGAAACACAAAGGAATTTGTGGTTTTTTAATAATTTAATTGGTTTATTCATTACACGTACTCAATGTGACTTGAATAGACTGATATAGTACTGGACTCATTTGATATAGGAAACAGCTGAAAAATTGATAGATGAGCGTGCTTTTCAGAATCCTAAAATTCCCAAAGCATCAATAGAAGAAGCTGTTTTCAATGAACTAATGTATGATGAAGAGAACTCTAGTCAAAGAGTGGTGGGCTATGGATGTGGAGTTTCACGACGTCAAGTGCTTGGATTAAAAGTTGACTTAAGTAAATCCCATTCAATTGATGACTCCCAGGCTGTAAAATCCATCGTAGAGAAAGAGACTGAGCACTTGAGGAACGCATATGAAAATATGTAGGTCCAACTTCACTGTATGACTTCTGCACTTGCTAGGAATGGCACTGCCCTTGATGATTCTATTGGAAGGGAGGAAATTGGAAGAAACATTCCTAATGAAGAAGTAAGAACTCTTTATTTATTCATTTTAAACAACACAATATTCATTTTTCTTCTTCTATATATTGTGTTATATATAATTTTGTGGCTGGCCACTATTATTATTTCTATTCGGATAGAACATGCACAAAGTATGTAATCTAAAAGTTATCCTTCTAAGTTTATTATGTATTAGAAGTTCTTATTCATGGTTAGGCTACTAGTTTCTATGTTCAACATAACTTCAATTGGTAATAGTTATTCATGTCATGATGGGTTTATCATTATATATCCTATAACTATTCATTAGGATTTTTTCAAATTGTAGGTTGTTGCACATGCTCCTAATGGACAAGGAATTCCAAACAGAAATTATAATAGTTCACGGCCTAGAATTTAAGTTTAATATGATATCATATATTAAATATATTTTTATTTGAGTGAAGACTTTGTTTAATGTTGTTGTTGTAGTCTATGAACATTTTTTTTGTTAAAAGCCAGTAGTCCTTTATTTGTGTTTGTTTCCTCTATATTTGTAATTTCTTAAGATCAAATTTGAGCATGTCATCTACTTCTTTTGTTAACATGTCAATGACCTTTGATTGAAATGACTCATTTTAGATTACAAAACATATTTGTGTGTGTCACTTAGTTCCTTCTCCGTCTGTAGTTCTCATGTGATAATAATGTTCAAATCTCACCTTGGGCCTTGTCTAAAGGTTGTGAATGTGTTTGATTAAATGCCATGTATCCTCTTCCCTAGGCATACCATTGTTGTAGCATGGCATATTTAGTAGGATCGAGCCACACCATTCATTATGTAAGGTAGAATCTTCACCCTCAATAATCTAGATGTATGTTGTTCTTTCTACTATATTTGTTTCCTAGATTCTTCTGTAAGCTCCATCAAGAGCACATTAAATTCGATTTGAAGGAAGATGTACATTTCTAGTGCTTTCTCTTGCTTAAAAAGGTGAGGACTTGCACAATTCTTTTATGTTCAAGGATCTAATATGCTTAGTCATCATCTTCTGAAAGATTGTTGGCCATACTTTTAGTATCAACCATCATGTAATGATCAATTATATTGAGATATTTTTGGCTTATTTGATTTTCAAAGTAAGCATATTATGGAGTTTAATACAGATTCATGCTTTTTCATCAGATGTATCCCTAATAGCTTGAAGCCTAATGTACAATTTATAACAGAGCATTGGGGTTGATAAAGAGAGGGAGGAAGAATGGTGGAGGGATATCGATCCATAGACAGGGAGGGGTCTGCATGACAACACAACAACACCAGCTCAAAAGGTATCATCACAATAGTTAACGACCTGGAGTCTAAGTTCAATATGATATCATATATGAAATATATTTATATTTGAGTGACAAATTTCATTAATGTTGTTGTTGTGGTCTATGAACAACTTGTTTTCCAAAATTTAGTAGTCCTTTATTTGTGTTTATTTCCTCTATATCTCTCGAGTATGTCAGCTATTTCTTTATTAACATGTCAATTTCCTTTGATTGAAATGACTCATTTGAGATTGCAAAACATATTTGTGTGTGTCACTTAATTCTCCGCCCATTCATACTTCTCATGTGATGTCAATGTTCAAATCTCACCTTGGGCTTTGTCGTGAAGGTTGTGAATGTCATTGATTAAATGCCATGTATCCTCTTCCCTAGACATATCATTGTTGTAGTAGGTCACATTTAGTAGGATCGAGCCACACCATCCATTATGTCAGGTAGAATCTTCACCCTCAATCATCTAGATGTATGTTGTTCTTTCTACTTTATTTGTTTCCTAGTTTCTTCTACAAGCTCCATCAAGAGCACATTAAATTCGACTTGAAGAAAGATATACATTTTTGGTGCTTTCTTCTGCTTAAAAAGATGAGGATTTACACAATTCTTGGTGTTCGAGGCTCTAATATGCTTAGTCATCATGTTCTGAAAGATTTTTGGTCATACTTTTAGTATCAACCATCATGTACTGGTCTATTATATTGAGATACTTTTGGCTTATTTGATTTTCAAAGTAAGCATATTGTGAAGTTTAATATAACTTCATGCTTTGTTATCAGATGTATCCTTAATAGCTTGAAGCCTATTGTACAATTTATAACAGAGCATTAGGGTTGATAAAAAGAGGGAGGAAGAATGGTGGAGGAACATGGATCCGTAGACAGGGAGGGGTCTGCAGGACAACACAACAACACCAGCTCAAAAGGTATCATCACAACAGTTCACGACCTGGAGTCCAAGTTCAATATGATATCATATATGAAATATATTTATATTTGAGTGACGAATTTCTTTAATGTTGTTGTTGTGGTCTATGAACAACTTGTTTGTCAAAATTTAATAGTCCTTTATTTGTGTTTGTTTCCTCTATATCTCTCAAGTATGTTAGCTATTTCTTTTGTTAACATGTCAGTTTCCTATGATTGAAATGACTCATTTGAGATTGCAAAATATATTTGTTTGTTTCTTAGTTTCTTGTGCAAGCTCCATCAAGAGCACATCAAATTCGACTTGAAGCAAGACCTACATTTATGGTGCTTTCTTCTTCTTTAAATGGTGAGAACTTGCACAACTATTTCTTTTGTTAACACATCAATGTCCTTTGATTGAAATGACTCATTTGAGATAGCAATACATATTTGTGTGTCTCACTTCATTCTCCCTCCCTTTATACTTCTTACGTGATGTCGATGTCCAAATCTCACCTTGGGACTTGTCGTGAAGGTTGTGAATATGATTGATTAAATTGTATGAATCCCCTTCCCTAGGCATACCATTGTTGTAGCAGGTCATTTTCTGTAGGATATCCAATCATCTAGATGCATGTTGTTTCTACTTTATTTGTTTCCTAGTTTCTTGTGCAAGCTCCAGAAAGAGCACATTAAATTTGACTTGAGGTAAGATGTACATTTCTACTTCTTTCTTCTTCTTTAAAATACGAGTTGCACAACTCTTGGTGTTCGAGGCTCTAATCTACTTAGTCAGTATGCTCTGAAAGATTTTTAGCCATACTTTCAATAGCAACCATCATGTACAAATCAATTATATTGAGATACTTCTTGCTCATTTGATTTTCAAAGCAAGCATATTATGGAGTTTAATACAACTGCATGCTTTGTTACAATCTTCACCTAGTTGTTCTTCTGGTGTTTTCTTCTCTGATCTTCTTTCTTCCCATTTGACATGCATGTAATAGAGACTTTCTATGGACATGGAACCAACTAAGCCTCCACGAAGTATAAGGTTGCAACAAAAAATAGAGTCCTACTACTAAGCATGCACCCAATCTTACACTGGGGATGTCAATCAGATGCCAACTACAACGCGGGCTCTGCTGCCAAAAGTCCCTTATTTTGATGGCCATCTGATAGTGGTGGGCCTTTTCACTTACCCAGGCACCAACGATATTCCTCCCCCAAGCCCCTTCCCATTGTTTTGTTGGTAATTTCTTACTCAACTTTCTATTTTCTTTTTAGAACTATTGCTTTCTTATAGGATGAAGCAATCATTATTTTGGCTGTCCTTGTTCTTCTAATTCATCCATTACAATCTCCACCTAATTGTATACTTGAGAGTGAACCTCCTATCTCTAAATCTATAGGGGCATGAAATGCACACACAATTTTGAGAAACTTATGCTAACATTAACATTACTTTGTGGTTTGACACTGCTTATTAATAGCCACAGATGAGGTAACAAAAGCTCACATCAAAGAAGAGAATTAGTTGGATTCTACCTTGCTTAAATGTTAATTGGTGAAATTGATGACATTCCTCTGGCTGACCATTATTTCCTCACCAGTTCTCAAACCAACACTAGCCCCCCTCCCCCAGTCCGTCCCACCGTTAACCACCATTCCTAACTCTAACCAAGACATTGACATGCAAAATTGAAAGGTGGTATCTTGTCCTCGCATATGCCATCTCTTTGATAGAATTCCATGTGGGGGAGATGTTTAAGAGAGAGTACAACTTATTAGGCATAAAAAGAAACAACTTATGTTTTCTACGTTGTGGTGTGGGGTGATACATAACTTATGGAATGTGGGTTATTTTGAATTGTAACTTTCGTAAATTTATTCCTTTCTCAAAGTTCTTTATAGGTTGAACAAAGCATCTATTTTCATGAGTATACTTTCCTCTACCAGGTATTTTTTCTATCTAAAAAGATATGTTCGCTGGTATTGGTTAGAGAAACTTTGTTTAAATTTAATTTGTCCCCTTAGTACTATTGTATTGAAATTGAGACGTAATTGAGACATATAAGAGATGAAGATCTAGAACATAGAGGGGTGTCCTGAAGATGATGGATATAGTCAAAGGCTTATAAGTGATGACAGAGATGAGTGGTCTCATGAACGATTCAAAATCCCAGGAAAATGCAGGTCATCTAAGAGGGTCTACAACTTCTAGTCCTGCTTCATGCTTGATAATCCTCATATTTAATATTTCTATTTGGTTTATATGAGTTGCTTCTAACTACAACACCAAAGGGCATTTGGGTTAACTCTTGATGATTGTTTTCTATTTTCTATGGTGCTAACCTTCCTTTCTTCCTTCTCTAGGGATACAGATTTGATGCTTGAAGGAGAGTTGTTAGATAGAGGAGGATATGCCTATGTTGTACTAGTCTTGGCCAAGAACTTAGTGTTTTCAAGGTGTAGTGTGGCAAAATTAGCAGGCTTAGATCATTTATTATTGGTTGGATCTGATGGGTATCTTTTCCGTTGCAGATGTTGTTATCGGTGCAAGTATAAATTAGTGGACAATGTGTTGACAACAAAAAATAGATTGATTATTCCTATTATATTCAAATGCAAACACAATATCCCACATATAATGGATTTTGGGTACAAGTACATAAATAGAAAATATAATAAAACTTAGATGTTTAGTCAGCAGAGAACGAGGGACTTTCAGCAGAGTTGTGGCTTTGTTTTGGTCTATGTGCTTGAATTACATTCCAACAAGTTAGTTTGTCTTTGCACATAAAGTATCTAACATTAATCCCTTTCTAGCCTATATTACTTCTGAAATCACCAAATTCTGGAATTCCACATTCACATACTAGCTATTGTATGCAGGGAAGTCTCTATTTTCTTAGTCTTTCAGAGCAAAGTACATCATAAAAAAAATGAAATGACGATGGCTTGGCCAACCATGTCATTTCAAAGAGGAAATTGTTTACTGTTGGGGGGATTGATGGCATTTGCATGAATACAATATGTGAGTAAGTACATTATACAGAGCTTTGTGGTTATTATATTTTGTTGGCATGACTGAATATAAATGCAGTCTCACAATGGCAGATCTATTACTGCATGAAATTGTTGTTGTGAGTAGAGACGAATCTTTTTTATTCCAGCTCATAGAAGAGTTGCAAGATTCTATTAATTGGATGATGAGGTAGGGTGGCTTCTCTTCTTTTCTTCTACATTTGGCCTTCCATGAATATGGAGGTTGGTAAATATACAGTACATTGAAATAGAAAGTTATACAGAGTTTGTCACTGTGTGGAACTATTACTGTGATTAGAGGTCAAAAGAAAATAAATCCAGTTTATAGAAGAGCTGCAAGACTTGATTAGTTAGAAGATGACGTAGGATGGCTTCTCTTCTATGCTTCTAAAGGTGGCCTTCCATGAATACAGTGCTTGGTGGTCAAAATTGTTGAAGTTTGGAGTTGCTAGATGGCTTGTGGGTGATTTGTTTGATGGAGTCTTTTTCCTCTTCTTTTTCTTTGTAAGATTGTTGACATGTTTTAAATTTGTTTATACGAGTCACTCTCCTCTTCTTTCTATTTGTAAGATGAACCATTGTATGAGCTTGTTGGCCTGCTTGCGAAGTGCAGGGTGAATAAAAATGACCCCATTTATTCTAAAATGATTGTCCTCTTGTTGGCATGATTGATTCTTAAAGTTGTATTGTCTATTTATTGCAAAATCTGTGGGTATATAGCTGATTGATTATTAATTTGTGTGCATGTGTGTGTTGTATACAACAATTCTCCACTTTTTTTGAGTGGATAAATCCTTCACCATGTTTTAACGACTGAAAATAGAATTGTATTTCCTCTCTAAGAAGTGTGGTTATCTGAAATTGTGTGCGCTGAAATGTGTAGAAAAAAAGTGTGTCTATGTTTCCACTTTTCATTTAGTCACACTTTTGACCAGGGTGGATATCATATTTATCCAAGCTTTTAGGCATGGAGAAACCATGGTATAAGCGTGGAAAATCACATATGTTTCTTGTAGCATGCATTACTACTAAGGATGTGGATCAGTTAAGTGTGATAGCCATACCAAAATATTGGATTACTTTTTCATTCGATCCAAAACACATTTGTTGATTTGGATACCCATACTTAATGGTGCGGTTGGTATGAATTTGGTCTGGTCGATAGATGAGCGACTAATATTGCCATCTTCATAATTTTACGTTCCATATGGCTTTTTTTTATATAACTAATTCTATCTTTCAAATGTGTTTTAGGAGGTCATAATAACATCCTCACCAGTGTATCCAGCAAAATATACAACTTACAAGATGTTAAGGAATAGTTGTGAAGTGTGAATACAAGTCGTTCATGAATATGGATAAATTTCAGAACTTCAATGTTGAAGAGTTTCATCTGATGGGATTTTAGTTTCGACCATGGTGACTTTCAAATATTCTTTGTCATTCTACTAGAGAAACCTCAATTCTAGTGATTTGTTGGTCATTTCTTCTTACATGTAGATGTACCATTTTTGGTTGTATATTTGCAACTCGTGTATTTCAAGAATGTCTAATGCATGTTGTATTTGTTCTGGTTATACGTAAGGTTGAGTCTAGTTTATTGTAATGGGGATGTGTATCTGTACTGTGAGACTATTTGTTCAGTAGTGAATGGAAATCTCCATCATTTGTTGTAAGTTATGTATGATACCGGGAGTGCCTTGTGGATTACCAAGTATGGCTCAAATGTTCCTGATCATACATATGAATGAAGTTGAATTAAAAAGAAAGTTGAATTGTAAAGAAAGATTTCGGTGGTCATATTATTCCTGGCATATAGAAGTCGGAAAGTTACAAGTCTAATAATGGCTGATGTCAAAAATGTTTTTTTGGAAAAAACTCTTTGTAGCATAAAAAATTTGGTTACCAAGGTAATGGATACCAAAAATTCGCCACATGTTTTTAGTTTGCTACAAGGTCTCTGGTAGCTCGTTTTCTAGTGGCTACAAGATTTAGAGTAGCAGACACAACGTTTGGTTTTTCTCTAGTAATTTTTTTAATTATTATTTCTCGAGTTTGTTATAACAAGCTAGTTAATGCCCACACTAGAGACGAGTGCACACAACATTTTCGTTTCGATCGAGGTTGTCAAAACTTTTTAATCAAACACGGATACGTATCGTCAACATAAATAGATTCGTGGTAGTTACTTGGTGTTGACTTCTGTTGACGTCATATTCGATTTCAGTCTTTTCGGCTCTTGTCGTCGTTATCATCCCTGAAAAAGCGCACTACGAGGATTCATGGTGGGATGGGTGCTAATAACTGAAAAATCCAATGGGTGGGCTTACTTAAAAAGTACATAAAATAATAATTAATCCGTGTAGCTATTGGATACCCTAGCAAGCCACCGGGCTTTCCTTCTTGTACCATCCAAGTCACGCAGCAAAACAGCAACATATCACAACAATAATGTTTCCAAATGATACTACTTGACGAGACTCCATAGAAAGCTAGGTGAATTATTTGATCAGAATGGCCGTTAGATCCGGTGCATATCTTATTGCCTTGTATGTATTTCCGCAGTTGCCGATCTTTCGTGAATGCCGTCGTTGCCGTCTTGGTTTGAATATATATAAAAAGGGAAGTAGCCATCGTCAACACCACCACCTCGTCAAGCTAGCGTCGCCCTTCACTTTCCCATTTGAGATTGCTTGTTGCCGGTCCCTTCCTCTCCGTCAGGCAGGATCTCGAGAATGGTCCCGGCGCCGCGTTTTCAGCGGCTCCCCGTGCTCCTCGCGGTGGTTATCGTCGTCTGCTCTTGCTTCCTCGTATACAGCTGCTTGGCGGAGTTCCCCACGCTCCAGCACTCCGCCAAGGCCGACGGATCGCTGGCTGTGCTCGTTGTCGGTGACTGGGGGAGGCAGGGACAGTTCAACCAATCGCTCGTCGCGTCTCAGGTCGGTCAATCTACTTACGTCTCATTTGTGTTCCCAGTGGCCAGCCGGCTCTGCTCAATGCATGGATTGGTTATTATGTTTCTTTGTCCGTTCGGCGGCCGTGCAGATGGGGATAGTCGGGGAAGAGATGGACGCGGAATTTATCATCTCCACCGGTGACAACTTCTACCACGACGGGCTCTCCGGCGTCGATGACCCGCTGTTCGAGCAGTCCTTCACGAACATATACACCGCTAAAAGCCTGCAGAAGCAGTGGTATGCCGGTAAGTGGGCATTGAACGGAATTGGGTTTGGATATTCAAAATACCTATTATTCCATGACCGTCTCTTTCTCTCTCGCTAGTAATTAATATGCATGTGTATGTCAATCGCTGATAATATGTATATGCAGTGTTGGGAAATCACGACTACCATACTAACGCACTGGCGCAGATCGACCCGGCGCTTCGTGAGGTCGACAAACGATGGATGTGCATGAGGTCTTTTGTGCTTGATGCAGGTAATTGACTAGCTAAGTAGTTTTGCTGTCTATATATATATATATATATATATATATATATATATATATATATATATATATATATATATATATATATTCAACTGATGGTATAATTAAATTGTGTCCAGAAATCGCGCACTTCTTCTTCATTGACACCAACGCATTCCCTCTCGATTACTGGAAGAAGCCCGACCAGAAGTACGACTGGAGGGGTGTCGCTCCAAGGGACCAGTTCATATCCAATCTGCTCAAGGTACTTGGCAAAAAGAGACTGCTGCATCTACCTCACAGTCAACACCATTTTCATCTTGGATTGGCCATCAACGACTCACCTCTCGCTCTCCATCGGTTCATGCTTACCGTCTATCCATATCTCTCTCTAGGATCTTGACTCGGCTCTCAAGGAATCCACGGCCAGATGGAAGTTCGTTGTTGGGCACCACGCCATCAGGAGCTTCGGGAACCATGGCGATACCAAAGAGCTCGTCGATCTCCTTCTCCCAATACTCAAGGTGGCCAAATCATCCCATCTCTCTCCATTAATTAGCTTTCGCAATATCTATGTACCTAATTCAATCAACTTCTTTTCTCTTTTCAGGCCAACGACGTCGATCTCTACATGAACGGCCACGACCACTGCCTTGAGCATGTCAGCAGCAGGGACAGGTGAGCCACCTCTTGATACAAGCTGAATCGCCAATCAACACATACATGAAATTCCAAAGAACTAATAAAATTCAATGCGTTTTGTTCGCCGCCGTACGTCACAGCCCGATCCAGTTCCTGACAAGCGGAGGCGGATCCAGGGCATGGAAGGGTATCTTCAGGCCCCAAAACGCCGACAAGCTGGAGTTCTATTACGACGGTCAAGGTTTCGTGGCGTTGAAAGTCACAAGGGACGACGTGGACATCAAGTATTACGACGTGTTCGGGAACGTCCTGCACAAGTGGAGCTTGACAAAGGAACTCAGTCCTGTTGCTTGATTAGACGCTGGAGTCAGGCACCGTATATCAACCGTTTGATGTTGTTGTACTTGTACCATTCCTTCCGGCATGCAGCTAGATTGATAGGTACCACTTTATTACTTATATAGATGAATGCAATGAGGAGGAATGTATTTTTTTGATGAATAGACCCTTGCGTGAAAGAACATGCGTTTCGTGTTTTACAATGATCGCGTGGTGCTTCATTAATATAGAATAGGCATTAGATCGATCAGACCAACTAATGGAGGAAACCGAGACATCAACCTCATGATCTGGCGCCAAAGACCTCATTGGGAAGTAAACCATTTACAAATATTCTCATAAAAACAATAACAAAGTTTGTAATTTATAGATCACTAAAACGATGTAAGCAATATCATGCGTTGTAAGTATGGGTGTCAAGATCTTAAAAGGTATAGAAATAGAGAAAAATAGAGGTTATCTTAAATTAGTCATCAGCATTGCTGACTGCTACGGTTTCACGAATAGAGCCCGAGAGAGCTCCACTCAATCTATTACATACTAAAAGCTTACAACCCAATTCAAGCATTCCAAACACAACTAAGGAAAAAAGTACCACTTCATTCCCAAAGTATCAAATACCAAGTATTGTCATAACGTAGCAGCTGAAAGTAAAAAACAACTATTACAAGATCAAAGTTTAAGATCATACTCTCTTACATGGATGGCATTACTGGAAAAAAATAAAATTAAAAAACTAGATATCATGGACTATTCACAAATGGCAAGCTGGCCTTCTCAAGGTATCATGGTAAATCTACCGAATTGGCGCATGCCCTCCTCCTAAAGATCCTCCTCATGGTAATCAACATGTTGGTTGTTCGGGAACAACACCATTTTAGAATATCTTACATTTCAAATTTTGAGGCCAATCAATTGAAGTTTTGAACCTACCTAGATAATTAGTATATAATTTTACAATTGCAAAACATATATTTAGCATCTTTTATTGTTGCTGGAACTATGTGGTATGGCTCGTCAACAACACCGATCAAATTATTTGGCAGCACACTCATTAGCGATGGGACCATGAACATTTTCTAAAAGCCATCGAGGGGTAGGTGTTGGACTAGCTAATAATCTGAGTTTGTCAAAAGCCTGGTCTAAAATTCCTAAAAAAATATTTTTTTATGATTAGAATGGCAATAATCTGGAAAAAGGGAGATTATTCAGAGCGGGCTCAATGGACAATGAAGATGAAGTAGCTGCTGGATTGTAACTTTGTTTCAATACTTTGTTATTAGATTTACATGTTAACTATTATTATTGATTTGTAAATGAAATTGCTTGTCTCTAATCAAACCTTGTTCCTTAATTGCACAAATTATTGGAGTCGATATGGATTCATTTGGAAAAATAGAATTATGTCATAACACGCATGTTTTAAATAATAAATAATTTATGCCCAAATTTTGGTGAAGTAAAGATTGAAGTTTTTCAAACTTGAAAAAGTGTACCTTAGTGTACTTACACTGGTCTATTAGATAGAGCATCACATGTTGTAACATACTGAATTTTGGTATTAAATAAAATTTTAAGCTATTACGAATATATGCTCAAATTGAAAATCTATTTTGCTAAATTTCCATTTATATTTGCAATTCTGTTAATTCTCTTAAAATTTGAGCACAAAGTGCATATTTTCCTCATTGTAATCTAATCACATTTGAGACCCACAGTTGAATACTTGAACTCAACTATGAAATTTTGGCATCAGAATGACATAAAATACTATGTGAATTATTAGATAATTATATTTGTATTAATTGAGGGACTAGATTTATTAGCCACCTGAGAAAAAGGAATATGGGGTATAGTATCGTAAAATTTTGATTAATGTAATTTGAAGGAACACTTAAAATTTTAGGTCAAAATGACTAATAACTTAAGACATACAAATTCTTGAAATTAATGAGACAAAGAATAAAAAATCCAACTTAATTTCTAGTCAAATCAGGTGCTGACCGGCCTAGAGCTGTGTGACATGCGCAATAGGGTCTTCTTCTTTCCCACGCTTCAACGAGCATTAGCAGAAGAAGTCAGAGCACAAGTATAATTGAAAGGGGTGTTGCTCCAATGACCACACTCATGCATCAATGTTCACGGACTTGCTGTGTAATTGAACTATGAATCCTATAATATTGTTGTTCCAGATTTAGGCATACATGAACTAAGAAAAGTGTCATTTTTTTGGATATTGTCTAATGTCATATTAAAATGATTCCCACAAAGAGTAATGGTATAATTGCATCAAGAATCCAACTTCCCATGTCAAGATGTCAAAATCTTTGAAGAAATTACATGTAGTCATTGAAATGACATATTTTCAAAAATGTATCATTTATTTGCACAATCAAGTTGGGTGTGGTGATATAGATACCCTTTCTTACACAAAATAAAATACCTAACTTTGATATGAGAAGGGACTTTCTAATACTCCTATCATAGATGAAAACATAGCATCATAGGGGATAAAAAAGAAAGTAGTATGGTTAGAGAATAAGGAGGTGACCATAAGAACTATAATTATCTGTTATTTCTAGGGCATGATGTGTTGGTGATATGTCCTAAGAGACAATCATATGATGATTATGATAACACATCTTGTAATAGGTTTAAGTATTAATAAATGCAATTCCTATTATTATGTTTGTTTCAAGTTGACATATAAGTAGTTACTTATCAAAGTGAAGAATGACTTGATCAAGCCAAATAAATACTGACATCAAGCTAGTAGTTACTTATGTTTATTTTCTAGGATGCAATATATAATGACAGCAGTGTTCTCTGTAATATATGTTTGATTTTTCTTCAGACAGATGTTGCAGTTGATCACTAAAGCCAGAATGTGCTTCCTAAGGTCAAGGGAGGAAGAAGGTAGGGTTCTCTTCTTCTTATATGGAACGTTAGGTTTCTTCAAGTAGCGATGAATGTCAGGGAGAGTAAGTTCATTCTTCTTGTCGAAACCTTCCAGGTCTAAAAGATCAAAGTACTTGCCATAATCCTTGCGCCAGGTATCGTTTTGGTCATCTCCAGAAAAGAAGACATTTAGAATATCCTCGGAGATTTAAAAATGCTTACCCACGATCTTAGAGGTTAGGATTACTTGAGAATTCGGTGGGGGTACGAGAGAGTTATAGTTCCCATGCAAGTTAGCATAGAACTCGTGAACTGCTTTCGTGCTAGTCATCGAGTTGAAAAGGCAAACATGTTTGACGACCAAGGCAGAGAGGTGGTGGACGGTGAGCAACCTAGGAAACTGATCTATAACTGCTTGACGCCTAGGACTTGGTTCAAACAAGGCACGAAAAGGAAAAGGACTCCTACAAAGAAGGTCCTTGTGCCGATTAACAGCCTCTATTGAAACAAAAGAGGTATCATCGAAAGGAATCAAGCAATTAGACATAGAAAACAAAGGAGCATTGCTTGGGGTATGTCGTTTTCTCCTTTGGGAAGCCATGGAGGTGAGAAAGAGAAAGAGAAATGAACAAACACACAAAGCAAACCAAAAAAGTCGTCCAAAAACCACCAGGGAACAACCGAGAAGGTCAAGAACAACCTATCTAGATTAGGAAAGGGCTAGGATAGGGAAGGTTAGGGATAGGGTAGAGAGCTTAGGGCTAGAAGAAGAGGAATCGATAGTCTATTCTCTAGTTGACAGGGAGAATAGTCGGCTGAACCTAACTTAAATTTTCTTCAGCCCGTGGATCGATCGAGTTCTGAGAGTGGGAAACTCGACCGATTGATCCAAAAAAGAACAGTTGTCAGCCACTGATCGTTCGAGTTTGTCCTGGGGGAAACTCGACCAATGGTCAACCTGACCTAAAACCATCAAACTTAATTTCTAGCCATATGCATGCCAATTAAATTCATTTTTTGAGTCTATTATGTATATTGAACATACTTAGGCACATATCACTCATCATTGGGTACTATTTTGTGATAAAACCAAGAAATTAGAGAAAAGCCCAAAAACAAGTGAAACTAAGCATGTCAACAAGCAAGTTTTTTAAACAATTTTAGTCAAGCAAGGTGAGGAAAACATGAGCAAGACATATAGGATAGAGGCAACTAGCTAGATCACATATCAATATCATCTAAAGCAACAATGAGTAGTTTAGATCTAATAAAATTAAATTGATGTCTAGCTAGAGGTTTAGTGAAAATGTTTGCCAACTGATTTTACGTGTCCACATGCATGATATAGATATCCTTCTTAGCAATGTGGTCACGAAGAAAATGATGGCGACCTCTATATGTTTAGCACTACTATGCAATATAGGATTATAAGAAAGATTGATTGCACTAGTATTATCACAATAGATAGGAGAAGCATCAAAATGTATGTTAAAGTATTGGAGCATTTGCTTCATCCATAGGATCTAAGCACAAAAACTCCCGGCTACAATGTATTTAGCCTCAGTAGTTGATAATGCCACGGTGCTCTATTTCTTGGAAAACCAAGACACTAAGCATGGTCCTAGAAGGAAGCAAGTGCCACTTGTGCACTTTCTATCAACCAAACAGCCTACGTAATCTACATCACTATATGTACAAGAGTAAAGTCTCTTGACTTAGGATACCATAGACCAAAGTTTTGAGTTTTGGCTAAGTACCTCAAAATCCTCTTGACAGCAATAAGATGTGATTTCCTAGGACTTCATTGAAAGCGAGCACACAAGCCAATACTAAACATAATAGCAGGTCTAGAGGCAGTTAAATAAAGCAAACTTCCAATCATACCTCTATAGAGCTTATCATCTACCTTCTCACCTTCTTCATCTCTATCAAGTTTGGCAATGTTGGACATGGGTGTGTCCATCAGTTTCATGTTCTCCATCACAGAGCGTTTGAGTAGTTCACTGGTATACTTTCCTTGGTTGATGAAGTTTCCATCTTTGGTTTTCTTGATTTGGAAGCTGAGGAAGAAAGTCAACTCACCCATCATGCTCATCTCAAACTCACTCGGCATAAGAGAATTAAACTCCTTGCAAAGATCAAGCTCCATTTCGCCAAATAGGATATCATCGACATAAATTTGTATGATAAGAAAATTGCTAGAAGTGTATTTTAGAAATAGAGTAGAATTCACTTTGCCCATTACATAGCCATTGTCTAACAAAATGTTCTTTAATTTCTCATACCTAGCTCGAGGTTCTTTCTTGAGTACATAGATAGCTTTTTGCAACAAATAAACATGATTAGGTAGCATGTCATTTTCAAAGCCCAGAGGTTGAGCAACAAATACTACCTCCTCAATTGTACCATTCAAAAACGCACTTTTAACATCCATTTGATATAGCAAGAAATTTTTATAATTAGCAAAGGCAAGTAGCATTCTAATAGATTCAAGTCTAGCAAGGGGAGCATAAGTTTCATCAAAGTTAATATCTTCATGTTGATTGTAACGTACTGCCACTAACCTTGCTTTGTACCTTACCACTTTTCCTTGTTCATCAAGCTTGTTGCGCTAGACCCACTTGGTGCTAATGATTTTTCTATCACTTGGTCTTGGTACTAGAGTCCAAATAGGATTCTTCTCGAATTGTTCTAGTTCCTCTTACATTGCTTGGATCCACTCGTCATCACCAAGAGCTTCTTTGATGTTCTTTGGCTCCCACTGTGAGATGAAGGCATTATTTGCTTGTTCTTTATTGGAGGCACACTAGTACATAACCGACCTTTAGTGTCAGTTATTTAAGGCCTTTAGTGTCGGTTTCTAAGCGACACCTATGTGGGCGATGCTAAAATCCCAAACGTTACGCATCAGTTCAAAAACCGACGCCAAAACCCTTCGTGTGTCACCGAAAATGCGCCAGCAGGGGACTATAGGCGTCAGTTATTAGATAAGAAACCGACGTCATATACCTTCGCGCCACAGAAAGGGCGCCATCTAGGGCACTATTAGCGTCGGTTATTAGATAAGAAATCGACATCATATACCTTTGCGCCACAGAAAGGGTGCCATCTGGGGCACTATCAGCGTCGGTTTATTAGTAATAACTGATGCCATATCACCCCCAACACGGCTGTGCTGGCCAGCATGATCATGGTGTCCGGTCCCCTGCCACGGCCGTGCTTGCCAGCACGGCCGTGGTGTCTGGCCCGCTGCCATGGCCGTGGTGTCTGGCCTCATATAGGCGTCGATTATTAGCTAAGAAACCGACGCCATATACCCCAGTACGACCGTGGTGTTAAGGCAATAGACGTCAGTTACGAGTAGGGAAACCGACACTGTAACTATGAGGCATCAGTTTTATATAAATAACCGACACATATTATTTTTTTTCTTCTGTCAGTCTGCAGACCTGCTGTGGCTGATCACAGGATCAGAAGCCTGCAGTTCAGTTATAAACTGCAGGTTTTACGACATCCATTGATATCAGCCAACAACAGGCCACAAACCTACAAAATTAACAACAAAAGTATTCACACATTTAGCAACCTGCAGTTCCATTTGATTTTCACATATTTAGAAACATTCATGTAGCTAGCAATCTGTAGTTCCATTCATTTTCACATTCACACATGTAGAAATATTCATATAGCAACCAACAGTTTCATTCATTTTCACTCAGACACATGTAGAAACATCCAGACATGTAGAAACATTCATACATATATTATACTTCAGAAATTCATTTACAAAATATAATTCTTGAGTCATTATTCGTTATCAACATCCCAATTATATTTTAAAAACCCCACTACTTGTATGGTTGTTGCCCATTCTTCTCTTACTTCATTTAATTCTCCCGTCGTATAGGGAGCATGTACATATGGTAAGGCTTTTCATGTAGTGTGGTTAGTTTTAAACACCTATAAATAGATTGATGTATATATATAATTAATGAGCTATAATTAAGATTGATATATTTCATATTATCTAATGAGACTATATAATACCTCAGGAATAGTATCGATGTCCACTGCGGCATATTTGATAATCATGTGCATAAATCGCATCACATAGTATGCACATGCCCATCTGTTGTCTTGTGTAGCACACTATAAATTCAAACATACAAAATATTAAAAAATACAACTAATTAAGCAATGTTCACATAAATAATATATACATATATTGCAGTCGGGAACTTACTTTCACGTTCTTCCAAATTATTGGCTGGTTCTTTTTCTTGGGGACCTTTCCTCCAGCCTTTTTGAACTCATCTAAACCCCTACATGCTAAAGTAACATAGTACATTGCATAATTAAATAGTAATGTAATAACATATGTTAACGGATATGAAAATAAAATATTTCTCACCGGAATAATGCCATTTTCATTATGTGTCCATATTTTGAATTCAATTTACTCCCCTTAGGATCTAGATAATAGACAGTGAACGTCTCGGGGACAATAACTAGTAACTCTCAATGCATACCACTAGAGGTAAAAAAGTTAAAAATTAATAACTCAAAATCCACAATAAAATGTAATTTTCTTAAGTCCAAATTATAATAATCAAAGTAAACTTACTCTACATTGAATGGAGCTATTATCACCGTCTTTTTATTTTGAGAAAAATTTGTGAAAGCCTCACAGTAGTGTTGTTGAACTGACGGGGGGTCTTTAGCTACTAGACTAATCAAAGATGGAATCAAAAATCTTACATGTTCAAATGCAAAATCTGCACCTATCTTGTCTAAGTAGCTGCAAAATATGTATTAATTATGCATGCATTAATAAATAAGAAACCAGATCACCAGATCCTACACAAGGTATATGGATGTATAAAGAAGATCTCACCTTATCCATAGCTCTATCACAGATCTATTTAGCCAATCATATCGAAACAACTCCAAAATATCTTATATAAATAGTTTGCTTTCATATGATTGACCTGCAGCATCTGAATCTATAGAAACAGTTATAGGGCAATTTATATCATGTTCGCCTAACCATATTGTCATACCCCTACAGTTAGGACCTAACGGGGCAAGTAGGTCCTATGGAACCCAACTGAGTAATGTAGGAGGTGGAAGTGGAGGCCTAGATGATGTGGGTGTCTTCTTTTTAACTTGTATATATATATATAATTTTAGATCAACTGACATCATATACACACACTAACAATTTAATCTAATGTAAATTTACCATACAGTTTCAGTAAAGAGGACATCCGCTTTTAGCCACAATATCACTCCGCCTTCTACCTCACCAAGCGTTTCACAATCTGGGTGGGCATATGGCAATGGAAGATCCATCCACTTGGAGAATATATGTACCAGGCTCACACGAATCCAACCAGCTGGTAATGGAGACTCGTGAAACATTTCCGCTGGTAGGGATGGGTAAGCCGACGCCTCTACAACGACATATTCTTTACTTTTTAGACGGAATGGCTTCAACCCCTACAAATTTTTGTGTAAAGAATGTTATATACATATATACATATCATCTATTTTTGAAACGACTACAATTTCATATATACATATGATCTTGAAAACATATCATCTTGAATTAAAATACTAGTTACAATGTCATAAAATACTTATAGTGGATGTGCTAGGTGGTGGGTCTATAAGATTACTCCCAACCTCTGCAGTAGGAGTAGAGCGGGATGCCATAATAGGTAATGTCTGATGAGTGGCAGTCTGAGATGTCTGCCACTTTTTCAGTGCTTCTTCGAGTTTCCTATCAACTAGCTTATCTACCTATACATGGATAAAAGAAACGTTAGCTTCTAATTATTGAATTCTCTTTTACAGTAACATTATAAAGAAAGAATATGTTACCTCTTCTTGTGAAAGTCCTACTTTTGGGACATGTTTGCGCTGGGATGGCCCAAAAAAAGCTTTGATACCCACACCAGCGCCTGTAGCCCTAACACGTCCAGGATGCTCTGGGTTACCGAAAGCAACTGTCAATTCATCCCTTGTGCCCTCAGGGATGAACTTGCCTTGTTTCCTCAGCTCGTGCAGCTCCCGCTAATCGCCAAAACAAAAATTTGTAATTAAGTAAACACCACAAATAATCAATATTCGAACGATTGCTGTAAGAGTTGTATTTTACCATTTTTGCAGCCGCCTCAGCAGTTGCAGGCTTCCTTATTTCTCCCTTCTTGTTTTTCCTCCCAGCTATCCAGAAATCATGGTGAGGCAGAGGTGTGCTACCTATAGTAGAGGACTCCTGAGTAGCAGCAGACTGAGCAGTAGCCTCAGACTGTAGTCTTTGGCGAATGCCTGCATACCCCTTTGGACCCATTGTGTGGTCATGCACATTCAGTGCACGCCTTGATTTTTGTGCCTAACTGAGGGCCTAATTAGTATGCACATTAATGATTTGGTTAGTAACAGTAAATGTTAATCTTGAATAGGTGAATACAACATATATTAATGAGATTGGGACTGACGCCTAATACCTTGAATTCATCAGTTTGTCTTGAAGCAACAAACGCGTCCCATTCTTCTTTGTCCAGGAAGTTCCACTGTTCAGTGGTTGTCTTCTTCCTCTTGTCACCTTCTTTTATGTATTCACAGGTGAGATTTGTCCTATAGTTCCTTAGGACTCTCCCACAGCATTGCATCACGCATTTACGATGTAGCTTTTCATCCAATTCAAATATACTCTGCAAAATAGAATTGCTATTAACTAGTATCCAAAAAATTAGTAATCTACAAAATAGAATTGCAAATTAATAATAACTGACGCATAAATCCTTCCATAGTACGTCTTTCTTCTCCTTAGGAACTTTATGCCAAGAATCTATCTTACAACCATAATGGCTACGAGTAACATACCCAAGATATGAAACAAACGAATTGCGATTCATACCAGATGCATTTCCTGCATTATCAAAATCCACAACAAGTTTGGGTCCATTGACCTTTTGCGCTATTAACTTCTTCATCATAGCGATGCCCCTTCTCTTGTCAACTTTTTGGTGTTGCTGATCAAGTGCCTCAAGTGCTTCAGATGGTACATGTGCATCATTAACCTAAAATTTGACAAAATAAACACATTTACAAGATATAACTATAAATGGACATATAGATATAAATATATGATATATTTTTAAAACTTACATTGTGAGGCAGCGCATTGATGTCCTCACCCTCACAGTAATCATCAGCACGGTCATCAGGAGAATGCTCAGCCATCTGAAAATTCACATTCACATTGTAAAGTTCACATTGTAAAGTAATTCAAATTGTAAAGCTCACATTGTAAAGTTCACATTCACATTGTAAAATTCACATTATAAAGTAATTCACATTGTAAAGTTCACATTCAGAAAAATAAAACATATAAAAAAAATATAAACATGCCTCTAATATTGTGATTTTTTATCAATTAACAATCCTTCATTGTGATCTCCGCGCACATACAAGTCATCATTAGCTTCAATATTCACTAGTACAGAAATGGGTTATAACGTCACTACATGTAGGGTCGGTTTTACCAAATAACTGACTTTATATGTCTAAAAAAAATGCGGGCACCACTTAAGACCTCTTAGGTCGGCTTTTTTTAAATAAAATGACCTTGTAGTGTAACTCTATAGGGTCAGTTTTCCAAACAACCGACCTTATATGTCTATAAAAAATGCGGGCACCACTTAATACCTTTTGGGTCACTTTTCTTAAAATAACCGACCTTGTAGTGTATATCAATAGGGTCGGTTTTCTAAATAACTGACCTTATATGTCTATAAAAAATGTGGGCACCACTTAAGACCTTTTGAGTCACTTTTTTTAAAATAATCGACCTTGTAGTACATTTCTATAGGGTCGGTTTTTCTAAAATAAGCGACCTTGTTGGCTAAATGGACATCTATAAATTCCTTTGTTTTGATAATGACAAACATTTCATTCTTGTTGATCTAACGTGCTACTTGAGTGTTGCAGGAATAAGGTGAATGACAAAGCACTAGGGAATCTATATGCTTGAATGATTGTAAATGTCATGAAATGTAATCAATTGTAAACTTGTACAAATATATAATGTACAAGTACTTAGACTTCATGTAAATCAAGTGTTAGATCTTCCCTAGCTAAACACCACATTTAGATAGGTCATCTCCTTCAATAGTGTCACATATGCACACTCATACACACACTTAATGGCTTTATTTGAAACATTGAAACATGGTCTATCTCGGTCGACAAAATCCTCGACCGAGACACTCTCGGTCGACAAACTTCTCGACTGAGAAAGACCCAAGTAGCTGTTAGACACAGCTGACAAGGTAGTTGGCAGTTGGAGATAAACGTTGCAAAACACTTGATCCAGAGAGCATGTCGGTCGACAAAACTTTGACCGAGTAGGTGTCACGGTCGACCATTTCTCGACCGAAATGGACTCTGACAGCAACTGCATAATTAATTAACTAGCTGTTGTTAAAGCAACTAACTTATACCTAACGGCTAGTTAAGCACTTAGAAACCCCTACAAAGTGTCTAGAACGTCCTTAAGCACTTGTAGGACATTCCTATAAATAGGACATGCCTTAGGACACCTAAACTTACTGGTTTTACACTTGAACAATCTTTGAGCATACACTTACATTGAGCAACCTGTTTGTGAGCAATTGAGCATATTGACAATTGGCTATTTCTTCTCTCAGCTCAAATTTCGTGTCCTATAGGCTAGCATCTCCTATCCACAGCAATCACAATTCCATACACATTGGTTAGGAGATCTACACGCTTGATCTAGGCAAATCAAGCCTTGTGCTTCAAAGGATAAGTTGTAATTTCCATTTTCCTTTCTTGTTCACTATTATTGTTTGTACTCTCCTTGCTACTCCTAGGTTGGAGGTTGCGGATTGGAGAGGTTGGAAATTTTCTTGGTGAAGAAGGGGACCTTGAGCTACTTCAAGAAGGCTGGTGCAACGGGAGGTTACTTCTAAAGAGGAAGGCTACTTCAAGGGGGAGCTTGGAGTTACTTCAAGAAGGTTACCTCGGGTTGGTGCATCTACTTCAAGTGAAGGTTGTTCAAGGGGTGTAAGAAAGTATTGTATTTTATGTAATTCCTTGTGAAGGTAATAAAATTGATACTTTCAAAATCCCGGTTGGGTAAGCAACCGGGTAGTGGACTGACAACCTTAGTATTTTCTAAGGTTGGAACCACTCTAAACCCTTTGTCTCCTTCTTGATTTCTCATTTGTGGTTGTTTGAGTTAAATTATTGTTAAATTAGTTTAAAACCTTATTCACCCCCCTCTAGTGGTTTTTCAATTGGTATCAGAGCAGGCTTCAAGGAACCTTAACAAGGTCTTGAAAAATGGGTGACGGGGTGCTTAACAACCTTAACCTTGAAGGGACACTTGTTGCTAGACCTCCAGCTTTTGATGGAACAAACTACACATATTGGAAGAGAAGGATGCAGTTCTACTTCCAAGGCATCAATTGGGACTTATGGAGGATGGTGTCAACCCCATACGAGCTTCCTCAAACACAATATGCAGAGTGGGATGCAAATACGGTAAAGTTGGCTCAAATGAATGCTAAAGCTGTAAGCATTTTATATTGTTCAATTTTAGTAGGAGAATTTAATAGAATATCAAACTGTGACATAGCCTATGACATTTGGCATAGATTGTCCATAACTTATGAAGGTACGGTTCAAGTCAAGAATTCTAAGATTAGTATGCTTAAACAAAAGTTTGAACACTTCCGTATGGATCCAAATGAATCCATTAGTGAAATGTTTGCAAAATTCTCTTCTATTGTTAATGGTTTAAATTCCCTAGGAAAAATTGTTCTTGAAGAAGATCAGGTATCAAAAATCCTTCGATCACTTCCTCCTAAATACAAGCCTAAGGTGACAGCCATTGAAGAAGCTAATGACCTCACTCGACTGAAAATGGAGCAACTCATTGGCAATCTAGAAGCTCATGAAGCAACCCTAGAAGAGGAAGAAAGAAGAGAACGTGAACTTCAACAAGGAAAGAAGAAGGATGTGGCTCTAAAAGCTTCAAAGATCATCACACCAGAAAGTGAGGAGTCAAGTGAAGAAGAAGGGGAAGAAGCCTTGATCGTCAATGGTAAGAAATATAAAAGATTTAAGTCTAACAAAATTTCTAGCTCTTCTTCCCCTCCTAGGTGCTTTGAGTGTGGAAAGAAAGGACATCTCAAAAATGAATGTCCTAAAGCAAAGAAAGGAAAGAAAAGCTCACACAAGAAGAAGGGAGAAAAATCCTATAAAGTTGCATGGGACGAGTCAAGTGAAAGTGAAAGCGGAGAAGAAAAGGTGGAATGTCTAATGGCAAGAGAAGATGATGAAGACTCTCAAGAGGATTGGGTGGTTGACAGTGGATGTTCCAAACATATGACCGGGAACAAGGATGCATTTCAAACTTTTAAAGAAAAGAAAAGTGGAACAGTCACCTTTGGAGACAATGGTAAAGGGATCTTTATAAGCCAAGAAAAGTATACTAAAGAACTCTTAAAACATTTTGGGATGGATCAGTGCAAACATGCTACTACTCCTATGGCCACTTCTATTAAGATTGATAAGGATGAAAATGGGGAACCTATTGATGATTCCTTATATAGAGCCATGATTGGTAGTTTGCTTTACTTAACTGCTTCTAGACCGGACATCATGTTTTCCGTTGGTCTTTGTGCTCGATTTCAATCGCAACCTATGCACTCTCATTTTCAAGCAGTTAAACGAATTCTTCGATACTTAGCCGGCACTACATGTTTTGGTTTATGGTATCCAAAAGGACAATCCTTGGATTTTAAAGCTTATACTGATGTTGATTATGCTGGTTGTCGACTTGATCGCAAGAGCACTAGTGGTGGTTGTTTCTTGTTAGGGAGAGCTTTAATATCTTGGTTTAGCAAGAAACAAAACATGGTTGCCCTCTCTACAACTGAAGCTGAATATATGGAAGCCGGATCTTGTTGTGCTCAAGTGCTTTATATGCAACAAGTGTTAAAAGATTATGGATTTACTCTTACATCTACGCCTATCTTTTGTGACAACACAAGCGCTATAAACTTAGCACACAATCCCATTTTACACAGCCGAGCTAAACATATTGAAATCCGTCATCACTTTTTAAGGGATCATATTTCTAAGAATCATGTTTCCCTTCATCATGTTGATACGGAAGATCAATTGGCTGATATTTTTACAAAACCGCTTCCACTAGACCAATTCAACAAAATAAGGAAGCAACTGCTTATCACTCCTTTGGAAGATGTTTTCTTTGATATTTGTGCTTCTTAACAATGTCGTTTATTTTGGCTTTTAATGGACATTTTTTTTAAATTGACGGGACATCTAATTAAGGGGGAGTTTTTCTTTTTAAACGTACATCTTTTTGAAATGACAAAGGGAAAGAAATAAATATAAATGCAAAACTCAATCAATGAGTTTCATAAACAAACTCTTGGCTTTACATTGAAAGTTGCTATATTCCCTAAAGAATTGGATTTCATGTTCCATAATTCATGGGGAATAATAAGCACACATTTTATAAACAAGAGAACAAATTTACAAAGGTAATCTTCAGGTATGAAACTCACATGTTTTATATTTTCTTATTTTATATTTAGGAAATGTTTGTCATCTTCAAAAAGGAAGAGATTGTTGGCTAAATGGACATCTATAAATCCCTTTGTTTTGATAATGACAAACATTTCATTCTTGTTGATCTAACGTGCTACTTGAGTGTTGCATGAATCAGGTGAATGACAAAGCACTAGGGAATCTATATGCTTGAATGATTGTAAATGTCATGAAATGTAATCAATTGTAAACTTGTACAAATATATAATGTACAAGTACTTAGACTTCATGTAAATCAAGCGTTAGATCTTCCCTAGATAAACACCACATTTAGATAGGTCATCTCCTTCAATAGTGTCACATATGCACACTCATACACACACTTAATGGCTTTATTTGAAACATTGAAACAGGGTCTATCTCGGTCGACAAAATCCTCGACCGAGACACTCTCGGTCGACAAAATCCTCGACCGAGACACTCTCGGTCGACAAACTTCTCGACCGAGAAAGACCCAAGTAGACGTTAGACACAGCTGACAAGGTAGTTGGCAGTTGGAGATAAATGTTGCAAAACACTTGATCCAGAGAGCCTGTCGGTCGACAAAACTTCGACCGAGTAGGTGTCTCGGTCGACCATTTCTCGACCGAGATGGACTCTGACAGCAACTGCAGAATTAATTAACTAGATGTTGTTAAAGCAACTAACTTATACCTAACGGCTAGTTAAGCACTTAGAAACTCCTAGAAAGTGTCTAGAACATCCTTAAGCACTTGTAGGACATTCCTATAAATAGGACATGCCTTAGGACACCTAAACTTACTGGTTTTACACTTGAGCAATCTTTGAGCATACACTTACATTGAGAAACCTGTTTGTGAGCAATTGAGCATATTGACAATTGGCTATTTCTTCTCTCAGCTCAAATTTCGTGTCCTATAGGCTAGCATCTTGGTATAACCTCATTTTTCAATACATGTAATATCTCTTTTAAATGAATATATATAAGACCAATGTGTGACTTCATGGATGTTTTTGCATGAATTTTGTTTCTAATGGCCTTGCATGCTTCCTTGATGGGCCTTATTGGCCATTTAGCCCATTTGAAAGAAAAATAAAAAGAAATGGAAAAGAGAATTCCATTTAATAAAAGAATACAAGGGAATAATGGAGTAATATAAATAATGGTAGAAAGTGATGAAAAGGCTAGAAAATAATTTCCCATAATACGTTTTCATATTATAAAAGATCCTTGGGGATCAAGGAACCCAAAATAATTGAATAATGGCTAAGGAAATAAAGGATATATGGAAATTACCATTAAATAAGAGATAACTTGAAACTGAAGTAAGGGACTCGTTTCCTTGGGATAATGGTTTCAAATTTTGTACAATGAAAGATAAACGTATAAAATACTTTCCTTTAAAATTTGAGGCCAAAAGGGATTATGGATTAGGAGTTATTAAATTTTCAAATTATCTACAAAAATAGATTTTTCCTTGGAAATTTAAGGAATTCTTTCCTTTTGGTTTTGAACGCGGATAATATGGAACGTTGGATCTAAATCCAATGGATCGGGCTGATCGCCCAGAATCCCGATAGAACTCGGACACAGCACGTTTACAGGGGATTTTCCCCTTGACTTTCCAATTGTTACAGCGCATCTGCGCTCATGATTTTTAATCCCAATAGGTTCGGGAGACTCAGACGAAGAGAGTAGACCCTGGTTTTGCCATCTTTGGCGGCGTATATCCAAAACGCCCAAACGAGCAAGAACCAGGGATGGCGGCGAGGTCGGAAACCCTAGAGAGACCCCCATGCCCTATAAATAGGGGTCCCATGAGTCAGGAGAATCCTCGCGATCTCAAACGGCGGCTGCTAGACCTTCAACTCTCTCTCTCTCGCTCTATTGCTTTCTCTCCGGCGAGCCTCAGCCGCGGCACCGCCACGTGGTTTGTTTAGAAAGAACCGAAGGAGACGACGAGCAGGGATCGTTGGATCCCGGAGCATCGTGCGCCATCTGCGATCCAACGCCGCTTAAGGCAGCGCGCTGATCCAACCCGGTTAGTGGAACACGTCGATCGGGATCCTTGGATCGAGATCCATCGTGCGCCCACGCGTCATCGACGGACGAGAGGAGAAGCGCGCCACTGAGTGGAGGAATCTGACGCGGAGCGTCAGATCTAGAAAGGGAGCAGCGGCGCACTGATCTAACGGCCGAGTCTTTTTGGTAAAAACCTATCTCTGACCAAAATTATAGATAAATGAGTTTTCTTGCAAAAATCATAGTAATTGCTAGGATTATCGTATAAAGGAAATTTATATATGAAAGTGGGGTAGAAAAATTCAAGGAATCTGTTAAAAATATTTGTAACACCTGATTCCAGTTCAGTTTGAAAAAGTAATTTAATGATTAGGAAAATGCATACTAAATTAATTAAAAACCCTAATTACATGGAAAGGGTGTTTCTTGTAACCTAATGGGTTAAATAAAGGGATATTAACCTGTTTAGGTATAATATGAAGTTTTAATTCGTTTTTGAATACCAATGTACCTAAATTAGGGTTTATGTTTAAAAAGGAAAGATAATGTATATGGAGACCCTAATTTAGGATTAAAGGAAAAAGGGAATTTTGTTATCCCAGTAATCTGTTATATTATGATCCTAAAATTGTTAGGAATATTAAAAGGAAGTGCTTTAGGGGTTTTAAAGGAATTTGATGAATTAGGGTTCATAGCAATTGAAATTGAAAGCAAAACCCTAACTTTCAAGAAAACCCTAAAAATGGATAGAAACCCTAAGGAATATAATGATGTTGGATAAAATTTAATAAAAGTAAATTGTACTTTTATTTTCAGGGTTTCTTTGCCTTTGCTTGCTTAAGTTGGCTTTTCTCTTTCATTCTATATCTGAGACTGCACTAAAAGGTATGTGGTTACGCTTATGGCTATACCGCTTAGTTTTCCGAGGTTTTACCGATGTTTCCTCGAATGTGTGAAATAACTGTTGGATGATTTAAATCCTGCCTTTATAAAGTGACTATGGCTATCATAATGATTATAGATGTATGACTAGCTAGATCCAAGTCCACCCCTGTGGCTATGTCAAGGCTAAGGATATCCTAGAGCAAGGTCTAGGGTATCATAAGTCAGAAATTGGGCTACACATGTGTAGTGCCATGAGACTCTTAGCATACCATGAGTTAAGGAGTGGGCTACCCACGGGTAGTGCCATGTGACTCAGCCCTAGAAATTGATTCACCTATTGGGTGGAGTCATGAGGGGTAAAATGGGAATACACCTAAGGGAGGTAGTATCCAGGTCCACTGCAGGGACAGCGCAGGGGATAGGGTACACGTGGATCGCGTAGTCATACTTAAAACGTAATATTGTTTGTTAATTGGTAATTGAATGCAATAATTGTTACGGATAATTGCACGGTTAGTGAATCCCCCACATACCAGCTTTGGCTGACCGACGTTTTGTTTGTCGGCGTTTTAGGTACAAAATAGAAAAGGACAAACAGTAATCTGTCATATTGTGAAATACACTAATTAAAGTCAAAGGAGGATTAGTTAGTGAGCCAGAATTTTGGATAGAAGTATTAGAGTTCCAAATTTTCAAAGGTATGCAAAAGTTTTATTTATTACAGCCTTTCAGTTTAGTATAGTAGAATTTATTAATTGTTATCAATTAATTGCTGAACCTTAGTCCGGAATTTATGTGTGCGGCTTCGACCTCTCGGTCTCCCTTAAGTGGGGGGTTATCGGGAGGTGGGGTCGTAACACATCTCCTATCCACGTCAATCACAATTCCATACACATTGGTTAGGAGATCTTCACACTTGATCTAGGCAAATCAAGCCTTGTGCTTCAAAGGATAAGTTGTAATTTCCATTTTCCTTTCTTGTTCACTATTATTGTTTGTACTCTCCTTGCTACTCCTAGGTTGGAGGCTGCGGATTGGAGAGGTTGGAAATCTTCTTGGTGAAGAAGGGGACCTTGAGCTACTTCAAGAAGGCTGGTGCAATGGAAGGTTACTTCTAAAGAGGAAGGCTACTTCAAGGGGGAGCTTGGAGTTACTTCAAGAAGGTTACCTCGGGTTGGTGCATCTACTTCAAGTGAAGGTTGTTCAAGGGGTGTAAGAAAGTATTGTATTTTATGTAATTCCTTGTGAAGGTAATAAAATTGATACTTTCAAAATCCCAGTTGGGTAAGCAACCGGGTAGTGGACTGACAACCTTAGTATTTGCTAAGGTTGGAACCACTCTAAACCCTTTGTCTCCTTCTTGATTTCTCATTTGTGGTTGTTTGAGTTAAATTATTGTTAAATTAGTTTAAAACCCTATTCACCCCCCTCTAGTGGTTTTTCAGACCTTATAGAAAATTTTTCCGGCGGCAAAAATTTGCTTGATTTTGGTTTCGCGCCTCGATCTATAGCGTCAGTTTTACCTTATAACCGACCCTAAAGCGCTCCTCGGTCGACAAATTTGTCGATTGAATAAGAGCTGAATTTCACATATACAAGCACCTATAGGGTCGGTTTTTCTTTATAACCGACCTTACAGTCCTCCTTGGTTCAGCACCTCTAAGGTCGGTTATTCTTACAAAACTGACCTTAAAGGCCTTCTCGGTCGACAAATTTGTCGACCGATATCTATTCTGGATCCAGATAGTTCACGCATGTATAAGCGTCGGATTTGCACTTATAACTGACCTTAAAGCCTTCCTCGGTCGACCAATATTTCGACCAACTCACTCGGTCGACAAATTCATCGACCGATAAGTGCCTCTAAGGTCGTTTTTTTCCTTAAAACTGACCCTAGAGGTACTTATGCGAAGGAAATCTGGCTCTTTTTCGGTCGACAAATTCGTCGACCGATATCTATTCTGGATCCAGATAGTTCACGCATGTATAAGCACCTCTAGCATCGGATTTGTACTTATAACTGACCTTATAGCATTTCTCGGTCGACAAATTTGTCGACCGATTAGGAGTCAATTTTCAAGTGTATAAGCAACTTTTAGGGTCGGTATTTTCTTTATAACCGACCTTAGAAGTCCATTCGGTCGACAATATTGTCGACCGAGATAAACTAGGATCCAGTTTAGTATTTCACACATGAATAAGTACCTCTAGGGTCGGTTTTTTCCTAAAAACCGACCCTAGAGGTACTTAAGCGAATGAAATCTGGCTCAATCTCGGTCGACGAATTGTCGACCGCAACATATCGGTCGACGAGTTTGTCGACCGAGGAACGGGTAGAAAATCAACCGTCGTAACGGCTAAAAAATCAACCGTCGTAACGGCTAAAAAAATCAACCGTCGTAACGGCTAGAATTTCAACCGCCGTAACGGCTATAAATACGACCGTTGGCCGGCCAGGAGAACGGTCCAGAAAACGACCGTTTCGGGCGTCGGTCGACAAATTGTCGACCGAAATTGACTCTGTTTTGCTATAAATAGCACCCAAAACGATCCATTTCTTCACATCTTCACATTCTCACTTCTCTAGCTCCTCTCTAGTGTATTCTTGTGAAAATCTTCAGCTTCTCTACATCCAATTCTTGCTTGATATTTCTCCATTTCAAAGCAACGAAATGGCTTCATCATCTATGTGTGGAAAGAAGCAAGTTGCAGGTAGGAAAGGAAGGACAATCTCTTCAATGTTTTCGTTCATCAACGACGTCCCTTTCATCGACACAGCTGCAGGCGACCGCTACCTCAGGCTCTCGTCAAAAACTCCTCTTCCACGACGGCCAGTCGACGTCATGGACTTCCAAAGCATTGTCGATTTTGAGGAACTTTTCGAGGTGCAACATTTGACTGATTTTCTAAATCCCTCCTTCCATTCCTACTCCTCCAAAGTAGTTAATGAATTCTATGCCAATTTAGCCGAACATCCTGAACATGATTCCTTCTCCTCTATGGTTGGTGGGTATGGATTCCATTTTACTGAGGAGGGTATTCTTGATATGCTTGACATAGATATAGAAGAATATAAAAATTTTATTGATCTCACTAGAGGAAATCCACTCAACAAACTCTCCCAAGATGACACTACAACTAGCCTTAGTGATGTCAAAAGAGCCATCTTTCAATCAAATAGGACTTGTCATGAAGATAGGGGTACCTATTATGCCATAAATTTAAAACCTGAAGCTAGGATCATAAATCTCATTGTTGCCACCAATATCCATCCTAGAGCAAACAAATCTGAAGTATCCACCTTTCGTATGTACCTTATCTATGTCATTCTCAAAGGTATTCCCATAAACTTTATTCGTATCATCCTTAAGAATATGCTTGAGTTTTCTGACAATCCACCTTATGCTGACTTTGTATGCCAAATCACTCAACATTTTCTTAAGAAGAATATTGAGGATGACTTAGGTTACACATGGGATAGAAATCCCCAAAAGATAAGTAAAAATACGGTGGAAAAGATGGGAATTGACTTTGGCCACAAAAGGGCTAGGACTGAAGGGGAGACATCCACCCAAGACATACCTCCACCACCTCCTCCTACCAACCTACCCCATGATCCTATTACAAATACCTTGACATACATTGCTGGCTCCCAATATCACCTATGTAAGCAATTGGATTATAATCACCATGGCATGACTTATTTAAACCAAAGGATGCAAGCTCTCTCTCCTAACCAACCTGATGAATATCCCTATTCCCTTAATCCTGACATGATAAATCCATACAATCCTTCCTACAACTACTATCAAATTCCACCTCCACCATCTCCTGATCTCACACATACTCAATTTTCTCCAATTCAACTTCAAGACATTGCTGCCAACTTTCGCTTTGATCGTGTTCCCACCTTCTTGGAGGCTTATGCCTTAACCATGACAGGTGCCTTGGAGTGGCAGACACTGGTCAAATATTATGGAGCTGAGCCCTTTCTTGGAAAAGACCCAGACATTGATGTAATCCTTCGGTCTTTCCAGTGAGATTGTGAGATATCTTTGTAATGATGTAATGTATATCTTTTTATAAAGCAAGTATGTCATGTCTCATCTTATAAAGTGTATGGGCATTAAATTGTTATGAATAAAAGTGTTTTCCATGCCTTCATTTGGACATATACATGTTATTTAAGAATATTTTTATTTCAAATGATTGAAAAATAAATTATGGCTAAATTTGACAAAGCATCACTTGGTTAATCTCATACACACACACTTGGTACTTAATTTAAAACATTGAAACAGGGTTAATCTCGATTGAAAATATTATCGACCGATACAAATTCGGTCGATAATATTGTCGACCGAGGATGACTTTAGGGTCGGTTTTTTCCTTATAACCGACCCTAGAGCTCTTTCGGTCGACAAATAGTCGACCGACAGAATTTTTGAATAGAGTTTAGTACTTTTCAAAACGTTATAAAGCATTGGGATCTCAATCTTTTGTCTCATTGTTGGGAATTCACATCCCTCAATTACACCATCATCACATTTGCTGATTCTGGGTATTCAAACCCTTAGTTCATCACTAAATATGGTTATCACTTATCAGGTAACTATTGCCTTCAGGTCATCTGACCAAGGTATTCAGGATATTTGTTACACAATCATCTCAATTTCATATCAACCATATCAATTTCATATCAACATCATGCAATACAAAAATAACATCTCTATTCCCTCATTAGGGTTAGAGTTTCCCATCTTTATCAATTAGGGTTTCACATATCATCATCCCATATTGAAATTTCACATAACATTATCCCATATTAGGGTTTTTACACAACACCGCCCTATATTAAGGTTTCACATAACATTTCCATATTAGGGTTTCACATAACATCATTCCATATAAGGGTTTCACATAACATTATCCCATATTAGGGTTTCATACGACATCACCATATATTAAAGTTTCACATAACATCATTATTAGGGTTGTGGAAGCACTTTAGAGCTCCTCGGTCGACGAATTTGTCGACCGAGATAGAGGCAGATTTCACATGTATAAGCACCTATAGGGTCGGTTTTTCCTTTATAAACGACTCTAAAACGCTCCCCGATCGACAATTATTGTCGACCGACATGAATTTTCGATCTAGTTTTTCACGCATCTTCGGTCGACAAATTTATCGACCGACACACATTCGGTCGACAAATTTGTCGACCGAATGAAGCCAGATTTCTTTCTTAGAAGCACCTCTAGGGTCGGTTTTTCTAATAACCAACCCTATAGGGGGTCTCGATCGACAATATTGTCGACCGACAATATCTAGTTTAGTTTCTCACACATGTATAAGCACCTTAGGGTCGGTTATATGAAAAAACCGACCCTAGAGGTGCTTGTACGAAGGAAATCTTGCTCCTTCTCGGTCGACAAATCGTCGACCGAAACGAGCCAGATTTCTTCGTATTAGCACTTGTAGCGTCGGTTTTACCTAATAACCGACCCTATAGGTCTTTTCGGTCGACAAATTCGTCGACCGAGTTTGTGTTTGATTGTTATTAAACAACCCGACATGGGCACCGTTTATCTGTAGAGTTGAGTTTTGGTTGTTAACCGACGCTACAGTTTTTCGCTCCGTGCAAAAAGCCGAAATTTTAGTCTTCTTCCTCCCGCGAAACCCTTTTCTCTTTTTAATCTCTCTCCCGCGGCGCCGTGAAACCCTTTTTCACTTTGTCATTCCGCCGTTACCGCGAACGCTTCTCCATGAAGCCGTTGCTGCCTCTCCACGCCGCCAAGAGGATCATGAAGCTCATCGTCACGGTGAAGAGGATCGTGAAGCTCGTCATCGCCGCCTTCAGTCTTCCTCCACGAATCTCGTCGTTGCCGTGAAGCTTTTCGTTGTCGTGAAGCTCTTCGTTACCGTGAAGCTCGTCATCGCCACCTTCCACTTTTCCATGAAGGTCGCCGCCTCTCCGTGAAGTTCTTCTCTTCCTCCACGAAGCTCGCTGCCATTTCCAAGTAAGTTCGAGCTTCCTTCGTTCCTTGTTCCCCTTCATTCCCACTCGCCGCCATTGCTGCTTCCAGGTCCATCTCGGTCGACAATTAGTCGACCGAGAGCCCACCTGCGCACAGCGTCCAGGTCCACTCTCGGTCGACAATTTGTCGACCGAGAGTGGACCTGGACGCTGCGCGCAGGTGGGCTCTCGGTCGACTAATTGTCGACCGAGATGGACCTGGAACTTATTTATGTTTGAGCTATAAATGTTTTAATCATATTTTCTATAATGTTCACAAATAGTTCTGAATATTATAATGATTTCAATCTTTGGACTGTTGGAAACGACCTTACTTTGCTAATTTGTACAAGTATTTTCCATTTTATATGATTTGATAACCCAATAATAAAAACATGCATGTCTTTTTTCATATGTAATCATTATATAAATTTTAGAAATTAATACTAGATTAGACATGTGTACTCCTAGATTGACACTTTAGGGTTGATGCATGATGTTTAACTTAATATATAAATATGAAAATAATGCATTTATATATTAACTTAGAAACCCGTTCAAAATTTACTCATTAGGAGTAAACTTTGGATAGTCCCCGGTTTGGGACTGTTTTTGGATATTTTAATCTCACTTAGGATGTACCTGTATAACGTATTTTTAGTTTTGTAGATTATTTCAGTAGGATTTCTCCATTTGTTCTCTGGGTACATATGTGAGTGGTTATTTGCCATTTACATCAGTGTACTTGGAGAACTTAAGGGAAATGCTGCTGAAATTTTCTTCAAAACTAAACATACATTATACAGTTACTAGTGAGATTAAATATTCAAAAATGGGATAGGTAATACACTTTAGTATATAAAATTAACTTTCTATGAATAAAAACTTACTGATTATTATAGTATCAATATTAAACTGTTAGTTTTATAATTAATTTTAATGTGATATAGAAAATGGATCGAAGTTGGATGTCTATCAAGAACCATTGTCATCCAGAGTTTGCCAAAGGTCTTGATGAATTTATCAGATTTGCTGAGGAACATAGGAAACTACCTACAGATAGGCTATATTGTCCATGCAGAAATTGTTGTAACAATTTGAAAGTTGATACTGGTGAGGAAATTAAGAATCATGTCATATGCAATGGGATCATACAAGGTTATAATGAATGGTATTGGCATGGAGAGAAATTGAATTATGGAGCAGAAAATGTCAATACTAATAGTTGTGGCATAGAAGATATAGATAATGATGATAATGTTAATGATGAACCGATTCAAGATGACCAGATTCAGGATGATATGATTGATGAGATGCTACGTAGTTGTCGGGACAATGTCATTGATCCACCTTCTTTATTTGCAAACATTGTCCATGATGCTGAAAAACCATTATATAAGGGTTGTACTAAGTTCACGAGGTTGAGTGTTGTGATGCGATTATACACTCTTAAAGCTCAAAATCGGTGGAGCGATAAGAGTTTCACTTCACTGTTGTATTTGTTAAAGGAAATTCTTCCTGAAGGCAACGAGCTTCTAATTTCAACATATCAAGCAAAGAAAATAATGTGCCCAATGGGAATGGAGGTTAAGAAGATTCATGCATGTCCAAATGATTGTGTGTTATTTCAGAAGGACTATAGTAATTTGATAAATTGTCCAAAATGTGGTGCGTCAAGGTATAAGACTACAAATTCAGCTAAGGCTAAAAATGGCTCTCCTGCCAAGGTGATGTGGTATCTACCAATAATACCACGATTTCAACGCTGATTTGCTAATACAGAAGATGTGCAAAATTTGTCTTGGCATGGGGAGTTAAAGGTCAATGATGATGGCATCCTATGACATGCATCTGATTCACCACAATGGAAGAAAATTGATTTATTATACCCTCAATTTGGTAAAGAACCAAGATACGTAAGACTTGGACTCTGTATAGATGGAATGAATCCCTATGGTACATTAAGCAGCCAACATAGCGTGTGGCCTGTTATGATTGTTATATGCAATCTTCCTCCTTGGTTGTGTATGAAAAATAAGTATGTGATGTTGTCAACATTGATATCAGGGCCCAAGCAACCTGGAAATGATATTGATGTTTACCTTCAACCTCTAATTGATGACCTAATGAAACTATGGGAAGAAGGCATTATGACATATGATGTTTCACGTAAAGAGATCTTCAGTTTGTGTGCTATCTTATTTCACACGATTAATGACTTTCCAGCTTATGGAAATTTGTCTGGATATAGCATAAAAGGATACAAAGCATGTCCTGTTTGTGAGGAAAATACTGATTCAATCAGACTGAAACATGGTGGTAAAATCGTATATCTTGGTCATCGGAGATTTCTCCCACCAGTGCATCCTTATCGAAGGCAACACAAAACCTTTAATGGGTCAACTGAGGAACGAAGTGCTCCTAAACCTATACCAGGACATGTTGTATATGATAGGGTGAAACATATTGTTAATGAATTTGGAAAGAGTTCAAGTAGTCATACACTCGCATGTGACAAATCTCTTTACAAGAAGAGGTCAATATTCTGGGATCTTCCTTATTGGAGATCTTTGGCAATTAGACACTGCATTGACGTCATGCATGTTGAAAAAAATATTTGTGACAGCATCATCGGTACGCTATTGAACATACCAGGAAAGACTAAAGATGGCATCAAATCTAGAAAAGATTTAGAATTAATGGGTATTAGAAAAGAATTATTAGTGGAGATCAGGGGTCACCGCACATATTTGCCACCGGCTTGTTACACTTTGTCAAAGAAAGAGAAAAAGACTTTCTGTGAGTTCTTGTATAATATTAAGGTTCCACAAGGATACTCTTCTAATATTCGTAAATTGGTATCAATGAAGGATCTGAAACTGATAGGTCTCAAATCTCACGATTATCACACCTTAATGCAACAAATTTTACCTGTGGCTATTCGATCTATATAGCCAAAGCATGTAAGGTTTGCAATCACAAGACTCTATTTCTTCTTCAATGAAATATGCAACAAAGTGATACATCCTGATACTCTCGATAAATTACAGAAAGATGTAATTGTTACCATGTGTCATCTTGAAATGTACTTTCCTCCTTCATTTTTTGATATCATGGTTCAACTTGTAGTACATATTACAAGGGAGGTGAAGATGTCGGGTCCAATTTTCTTACACTGGATGTATCCATTTGAACGCTACATGAGTGTTTTTAAAGGTGATGTTTGGAATCGTTATCGTCCTGAAGGGAGTATTGTTGAGGGTTACGTGGCTAGGGAGGTGATGGACTTTTGTAATGCTTTTTTGAATTGCAATGAAACTTGTAGCGATCAAAAAAATTCCCATCACACTGGATCTTATTGTGGCAAAGGAACTCTGGGAGGACGAGTGAAAGGAATCAGTCGTGAGTTGTGGGAACAAGTGCATTTGTATATTTTACACAACATCGATGAAGTTAGTAGCTACATCACAGAACACAATGATCTTATCAAGAGAAATCATCCGCGATCTAGTTCAATGTGGCTTGCAAGAGAGCATAATCAAACATTTATTAGGTGGTTTGAAGAGAAAGTATTTAATCAACTATCTGAATCACCAAATAATGTTGCTGAGAACATAAAATGGCTCGCCTTTAAGCCAAAAATGGATGTCATGTCATATGAAGGTTATGACATTAACGGATTTTCATACTACACAAAGCGTCAAGATGAAAGTAGTGTAGTTCAAAATAGTGGGGTCACTGTTAAAGCTTGTTCATTGTATTTTGCTAGTGCCAAAGATAAAAGACCACACGAAGCTGAGATGTCATATTACGACGTCATTGAGAACATATGGGAAATGGACTATACAAATTTTCGAGTTCCTTTATTTAGGTGTAATTGGGTTGACAACAATAAAGGAGTTTCAGTGGATGAGTTGGGTTTCAAATTGGTGAATTTTGAAAAGATTGGTTTCAAAGATGAGCCATTCATCATGGCAAACCAAGCAAAATAAGTATTCTATATTGATGACCCGGAAAACAAAAATTGGTCTGTCATTCTTAATGGAAAAAGACAGTTTACTGTTGATCCTATAAATGAAGAAGAATACTACGAAAAGTATGATGATTCCAGTCCATTCTCAGTTGGTTTGCCAAGTGTAAATGTTGAAGATAACACCGATGAATATTATAAACGTCAAGACCATGCTGAAGGAATTTTCCTTGACTAACAACTCAACCAATAATAAAGGCATGTATTCTTTGAATTATTTATTTTATTATCATGTATACCTTATCACTTGTGCTTTTATTATCACTTATTTTTTTATCATGTATACTTGCAGGTTCTAAAATGGCGAGTGAAGATGAACATTTTGAGCATGAGCACCATGAAGATGAACATTCTGAGCATGAGCACCATGAGGATGGTAGTGGTGATGCTAAGAACAGTAGAGGTCCTACATTGATGCGTAGGCTGCAGGAGCTCAAGTCTAAAGGGGATAAATTGCCAGTCCAGTTTGATATGATAGGAGCACATGTTGGGGAACATGCTAGTGCTTTCAAGCATTACGTAGGGGCGACCGCGCGCACTAAGGTGCCAATAGATATAGAAAATTGGCATGATGTTCCTAATGCCAAAAAAGACCTCATATGGAAAGATATATCTATGAGTGGAAGTGATATGTTTTTATCTATTAATTCTAATTTAGTTTGCTTGGAATTAATTCCTTTTCAAAACAACATTATTAATTTCTTCTTTTGTATGTATAGGGTGTTTTTCATCTAAATGAAAAAGATCACAAGAAAAGAGTGCTACAACGTTGTGGTGTAAGATGGAGGGGTTTTAAGACATATCTTGTAAGGGAATTTATAAATAATCCTAAATAAAAGAAGAAAGTTATAGATGTATATATTTTTATTGATCCTGAGGTGTGGGAAAGATTTGTTGCAGCTAGGAGATCGGAAGAGTTTCAGGTAATAAAGATTGTGATGTATTGTATGAATATTTAATTTTATACAATTAAGGAGGTGAATCTTTTTATACATGTTTGCCAAGTCTAAATTGCAATACCTCGTTTTAAATGATCAGGCTATTCACCAGGCTCAAAAGGAAAGACGGGCTAAAAATGTGCATGACCATCGCTTGGGGCCCGGTGGTTATGCCTTCCGCCGCCAACTACAAGAGAAGCAATCATCTTCTGGAGAAGAATCTAGTACAACTCAAGTTGAGAGACCACCCCGACACATGACATGGATTGATGCTAGAAAGAATCGAGTCGGTGAAATTGTCAACCCTGCAACTAAGGAGGTGGCACAAAAGATGGTAGGTTTATCCCAACTAAGTAAAGAGTAACTTCCACAAACTTAGATTTATTTATATCTAATTGATATTGTGATTTAATATTTTTATTAACTATGAATAGATTGATCTCCACGAGCAAAGGAAGGAAGGAAAGTTCATCCCAACTGGTTACATGGATGAACTAGCAGTTGCTCTTGGTACGAAGGAGCATCCTGGTCGTGTTAGGGGATTAGGAGCTGGCATAGGATTCAAGTCTTATTTTGGCCCTTCACAATCTAAAAGAGGTCGTGTAGGAGGTTTTACACAAGAGGATCTTGAAGCATTAGTAGCGCAGAAAGTAAAAGAAATAATGTCTTCATTTCAGCCTACTCAACCTTCTCAACCTATTCATACTACACGTCTCTCAAGTGATGAGGTACAAGACCATGCTACAGTTTTAGAATGTCATGGGAGAACTCCCGATGAACCACCACAACAATCTGCAGTAAGTTTTTGTTCTATATATGTTGTGTTATTAGTATGATAAATATATGATAATATATATAGTTGTAACATGTATCTGTTCTACTATTTCTTATATAACTTATATTATTTCAATCTAGGTTGGTATGAACTGTAAACTTGCAGTGGAGGTTCTAGAATATAATGTTGTGGCAGCGGGCAAAGTGTACAACCTTGGTGGTACATTGCATTGCCAACAAATTACTGATGACATCTGTCGTGTGTCCATCCATCTTGTGTATGACGGAATGGGGGACAAACCACTACCCATACCTAATCCTGAATATAGTACAGTTGAAGAAGCTGAGGGTGCTATGGTGGGTTGGCCTAGACACTTGGTTATCAATGACAAGGTATACCTTATTTCTACCATATTTTTCATATTTGACTGCATATATGAACTCATGTAATATAAGTATGTAATTTAATTTATAGGTTTGTAAACCAAAAAGTAAAACTTCTGCTAGTCATCCTCCTATGCCCAAGCCATCTTTCATTCCCGAAACTACATTCGACGAATTGGGAAGCAAATCTAAATGTTTGTGTCGATACTTAGCCAACCAAAGATCGGGATCACATATGATGGTCAAGTTAACAGAAGATGCAGTTGGGAGGGACTTTGAGAATTTTATTTTTCTTGATGATATTATAGAGTTGTTTCGGTATGATTGGTTGAACACTTCGATAATAGAAGTATGGATAAGGTAAGGATCTATCAATATATATAGAAAATTCCAATACACATTTTTAGCTTATTTCTACATATGAAAATAATTACAAATGTTTAACAGCCATTTATATACCGAGGTCACCAACTTTGATATAAAGAACATTTCATTCTTAGTTCCTTCGGTCACTAGTCAGGTGGAGACAAATATTGAGGATGTGAATGAGTACTTCTCAGATGCATTCAAATATTTTGCTAGTGAGGGGAAGGAAATTATCCTAATTCCTTTTAACGTCCAGTAAGTATTATTATTCAATATAATTTTAATAATGGATGAAACTATTTATTTTAATATTTGTTTTATTCTTATTCAGAGCTAGACATTGGGAATTACTGGTGATTGTCCCAAAATTGATGACTCTTTATTATCTTGACCCAATGGGTAAAACAACAAGGAGTCACAAACTGAAATTGTCAGCTATGGAGTAAGCATAAATTTAATCAATTGCTTCAACATGATATTTCTATTTAGAATTTCTATTTTACCAACTAACGTTTAATTGATAGGGGTATAAAGGCTTTTCGTGAAGCTGGAGGACAAATACCCACAAAATTAAAGACATTGACTTTGAAAAATGTCAAGGTAGCTACTTTGACAACTGCTTACTCTTTATGTATTAATTTTCAACTATAATATGTCAACTCTTATACTCTTATCTCAATTGTTGTTTATAGTAGTTTACTAACATTAAGTATAATTTGTTATTTGTAGTGTCCTATGCAAAATAATGACTGGGCTTGTGGCTACTATGTAATGAAATATATGCAAACTATTGTCAAACAAGCATCACATGACATTCAGACTATAAGTCAGGTAATAAAGAATAACATCATAAATTTACAAGTGATTGTAGTCATTTTTATAAAATATTAACATGTGCATTTTCTGTTACAGATCTTTACAACTCAGCCTTACACACATGTGGACTTGAATGAATTCCGAGAAGAGTGGTCAAAGTGTTTTATAAGTGAAGTCGAAATAGCATTGGATTAAATATGTCGGCTCCATTTATGTATGAGGTTTGAGTACATACTCTTTCATATTTTTACTTTTGTAATATATGTCATCTCAGACTTGCACTCTATCATTTTGTAAATTATGATATTTATTATCATTTTTGTTATGAATATGTGGTTTTGAATGGTGACGGTTGAGCATCAATGCTCCCCTCTCCCAGAATATATGAATCTTCTTGTTCATCTGTTCTATATCAATTTCTGCAGAAAGTTTTTTTTTTTAAATCGTAACTTTTAGCGTCGATTTTTTAAATAACCGACCCTAAAGATTGAATTCAGTGTACACTCTTCGTTCGAGAAACTTTTCAACCGAAATATAACTTCTAGCGTCAGTTTTTGTAAAAAAAACCGAGTCTAAATGTCCTCTATAAGGTCGGATTTTTGAAATAACTGACCCTAAAAATTGAATAAAACATTTCAATGTAAGACTCGGTCGACAAACTTCTCGACCAAATTACTATCGGTCAAGAGGTTTGTCGACCGAGTCTTACACTAAAATGTTTTATTCAATCTTTAGGGTCGGTTATTTCAAAAATTCGACCTTATAGAGAATTCTCGGTCGAGACCGAAATATTTTTGGTCGACAATTTTCTCGACCGAGTGTTATCACTGAATGTTATTCAATCTTTAGGGTCGGTTTTTATGAAATAACCGACCTTACAGGCTCCTTTTTTCTCACCTAGGTCAGAATTTTTACAACCTTTTGCGTCAGTGTTTACTCTGTAAGGTCGGTTTTATGTGGTTAAATAATCCGACGCTATAGACCAAGTTCTGTAGCGACGGCCACCTAGGCGTCGGTTAAAAAGTGATGTTGCAGTCTTTAAAAAACCGACGCTACAGACCATTCCTGTACTAGTGATTTGCTGGTGTTGGCAACCCAACTGAGAATGGACTTGAGTCATCATACTTATCATAGTACTATTCTTCATCTATAGGATCTTCAATGAACTGTCTTTTACCATGAAGAACAATCGACCATTTATCATTTGCAGGATCATCGATATAAAATACTTGTTTTGCCTGTTATGCCAATATGAATGGTTCACCCTTCTCGCCAATCTTTTCAAAGTTCACTAAAGTGAAACTCAATTCATCCACTATAACTCCTTTGGTGTTATCAACCCAATTACATTTGAAGAGCAGAATTCTAAAATCTATGTAGTCAAACTCCCATATGTCTTCAATGACACAGTAATATGACATTTTAGCTTCATGTGGACTCTTATCCTTTGCACTTGCAAAAAACATAGTCGATGCTTGAAGGGTGACCCCACTGTTTTGGACGACACTCTTATCATATTGGCGCTTTGTGTAATATGTGAATCCATTAATGTCATACCCTTCATAAGACATAATAGTCAATTTTGGTTTAAAGGTGAGGCATTTGATAGTTTCACTAATATCATCTGGTGTTTGAGATAGTTGATGTAAGACTTTATCTTTAAACCACTTAATAAATGTCTTGTTATGCTCTCTAGCAAGCCACATTGTAATGGCTCGAGGATATTGTCTCTTGATCAAATTGGTATGTTCCTCGATATAAATGTTCACTTCGTCCATGTTGTGTAAAATATACAAGTGATCTTGTTCCAACTGCTCACGGCTGATTACTTTCACACGTGACCCCAAAATTCCTTTGCCAAATTGCTCGTCAATTATCTTGTCATTGTCAAGAGTGTCATTACCACTGAGAAAGTCATTGCAAAAATCCATAACCTCTCTTGCCACATAACCCTCAATAATACTCCCTTCAGGCCGATAACGGTTTCGAACATCACTTTTAAAAACACTCATGTATCGTTCAAAGGGATCATCCAATGCAAGAAAACTGGTCCCAATATTTTCACTTCCCTAGTCAAGTGGACAACAAGATGTACCATGATATCAAAGAACGACGGAGGAAAATACATCTCAAGCTGACATAGGGTAACAACCACTTCTCTTTGCAATTTATCGAGAGTATCAGGGTCAATAACGTTTCTACACAGACTGTTGAAAAAGAAACAAAGTCTGGTGATTGCAAACCTTACATGCTTTGGCAATATAGATCTAATTGCCACAGGCAATATTTGTTGCATTAGAGTGTGACAATCATGAGATTTAAGACCTATGAACTTCAGATCTTTCATTGATACCAATCTACAGATGTTGGATTAGTAACCATGTGGCACCTTAACATTTACCAAACATTCACAAAAAGCTTTCTTCTCCTTTCTAGACAATGTGTAACAAGCGGGAGGTAAGTATGTTCTCTGATTTTCCATTTCACAAAATTCTATTAATTCTGACCTTATTCCCATTTCACGTAGGTCCAGTTTGGATTTTATCCCATCATTAGTCTTACCTGGCATATTCAACAAAGTAGTAATGACACTATCGCAGGCATTTTTCTCAACGTGCATGACATCGATACAATGCCTGACTGTCAAAGAACTCCAATAAGGAAGATCCCAAAATATTGACTTCTTCTTGAATAAAGATTTGTCACTCCGTGTGGCCATAGTACATTGTGATCTTTTACCAAATTCATTAACAAAGTCTTTTACTCTTTCATAAACAACCTCCCCTAGTATAGATTTAGGTGCACTACGTTCCTCATTCAATCCATTGAATGCTTTGTGCTTCCTACGATACGGATGGAATTTTGTAAGAAACCTTAGATGACCGAGATATACAGTCTTACCGCCATACTTTAGTCTTGTTGAATCAGTGTTCTCTTCACATATAGGACACGCTTTAGCTCCTTTGACACTATATCCAGACAAATTCCAATATGCTGGAAAGTCATTAATAGTGTAAAATAACATAGCATGCAAACAAAATGTCTCTCTTCGTGTAGTATCATAGGTCATCACACCTTCACCCCAGAGTTTCTTTAAGTCATCAATCAGAGGTTCAAGATAAACATCGATGTCATTTCTAGGTTGTTTAGGGTCCAATATGAACAACGACAGCATTACGTACTTCTTTTTCATACACAGCCAGGGAGGAAGATTGTATATAACAAGCATGACTGGCCAACTGCTATGTTGGTTGCTCAATGTCCCGTACAGATTCATCCCATCTGTACAAAGCCCAAGTCTTAGATTCCTTACTTCTTCACCAAATTCAGGGTACAATAGATCAATCTTCTTCCACTATGGGGAATCACGCATGTCGTAGGATCCCATCATTATTTTTCTTAACATCTGCATGCCACCTCAAATTCTCCACATCTATCGAATTGGAAAACAAGCATTGAAACCGTGATATTATAGATAGATACCACATCACCTTGGCAGGAGAACCAGTTTTGGACTCCCCCGAAGTCGTCAATTTATACCGTGACGCACCACATTATGGACAATCTTTCAAATCCACATAGTCCTTTTGAAATAATACACAATCATTCGGGCATGCGTTTATTTTCTTGGCATCCATTCCCATTGGGCACAACAATTTCTTTACCTAGTATGTTGAGATTGGCAGCTCGTTTCCTTCAGGAAGCATTTCTTTCAACAAAGATAACAATGACGTGAAGCTTTTGTCGCTCCATCTATTGTTAGCTTTCATCTTATACAATCTCAGGACAGTGCTAAGCTTCGTAAACTTAGTACAACATGTGTATAACAATATCTCAACATCATGCAAAATGTTTCTAAAAATGGGAGGTGGATCGGTGTGATCTACCCCACAAATATCTAGCATCACATCAACGATGTCTACTGGAACTGGTTCATTCACATCTACGCCATCGTATGCAATTTCTTCTTCCACACAAGCACTGCTATCGACATCCACTGGTTTCGGGTTTGAAATCTCTCAATGCCAGTGCCATTCTGTATAGCCTTGTATAATCGCGTTGCACATGACATGACTTTTGATTTCGTCACCAGTGCTGACTTTCAAGTTTTTACCACAACGCCTACATGGACAGTAGAACCTATCTCCAGGTTGTTTCCTATGTTCCTCGGCAAATCTAATAAACTGGTCAAGACTAGAAATAAACTCTGGGGTGCAGCGAATGCGAATGGACATCCATGATCTATCCATTCTATGATCAAAGAGAAATCAAGTATACATTACAACAAGATTAGGGTCTAGGGTTAACAAATACATGTGATGTCATTCTTATATATAATAAATGTGTACCACCTATCCCATTCTGAACACCTAATCTCACTAGTAAGTGTATAATGTGTATTGGGTTTTCAAGAAAATTTCGGCAGCATTTCCCCGCTATTCTCCAAGTACATATGTACTTAGAGAACAAACAAGAAAATGCTGCTGAAATTTTCTTGAAAACCCAATACACATTATACACTTACATCCTAAGTGAGATCATGTGTTCAAGAATAGTCCTAAACCGGGGACTATCCAAGATTTACTCCTAATGAGTAAATCTTGGATGGGTTTCTAGGCCAACAAATACATGTATATATGTTGTCATTCCAATACCTACAATCCTAGTTTCATCATTCATATCCTAGGTTTCATGTAACATCATTTAATCTAGGTATCATATTCTATAACATTGATTTCAACATTTTGAGTGTCCATGCATGTTCATCATCAACATAAAGACACACATAATTAAACAGCTAGAAGAAATATATGCAGATCAACAGCAAGTCAATAGCACCTGCAACAACACAAATGCACGATTCAATACTGTTATAATGTATAAATTAGGGGTCAATCTTGAAGTTTTAACTAGAGCTTCATATATCAACATACATACTATGTCACATAATCATTTTATAAATTGAAGACTCACATGTGAGTTAAGTTTGAGACATCAATGTATCTTTAACACGCATGTTTCAAGGTTCAAAGCACATAATCAAATCAAATTATGATTCTAGAATGGACAAGTTTAATATAAGTAAATACAAATCAGTAGATAAGTAAATACAAATCAGTAGATAAGTAAATACAATTCAGTATATATATAAATTCAATTCAGTAGATAAGTAAATACAAATTAGTAGAAGTAAATATGAATCAGTAGATAAGTAAATACAAATCAGTAGATAAAAAATACTAATCAGTTGATCGAAATCAGCAACTTAGGACAAAGTCCATCACTTAGTAGAGGGGGCTGACCTTGAGCGACGGAGGGCAGGGAGCAGACAGAGAAGGATGGGTAGGGAGCTGGTGGAGAGGACAGCTGGGAGCCAGTGAGCACGGAGGGCCGACGAGCACGGAGTGTCGGTGACTAGAGAGGGAGAGGGCCTGCGAGCAGAGAGCCACCAGTGAGCACAGAGCCGCCGGTGAGCACAGAGGGCCAACGAGAAGAGAGGGAGAGTGGTGGTGTCGGTACCACAGAGCAGCAGCGCAAGCACGGAGGGCAGGGAGCAGCGTGCCAGCGGAGCACGGAGCAGCGGAGGCGCGAGCACGGAGCAGCGGCGGGCGGCAGAGTACAGAGCAGCGGCAGGCGGGAGAGCATGGAGCAAATTGCCAGACCTATTTTTGCAGGGATGAAATAGAGAAAGGGGAACAGTCGGCTTTGCATGGCGCTATAAAGTTAACCATAAGTGTCGGTTATTTAAAAAATTGATGCTAATAACAATAGTAGTCGGTTACCATAGAAAAATTGACGCCACAAGGGGTGTAAACATTTCTGTGCGGTCAGTGCGGTAAACCCATTGGCGTCGGGTATTCCAAACCAACCGACGATTAAAATGCGGCTAATTTAGTCGTTGGTTGTTTAGTTAATAACCGACGCCTGATGTTAAATTTTGAAGGTAATATTTTTCGATGGAAAATTTGGAATTGGCGGTCGATTTTAGGCGTCGATTTCTTATTAAGAAACCGACGCTAAATGAAAAGTGATACCCGTGTCTGGTCACCATTCATAGATCGATGTCAGTTTTTTTGTTTAACCGACGTTGTATGTGTTAGGCGTCAGTTTTCTGTATACAACTGACGCCTGTGAAAACAACTTTATAAGCCATTTCTGTAGTAGTGGCAGCATATGTCTTCACTCTCTCAAATGAGTTTCCAATGATTACCTATTTGGGATGATTCTTTTCAAAGAGAGGAGTAGGATCCTTCTTCTCTTCATCTTCAGCTTCGGCCACCTACTTACCTTTGTTGTCGATGTTGAGATCTTTCAAGATAGGAATTAAGTCATCTGCAACATCATTATCAACAACATTCTTGCCAACAACAGGGTTAGTTTCAATAAACTTAACATTGATAGATTATTCAATTTTAGACAATTCAATATTAAAAACTCTATAAGCCCTGTTTCTAGTGCTATAGCCTAGGAAGAAAGCCTTATATGATTTCAGATCAAACTTGTCGAGAGAATCCTTCGTGTTCAAAACAAAACAAGGACATCCAAAAATGTGAAAGAAATCAATGGATGGCTTTCTACCACGCCATAACTCATAGGGGGTTTTCTTCAAAGAAGGATGTGTAAAAACTCAGTTATACACAAAACAAGTTGTGCTAACGGCTTCGGCCCAAAACTTCTTAGGAATGTCATATTCAAGAAGAATGGTCCTAGCCATCTCCTGTAGCAACCTATTCTTCCTCTCTACTACCACATTTTGTTGAGGAGTACGAGGAGAAGAGAAATTGTGTGAGTAACCAGATTTTTCACAAAAATGCTCAAAAAGATCATTTTCAAACTCTCCGCCATGGTCACTATGGATAGAAACAATCCGGGAAGAAGCTTCATTTTCAACTCGTTTACAAAAGCTCAAGAAAACATTAAGTGTTTCACTTTTCGATACGAGAAAGAAGGTCCAAGTATAACGAGAGAAATCATCGACAATCACAGGATAATACTTGGAACTGTGAATCGTTTGTGTACTCATTGGTCCAAATAGATCAATATGAAGAAGCTCTAGAGCTCTTTTGGTACTAAGGACTCCTTTGGATTTGAAGGAGGACTTGGTTTGCTTGCCTTGTGTACAAGGTTGACATTCCTCATCCTTTTCAAAATCCAATTTGGGAAGTCCCCGAACCAATTCCTTTTTGCTCAATTTCCTCATTTGATGCATATTCACATGACCCAAACGACGATGTTAAAGAGAAATATCATTTTTATCCACAACCAAGCATCTATCAAGTATGCACTTTAGAACCCGGCCAGTGTAGCACAGGTGGTTCGGTCCGGCTTGTCCTCCCTAGGGGACCCAGGTTCGAATCCCCTGTTGTGCATTGTAATTACCAACCCTTTGGTCATCCAGGATCTGGCACCTGTTTGAGGGAGGGGGGAGAATAATGTCTCTTCTAACTCAGAAAAAAAAGTGCAGGCTTTAGAGCATCAAGCACAATAACATAAATATTACCATTTCTAGTTCCCTTATATATGACATTGTAAGTGAGAGAATCTAGAAGAAAACATTCTAAAGATGTAAACAAAACATGATATACATTATCACAAAGTTGGCTTACACTTATTAAGTTTTGATGTAGGCCAACAAGCAAAATATTCTTGATACATAGCTTGTTGCCTCATCACCCTCACCTATAACCTTACCTTTCTTGTTGTCCCTGAAGGTTACCGATCCTCCTTTCTTTTTCATGAATTTGTTGAAATGGCTGATTTCACCTGTCATATGTTTTGAGCAGCCACTATCAACAATCCACCTCTTTTTGACCTGCATGAAAGAAGGATGTCGGTACCCAACTCAAACTTTGGGATCTGGGGTTAGCTTGGGGACCCATTTCATCTTTGGGTTGGTCCCCTTTGGCTTGTAAGGACAATAAGTAGAGCAATGATCATCACATTTACAATGAACACATACCATAGGATTTTTAGAGACGGAAGTCTCTCCATGGAAGATAGGAGGTTCCACACTACTCTTCCTCTTATCCTTACTCTTGTTCTTATTCTTGTTCATACCCTTGGGAGCAGTCCCATCATATCCTAAACCACTAGTACCAATTTGTTTGGTAGAGTGTTCTAGGACAACATTAAGGGATTTCTTTCTCACAAGAAACATTTGCAAAGAAGCTCTTAACTTATCATTATCATCACTAAGGTTAATGACAGTAGAAGATAAGCTAGCAAGATCATCTCTAGCATGCAATAGGTCGGCCTCTAAATAGAGGGCTTTAATATGAAAAGAATCACAGTCTAAAGCAATGCTAGCTACCTCATTACTTTGCAAAATAGGTCTCGAAGATAGATCATTAACTTGAGCAAGCAACTTAGCATTTTCATATTTAAGAAAAAGAATTTCTTTTTGATAGACATAAATTTCTTGCTTCATAGCTTCATCAATGAGATTTAGTTCTACATTTTCAGTTTTAAGAACATCTATCTCATCTTGGTATCTTTGGTTATCTTCCTAAAGATCTGTAATAGTCTTTAGATAGACATCATTCTCAACCTCTACTCCATTGTATTGAAGCTCAAACAAGAAACTACCCTTGCAAAGAATCTATGCTATCAAGGAGCAGTTTTTCATTTTTTATCAAGAATCTCAATTTTAGCATAAAGATCATCTACTATCTTTCCTAGTCTTTTCCTTTTAGATTTGTATTTAGTAAAAGATGATCGACAATCATTAAGCATATCAATAAGAGTTTCCTTAGATAACTCATGCAAATTGAATTCACTTACCTAACCTCACTACTACAAAACACGCCTTTGGCGTCGGTTGTTTAATCCCCTTTGGCGAAGGTTTTTAAGCGACGCCTATGTGGGCGCCGCTAAAGGTCGAACTCTTCGGCGTCGGTTTTCCAACTGATGCCTATATTATCTATAGGCGTCGGTTATATATAGTTGTCCGACATCTATAGGGTTCGTGCCACAAAAAAGGGCAACACCTAGGACACTTTCGGCGTCAGTTAACAACTGAACAACCGACGCCTATATGATCTATAGGTGTCAGTTTTATACGAATAAGAGACAACTTTTCCACAACGGTCGTGCTTTCCTGCACGGTTGGGTTGTTTGTCATATTAGGTGTCGGTTTTTATCCAATAACCGATGATGTAGGCCTTTGATGACGGTGTTCTATAAATAACTGACGCCTATATTTTAATTTTTTTTTTCTTATCAGTTTGCAGGCCTGCTGTGGCTGGTTAGCAGGATGAGAACCTACAGTTCAGTTTTCTAAACTGCAGGTTTACGACATCCATTAATATCAGCCTACAAACAGGCCACAAACCTGCAAAATCAACAAATATTTTTTCACACAAGTAGATACATTCAGACATCAATTCAGTTTTCACATTCACACATGTAGAAATATTCAAATACATGTAGAAACATTCAGAAATATTCATTTACAAAATATCATTCAGCATCGCTATCAGCATCCCAATTATATCTTACAATTGCCACTGCTTGTATGGCTTTTGCCCATTCTTCTCTTATTTCATTTAATGCTTACATCGTATATGGAGCATGTACATTTTTTAAGCATTTACCTATAGTGTGGTCAGTTTTAAACACTTGCAAAGAGAATGATGTATATATAAATAATAATATAAAAATAAGATTGATATATTTCATACTAACTAATGAGACTATATATAATACCTCATGTATGGTATTAATATCCAATGCGGCATGTCGGATAATCATCTGCATAAATCGCATCACATAGTATGCGCATGCCCAGCCGTTGTCTTGTGTAGCGCACTATAAATTGAAACATACAAAATATTAAAAAATACAACTAAGCACAGTTCACATAAATAATATATACATTGGAGTCGGGAACTTACTTTTACGTTCTCCCAAATTATTGGCTGGTTCTTTCTCCTTGGGACATTTCATCCAGCATTTTTGAATGCATCTAAACCCCTACATGTTAATGTAACACAGTAAATTGCATAATTAAATAGTAATGTAATAACAGATGTTAACATATATAAAAATGAAATATTTCTCACCAGAATAATGGCATTCTCATTACGTGTCCAATTTTAGTGTTCAATGTACTTCCCACAGGATCTAGATAATAAACAGTGAACGTCTCGGGGACAATAACTAGTAACTCCCAATGTTTAGCACTAGAGGTAAAAAAGTTAAAAATTAATAACTCAAAATGCACAATAAAAATGGAATTTTCTTAAGTCCAAATTATAAATAAAGTAAACTTACTTGACATTGAATGGAGCTATTATTATCGTCTTCTTTTACTGACCAAAAATAGTAAAAGCATCTATATAGTATTGTTGAACACTATCAGGGTCTTTAGCTACCATACTGATCAATGATGGAATCAAAAATCCCACATGATCAAATGCAAATTGTTTGCATTGATCTTCGACTAAGTAGCTGCAAAACATGTATTACGTATGCATTAATATATAAGAAACTAGATCACCGGATCTTACACAAGGTATATGGATGTATAAACAAGATCTCACCTTATCCATGTCTCTATCATTGATGTATTCATCCAATCATACATAAACAGCTCAATAATATCTTGTATAAATAAAGAGCTATCGTATGATTGGCCTGCATAATCTGCTTCTAAAGAAACAATTATAGGGCAATGTATATTATGTGCCCGTAGCCAACATGCCATTCCCCTACAAGTAGGACCTAACGGGTATTTTAGGTCAGTTGGAACCCAACTAGGTAATGCATGAAGTGGAGGTGGAGGCCTAGGTGCTCCGGGTGTCTTCTTTTTAACCTGTATATATAATTTCAGATCAGTTGACCTCATATATACACATTAACAATCTAAAGTAATGTAAATTTATCTTACAATTTCAGTAGTGTAGACAACATTTGCTTTGGGCCACAATATCACCCTGCCTTCTGCCTCACCAAGTGTATCAATATATGGGTGGGCATATGGTAATGCAGCTTCCCTCCAATCGGGTAATACACATATCGGGCTCACACGAACGTAGCCCTGCGGCACTGGAGTCCCATGAAATGTTGCACCAGGAAGGACAGGTAAGCATGCGCCTCTGCAACAACATAGTCTTGCATTCTTAAGCGGCATGGCTTCAATGCCTACAAATTTACGTAAAGAATGTTATACATATATACATATCATCTTAAAAACATATCATCTTGAAAAGACTAGCTACAATGTCATAAACAATACTTACAGCAGACGTGTTAGGCGATGGGTCTCCAGGATTACTCGCAGTCTGTGCATCAGGAGAAGATTGGGTCGCCATAGGCTGATTGGAAGCCTGAGATGCCTGCCACCGTACTATTTCTTCCTTGACCTTCTCAGCAACTATATCATTGACCTTCTTAGCAACTATATCCTCGACTCTCTTATTCTCCTATACATGGATAAAAAAAACATTAGCTTCTTATTATTGAATTCCCTTTTGCAGTAACATTCTTAAAAAAGAATAGGTTACCTCTTCTTGTGAAAGTCCCGCTCTGGGTTTGCGCTGGGATGGCCCAAAGAATGCTTTGATGCCCACACCAGCGCCTGCACCCCTAACACATCCAGGATGCTCTGGGTTACCCATAGCAACTGTCAATTCATCCCTTGTGCCCTGAGGGATGAACGTGCCTTGTTTCTTCTGCTCGTGCAGCTCCCGCTAATCACCATCAACAGAAATTGGTAAGTTAACACCACAATAATCAATATTCAAACGATTGCTCTAAGAGTTGTCTTTTACCATTTTCGCAGCCGCCTCAGCAGTTACGGGCTTCTTTATTTCACCCTTCTTGTTTTGCCTCCCAGCTATCTAGATATCATGGTGAGGCATGGGTGTGGCAGACTCCTGAGTAGAAGCAGACTCCTGAGTAGCCACAGACTCCGCCTGTAGTCTTTGGCGAACGCTTGCATAGCCCTTTGGACCCATAGTGTGGTCATGCACATTCACTGCACGCCTTGCTTTTTGCACCTCACTGAGGGCCTAGTTAGTATGCACATTAATGATTTGGTTAGTAGCACTAAATGTTAATCTTGAATAGGTGAATACAACGTATATTAATTAAATTGGGAGTGACACCTAATACCTTGAATTCTTCAGATTTTCTTGAAGCAGCAAAATTGTCCCAATCTTCTTTGTCCAAGAAGTTCCACTGTTCAAGGGTTGACTTCTTCTTCTTATCACCATCTTTTATGTATTCTCTGTTGAGATTTGTCCTATAGTTCCTAAGCATCTTTCTAGCGTGTTGCATCACACTTTTACGATGCAACTTCTCATCCAATGCAAACAGATTTTGTAAAATAGAATTCTTATTAACTAGTATCCAAAAATAGAATTGCAAATAATATAATTTATAATCTACAAAATCGAATTGCAAATAATAATAACTCACGCATAAATCCTTCCATATCAAGTCTTTCTTCCCCTGAGGAACTTTATGCCAATTATCATACTTAACACCACAATGGCTTCGAGTGACACACCCAAGATAGTTTACAAAATTATTGTGGTTCACTCCAATTGCATTTCCTCCATTATCAAACTCCACAACCAATTTGGATCCACTGCCACTTAGCACTATTAACTTCTTCAACAGAGTGATGCCCCTTTTCTTGTTAAGTGTTTGGTGCTGCGCATCAAGTTGCTCCAGTGCTTCAGTGGGTACCTGTGCATCATCAACCTAAAATTTGACAAAAATAAACACACTGAATTAGCGCAATATAGAAATATGGGATATATGACATAACTAGAAGATAATGAATTTTACAGAAATACAGGATATGTTTTTAGAACTTACATTGGTATCCTCGCCATGCTCGTCATAGACAGCATGCTCATCATGGACTTCATGCTCATCATGGACATCATGCTCATCATGGTTAGCCATCTAAAAATGTCATTAAAAAGGCAAACATTTAGCATTTGTATTAACTAGAAGATAATAAAACATCAAATCTGAAAATGATCTAAAATCCAAAGCCCTAGAGTGGGTCAAGTTCAAGTCAAAATCGCTACAAGTGTGCGTTTTGGGTTTTCTATGTAAACGACCTTAGAACATCTATGTAATCACTTGTAATGATGAATTGACTTGTAACTTAGAAGAGAAAAATGTTTGGGACAAATTTCACCAAGTGATAATCACTTTAAATGCAAATTAGAAAATGGATTACAGGAACTTGGTCGGTCAAGTTTTCCTGGATTGAAACTCGACCGATCATCCTTGGTCGATTTTCTGAAGATTGCATCGGTCGAGTTCTGTGAGTGCACAACTCGACCGATGCAATCTTCAGAAAATCGACCAAGGATGATCGGTCGAGTTTCAATCCAGGAAAACTCGACCGACCAAGTGCCTGTAATCAATTTTATAATTTGCATTTAAAGTGATTAGCACTTGGTGAATCCCAAATATTTTTCTCTTCTAAGTTACAAGCCAATTCATCATTACAAGTGATTACATAGATGTTCTAAGGTCGTTTACATAGAAAACCCAAAACGCACACTTGTAGCCATTTTGACTTGAACTTGACCCATTCTAGGGCTTTGGATTTTAGATCTGTTTCATGTAACGGCCATTTAGCATTTGTATTAACTAGAAAAGGCAAACATTTAGCATTTGTATAAACTAGAAAAAGGCAAACATTTAGCATTTGTATTAAAAAGGCAAACATTTAGCATTTGTATTAACTAGAAAAAGGCAAACATTTAGCATTTGTATTAAATAGAAGATAAAGAAAAATCAAATCTGAAAATGATATTGATATTAAAAAAGCAAACATTTAGCTTCAATAAAAAAATATAAACATACATGCCTCTAAAATTGTGATCTTTTATCAATTAACAATCCTTCATTGTGATCTCCGCGCACATATAAGTCATCATTAGCTTCAATATTTTGTGGAGTTGGCAACCCAATAGAGAATGGACTGGAGTCATCATACTTATCATAGTGCTCTTCTTCATCTATGGGATCTTCAATGAACTGTCTTTTACCATGAAGAACAACCGACCATTTATCATTTGTAGGATCATCGATATAGAATATTTGTTTTGCCTGTGATGCCAATATGAATGGTTCACCCTTCTCGCCAATCTTTTCAAAGTTCACCAAAGTGAAACCCAATTCATCCATTGTAACTCCTTTGGTGTTATCAACCCAATTACATTTAAAGAGTGGAATTCTGAAATCTATGTAGTCAAACTCCCATATGTCTTCAATGACACCGTAATATGACATTTTAGCTTCACGTGGACTCTTATCCTTTGCACTTGCAAAATACATAGTCAACGCTTGAAGAGTGACCCCACTGTTTTGGACGACACTCTTATCATCTTGGCACTTTGTGCAATATGTGAACCCATTAATGTCAAACCCTTCATAAGACATAACATTCGGTTTTGGTTTAAAGGCGAGGCATTTGATAGCTTCTGTAATATTATTTGGTGTTTGAGATAGTTGATGTAAGACTTTATCTTCAAACCACTTAGTAAAAGTCTTATTATGCTCTCTAGCAAGCCACATTGAACTTGCTCGAGGATGTTGTCTCTTGATGAAATTGGTATGTTCCTCGATATAAACACTCACTTCGTCCATGTTGTGTAAAATATACAAGTGAGCTTGTTCCAACTGCTCACAGTTGATTACTTTCACCCGTTATCCCAAAATTCCTTTACTCTCCTCAATATTCTTGTCATTAACAGGAGTGTTATTACCACTCAGAAAGTCATTGCAAAAATCCATAACCTCTCTCGCCACATAATCTTCAATAATACTCCCTTCAGGCCGATAACGGTTTCGAACATCACCTTTAAAAACGCTCATGTATCGTTCAAAGGGATACATCCAATGCAAGAAAACTGGTCCCAACATTTTCACTTCCCTAGTCAAGTGCACAACAAGATGTACCATGATATCAAAGAATGAAGGAGAGAAATACATCTCAAGCTGACATAGGGTAACAACCACTTCTCTTTGCAAATTATCGAGAGTATCAGGGTCAATAACTTTGCTGCATAGACTGTTGAAAAAGAAACAAAGTCTGGTGATTGCAAACCTTACATGCTTCAGAAATATAGATCGAATTTCCACGGGCAATATTTGTTGCATTAGAGTGTGACAGTCATGAGATTTAAGACCTATAAACTTAATATCTTTCATTGATACCAATCTACGGATGTTGGATGAGTAACCATGTGGCACCTTAACATTAACCAAGCATTCACAAAAAGCTTTCTTCTCCTTTCTAGACAACGTGTAACAAGCGGGAGGTAAGTATGTTCTTTTATTACCCATTTCACGTAATTCTGTTAATTCTGACCTTATTCCCATTTCACGTAGGTCCAGTCTGGATTTCATCCCATCTTTAGTCTTACCTGGTATATTTAACAGAGTACCAATGATGTTATCACAGACATTTTTCTCAACGTGCATTACATCGATACAATGCCTGACTGTCAAAGAACTCCAATAAGGAAGATCCCAAAATATTGACTTCTTCTTGAATGAAGAATTGTAACTCTGTGTGGCCATACTACATTGTGATTTCTTACCAAATTCATTGACAATGTCTTTTACTCTTTCATAAACAACATCCCCTGGTATAGGTTTAGGTGCACTCCGTTCATCATTCCATCCATTGAATGCTTTGCGCTTCCTACGATATGGATAGAATTTTGAAAGAAACCTTCGATGACCAAGATATACAGTCTTGCCGCCATATTTTAGTCTTATTGAATCAGTGTTTTCTTCACACATAGGACACTCTTTAGCTCCTTTGACACTATATCCAGACAAATTCCCATATGATGGAAAGTCATTAATAGTGCAAAACAACATAGCGTGCAAACGAAATGTCTCTCTTCCTGAAGCATCATAGGTCATCACACCTTCAGCCCAAAGTTTCTTTAAGTCATCAATCAGAGGTTCAAGATAAACATCGATATCATTTCCGGGTTGTTTAGGGCCCGATATCAACAACGACAGCATAACGTACTTATTTTTCATACACAGCCAGGGAGGAAGATTGTATATAACAAGCATGACTGGCCAAGTGCTCTGTTGGCTGCTCAATGTCCCGTACGGATTCATCCCATATGTACAAAGCCCAAGTCTTAGATTCCTATCTTCTTCACCAAATTTGGGGTACAATATATCAATCTTCTTCCACTGTGGTGAATCAGACACATGCCGTAGGATCCCATCATTATTTTTCTTAACATCTGCATGCCACTTCAAATTCTTCGCATCTTTCAGATTTGCAAACAAGCATTGAAACTGTGATATTATAGGTAGATACCACAACACCTTGGCAGGAGAACCAGTTTTGGACTCCCCCGAAGTCGTCAATTTATACCGTGACGCACCATATTTTGGACAATCTTTCAAATCTACATAGTCCTTTTGAAATAATACACAATCATTCAGGCATGCATGTATCTTCTTGGCCTCCATTCCCATTGGGCACAACATTTTCTTTACCTGGTATGTTGAGATTGGCAGCTCGTTTCCTTCAGGAAGCATTTCTTTCAACAAAGTCAACAATGAAGTGAAGCTTTTGTCGCTCCATCTATTGTTAGCTTTCAACTTATACAATCTCAACACAGCGCTAAGCTTCATAAACTTAGCACAACCTATGTATAACGGTATCTCAACATCATGCACAATGTTTCTAAAGATAGGAGGTGGATCGGTGTGCTCTACCCTACAACTATCCAACATCGCATCAACGATGTCTACTGGAACTAGTTCATTCACATCTACATCATCGGAGGCAATTTCTTCTTCCACCCAAGCACTGCTATCGACATCTATTGGTTTCGAGTTTGAAATCTCTCCATGCCAGTGCCATTCTGTATAGCCTTGTACAATCTCGTTGCACATGACATGACTTTTGATTTCCTCACCAGTGTTGACTTTCAAGTTGTTACCGCAATGCCTACATGGACAGTAGAACCTATCTGTAGGTTTTTCCCTATGTTCCTCGGCAAATCTAATAAACTGATCAAGACCAGATATAAACTCTGGGGTGCAGTGATTGCGAATGGACATCCATGATCTATCCATTCTATGATCAAAGAGAAAACAAGTATATATTAGGACAAGATTAGGGTATACACTTACATCCTATCCAAGATTTACTCCTATTATCTACAATGAAGCCGGACTCCATACAAATAGTATATAATTTAGTGATTGTTCATTCTAATTTATACCAATGTACAAGTAATATAAAGAACAATGATTGTTCACTTTCTAGGCCAACAAACACATGTGATGTCATTCTTATATATAATAAATGTGTACCACCTATCCCATCCTTGAACACCTAATCTCACTAGTAAGTGTATAATGTGTATTGGGTTTTCAAAAAAAATTCGGCAGCATTTCCCCACCGTTCTCTAAGTACATATGTACTTAGAGAACAAACAAGGAAATGCTACCGAAATTTTCTCAAAAACCCAATACACATTATACACTTACATCCTAAGTGAGATTAGGTGTTCAAAAACAGTCCCAAACCGGGGACTATCCAAGATTTACTCCTAATGAGTAAATCTTGGACGGGTTTCTAGGTTTTAAAATAGAATAAGAGTATTAGATCTTGATTCTAGAGTGTACAAGACATAGTAGTGATTACTGATTTTGTGGGGTGATATCATTTCATAGGATTTATAGATTCAAATTTAACAAGTGTACAAGTTGCATCATTTTAATACTCTAAAGGTGACTAGTGGGTCATAGCACATAAAAGATGGCATTACAAGGAAAGTAAGCAAGCTAGATCAATTAACACTCATCTCAAGGGAACATTATTTACTGAGGGGACTAGGAAAGAGTGCTTTTAATCACTAGGATCATACAAGTAGCAATGTTGATTAAGTCTATGTGCTTACTAAAATAGAACCATTATATGGAAATAATCCTACATTATACACATACTTTTCCTGAGTAAGATAATGTGCACTTCATGGAATTATTAAGATCTGAATATATATAAGTTGTTTCTACCTACTTTGATGGGATTTTATAACATTCGAATCTTCCATTAAAGGCATTAGATGCATATATTGCAGTCCATTGTGTTGAGATAAGAATCCCATGTGATACACACGATTGATAATCTTTCACCATACTAGAGAAAATATTATAGCATGTCCTCTCTAAATCTAGGTTCAGCATATACATCTAAATTAAATACACAACTAGATATTCATTTAGGTGTTAGACATTCATTTAGGTGTTCCTGATAACTCGCAGGTATGCACAACTAGACAACAGTGGTGGAGCAGTACTGGAGGAAGCATACCTTTCGGTAGCGGTGGCGGACAAGTAGGCCAGCAACAACAACTGACCTCCCAACAGTGGTGGCGGTGACCGGCGAGCTCCAGGCAGCAGGGCAGGCAGGTGCAGCGGTGGTCGGCGAGCTCCAGGCGGCAGGGCAGTAGTAACGGTGTCGGCAGGCGGCGGCGGTGGGCGGCGGCGAGCAAAGTAATAGCAGTGATGTCGGCGGTGGGTGGCGGCAGGAAGGAATAGCAGGAGCAGTGGCGTCGGCGGGCGGCGGAAAGGAGGAAGGCGGCGTGGTAGCGACACAAGGAGGAAGGAGGCGGTGATGCAGAGAACCAGTAGCGCCATCGACGGCGAGGAAGCAGCAGGCAGCGTCGGTGGCGAGCGAGAAGCAGCAGGCACCAGGAGGCGAGCAGCAGCGGGCGATGAAACAGAAGACGATGAAATAGAAGAAAGGGGATAGTGGCCGTTCAAGGGTTTATTAAGTTGGTAAAAGGCGTCGGTTATAAAATACAACTGACACCTAACATCTTCGGCGTCGATTCTACTTAAATAACCGACGTCCAATTAGACAAATTTTGCCCTAAATAGTATGGCGGGAACCATTATCGGCGTCGGTTATCAACGGATAACCGACACCTAAGATGGAACTTTTTGCGCAATTTTTCATCTTATATAGGCGTCAGTTTGTTGGTAAAAAAACCGACGCTTTATGTGCCAAAAAAAATTCGCTCGAATATTGGATTTTGCGGGCGATTTTAGGCGTCAGTTGTTTCTTATGCAGCCGACACTGAATACAAAGTGGTACCCGTGTCTGGCTGGTCTTCGAATATAGACGTCGGATTTACTAAATAGCCGACGTGTAATGTTATAGGCGGCGGTTTTTGTAAATAACCGATGCCCAGAAAAGCGACATTGAATGTTGTTTCTGTAGTAGTGCCTACATCTTCACTTGTAGAGGCCATGAGAGCAAGGTGGCATTCTCCATTGTAACATACTAGATCTCATACCCTAACTTGGAAGTTGACATTTTGGACTTAGCCAAACAAGGTTGAAGGTTAGACCTAAATAGATATTTTGTATAATCCCAATGAGCTAATACATTTATAGATCACCTTAATGTAACCTAATTCTCTTACATTAATCTTAGGTTTATAATACATAAAATATGCCACATAACTCATTTTGGTGGTAATATGAAGATAAGAAACTTAATTGGATAAACAATTTAGATAATGGGTCGTTAATGGGCCATATGACATATCTCATAAAAATAAATCTCAAAATAGGAAAAAAACTTCAAATTCGAATTCTACATATCAATATTAGCCTACATGTCAAATTTTATCTAATTTAGAGAACCTTAAAATATTAGGATAAGTTTGGGAGAGAGAAAATGAGTAAAAGGCATAAGTAATAAATAATGTGATTATCTAACTTCAAAATATATAAATAATGGCAAATTAATATTCTACACATCAAATATCACTTTTGGATAAAGTTTGGTCCAATTTGGATGTTGTTTGTGCAAGTTATGCAATTTTAGGTACATTCTGGACTTTTATGCAATTTACCCAATTGGGAGGTTTTCTTTGCAAAATATCACATGAATTATAATAATTAGATACCACCTTACCATGGTCGAATTCTAAAACCATGGGAGCACATAGTTTCACCTTGGTTTGATGGTATTGCTTTCCAAGGGCATTTTAGGGTTTTTCTCTTTATAAATGAGCTTACCTTTAGAAGCCATCGACCAATGGGGTTATTTCCTTTATGGAGGTCGGTTGAGAGGGCCTAGAAACATCCATAAACCGACCTTAGATATTTAGAGCCTCCATGAGGTGCCTACTTGCAAAACCATGAAGCCCTAGGCTAATGACACATGGAAAGTCCCATGAAACACCTCATGCTTGAACTTTTTCTATAAATAGCCATGCATACCCCTTTCCCAACTCACAAATTCGAAACTCTTGGTCTCTTTTTCTTTCCTCTATCTTAGAGAATAGTTCCTTTGGTATTTGGCCACGAAGTTTCTGACCCAAGGTAATAAAGGGAGCCTACCTTGGTGAAGAAGGCTCATATGGTTTTCAAATTTCTCTATTTTGGATTCTTAAGCTCCTCCTTGGTGATCTTTGTTCAAGAAAGGAGCTAGGCTTGGAGCAACCAGACCTTATAAGCTCGAGATCCGTGTTGTTTGGACCTTATTATCTTCCCTAGGTGTGAGCTTCATAACCCCTTCCCATATATTTCCTTATTACATGCTTAAAACTCATGATCTTATGTTAAAAATTGACGATGTGTCGATTTCTAATTGGTCGATTTTCAATAACTCATAACTTTTGATTTATTTGTCCAAAAATTAAAGTAAAATATGTTCTGAACTCAGAAAAACATGTTATTTTTAATAAAAATATTTCCAAGTATTGGTTTTCAGTTTTGTAGAAAAGAGTTTTTCGAAAATGAATTAAATACCTAAAAATCACCAAAAATACACTTTAACCTTCATAACTCCAATATATGAAAAATTATATGTTTTCTTAATTAGAAAAACCTAACTAAGTTAGTGGTGATATTTTTGAGGTCTGAATTGAGGTTTTGTGTAAAAATTTCATATATTAGGTTTCAACTCTTTAATGTATATATGTTATTCTAATACATGAATATGAAATTGGAAATAGGACAAGTGGACCTTGATTTCAACTAAAGGTTTGGAAAAGAGGTTAATAGGACTCCAAGTAAGAGAGGTATGTTGTATCCCCTATTCCTCTATAATGAGCAATTCACCTATCTTTTCATTCTCTTGAATTTGACCTACACAATATGTCTTATCTCTTGTTATCATGGTTCGTGTGAACTATTTTGCTTGTTATGAACTTAGATATTTTCTTGATATCTTTTCTTGTGCCTTGGTACATGTTGGTCTCTTATATTGGTATGTTCCACTTTGAAGTGGATGTTATATGTTTGCGTTGTCCATTGTGTGATGGAAACCTTTGTATCATCTTCTGACTAAACTATTTACTTGCCTCTACATTAAACATGCTATGTGATTCAGTAGCACTAGAGTAGTGTAATTACATGGGTTTTGGGGCAGTATTCCCCTATTGTTTATTTGGAGGGTGGCAGTATTCCCCTATTGTTTATTTGGAGGGTGGCAGTATACCGTTCCTATGTAATCGAGTGTGGTAGTAATCCATACTCAACTTTATATATTTGGGAGATTGGCAGTATTCCTTTCTCTATCAGGTTTCAACTTTATGAGGGTTGGCCGCCAATTGTCTTTATATTGTTCTAGGGCTATGTTTATCTCACATGCATGCAGGTTGATTATTGTGGGGTGTGTGCCCTACTACTTTCTTTTGTGCCAGTATTGCACAATCTTTATTATTTCAATCATGGCAAGTATCTTCTTTTATTATATGATGATTCTTTTCTTTAATGCCCGATTGGGTAGTCCTTATCTCTGGTATGGGAAGCATTTTACATTTCAAGACCTTATTGCTTAAATTGCTCATAGTTTCCTTTAGCATACACCTACTAGCTTTTACTGATGTATTTCTTTTCTCTTCTCTTTTGTGGAGTATGCTTCCAACCCCAGGTTAGATCAAGGAGAGGCGAACTTCGACATCAACCTTGTAGCTGAGCTTTTGGGGAGACTTGAAGAGGTGGTTAGATGACCCTCAGCTTGATCTTTGGCTTATATGATTAGATTTCCTTTTTGACACCCATATACGGTGAAGTGTTGTATCATGTTATCGAGCATTGTAAATTGTTAGATAATGATATTTTCCGCTGCTACTCCTTGTGTAATGATACATACATGTTGAAAGAATTGATCGCCATCCCTTAGACGGAAAATTTTATGTGGTGTTTGGTTTCAAGGGATGTGGTCTTTTCTTTTTAGTAGAGGAGTGGTTTCACTCCTTTACATCATGGTATCAGAGCCATTAGCAGTCGGTTATCTAACTATTTCAAACACGTCTCCCTTAGGATATTTACCATTATATTAGGCTGCTTACACCTAGTACCTTGCCTTGTGCAGTAAAACCCTAATGGCAGGAAATAACTCTACTGCTGACAACCAGTACAGTTACAAGACACCTCAAAACACTAAGTTTGGCCAGGGGACCTCATCTTCTACTGGTTCGGGAGGAGTTATGACTCCAGAACAAGAGTTGTGCATGTTAAGACAACTCTTTGCATCTTCCATGGTGGGGAAGATGAAAGACATGTATGTACCTGAGAAGTCTAAGGAGTTCTCAATCATGGAGTTCATGAAGATGCAACCACCTTCTTTCAAGGGTGAAGGTGAAATAGAAATGGTTGACAAAGCTGATGATTGGGTGTTGGCCTTAGAGAGGACTTTTGATGGTATGGCATGTCCTCCACATCAGAAAGTTAGGTTTGCTTCCTACGTCTTGGATGGACCAGCAAGAGTTTGGTGGAATGGAATTGCAAGGACTAGAGATATCTCAACCATGACTTGGGCAGAGTTTTTGACTCTCTTCTGTGGAAAGTACATTTGTACTGGTGCTTTGAAGAAGAAAGAAGCAGAGTTCTACATCTTGAAGCAAGGCTTCTTATTAGTTTCTTCTTACGTACAAAAGTTTCTATTGTTGGAACGTTATGCAGTTGGTTTGGGTGAGGAACGTAGGGCTGACCTGTTCCTTCAGGGACTCAACTACAATGTAGGTCGTTCTCTTATCCCACAACTACCTTTGACCTTCCAACATATGGTTGATAAAGCTTTGGTTGTGAAGTCTTACCCAGGGTTTCGACCTAGGGAGTTTGACAAGAAAAGGAAATCCTCAGGTGATGAGCAGAAAAGAGATAGTTGTGCAAAGTGTAATAGACCCCATCCTCCAGGGAAGTGTCCTCATGTTAGAAATCAAGGCTCACCAGTGGTATGTCACTATTGCAATGAACCTGGACACATCCGACCTGATTTCCCTAAACGTCGTAATGGTCAGGCTCCAGTACAACAACAATAAGTGCCTCCTCAGAATCAGGGTAACAATAATGATAACAATAATAGAGGAAGACGTGTGGACAGAAGGTTCAGCTGTAGTGCCTTCATCACCAGAATTAGCACCATCACCATCACCATCATCAGAAGTGTCATCTCCATCACCGTCGTCATCATCAGCAGCCTCAACATCATCATCCTGGTTAGGCATCTCCTCGTTAGCAGGAGGACTAAAACCACGACCGGGACAATGAGCATTATGCTCATCCCAAGTCATACCAAGAGCATATAGCTCATTGGCCTGAGGAAAGTATGGAGAAGAATCTCCAAGGATGGCAAGCAAGGTTGCCAATAGGAAATAGGAGGTAGGTGGGAGCAGAACTACCAATAGAAAAGGGTGGAGGAGCAACAGCAGCGGAAAGCTCGGGTGCGGGATAGTAATGATTGTATGCATATGAAGCATAATCACTACCAAGGTAGGACTGGTAGGTGGGGTAGGGGTGAGCACAGGATAGGTTCATGGTCAACATGATAGAACACAAATCCTGATGCAGGTGCTCCTGGACCTATTGGTTGTATGCTTGTTGGTGCATCATGTAGCCCATAAGGGTTTCATTAGATACATGGAACAAAGCACGATTAGGTCGGGGAGGGGGTTGAGGAGGTGGGTCTCGGGCAGAGGAGGTAGGGGCTACAGAGGAAGAGGCAGAGGGAGAAGCACCAGGGGTAGAAGAGGCAAACACCGGCACAAACTTTTGAATCGTGGTTTCACTGATACATACACCTTTCCTGGCTACTTTGTAATGAAAGTCAGAAAAGAGTGATTTCTCAGTAGCAAACTGAAACAAACCACAGATCAGGGCAGGTTAGGGGGGATGGGTGCCTTTGGTGTTCTTACCGATGTCGAAGCAGGTCATGTGGTGTATAATGTATCTAGCCCACATGACACTGATGTTTTCTAGGATGCAATACATAATGACAGTAGTGTTCTATGCAATATATGTTTGATTTTTCTTCGGATGAATGTTACAGTCGATCACTAAAGCCATAATGTGCTTCCTAAGGTTGAGGGAGGAGGAACGTTGGGTGCTCTACTTATTATATGGAACGTTAGGTTTCTTCAAGTAGCGATGAATGTAGGGAGAGTAAGTTCATTCTGCCTGTAGAAACCTTATGGGTCCAAAAAATCAAAGTACTCGCCATAATCCTTGCGCCAGGTATTGTTTTGGTCATCTCCAAAAAAGACAACATTTAGAATATCCTCGAAGATTTGAAAACACTTACCCACGATCATCGAGGTTAGGATTACTTAAGCATTCGACAGGGGTATGAGGGAGTCGTAGTTCCAACGCAAGTAAGCGTAGAACTCATGAACTACTTTCGTGCTAGTCATCGAGTTGAAAAAGCAATCACATTCGATGGCCAAGGCGGAGAGGTGGTGGACAGTGAGCAACCTAGAAACCTGGTCTATAACCACTTGATGCCTAGGACTTGTCTCAAACAAGGCATGAAAAGGAAAAGGACTCCTAGTAAGAAGGTCCGTGTACCTATTAACAGCCTCTATTGAGACAAAAGAGGTATCGTCGAAAGGAATCATGTGATTAGATGAAGAAGACAAAGGAGCATTGCTAGGGGTAGGTCGTTTTCTCCTTTGGGAAGCCATGGAGGCGAGAAAGAGAAAGAGAAATTAACAAACATAGAAAGCAAACCACAAAAGCCATCCAAAAACCACCAGGGAGCAACCAAGAAGGTCAAGAACAACCTATCTACATCGGGAAAGGGCTAGGATAGGGAAGGTTAGGGCTAGGGTAGATAGCTTAGGGATAGAAGAAGAGGAATCGATCGTCTATTCTCTAGTTGAGAGGAGAATAGTCGGCCGAACCTAACTTAAATTTTCTTCATCCCGCGGATCGGTCGAATTCTAAGAGTGGGAAACTCGACCGATTGGTCCAAAAAAGAACATCTCTCGGCCACTGATCGGTCGAGTTTGTCTTACGGGAAACTCGACCGATGGTCAACTTGACCTAAAACCATCAAACTTAATTTCTATCCATATACATGCCAATTATATTCATTTTTCAAGTCTATTATGTATATTTAACATACTTAGGCACATATCACTCATCATTGGGTACTATTTTGTGATAAAACCAAGAAATTAGAGAAAATCCCAAAACAAGTGAAACTAAGCATGTCAATAAGCAAGTTAAGCACATTTTAAGAAATTTTAGGCAAGCAAGGTGAGGAAAACATGAGAAAGACATATAGGATAGAGGCAACTAGCTAGATAACATATCAACATCATCCAAAGCAACAATGAGTAGTTTAGATCGAATAAAATTAAATTTCTCTCTAGCTCAAGGTTTAGTGAAAATTTCTGCCAACTGATTTTTCGTGTCCACGTGTGATATAGATATCCTTCTTAGCAATGTGGTCACAAAGAAAATGATGATGAACCTCTATATGTTTAGATCTACTATGCATATAGGATTATAAGAAAGATTGATTACACTAGTATTATCACAATAGAAAGGAGAAGCATCAAAATGTATGTTAAAGTCTTGGAGCATTCGCTTCATTCATAGGAACTTAGCACAACAACTCCCGGCTACAATGTATTCAGCCTCAATAGTTGATAATGCCACGATGCTCTATTTCTTGGAAAACTAAGATACCAAGCATGGTCCTAGAAGGAAGCAAGTGCCACTTGTGCACTTTCTATCAACCAAATAGCATGCGTAATCTGCATCACTATATGCTACAAGAGTAAAGTCCCTTGACTTAGGGTACCATAGACCAAAGTTTTGACTTTTGGCTAAGTACCTCAAAATCCTCTTGACAATAATAAGATGTGACTTCCTAGGACTTGATTGAAAGTGAGCACACAAGCCAACACTAAACATAATATCAAGTCTAGAAGCAATTAAATAAAACAAACTTCCAATCATACCTCTATAGAGCTTCTCATCTACCTTCTCACCTTCTTCATCTCTATCAAATTTGGCGGTGTTGGACATGGGTGTGTCCATCGGCTTCATGTTCTCCATCCCAAAGCATTTGAGTAGTTCACTGGTGTACTTGCCTTGGTTGATGAAGTTTCCATCTTTGGTTTGCTTGATTTGGAAGCCGAGGAAGAAAGTCAACTCACTTATCATGCTCATCTCGAACTCACTCTACATAAGAAAACTAAACTCCTTGCAAGATCAAGATCAGTTCCTCCAAATATGATATCATCAACATAAATTTGTAAGATAAGAAAATTGCTAGAAGTGTGTTTTAGAAATAGAGTAGAATTGACTTTGCCCATGACATAGCCATTGTCTAACAAAAATTTCTTTAATTTCTCATACCATGCTCGAGGTGCTTGCTTGACTCTATAGAGAGCTTTTTGCAACATATAAACATGATTAGGTAGCTTGTCATTTTCAAATCCTGAAGGTTGAGCATCAAATATTTCCTCCTCGATTGTACCATTCAAAAATGCACTTTTAACATCCATTTGATATAGCAAGAATTTTTTATAATTAGCAAAGGCAAGTAGAATTCTAATAGAGTCAAGTCTAGGAATAGGAGAATAAGTTTCATCAAAGTCAATACCTTCTTATTGATTGTAGCCTTGTGCCACTAACCTTTCTTTATTCCTTACCACTTTGCCTTGTTCATCAAGCTTGTTGCGATACACCCACTTGGTGCCAATGATTTTTCTATCACTTGGTCTTGGAACTAGAGTCCACACACGATTCTTCTCAAATTGCTCTAGTTCCTCTTGCATTGCTAGGATCCACTCGTCATCACCAAGAGCTTCTTTTATGTTCTTTGGCTCCAACTGTGAGATGAAGGCATTGTCTTCTTGTTCTTTATTGTAGGCAGCTTGTGTCTTCACTCTCTCAAATGGGTTGCCAATAATTAGCTCTTTGGGATGATTCTATGAAAAGTGACGAGTAGGATCCTTCTTCTCTTCATCTTCAGCTTCGACCACCTACTTACCTTTGTTATAGATGTTGAGGTCTTTCAAGATAGGAATTAAGTCATCTGCAACATCATTATCAACAACAATCTTGCCAACAACAGGGTTAGTTTCAATAAACTTAACATTGATAGATTCTTTAATTTTAGACAGTTTAATATTGAAAACTCTATAAGCCCTGCTTGTAGTGTTATAGCCTAGGAAGAAAGCCTTGTACAATTTCGGATCAAACTTGTCGAGAGAATCCTTCATGTTCAAAACGAAACAAGAACATCCAAAAACATGAAAGAAATCAATCGATGGCTTTCTACCACGCCATAACTCATAGGGGGTTTTATTCAAAGAAGGATGTGTAAAAACTTGGTTTTGCACAAAATAAGTGGTACTAACGGCTTCGGCCCAAAACTTATTAGGAATGTCATATTCAAGAAGCATGGTCCTAGCCATCTCCTGTAGCGGCCTATTCTTCCTCTCTACTACCCCCATTTTGTTGAGGTGTATGAGGAGAAGAGAAATTGTGCGTGTAACCAAAATTTTTCACAAAAATGCTCAAAAAAATCATTTTCAAACTCTCCCCCATGGTCACTACAGATAGAAACAATCTAGCAAGAAGCTTCAGTTTCAACTCATTTACAAAAGCTTGAGAAAACATCAAGCGTATCACTTTTCAAAATGAGAAAGAAGGTCTAAGTATAACGAGAGAAATCATCGACAATCACAAGACAATACTTGGAACCGCAAAGTGTTTTCATTCTCATTGGTCTAAATAGATCAATATGAAAAATCTCAAGAGCTCTTTTGGTACTAAGGACTCCTTGGGATTTGAAGGAGGACTTTGTTTGCTTGCCTTGTGTACATGGTTGGCATTCCTCATCCTTTTCAAAATCCAATTTGGGAATTCCCCGAACCAATTCTTTTTTTCTCAATTTCTTCATTTGATGCATATTCACATGACCCAAACGGCGATGCCAAAGTGAAATATCATTTTTATCCACAACCAAGCATCTATCAAGTACGAGCTTTAGAGAATCAAGCACAATATCATAAAGATTACCATTTCTAGTTCCCTTATATGTGACATTGTAAGTGAGGGAATCTAGAAGCAAACATTCCAAAGATGTAAACAAAACAAGATATCCATTATCACAAAGTTGGCATATACTTATCAAGTTGTGATGCAGCCCATCAACAAGCAAAACATTCTTAATACATAGCTCATTGCCTACATCACCCTCACCTATAACCTTACCTTTCTTGTTGCCCCCGAAGGTTATCGATCCTCCTTTCTTTTTCATGAATTTGTTGAAATGGCTGATTTCACTTGTCATATGTTTTGAGCAGCCACTATCAATAATCCACCTCTTTTTGACCTGCATGAAAGAAGGATGTCGGTACCTAACTCAAACTTTGGGATCTGGGGTTAGCTTGGGGACCCATTTCATCTTTGGGTTGGTTCCCTTTGGCTTGTAAGGACAATAAGTAGAGTAATGATCATCACATTTACAATGAACACATGCCATAGGGTTTTTAGAGCCAAAAGTATCTCCATAGAAGATAGGAGGTTCCACACTCTTCTTCTTACCCTTACTCTTGTTCTTGTTCTTACCCTTGGGAGCAGTTCCATCATATCCTAAACCACTAGTACCAATTTGTTTGGTAGAGTGTTCTAGGACATCATTAAGGGATTTCTTTCTCGCAAGAAACTTTTGCAAAGAAGCTCTTAACTTAGCATTATCATCACTAAGGTTAATGAAAGTAGAAGATAAGCTAGCAAGATCATCTCTAGCATGCAATAGATCTTCCTTTAAACAGAGGGATTTAGTATGAAAAGAATCACGTTCTAAAGCAGTGCTAGCTACCTCATTACTTTACAAAATAGGTCTAGAAGATAGATCATTAACTTGAGCAAGCAACTTAGCATTTTTAGATTTAAGCAAAAGAATTTCTTTTTGATAGACATGAATTTCTTGCTTCCTAGTTTCATCAATGAGATTTAGTTCTACATTTTTCAGTTTTAAGAACATCTATATCATCTTGGCATCTTTGGTTATCTTCCTTAAGATCTACAATAGTCTTAAGATAGACACCATTCTCAACCTGTACTCCATTGTATTGAATCTCAAGGTCAAGAAATTTCCCTTGCAAAGAATCTATGCTATCAAGGAGCAGTTTTTCATTTTTATCAAGAATCTCAATTTTAGCATAAAGATCATCTATTATCTTCCCTAGTATTTCCCTTTTAGATTTGCATTTAGTAAAAGATGACTGGAAATCATTAAGCATATCGATAAGAGTTTCCTTAGATAACTCATGCAAATTGACTTCACTTACCTCACTTACTACACTTACCTCACCTACATCTTCACTTGTGGAGGCCATGCGAGCAAGATGGCATTCTCCATCTTCAGAGCTTGAAGATCTTGAGGAAGACTCCTCCCAAGCTGCATTAGCTACATCTTTGTTTCATCTTTCTTTCTTCTCCTTTCTCTTATATTTTCCTTCTCTCTTGTACTCCTTGTCTTTCTTGTAGTTTCTCTTGTGATGGCTCTTCTTAGCCTTGGGGTAGTCACTCTTGTAATTGCCTTTTAGCCACACTCATAGCATCTAGGAGTTGATGAAGAAGGTTTCCCCATGAAGTGTTTATCCTTTGAGTAGTTTGCTTCATGCTCATTCTGGCCTTCATCTTCACTTGAGGAGGAAGTAGGGGACTTGAGAGCAAGTTGTTGTTGCCGAACCATCTCTTCAATTTGAGATTTGAATGTTGTGTCCTTGATCTTCTTGGACTCCTTCGCTTCTCTCTTTTCTTCTTCTTCTTGCTTATCAAGCCTTGGTTCATGGGCTTGAAGGTTGCCAACCAGCTCCTCGGTTAACAATTCACTAAGCTTATACACTTCTTCAATGGATGTAACCTTGGGCTCCCATCTCTTTGGAAGAGATCTTAAGATCTTGGAGTTTATAGTGCCTTTGTCCATCACACTACCAAGGGCTTCCAATCCATTGATGATGACATTGATCCTAGTGTACATATCGACCACTCTTTCATTCTTACCCATCTTAAAGTTCTCAAGAAGACCACCAAGCATGTAGATCTTGGCTTCCTTCACTTGCTCCGTTCCTTCATAGGTGACACAAATCTTGTTCCAAATCTCATGTACGGTGTCCCAAGAGGAGATCTGATTGAACTCGGATGGGGTGAGGTCTACATAGATGATGCTCACAACTTTGGCATTGAGTTGAGCTTGCTTCATTTAGGCTTCCATCCATGTGGAGATTTCCCCCTTTGGATCTTCATACTTGACGTACACCACCTTCCACATCTCATAGCTCACATCTTGGAGGTAGAACTGCATTCTTCTCTTCCAATAGAGGACGTTGGTGCCGTCGAAGACCAGAGGTTGCATGGAGAAGCTTCCTTCCAAGTTGAGGGATCCAAGTGCTAAATCACCCATCTTCTCTTTCTTGTAGAAGTAACTTGGAGAAGACCTACTCTGATACCACTTGTTGGATCAAGGGCTCCAGATGGGGTGAATAGAGCTTCACAATTCTCACAAAATAGATTACACCACCTAATTATATTAAGTGCAGGAACTTAAAAAAATAGCAATTTGATGTCTTAACTAACAAGCATAGCAAGGATGAGAGACAAGGAAGAGAATGCACTTGGACAAGGTGGTTTAGAGTGGTTCCACGTCCTAACTAGGAGCAATGTCAGTCCACTACCTAGAGGTGGTTAATCTCTAGGATTTGCAATCTTGGAACTCTTATATTCCATTATAAGATTACAAGACAAAACCACAACTTCGAAGGGCTTAGTACCTCAAGCAAGAATCTTCAACCTATAGAAGGAGCTTACCCACTTGAACCATGGAGTCTTCAACCATCAACATAGACTTACCCACTCCTTCTTCAAGTCTTCAGCCTTCAAGGGATTACCTATCCTTCTTGATCGCTTGTCTTGCCTATCTCCTTCACTTGGAGATTTGGAACACCTTGCCTTCTTCAACCTTGAAGAAAAACAACTCCTTCTCCTTCACTTGGAGAAGATCTTCAGCCTTTTCTTCAATAAGGAAAGGGGGTACGAAGATGGTGGAGGAGAGCTTTACATAAATACACGGAGTAGCTCTCTTACAAAGGAACCTATCTCACTCATACTCATGAATTTGACTTGAAGGTGGAGAGAGAAAGGGGCTCAAAGGGTTAGAACACTCTCAACTAAGTTAGGACTAAGCATGTAGTGAATGACCAACCTTGGAATGACCTCCAAGAGGTCCTATTTATAGTTGAGGGTGCCCCTTTAAGTTGTGGGACACTTAGATACGAAATATAGCCATTTTTTCTCAAAGCAATGACTCTATTTTTGTTCAAAACACACACCAACAGTCACAATCACTTTTTCTACAAATTCCGTACAGTGTAATCGCTCGAGTTGTAATAAAGGTAACTCGACCGAGAGAGTAAAAGTCAGGGCCAATATTCAAACCATCGGTCGAGTTTGTCCTGGGGAAACTCGACCGACCACTGAAGATCAAATTGGCCAGGTACTCGATCAGTCGAGTTCTGTGAAAACACAACTCGACTGATGCCTTCTTCAGAAAACTCATCCAAGAGGATCGGTTGAGTTTGCAACTCGACCGATTGACTGTCTGTGATCAATTTTCCAAAGTGTATCTAAAGTGATTAAAACTTGGTGTTTAGTGTCCCAACCAATTTTCTCATCTTAGTTACAATCCAATTCATCAATACAAGTGATTACAAAAATATTATAAGGTCATTTAAATAGATTTCCAAAATTACACACTTGTATAGCTTTTGACTTGAACTTGAGAAAATTAGGGCTTTTGATTTTTGATCATTTTCATGTATCTAACACCTGAAATCAATCTTCAATACACATAGTAGATACATATGAATGGAATGGTTAAGTAATTATCAAAATATGGATAATGTATAACATCTAGGTCAACATTCTCCCCCTTTTTGACAATGACAAACCATTCCACAAACATATTGAAAAGGATATAGAAGTTATACCTTTGCCTTGTGAATTAAGGGGATTCAAGATGTGAACAATGTGAATTTCTCCCTGTCAATCTATGCTTCCACTAACCTGCATGGTTAGTCTATCTACACAGAGCAATAATAGCATACATGTACTATGTAGTCCTTTGCAAGTCACATGATAAAATAGTAAATGAACAAGAAAAGGATCTCATAAGCAGTAAGCAATAGTATAACAACAAGTAACAATATGATTGAGTTTCAAGACTTTGAAATTTCTCTCCCCCTTTTGACATGATCAAAAAGTAGGGGGGTAGAAGAGCATATATCCAGGTCTTCTCCAAAACACAATCAACTAGATATTCATACAAGAAATCTCATATTAAATGCCAAACGGAGACAAAAGAAACATACAATCTTATTCATAATCAAAATATGGTGAAAGATGGCACCAACTCATAAAATATAACAGAGCAAGGATCAAGAGTGCACATCACATATATTACAACTTAGATGCATATTCTCATGAAAGCAACTACAAGCAATAAGTGATGAAAAATAGAAGATAAAATAGTATAGCTTAGATAATGTGCCCAGATGTTTCTAATATAAAATAGCCTAGAAAGATGTATATGATCAGCATACTAGACTAAAAACTAAGTAACAAACTAAACATCTAGACTATCTATGTCTACAACATCATCATCATTGGCTCCAGGCTCATAGTCATCGTCTCTGTTAGAAGGTGCAGTTGTAATGCCTTCATCACCAGAATTAACATCATCACCATCACCATCATCAGAAGCATCCTCACCATCACCGTCATGATCAGCAGCAGCCTCAGCATCATCAGTCTGGTCAGGCATCTCCTCGTCAGTAGGAGGACCGAAACCACAACCGGGCCAACAAGAATTCTGCTCATCCCAATACATACCAAGCGCATATAGCTCATTGGCCTGAGGACAGGATGGAGCAGAATCTCCAAGGATGGCAAGCAAGGTGGCTAGGGGCTAATAGGCAACGGGAGGTAGGTGGGAGCAGAACTACCAACAACAAAGGGTGGAGGAGCAGTTGCAGCGGAAGGCTTGGGTGCAGGATAGTAATGATTGTATGCATATGAAGCATAATCACCACTGGGGTAGGGCTGGTAGGTGGGGTAGGGGTGAGCACAGGATAGGTTCATGGTCGACATGATAGAACACAAATCTTGATGCAGGTGCTCCTGGACATGTTGGTTGTATGCTTGTTGGTGCATCATGTAGCCCATAAGGGTTTCATTAGATACACGGAACGAAGCACAGCTAGGTCGAGGAGGGGCTAAGGAGGTGGGGCTCAGGCAGAGGAGGTAGGGGCTACAGAGGTAGAGACACAAGGAGAAGCTCCAGGGGTAGAAGAGGCAAACACAGGCACAGACTTCTGAATCGTGGTTTCACTGATACATACACCTTTCCTGGCTACTTTATAATGAAAGTCAGCAAAGAGTGATTTCTCAGTAGCAAACTAAAACAAATCACAGATCAAGGTAGGGTAGGGGGGATGGGTGCCTTTGGTGTTCTTATTAGTGTCGACGCAGGTCATGTGGTGTACAATGTATCTGGCCCACTTGACATAGATGTTTTCTTGGATGCAATACATAATGATTGCTCATGATCAGTGGTTTGGATACTGTGCTTTACATTGTTTGTGGAAGTTGTTACTAGTACCACACAGAGCCGGTAATACATCACCCTAAGCATTGTTAGCAAAAGATACCACTCGATACTTAATGAAGCAATTTATCATCACTATTTGTTCTCAACTGCAGAAAGCACTTGAATCACACATTTTTATCCAGCTGTCTGATATGGATTATCACTCCCTTCAGTGTGTGGGTCTCATAGTTATGCTAAAAGGAGCAACATGATCGAGATGATTTTGTCTATAATTCTTTCACAACTTCTCTTTTGCAATGTAATGGTTCCAATATATCTTGGAATTACTCATTGGTCTATTGACCACTATGTATATGATCATTGAAAGAAAAAAAAACATCTTCCTTCTATGTAGGTGATATATTTGAAGCTAGACCACAAGACGTACATTGACTGATCCCTGATCTGAGACGCTATCTAGATGATATGGATTTTAGAGACTCGTCCATTAGCTCCTCTCATGCCTTGTTGTCTTGCGCTAGTTAGTGTATGAAAATTTTCTGTTATGGCTCATTTTAGTCAGAGACATATATTGTTTGTTATAAACTATATATGTCATATGATTGTTTCAATTCTAATTTATGGTTTGCTTGAAAATATGCATATATGCAGATATAATTTTATAGTGTAATACATGGCTCTTCTATATACAAACTAATAATTGTACTCTACAAACTTAGGCAATCAATTTTGTTTTATTACTGATGAAGTTTGAATTTTTACACTTAGCAGAACATGTTATTTGATTTTGTACGATCTCAGATTAAATGTTTGTATGTGCTTCTTCATGTAAGAGGTTGGCGGGTAGTTAATGAGAAAGATGATTATTATAGAGCATTGAGTTCTAGGTTTAGCAATCACACATGTGACTTTTCTATCACACATAGTGACATAAGTATACAATTTTATTTATTTATTTTTATCCTCTCGAATAATCCGATATCAATTTTCATCATATCCATAACCCATAATTGTCTTTATTTTTGTCTTGACTTGATTCGTATATGGTTCTTTGGTGCTCCTAGGAGCCTTTTTTTCATGTAGTGCCTTCAGAGGTGTCATATTCGATGAAGCTTTAGACATGAAATTAGAAGTAACTACTATTTCTCTAAAAAGATGTTAATCGTGTATGTCAATAAAGATTTCCTAAACCATTTTGTACTTTTATTATAACTGCCACTCAATTTTTCTACAGGGTCACTTAATTAGTTTTCAAAGATTATAAAAGACTCTTCATTGACTAGAAATTAAAACATTTCATAACCAAAGAATCAACATTCATTAAAAATGATTCAAGTTTCCATTGGTGACTTCTCATATGTAAGCTTCTAACTAGTGTTTCACAATATTTCATAAATACTTTATCTGGAAAAATCTACTTTGTTACTCATCTTAACAAGAACCTTCATTGCCATCCACCCACGCATTCCTTACATGTGGTATTCTTGATTGGATAAAAACAATAACCACACACATATAAGTTCACTTTGGGTGTTGTCTAGGGTTTTTCTCCATCACTTGTCCTCCACTACATGTGTTGTGTTCATCATTTGTCTCCATTTTGATTCTCTTCTACTTAGGATGTGTTGTAGTTTTGTTCTCGTTACCCTGAGTATGATGCATGCCCCCCACCGCTAAAGATTCCTATTGATCCAGCACTTCAGGCTTGTTTTCCTTCCCATATTAGATTGTTGGCGGGGGACCTTTTCTCTATGTCATTGGTCACTCTTCCAGGTGTATGGCACCTCGCCCTACACCAAGGATTCTTATTGATGCAACAAGTGAGGCTCACTCTCCTTCTCCTCTTTTGTGCAATGATGGACGATCTCTTCTTGGAGTCATTGGTTCAATTATTGCTCAGGGTATGACTTTTAATATTGGTGGTGGTGTAGTACATAGAGCCATGGACCCGTTTTGGTTGCCAAAACCATACAACATGAAGACAATCTTGTTAAATTATGATTACTATGCTCCCATAGTCATGTACAATTCTTTAAGTTTGTGTGCTTGCAACTTCCACTCTAAAGTATTTTAGAATTATATCAATATCTTTTAGAGGGACATTATCTAGTTCTAGTTCTATCTAGACATTCTTTGTAAGTATTGTAGTGGAGTCAAATTCAATTCTTAATCCATGGATATTGGAGGGAGGGGTATCTTTTTGAATTTTTCATAAATTGGTATGTAGTCTGGTGTTTCTGGGATAGTACAAAAAGTAGTCTGGTGTTCGGATGGCTCCATAGTCTATTAGTCAGATCATCAGTCACTTGGGGCTAAAAAATAGTGGATCTTATTTTGTTAAAATGGCCACAAAATTCCATACATATGTAATTGACTCCTAGGTGGCTTCCTCTACCTCATGTAGAACTTTGTAATGAAGCACTAGAACTACGACACTATACCATAAGACGCACTGATGTGGCATACATTTGAGCTGACTCCATGTGGCTACTATAATAGATGTCATGTCTAGTATACCATGGGAGGAGAGATGATCTTATACTAATAATTTATAGCCACAAGGGACAAGAAGTTCTTCAATAACAATCTTAATCTATGTCTCCAACCCATTTATTGACAGAATAAGAAAATATCAATACAAGTAAATAAGCACTAAGAAATCGACTAAGGAATCAACAAGAACTACTCAAATAACAACTTGGGTATGCAATTGTGAAGGTGTTGTCATGCTTTTATAGGTTTCCAAACCAGAAGATAACTTCACAATTGAGGTTTGTTCAAAATTTTCTCTTATGGTTTTCAATTTCACCACTAAATCACATGATCTAATCCTAAATGGTCCAATTTGTATTGTATTTATAAATTATTCTGACCACAAAACCAAAATCACATGTTTTTGAATTTTTGTATATGGAATACCACTTGTATAAAATATATTATGGATGTTTTCCAATCCAAATGTATCTTGTTGTAGTGTGAAACCTTGTTTAGAAGTAAAATGCTATATTGTAAGCTAAAGTGAATTTCCAAGAGATTTTTTATCTATGCTTCTAAATGGATATGAATATTGTCTTGGACAAGCTTATGATTTCACTTATATTTTTCTAGTATATACAACATGATAAAGTAGGAAAATTATGTGAAGATACAAAAGAATCCTTGTGGTGTCAATGATTACAAATCCTTTTTAAAACTTCACTCATTGTTACTACTTTATAGATTGATCTAAGATCAATGATTGCACACAATAAATTCAGATACAAAGATTAAACCAAAGCATCTATCACTATTCAACTATGAAGCTTGCCTCTATCTATTTTCATGTTGAAACACTAGTCCTACATGATTAGTTTGACAGGTAGTACACTAGTCATGTTTTTTGAGATTCCCTTTATGCAAACTGACATACATTTCTTGTAAATGTTTGTTGTTCTATTTGTAGCATAGTTTGATATGTGTCTCTCATTTGTGTTACAATTATGAAACAAGTTGGTTTATATATGTTTGACTGAAAGTCTATATACATGGTATTTTACATGTCCTTAAAGATTCCTTGGATCTTCTACTTTGAATCTATTTTTGCAATACACTGAGCTCTTATTGATGTCTCTTAATTTGTTATAAGAAGATGTGTAAGAATGAAGTTTTTATGACATATTTCTTGTCAAGTTTTCACTATTTCATGAAAGAAGTTGTCTTATTTATGTGATAGGATCCAGGATGCAAGAGAAACAAGTGCACTCAAGGAAGCAGAGGATAAACTTGAAAACCATGTGGAGTAATGGACATGGATAGTGTACTTAGAAAAGATAATGAGAGTAAGTCCTTATGTTCAATTCTATGGAATCTGGATAGTGCAACCCATCCCAGTATGTTCATTAACTAAGTTTTTGTTAGTGTTTATTATATTTATATTTTCCCTAGAATTTACTTTTCACCTAGACATTGATTGATGTGTTAGTTATGAAATAATTACCTACACTTAAGAAGTAGAAGTAATCAATGTAGAGATAACTTTATAATTGAAATGGTTTTAGTTTTTGTTTTCTTATGCAACTCATGCCTATGTAAATATGATCACATTCCTCTTTCGAGAATGCCTAAATTTTGGATGGTAATTACATTAAGTGGATTTGTAGGCCTTTCCATAAAGTTCACTTTGATATGGTTTCTTCATTAAAAGGTGCTACCACTTACAGGTGAGGTCACCTATAGTTACAACTATTTGAATATCAAGTTGTGAATATGGAAATTAAACTCCATGATCCTCATGAGATTATATATCGACATTCATGGTTTGCATACAAAATACTAGACAATATATATTTGTTTATGTTCAGGTATCTCAAACATGTTGGGATGATATAGTATTAACTAGAGTTTTTCAAACTTTTTGTCTAAAGAAGCCATGACTTCACCGTCCAGGTTATCATCATGAATCATCCAACTGGATAGATTGGAAATGGACATGCACCACAACTTGCCTGCCACACCTTCCACATTGTTGTCAAGTTCATTGACATCCTCACCAAATTGACAAACATTTTGGTAACTAAGAAGATCAAGAAGGAGCCCAAGTGTTTGAAGAATAGTGATGTAGAATTTATGAAGATGATTTCTACCAACCCAAAGTTCTTTTCAAGTCAAGACTCAACAACATGAAAATTTGGGAACATGTAGTTCACTTGTTTAACTTTGCATAATACCAAGGAAGGTGGTGAAAGGATATAGAAACTTTTTTACTTAGCATATATTGTACTAAAGAGTGTGTTTTGTGTGTTATGTACAACAAAAGGGGCCTGGTAAAATATCATCCTCGTGTAATTTGCATTACATTATATATAAAAATAATGATTTTCAATTCTATATTTCTGTGAGGTCAAATGCAAGTGGCAATCATTCATAAATCTAGGTAACAAACTAAAAGTAGAATAGTTGAAAGACATGAAAATTCCATCATATACAATGATATTCCATTATAGTGACATTTTCTATATGCCATTATACACAACAAGAACAGTTTCATACAACATCCTATTACATAATAGTGGCATTTGTATAAAAGCCAAATAAGGGGATAGTGGCATATCTTTGGCATTTATGGAAAGCCACTAAAACCAAATGTTTAGTGGCATTTACAACTTACACCACTATCTCTCTAGTGGCATTGACTAGAGCCATTTATTTAAGTGTCAACAAATGCCACTAAAAAAATTAGTGGCACTTTTATCTTTTTACTGGCATTTATCAAATGCCACTAATGAGTATATTTTTTTTAGTGAAAGAACATGTGTTTCGTATTTTACAATGATCATGTGTTGCTTCTATAGAATAGAATAGGCATTAGATCCATGAGACCAACTAATTGTGGAAATCGAGGCATCAACCTCATCAAATCAAGCAAAGTCCTAATGAGAAAATAAGCCATTTACAAATATTCTCAAGAATATAATAACAAAATTTGTAATTTGTAGAGAACCAAGACAATGGAAGCAATATCTCAGCTTACTGTCCACAGTGTAGTGAGCATGCGCGTCATGATCTTAAAATGTCTAGAAATAGAGAAAAATAGAGGATATCTTAAAGTAGTCATCAACATTTCCAACTACTATGGTTTCACAAGTACGACCTGAGAGAGCTCCACTCACTCTCTTACATACTAAAAGCATCCAACCCAATTCAAGCAATCCAAACACAACTAAGGAAAAAAAGTGTCATTGCATTCCCAAAGTATCAAATACGAAGTAATACCATAACATAGAAGTAAAATGTAAAATAGATATTACAAGGTAAAATTTCAACATCATCCTCACTTACATGGATTGCTTCAAAGAAGAGAACATAATTTAAAATTTGGATATAATGGACTATTGAAAATGGCAAGATGGCCCTCGTAAGGTATGTTGGTAGATCTACTTGGTGCATGCCCTCCTCATGAAGATCCTCCTCAAGGTGATCAACACGTACAACATCAATGCAAGAAACCTTTCATTTCAAACTTTGAGGCCAATCAATTGAGGTTCTGGAACCTACCTAGATAATTAGTATATAATTTTATAATTCTACACACACACACAGATATATATATATATATATATATTACAACTTATGTTGTTGTCAGAACTATGTGGTATGAATCTGTTGGTGATATGCCCTGAGAGCCAAATAGATGACGATTTCAATGACACATCTTGTCATTAATTTGATTATTAATAAAGACTATTCTGATTATTATTCTTGTTTGAACATGGGATACCGAATAAATATAATAATGTCCTAAAAATATATAACTCAATGACATGTGATTTCAGGTTGAGAATCTGAATATGGGATCATGTATATGCTAACAATATTCATTCTTGTGTTAGTCCTTATTCAGATATTATTGTGGATATTAGGACAACAATTATACATCAAGATTAGTAAGTGTGTTGATTGATGACTATGTCTCATTAGTCATGATATTGGATATCAAATCAACAACATAGGTACTTGTTATGAACAAGTGTGCTGGACAGAGCCCACCTTGAGTGTGATACATGAAAACCAATAATGACAGTCAAAATCACATTACAATGTGACAATGGTGATTGTGGTCCTTAGACTTGAAGTCACTACAATCATTATGCATGTTGTTCAATGTGTTTTAACACTAGTCAACATGACCTTAAAAAGGATTGCCATACAAGCAGTGCTTAGGTGCATTCTTACATGTGTGGATTATTGTGAGTAACACATATGGAATTTGTCCCTCCCATTTGAGTTATATCTTGGTCACTTGGTGAGTGAGACTATGAAATGTATGGTCATACTCATGTGAGTCAATATATTATATTGAGCTCATGTGTATCTCAATAGTCTACTCTTGATCAAGGAGTAAAGATTGAACAATCAGAGGAGATGTTTTCATGCCTCAGATTCAATTTGGGTATTAGAGATAAAGAGATTATACAATCATTATAACATTAGTCACAATATTAGGTTAAGTTGATCTCCAAGTTCTCTAATTACTTGGGTAGAAGTGAATTTTGGTTAGATATGAATCATTTATTGTGAAATCATAATTTAATTATGAATATCATTATGAACATGATTTGCAGCCGACAGGGTCACACACAAAGGATTTTTCTTGAATACGAGTATAATTGTTGACATGATTGAAAATATTTCAAGTCAAACTGGTTATTAGAACATTTAAGTAATCTACTAGAATATTATTAGAATATAATATAAGTGAATTGGCTGAAATATTTAAGCCAATTAACTGAATTTAAATTATTAACTCGACCGACTAACCCTGAGCGATCGGCTAGTGGCGAATGATGGAAAAACATTAGTGAATTGATTAATACAATTAATTGGTTAATTTATATTGGATATGATTCTATAATATTCTAGTTACCTATATTACAGTCTACGTGTTTCTCATTTTAAATGTAGTTGTGACTTTTCATTCTCTAGGATTTTTAGGAAACCCGCATTCTTTCCTCTCTTATTTATACGGGCATGATAGCCAAATTTTAAAGACATGCTCTTGTATGTAAGCCCTAGACATTGTTGTCTCTGAGAGAGAGATAGAGAGAGAGAGCGATAGTGATGCTACAATGTCATCAAGCAAAAGTGTGTTCCTTCCTAGTGGCTCAAGCAACATGACAAGGAGTACATGTGCATCCGTGTGGACTAGGTAGAGACGGAGATGTTGAGCGACTGTGTTACAAGGACGTTGATGAGCACTGTCTGTGCACGCGATTGCTCAAAGGAGACTTCGATGGAATTGCTCCATGATAAGGTATACTTTGTGCACGCTCCTTCTGAATATGTCATTATCGACGAGATCTGCTTGTAGGATATGTGGGGATTTTTTTTATTATTTTTGTTGTGTGTTCCAGCTCCATGATTCCTAACAGGTTCATCAACAACATCGGCCAAATCATTTTGTCTCACTCGCTATCAGTGGGATCATGGATATTTTAGCAAGAAATGTATCAAAGGGTTGGTGTTGGACTAGATGAAAATCTGAGTTTATTAGAAGTCTGGTTTAAATTTTCTCAAAAGTTAGTTTTCTATGATTAGATTGGCAATAGTTGGGGAAAAGGGGGATTATTTAGAGCGAGATCAATGTACAATGGAGATGAAATAGTTATTTGATTGTGAATCTTTTCCAATACTTAGTTATTGAATTTACATGTTATAATTGTTACTAGTTTGTAAATAAAGTTGCTTGTCATACCCCAAATGTTGCTTTCCTCTAATCAAACTTTGTTTCCTTAACCGGACAAATTATTAGATTCAATATTGATTTATTTGGAATTATTTACAGCAAAAATAGGCTTATGTCATAATATCACACATGTTTTAAATGATAAGGAATGTGTGCTCAAATTTTGATTAAGTAATATATTGATGTTTCCCAAACTTAAAAAAGTGTAACTTATGTGCTTTCACTTGTATATTAGATCAAGAATTGCATGTCGATTGACTTTTAGTATTCCAGAGAACCTTCGGGGGGTTGCTTCATATTAGGCCCGGAGTGATGCAGTTGCATTAGGTTGTTAGCTATCAGATGCATGCCCAGGGTTGGCAGCTACAAATAGGGTGATGGATTAATGTGGGCCAATGGGTTAAAAGGTAGGCATGAGTGACCACTTTGTACCTTTTACTGCTATATGCATGTCAATAGTCATCGAATGCAAGTTTTGGAGGTCAAAGCAAGTTCATTGGGCCACACAAGCTTTTCTCTAACCTTAGCCTATAAATATATGATCACTTTTCAAGGGCTCACTTAGAATGTTTAGAATCACACAATGTTGTTGGATCTATATGAGGATGATCCCTAGAGGAGGAGCTCGTGTATGTTGGGTATTTCTTCACTTTCTACAAGATTGAAGGTTGGTCACCATTATGGCCTTATTTAGATAAAAAAACCATGCTAGTTTTCCCTCTCTTTCTCATTTCTTTATTCTCTCAGTCTATCCTATTGGATGATCTTGCTTAGATTTTATGGTAGAAATCTTTTTTATACATATAGTTCCCTTATTTTCCCCTTCTTTGGCATTATTGGACCTATATCTAGAAATGGTAGATGTTTTAGGAGAATACTAAGAGGTTTTCTCAGTAAGTAAGGGATTAGTCTCAATCAAAGAGGTTCCTTGATGCTAGGGTCCTCAATCAAATCTAAATTTCAACTAATATGCATCTCGATCGAATAAAAGTTCAACCAAAACACTTCCGATACCACCTTTGATCTAATGGTAATGTCCTAGTCAACCTAAAGTCTGACCAAATGCATTTTGATTGAAACTAAGTTTGACCAAAAAATACTCTATCCTGATAGGTCCTAAAATTTGGAGAATGGCTCAAATCAATATGTAATCAATCAATAATAAAGGGTGTATATAAGTATAAAGCATGGTTTAGGATGGCTTTGAATTGTTCATCACTTGTTCTTACATCATTCTTATCAAGTCGTACAATTTTCTTCTGTTTCTTTATAAGTACCTTGGTTAAGCCATCTTCATTGATGATGTCTTTAGTATTGGACATTCGGATTGGTTTATCTTGAACTTGCTTTCCATTGTCAGCAGAGTCCACTAGTTTCATCATAGGGACATTCTTTGTGGGGGTTTCCTTGGTTATGTATAGTTGGCATGAATTTCCATGGAATATGAGATTCCAGACAGTAGAATTTTTGAGGAAGATGATAATGAATTCTAGATTAGGGTGTTAATGTCATGCTTACAATCGGTTTCTACATGTCCCAATGTGCCGCACTTCATGAAAACTATTGGAAATCTCTCATACCCTAGTCTGAAATTCTTGTCGTTAATAAAGATGATATAAAGTGGGGGTTTGGCTATCTTGACTTTAATCGCACTTCGTGCAAACTCCCCCTTATGTCAATGGGTAGTGTGAGAGTCGATTTTGATTTTCTTGCAAACCAAATTGCCAATTCTTGTTAAAAGTTGGTTTTGGAAGAGGAACATGGGCAAGTCAAGAACCTGGACCATACGACCATTTTATGTGGGATCATATTAGAAGGTCAGAATGAGACCAAACATGATTTAACTAAAAGATAGCTTTTGAATATTGTCATGGACCTCCTATCATAGAGGCGAGATAATCGTCATGATATGTGAACTAGATTATGTAGTATCCTTATTCAAAATTGATAAGCCTGAACTCATCAGTTGGTGCCCATATGGAACAGATTTTGTTCATCAAGGCATTGAAACCAAGGTTGATGCCCAATGCCTTGATAACAACGAGATACTTCAGGGTACCCAGAGAGATTGGGTTAAGGTGGGTTAACATCCGCACTAATTTCTTGTTGACTGTCTGGGAATAGGATTTCTTGGGATTTATATTAGAAACATCAGACACCATCATAGTGTCACCATTGATGGTTTCTTTTAGATTATTGTGTTGCTTGGGGATGGTTTCTTCACTTGCGTCTGGTTGTCCTTGAGGGAAGGGGCAATCTTTCACAATATTCACGAGTGGATAGAGGTAACAACCATGGTGGGAACGACCCCCTCTGATCCCCCACCTGCTGTTGCCACCAAGGGAGAACCCTAGCACCATGACACTCACAAAGAATCTAAATCTTTATGTGAATTATCTTTCTAAAATGCATGTGTGTATGATTTTTATGCAAAAATGAATCTGTCACTTTTATTTATACATAATAGTGATTAAAGCACATTATATATTTTTGTTCTTTATGTGTATTATGTTCAATATTTTATGCATAATAAACATTTTTGAAAACTTTTAGGAAAAAATATGGTATTAATGACATATAATTTAGGTAAATAAAGTAAATATACAAATTTAAGTTAGATTTTTTTAATTTCAGCAATACAAACTTTTATTAATAAGAGGAAATATTTATATAATAGCAATACTCATATAAAAAATGAAATATACAAAATAGTAGTGGCATATGTATATCTTTTCCTCCGTCTCTCATTTTGTCACCCTCTCTCCATTTATTCTTTCTCTCCAATATTCTCCACTATAAACTCCTCTCCGCACGTCTCTCTCACTCTCTTTGATCGTAACCTCGCCACTCGATTTCCTTTATCGCCCCCACTACACATTCTAAGAGATTATTGTCTTAGTTCATCATCATGCATGGGAGGGGAAGGAATATACCCCAAGTCCAAGGGCCATGGTGCCGGATCTGCTAGTCCATGTGTGAACATGACCAGCCTAGTTCACTACCCATATAATGCCACATGTACTGCGTATCATGACTATTGTCACGAAGTTTGATATGCTACTTCTTCTGTCAAATTACATTGGAATACTAGTCATTTTCTTCCTAAATCTGCATTACTAATATGAATGGACCGTTATTCCTCTACTCTGTCTCCTTTAACTTCATCCCTTACCTAATAAGAAGTTAAATTTAGTCCATCGCCAAATCTAGGCTTGTAGACCAATTAAATTTAAATTGGATACTACAATACGTGAACTCAGATATGAATCGAAGTCTGAATCCAAATCCAAATATGGTTGAGAAATGGAGACGCAATACCCAACTAAAAGAGAAAAAAATGATTTACTATTCAATTTTAATATTCGAATTTGATTGGAATGAATGCTATGTTCAATTGAATTAATTTAAATAATTAAACATAATACATGTATTTTTTTTAAATGTATTATATTTATGTAAAATTTAATTTAATATAATTTCTATATGAAAATTTCATATTTTAGGTACCTACATTTAATATATTTTAATGATTAATGAATAATGCAGTACAATTGATATTTTTTTGGATTGAATATGGTTTAATACCGTATATCCAATTTCCAAATGTTCAAATTTGTAATGGAGTGAATAGTAGAGTTACATAACTATCGAGACATGTGTAACATAAATTTAGAATTTTTATTGTGAAGACAGAGGACACGCTTAATTGAAGTACAAGGATAGTTGGTTTTACAAACTAAGAAAAGTATGAATATTAGTTTTGAGTATATATATAAATGGATGTTTGAATCAATATTTTCATAATCGAACCGATGGTCGGATCGGTACTGACTCAGACCGAATTGAGTCAGGTTCAACCGGAGTGGTTGAACCAGTTAGACCGAAAATGATGTCAACATGACATAATAAATATTGAACCAGAAAAATCGAACCGATCACCATAATAAAAGGCAATTAGCGGGCTGACCGCTTGAACCTGGCATATATATATATATATATATATATATATATATATATATATATATATATATATATATATATATATATATATATATATATATATATATATATATATGAGTTACTTTTTAATACCCGCGCGGGTATGTTAATTAATCTACCCGTGCTTTGAAAACACGGTGGCGCTATTGTAAATAGATGCAATATACACGGCTCTTGTGTCCTGTACCCCGTATCGGCAGTCCCAGATCTTTCTCGTTCTCCGTCGATATCTATTCCGTCCAAGTCGTAGCTCCCGATCCACTTCGACAAGCTCATGTACGAGGCACACTGGTACTCCTTCAGCGAAGGCCGGCGCCAGGAATGGGAACAGGGCCAACCTACCCAAGTCTGCTCTACCGTTGCCGCCCAATTCGACCAGAGCGCGACCTACCTGTCCCAGATCGGTGCGGCGTCGCTCTTCGTCAGTGAGTTTGGTGTCGATCAGCGTGGGCAGAACAGGGCGGATAACAGGCTTCTTGGGGTGCTTTCTTTCGTTTGCGGAGGAGAGGAATTTGGATTGGGCAATGTGGGTGCTTCGGGGGAGTTACTATTGGCGGAATGGACAGGCGGGCTTTGAAGAGACGTACGGCATGCTTGATAGCCAGTGGGATCTTCCTAGGAACCCAGATTTTTTGGAGAGGTACCGACTCGTCGAGGAGATGATAGAAGGTGTGTGTGTTTTGCTAATGTGTTTTATTCACGACTCTTGTTCGGAACTCGATCGTTCCAGACAAAAATAATACTGATCCGTTCCCCTATTTTTTCATCGCTATACAGACCCTGGGTCCGACTTCCCTTCCTACCAGATAATCTACCACCCGCGAAGCGGCAGGTGTGTGGAGGCTGATACCGCGGGGGCCACATTGCTCTTAACTGACTGCAACCGCCGGAGCAGGTGGAGCTACAGCGGCGACGGCTCGCCCATCCAACTCCTGGGGACGGACCTCTGCATGAGGATGCAAAGGGATGGTGATCCAGTCACACAAAGGGTTACACTAATACGAATGGATCCTTGTTTGATTTCTGGTGGTGTCTCTCGGGCCGGGTTCGAGGCCGGAGATGCTAATTATCCGTCGATCTCATTGACTGTTCAGTCTTCGAAAAGTGAATAATGCCCATTGACGCTACTAAAGTAGATATACATTTATGATTAAACACATTCGTACCATGTGGTTGTATAGACTAGGGTGTGGCCAATGAATTCACTGTGGCAATTGTGAAACAAGCAATGTTGTTGTTTGTATAGTACATTCGATTCAAAAGTAATTATTTAGTAAAAAAATTGACACACAAAGTAACTATTTGTTACAGAAAGTAACCATTTGGTACGAAGAGTAACTATTTGATTTGGAAAGTAAAATCTAGGTACAAAAAGTAATGAATCGATTAATTAATTTATTTCTGTCTATTTATCCACCGCTGGACGCCTAGATGCCTTCAACGAACTCTGTCTATTCCTTCTCTGCATCGACATTCGATGCTGCATCTCCATCTTTGTACAGTTACTTACAAAATGTCATCTTGTTACTATGTGATCACATACACTAGTTTCATCTATTTGACTTACCTTCCTCCATAAGAGTTACTTTACAAAGTATAACAATTACTTTTTGAATGCACAGAGTTACTTTTATGTTGTCACAGTTACTCGTAGTGCTCTTACAGTTAGTTTAGGTGTTCTTATAATTACTTTATCGATGATGAGTTCATCTCTTTTATTTTTCACTGAGTTCTGATATAGATACTTTGTTTTAGAGTTGAACACTTGTTTCGTGTTCGTACAGTTACTTACAAGATGTCGTTGTTACTCTGTGTTCGATACACATTGTTACTCGCAAGGTTTTTTAGTTACTCGCATGGTATTTTCAGTTACTCGCAGGCTTTTTTCAGTTACTCACATTGTTTGTTCAGTTACTCGCAGGGTTGTGACAGTTACTTGTAGTGTTTGTTCAGTTACTCGGAGGTTTGTGACAGTTACTCGCAGTGTTTGTTCAGTTACTCAACCATTACTTGTACTGTTCAGTTACTCGCAGGCTTGTTTCAATTACTCATAGGCTTTTTTTCAGTTACTCGCATTGTTTGTTCAGTTACTCGCAGGGTTGTGACAGTTACTCGCAGTGTTTTCGCACTTACTCTAACTGCTATTACAGTTACTCGTAGGGTTTTTTTAGTTACTCATATTATTATCACAGTTACTCGCAGTATTGTCACAGTTACTCGCAATGTTTTTTCAGTTACTCATAGTCCTTTTTCAGTTACTTGCAGTGTTTTTTCAGTTACTCCAGGGTTGTGACAGTTACTCGTAGGGTTTTTTTTTCAGTTACTCAACCATTACTCTCAGTTACTCAAGCATTACTCTCAGTTACTCAAGAATTAATTTCAGTTACTCAAGCATTCTGTTACTTTCCGTTTAGTTACTCGCATGATTGTATCAGTTACTCGTAGTGGTTTCAGAGTTACTCTTACAGCATATAGTTACTCGTCGGTGAGTTACTCGTAGGGTTGTAACAGTTACTCGCAATGTTTTTTCAGTTACTCATAGTCCTTTCTCAGTTACTCGCAGTGTTTTTTCAGTTACTCCAGGGTTGTGACAGTTACTCGTAGGGTTGTGACAGTTACTCACAGGGTTGTGACAGTTACTCGCAGGTTTTTGACAGTTACTCACAGTGTTTGTTCAGCTACTCAACCATTACTTGTAGTGTTCAGTTACTCACATGCTTGTTTCAGTTACTCGCAGTCTTTTTTCAGTTACTCGCATTGTTTGTTCAGTTACTCGTAGGGTTGTGACAGTTACAGTATTTTTTCAGTTACTCGTAGTATTGTGACAGTTACTCACAGTGTTTTTTCAGTTACTCGCAGTGTTTTTTCAGTTACTCGCAGGGTTGTGAAGTTACTCGCAGTATTTGTTCAGTTACTCAATCATTACTTGCAGTGTTCACTTACTCGCAGGCTTGTTTCAATTACTCACAGGCTTTTTTCAGTTACTCACATTATTTGTTCAGTTACTCGCAGGGTTGTGATAGTTACTCGCAGTGTTTTCACAGTTACTCTAACTGCTATAATAGTTACTCACAGGGTTTTTTCCGTTACTCGCATTATTGTCACAGTTACTCGTAGTATTGTCACATTTACTCGCAAAGTTTTTTAGTTACTCGTAGTCCTTTTTCAGTTACTCACAGTGTTTTTTCAGTTACTCCAGGGTTGTGACAGTTACTCATAGGGTTTTTGCAGTTACTCAACCATTAGTTTCAGTTACTCAACCATTACTCTCAGTTACTCAAGCATTACTCTCAGTTACTCAAACGTTACTTTCATTGTTTGTTCAGTTACTCGTAGGGTTGTGACAGTTACTCGCAGTGTTTGTTCAGTTACTCGCAGGTTTGTGACAGTTACTCGCAGGGTTTTTTAGTTACTCGCAGGGCTTTTTCAGTTACTCACATGGTTTTTTCAGTTACTCACAGTGTTTGTTCAGTTACTCGCAGGGTTGTGACAATTACTCGCAGTGTTTGTTCAGTTACTCACAGGTTTGAGATAGTTACTCACAGTGTTTGTTCAGTTACTCAACCATTACTTGCAGTGTTCAGTTACTCGTAGGCTTGTTTCAGTTACTTATAGGCTTTTTTTAGTTACTCGCATTATTTGTTCAGTTACTCGCAGGGTTGTGACAGTTACTCGCAGTGTTTTCATAGTTACTCGAACTGCTATTACAGTTACTCGCAGGGTTTTTTCAGTTACTCGCATTATTGTCACAGTTACTCGCAGTATTATCACAGTTACTCACAATGTTTTTTTAGTTACTCGTAGTCCTTTTTCAGTTACTCGTAGTGTTTGTTCAGTTACTCGTAGGGTTGTGACAATTGCTCGTAGTGTTTTTTCAGTTACTCGCAGGTTTGTGACAGTTACTCGCAGTGTTTGTTCAATTACTCAACCATTACTTGTAGTGTTTAGTTACTCGCAGGCTTGTTTCAGTTACTTATAGGGTTTTTTTAGTTACTCGCAGGCTTTTTTCAGTTACTCGCAGGGTTGTGACAGTTACTCGCAGTGTTTTCGCAGTTACTCGAACTGCTATTACAGTTACTCGCAGGGTTTTTTCAGTTACTCGTATGCTTTTTTCAGTTAATCACAGTGTTTGTTCAGTTACTCGTAGGGTTGTGACAGTTACTCGCAGTGTTTGTTCAGTTACTCACAGGTTTGTGACAGTTACTCGCAATGTTTGTTCAGTTACTCAACCATTACTTGTAGTGTTTAGTTACTCGCAGGCTTGTTTCAGTTACTCGAAGGCTTTTTTCAGTTACTCACATTGTTTCTTCAGTTACTCGCAGGGTTGTGACAGTTACTCGCAGTGTTTGTTTAGTTACTCGCAAGTTTGTGGCAGTTACTCGCAGTGTTTGTTCAGTTACTCAACCATTATTTGTAGTGTTTAGTTACTCGCAGGCTTGTTTCAGTTACTCGCAGACTTTTTCAGTTACTCATATTGTTTTTATCTACTAATGTCTACAAGTAGAATCCAAATGTAATTTGATCAATATCTTATGAATTGTCTTTGCCAATCATGCCACATGACTGTATATAAACAAAAGTCTGGAGAGGAAAAGAACACCAGAGATGCACATTCTGAGTGGGGGCACAATGTGCTTATTTAAGAGGCCTCACTCCCCCCTTGTAGTGGGGGCACAACGTTCCACAGATTTTCCTTCTCCATATATTCCTCGCCTAGTTTCCGGATTAAGATCATTTGCCCATGCTGTTGATTTGTAGTGGTCACACACGAGCACTAATCTGATGGAGAGCACTACACCGACGGAAGATACTAGGTACTATCCAACAATAACTGAAGCCAAAGGACATCTTATTTTTTTTAATAGAACAACGCCCACTCCACAAATATCTGCGCCCCCACTTGTAGATGAGATGGCATCGATTTCCCACTAAAAATAATGAAAGAGCCATATCCAATACCCCATCACGTCTTCACTTACGATCACCTGGCATCCTTGGAGTTAACAGATTACAGTTTGGAACTTCCTGTTAGATTTCTAGGCTTTCGTTTCTTAAAGATTTCACTTTTCGAAGGATCTCTGTTTCAACTTCTGCACGCAAACTTTGATTATCAGATTCCACGCGTCTAGATGATTCCACCTGAGTGGAATACACTAGCCTGATCCCGCCGCAACTACCAAAATTTTAGCCCCAAATCTGCAACGACGCAGGGGCAGACGCGGAGGAGCGTGCGCCGACGCCAAATCCATCATCGTCTCCGTCTGTGTGGTAATGCTTACTGCCGAAAACCAATTGTCCAAGGGAGTAGATCTCGAGATGTTCTCGCTCATGGTTTCACATCGGCCGAGAGACTTGGCAATCATTCGGGTGCTGTCCGTAATGCAAACTGCCCGAGGCAACGGAGGTGTGAATGAGAGAATTAAGGGGCGGCGAAGAATCACCATGCATCTATGAATCCTGGCATGATTTGCCGGCGAGGGGCCTGCACTAGGAAGAGTCGATATTGAATACTGGACGAAGACGGTGAGGCAATCGATTAAGTCGGGAAATAAGGGAAGTAGATTAGGGCGCGATCGCTGGGACGGGAGACGGGGACCGGGTAGCGAAACAAAACTACCCGCGCGGGTATTAAATGATTAGCATATATATATATATATATATATATATATATATATATATATATATATATATATATATATATATATATATATATATATATATATATATATATATATATATATATAGAGAGAGAGAGAGAGAGAGAGAGATATATATATACATATATATACATATATATAGATACATACATACATACATATATATATATATAGGCTCATCTTTAATACCCGCCCCCCATTTCAGTTACTTTTTTCAAGTTGGTTACTTTTGACATTTAGAGGGTTACTTTACCTTACAAACTATTGAGTTTAATGCATAGATAGTTACGTTTGTAACAACAGATTTCAAAACACAGTTACATATATATCTGTTGTGTATTTTGTACGGGATTACTTTTTTAGTCATATAGTTACTTTTTGATCAACATAGTTACTTTTTTTTATAGCAGAATTATTTTTCTGGTCAGAACAGTTACTTTTTTAGCTGTCGGGTAGTAATATATATATATATATAGAGTTACTTTTTAATACCCGTGCGGGTAACTTAGTATTACTACCCGTCCGGTAAAAACACGGTGGCATGTTAGTAAATAGATGCAGCGACTCCGCCGATCAGTTATTCCCGTCTTCAGTTTCTTCCGTCCCGACTCAGCGACTCCGCCGTTCAGTTGTTCTCGCGCACCGTCCCTCGTCGCGCACCGTCCCTCGTCGCGCCGTCCCCGCCGAAAGTAAAACCCCAAATCGTAGCTCCGTCCCCGCCGAAGCAAAATCCTAGATCGTCGCCGACAGTTACCTCTTCCAATATGACGAGAACAAAGCAAGCGTCAAGGAAGACCTCGACAGGGCCGTCGTGGCTAAGGCGTCCACGATCAGTGATTGAAGAAGATGATGAAATCGAAATGCAGCCTCAACAGGTCGAGCAGAAGATGGCCAAAGAACCAGAAAAAGCGGATAAATCACCATCGCCGGCGGAAAGGGAAATACTCGACCACACTACTCCGACAACCCTGAAAGAGGATAAGAAAGAGGCTACCAAGGACGCAGAAGCGGAAAAAGAGGGGAAAGAAGAAGCTGCGGGAATGAAGAAGGGGCTTGCTGCTGAGACTCCTCAGACAACTAAGACACAGGATAAAGGCAAAAAAATAGGGGTTACAGCTCCCCCATGGATCAAACCTCCATCAAAAAGTGCAAAGCGCAGTAATGTTGCTACTGCTCGTCGTGGAGTCAACATAGCAGCTGATAAGAAAGAATGTACGCGCAGCAAAGCGGGAGAATTTGAACAACAAGGTAATTCTCGAGTAACTATTACATACTGCTTCTTGAGTAACCGACAGTAATGCTTGAGTAACCGATATTAAGGTTTGAGTAACCGATGTTAATGCTTGAGTAACCGATATTAATGCTTGAGTAACTGAAATTAATGCTTGAGTAACTATTACAGAATGCTTGAATAACATACATTAATGTTGAGTAACCGTGTTTAATGCTTGAGTAACTATTACAGATTGTTTGACTAACCGATAATAATGTGTGAGTAACCGAGATTTATGCTCAAGTAACTATCACATAATGCTTGAGTAACCAAGAGTAATGATTGAGTAACCAAGAGTAATGCTTGAGTAACTGAAATTAATGCTTCAGTAACTATCACATATTGCTTGAGTAACCGATAGTGGTGTTTGAGTAATCAAGATTTATGCTCGAGTAACTATCACATAATGAATGAGTAACTGAATGTAATGCTTGAGTAACCAAGATTAATGCTTGAGCAACTGAAATTTATGATTGAGTAACTATTACATTATGCTTGAGTAACCGAGAGTAATACTTGAGTAACTGAGAGTAATGCTTGAGTAACTAAAATTAATGCTCGAGTAACTATCATATATTGCTTGAATAACCGATAGTAGTGTTTGAGTAATCAAGATTTATACTCGAGTAACTATCACATAATGCTTGAGTAACTGATATTAATGCTCGAGTAACCAAGATTAATGCTTGAGCAACTGAAATTTATGATTGAGTAACTATTACATTATGCTTGAGTAACTAAGAGTAATGCTTGAGTAACTGAAATTAATGCTTGAGTAACTATCACATATTGCTTGAGTGACCGATAGTAATGTTTGAGTAACCGATAATAAGCGATAAAACAAAATTGTTAAGCTAACTACTACATTCTTGGAATAACTATATTTGTATGCAGGAGAAGAAAGCAAAGGGGATGAGGAGAGTACAACTGCAAGTCAGAAACATAAAGAGACGGAAAAGGCTAAAGAGAAAGGTAAGATTGTATGGATTTGTAATAGTTTTAATTTTCAGTTACTTACAGTTTATTAAATAGCTTTTACAAAATAAACAATGAGCTCTAACGATAAGTTTTGATATGTTTGCAGTGGGAGTAAATAGACTGTACCACAAGTGCTCCTTAAAGAGCTACAACAATACCAGCAAGAGCATGGTTTATACAAAGGAACAACTTATGATGCTGAGCTCAACAGCCTTTGCAACCCTCATAAATATGCCAAATCTTGCGGTTGACATAGGCTTGTTAGAGGATTTAATTGATAGATATGTCGATGAAGACATATTTCTGCTGGCCGAGGGAGAGGAAAGAAGGATGACAGTAGATGACGTGGGGATAATTCTAGGTATCCCCAGCAAAGGTATAGATATAACACAAAGAAAAGATTCTGCCATAGTAAAGTCGATATGGCAAGAGTTTGCGAAGGAGACTTGTAAATATAGAAATGAAGGTGAGACATCAAAGAAATTGAGAGAAAAAGATGTCCTGCATAAGGACAACTTAACAAAACTTTGGCAAGAATATGCCAAGACCAACAATCCAGCAGACAATACAAATATGTGTCGTGCGTGGATGTTGCACCTGCTGGCAACATTCCTAATCCCAGACACTAGCTATTGCGCACCAATCTACATTATCCACTACCTAGATAATGTAACTGCCACTGGGCAGATGAATTGGGCAAAGCTGGTGCATGGGAGTATCTTCAAGAATATGAAGATGCTAAAGGAGAATGTCCAGCTAAGAAGGAAAGGAGAGAAAGGGGCTAAGAATACCCTGTACACAACAGGCTGTGTCATGTGCCTATGCGTAAGTGAATAAAATCATATTCAACTACATTGATACAATATTGACTATGGGGTTGCAGTAACATATGCATTATATTTTCTATATATTACATGCAGGTTTGGGCATATGAGATGACAAAGATGGCAAAGCCAACATTCCTTGACTCCAAACCAAGGATAAAGAAGTGGGCTGCGCCGGTCGAGAAATTGATGGAATTAGCGAAAGTGGAGCCTAAGGATGTAAGATTATCTAATCTTTGTTACAAAATCTAATATACAACACTGCGAGTAACTCAAAATAGCCTGCGAGTAACTCAAAATAGCCTGCGAGTAACTCAAAAAACACTGCGAGTAACTCAAAAAACACTGCGAGTAACTCAAAAAACACTGCGAGTAACTCAAAATAGCCTGTGAGTAACTGAACAACCCTCTGCGAGTAACTCAAAATAGCCTGCAGTAACACATAATTTTTTTTATATGTTGGACAACCCTCTGCAGTAACACATTATTTTTTTTTATATGTTGGACAACCCTCTGCGAGTAACTGAACAACCCTATGCGAGTAACTCAAAATAACATGCAGTAACTGAACAACCCTCTGCGAGTAACACATTATTTTTTTTATATGTTGGACAGGTATGTCAAATGATAGTGGTAGACCAGGGAGATGATTGGCATGCTGCAAAATCATCGAATGACATCCCAGAAAAAAGTACGCCAACAACCACTGAGGCACCAGCAAAACCAATCATCAAAGAGGGAGACACTATTGACACCTCCACCCTGGAGACAAGAATCAAAATGTTGGAGGAGGAGCTCAAAATACATAAGGAGCTCTGCACAAGAATAAGTGTTGATAAATTTACAGAACTGCAATTGGAGAATAAAAGGCTAGAAGAAAGAATAGCCAAGTTAGAAGAAGAAAACAAAAACCTAAAAAGAAAGTGGGAAGATGAGGGTAATAAATCACAGTCACCTGGAAGTGGATTCCAGGAATTTTCCGAGGGTTTTGTCTCGGTGAATGTAGATGAACAGAAAGACTCACCGACAAAGGATGTCGCCCAACCGACAAAACGAAGAAGGCTAACCCTCAGAAGAAAATATGTAGAATCAGAAGATCATAGTGAGGACGGTAAAAATGTTGATGAATATGAGAACAAAGAAACAAAAGACAACAGTTCTACAGAAGATGCAGACCAAAAGAAACAAGAAGAAGAGGAGAAAAAAGAAACAAAGGACAACAGTTCTGAAGAACCAAAATCTGCGGAAGAGGCAGAACAAAAGAAACAAAAAGAAGGGAGCCAACAGCCGGAGAAGATAGCAGAAGAAGAAGGGCAGAAGAAGCCCAGAAGAAGATTGAAGAAGAAGACGATGGAAGAGCCAAAGATAGGAAGCATAGAGAAAAATGTGAAGAAAAGAAGGGAGGAAAAGGTAATTTTCATCTCCTTTCAAGTATATCATAACTGCAAGTAATGCTTGAGTAACTGAACCTAAAGCTTGAGTAACTGAACCTAATGCTTGAGTAACTGCAAGTAAGGCTTGAGCAACTGCACGTAAGGCTTGAGTAACTGAATATAATGCTTGAGTAACTGCACATAATGAATGAGTAACTGAATGTAATGCTTGAGTAACTGAACATAATGAATGAGTAACCGAGAGTAATACTTGAGTAACTGACAGAAATGCTTAAATAACTTGGGAAAAATGAAGATTGATTCTAACATGGTTTTCTCTATTGTTGTTGACAGCACAAGATGTCAAAATTCATAGGTTTTGAACATTTCAAAACAAAAGAAGCCAAAGAAATTGTCCATCACTTCATGGACAACATAGAAAAAATGTAATGGAATTGGTTATTGTCAAATGTAAAATGATAACACATTAATTTTTCTATATCCAACTCGCATGTATAACATCTATAAAAATAATTTGCAGGTTAAAACGAGAATGGAAATTCAGTGAAGACACTTGGTGCACGGGGAAGGACCTCGCCGCCCTCCTGTACAAGGATCAAATGACACATTCACCTGTAAGAAACAAGAATGTAGTTTAACTCTTTAAAATAGATAATTTGGATTGCTAAACTGATAAAGCTTTTGGTTTTATTCAGGTTCTCGACTGCTTTGTACAGATGCTCAAGGAGAGCACAAGCAAGCGGAGGAAGAAGGGATTGACGTGGCACTGCATGAGCACTTATGCTCCGGTAAGACAAATAAACTTTGTATACAAATTTACATGAAATTACAATATAGAAACACAAACGGAAACTTATATATGTGGTTTTTAAACTCTACATTTGCAGCAAAAGCTATCATTTAATATTGAGGACATCACCTTGGAACAGATAGACATGCTATCTCCACTATTCAACGTTCCAATGAAAGATTGGGACGCAATGGACTCGGTGTTCACAATACTAAACAACGACAACCACTGGCACTTGTACGAAGCAAGTTTCAGGGATGGTGCACACCGATCCTATAATTCAATGAGTTGGAGTAGCAACTCAAGAAAGGAATTCAATAGATGGGTAAGTGATCTATAAAAATTAAGTCCATTATAAGTGGATTGAAAGGATTACTGATCTTTAATTGATGATGAATAAATGTCTTGTTTTTTTAATGCAGGTGGGTATAGTGCACGACTTCTTTAGGGGTGCACCTGAAAAGGGAAGCCAATTGTCACAGTGGAAAAGGGATTACCCGATCTGCCCACAGCAGGAAGAAGACTCACTTGACTGTGGGATCTTTGTCATGAAGTACTTAGAGTGCCTAGTAAATTGTAAACCTATGGACTTCACCTGCAAAGACATACCATCAATAAGGGCTGATATTTTTCAACGAATGATGGCAAGGGGGCAGCTGCAGCCTCCAATAGACGATGAAAAAGTTGAAATCGAAGAGATGAAAGAAGGTATATCTGCTGATAACAATGGAGGAGAAGCTGAAGCTGATAAACAACCAGAAACAAAAAAGAATGAAGAAACAACAAGTGTATAGCTGCTTTTGTATAAGCTGTTGTTCAGTTACTCATTGTTGTATAAGCTGTGTATATCTGAATGTACAGCTGCTATTGAATGTACAACTGTTAAAAGTCTGAATTTACAACTGATCTTAATGTACATTTGATCTTGCTGTACATGTCATCTTGAACATATATTGATTTTGCACTTATATTTTGGCTAAATGTTCTTGAAAGCTTTAGATAACTTTATGCTTAGAATGCTTATGTACATCTTGAAACTACTACGAGTAACTGAGCTGAAAGTAACATAATGCTTGAATAATGCTTGAACACCCGAAAGTAATGATTGAGTAACTTAACAAACTATTCGAGTAACTGAAAAAGGACTGCTTGAACACTACCAGTAATTGAAAAAATGCTACGAGTAACTGAAAAAGGACTACGAGTAACTGAAAAGGGACTGTGAGTAACTCAAATAGCCTGCGAGTAACTGTCACAGCCGCTCCGAGTAACTGGAAAAAACACTGCGAGTAACTCAAAATAGCCTGCGAGTAACTGAACAACCCTCTGCGAGTAACTGAACAACGCTGCGAGTAACTGAACAACCCTCTGTGAGTAACTGAACAAACACTGCAAGTAACTGAACAACCTTCTACGAGTAACTGGAAAAACATTACGAGTAACTGTCACAACCACTCCGAGTAACTGAAGAAAGCTCGCGTGTAACTGAACAACGCTGCGAGTAACTGAAGAAAGCTCGCGAGTAACTGAAGAAAGCTCGCGAGTAACTGGAAAAACGCTGTGAGTAACTGAAAAACGCTGCGAGTAACTGAAGAAAAACTCGCGAGCAACTGAATAAAGCTCGCGAGTAACTGAACAACCCTGCGAGTAACTGAAGAAAGCCCGCGAGTAACTGGAAAAACGCTGCGAGTAATAGAATAAAGCTCTGCGAGTAACTGAACAAGGCTCGCGAGTAACTGAACAAAGCTCGCGAGTAACTGGAAAAATGCTGCGAGTAACTGAATAACCCTGCGAGTAACTGAACAAAGCTCGCGAGTAACTGAACAAAGCTCGCGAGTAACTGGAAAAAGGACTACGAGTAAATGAACCAACACTGCGAGTAACTGAACCAACGCTGCGAGTAACTGAACCAACACTGCGAGTAACTGAACCAACACTGCGAGTAACTGTATCAATACTGTGAGTAACTCAAATAGCCTGCTAGTAAATGAACAAGAGCTGCGAGTAACTGAACCAACACTGCGAGTAACTGAACAAACACTGCGAGTAACTGAAACAACACTGCGAGTAACTGAACAAAAACATGTGAGTAACTGAATCCTATGCGACAGCTATAGAATAACTAGACAACCATACGAGTAACTGAATCCTATGCGAGTAACTAGGCAACCATGTGAGTTACATAAGATCACGGAGAGCACAAGCAAGATTACAACATTCAAGATTACACCATTCAAAACACTACATCTAAACATTCAAGATTACAACATTCAAAGCATAAAAAGTTATATATTATACAACCAGATCGAATATAAAGAAGGTCCAACAACTGAACTTAAAATACAGAAAAATACAGCCAGATCGGCTGTAAAGAAGGTCCATTAACTGAACATAAAAATCAAATAGCTACTTGTGAAAGGAACGCTGGACAGACGAAGAAGCAGTGTCTTCTGCAAACTGAATGGGATTTGCAGCTGATCCCGGTTCTGCTTGGTATATGTCCCTAACGAAGAGCTGATCTGCAGAGTCCTCCGATCCAGAGTATACTTCATCGACAGGCATTCTGAAGAGAGGGATAAGCTCAGTTGGTTTTTCTAAGAACTGATCTGTGATCCATGCTGTGATGGTCTGGTGATCAGTTGGCTTGAGGTAGATGATCCAACCTTTGCGAAGACTGAGCTGTGCGATCATCCTTTTCCATCCCTTAGCAGTTGAAAGTGACCCGTTTTTATTCTGCATAAGGGTTATCTGGAAAGACTGGTTTCCGATTAGGAAGGTGGTTTTTCCTGGTTTGATCTGAAAATGGAGATGGTTCCATTCTATAGGAAGTAGAATGGATTCCACTGTCTTGTCATCGAGGGTGTAGTTGATTGGCTGGATGAATGGCTCCATGGTAGGCTGTGAAGAAATGTTAAAGGGGATCTGAGGAGATGGTCAAAGGGGGTGCTACTGAAAAATTGTACCTTATGAATAAATGTAAAAGGGGATCTGAAGAAATGTAAAATTGTACCTTATGTAAACCGTAACAGTCACAGATGAAGAAGTGGACCTCGAGGGTGTCGTTGAGGATGGAGATGATGTAGATCTGAAAGCCCCCCGCTGTGTTTGAAACTGTAGCAGTAGTGGATAAGATGGAAGGAGAAGGTGCCGTTGAGGATGGAGATGTTGCAGATCTGAAAGCCCCCCGCTGTGTTTGAAACTGTAGAAGTTGCTGATGAAGAAGAGATGGAAGGAGATGGTGTCGTGGAGGATGGAGATGTTGCAGATCTGAAACTGTAGCAGTTGCTGATGAAGAAGAGATGGAAGGATAGAGTGCCGTGTAGGATGGAGATGTTGCAGATCTAAAAGCCCCCCGCTGTATTGTTGGTGCTGCAATTATTGACAGCAGTGAGAGTAATGGTCTGTGTTGTTGGTGCTGCAATTATTGACAGCAGTGAGAGTAATGGTCTGTGTTGTTGGTGCTGCAATTATTGACAGCAGTGCTCTTTACTGTTGGGTTGCAAAGATGCCAGCATACTCTGGGTTATTCTGACGACACATCACTGCAATTATTTATAGCTCTGTGCTCTCTCTTCTAGAGTTACTTTTTGTACAACAGACTCCCGTACTCATTTTTCTCCTACTATTACTGAACAACCCCTGCGAGTAACTGGAGAACCCCTGCGAGTAACTGAAAAAAGCACAGGAGTAACTGAAAAACCTTGCGAGTAACTGGAAAAGCACGGGAGTAACTGAAAAACCCTGCGAGTAACTGAAAAAAGCACGGGAGTAACTGGAAAAGGCACGGGAGTAACTGGAAAAGGCACGGGAGTAATTGGAAAAGGCACGGGAGTAACTGGAAAAGGCACGCGAGTAACTGGAAAAGGCACGGGAGTAACTGAAAAACCCTACGAGTAACTGAAAAACCCTGCGAGTAACTAGAAAAGGCACGGGAGTAATTAGAAAAGGCACGGGAGTAACTGAAAAACCCTGCGAGTAACTAGAAAAGGCACGGGAGTAACTGGAAAAGGCACGGGAGTAACTGAAAAACCCTGTGAGTAACTGAAAAAGCACGGGAGTAACTGAAAAACCACTGCGAGTAACTGAAAAAAACACGGGAATAACTGGAAAACCACTGCGAGTAACTGAAAAAACACTGTGAGTAACTGGAAAACCCTGTGAGTAACTGGAAAACCACTTCGAGTAACTGGAAAAACTATGCGAGTAACTGAAAAAAGCATGCGAGTAACTGAAAAAAGCCTGCGAGTAACTGTGAAACACTACGAATAACTATGAAAACAATGCGAGTAACTGAACGAGCACTACGAGTAACTGAAAAAGCACGGGAGTAACTGTGAGCAGATTGAGTAACTGTGAAAAAATAGCCTGTGAGTAACTGGAAAAACACTGCGAGTAACTGGGACAACCCTGCGAGTAACTCTAACAGCAATAAGAGTAAATGACAACCCACTGCGAGTAACTATGACAGCAATAAGAGTAACTGTGACAACAGTAATAGTATCCATTGTACACAAAGACAAACACATAATATTCAAAAAGAATAACAATTGATCAGAAAACATTCTTTATAACATATTCAAAGTATACATACAATTGCTGGAGCACAAGGTAACACAAAGATAGATTACAAACACAAGTGAAGTACTTAGAAAGTTACAAACTCACTTTCATAAAACTACACAAAAAGAACAACCCCATTACAAATTTGAACATGCCTCACAAACACACTACAAACTCCAATAAAAAAGATAGAACCACATATACATCAATAGCAACAGCAAGATCACCAGAACACGAGCAGTATACATAGTAGCAGCAAATCCCAATCATATAATGCACTACTTCTTAGGACAATTCCTACTGTCATGGTTAACACCAAACTCTAAACAATTCTTGCACTGCCTTTCTCTTTTAGACTGTGTAATCTCAACTCCAGATTTAAACCTCACATCTGTGGATTTGGGTCTCCCCTTAGTTTTACAAACATTGGGGATATTAACCTTGACAGCTGAAGAAGAAGCTGTATTTGAAGCAGTTACACCAGCACCTGCATCTGCACAACTATCAGAGACATCCAAATCTAACAGCTCCTTTTGCAATGCAAGCAGTTTTTCATGGCAAATATCTACAGCGTTGTTCCTACACGCTATGTTCACAATAGAATTGCAGACAGAGACAAGCTTAAGAGTCCTCCCAGTGGATAGATGACTAACTGCAGCTTTGCCAAATATCAAAGGATGTTCTCTGTAGCCTTTGGTCCACCTCTTATATATGTATGGCTCGGGAAGAGTGCAAAAGTCACGACTCTTCAAATAGGACAGGATGTGCCTGCAAGGTATACCTTTGAATTCCAACATGTAACAGTTGCAATAAACAATCTCACTCGATGGATTCTTCTTCAAAATGCGGGCAGATCCAAGGCCACCAACGCGATACACTTCAAACACACCTTCTGAAGATTCCTTTACATTATATATCATGCTTTGATGAACCTCACTCTGAAATATCTTAAAAATTGACTTTGTGTATATACCTCTCATCTGCTCCTCCAAAGGCCAAAGTGATGACAAAGGGAGATTACTATACTCGTCTTCAAAGTCTTTGAAATTTTCAATCTCTCGTACATGAGAGTAAGCAGTCTCCAATGAGCATACAAGTTCAAATAAAGTCTTCTTACTGTTCACATGGCTTCTAATGAACGCATTCAAGCTCTCGCTCCTTTGCGTTGTCCTCATGCCTGCGAAGAAGGAAGACTGCATATAGCACGGGACCCAATCCAAACGCATAGCATACATGTCAGACAACCAATTAATAGACGACAGACCATAAACCTCAACAACAGAATGCCACTTCTCTTCAAAGGTGCCAACATCATCCACATTCCACACGCAATCATTCAAGGAGCTTATGATCTGCTCCTTGTTAGGAACACCACCAAGCTTAGAGGGAAGCTTTTGTAGGATGTGCCAGCTGCAGAACCGATGCTTGCAGTTTGGAAAAACAGTAAGGATAGCAGCATTCATAGCCGGGTCTTGATCGGTTATGATGGACACTGGCTCTTTGCCAAAACAAAGTAGATACTGCTTGAAAACCCATACAAATGACTCGTACTTCTCATCAATCATAAGAGCTGAAGCAAACAAGACCGTCTTGCGATGGTGATCAACACCACCAAACATTCCAAAAACCATTGAATACTTGTTAGTGCGGTAGGTGGTGTCAAAAACTATCGCATCACCAAACAACCCACAATCTTCAACGGAAACAGGATCAGCCCAAAACAGATGAGTCAAGCAACAATCAGGATCGTTTTGGTATGTATAGAAGAATTTCTGATCGAGTACCTTAAACTTGGCAAACCGATCCAAGACCATGTCCACATCGTATTTAGCTGCCTCTTTCCTCTTGCTACTGATGTGTCCATGAGCTTGTCTGCTAGTAAATGCCAGATTTTCATAACCACCAGACTCCGATGCCATCAATGCAATTTGTCTCGATACAGGTATGTTAGCTTGGCTCATGGAAGAAAGCATATCTTTTTGAGTTTCATTAAGAGATGAGTTACACTTCAAGTAACGGAGATGTGCATCATCAACAAGATCGTGGTTGTGTTCCTCAACAAAGGCAGTCACAACCCACGTAGATGAGGACTTGTCTAGTGTGAATCGGATCATGGCTCCACAACCACACCTCTTCACAGATCGCTTGTGCTTCTTAGACAGATTTTCCTGTAACTTACCCACTTCATCACAAACGGGGCTCAGCAGCCCTCTTGACCTCTTAGAACGGCCCATTGTACCCTGCTTGTCACAAACCAGATCTTTGGCAACAAGAATCTTAGTTCCCCGTTCATACCTGTTGTCATCTTTCCTGATATTAAAACCATTCATGCCATCATAGCTAGAATAGAATGAAATAGCTTCTTCTAAACTTCCAAAATGGAGACCAATTTTAGGAACTGTAGCTGGCGGCAGAGTGGAAGCACCAACAGATGGATAAGAATTAGCATTATCATTATCAGGACCAACGTTTGAATTGGCAGCATCTGTATCAAGGCTGGGATCCATTGTAACGTCTATCAGTAACACAGCAGTACAGATGAGTAAATCTGAAACAGCAAAGAGTAACTCTATCAGGCCGAAGATTAACTCATCATAACAAATGAGTAACTGAAGGAAGATTTGAATCATAACAACGTCTATCAGTACATAGGAGTAAATCTGAAACAGCATAGAGTAACTCTATCAGGCCGAAGATTAACTCATCATAACAAATGAGTAACTGAAGGAAGATTTGAATCATAACAACGTCTATCAGTAACAAGAGAGTAACTCTGTAAGTCAGAAGAGTAACTCTATCAGGCCGAAGATTAACTCATCATAACAAATGAGTAACTGAAGGAAGATTTGAATCATAACAACGTCTATCAGTAACAAGAGAGTAACTCTGTCAGTCAGAAGAGTAACCCAGCATACCAAATGAGTAACTGCTTCAAAAATGGAAAATGCAAACACAAAATTGGGTTTACTTTAAACACAAAGATCAGAGAAATGTATACACATTGTGAATAGAAAAGTCAGAGAGAAGAAAACACATTGGGAAAAATAAGTATACACATTACAAATCAGCATTCTCTTGGAAAATCAATATACACATTACAAATCAAATTTCGAAGTTGGACAGACACACTTGAATAGCAACGATTTCAACTGATGATTATCAATATGTTCACCTGATATTCGGACGACAGCCAAAAAGGATTCAGATGAGTTCAGAAACACGTTCGTCGTCGTCCTCTATGAAAACTGAGAACTGGAAAACCCGCCCCTTCTTGCAGTTAACGGATAAATGAACAATGTCGCTATTCTTCTAGGTCGGGCGCCGCTTTCAGACCGGGGCACTTGTCGCACTGTCAATTGGAGCTTCTGAATCAAAAAGGGGCGGATAAGAGGGAGAATCCAGATCAACGAATAGAGACCCAAATACTCTGCGGCATATGGATGGTATGAGCCCGTCTAACGGCGGATGCTTGTCAGCGGCGGAGGAGATCAGAGAAGAATCGCCCGAGATTTGCAGGATCTTCCGTCTTTGGTCGCGCGCAGGGGGAGGAGGCGGACAATAGAACGCTGCGGCGATGGACGATATGGGCCCGTCTAACAGCGGATTCACTGGAGATGGAAAAGCCGCCGGAAGAGAGGGATAGAATCGTCGGAAGATGGGGTTGGAATCGTCGGAAGATGGGGTTGGAATCGTCGGACGAGGGGGGTCGTCTTTGGTCGCGTCGTCGGACGAGGGGGTTCGTCTTTGGTCGCGCGCAGGGGGAGGAGGCGGACAATAGAACGCTGCGGCGATGGACGATATGAGCCCGTCTAACAGCGGATTCACTGGAGATGGAAAAGCCGCCGGAAGAGATGGATAGAATCGTCAGAAGATGGGGTTGGAATCGTCGGAAGATGGGGTTGGAATCGTCGGACGAGGGGGGTCGTCTTTGGTCGCGTCGTCGGACGAGGGGGTTCGTCTTTGGTCACGCGGGAACGGAGGCGGAATACAGCAGTGACGGGTAACGAGTGTTTGTTACCCGCGCGGGTAACAAATATTTAGTCATATATATATATATATATATATATATATATATATATATATATATATATATATATATATATATATATATATATATATATATATAGTCAGGCTAGAATACACTCGAGTGTATCCAGAACGGAATACACTCAAGTAGTTTTTCATAATGTAATAACACTATCTCCAACTTATTTCTCGAACTAAACTAAGCACACTTTCACCTAAAAGTGTCACATTAATTGGCATTTTTTTAGTACAGGGATTCAACACGCCACATTGGCTGTCATTTCTTTAGAACACGCAAACAAGATGCATTTTTTTACTTTTCATCAAATCCCACACAAACCCCCTCCCCCTTTTCGTCTCCGTTCACGAGCTCTCCTCTCCGTTCCCAAGCTCCTCTTTCACTTTCTGGTTTGGCTGTTGGTGGTCCGGTGGTGGGGGCAATGAGAGTCTCCGTGAGGGAGTTGCAGGTAGGCGGACTCATGATTCGCTGGTGGTGGCACCTTGTTCTCCTTCTCCTTGATGGACTTGAGCTTCTGGAGCCGCCATCCGTCGCGGAGCCTGGAGATGAATAGGTCGGCCTTGCTGTCGACATCTGGGCTTGGGAAGAACGTCGAGGGCATCTCGGACGAGGACATGGCGCTTCTGCTCTGTTCGTCCTGGTCTTCCTCAACCACAGGGCCATCTGTCGATCTGGGAGTCGCCGTGGGAGATTCGGGCACCGACGGTGGTGGAGGAGGCATGAAGACGGTCTCTCCGTATGTGAAATCTGACTTTCTGTATACGATCCTGGCCGCCTCGTTGTTGTCGGATCTAGGGAGAGGGACATGAGGACGGCGAGTCATGCGGCTCTGTGTTGGCGGCGCGGCCGGTGCTGGTGGGGGAGGAGGCGAAGGAAGGGGCCGGTGGCACGGGGACTGAGTGGACGCAATTGCTCTTGCCGCTGGAGCGCTTTACTGTTGGTGAGCAGGTTGAAGAACGAGGGAGATTTAGGCGGAGGCGGAGGCGGCGGCGGGGGAGGAGGCACCATGGTGGAGGTCGGCACATCATCGGGTGTGACATTCGCATCGTGTTTAGGAGAAGAAAGTTGTTGCGACACCTCCCAATCGTCTTGGCCTTTTCCTTTCTCTTTGCCTCCGCTGGTTTTCTTCTTGGGAAAAAAAAACAAATAGGAGGTCGTGAGCTGAGAGGAAAAGGAAGGAGGGGTTCACGTGGGATTTGATTAAAAGTATAAAAAGACCATCTTTGTAAAGAAAAGTCAGTCAATGTGTCTTGTTTTAGAAAAACGCCAGTGGCGCTTTCAGTCTGTGCATAAGAAAAACGTCAATTAATGTGGTAATTTTTATTGGAAGTGTGTTAGTTTGGAAAATAAATTGGGAGAGTATTATTTAGATAATTTTTTTTCAAAAAGTTGTCTATTTAGTTTTTTTTTTTCTTTAAGAAACCGAGAGATATGTATTCATCTTGTCTCCCGATCAACCCTTTCCGCAAGAAAAAATTAAAAGAAGGCCAATGTAAGTTGACGCCTTGAAGAAAGAAGTGAATCGTCATGCTCCATTGACAGCGTTGGTTTGGGCAGCAGACTCGCGTTGTTCGCGTTCATGCATGGACCCAAAGGTGTTGTTTGGTTCGGGACATGATCCGGATCTTTTGTGCCATGTCAGTACTAATCCCGACTAACCCAGTCGTTTTGTTTAGTAAAAGTTGAACTGACGGGGTCCGTTTTGAATTGTGTAATCTTCTAATCTGGGCCAACTCAGTCCTGCTATGGGCAGGATTCCAAAATCCCGGATTCAACTTTGTCTTTTGTGTTATTTTGTTTTATATGTCAAATTGAAAAATACAAGTTATGAGGTCAATCCAATTCAATAAGTGCTTACAATGAGATTGGGTTGTCAAACAAAAACATCATCAACTCCAGATTAACTAATCTGGATATATAGACTAATCCCACTAATCCGGTCCGAATTTGGTAATCTGGAACTGAAATCAAACAGGGGCAAAGATCCGAGCACCAACTCCCAAGCCCAAAAGGTGATGTCCGACTCCTGTCAGACATTGTCGTGGAATAAACGAACATTACCGGAGATATCCTCTGGCGCAAGCGGGTGCATGTTGAGTGCACGATGCTTCGACGTCACGGTTCGCCCAATCGCCCGTCGACGCTCTCTGCCCGCAACATCGCCACAAATCCAACGGCAACGAACCACAGAAAAGTAACCACGTCGGCACCCTGCGAGTGACGCGATAGTTTGGCGGCCGGTCGCGCAATTCGCTTTCACTGAGGGCTAGTTTGGTTGGGTGTATTAGGGTGCAGTTGTGTGAGTTTGCAATGTAAAAATGTACATTAAACACGCACTTTGTCATCCGGCTACATCCTACCAAACAGACCCTAACTTTTACCCCGCCTCCGGTTGCAAGCAACCTAACATTTAAGGAAAAGTCGATTTCAAAACCCATCCACACCAGCACATCGCATGTAACTAAACAGATAGGCGTTTGCTTTCAAGACGTAAGCTCTGTTATTGCATTGCTTGCTGTAATGCGATGCTCTCCTCTTTCCTCACCCAACTTCCTTTTCACATGAGGAAGACATCGAATAGCCCCTGAGTGTAATAATCCCACCATCCCCTTTGCGTCACAAGTCCAAAGACCGTGGGCATGTGCGGGTAGTAGAAACTGGTACTGATAAATAAATAAGAACATATCAATCCATTCGCTGACATGGCTGTTGGCTTTTGTATGCATACATACTATTTTCATTCGAAACATTAAACATTCAGGTATTTAGGTAAAGCCATGCCTCTTGTGGCTGCTACAACCATGTATATAGCATGAGTTAAGCCTAATGTAGTGCAGCTAGTACATGTGAGAAAAGTAGTTTTATCTCTAGTATAAATGACAAAGAAGTGTTATCCCATATTGCTCACTCCTAGAACTTTTGTGGTCCTTATATGTAGGATCACATGGACACTAGTGTCCAAGGGGTCTTAAGAGGAGGGTGTATGCACACCTCTTTGATGGGGGTGGTGACCACAACACACACACACGCGCGTGCCCCACGCCTCGCCTGGTATGGTGCTCGAGGCTGGTCGGGCACGGGCTCAGCTTGTGGCTTATGGATTGTGGAGAATGTCTTCCGTCTTCTTTTTGTACTAGGAAACAACTACATAATTAATTACTCATTTAATTAATTAATTAATTTCTATTCAGATTTATTAATCCTAACCGGAAAGTGTCTCTTTTGCGGAATTTTCCGCAATATATACAAGAGCAACCGAGAAGTCGCGTCTTAATAGGAATAAGATTACTGGGACGTGTAAGGCTATAAATAGTCCTCCGGTCATTAGGGTAAACACATCTTTCAAACATACATTCGTCAGTAGTTCGAGCGTGTTTGTAAACCCTAAAACTAGAGTCTCTCCTTGTTGTCATCGCATCTGTGGTGCTACGTGGAGATCCTCTCCTAGACGTAGCAAGTTCGTCTCCTTTCCTTCTAAGGCGCAGCCTATCAGGCGGTGGTTCCTGTGGTTGCTGAGATGCACTAATGGTGCGCTGCTTCGTTTGCAACATTCATCGTCAACATGAACGTGATGTTCTTCTTCAGGTTCATACCAAGTCGACTAGGAGAACGACACATATCTAGAAGGGTTGTAAGCCACTGATTTTTTTAAGTATATCACATTCGTTTCTCAACGAACGACCTGGTTTGTATATTTACTTTGTTCTTCTGCATTGGTTTATTCTACGTTTTCTTATCTGGATCGGCCTGAACTGTTAACTTAATTGCACCTGTTGTTGTTGCATGTAACGACTTAATTCAAAATTAACAACAGTCTTAAAGAAATCAATATCTGTCGTTTGTTAACTATGACTGGTTCTGGCATGAAAATTGATATGTCTAGTATGTCTAAAAACTTACTAGAACTTACTTTGTTAGTTCGCAAAGTAGCATGAAAATCTGGCTTAAAATGGTAGGATTTGATTAGTATTTAGAAGAAGATGAACTCAAACTAGATGAAACTGTTCCTGATAATGCTAATGTAATTGCAACCTGGAAGAAGGGTGACAAGACGTGCCGAGGGTTGATTATATTTGTGTTAAACAACAAATTGTATGAATCATAATCTTATCCATCTGTTACTACATCTAAGGTTCTATGGAAAGTATTAGAAAAGAAATACAATATTGAGAATTAGGGAACTGAAAAATATTGTGTTGCAAAATTTCTTAAGTATGAGGGTAAATCTATTTCTGATCAAACACACGAGTTTCAACTCTTAGTGTAAGAGCTCACTGGTGCGGGCATGGTACTTCATGAAAAATTTGTTGTTATGCCAATCATTGAGAAGTTCCCAAAATCTTGGGAGTCGTTTGGCATGACTCTTAAGCACTGCAAAGGAGACATGTCAATGAACAATCTCATGATGGATATCAACATTCAGGAAGAGTATCTGAAAGAGAAGACTATCAAAGTACCAACTGATGTTAATGTGATTGTTAATTTTACTATTGCTAAGAACAAGGATAAGAAATCTAAGAATTCGCTTAAGCCTAAGGCCAAGATCCAGAAGAAATCGAAGAACAAACCTTGTTGGACTTGTGGACATGTTCGCCACTAAAACAGGGATTGTCCTTCAAAGAAGACTAAGAAGTTTGTCACATCTACAACTGAGGAGGTTGTGGTCAACATGATGACTGCATCCTTGAACCTCAATGATGGGTATATTTCTATAAAATATGAAGTTCTTTCTATTTTTGAGCCACTATATTGGATTATAGACACTGGGGCTAATGTGCACGTGTGTACTCACAAGTCCCTATTTGTGATGACCGACTCGCAAAAACAGGATTAACTAATTTAAACTAATGCGGAAGCGTTTTGTTAGCAGCGGAATTACTAAAAAATCACTAAAAATTAAAACTTTTCATAAAGAGATCTACAAACTATGAAACTCTTTCATAAATAAACAAAGTAAGTTATTTACAAGTTGATATATCAACACTTCTCTGTATCATCACATCTCGAGGGACATAACACAGACTGCCCTGTTACATTGTACATGAACAATATACAAAACTCGAAGCATTACGCCAAAAATCTCAGATCTAGATAAAACCATCTACTGTCTCCTAGGACCAGAGAGTACAGAGACGACACATATATATGACATTCTATATACAAGACTTGACAGATAATGTCTCCACCTGAGGATCACTACTGTCCCGGATGTTGCTGATGCTGTTGTTGTTGCTCACCCACTGAAGGGTTCCTTCGTCCTCGGCGTCTACCTAAAAAGTTGAATCCCACGGGGGTGAGACAATTGAATAATTGTCCCAACGAGAGTTATAACTCTCCACTAGAAGTATTGTTATTGCAAATATTAAAATAACAATGAGCAGAAGAACTATAATTATTCAACAACAGGAAATTCATTGAATAAGCTAAGTAGAACATTAATCTCTAAGCAATCATTTCAATTCTAACTTGAATGAATGACAAGACATATATCAATAAGGAATATGAAGAGTATGTATATTATTTGTCCAACTAGGACATTATAAACAATGTATCATCAATCATTGTTTCTCGTGGTTCAACCTAAGCAATTATGCTACACGGCTGATTACATTTTTCAAACACATTTATGCCCTGAGGAGATGAGACATACCGCTCATACTCCAACCGACCATTACGAAATCACAATCGATACCATACATAGGTCATCAGAAGAGCCTAATTCCTATGACCTCATCTTCCTCAGTCAGTGTGAGGTACAACATGTAGGACATCTTGTGTCTCTGCTATAATAGCTTTCCAGGGTATTCTGGCAACTTCACTATTTAGAGTTATAGTGGCATGCTGTACTCTCTTCGCCATCGAGGGATTTCTTTTTTATCTCACATCGATGTGGCATTAACAACATCATCGGGAGATTAGTGATACATCATCCCGACATATACATATAATGAAGGATTGAGAGATTAAATGTACATATCACATCAATTCCCTCATTAGGATGTAAGGATATTCGCGTCCATAACCCCCACATACTCAAAAGTATGCTCTCCAGAAGTTCCCTTAGGAAAACATGTTTCACCATCATTTAACTTCTGACAATGATGGATCTATGGTCAGGGCTCTACATGATATCATTATACTTGATTATTTAAGTACAGTATGGCATTCTTTTAGCATCAGGCATGTTTTCAAACATAAACCAATAAGACAATTACTATAAAGAAAGAGTACTAATTATATCAAGTTCATTTCACATCTAGTTAATATTGGGATACCAATCCCTAACCATCTCATCATAGTGATTCAGGAATATGGGTGTTCAAACCCTTAGTTCAACAAAACACTTGTTACTAAGTAACATATTGCCATCAAGTCATTTAACAATGTGAACACGATTGTAGCAATACATATATTTCTCATGGCTCATACAACCTATCAATCTCATATGTTACCTCTCACTAGGAAACATAGCAAATCATTACTTCCAAGGCTTATAAAGTGCTTTCAATGAATATGACATCATAGCTCTTACCTGGATGTGCTCACTATTTCATAAAAACCTGCATGATTAATATAAATGATAACATGCACATTATTTCTATATCAGCACCATGTACAATAATGATAGCATCACTATTGGTTAAGGTTTTACTTGCAATTAATCTCCAAGCTAAGTATAGAGCACCACGGCCGTGCAAGGGAAAGTTACCACGGCCGTGCTACCTTGCACGGTCGTGCTATAGAAGAACACCACTTCCGTTTTACACTTATGAAATCAATACTTCAAACCGATTAGGGTTTACTTATTCATATCACATCACTCAAGGTTAGAGTTCTTATTTAGCATACTCTGAATTAAGATTTACTATACTCATCACATTACCCTGGATTAGGATTTACTATTTACATTAAATCATCCTTGATTAGGGTTATCATTAATATCTCACCATTAGGGTTTACTATTCACCCTAAGTAGGAATGATCAACAAAGTACCTTTAATTTAAGGGTTACCATGTCATCATTATGAATTAGGATCATATCATCACCATATATTAGGGATACTCCCATTATTGCCCTCAATTAGGGTTATGACTCATTAGTTGTCATAACTAGGGTTTCATGATCTCACTATCATGGGTCATACCCTAATTAGGTATCAATCCATATTGGGAGTTCATCGCTTGATTAATCATTCATATGAGAAGTCTTCTCTCTCCTCTTTCTATAAGTTGATGTTTACATCACCCTTGATTAGGCTAAGTCAATTCAACATTGACAACATGGGTTAAATCATTATTGGCTTACTTATTCAAACAGTACTAACCACTCTATACATTAAGGGTTCCTTTATTATAATCAACATTGATCATATCATGTCTCAATTAACTAAATACTTGGTCCTTTAACCACTTTAAGTATCTATGAGTTTTAGGTTAATCAACTACTAAACCATCTTGACTACTAAGGCATCAAACGATCTTGACCTTTATAGACCTCAAACGGTCTTACACACTAAACCCTCAAACGGTCTTGGACAGACCTTGAAACCGTTTGGTGTTGAAGACCGTTTGGCCTTGTTGACTTTTGAAACCGCATGGTAAAGTGCATACTCAAGGCTGTTTACCCAAGATGGGGTGAAGATCGTTTGGTCAAGTTTGACTTTGAAAACACATGGATACAATCAACCTTGAAACCGCATGAGCACCAAACGGTTTGAGATCGTTTGGTCCCAAACGGTCTTGAGACTGTTTTGTCCAAACCACCTCAAACCCGCAAGGACCAAAAAGTGTCTCAACTACTTCAATTGAATTAGGGTTTCCAATGTTGAATCCCCTCAATTAGTCATGCACTTGTTAGCCACTCATCAATTGAGTCAATTAGGTCAACCCTCAACTTATTTGACACTCAATTGACCCGCAATTGATCATCAATTAGGGCTTGGATCAATTGGATTAGGGTTTGGAATCGATTACCCTTCAACATGTTCCAATGTGAGCCTAATTGATTTGAAACCATTGAACCATCATTCAATTTGGTGATGACCTGACCCCAAATGGTCTTGGGATCATTTGGATGACCTCCAAATGGTCTTGAGACCGTTTGCCCACTATTTTATCAAAAACCAAGTCATTCAATTAGGGTTTGTATATTGGAATTGGTCTCCAAAATCAGCAATCGATTACTCATCAAGTTGTTATCATTAGATCCTCAATTGATCAACTATACTTAACCCTAGACCTCCAAACGGTCTTGGGTGATCACCAAACAGGCTTAAGACCATTTGGGTGATCCCCAAATGGTATTGAAACCAGTTGGGCCACACAACCCAAACTTCAACTTAACTCAGTTATTGAAATCAACAATTTACCCGATTAGGGTTTAGATGATTGATGGGTCTTCAATTGGTGATTCACTTGGAATTAATAGATGATTTTTGGTAGGTAACTAATCTACATTACACTCAACAGTCCTCCAAATGGTCAACTCCTGGTCAACGCATCCAAACGGTCTTGGACCGTTTGCTTCCATGTGCTCTTGTGAAACCGTTTGCATTCAAACGGTTTGAAACCGTTTGCTCCAAACGGTTTGGCAAACCATTTGAGCAAAGGTTGGAGACCGTTTGCTAAAGTAAAAACTTGGATAAACTCAGGAATTAATATCGTCATCTTCTACCTCAAGAACAGGGGCTGTTCTTCATGGAAAAGATAGCAAGAATACACAAAGGTGTCTAAGGAAGAAATATAAGTAACGACTTTAGGAATGAAGAATGCAAAAGCAAAGCTTAAGGGTTTAGAGTTATAAAACCCACCTTTAGGTATGATCTAGAGCTCCAAGATTTGTAGATTTAATGGTGGTTTGAGCTCCAGTAGTTTTCCAAAGTTCGTTCTTCACTCTTTGGTTGAGCAAGCTGGCTAGAAAGAAGAATCGGGTGAAGAACACCATCAAGCTGACCTTATATTGTGGTTTCCACCTTGAATTCGAGGTAAATGATGGTCCATACTTACCAAACCAGCTTGTTCATCCTTCCTATTCTCCAGAGCTCCTCCTTGGTCGGCCAAAGCAGGTTTGAGAAGAAAAGAACTAAGGGAAACGATCCCTTGTTTATTTGGAAAGATTGCTTATATATTTATGGGTCTTTTCAAAGCAAAAGGTAATAGGATAGTTATTTCCCCCTTTTTTATTTCCCAACATATTCACCAAGGATTGCTCCATCCTTGGCCACGTTTCCTCCTACTAAACTCATGCAAACTCTTCCATTATCCAAGGTTAAAAGGAAAAGCAACCAAACATCTTATTAAGTTGTATATATTAAAGGGCCATTTTCTTAATTCTTGATTATTCAATACCAAGATTCTCTCTCATCCATGATCCTTCAAATGAGGTGCCCCTCTCATTTTATTTTCTCAACTTTATGCCAAGAAACATGATAGATACTCTAGAGGATACATTTTACATGTTAGACCCTAGGTTTTGGGTAATTTGCACATTACACCAAAACTAGGTTTTAAAGCATAAGGATTGCTTTACAAGCTATATCTTGGTGCTCAAGCTTGTGGAATCCATACCACCACATCATATTCATTCTTATGATGTCTCAACATCAGAGGAACATCTTAACATGTGCTATTTACAAGTTAACCCCTCAACTTGGGTAATTTACACATTAGTCCATTATTAACAAAATAAGGTTTCAACATTATGCAAAAAGGACTGAAATGGAAATATAAGTTCCTCATAAGATTTAATTACATTTCAAAGGATAAACACAAGCATATAATCACTTATTTAAGCAAAACACCTTGGGTTAGTTCGTAACCCAGGTCAGGGATGTTACAAATTATCCACCCCTTACAAGGATTTTGTCCCCGAAATCATTACAAAGCATATTAAGAGAAAAGAGTAGGGTATTTCCTCCTCATCTCTTCTTCTAGTTCTCACGTGGCTTATTCAACACCACGGTGATTCCAGAGGACTTTCAAAAGACTTATGTCTTTCTTTTTCAACTTTTTAATTCTCTTGTCAAGGATCAACACATGTCCTTCTATATAAGATATATCATCATTCAATTGCACTTTCATAGGTTGCAGAACTGATTCTGTATCAGGATGACATTTCCTTAACATGGAAATGTGGAACACTGGGTGTAACTTTTGTAACTCTGGTGGTAACTCTGTCTTATAAGCTACCTTTCCAATTCATTCAATGATTGGATAAGGCCCCATAAACCTAGGAGCTAACTTTCCTTTTCTCCCAAATCTAAGAACTCCTTTCCAAGGTGAGACCTTGAGGTACACTCTATTTCCAACTTGGAATTCTAAAGTTCTACGACGCTTATCAACATATGATTTCTACCTATCATGTGCAGTCTTTAACTGTTGTTGTATTATTTTAATCTTCTCAGTGGTCTGCTGCATAAGATCAGGACCTAAAAGTTGATATTCACCAGTTTCATACCAACATAAGGGAGACCTACAATGTCTACCATACAAAGCTTCATAAGGTGCCATGTCAATGCTATGTTGATAGCTATTGTTGTAGGCAAACTCAATCAAGCTTAGATGCAGATCCCAACTTCCTATAAACTGAAGGACACATGCTCTGAGCAAGTCCTCCAAGGTCTGTATAGTCCTTTGTGATTGTCCATCAGTCTGAGGATGAAAGGATGTACTAAACCTTAACTGTGTGCCTAAAGCTTTATGAAGTTGCTCCCAAAAATGACTTGTAAACTGGGGACCTCTGTCAGAAACAATGGTAACTGGGACTCCATGCAGTCGTACTATCTCATCAACATACAACTGTGCAAGCTTTTCAGTAGAAAAGGTTGTTTTGACAGGTAAGAAATGTGTTGTCTTTGTCAACCTATCAACTATTACCCAGATGGAATCATGGCCTTTGGCTGTTCTAGGTAAACCAACCACAAAATCCATGGTCACATGATCCCACTTCCATTGTGGTATGGGTAAAGGTTGCATTGTTCCTGTAGGCTTTTGGTGTTCAGCCTTAACTTGCTGACACACAGGACACCGCATAACAAACTCAGCAACGTCCTTCTTCAATCCAGGCCACCAATACATATCTTTCAAGTTTTGATACATCTTGGTGCTTCCTGGATGCATAGCATACATTAAAGAATGAGCTTCCTCCAGGACTAACTTCCTCAAGTTATCCACATCCAGTACTATCATCCTACCATGATAACAGGCTACTTGATCATCCGAGTCATGGAAACCTTCTCGTTTCTCACTACCATACTCCGATCTAATCAGTTGAACTACTTCATCAACTTGTTGTGCTTCCTTAATCTGTTGTCTCAGAGTAGGTTTTATGTGCATCTCATCTAACAACCCTGATAGCAACGATACTCTTAACTGTACATTATCTTGTCTTAAGGAGATAAGCATATCCCTTCTAGAGTATACCAAGGAATTTAGATGTGCTCTGTCTAGGGTTGGTGTTGCTGATTTCCTACTTAAAGCATCAACAACTACATTGGCCTTCTCTGGATGGTAATCAATTGTACAATCGTAGTCCTTGATTAACTCCATCCAGCGGCGTTGCCTCATGTTAATCTCATGTTGAGAAAAGATATACTTTAGGTTCTTATGGTCTGTGAAAATCAGGAATGTCTCTCCATAAAGATAATGTCTCCAGATTTTCAAGGCATGAACTACAGCCGCTAGTTCTAAGTCGTGTGTTGGGTAATTCTCCTCGTGTTTCTTAAGTTGTTGAGAAGCAAAAGAAATCACTTGTTTATCCTGCATCAACACACATCCTGTGTCTAACACACACAATTGTCAATTTGCCATCCGCTAACGTCGAAGAGAAGCAACGGTAAGTTAGAGGGAGAAAGCTCCAACTTCTCTCTAGATTTCTCCATCCAGTTCGTCGCCCCCTAGGTCGGTTGCACCCTCCCCGACGAGCTCCACCTGCCGCTTGCCCCATCTTCTCAGTGACGGAGTTGCCCTTCCTCTGCTTGCTCGGGTATCTGCTCCTACCTTTCAGGTTACTCAGTTTTCACCCTTCTCTCCCATCGAGGTCCCGCTGTCCCCTTCTCCCACGCGATAACGGTAGTAAAAACCCATCTTCCCCTCTTCGGGATTCAGCTTCTCCCTCACCAGGGTCTAAAGAATATCCTTTCCCAGGTAAATTTTCCCCGTGTTCTTCTTCTCTTTGCAGGTTGATGGTATCATCTCCTTAATCGGCTCCAACGTTTGTGAAATTTTGAACATGCAACATCTGATTTAAGCAGCATCAACGTCTCATACCTTTTCGGATTTTTATCTCCCTTGCTTCGCCAATCAAGTTCCATCTCCCCCGACCACCTCATTACTCTTCGCGGTGTAACCCCGTTCCATTCTTCTGTCCCCTTCAAAACCAATGTGCAATAAATTTCGTGATTATACACATCTATTACACCTCACATCGTGTTTCTCAAACGGACTTAGAAGCATGCAAAAAACATCTCATTAAATACCCCTTTTGATCCTCTCTGTCGGCTATAAACCCTTCCCTAGATTTGTTGGGTACCTGAATCACATCAGCATTACTTTATCCCAGTATTCTGCAATAAAAGCTCCACCAAACGATCGGATTACAATATGAGAACAGGAGGCATCCTCACCCTCACCTCATGCATAAAAGCACCGTGCATGCATAAATCAGGCAAGATCTCTTCTTTCCGCCGTGCCTTGCAGAAGCATAAACCCTTGGTCCCCAGCAACATCACAAAAACCCCAACATCCCCAAACAACATGAACTCGCGCTTTCCCTTCATCAAAATCCATCTCGCCGACCCTTCTTTCTCAACAACCATCCCTCTGCCAAGAGCCTGGATCTACCACAAATTTTATGTTTCATCGGGCATCTGTATGATCAACATTGGACACCACTCTTTCCAGGTCAAGATTTCATGGTCTACCCCCTCGAAAACAACCTGGGGAAAAAAGCCCCCTTCCTCCTCATCTCGGAAGGATGGATCGAGATGCGCAAGGAACTGAATCTTCAACCTGAATGGTCGATGTTCCTTCAACCTTTCGCTGATCGCACCTTCCGTGTGTGTGTTCGGGATTTCTTTCACGAAACTCCCCCAGCTCTTGCCTACCTTTACAAAAGACATGGTCAAGATAGTTCATCATCCTCCAACTCAGCGGACCAACTCTTTGTCAGAGCTAAACATCAACCACCTATGGGTGCAAAATCCTGGCCCATCTCCATCTCTTCAGGGTCAGAGGATGAAGACGATGATATCACATCTCCCCCGGTTCAACAATGCAGTTCCATCACTGAAAGGTATAAGCTTTTTCCTTCTCCATCCATTAAAGGAAAATTTTACAAGCCAAAACTATCGTCCTTATACAAAACCCTCCCTCCCTTATATCCCCTTCTAGGGGACATCATCCCTAAGGACAATATTCACCTAAACCTCTCTTTTCCCGTCCTGGGCCATGCAAAATCTTCCTATCTCATAAACGACACCCTAGAAAAAAACCCCACCGCCCAAATCTGGACTGCGGTCCCCCCAAAAAAAACCTTTTCGAGCCCTTTTCTGCTCCCTCTACCATAAAAACAACCACTCTACTTCCAGATGTTACTCTCAACGCACTTGCTTCGACTGTGGTCGCCTAGGGCACATAAAAAGGTTCTGTATGGCGCGTCCCCACCCTAACAGGAAAATATACCAGCCAAAACTCCACCACTCTTACATGCACTCTCGTTCGAATCAAATCCCCCCTTTCCAAAGTAGTTCTGCTATCTCAAAAAGGCTTTCTCCGGCCTCCTGGCCAAACACTGCACCCACCCATCATCATTACCTTTCAAAAAACCCTTTTGCATGTCTCGCAAATCTCCCACCCGAACATGCAGAAGCATCTTTCTCTTGTCGCTCAAACTCAAACTCAAGGATACCTCCTATTTCAAAATCCTTTCACTCACCTAGAAACCCTACTAAGCTCTGTTCTAAACAAAAAAAACCCTACTTCAAAGACCCATCTGCCAAAACCCCCAGTGAAAACCACCCTCCCTCCCTACCAACAATGAAGGTTCCTGATCACCTAGAATATGCTATTGCCATGGATCTCCCTGCAAACTCCATGCGCTTACTCAAAGTCTTCTCCCTCAGAAGCATCCTAGTTTCAATAGAAAATAATTTGGACAACAACCCAATCAACGTTCTTGACATCACTAGAGCTTTGTCTCTTCTTCTTCCTGGCCATACCATCCTCAAACCCAAAATCTTCTCGCCCACCCAGCTTATTTACACTGTTCCTAAAGGAACGAAGATAAATCATATCTTCAATCAAGTGCTGTAAAGAGGCGAGATCACCTCTCTACTAAAATTTAAAGGAAATACAAACATCCACAATTTTAACAGAAATTGAGACTTTTGAGGATGGTTGCATAATAATCCAAATAAATAAGCATGATTCCAGATACATAATAAAATGTCAATAGCAGTGGAAAGAAAGAAATATCAAGCCTTCTAATGGCTTTATAGTTTATTACATCATTGCTTTCTAAAAGAAAAGATAAGATAGAATAGAGGATCTAGCTATAGCAACCTAGCCATCCTTCTTCTCAAGCAAACGATCACAGCAAGGATTCTTTCTTCAAGCCCTTCCTTCTCCTTGGACAGCTCCAACACCTGGGTGGTTGGGAAGGCACCCAGCAAGAGGGAAAACAAGAAAAGTATGTGTTACACTAATAATCTTTCAAAGGCAAAGAAAAGATGTAACAAGTAAACTAGACTAAGTAATTGGTATAAAAGGATATCAAAGAGTATGAGGTTTTTATAAGAGAACTTGCCATTAACAAAGTAAGTAAAAGGTTTTAGCATGTTTATTAATATGTCTATCTAACTAAGTAGGGTTGAGGCACCTACCGAACCTCTAACCTTAGGTGAGGGAAGAATTATAAACATTTCCAAATCACCTACAAATTTTTAATGGGGAGAATAATAAACATTCCCCTAGGGAAATTTTATACATGCCCTCTATGGGTGGTTGTACATAAGTACCACTACTTAAAATTTAAATAGATCATTTAATTTCATGCTAATAAGAGATTTATGGCAAGAATAAGCAAAAGATATTCAACATGGCAATGGGGTATGAATACCCAAACAAGAGAATACTATATCTGATTTTTGAGGCAAATAAGACATTTTGGGTTTCAAGAAAATTCAATGGTTTAGATCAAATTAAACCTCATAGAAGAAATCTAGGTATTGGATTAAGTATTTCCCAACTAATAGGTAGATGTACAACAAGACTCATAATAAACACATACTAATCACATACCTTGGCCACAGGTGTCCTAAGTTCCCTTTTTCAAGTCTTCACACGAACTATAACCCCAAACTTCCTAACACATCATTTAATTCATTTATTAGAATTACATGTATTCACTTAAAAGATTGAAAGCCCTAATTTACTAACTTTTTGTACAAACTCTCGATTCAGACTTCAAAAACCTCATAATCGTCTTAGTTAGGTTTTCCTGATCAAAATAACATATAATATTGTATATTTTGGAAATACAGATTTTTAGGATTAATTTTAGGGATTTTTAAGTTAATCAAATCGATATTAAAAACACCTTTTCGAAAAACTCAAAACCAAAACTCAAAAACAAATTTATTAAATAGATCTCGTTTTCCTGATTTCAAAACACTATTTATTTTTAATTTTTGACCAACGAAATAATTTATAAAAATTATTTTATCTCGACCAATCACAGCTTGCCACGTAGGCAAAGCTGGATGGCCGAGCGGTGGCGAGCGCCCGGCACCGGCGACCCGCGACCCGTGGTCGCTCGCTACCAGCCGCGCAAAGCGGTCGGGCGGGACGGCGGAAAGACCGAAAACCCATGCGCGTGAAGTCCAGAAAAGAAGAGAGGCGAGGGCAAAATGGTCAAATGCGCGTCGTCTTCAACCTTGGTCGCGCGCGAGCAGCTTGCTCGGCCGGTTTGGGCAAAACCATGATTCTCGACCAATTCGAACGCTTAGGTACTCGAAAGAAAGAGAACGAGAAGACGAAGTCAGTAGTACCTTTAATTTGGACGGAGATGAAGCGAGTAGGGAGCAATATGCGCCGCAAGAGCAGGGCAAACGGCGGCTCGATGGTGGTCCAAACGTCGACGAAAATCCAAATTGAAGGTACCAACATGTTGCTAAGGTGATTGCGGTTGCGAGGGTGGAGTTATTTATAGGCAAGGAACCCTAGACTAGGATGTGGATATGAGCAAAGGAAAGTGGCCGGCGGCTACTTTGGACGTTTCTCAAATATGCGTTAAAGCTCGCAAATGTTGGGATAATCCTGTGCGAAATCTCGCAAGGAAACCAACGCAACAAAAATCAAGGAAAATCGTTGAGTAAATCTCAAGTTATTGCGATTTTAAGAAAACAAAAATCCAAGGCTTGTTGCCTTATCCGACCCGAGCTAGAAGACGACCACGTGCCATCGGATTGATGGATGCGGGTCCATCAAGCAATCTGGGCCGTTCGATCGCACATTAGATCAGGGAAATATCCCTGAGCAAAAGTCGATCAAAACTATTAGATTTTAAATGTTTTTCTCTTTCTTATTTTGGAGGCTCAAACGTTGCCCAAAAATTATGAAAATTTATATTCTGACTTATTTCGACGCGTAGAATCCGAATATGGAGTTAGTTTTTCATTTTGAGAAAGTTTAATAGGTGAAATAATTAATATGTCATTTTCTCTTTCCTCCCTCAAAAGAAGTGATAACCTTATCTAAAATTAATGTAACTTCACCCTTAAGTCTCCTTAATGGTTTGAAACACGATTTTGCAATTATCTTCACAAGTTGACATTATCTTTATATTTAATAAATTAATTAGAACATTCTACACACTTTCTCTCTCCTATTTTACTATTTATTCATATATTATCCAAATTAGTTGCAAATTTGCACAGAGGCTTATTTTTATGTTTAGAATACGAATTTGAAGTTATTTCCCTGATTTGAGAGCATTAAATATTTTACTTCTTTTTATTGGCTTATTTCCTATATTCCTTTGATAATGCTATTAATATTTTTATTTTAAATAATACTTGACCCTTTAGTTACTCTTTACCCAAGGAAACGAATTAAACTATCAAATTATCATGATGGTTTCAGATTATCTTATTTGTTACAAAATCTTTGTAATTATCTCCTTTACTCATATTTTTCTCATATTTCCTTTACTTATTATATTTATCTTCTTTCTTTTATAAAATTCGGATTTTCTTCTTATTTCTTATATTCTAGGAAACACTAGAAGATTCTAGGACGAATTATTTTATCCCCTTTTTATTTCTTAAGGTGAAATTGCATATTAAACCCCTTGTCTAATTTTAACTGAGTCTTTTGTACATGAAACCTTGAAATAAGAACATATGGGAAATATTTAACCAATATCCATCTTAATTTCTTTTAAATCAAGACCAAGGACAAAAGGAACGAAAATGAAGGTCAAAGCTTTATAGAAAAGAGTACAAAGAGGCACAAAGGAAATTTCAGTATGTTACAAGTGTTCACCATTCCTTGTGGATCAAGCTTTATTACGGCTAGACTATCTAAATGGTCAGCTGCCTCTGGTTCTTTCCCTGCCCCAGCAGGTGACTCAGACTGGGTAGCCATTTCAAACCTTCCTCCCCATCTGTGGGAGATCAAGATTTTTAGAGGCATTGCTCATTCTATTGGGGCTACACTCCAATACATTAGCCCAGATACGCTCCATCCATCCCAATACATCAAAGCTTATTGTCTCTTCTCTGTCAAAGCAGCCATCTCCCTTCCACCATCCATCAACATTAGGATTGGTGAATCCATCTATCATCTCAAGCTCGCAGCTGAACACCCTACTATAAACAACACTGCTTTTTCTGATCTTACCTCTCATCCACCATCCTGGTTCATCCCAAACAAAGGAAAAAACCCTATCTCGCATTCCAGAGCTCCAACTGTCAGAAACCACGTCTGGACTAGGAAAACCTCAAACCATGCAGAAAACTCCTATCACCTCCCAAATAAGAAAAGAACCAGATCTCCAGAGCCCCCTCTCCCAACTATCAATGTCGAACCGAGTAGTAACACTTTCCCATCACCTTCTTCTTCAAAGGAAAGTTGGCATTCACCAAACAAAAAAAATCAAACAGCTATTTTTCAAGACTCATCTCAACAAAAAAATGAAAACTCTCTACAGAGTTCGGATCAGGAGAGCTCACAGCAGAAGCCCAACTCAAGCTACCTTCAAAAGATCCTACAACCACATCAATTCGACACCAAAGGGTCCAACATTATAAACAGGACAAAGAAAGGTAACACTTCTCCTCGCTCTTTCAGTTATGTTTCCTCTGCGTCAACTCTTTCTACATCTCTATCATTTAAAAAAAAATCAAATAAAAAATTCGAGACTTTAGAAGATATAGCTTCTTGGTCCAACACAAATAGTTTCACATCCTTTGCAAATAAGATAGGCTTCCACTTTGAAAAGGATGTTGATGCACAAAATGTTCTTAACAACCTCGAATCCTTCATGGGTTGGTCGAAGAGAAGGTGTTAACAGGCTTGCTCTGTATCTGTGTCTTTTTGTTTTTGCTATAGTCATTCTCTTCGTCATGAAAATCTCATCTTGGAGCATTTGTGGTGCTTCTAATTTACAAAGAAGAAAAAAAATACGAGCTCACATTTATAAAAATAATATAGATCTAATTTCCATCCAAGAAACCAAAACCTTTCTCACCCCTTTCGCCCTCAAAACTATAGGTGGCAACAGAATCACAGACTGGATTCAGCTACCCCCTAAGGGCTTCAAAGGTGGCATCATTATGGGTTTTAACAACCAGGCTCTAACCTTGCAAAAGTCCTCTATTATAAACTTTTCTATAACTATTGACTTTAAAAATCTTGTTGATGATTATCTTTGGTCTTTCTCTGGTATCTATGGGGAACCAGGTTACGATAAATCCCTATTCCTAGCGGAGTTAAATTACCTTTTCACAAATTATCATCTGTCTCCCTGGGTCCTTGGTGGCGATTTTAATCTTATCACCCAAACCTCAGATAGACACCACTCAAATCCTTCCTCTTCTTCGATGTCTGTTGCTGATAAAAAGTTCAGCCAGATGCTAACAAACCATTCTCTTATTGACCTTGTTCCCTCAAATGCCTTATATACGTGGTCAAGAAACCAGTCTTTTGCTCGACTTGATCATTTCATTTGTTCAATCCTTTGGGTAGACAAGCATCCACTCTCTTCTGTCTATATCTCCCACAGAACTATTTATGACCACTTTCCCTTAATTCTTGAAACCGCTTCTTGCTCTTGGGGGTCTCGTCCCTTCAAATTCGAAAACAACTGGCTCTCCATGGATAATTTCTCCAGATCTTGTCTTGAAGCCTGGAAGCTTGCTAACCCTCAAACAACAAACTGGGTCTTCACATCTTAAATAACACTAAACACATCAAAAACCACATAAAAAATGGAAGGTCCACAATCCCTCGACCTTATCTGAAATTCAAAAAAATCTCGAAGACCAACTTCTCTTTGTTGAAAAAGACCCATCAGCAGATCCTGCTTTGGTCCTTTCAATAAAAGCTGACCTTGATCACATAAATAGCAGAATTGATAAAAGATGGAGACAACGGGCTAAGATCACATGGGCTCAAGAAGGTGACAAAAATACAAAATACTTCCATAAAATATGTAACCAAAAATTTAGAAAAAATGCCATAACTCATCTTATGATAAATGGTAGACTCACTTCTCTTAAACAATCCATCATAACACATATAAAAAACTATTTCAAAAAAATCTTCAATAATAACCACAACCCATCTTGTCTAAATAACCTTCAATGGAATACCATTTGTCAAAACAAAATAAAAAACCCTCAAGATCTCATCAAATCTTTCACTCTTGATGAATTACAAGTTGCTATCTCTGACCTTGGCAAAAATAAATCCCCTGGACCTGATGGCCTAAATGCGGAATTCTATTTGGCAAACTGGAACCATTACAAACATGACTTTCTTGCTTTTATCTCCACATTCCATCCCAACTCAAACCCACAAAACATCATCAAATACATCAATAAAACCTTCATCACTCTGATAAAAAAAAATAGTCAGACTGAATTTATCTCTCACTTCAGACCTATCAGCCTCATAAACACCTCTTACAAAATCATCGCAAAAACATTAGCTAACAGGATTAAACCTCTCATGGATGACATCATCCCTCTTAACCAATCCGCCTTTCTAAAGAACAGAAGCATACAAGATGCCTTTTTAATGGTCAATGAAACGATCCACCTCTGCCACACAAAAAAATCCATCTCCTAGCCATCAAACTGGACTTCAAAAAAGCATTTGACTTTGTTAACTGGCAATGCCTGTTGCAGACTCTCAAGGGTTTTGATTTTCCTGACAAATGGATCTCTTGGATCCAAGCATGTATTTCTACAAATCATTTCGCCACCATCATCAATGGTGTTCCTTTTGGCTATTTCCATAATTCAAATGGACTTAGATAAGGGGACCCTCTCTCTCCTTACCTCTTCATCATTTTAACTACTATCCTCTCTCGCATGATTCAAATGGGATATCAAAATGGGCTCTTCTCAGCTCCTGATGTCTACAAGGAGAACATTATCCAATTCGCAGATGACACCATCATCTTCTCCTCCCCAGAAAAATCCTCTATACAGAATATTTTTAGGATCATAGGTATCTTCTCCTATATCTCTGGGCTAAAAATAAAAATACAAAAATCCTCCATCTTTGGGGTAAACATTCATCAATCTGCTTTGGAGAACCTCAAGGACTTCCTAAAATGCAAAACTGTAGAATTCCCAATCAATTACCTGGGTCTCCCCGTCACTCCTTATAACATCACAAATGTTATTTGGAACCCCCTAATTTCAAAAATAAACTCTAAACTCTCCAGCTGGGCAAACAACTTCCTAAACCTCACGGGAAGGCTCACCCTACTTAACAGTGTCATCACACCCATAACAACCCACTTCTTGAGATGCATCCCGTTACCCTCTAAAACTAAATCCATTCTTGATAAAATCAGAAGAAATTTCCTTTGGAACAATTTCCATAAACTAGAAAAACCTGGGAAACATTACCATCTAGTTAATTGGAAAACGATTACTGCTCCTCATGATCAAGGTGGCTGGGGAATAATAAACATTGAAACACACTCACTCTGCCTCATTACCAAAATCATTGATTGTCTTATCCAAAATAAAAAGAAAATCTGGATAAATCTCATCAAAAACAAATATTACCAAAACTCTCCCCCTTGGCACCAAATACATCGGAAAGTAGCCTCCCCACTTTGGAAATTCATAAATAAAAATATACAAATGATTTCACAAATATTAAATACACCTCCTCATTCTAACAAAATCATCTCCTTCTGGTCTGATCCATGGTACGAAAACAGCTCTGTTTTAAATCTCAAACCATCATGGTCTATCCCAATTAATCTCCTCAACCTAAGGATTGATAAAGCCCTTTCGCTGATCACCAGTAACAGATCAAACTCCTTTAAAAGATGTATCCTTTCACAGGTAAGTCAAAATGAATTCAGACATTAACACCTCAAATAACATCACTTGGAAATGGGGGAAAGAGTATTCGGTCAAACTTGCTTACAATTTTCTCTCTTTTTGAGGTATCTCCTGTACAACATCAAAGATTTGGAAACAAAAATGGCCACAAAAATACAAAACTTTCTTTTGGCTTCTTTTACAAAATAAACTTCTTACAGGTGAAAACATCACTAAAAAGGGTTTCATTGGTCCATTTAGATGTGCCCTCTGTGAAAATAACAGTGACTCGGTCAGCCACATCTTCTTTATATGCTCATTCTCTCGAAAAATCTTTTCACATTTCATGCGAAATTGCCTTCCTGATCTCCAGGAAGTCTCTTTCCCCATACAAATAACACCTTTAAGACATTACATGCATTTCAAAAGTAGTGATATTTTTACCACAATCTGCTGGAACCTTTGGAAAGAAAGGAATAATAGAACTGTCAACAACAACAAAAATTTGGCTAGAAATGTTATAACTCAAATAGATGTCGATCTTCACATTCTTACTAAACTGCAGGAAAATTAGCAGAAGGGAGGTTGGATGAATCAGAGGAAGGAGAATCAGAAGCCGCTTTTCTCTGTGATCTTAAAGCTATGGTGGACGATGAGGCTGGAGTCAGTTTAGTACAACAACAACTGTGACAAATCTTTATGATTCAAGGGAAGCTCAAATCAGGAAAATCTCTAGGTTGCAAAACTTTTTTTCGCTAGGGGTTTGTTTAAGGGGTGCCTCCCCCTAGATAGCTGAACAATGTCTTTCTTACGCTTATTTTCTTTTCAGCTTTTTCTTTCCGCTGCAGTTATTTTCCAAACATTCTGTAGGTGTTCCACATAAGTAGGTTTTCACTTGCTTGATGTGTTATTTTTAATATATCACATTACCTTTCCTCAAAAAAAAAAATCAACACACATCCTAGTCCATTCTTAGAGGCATCACAGAAAACTATATATCCTTTTCCTTGTTCAGGTAAAATAAGCACATGTGCACTTGTCAACCTTTCCTTCAACAGCTGAAACGATTGCTGACACTTATCACTCCAAGTAAAAGGAACATCCTTCCTGGTCAACTTAGTCAAGGGTAAATCTATAGAACTGAAGTTCTTAATGAACCTCCTGTAATAGCCTGCCAACCCTAAGAAGCTTCAAATCTCCGTTGGCATCTTTGGTTGTTCCCATAGAAGAACATATTCTACCTTTTTAGGGTCAACACGTATACCTGAAGCAGATATTACGTGTCCAAGAAAAGAAACTTCTGGTAACTAGAACTCACACTTGCTAAACTTAGCGTATAACTTATGCTTTCTTAGTAAAGTTAGAGCCTGACGAAGATTATGTTCATGCTGCTGAGCATCTCTACTATAGATCAGGATGTCATCTATGAAGACAACAACACATTAATCGAGAAAAGGTCGGAAGATTCTATTCATGAGTTCCATAAATGCATCTGGTGCATTAGTTAGTCTGAACGACATAACTGTGAACTCATAGTGGCCATACCTTGTTCTAAAGGCAGACTTAGGTATGTCACCATCCTTAATACGTAACTGGTGATATCCCGACCTCAAATCTATTTTTGAGAAGACGGTTGCACCACGCAACTGATCAAAGAGATCATCAATCCTCAGTAGAGGATACTTAATTCTTTATTGTTACTGATCAAAGAGATAATCAATGCACAATTGCATTGACCCATCTTTCTTTTTTAACAAAGAGGACCGGAGCACCCCAGGGTGAAGTACTTGGTTGGATGAAACCCTTCTCAAGCAACTCTTGTAGTTATTTCTTGAGTTTTGCCATCTCAGTAGGCGCCGTCCTATACAATGTTTGTGCTATAGGTTGTGTGTCTAGGATTAGATTAATTTCAAAATCTATTTCTCGGGGTGGTGGTACACCTAGAAGTTCTTCAGGAAATACATCTTCAAATTCCCTTACTACTGGAACTTCAACAGGGTTAAGACTCTCCATGGTAGTATCTACCACATGGGCCAAGAATGCATAACATCCTTGCCTCATCAGCTTCTCAGCAACCATAGCTGACACAAGACAGGTTGGTAGAATCTTTCTTTCTCCTTGAAAGATCTATGTGTCACTTTCATCACTGAACACAGCTTGCTTGGACTCACAATCCAAGACAACCTTATACCTTCATAAGGTATCCATCCCAAGGATTACATCGAATCCATCCATCTCAAGTGGTATAAGATCCACTTGAATGTGATGTTTAGAAAAGAAGAGGGTGCAAGGAGAACATACTTCCTACAACACAGTACATCCCATCAACGGAGTTTCTGGCAACAAGCTATCTGCTCTAAGACTTATAGTCAGGTTGCAGTCAAGAATCACTCTTCGAGTGATAAAGGAGTGTGTATCACCCAGATCAATTAAAACAGATACAATGCAAGATGTAGATATATCAGAATATAACAATCCCATCTGACCTGCCACTACCCGAGGGTTGATCACTGCATCAGGTGGATTTATTGCATAGAATCTTGCTATTGCTTATGGTTGATTCAGTGTTCGATGACTGGGTGTCGATGATCTAGCTTGGGAGGCTTGTCCACGTCCTCTAACGTTACCTAGAAACTATCACCTTTGAGATCCTTGCTGACTCTGCCTTTGAGGTTGAGTTACACTCACTTCTCTGGCTCTGCAATCTTTCATCAGATGTCCCATCTTTCCACATATATAACAACTTATGTTCAGTTGTTGTGGTCTGGGTGGTCCTGTAACCGACATAGATGTTGAACTACGAGCTCCTTCTAGTGGTAGACTTCGTCCTCTACCCCTATTCGATGTCCACTGCGTCTGGGTACTGAATCTAGGTGGTGGTGTAGGCACAGAAAACCTAGGTTTTTTGAAATCTTTGGATGAGGATCCTTGGAACTGGGGATACATCCTCTTGTTCTTGGTCTATCTCTTCTCTAACACAAACCTCTCTACCCTTCTGATAGACTCCACAAAGGTAGAAAACCTTTCCATGTTCTCCAGAGCAGACACAGGGGTGGTCAACTCAGCGTTTAACCCTTTCTCAAAATGCCTAATCCTTTCTTCATCTGTGGTTGCAATATGCAGACAGAACCGCAAAAGCTCCATGAACTTAGCCTCGTATTCGCTAATGTTCATAGGTCCCTGCCTTAACCTCTCAAACTGAGAGATTTTCTCATCCAGAAACGTCTTAGGGAAGTATTTGTTAATAAATTCTCGTCGAAAAACTTCCCATGCAATCTCCACACCTGGCCTTTTCTGTTCTTCCATGGTCCACCAGTGACCAGCACTCCCCTTGAGAAGGTACAAAACATGTCTAACCTTCTCAGCTTCTGGGATGTTCAGGATTCTAAAGGCCTTCTCTAATTGAGTTAGCCACAAGTCGGCATCTGCTGGGTCAGCTGTTCCCGCATATTTTGTGGCTCCAACCCGGCGTAGTCGTTCAAATGTCTTGCCGGATCCTTGTCCTTCTGGATGGGTAGGTGCCCTAGGTGTAGGTATAGGCATCCTATCAGTCATAAGTGTCATTGCAGTCATGAACTGCCCGAACATGGCTTGGAAGGCTAGGTTCCCCATGTCAGCTGGATTGAACTGGGGTGGTTCAGGTATAGGTTCCTCCCTTTCTTGATCTCTTGCACCTTCTCTAGGTGCAGCAACACTACTCTCAGCAACGTGTTCCTCATTTGATCCAGACATCTTTAGTTTTCTCTTCTCCTCCTAAATGAACAGAAGACACTATCAGATATACTAGAAGACACTAGAACAAACTCTACAACCTAAGTCCTATGTCTCTGTAGACTAAGCGAACCTAGAGCTCTGATACCACTAAATTGTGATGACCGACTCGCGAAAATAGGATTAACTAATTTAAACTAATGCGGAAGCATTTTGTTAGCAGTGGAATTACTGAAAAATCACTAAAAATTAAAACTTTTCATAAAGAGATCTACAAACTGTGAACCTCTTTCATAAATAAACAAAGTAAGTTATTTACAAGCTGATATATCAACACTTCTCTGTATCATCACATCTCGAGGGACATAACACAGACTGCCATGTTACACTGTACATGAACAATATACAAAACTCGAGGCATTACGCCAAAAATCTCAAATCTAGATAAAACCATCTACTGTCTCCTAGGACCTGAGAGTACAGAGACGACACATAGGACATTCTACATACAAGACTTGACAGACAGTGTCTCCACCTGAGGATCATTGTTGTCCCGGATGTTGCTTCTGCTGTTGTTGTTGCTCACCCACTGAAGGGTTCCTTCATCCTCGGCGTCTACATAAAAAGTTAAATCCCACGGGGGTGAGACAATTGAATAATTGTCCCAGCGAGAGTTATAACTCTCTGCGAGAAGCATTGTTATTGCAAATATTAAAATAACAATGAGCAGAAGAACTATAATTATTCAACAGTAGGAAATTCATTGAATAAGCTAAGTAGAACAGTAATCTCTAAGCAATCATTTCAATTCTAACTTGAATGAATGACAAGACATATCTCAATAAGGAATATGAAGAACATGTATATTATGTGTCCAACTAGGACATTATAAACAATGTATCATCAATCATTGTTTCTCGTGGTTCAACCTAAGCAATTATGCTACACGGCTGATTACGTTTTTCAAACACATTTATGCCCTGAGGAGATGAGATATACCACTCATACTCCAACCGACCATTACGAAATCACTATCGGTACCATACATAGGTCATCAGAAGAGCCGAATTCCTATGACCTCATCTTCCTCAGTCAGTGTGAGGTACAACATGCAGGACATCTTGTGTCTCTGCTATAATAGCTTTCCAGGGTATTCTAACAACTTCGCTATTTAGAGTTACAGTGGCATGTTGTACTCTCTTCGCCATCGAGGGATTTCTTATTTATCTCACATCAATGCGGCATTAACAAAATCATCAGGAGATTAGTGATACATCATCCTGGCATATACATATAATGAAGGAATGAGAGATTAAATGTACATCTCACATCAATTCCCTCATTAGGACGTAAGGATATTCGCGTCCATAACCCCCACATACTCAAAAGTATGCTCTCTAGGAGTTCCCTTAGGAAAACCTATTTCACCATCATTTAACTTCTGACAATGATGGATCTATGGTCAGTGCTCTACATGATATCATTATACTTGATTATTTAAGTACATTATGGCATTCTTTTAGCATCAGGCATGTTTTCAAACATAAACCAATAAGACAATTGCTATAAAGAAAGAGTACTAATTATATCAAGTTCATTTCACATCTAGTTAATATTGGGTTATCAATCCCTAACCATCTCATCATAGTGATTCAGGAATATGGGTGTTCAAACCCTTAGTTCAGAAAAACACTTGTTACTAAGTAACATATTGCCATCAAGTCATTTAACAATGTAAACATGATTGTAGCAATACATATATTTCTCATGGCTCATACAACCTATCAATCTCATATGTTACCTCTCACTAGGCAACATAGCAAATCATTACTTTCAAGGCTTATAAAGTGCTTTCAATGAATATGACATCATAGCTCTTACCTGGTTGTGCTGACTATTTCATAAAAACATGCAGGATTAATATAAATGATAACAGGCACATTATTTCTATATCAGCACCATGTACAATAATGATAGCATCACTATTGGTTAAGGTTTTACTTGCAATTCAACTCCAAGCTAAGTATAGAGCACCACAGTCGTGCGGCCAAGAACGGTTGTGCAAGGGAAAGTTACCACGGCCGTGCTACCTTGCACGGTCGTGCTACAGAAGATCACCACTTCCGTTTTACACTTATGAAATCAATACTTCAAACCGATTAGGGTTTACTTATTCATATCACATCACTCAAGGATAGAGTTCTTATTTAGCATACTCTGAATTAAGATTTACTATACTCATCACATTACCCTGGATTAGGGTTTACTATTCACATTAAATCATCCTTGATTAGGGTTATCATTAATATCTCACCATTAGGGTTTACTATTCACCCTAAGTAGGAGTGATCAACAAAGTACCTTTAATTTAAGGGTTACCATGTCATTATTATGAATTAGGATCATATCATCATCATATATTAGGGATACTCCCATTATTGCTCTAAATTAGGGTTATGACTCATTTGCTGTCATAACTAGGGTTTCATGATCTCACTATCATGGGTCATACCCTAATTAGGTATCAATCCATATTGGGAGTTCATTTCTTGATTAATCATTCATATGAGAAGTCTTATCTCTCCTCTTTCTATAAGTTGATGTTTAGATCACCCTTGATTAGGCTAAGTCAATTCAACATTGACAACATGGGTTAAATCATTATTGGCTTACTTATTCAAACAATACTAACCACTCTATCCATTAAGGGTTCCTTTATTATAATCACCATTGATCATATCATGTCTCAATTAACTAAATACTTGGTCCTTTAACCACTTTAAGTATCTATGAGTTTTAGGTTAATCAACTACTAAACCATCTTGACCACTAAGGCATCAAACGATCTTGACCTTTATAGACCTCAAACGGTCTTACACACTAAACCCCCAAACGGTCTTGGACAGACCTTGAAACCATTTGGTGTTGAAGACCGTTTGGTCTTGTTGACTTTTGAAACCGCATGGTAAAGTGCATACTCAAGACCGTTTGCCCAAGATGGGGTGAAGACCGTTTGGTCAAGTTTGACTTTGAAACCGCATGGATACAATCAACCTTGAAACCGCATGAGCACCAAACGGTTTGAGATCATTTGGTCCCAAACGGTCTTTAGACCATTTGGACTCAAACGGTCTTGAGACCATTTGGACCCAAACGGTCTTGAGACTGTTTGGTCCAAACCACCTCAAAACCGCAAGGACCAAAAAGTGTCTCAACTACTTGAATTGAATTAGGGTTTCCAATGTTGAATCCCCTCAATTAGTCATGCACTTGTTAGCCTCTCATCAATTGAGTCAATTAGGTCAACCCTCAACTGATTTGACACTCAATAGACCCTCAATTGATCATCAATTAGGGCTTGGATCAATTGGATTAGGATTTGGAATCCATTACCCTTCAACATGTTCCAATGTGAGCCTAATTGATTTGAAACCATTGAACCATCATTCAATTTGGTGATGACCTGACCCCGAATGGTCTTGGGATCATTTGGATGACCTCCAAATGGTCTTGAGACCGTTTTCCCACTATTTTATCAAAAACCAAGTCATTCAATTAGGGTTTGTATATTGGAATTGGTCTCCAAAATCAGCAATCGATTACTCATCAAGTTGTTATCATTGGATCCTCAATTGATCAACTATACTTAACCCTAGACCTACAAACGGTCTTGGGTGATCACCAAACAGTCTTAAGACCATTTGGTTGATCCCCAAATGGTTTTGAAACCGTTTGGGCCACTCAACCCAAACTTCAACTTAACTCAATTATTGAAATCAGCAATTGACCCGATCAGGGTTTAGATGATTGATGGGTCTTCAATTGGTGATTCACTTGGAATTAATAGATGATTTTTGGTAGGTAATTAATCTTAATTACACTCAACAGTCCTCCAAATGGTAAACGCCTGGTGAACGCATCCAAACAGTCTTGGACCGTTTGCTTCCATGCGCTCTTGTGAAACCGTTTGCATTCAAACGGTTTGAAACCGTTTGCTCCAAACAGTTTGGCAAACCGTTTGAGCAAAGGTTGGAGATCGTTTGCTAAAGTAAAAACTTGGATAAAATTAGGAATTAACATCATCATATTATACCTCAAGAACAGGGGTTGTTCTTCACGGAAAAGATAGCAAGAATACACAAAGGTGTCTCAGGAAGAAATATAAGTAACGATTTTAGGAAAAAAGAATGCAAAAGCAAAGATTAAGGGTTTAGAGTTATAAAACCCGCCTTTAGGTCTGATCTAGAGCTCCAATCTTTGTATCTTTAATGGAAGTTTGAGCTCCATTAGTTGTCCAAGGTCTGTTCTTCACTCTTTGGTTGAGCAAGATGGCTAGAAAGAAGAATCAGGTGAAGAACACCATGAATCTGACCTTATATTGTGGTTTCCACCTTGAATTCGAGGTAAATGATGGTCCATACTTACCAAACCAGCTTGGTCATCCTTCCTCTACTCTAGAGATCCTCCTTGGTTGACCAAAGAAGGTTTTAGAAGAAAAGAACTAAGGGAAACAATCCCTTGTTTATTTGGAAAGATTGCTTATATATTTATGGGTCTTTTCAAAGCAAAAGGTAAAAGGATAGTTATTCCCCCCCCCCTTTTTTATTTCCCAACATATTCACCAAGGCTTGCTCCATCCTTGGCCACGTTTCCTCATACTAAACTCATTCAAACTCTTCCATTATCCAAGGTTAAAAGGAAAAGCAACCAAACATCTTATTAAGTTGTATATATTAAAGGGCCATTTTCTTAATTCTTGATTATTCAATACCAAGATTCTCTCTCATCCATGATCCTTAAAATGAGGCACCCTTCGCATTTTATTTGCTCAACTTTATGCCAAGAAACATGAGAGATACTCTATAGGATACATTTTACATGTTAGACCCTAGGTTTTTAGTAATTTGCACATTACACCAAAACAAGGTTTTAAAGCACAAGGATTGCTTTACAAGCTATATCTTGGTTCTCAAGCTTGTGGAATCCATACCACCACATCATATTCATTCTTATGATGTCTCAACATCAGAGGAACATCTTAACATGTGCTATTTGCAAGTTAACCCCTCAACTTGGGTAATTTGCACATTAGTCCATTATTAACAAAACAAGGTTTCAACATTATGCAAAAATGACTGAAATGGAAATATTAGTTCCTCATAAGCTTTAATTACATTTCAAAGGATAAACACAAGCATCTAATCACTTATTTAAGCAAAACACCTTGGGTTAGTTCGTAACCCAGGTTAGGGATGTTACACTATTTATGTCTTATCAGGCCTCTAAAGGTCGATCTGTGACTTTGGGTGATTCCAACGCTATAGAAGTCAAAGGCAAAGGATGGGTGGACTTGAAGTTTCCTTCGGGAAAGGTTCTGACACTTCATAGAGTTAGACATGCTCCATCAATACGACACAATATTATTAGTGGTGTAATTTTAGTTAGAGATGGTTTTAGAATAGATTGTAAATGTAATAAAGCTATTATTACTCGCCTTTGAAATTCTTTATTTTTTAGCAAGGGGTACCTTTGTGATATGGAGAACTTGTTTAATATTCTTGTAGAACATGTTTCAAGTTCCATTTTAAATTTAATGATAATAGTTCTTTATGCTGGAATCTTGTATCATCTCATGTTTGGCATGCGTGTTTGGGAGATGTGAATGTTGGCTCAATGAAACACATGATGAATCTGAATTTAATCCCTAAATCTAAAATTAACAACAATAAATGTGAAATCTACATGCAAGATAAATTACCTAGGAAACCTTTTCATTCTGTGAATAGGAATTTAGAAATATTAGATTTAGTGCATACAGATATCTGTGAATTTAACGGTATTGCTAAAAGGGATCAAAAATATTATTTTATAACTTTTATTGACGATGCTAGTAGATATTGTTGTGTCTCTTTGCTTAGAAGTAAAGATGAGACATTGGATAAATTTAAAATTTATAATAAAGAAGCTAAAACTCAAACCGGCAAAGTACTTAAACGATTAAGGTCTGATAGGGGAGGAGAGTATACATCAAATTTGTTTTTGGAATTTTTCCAATTACATGGTATAGTTCATGAGGTTACTGCTCCGTATTCACCACAATCTAATGGGATAGCTAAACGTAAAAACTGAACCCTTATAGATATGGTAAATTCTTTACTCCAAACATCAAGTCTACCCAACTTCATGTGGGAGGAAGCTTTGAATACAGCTTGCCATATTCTGAATAGAGTTCCCCACAAACATGTAAAGAGTAGTCTGTTTGAGTTATGGAGAGGAAGAAAACCGAGTCTCAAACACCTTTGAGTGTGGGGGTGTCTTACTAAGGTAGTTGTCCTTGAACACAAAAGAAAGAAATTGGGACCAAAAACGGTTGATGCCATATTCTTGGAGTATGTAGAGACAAGTTATGCCTACAAATTGTAGAATTACATGATGCTACATTATTTGAGGATGTGTTTTTCATGAAATCTGGTGTGCCTAATGAAGTATCTCAAGAGGATTCATTCACCACATGTTCCATTCATGAGCACGTGGAAATGATGACAAATGTGGGCAACTCATAACAAGCTATTTCTGAATCTGATGATTCTGAAGAAATAGTTGAACCAAGGAGAAGTAAACGGTCTTAGACATCCAAGGACTTTGGAAGTGAGTTTCTCACTTACAATATTGAGGATGATCTTCTAACTTTCAAACAAGCTATGAAATCTCCAGAAGCTAAGTTTTAGAAAGAAGTCGTTAATGATGAAATCCAATCAATTCTCTCGAATGGAACTTGGGAATTGGCGGATTTGCCTCCTGGTTGTTCTGTAGTTGGTTGCAAATGGATATTTAAGAAGAAACTTAATGCAGACGGGACAATCAATAAGTATAAGGCTAGGTTAGTTGCTAAGGGTTACACACAAAGGGAAGGAATATATTATTTTGATGCCTATTCTCTTGTTTCCCATATGACCACAATCTGAGTGCTTATAGCATTTGCTTACATTTATAATTTATGTATCCATCAGATGGATGTGAAGACCACGTTCTTACACAGTGATCTTCAAGAAGAGATATATATGGAACAACCTGAGGGATTTGTGGGTCGTTGGAATGAGTCCAAAGTGTGTAAACTTGTTAAGTCATTATATGGATTGAAACAAGCCCCTAAGCAATGACATGAGAAGTTTGATTCTGTGATATCATCATTTGGCTTTGTTTCTAATGAATTTGATAAGTGTCTCTACTGTAAAATCATCAATGATGGATTCATTTTATTATGTTTATATGTTGATGATATCCTATTTTTTGGTTCTGATATGAAAGTAGTAAACGAGACAAAGACATTCTTGTGTAGCAAGTTTGAGATGAAAGATATGGGTGTCGCTGATGTGATTTTAGGGCTTAAAATCATAAGTTCTATTGATGGTATAACACTCTCTCAGTCTCACTATGTTGAGAAGATACTGGAGAGGTTTGAGTACACATCACGTAAATTTGTTAAGACTCCATATGATTCATCCAAGTCCTTATTCAAGAATGAGACTGGGGTTCTAGTGTCTCAATTACGATACTCTTAGATTATTAAAAGTTTGATGTATGTTATGAACTGCACACGTCCAGACATTGTGTTTTCTGTGAGTAAGTTAAGTAGATACACCAGTTGTCCCGACAAGACCCATTGGGAATCTCTTGATAGAATTTTGAGGTATATCAAGGGAACTTGTTCCCTTGGGCTGCATTATGGGAAACATCCTTCTATATTCGAAGGATATAGTGATGCAAGATGGATTGTCGTCAACTCTGGGATTAATGGTGTCTCAGGATATGTATTCCTATTGAGAGGAGTTGTTTCCTGGAGGTCTAAGAAACAGACCATATCGTCTTGGTCTACTTTTAAGGCAGAGTTGTGTGCTTTAGATGAAACTGGATTGGAAGCAGAATGGCTACATGGACTTATGTCCAGTTTACCTATGGTAAAGAAACTGCTTCCTACAATTTCAGTTCACTGTGACAGTACTACAACTATTCCCAAGATAAAGAGTCTCAAGTACAATAAAAAACAGCGTAGACACATCCAAGTTATACTCAAGTCTGTAAGGGAGTTAGTGTCTAATGGCGTCGTGGTTGTGGACTACATCGGTACCAAAGAAAATACAGCTAATCCTTTCACTAAAGGACTTACCCTAGCTTTAGTGGAAAAATCCAGGTTGGGGATGGGACTGAAACCCCTTATTATTCACAGGCAGTAGCAACCCAACCCAATAGAGTGGAGATCCCACAAATTGGGTTCAATGTGATAATAACAAGTTGTCAGGTGAATTGGATAACACTATGTATTTACTTTGATGCTTCATGCATCTGTGTGTCTATCCCCTGGAAAACCTATTAGTGTCATGACTGCAAATTAGTAAGAGATTAGTCTCTGAATGGTGTCAAGTCTTAGGACAGGATGTTAGCATTACATTGTTGGAGACTCCAACTAAATGATTGATGTTGTGTAGGCCACAATAGGAGAATTAGGTTGTTCTCTGTTATCAATCATGACATAAAAATTTTGTATGCATGGCCTTAGTGCATTGTTTTCTTTTCTACCATGTCTTTATTGTGTTGTTACCAACCTATACTCTTGTACCCAAGGTTCAGGTTCAAGACTTTTGTTCACCTAGTTCCTGCGGGTGTCACAGATGGATAACTCAGGTAGATTCAAACCGAAAGGTATCTAATGAAAGCACATTATGAAGGATTGAATGGTAGAGCACACTACACATTGGAATTTGTGGGGGATTTTTAGATATATGGCTGCTACAGCCATGTATTTAGTATGGGTTAAGCCCAATGTAGTGCAACTAGTACATATGAAAAAAGTAGTTTTGTCTCTAGTGCAAATGGCAAAGAAGTTATATCCCATATTGCTCACTCCTACAACTTTTGTGGTCCTTATATGTAGGATCACATGGGGCACTAGTGTCCAAGGGGTCTTAGGAGGAGGGTATGTTCACCTCCATGGTTGGGGTGGTGACCAAAACATATACGCATGCACACACACACATGCCACGTCACGCTTAGCCTCACCTAGCCTGGCCTGGCCGGGCTGAGTCTGGTACGGGCTCAGGCTTGTGGCTTGTGGCTTGTGGATTGTAGATTATGGATTGTGGATTGTGGAGAATGTCTTCCATCTTCTGCCTTTTTTTGTACTATGATACGACTACGTAATTAGTTATTCATTTAATTAATTATTTCTTTCCTATTTAGATTTATTAATTATAACCGGAAAGTGTCTCTTTTTGTGAAATTTTCCACAATGTGTACAAGAGCAACCGATTGGTTGTGTCTTAACAGGAATAGGATTATTGGGGTGTGTAAGGCTATAAATAGGCCTCCGGTCATTAGGGTTAAATACATATTCCGAAAATACATTCGTCATCAGTTCGAGCATGTTTGTAAATCCTAAAGCTGGAGTCTCTCCCTGCCGTTGTTGCCTCCGTGGTGCTACGTGGAGATCCTCTCCTGGACGTAGCAAGTTCGTCTCCTTTCCTTCTAAGGTGCAATCTGTCAAGCGATGGTTCATGTGGTTGTTGAGTTGTACTAGTGGTGCGCTGCTTTGTCTGTAATGTTCGTCGTCAACACGAACATGACGTTCTTCTTCAGGTTCGTACCGGGTCGACTGGGAGAACGAAACCTATCTAGAAGGGTTGTAAGGCGCTAATTTCTTTAAGTATATCACATTCGTTTCTTAATGAACGACCTGGTTTGATCCTACCTTTATTTACTTTGTTCTCCTGCATTGGTTTATTCTACATTTTCTTATTTGGATCAGCCTGAACTGTTAACTTAATTGCACCTGTCACTGTAGCATGTAACGACTTAATTCAAAATTAACAACATATACCTATCCCATAATCCCATCTGATTAGAGAACCAAGAAAATAGCTAGGTTCAGTTTTGGTTGGTTGTAGTGGTCTGACAAAGTATTACTGTATTCTGATGTGGAAAAAGTTTACAAAAATCACACTTTATATTTCTGACTACTACGAATGAGTCAAAACATGTGTGTGTCTATGTGTGTGAGTGTGAGTAGGCCATGCTTGGAATATTGTATGTAGTCAGATAACAAAGTGCAAGTTTATTGCATAATTTTCAATGTAAACTCACACAACTCGATACCAGACTATATCTGAACAATAAATTAGTCCTAAACTAAAAGAGAAGATGCACATGTGCATAAGAGGCGACTTCACATCCTACAAATCGATCTTCATGGGCTATTAACCAAGGATTGAAGAACCCATCAAATGCTTCATCACCCACGATGACAGTTTAAACATTGTGATATCATAAGAAAGAAGTTCAGCTGTCAGCTTCACATTCTCATGAAAAGACTTCACAAGTAATGACAATAGAGAAATATCAAATCCCAATCTAGATTTCAGTAGGATCGAGGTAAAGAGTGCCACAAGTTGCAAATTGTACGCTCCACCAAGTGGAAGTGGTAGCAAAAAAATCAACAACCCCAGAGGCACATATGCTAGGAATAGCAAAAAGAGGGTTGTGATTGAGAAGGTGGTCAAGGAAAATGGGGGATGGGTAGAGGGTGATGCTGAAGTTGGAGCTGAGGCTATGAGATACTTCGCGACATTATTTTTTGATGATATTTCTTTATTGTATGACAGAGATTTTAGCTTCACCTCCTATATACCAGATATTGTATCTAATGATGAGAATGATATGCTCACAACTCCACCTATGATTGAAGAACTTTATGATGTAGTTAGGTCCTTAGATCCTGACAATGTGCCAGGACCGGACGACTTCACGGGTCAGTTCTACGTGTTGGTCTCGGAGGTTATTCATGTAGATCTTCTAGAGTTGGCCACGCATTTCTTGGAGGGAAAACGGTTGCATCAGAGTCTCCTCTGATGTACCATGACACTTATACTAAAGGTTCAAAAGCCTTTTCACATCACACAACACTTCAGGCCTTTTCTTATTGAGAACGTCTTGCTCTGTATCTTAGCAAAGTTGGTAACCAACTGGTTGGCTCGCCTTCTTGCCAAGATCACATCAGTGGAGCAATCTACCTTTGTTACTGGGCGAAACATTGTGAATAACATTTGACTCACAAAAAGAACTTCTCCATGATATGTAACAAAGACGAGATGGTAGGAATGTGATGATCAAAGTTGACATGGCTAAAGAATATGATCGGGTTGATTGGAAATATCTAGAAGTTGTTTTGAACAGATTTAGATTCCACCACCGCTTCATCCAGGTCTGTCTATGATGCTTTTAGGGGACCTGGATGTTTATTAAAATTAACGGTCTCAAGCACAGTTTCTTCCAAGTTGGGAGGGGTCTAAAAGAGGGAAACCCTCTTTTGCCTTCTCTCTTTATTCTAATGGAGGAGTCACTAGGCAGAGTTGTTAATGCTGCAACTTTCAATAGGAGTATACACCCTTTCACCACTAGGGGGTCGGAAACAACCCCATCTCATATGTTGTATGCGGATGATGTAATTTTCTTCATCAATGACAAGGAGAGCTCGATCAACAGTTTGATGAATATATTACAGGTATATGTGCATTGTTCGGGTCAAAGGATCAACTCCCATAAGTCATGCTTCCTTGTTAACAATGGAGATAGTGAGCTTGAGAACCAGACTTTGTACAGAAGACTAGGTTTTAGAGATGAGCATGCCATGATTGGGTACTTGGGTGTTCCACTACTGGATGGAAGATATAAGGTGTCTCATTTCAACATCCTAATGGAGAAGATTGAACAACGAATGAACAACTGGAAATGCAAATTCCTTTCTTTTGCATGAAGGTTGACATTGATCAAACATGTCCTCTCCTACATGAGAGTTCACACACTGATGGCCATCCACGCACCAACAATGGTCTTCAATTAGATAGGGAAAAATTTTTCTGCCTTCCTTTGGCGATCTCGAAACGGTGATCGTGGGAGAACTTGGATGGCATGGTCCAAACTTGCCTTTCCTAAGAAACAAGGCGGACTTGGAATATATCATTTGTTGAACATACAAGAAGTTGTTGATATGAAAAGTGTGTGGTTGGTTATGAAGGATGATAATGTATGGAGCAGAGTTTGTCAAATAAAATATAGAGAAGTGGAACTCAAGGATGACCGACACCATCCTCCTTTCTTTAGAAGGCCTTATTTTGCCTACCTGGGGTGGAAGAGAGTTTGGTCCTGCTTTCCTTCTCTAATGAACAATTCCAGATGGGTTATTCGTGATGGGGGAACTCTCTTTTGGCTCCAGAGATGGACATATTTAGATTTCCAAGCCCATGTGAGGAATGATGGTGCTATTGAACTTAAAGCATAGGTGAAGGACATGATGTCATATAATGGTGGATGGGATATTACTCAGCTATCACCATATTTGACAGATGAAGGTGTCCAACTCATTAGAGAAGACTCTCCAGGATGACGTGATTTGGGAGCCTGACAATTATGGAAGATTCTCAATCTACTATGCAAAAAAGATCATGACCGAAAATAGGGGGCATGCAACAATCAAGTCTTGGTTATGGAATAGATCTATTCCTCTATGGGCATGCACCCTGACATGACGGATATGGAGTAATGACTTACCAGTTGATGAAAGAGTAGCCAACTGTAATATTCCTTTGGCATCACAGTGTGAATGTTGTTTGACACACAACAAAGAATCTGTAAACTATCTATTCCTTGAAGGCGAGATGGCTAGATTCTTGTGGGACAGAGGTCTAGAGTTGATGGGTTGGCCAGCCAAGAGGGAACGACACAAATATTAGGTCCTTGTTATTGTAATGTTGGTTTTCTGCTTCACACAAGTCGTTGACTGGTTGGATTTGTGGTTCCTTGCCGCAAATCATATGTTGGAGATTATGGCCAGCACATTGTGCTAGCAGATATGATGGCAGACAATGTGAACCTGCACAGATATGGAATGAATCTATTAAGATATTAAGATGGGTGACTAATGGGCACACCTTTGTTTGTGAATTAAACGACAATGACCACTGAAGAATGGAGGCAAGTCTGATCACTCATCAATTAAAGAGACGCACAACTTTCCTTAGCAAATGGTGAAAGCCAAACAACATGTGTAAGTTAAATGTTTGTATTGTCAAAGGTTCCAGGAATGGGGAGGGGAGATGGTACCAAGTGGGAGGCATATTACGAAATTGAGAAGGTGATGTGAGGATGTTCTTCTCATTTAGAATTGTTGCTAACAACTCCATTACAGCCTTAACAGAAGGAACCAGAATGGGGTTGGAACATTGTGAGAATGAGGGCAGGAGGGTGGATTTTGTAGAATGGGATAGGAGAGATATCTGTGAGATGGTTGCTAATAGATCCTTGGTGCCGTGAAAAGCCCTAGTACCTATAGAGAGCTTGAGATACACAATAAGAATTAGGCAGATCATATGCACTTACATTCCTAAGACGTCAATGCAGTGGCGAACTGGTAACTAAATGGGGTACAAAGGAGAGGTTAAACATTGTTTCGGGGAAGAGCAGCTTGCTACCTACCCATATTAGAGGGACAATCAGCCTTGAAGCTAGAGGTGTGCCACACATCTGTAAAAGGTGGACATGTTATAGGTGATGTACAGAAAGGGTGTTACACTTTTTTCTTTGATTTCCTTTACTGTGACGATTTCAGGAGTCCTAACGTGATGTGACTTTTTGAGACACCCCGGAGGCGGGATAAATAGATCCTCTCATTTTAACTTCAAAAAAAAACCCGGAGGCACAAGATGGCTGGGATTGCGGCCAACCCAAAGAGTAGGTTGTGTTTCATTATGAATGATTAGGTAGTTGATTCCATTTTTAGAAAATCTGTACAAATATGAACCAGTCACTCCTGTCCACCTCTACTTGTCGGGATAGATTTGGGTGACCTGCACATGCAATGATTCGATCCGAATTTGAACCAACCAGGCAACAGCCCGGTTGACCAACGGCCAACCCCTTTCTCTCTCTACTGCTTTGTGAATCAATTTATTTTCCAATATCTGGCCTGCTAGGCTTGACTGTCGCGGCCCCCGGTACTTTTGGTACTGTAGTCTGTGGGATAAGATAAGGTCGGTGGGCTCCAGAATAAATCAAGTTCTGACGCTACAAAACACACGTATACACCCATACATTATCACGCTCTTAAGAGGAGGAACATGGAATCGCTTGAAATAAACTATGGTTTCCAAATTCCAAGGGGGATGGGGGGCGGAGTTTGTGGACTGGTACGGCTCATCTGGGCATGGTCATGACTCGTGATACACGCAATTGTAAAAGTATTCATGACACACATGCGGAGGCAGCGGAGCACTAATAGAACATCATTTTCCAAACAAATCAAATGCAACATGATGAAATGTTTGCTGTTCATTGGGAAACGTATGATAGATATTGGGCCAAAAAACCTAAATGGCACATTTTCTATTTTTTATTCCCTAAATGACACGTTCCTGAACTTATTGTCCAAAATGGCACATTTGCAGGCCAATGCGTCCCCTGCTGGGACGCATTGCTCTCTCAGGAGGCAATGCGTCCCCGGTTGGGACGCATTGCTCTCCCGGGAGAGCAATGCGTCCCAACCGGGGACGCATTGCCCCCACAGGAGGGCAATGCGTCCCGCAGCCGGACGTATTGTTTTTTTTTATTTTTTTAAAATTTTTTTTAATTATGATACCATGTATACCATGTATATTATATATACATATATATGTTAAATTGCTAAATTAATATAATATAAATTAACTTATATACAATTAGCCATATATTTAAAATAATATCTGAAGATATTAAAACAATAACAGAATATTATATTTATCAAAACATAATATTTATAAATGTAGATAAAAATATTCAAAATTAATAGATATAATACTAAAATTATATAATAAAGTTTAAAATTATAAAAATAAAGAAAATATATACATGTATTTATTTGTAAACTTAGAAGAAAAAAACTAATATAGCAATAAAAATAAGAAAATACTAATATCAAAAATAAGAAAATAAGAAAATACTAATATAGAAAAATAATATATATATATATATGTATATACATATAATTATATGTATATATATGTATATATGTATATATATATATCTATATATATATATATATTTATATATATATTGTATATATATTTGTATATATTTGTATATATATTAATATTTGTATATATATTTGTATATATGTATATTTGTATATATTTGTATATATATGTATATATATATTTGTATATATATTTGTATATATTTGTATATATATTTGTATATATTTGTATATATATTTGTATATATATATATATATATATATATTTATATATATTTGTATATATTTGTATATATTTGTATGTATATATATATATTATTTTGCTATATTAGTATTTTCTTATTTTCTTATTTTTGATATTAGTATTTTCTTATTTTTATTACTATATTAGTTTTTTTCTTCTAAGTTTACAAATAAATATATGTATATATTTTCTTTATTTTTATAATTTTAAACTTTATTATATAATTTTGGTATTATATCTATTAATTTTGAATATTTTTATCTACATTTATAAATATTATGTTTTGATAAATATATATGTATATATATGTATATATAATATGTATATATATGTATATGTATATATATATATTATGTATATATATTATGTATATATATATTATGTATGTATATATATATATATATATATTATGTATATATATTATGTATATATATATTATGTATATTATATATATATATATTATTTTGCTATATTAGTATTTTCTTATTTTCTTATTTTTGATATTAGTATTTTCTTATTTTTATTGCTATATTAGTTTTTTTCTTCTAAGTTTACAAAGAAATACATGTATATATTTTCTTTATTTTTATAATTTTAACTTTTTTATATAATTTTAGTATTATATCTATTCATTTTGAATATTTTTATCTACATTTATAAATATTATGTTTTGATAAATATAATATTCTGTTATTATTTTATTATCTTCAGATATTATTTTAAATATATATCTAATTGTATATAAGTTAATTTAGATTATATTAATTTAGAAATTTAAATATATATGTATATATAATATACATGGTATCATAATTAAAAAAATTTAAAAAAAAAGAAAAAAAAAGCAATACGTCCGGCTGCGGGACGCATTGCCCTCCTGTGGGGGCAATGCGTCCCAGCAGGGGACACATTGGCCTGTAAATGTGACATTTTGGGCAATAAGTTCAAGAACGTGCCATTTAGGGAATAAAAAATGGTAAATGTGCCATTTAGGTTTTTTTGCCTAGATATTGTTATCCAATCCATCATCCACGTCTCACCCACATAGTAGGAGCTTCACTTAGGGCCTATTTGGTTGGACCGAAAACCAACATAACACAAACCAACCGCACAACTTTTTCAACTCATTTCGTTTGGTTCGATGCGGTTTTAGTTTTAGATCGGAAATGGAACCCCATGTATCTACTGTTTTTGTTGAAAATTTGAGAAATGGTACCGCGCCGAATTGTGGCACGGTTCGTTTTCTCACGGAGCTGCGAGCTCCTGTGCGATCCCAACACCGCTTGTCAGTCCAGAAAAAAAAAAGACCGCTACGTCAGTCCTCCCGCTAGTGGTTGCATGCATGGCGTGGTAATTACATTCTGGCATGTTCAAAGAGTGACGAATAACCTTACCGTGGCAATTAGAATAGTAATTGATTGAGCTGTAGTTGCGTCCATCTTTGCTTCATACCTAAATTACGCAATACCAAACGAGAACAAACCAACTGAATCAAATAAATCTACGTAGAACCAAACGAAATGCATGCAGCTCCAATTCATGGAATTACAATTCCTGTTTTAAAACTTAAAGGTTTGCATTGGTTTTACACGAAACCAGACGAGCCCTTAGGGTTAGTTTGATTTGTGGTGGTTTGAGTTTCAAGTATGAGTTGCAACACAGGAAAGTAAAACTAACTACAAAAGAACCGTCTGGTTGCACGCTGTTTCAAGTATGAGTTGCAACACAGGAAAGTAAAACTAACTACAAAAGAACCGTCCGTGCGTGATGCGTCATTGTTTGGTTGCAGGTCATTAATGAATATGGTTCCTTACAGTTATCTTACTATATATATTATTGATAATGTTAACAACCAACAACAACAGATGTTTTTATAGGATAATTCTCTCACCACATGTGTTTGGCTGCTCTCTCGCCACCGGAGGAAACGAACCGCGCTGGTTTACAGCGCAGTACGTTCCACACATTTTTGTACAGACACAAATTTGAAGGTATAGTTTATTTTCCTGTCTTGCATTGCAGTTACTTCCAACCAAACTCACGTAGTTGGAACTCACTGTGAATTGCAAAACATGTTTTGGATTGCGGTCCAACCAAACTGGCCCTTATGACAAAAAAAAAAAAGAAGGAAAGAAACACACCCGAACTGAAATGAGCTGGCACATCGTGTCCAACAATGATAGAAAAATATGAAGTAATCTCGTCGTAAAATGGGAGAATAATATACTGAAAAGAAGGGACAAAGACTGCAAAAAGTACATCTATAATTTTTGAAATAATTTTATCAAAAATGAGAGATCGACAAGAGATGTGTATACAGAAAAATAACCCATCAACATATATCAATCTTTCTCAGCTTGGTTTGCCGCAAGCATATGAAAAGGCAATAAAATTCCAAGCACGAACAAGAAACCACCACATTAATGGTCAGAGAATCAAAAAACGAGAGAGACAATTTATTATCAACCAAACTAAGCATGCTATAGCTAGACTTATAAAAGAGAGCAAAATTTGCGTAGATCACATAGAGAGTAGTATTGTTTTGTACTAAAAAGACCGGGGGGGGGGTTGTATTGGTGGATCGGCCATCTTCATCAATCTTGATAGGATGGACCACAATGTGTCACCCCATCACTTGAAAATTTCTTATGACACATAACAGGTAATGAGGAGACCAAGAAGAAGGAAAGTAACTACATTTTTCAAATTGAATTCAACTACATGGAACGAACCCAATGGTTGTGGTTTATTAAAAAAAAATTAAAACCAACGATCTGAGGTAGTTGCATAAATTACTTTACACAATATAAAATAAAAATATATAAATTTATAATTGAATGTATGTAATTAGATAAATTGCACTCAGGTATAAAAACACACAAATTGAATCTAATTAAGAGACCTTCATCATAAATCAACTCCCCCTGATTTGAAAGATAAGCAACCAGTGAGTCAGGTATGGGCCCCAAATGGCCTCGACACATGGCTACTAGAGGAATGTTATGAAACACATGCTCAAGTTGGGAAAGACGTGCAGGAAACTATCTAAAAGAATGTACTAACACGCTGAACGAGTAGACATCACAATATCCATCATGAGTGACGCGTCTATCATAATGCTAAGGATGACCTAGCATGATAGGTGGGTCAGTTTTAGGGGAACGATGTTACAGTATGTGGCATCCCTATAGACTTTCACTACTACAGAAATAGCATTCAGTGTCACTTTTCTGGGCGTCGGTTATTAAGGAAAACCGACACCTAACATTTAAGGCGTCGGTTGTTTACGCAACCCGACGTCTATATTCGAAGACCAGCCAGACACGGGTACCGCTTTGTATTAATCGTCGGTTGTTTATAACAAACCGACGCGTAAAGTCGCCCGCGAAATCCATATTTTGATAAAACAAATAGTGTCATTTTCAGCGTCGGTTATATACGTAGCAACCGACGCCTATGTGCGATGAAAATTTGCGCGAAAAGTGTCACTGTCAGCGTCGGTTATCCTTGTATAACCGACGCTGAAACTGGTTCCCGCCAAATAATTTCATGAAAATATCGTCCAATTGGACGTCGGTTTTTTCTAACAACTGACGCTAAAGATGTTTAGGCGTCGGTTGTTGTAAACAACCGACGCTATTTGAGAACTTATAACCCGCGATCGCCCGACTCTTCCCCTTTCTTCTGTTTCATTGCTACCCTATTTCCCTGTTGCGACGATTTCTCCGGCGATTTTGTGCTGCTGCTGCTAGTTTTCTCCGGCGCTTCTCTCCGGCGCTCCATCTCCGGCGTCCCTTCTCCGGCGCCCTTCTTCTCCGGCGCATTTCTTCTTCTCCGCCGCCGCCTGCTGCTCTAACCGCCTGCGCCGCCGCCCTGCTGCTCCAGCCACCTGCTTCCCGCCCTGCTGCTCCATCCGCTGCGCCGCCGCCACGCCTGAGAACCGGCGCCGCCGCCACGCCTGGTGCCCTCCTGCTTGCCCACCTGCCTGCCCTAGCTCCTTCCTTTCTTCCTGCTGACGCCCGGCGTCCTGTTTCTACTGAGGTTAGTTTTACTGATTTCCTTGCTGCTTTCAGTGATTAATGATTGATACTACTGGTTAGTATTTCTTTAGTGATTAATTTAATTCAACAATTCATAGTTTGTTATTTACAATAACTGATCTGCTTGCCGATTTTAATGATTAGAGATACTGATTAATAGTAAGTATTGATGAATACTTAGTTAATTACTGATTTGTTGATTAGATATGTATAGAAGTTCTTTATAAATATATTTTTTATATACACATACATGTAATTTTGTATAAAATTCATGATGTAGTGTGATCTTAAATCCTAGAGTGTACCCCTTTTGTTCTATGATGGTACCTATGACCCTAAATACATCCATAAGGGTCTATTGTATCCTAAAGAAGATTTATTTCTTCCTTCTGCCCTAATTTTTATATGGATCTTAATCTTATATCGCTTACTCATAAATAAGGAAATATCCTCCCTTATGACCACCTTGATGTGTATGTCCCATATAATCCACATGTTGGACCCTAATGATACAATTTTTTTATGTTGAAAATGAATGTATGTTTCAAGTGTTGAACCTAATGTTGGACAATGTGTTTGTTATAGGTGGTACACATTTATTATATATAAGAATGACATCACATGTGTTTGTTGGCCTAGAATGTGAACAATCATTGTTTTTTATATTACTTGTACATCGGTATAAATTAGAATGAACAATCACTAAATTATGTACTGTTTGTATGGAGTCCGACTTCATTGTAGATATCTATTATTGTGTTTGTTGGCCTAGAAACCCGTCCAAGATTGACTCATTAGGAGTAAATCTTGGATAGTCCCCGGTTTGGGACTGTTCTTGAACACCTAATCTCACTTAGGATGTAAGTGTATAATGTGTATTGAGTTTTCGAGAAAATTTTGGTAGCATTTCCCCGTTTGTTCTCTAAGTACATATGTACTTAGAGAACAGCGGGGAAATGCTGCCGAAATTTTCTTGAAAACCCAATACACATTATACACTTACTAGTGAGATTAGGTGTTCAAGGATGGGATAGGTGGTACACATTTATTATATATAAGAATGACATCAAATGTGTTTGTAGGCCTAGAATGTGAACAATCATTGTTTTTTATATTACTTGTACATTGGTATAAATTAGAATGAACAATCACTAAATTATATACTGTTTGTATGGAGTCCGGCTTCATTGTAGATATCTATTATTGTGTTTGTTGGCCTAGAAACCCGTCCAAGATTGACTCATTAGGAGTAAATCTTGGATAGTCCCCAGTTTGGGACTGTTCTTGAACACCTAATCTCACTTAGGATGTAAGTGTATAATGTGTATTGAGTTTTCGAGAAAATTTTGGTAGCATTTCCCCGTTTGTTCTCTAAGTACATATGTACTTAGAGAACAGCGGGGAAATGCTGCCGAAATTTTCTTGAAAACCCAATACACATTATACACTTACTAGTGAGATTAGGTGTTCAAGGATGGGATAGGTGGTACACATTTATTATATATAAGAATGACATCAAATGTGTTTGTTGGCCTAGAATGTGAACAATCATTGTTTTTTATATTACTTGTACATTGGTATAAATTAGAATGAACAATCACTAAATTATATACTGTTTGTATGGAGTCCGGCTTCATTGTAGATATCTATTATTGTGTTTGTTGGCCTAGAAACCCGTCCAAGATTGACTCATTAGGAGTAAATCTTGGATAGTCCCCGGTTTGGGACTGTTCTTGAACACCTAATCTCACTTAGGATGTAAGTGTATAATGTGTATTGAGTTTTCGAGAAAATTTTGGTAGCATTTCCCCGTTTGTTCTCTAAGTACATATGTACTTAGAGAACAGCGGGGAAATGCTGCCGAAATTTTTTTGAAAACCCAATACACATTATACACTTACTAGTGAGATTAGGTGTTCAAGGATGGGATAGGTGGTACACATTTATTATATATAAGAATGACATCAAATGTGTTTGTAGGCCTAGAATGTGAACAATCATTGTTTTTTATATTACTTGTACATTGGTATAAATTAGAATGAACAATCACTAAATTATGTACTGTTTGTATGGAGTCCGGCTTCATTGTAGATATCTATTATTGTGTTTGTTGGCCTAGAAACCCGTCCAAGATTGACTCATTAGGAGTAAATCTTGGATAGTCCCCAGTTTGGGACTGTTCTTGAACACCTAATCTCACTTAGGATGTAAGTGTATAATGTGTATTGAGTTTTCGAGAAAATTTTGGTTACTTAGAGAACAGCGGGGAAATGCTGCCGAAATTTTCTTGAAAACCCAATACACATTATACACTTACTAGTGAGATTAGGTGTTCAAGGATGGGATAGGTGGTACACATTTATTATATATAAGAATGACATCAAATGTGTTTGTTGGCCTAGAATGTGAACAATCATTGTTTTTTATATTACTTGTACATTGGTATAAATTAGAATGAACAATCACTTGTTTTCCTAATATATACTTGTTTTCTCTGATCATAGAATGGATAGATCATGGATGCTTGTGCTTCTTGGATAGATTTGTCTCAGATGCTATCAATACAATTTGTCTCGATACATGAATGTTTGCTTGACTCATGGTAGAAATCATCTCTTATTGAGTTTCATCAAGAGATGAGTTACACTTCAAGTAACGAAGATGAGCATCATCAACAAGATCATGGTTGTTTTCATCAACAAAGGTAGTCACAACCCACATGGATGAGGACTTATCTAGTGTGAACCAGATCATGGTTCCACAACCACACCTCTTCACAGAATGCTTGTGCTTCTTGGATAGATTATCCTACAAGTTACCCACTTCATCACAAACGGGGATCAAAAGCCATCTAGACCTCTTAGAATGACTCATTTTACCCTGCTTGTCACAAACCAGATCTTTGGCAACCAGATTCTTAGTTCCTCGTTCATACCTATTGTCAACTTTCTTGATATTAAAACCAATCTTGCCAGCATAACTAGAATAGAAGGAGATACCTTCATCTAAACTTCCAAACTGGAGACCAATTCTAGGGACTTGTGTTGGGGATACAGTGCAAGAAGCAACAGAAGGAGAAGGAGGAGGATTATCATTATCATATTTGACACTAGCATTTGTAGCATCTGTGTCAAGACTGGGATCCATGACAGCTGTGTGAGAGTAACTCTACAGATAGAAGAGTAACCCTAAAACATAAAAGAGTAACTCAGTGAGTCATAAGAGTAACCACGCATCACAAAAGAGTAACTACATGAAACATAAAAAGCATGTATGACAGTTACTACATAAAATCGAAAATCAAGACGCAAATTGGATTTCCCACACAAAAGACAAAGATGAATACAACATGATGTGAAGAGAAAATATTTAGTAGAACTGATTGAAGTGGCGAAGAGTATACAAAATTACCTAGTTTTAGCTTGGACAACTACTGCTCCTGAAATGCAGTAAGATGAAGAACTTCTCCTCCCCTTACGACGTCAGTTCCAGTAGCAGATCTAGAGCAGAGATGAGACTTGGTGAAGATCAATATCTTCTATTGAAAAGCTGATAACTTTAAAGGAGATTCAGATCTATGCCATTAACTTTCGTCCTCCTCTACACAACTGGGACAAAAAAGCCCATTGTAGTTGTTCAGATCTGTAACTGACAACTACTACTCCTAAATTGAGTAAGATGAAGAACTTCTCCTCCCCTTACGATGTCAGTTCCAATAGCAGATCTAGAGCAGAGATGTGACCTGGTGAAGATCAATATCTTCTACTGATAATCCGATGACGTTAAAGGAGATTCAAATCTATGCCATTAACCTTCGTCCTCCTCTACACAACAAGGACAAGAAAGCCCGTTGTAGCGGTTCGGATCTATAACTGCATATAGGAGATTGAGATTCTAGAATAGAAATGTAGCATCAAAGGTCGACACAGAGAAGGAATAGATAGCTTTCGTTGAAAGCATTTAGGCATTCAGCGGCAGATAAATAGACAAAAACAATTTAGCAGGTCGATGGTGGAAGAACACGGGTGAAGGAGACAAAATCCATTTGGTCTTAATTACAGGTTATACCACCACCGTTATTTCATGCAGTTCATCCTTCGTGGACATCTAGACGGAATTTGTTGCAGTTATTTACAACTGACTGCCACCGCTCCACTTAGGTCGGGTACTCAGAACATTGTACCCGTGCGGGCAAAACACATAGATATATACATATATGTATATATACATACATATACATATATATATACATATATGCATATACGTATATGCATATATGTATATACACATACATATGTATATATGTATATGTATATGTATATATATATTGATATATATATGTATATATACATATATGTATGCATGAATATACACACATTTATATCTATATAAAGTGTGCTCGGTTTAACCAGACCGAGCTCTATTTGCCTTACACTGTGGTGACTGGTTTGATTTTTCGATTCAAAAATTTGTTTATGTCATGCTGACGTCATTTCTGGTCCAACCGGTTCAACTACTCTGGTTGAACCTGACTCAATCTAGTTAGAGTCAACACTGGTCCGACCACCAGTTCAGTTTTGAAAACATTGCGGTCGACTGCTAACTCGAATGGCGTGAGAGGGAACAATCCCTGGGAGATTGGATTGTTCTACCCCCATTTGCTTGACATAAATGTCACAACGTAATCGACAAATGGGTCTTTTTTCTAAGATTTAAATTGAGATTTGTCAATGTGAATAAATGTATATCTAGATGACGTGGTAGTCCCTGATTGGTCAAATATTGATTAATCTTACAGAAATTCTAGAAAATAGGTGATAACTCAGACGATAGTGAATATATATATATATATATATATATATATATATATATATATATATATATATATATGAAAATGGTCAAAACACTATGTAAAATTCAATAAAATCAGTTTCATTTCCAGATTATGTCTCCAATTCCAAAAGTATATAGTTATGCACACTTTGATGGTATTTAATGCATACAAAGCCTAAATTAAGAAATTGATGATCATATCTTGCTAGTTAATTTTAATGAATAAAGTATGATCTAATTTGATAAATATAATTAGATCTAATCTAAGAGGTGGGGTTCACATTATATCAAATTAGGACTTCCTAAGTTCTAAAGCATATATATCTGTCAATTAGGGTTTGGGGGGCCTAACCCTAATGGAACCCTAATATGACCAAATCCTAACTTAGGACCCAAGTCAGGCCTTGGTGTTATTTTGTGAGCATAAAAGTAATACTTGGATGTAAAACATTAATTACAAGTTGATTTAATTGGTTGGTTTGTAAATTGTACTTATTTTCTTAGAACTTAGTCATCATTGAATAAAGGTATGTGGTTACTAATTAATAATTTCTCTTATCAACTTATGATATTTGTTGGAGTTCCACGACTATATTGTAATTAAATTGTTTGGTTGTTTATTTATTCCTACAAACTATAAGGCCATATGTGTATCACCTTATATAAAGATGAACTATCATGAACCCACAAAGGGGTAGTTGAAGAAGGCAATAGCCCCTGAAAACTAAGGATGAGTCACTTCAAAAGTGACCAACATTGTATATTTACTTGTGACCAAGTCCAACAATGAATAGTCATCATGAGTCCAATAATGAACCAAACTCTGGAAATTTAATGATGGACTAAAGGATGAGCGTACCATTGAGATTTGGAAAATATGGGTTGGGAAGTTATATAAAAAATGCTAGTTTGATTATTTAATGATAATTGTTTATATGGTTGATTATATTGTTACATCTATATCACATATTTTGATTGCACCACGTACACAATATAGAGATATATTGATCTTGTTTTGATTGTTGACATTTTAGGTTGATCTGCATACTACTTGAAGATATGGACATCCAAAAGATGGCACAAAAAGAAAAGATGGCTAAAGTACTATTGGGGAATTAGATAGTTAGATCTATTTCTTGCTTCTAAAATTAGTTTATAGATGGATTTATTTCATGTTTCTAAACTTAGTTTCCTTTGAACATATCATGTAACTCCTTCGAGCATATTATCTTCGTATTGCTTCGAATTATCATAAATTACTTGTTAAACCCGTATTTTGAGATATACTGGTCTTGTTTTGATTGTTGACATTTTAGGTTGATCTGCATATTTTGATTGCACCACGTACACAATATAGAGATATACTGATCTTGTTTTGATTGTTACATCTATATCACATATTTTGATTGCACCATGTACACAATATAGAAATATATTGATCTTGTTTTGATTTTTGACATTTTAGGTTGATCTGCATACTACTTGAAGATATGGACATCCAAGAGATGGCACAAAAAGAAAAGATGGCTAAAGTACTATTGGGAAATTAGATAGTTAGATCTATTTCTTGCTTCTAAATTTAGTTTATAGATGGATTTATTTCATGTTTCTAAACTTAGTTTCCTTTGAACATATCATGTAACTCCTTCGAACATATTATCTTCATATAGAGTTTTCTATTCCGTGAAAGCAGGATTCATTCTTGCTGACGTATCCGTAAGTATCTTCAACCCTTCCGCTATATCCGCTTTTCGTTTCACATTGACATTGCGGCGGGGTTGGATGTTCATTAATATGTAGTTTTTGACTGAGCACACAATTGTTTCTTACGGGATCACAAAATTTCAGAGACAATGTTCCGTCATTACAAAGTAATAGACACTCACGATGAGTCCTCTTCTACTGAGAAGATCCATCAATCTGTAATTTACTTTAGTTTGCCATCACCACACCCTTCTCTCATGGCTTCACAGACAGTCAAATAAGAAGCTTTGTTCGGGGTTCATCTATTCGGCTTGATCTAGTGAGTAAGCTTTATTCGGGGTTATTTGTTGGGTGTTTTTCATCACTTTCACAGACATCCGTCTTATTTTAACTTATGTCCTCTTCGACCCAGCCATATAATATTTCCTTTTTAAAATCTGGTTGTTTGCAAGTGCGAGAATGTGGAGTTTTCATACATTAGTCCAACTTTATTCAGCGTGACAAGTTCTTCAATTGTTTTGATAGAAAATAAATATATTTACATTCACTCGCAGACCCTTCATCTACAATGATGTCAAGTAGACATTTGTTGATTAGTGGACAAATATATGAGTACATTTAACAAGAAATCTTTGTGAAGAACCATTTCTCTACGTAATGTAAGAGGCCCTGAAATGGAACTGGCAGTTTATACTCAAACTGTGTAGGATATGATTGATCTTTCTAAACACATCAAATTCTTTTCAAAACTCTAGGGCCATCATTCCATCGCCAACCGGTAGATCTAGTACACCAAGACAAAGATGTGAGTAGCGATGAGGATGATAACAAAGGTAGAGATCAGGTTCAGAAGCCATGGCCGAGTATACCATGTTGCTGCGGTAAATGTACGATCAGAATAGGATACGATCTATAGATTGATGATGGATATATTTCTCAGTCAGCTAATGCTCCTCGGTTCAGACCGTGGATCACAAAGCACTATGGATTTATATGTAGAGTAGGAAGGTTTCTATTGTAATTGTGGGTCTTTGGCTACAAAGAATCACTGGAGTAGTAGTTTGCGTTAATAAATAATATATACATATAAATATAATCTAAATAAAGTGGCATTGATACTACATCATTTGTCGCTTTTATAGGAGTGCTTTTGGAAACCTTACCTGCCACCACTATCAGTCTGGACGGAGGAATCGGAATCCTACTGTCCAGTTGATACCTACTGCTGCTGCCGTCTATTGGCATATCAAGACATTTGAATGGCCACACTAATCACGCGGGTGGTGGGCTGATAGTATATTCCACGAGAACAGTAATAAACAATAATAATGGAGGCACCACATGAGCCCCCTGGTGCCCATTGATCAAGAATGCACAAGGGACAAGGCAGAGCAGGCCAGATCCGGTTGCTATTTTATATGGTTTTCATGGTTTTATATGTATTTCTCGTGCTACTATTGAAAAATGCATCGTCAGCTAGCCCCCACCTTTTCATTCCACTTGTGTTGCGTCTTGAGGGTGCTATCCAGCCTATATCCTCCCCATTCCTCTCTTCCCCTCCTTTCAGTCGGCCTGATCAGGCAGGATGGCTCAGGCGCAGCATCTCCAGCGGATGCTCATCCTTGCGACGGTGACCGTCGTAGTTTGTGCTTGCCTATTCGCGTCCCCCTGTGGAGCCGAGTTCCCGACGCTCCAGCACCCAGCCAAGCCTGATGGGTCACTTGCCGTCATGGTAATCGGCGACTGGGGGAGGCAGGGAGAATACAACCAGACTTTCGTCGCTGCCCAGGTAGGTCGTCTATCTGCCTCCAAACTGACTCTACCCTTCTCTCTGTTTGTGTGTCCTGTCTGCCTGAATCTGTATACTGCTGCCGTTGGGTATAGCTCTGAGGGATCATGTACTTGCTTAATTGACTGATTCCTGCATGCGCTCGCGCGAAACGTACCTGCAGATGGGTATAGTCGGAGAGGAGCAGGACGTGGACTTCATCGTCTCGACGGGTGACAACTTCTACCACGACGGGCTGTCCGGCGTCGACGACCCTCTGTTCGAGCAGTCCTTCACTGACATATACACGGCTAAGAGCCTTCAGAAGAAGCAGTGGTACGCCGGTGAGTACTGTGAACATTTGTCGGAGGAACCATTTCTGGATATTCGTTTCGTACACCACAGATTTGGATATGGATGTAGTTTCTCTTTTCCTCTCTCTCTCTCTATCTATCTCTTCCCTCCAATAATTCATGTAATGCTATGGAATTACAGTTCTGGGCAACCACGACTACCACACCGACGTGCTGGCACAGCTCGACCCGGTACTCCGGGAGGTCGACCGCCGGTGGCTGTGCATGAGGTCCTTCGTGCTTGACGCAGGTGATTGGTTCATTTATTCAGTCGTCGGTCTTGTCCACTTCTTCAGTTTGTTTATACTAGAATGGAATCTCTCCTCATCCGGTACACAAAAATGAATTCGTCCAGAGGTCGCCCACTTCTTCTTCCTCGACACCACGCCGTTTGAGCTCAAGTACTGGACGGAACCAGGGAAGCACACCTACGACTGGAGGCAGGTCACTCCCAGGGACCAGTACATATCCAGACAGCTCAAGGTAAGTACGAATCTAGCTAACAGCTGCTCCCTGCAACGCCAGAATTTCATTAACTGCTACCGCCAAGTACAGCTAGTCTTGTTTAAATTTGGACCGAAACCGCCCTGCCCTCATCTATGTTTCTTCTTCTTCTTGTCCAGGAGCTGGACACAGCTCTCAGTGAATCAACTGCGAGATGGAAATTTGTTGTCGGCCACCACACGGTCAGGAGTGTCGGCAACCATGGGGATACCCAGGAGCTCGTAGACCTCCTGCTCCCAATACTCAAGGTAAAGGAAAAAGGGAAAATCCTTCTCTATTTCAATGCTGTATACCTCATAACGAGCACACTGTACACGCCTTTCTGTCAAGATCAACCAAACAGGGAGTTAGTTTAGCTTTTTCAAAATCGAATCTGATCAACCAACTTAATTTCCCGACAGGCCAACGACGTCGATCTCTACATCAACGGCCACGACCACTGCCTCGAGCACATCAGCAGCAAGGATAGGTGAGCACCATCATTATCAATCACCATTCTATCATAATCACACCCTTCCCGCCACACCCATAACCCTACCTAATTAAACCCAACTAACTCTTGGCCTTTTCCAAACAACTCCCTGTGATGCACGTTCTTCTCGCCGCTGTGTTCAGCCCGATCCAGTTCCTGACGAGCGGAGGTGGGTCCAAGGCGTGGAAGGGAATCTTCAGGCCCGAAATAGCAGTCGACAAGCTGCAGTTCTACTACGACGGCCAAGGGTTCATGACGTTGAAGACCACCAAGGATGACGTCGACATCAAGTTCTTTGACATGTTTGGGAATGTCCTGCACAAGTGGCGCTTGACCAAGGAGATGCACACCTATGCTTAAACATCGGCAAAGTGAGGTTTCTGAAGATAAGATATACTTAATTATTTATTTGTCCTCCGGGCACTACAAGTTGAAGTTAGAAAGGCAGAGGCGTAACTGATTGAAATTTCTGGGCGTTGTTGAAACGTTCTTCTTACGAGTTGCAACTACAGCCGTGTTACCAATGGCTGCATCCTTTGTAACCAACTACGAATTATACAATAAAAGTTGCATGCCCTGTCTTGCACGTGTGTGTGTGAGTGGGAGTGGGAGTGGGAGTGGGAGTGGGAGTTATATACAAATCTGTTGTCGGTGATACTACAATATTGATTACAAGAATTGAGCAAGAATCAACATCCCACGTGATGATGTAATGATGTAATGATACTTACAAAGAAGCTGATGCTAAGCTTGATTAATTGGCGGAGAATTATCTTGACATTTTCTACTCACAGAATTGAGTTATATTCAAAAACTAACGCTACAGAAAAATGGTCTTTACTTTAAAAAAATTAATGAATCTATTTGTTATTGCTAAAAAAATTAGCTACATTGTTCTAACATATAACTATGTAGTTAATGTTCGTGTCGCTAATTATTCTGACTACATTTCATATAATATATATAGTTAAAAAATCAAGTACCTAAAGATTTATATGTAGCCATAAATGTATCTAAAGCATGTCTGTACAAATAATAATGTAGTTGTATATGTATATAAATATATGACTACATATATATATATATATATATATATATATATATATATATATATATATATATATATATATATATATATATTGTTATTAACATGTACGAAAAAATGGTATTTACTAAAATTGCATATTTAGTCAATATGTATGAAAAAATGATGTAGATTGTTAATGTAGTTTATGTGTGCTAAAAAATATCATATAGTACACATACATGTATAATCAAATTATGTATCTAGCAACTAACTTTTCAATAATAAAAAAATTCTCAGAAAAATCAATATTGATTTAGATCAAATTATGCTTAAATAGTCAACAATCATATTTTCATTTATTGACAATCAATGAACATATGGGGAGGACTATACCTTGCCCCTATCACGTGCGTATGGAAAAAATGTACATAATGATCTTTGTAGAAACAAATTGCATCGTTCTCGAGTTGGACATGATAAAAAAAATTATATGCACATAACACTTCATAGTTCCCAAAAACAAAAGTAAGAAATCATATGTGCATGCAGTCGGATCTTCAATCAGTTGTGTTGTGGAAGATATTTGACTTCAAGGTCCATACAGATGGATTCAAAATGACCTTTGAGAGTTTGGAGTTCACATAGCCTAGAAACATCATCATGTTTCTTAGCTTTCTCAACAATCTTTAAAAGTTCTTTGTAGCTATTCTAATTGAGAAGAGGAAACAAAGGTAGGAGCGATGAAACCCTAGATCAGGCAAGAGAGGAAGCTAGAGAGGGAAGACGGCGCTTGCGACAGACTAAGAGAAAGGGAGAGAAAGAGCGGGCGTTTTGAGTCAGTAAAATGCGGGAAGAAATTCTCGTTACATTGAAAGACGGATTCCAACTCATCTTTATACAACAGCCACACACAGGACACCACAGGTTATTTTCCAAATATGCCCTACACCAACAGACCTATTTACAAAACAAGGTCGTGATATCCAACTCATCCAATACCCTCCCGCAAACTTGGGATGGAGTTTCGCAGACCAAGTTTGTGCCGCAGAAGTCGATGACAGATCTTGGACAAAGCTTTTGTAAAGATATCAGTTGTTTGTTGTGTAGAAGGAACATGAGCAGTGAGTATGTGACGAAGAGCAACTTTCTCATGAATGAAATGATAGTCAATCTCTATGTGTTTGGTCATGGCATGAAACATGGGATTCACAGTAAGATGTAGTGCACTAATATTGTCACAGTACAACACAGCTGGTCTAGGCATAGAAATTCCAAGATCGCGAAGAAGATAAGACAACCAAGTAAGTTTTGTTGCAGTAGTAGCCAAGGCTCTATACTCAGCCTCACAACTGGACCGAGCCACTGTACTCTGCTTCTTTGCACTCCAAGATATACAAGTACTGCCAAGAAAGACACAAAAGCCCGTGGTTGACCTTCTTGTGGAAGGACAGTCAGCCCAGTCAGAATCACTAAAAGCGTGAAGAGATAGAGTAGACGAAGGTGCAATATGTAGCCCAAGCATAACAGTTCCTTTCAGATATCTAAGAATTCTTTTAACTAAGATGAAATGAGTTTCAGTAGGGGCAGCTAGAAATTGACAAGTTGTGTTAACAGCATACGCGATGTCAGGGCGTGTAATGGTGACATATTGTAAACAGCCAACGAGTCGTCTGTAGTGATGAGCATTGCTAAGTAACAGATTGTTATCAGCTTGAAGAGTTTTGTTAAAGGTTGAGGGAATGGGAGTCGAGGAAGGTTTGCAGTCAAGAAGCTGAGCCTGGGAGAGAATATCTAGAATATATTTTTCTTGGCTCTGAAGGATACCATTATGATGAGGAAGAACTTGAATGCCAAGGAAGTAGTTAAGAGGTCCAAGGAGTCGAAGGTTGAACTCATTGCTCAGACTTTCTTGAAACTGAGTTAGAGCAGTACTGTCATTCCCTGTCAATATGATATTGTCTACATATAACAGAAGATAAATAGTGACTTTGTTTTGACAAAAAACAAAGAGGGAAGGATCAGCAGAGCTGCACATGAATCTGGACATCAGTAAAAAAGCACTGAGCCTATTAAACCAGGCACATGGTGCTTGCTTTAAGCCATATAGAGCTTTATGTAACTTGCATACTAAGTGAGATCCTCCTTTGCTTACGAAACCTGGTGGCTGACTCATATAAATGGGTTCTGTTAGTTCACCATTTAGAAAGGCATTACAAATATCAATTTGAATCATTTTCCGTCTGAAGGTAACATCTGGACTGAACGTCTCTAGGTAGTCCACACCCTCTTCCTGACTGAAGCCTTTGGCCACCAACCTCGCTTTAAGGCACTTAACAGAACCATCCACCTTGAGTTTGGTTTTGTAAACCCACCTGCATCCAATTATATTCGTGTTTGGTGGTTTAGGAACAAGAGACCAGGTATGATTGGTATGAAGAGCCTGAAGTTCAGTCATCATAGCAGCAAGCCACCCAGGATGTTGCAGAGTAGTTTTAACAGATGTAGGTGGAGAAGGAACAACTTGAACATTCAGAACGTATTTAGGATTAGACTTGAGGACACTAGCTTTACTGTGTGTAATCATAGGATGAGTGTTTCCAGGATGAATGATTCCAGGACTAGTAAGCACAGAAGATCCATAGACACTTGCTTTACTTCGTGTAATCATAGGATGAGTATTGCCAGATGTAATAAGCATAGAAGATTCAGGGACAGCTGCTACATGTAGCTCAGTATGTGACTGACTAGAGTCTGTATTGTTAGAAGGCAGATTGATGAGCAAATTTGGCGAGGTGATGTTATCATCAGAATTAGTAGAAGAATCTAGAGTACTGATAATGTCAGTGGTTAGGGGCATGCTGGAGTCAGCAGAAATCTCGCCACCATTGTCAGTAACACATGCCTTCTCACCAGAGTCCAGAGAAATGCTATCAGTAATTTCTATAGCTGACTTTGACTCATTTGGCAGAACAGCAGTAGAGACATTGCCATTAGGAGAACTGATAGACGAGTTAGAAATATTGTTGTCCTCTTCAGGGAAAGTGTACACAACATTATAAGTGGATGATGATGATGGATTACATCAGTAGCAGAAAGAAATTCAGAAAAAATAGATAAATCACCAGTAGGGATTTGAGATGACACTCTGTGTTTGTAGGGAAACACATCTTCATTGAAAACAACATGTCGAGAAAAATAAATTCTCCCAGATGATATGTGCAAATAGCGATATCCTTTGTAAGAATCACTGTATCCTAGAAAAACACAAGGTAGAGACCTTGGTTCTAATTTATGCTTATTGTAATCACGCAAATAGGGAAAACAAAGACAACCAAAGCTTCTTAGAGACACATAATTGGGTGTTTTGTTATATAGAGTAATCAGTGGAGACTTGTATTCTCTGCTTTTAGAGGGTAGACAGTTTATAATATGAACAGCAGAGGAGAAAGCTTCAACCCAAAAGGAGGTAGGTACACCACTGTCAAACAGCATGGTTAAGCCAATTTCAACAATATGGCGATGCTTTCTTTCAACCAAACCAACTTGAGCATGTGTGTGAGGACAAGATAGTTGATGGACAATACCTTCTATTAACATAAACTCCTGCATTGCATGATTAACAAACTCACCACCACCATTAGTAATTAGAACTTGAACTTTCATAGTAAATTGTTGAGAAACCATTTCACAAAAGAAAACAAAGTATTGAAAGAAATATGACTTCTTCTTTAGAGGATAGAACCAGCAAAAGCCAGACCATTCATCGACAAATAGAGCATAGTACAGAAAACCTTGTTTAGAGCATACAGGTGACTTCCCCCACAAGTCACAATATACTTGTCCAAACGGAACTTTACATTTATTATGGTTATTAGAGTAAGGTAGCTGGTGGCTTTTGCCAAGCATACAGCTATTGCAGAAACCAAGAGATTTATTATTAAAAACTATGATATTGCTATGTTCCATATATTTTTGTATGTCATGATTAACATGACCAAGTCTCTTATGCCAAATAGCTGAGGAGGCGTGATTCTGTCTAGCTGCAATAAAAACGGATGGAGCAGGTGTTGGCTTAGTTACATACTGCAGCACATACATCCCTTGTCGAAGAGCTCCTTTAGCTAGAATTTTGTGACTCTGTAAATGCACAATTAGAAACATATCTTTGAAGAAAAGAAAGAAGCAAGGATAGTCATTTGTCAACTGAGCAACAGATAAAAGATTTTTCTTCATAGCAGGAGCTAACAACACTTTCTGAAGACACACATCTGTATCATTTACAAAGTATGCACATCCAGTATGTGTTATAGGTAGAGATGTACCATCTCCAATCATTATAGAGTCAGATCCAGAGTAACGAGCAACATTGTGAAGAATACCTGGTGTTTGAGCAATGTGGTTAGTTGCCCCAGAGTCCACGTGCCATTCATTAAGATTGAAGTTCTGTCCCTCCGTTAAATGAACATCATCTTCAGTCAATTGTTTAGGTATCTCAGTCAGTTGAAAATTATTATCAAACATGTGCCAGCACTTGAAGGCCTCATGACCATGCTTGCCGCAAATCTGACAGAACACAGGTGGTCTCCCTTGATATTGAGGTCTAGAGAGATGAACACTAGGATTGAAGCCTCTTCCTTGAGAGGTGAAGTACTGATCAGGACGAGAGCTAAGAACACCAGGTGATTGTGTCATCTGAAAGGGCTGAGTGCCAGGAGATTGTACCATGGGAAAGGATTGACCAGAGAATTGTTGACCTGGAGAAGAGTATACTCCGTTGGAAAAGGAATTATTACTGCCGTGGAACTGAGAAGAATTATTACTGCCAGGAAACTGAGAATACTGAGAGTAATTATTACTGCCTGGAAACTGTGGAGAAGAGTTGTAGTTGTTGTACCGATGGTTGCCTCTTCCAGTGCCTTTGGTATTGAAATTCACTTTCTGTCCAACGAAGGCAAGATTAGGGGAGTTCATGGACTCAGAAGATGACCTTCTCATGACATGATCTTTCAATAGGGACACCACTTCATCATACGGAGGAATTGGAGGTCTCATCATAGATACAGTGAAGATCTCGTACTCAGATCCAAGGCCGCTCAAAAGAAAGTACACTTTATCGTCGTCAGGAATGGATTTTCCAATCGCATGAAGTTGATCACAGACCTACTTAAACTCTCGAATGTAATCAACAATAGATCTACTCCCTTTACTCATTCGACGAAGCTTAGTCATCAACTCAAAATTGTGTGACTGTGTCGACTCACAGAAATTTTTGGCTAGAGCAGACCAGATTTGAGCAGAAGAAGACAATACAAAAACTACTCCTAGAACCTCCTCAGTAAGCGATCCCATTATCCAACCTTTAACAAGTCGATCCATTCGCATCCAAGCAGTATAGTTAGGGTTTGCGGTAATGTTACCTTCATCGTCAATTAGAATCTTCGCCGGCATCTTTTCTGTTCCATCTATGAATGACTCCAGCGCATTGCTCTCTATCAGTGCTCTGACTTGGACTTCCCAGTAGAGATAGTTGGTGTTCGTGAGCTTCAAAGACACGAAATTGGCGACATTGACTCCGGTGGGAAAGGGATACTTCTGGATAATCTGCTCTCTTATCTCCTTGTTGATGGGACTATCTCCTTCGATTGTTGAGGAAGCGGAAGCCATTCTTCAGATCGAAGAGGCTCTGATACCAAATTGAGAAGAGGAAACAAAGGTAGGAGCGATGAAACCCTAGATCAGGCAAGAGAGGAAGATAGAGAGGGAAGACGACGCTTGAGACAGACTAAGAGAAAGGGAGAGAAAGAGCGGGCATTTTGAGTCAGTAAAATGCGGGAAGCAATTCTCGTTACATTGAAAGACGGATTCCAACTCATCTTTATACAACATCCACACACACGACACCACAAGTTATTTTCCAAATATTCCCTACACCAACAGACCTATTTACAAAACAAGGTCATGATATCCAACTCTTCCAATAATTCTTATTATCAAAGAGGTTAATTGTCTCATGAAGATGAAGTTTGTGGGAGATCCTTTTGGAAATGTTCCACTAACAAGTTGAACAATGATAAAAGCAGTGCAAAGCAGAAAACCAAGTAGATCAAAAAGTGACTAGGTCAATTAAAAATGACCATCTAGGAGATCTAGTAGGAAACATAAGTGCCCCGCTGATGATGCTCACTTGCAAGTATTGAGCAGCCAATAACTCATCTTCACTGACCCTAATTTTCCTCACACCAAAAAAATCTACACGAAAAGGATACACGAAGTCATGGGTGAAAAAGATAACAATGGGAAGTCTGAATGAATTGTCATGTCTGGAATTAGACAAAGATATGCTTTACTTAAACATATGCATTATTAAAATCCTTTCACATTAATTTCATCGATAATAATAATAATAAGGACAATTTAGCAGATGCACTACTCACTGGAGAAAAATACACTTTCCTTAACTGCCTGGAAGAAGATTATAGTCGTTATGCAAGTTGGAGTTCAATTAGAAGTATCCAAGTAAAAGAGAGAACATAACTCTTATCACAATCAAGTGACCAATGCATTGATCGAATGCATCTTCATTAGAATGCATCTCTACAATGCTAGTGTTTTGTTTTTTATTAAGAATACTAATACATGATAAACACTTACCAAAAATAGGCTTTGGATAATTATTAATCAGTGAAAGCATCATCTTTTTCTTCCTTTATGTCCCTTTTGCCACCATTTTCCACCTACACATAATGATAGAGAAGATCCATAAGATATGTAAGACGAATTTGGTCGTACATATATTAGTTTTGTAAACAAATAAAGTAAAAACTAACCAATAGGAAAGCATTAAAGAAAATAGAAATTTTGATTTCAATTGTTATTAATGAAATAAGAATGGCTTCGAAGTAATGTCTATTCATTTTCATAATGTTGATGATATAGCTACTGCAATTGAGAAGTTGGTGGAGGTGCCTAGCAAATGTGACATCATAATCATCATCAAGGGAATGGAAACAAAAGGGTTTCTCTAGAGGACATGTAATAGCTTATTCCACATCTACTTTTGTTCTTAGACATCCACTTTCTTCTCCACCCACACTTTTTCTTGTGCTTCATATAGGTTAACAATCAAGTCCTACTGTTGGACTATGGTTAGTTATTGGTTTGGTTTTTTTGTTATTTATTGTAGCTTGTTAGTCATATAAAATAAAAATTGATTGCTTTCAGATATTTAGCCAGTTACATTTTTTGTTGTATTTCCCTAAAACCAATGAGTCATGACTATATCTATTGTATGTGTTAGAATTTTTTAGAATACTTTTAGGAATCACATGTTAGTGCAAAGCATGAGGTCTCATGTACCAGGGTTTAGATGACTTGTTTAAAATGTGTAGTGATTATTACTTTCACTACATTTCATGCAAAACAATTAAGAAGTTGAAAGAACTCACCTATGGGGAAACCACCTACAATGTGTTGAATCAATGGCATGATACCAATAGTTTCACTTGTTGCTCGGGTGAAGTGTTCATATAAAAACAAGACCTTGTCTTTGGTGTTTTGATGTGCTATCACATAATGTGGTCACATCAACTATTGCAATCTACAAATGATGTTAATAGGTGATCAATAACATGTACATAGATATCTAATGTAAATCACTTCATAGTTCTCAAGAAATAGAAACATCTATAAAAATTTGTGCTACTAAAAGAAGATATGGATTCTATACAAACTTCTAGAAAACTAAAATATTATTCAAACAAAAAGTATTGATCTTATTCAATAGGAGATGAGGAGCACCAACTATTGTCTAGACTTTAAATCCAATATATAAATTATTGAAATAATTGAGCTGCATATATACTTGTCAAACGTGTGGGATAGCCTGGATTTAGTTCAGGTCATTGTGTGTGGGGGTCTCGTTGGTCTGAATAAAAAAAGGCCCACTTTTAAATGGGTCATACAAAACTTTATTTAAACCCATCCCAGCAGTTCAAGGGCCGACCTTGCGGGTATCCATATAATTAATAATGAATCTCAAAGTTCTTGATATTAATAATAGAAATATAAGTTTCGTGTGTTTTTTTTTGCATGCAACTCTTTTTACGTGTAACTCAAACTATAACATTTAGTTGATTACATTTCACATCCATTATAATAGAAAACAACAATTTATTGTGGTAAATTAATGTTCAAACACCAAAAAAACTCAATTGTCGCATTTTATTTTCAAAATTAAAAGAGGAACAATTTTCTAATGCATTTAGATTTCCAACACACATAATAATAAGTTATTGCAATTTAAAGATAAGAAGAAACTACAATTGTTGTATAGTGAAATAAGGTTGTGTGATATATTTGATAAGAGGAACTCCCACCTATATATAGGAGAAGGGGGAAGCATACAAACTATAGACTAAACCCTAAAAAGACAAGATACACTTGGGCCCATATATAAATAGACTCAAATAGTTGAGTTAACTAAACCGATTAGATTCTCTAACACTCTCCCTCAAGCTAAAGCATGGAAGAATCCCAAGTCAAGTTGCAAATAGATAGACATACTACAAATAAAGAAGTGGAACAAAAACATAAACCAAGCTAAGATAAGAATATTTATCACCCTCAAGATTACAATAAAGTACTCATCACTCACATACTCCCCCTCAAGTGGTTAACCAAAATCATGTATGCAAGCATGTCACAAATAGGTGTTGGATCTAGGGCTCTAGAGGGGGGTGAATAGAGCTTCAAAAATCTCACAAGATAAGTTAGACCTTCAAATTATATCAATCAAAACCAATAGCATATAATTTATTTAAAATTCTAACTAAGCAAGCATAGAAAGGATGAGAGAAATTGAAACATGCACTTAGACAAGGTGGTTTAGAGTGGTTCCACCCTCCAAACTAGGAGAGAGTCAATCCACTACCTAGAGAGGTCAACCTCTAGGACTTTGCAATCTGTGTATACTTATATTCATTCATAAGAGATATAAGGAGACCACCATACATCCAAGAACTTACCTATTCAAGACAAGAGTCTTCCACCTACACAAGGACTTACCCACTTGATCAAGATGTCTTCAGCCTTCAACAAGAACTTACCCACACTTGCATCAAGTCTTTGGCCTTGAAGGAATTTGCCCACTCTTCTTGAATCTTGGCCTTACCCTTCTCCTTCACCTGGAGAAGATCTTCACCTCTTCTTCAACCTTGAAGAAGAACAACAACAGCTTCACCTTCACTTAGAGTAGCTTGCTTCAACCTTTTCTTCTTTGAGAAAGGGGGTAGGGAAGATAGAATGGAATGAGAGCTTTACAAGCACGTGAAGGTAGCTCTCTTACAACTAGCCTAACTCACTCATAATCACAAAATGATTTGTAAATGAGAGAGAGAAAGGGGCTCAAGGAGTTGCAACACACTCAAATATAGAAATGACTTAGAATAGCATGAATGAGCAAAGCTTGGAATGAACTCCAAGGGGTCCTATTTATAGTTGGGGGTGTTCCCTTGAGTGTGGGATCACTTCAGGAAAAAATATGGCCATTTTACAACTTGCAATGGATCTATTTTTGCTCACAATAACTCTCCAACAATTATACTTACTTTTTCTATGTTTTCCGTACAGTACATTCGGTCGAGTTTCAATAAAGGTAACTCGATCGATCCACTAAGTGACAAAGCCAATTTTCAAGCTATCGGTCAATTGTTTTCTGGGAAACTCGTCCAATAAGTCAAAATCAGTTTTGTGCTCAATTGATCGATCGATCGAGTTCTATGAGTGTGCAACTCGACTGATTGGTCATGTTTAGAAAATCCATCACTGGATCGGTCACGTTTCTAACTCGGTCGATAACCAGTCTGTGACAAATTTTCTAAGTTGACTTTTAAGTGACCAAATGTTGGAACTAAGTGTCCTTGATTTTTTCTCATCTTAGTTACAAGTCATATCATCAATACAAGTGATTAAAAAATGATTTGAAGGTCATTTGGAGTGATTTCCCAAAACGCGCACTTGCATTGCTTTTGACTTGAATTTGGACAAGCTAGGGCTTGTGTAATTTGATCCTTTTCATGTACCTAAAGCCTAAAATCAATCTTAAACAAAACATATTAGATACATAGGAATGGAATGGCTAAGTCATTATCAAAATATGGGTGATGTATAACTCTCAAGTCAACATTCTCCCCCTTTTTGACAAGACAAACTATTCCTCAATCATATTGAAAATGATATGTAAAGTTATACCTTTGCCTTGTGAATTACAGGGGAATTCAAAATTTTAACAATGTGAATTGCTCCCCCTCAATCTATGCTTACTCTTACCTGCATAGTTATCCTATCTACACAAAACAATATAACATGTATATTGTATGGTCCTTTAGCAGGTCACATGATAAAGCATATAATGAACAAGAAAAGGATCACATAGGCAAAAAAAGCAATATGGTTGAGCTTCAAAACATTGAACTTCTATCCCCCTTTTGACATTATCAAAAAGGAAGGGGGTAGAATAGCATACAAAACAGGCCTTCTCCAAGAACAACCAAAACACAAATCCACAACCATAAAACATGCAATATCAAAGCATACATCAAATAGAGATGAGAGAAACAAGCGATCTAAGTCTTAATCAAAATATGGTAAACATGGCATCAACTTATGAGATATAGTAAATCAAAGAGTAAGTGTACATATGATTAAGATTACAACCCAGAAACAACCATAAGCCAAAATGATGAAAACATCATGATAAATAGTGCATCTCAAAAAATGTGCCCATATGTTTTAGTACAAAATAGCCTAGAAAGGTAGATATGATCAACATCCAGACTAAAAACTAAAACTCTAAACATCTAGGTCATCTATGTCCACATCATCAACAACATCATTAGCATCATCAAAGGCTTCAGGCTCGTAGTCATCATCTCCATCTGAAGGTGAAGCAGAGACAACAATGTCACCTTCATCACCAAATGCACCAACAAAGCCATCATCACCATCATCATCCTTAAAATCCTCCTCATCGTCAATAGTATCCTCATCATCTTGGTATGGCATCTCCTCATTAGCAAGAGAACCAAAACCACGTCCGGGCCAACGGGAATTCTACTCGTCCTAAGACATCACAAGAGCATGAAGCTCAGTGGCCCGTGGGAAAGAAGGAGTAGAGGTACCAAGACCAGCAAGCAGGGTGGCCAAGGGGCCAGCAAGCAGAGGCAGCACTCCAGGGGTAGATCCACCAACAATAGAGGGTGTAGAAGCAGAAGCAGTAGGTAGAGGAGATGGGTAAAAGTAATCATATGCATAGGATGTATAGTCACCACCTGGGTAGGGTTGGTAGATAGGATAAGGGTGCGCACAGGATAGGTTCATGTTGGACATGATGGCACAGAGATCCTGATGCATGTGCTCCTAAACCTAAAGGTTGTACACATGTTGATGCATCATGTAGCCCATGAGGGTTTCATTTGATACATGGAATGAGGCACGGGCAGGTCGGGAAGGTTGAGGTGGTGGAGGTGAATGAGTGGAGGTGGAGGTAGAGGCTCCAGGTGTGGTAGAGGAAGGGATAGGAACAAACTTCTGAAGTGTGGTCTCAATGATGCAAACTCCTTTTTGGGTAGGTTTGTAGTGAAGGTCATGGAAAAGAGATTTTCCAGTGGCAAATTGAAAAAGACCACAGATCAGGGTTGGGTAGGGTGGTTGGGTGCCAATGGTGTTCTTTCCAGAGTCAAAATAGGTCGTGTGGTGAAGGACATAATGAGACCATTTGACTCTGATGTTCTTTAAGATATAGAACATAATCACTATAGTGTTTTCTGCAATTTCAGTTTGATTTTTCTTGGGATGAATATTGTAGTTAACAACTAGGGTGAGTATGTGATTCTTGAGATCTAAGGTGGAGGAAGGAAGGGTACACTTCTTCCTATAGGGAAACTGAGGCTTCTTCAAGAATTTATGAATATCAAGAAGAGTAAGATCATATTGCTTGTAGAAAGCCTCAAGGTCAACTAGGTCGAAATATTCAGGGTAGTCCTTCTTCCAAGTATCAGTCACCTCGGTACTCAAGAAGAAGATGTTCATGGTATCCTCAGAGACTTGAAATTTCTTCTCGGCGATCATGGAAGTGAGGACTACTTGAGCATTTGGCGGGGGTACGAGTGTGTCATAATTCCATTGCAAGTTAGCATAGAATTCATGAATGACTTTCGTTCTTGTGATGGAATTGTTATAGCACGTGCATTCAACACACAAGGCAGAGAGGTGGTGATCATATAGCAACTTGACTACTTTATTGATGACCCTTTGTCTACGTGGGGTTGGCTCAAAAAGGGCACAAAAAGGAAAAGGATTCAGAGGAAGGAGCTCCTTGTACCTATTGAGAGCCTCATGGGAGACAAAGAAGGTATCGTAGAAAGGTATGAGATGTGAGTTTGAAGAGGAAGATGGTTCTCTAGATGGGGCCACTCTATTTCTCCTATTAGGCCATGGAGATGAAAAGAGAGGATGGAGAGAGAAAAAACAAGGAAAGCACCACTACAACCTGTCCACACACCTAGGGTTGATAGGATAGAGGTCAAGGAAGGTCGATCTAGGTTGAACTAGGGCTAAGGAGAGGAAGGTCGGGGCTAGGGTTGAGAGCTTGAAGGAGCTAGAGGTTGGATCGGTCAATTTGTTCTCTAGTTGAGAGGGAGAAAAGTCAATCAAACCTAACTTATGTTTTCTCCATCCCGACCATCAGTCAAGTTCTGTGACTCAGAAACTCGACCGATCGACTCTCGAAAAAATCTCTCAGCCACTTATCGGTCAAGTTGGCAACTCGACTGATGGTCCACCTAAACCAACATTAGAAATTCTAGCCATTAAAGTGTTGATTAAATTTATTTTTCAAGTCCATTTTGCATTTTAAACATACTTAGGCACATATCATTCATCATTGGGTACTATTTTTATAATAAAATAAGTGTTTGTGAAAAACGCCCAAAAATAAGAAAAATAAGGCAAAAAGAACATGAAAACTAATTTTTAGCATATTAGCAAAAAAAATTGATCAAAACATAGGCAAAGCATATAGATAGATGAAAACTAGCTAGAAGGCATGTCAGATACATTCAAAGTAGTTATGAGCATTTTAGATCTAATAAAGTTAAATTACTCTCTACCTAGAGGTTTAGTAAAAATGTCCGCCGACTGATTTTCTGTGTCCACATGCGTGATATAGATATCCTTTTTGGCAATGTGATCATAAAGAAAATGATGATGAATCTATATATGCTTAGCTCTACTATGCAAAATAGGATTATATGACAAGTTAATTGCACTAGTATTAGCACAATAGATAAGAGAAGCATCAAAATGAATGTTAAAGTCTTGGAGCATTTTCTTCATCCATAGGACTTGGGCACAACAACTCCCCGTTGCAATTTATTCAACCTTAGTGGTTGATAACACCATTGTGCTCTATTTCTTGAAGAACTAAGACACCAAGAATGGTCCTAGAAGAAAGCAAGTGCCACTTGTTCACTTTCTATCAATTAAACATCCCACGTAATCTGCATCACAATAAGCCGTAAGAGTAAAGTCCCTTGACTTGGGATACCATAGTCCAAAATTTAGGGTTTTGGCTAAGTACCTTAAAATCCACTTAACAGCTATAAGATATGATTCCTTGGGGTTTGATTGAAAGCGAGCACACAAGCCAACACTAAACATTATATCAGGTCTAGAGGCAGTTAAGTAAAGTAAACTTCCAATCATACCTCTATAGAGCTTCTCATCTACCCTCTCACCTTCTTCATCCTTGTCAAGTTTGGTGGTGTTTGACATGGGTGTGTCCATCATCTTGGTGTTCTCCATCCCAAAGTGATTAAGTAGCTCACTTTTGTACTTACCTTAGTTGTTGAAGTTCCCATCTTTCGTTTGATTGATTTGAAATTCGAGGAAGAATGTGAGCTCACCCATCATACTCATCTCAAATTCACTATTCATGTTGATTGTAGCCTTGAGCCACTAACATTGCTTTGTTCCTTACCACTTTTCTGCTTTCATCTAGCTTATTGCAGTAGACCCACTTGGTGCCAATGATCTTTATATCACTTGTTCTTGGCACTAGGGTCCATACTTTGTTCTTTTCAAATTACTCCAACTCTTCTTGCATTGCTAGGATCCATTCATCATTCCCAATAGCTTCTTTGACATTCTTTGGCTTGAGTTGTGAGATGAAGGTGATGTTGGCTTATTCTTTGTTGAATGCAGCCTGTGTCTTCACTCTTTCAAATGGATCACCTAAAATCAACTCTTTTGGATGATTCTTTGCAAATCGGGGAGTTGGGTCCTTCTTTTCTTCATTTTTATCTTCTTCTTGAGTGACCACCTCTTTTCCCTTTTGGGTGATGTTGAGTTCTTTTAGCATAGGAATTACCCTCACCTACAACATCATCATTTGGAAAAATATCTTTGGGAATAGAGGGGTTGGTCTCAATAAACTTAACATTTATAGATTCTTCTACTTTAACAAGATCAATGTTATATACTCTATAAGACTTGATAGTAGTGCTATATCCAAGAAAGAAAGCCTTGTAAGATTTTGGATCAAACTTTTTTAGAGAATATTTTGTATTTAAAACAAAACAAGGACATCTAAAAACATGGAAATATTTAATAGACGGATTCCTACCACGTCATATCTCATAGGAGATTTTCTTCAAGGAAGGATGTGTAAAAACCCAGTTGTGTACACAACATGAGGTACTGACAGCTTTGGCCCAAAACTTCTTTGGAGTGTTATACTCTAAAAGCATGGTCCTAACCATCTTCTTTAGTGACCTATTTTTCCTTTATACAACCCCATTTTGTTGAGGTGTTCGTGGTGAAGAGAAGTTATGTTCATAACCAGATTCTTCACAAAAATGTTCAATAAAATCATTTCAAAATTCTCCCCCATGATCACTATGGATGGAAACGATCTAGCAAGAAGCTTCATTCTCAACTCATTTACAAAAACTAGAGAAAACATCAAGTATGTCATTCTTGGAAACAAGAAAGAAGGCCCAAGTATATCTAGAGAAATCGTCGACAATAACAAGGTAATACTTGGAACCACGAAGCGATTGAGTTCTCATTGGTCCAAATAGATCATTATGAAGAAGCTCAAGATCTCTCTTGGCACTAAGGACTCCTTTGGATTTGAAGGAGGATTTGGTTTGCTTCCCTTGGGTATAAGGTTGGCATTCCTCATCCTTTTCAAAATCCAATTTAGGAAGTCCCTTGACCAAGTCCTTTTTGCTCAATTTCTTCAACTGATGCATATTTACATGACCAAGCCAATGATGCCAAAGAGAAATATCATTAGAATTGACTACTAGGCATCTACCAACAACAAGATTAATAGAGTCAAGCACAATTACATAAAGATTACCACTTCTAGTTCCCTCATATATGACATGATAGGTGAGGGAATCTAGAATCAAGTATTCAAAAGAAGTAAATAGCACAAGGTAGCCATTATCACATAATTGACTTACACTTATTAAAATGTGTTGTATATCATCCACAAAAAGAACATTCTTGACACACAAGGATTCACCTACATCACCCTCACCTTTAACCTTACCTCTCTTGTTGTCCCCAAAGGTAACCGAACCTCATTTCTTTTTAGTGAAGTTGTTGAAATGGCTTATATCACCTGTCGTGTGCTTAGTGCATTCACTGTCAACAATACATCTACCTTTTCTGCAAGAAAGGAGAGTGTCGGTTCCCAACTCAAACTTTGGGATCCGGAGTTAGGTTGGGGACCCATTTCATCTTTGGGTTGGTCCCCTTAGGCTTGTAGGGACAATAAGTAGAGTAATGATCATCACATTTGCAATGAGAACAGATCATAGGGTTCTTAGTGCCGAAATACTCTCCAGTGAAAAAGTAGGTTTCCTTAATATTTTTCTTACCTTTGGCTTTTTTCTTCCCTTAGGTGCTCCCCCTACAAATCCCAAACCACGAGTACCACTTTTTTTGGTAGAATGGTCAAGGATTTCATTAAGGGAGTTTTTCCCTTTGAGGAATTTCTATAGAGAGGCTATAAGTCTATGATTGTCATCATTAAGAGATATGATAGTATAATACAAACTAGCAAGATCATATCTAGCATGAACAAAGTCGGCCTCTAAACAGAGGGCCTTAGTCAAATAAGAATCTTTCCCAAGAGAAATAGAAGCAATATCATTACTAGGGAAGATAGGTCTAGAAGATAAATCATTAACTTGACCAAGCAACCTAGAATTTTCATATTTAAGCACTTGATTTCCTTAAGATATACATCCCTCTCATCCCTACAAGCATCAACACGGAGCTTAAATTCAGCATTTTCAGTTTTAAGAGTTTCAAACTCATTTATGCACTTTTGGTTATCTTCCTTGAGAGTTTCAATTTTCTTAAGGTAAACACCATTCTCTGCCTCAACTCCATTGTATTGGAGCTCAATATCAAGAAATTGTCCTTGCAAGTTGTCAATGCTCTTAAGATGAGTTTTCTCATTTAGCTCAATAATTTCAAGTTTAGCATACAAATCACCAATAATTTTTCCTAATCTTTTTCTTTTAGATTTACATTTAGTAAAAGAAGAACGGGTAGAAACAAGCATATAAATAAGAGTTTCTTTGGATAACTCATGAAAGATTACCTCACTTACCTTACCAATTTCTTCACTAGTAGAGGCCATTAGTGCAAGGTGGCATTCTCCATCTTCTTAGGAGCTAGATCCACTTGAGGATGATTCCTCCCAAGCTGCATGAGCTACATTATTGTGTATTTTCTCCTTCTTTTCTTTCCTCTAGTACTTGCTCTCCTTCTTGTATTCTTCCTCCTTCTTGGAGCTGCCCTTGTGTTGTGACTTTCTTGATTTAGGACATTCACTATTGTAGTGTCCCTTTTGTCCACACTTGTAGCATCTGGGAGTAGAGGAGGAGGATTGCTTTCCCTTGAAATGCTTTCCCTTGGTGTAGTTGGCTTCATGCTCACTAGGGACATCATCTTCATTAGAGGAGGAGGGAGATGTCTAATAAGTAAGTTGTTATTGAAGGATGACATCCTCCACTTGTTCTTTGAAATGACTATCTTTGATCTTCTTAGCTTCCTTCTCTTCTTTCTTGTCAAGCCTTGGCTCATGAGCTTGGAGGTAGCCAATGTGCTCTTCAGTTGGGATGTTACCAAGGCTCCTCACTTCTTCAATGTAGGTCACCTTTGACTCCCATCTCTTTTGTAGAGTCCTTAAAATCTTGGAGTTGATTACACCTCTATCAAAAGTGTTGCCTAAAGAAGCTAGGCCATTGATGATCACATTGAGCCTAGAGTACATCTCCGCAATCCCTTCTTTCTTGTCCATCTTGAAGTTCTCTAGAAGGTTGTTCAATATGTATATCTTAGCCTCCTTCACTTGGTTTTTCCCCTCATAGGTGATGCAAAGCTTATCCCAAATCTCATAAGTGATATCCCATGATGAGATGCAGTTGAACTCCATTGGGGTAACGGTTGCATAGAGGATGCTTATAGCTTTAGCATTGAGCTGGGCTTATTTTGGTGCAGCTTCATTCCATGTTGAAACATCTCTGGTTGGCTCCTTGTATGGTGTCACCATCACCTTCCACATATCAAAGTTTGACCCTTGAATGTAGAACTACATACACCTCTTCCAATTGAGGAAGTTGGTGTGGTTGAAGACCGTAGGACGCATGGAGAAGCCTCCCTCTAGGTTGAGTGAACCAAGTAGGTTGTCGCAATTATTCTCATCTCGTAGGAATTGTTGGAGAAGATCCTTGGCTCTGATATTGTTGGATCTAGGGCTTTAGAGGGGGTTGAATAGAGCTTGAAAATTCTCACAAGAGAAGTTAGACATTTAAATTATTTTAATCAAAAATAATAGCTTAAAAGTAATTTGAAGTCCTAACTAAGAAAGCATAGCAAGGATGAGAGAAATTAAAACATGCACTTGGATAAGGTGGTTTAGAGTGGTTACACTCTCCAAACTAGGAGAAAGTCAATACACTACCTAGAGAGTCAACCTCTAGAACTTTACAATCCATGTATACTTGTATTCATTCATAAGAGATACAAGGATACTGACCGGCCTTTTTCACACGTTCAGAAATGAACGCGGGACGAAGGAAGGAATCAAGCTTTAAATTTATAACCCGAAACCTTCTAGGCCCCCGCAACTTTGCTTACGGGGTCGAAGTAGATATATGGGGTCGAACACAAGGACGTGGTGACGTTTAGGACGCCACAGATCTCGTTCTTTAGTCAGATAAGCCAAGACGATAGTCGATAAAAGTAAATGCTAGAACTAGTCTAGTAGGTTGTCACGATATAAATCAAAACAAAGAAAAGAAAAGAAAACAAAACAAAACAGAGCTCGGGAGTCTACTAAATAGAGAAAGAGAGTTCTTGGATATGTAACCACAAATGGGGTAGTCTATGCACTCATTCTCGGGCGTAGACAACCCTTGAACACCCAAGAAAGCATCTAGTACGCACAGTGGCATCTGTCCTATGGGTCGTCCCACTCGCTCTCATGATGCCTGACTAAAACCATCAACGATATGCCATCGACCCTCTCTCAAGGAATGACATATCAACACCTTAGAATATACTAAGTTCCCTCTCAGGTCTTAGGATATTCCGGGATGTTAGGAACAGAATACCTTGGATCGTCCTCCTCTCGGGTTCAAATCCAAACTATCATCTCTTAGCTATTCCTACAATGGATCTCACGATACAGGCAGAAATAGCAGTTCAAGCGAGTAAGAGATCAACCAAACTAGCAATCATAACTTGGAAAGAGAAAAATAGAACATGCAACATACTAGATATGATATGAATCTACTTGCTTAAGGAAAAAGTATATAAACATGCCCAGATCGGGCCACATAGCCAAGAAGGAGCTAACTAGCCATAGACAAGCATAGCTGGCACCGAACAAAGATGGATAAACATCATTTGTACAAGAAACGAAGGAATGCAGTAGAATGAAAGAGAAGAGGGAAGAGATATAGCCCGTAGAGGAGAGGTGGCTATCGCTCCTCGGCCTCTATGCAGGTCGATCTCGGCCCTTAGGTCTTCTCTTCGTCCCTATGGACTCCTCGGCTCACTCTCTCTCTAGACCGTATCAGGCGGCGGGCGTATCGGGCGGCGGTCCTGTCAGGCGGCGGGCGTATCGGGCGGCGGGCCTGTCGGGCGGCGGGCCTATCGGGCGGCGGGCATATCGGTCGGTAGACTCTTGGGGAACCTGACACACTAGCTCCTTGGTCTAGGAACTAGCTCTTGCAGGGTCCTCCCTCCGGCTCCTCCAGAGAGAGCTCTTGTAGGTTGGCAGCTGCTATTTATAGACAGCGAGCTGATGGGAGTTGTAGCTTTTATTGGTCCACGTATCCTTCATTCGAGGCTTCAATCTTGAGGCATCAAGTAGGCCAATATGAATGTCGCCCGGAGACTGTTTCGGGCAGGGGGAGCGTCAGGCAGCTGTATCGGGCACGCCGTATCAGGCGGACCATGCAGCTGCTGGAATTCTTATCTTTTCTGGTTCGGTACTTGAGAGTCCCCAAAATTGGCTAGTTTCGGTGCCTGTAAGTCTAAAACAGGCTAATTAGCTACATTATTGGCTATTTTCACTACATTATCTAATGGAGAGATAGAAAACATAAAACATGAACAAAATAGTGCATATTAAGACTAAAGTGGCACAAAACTATAGATAAATGCATAGAAAATATGCGCTAATTTGGGTGTTATCAACTACCCCAAGCTTAAAACTTGCTTGTCCTCAAGCAAGACTGGGCTCAAAGAAAAAAAAAGATAACATCCAAATTAAGCTTGGCAATAAATGCTAAGGTTAAGAAAAATAGTTTAAAACATCAATTCTCCTGATCCATGTCGTTTCAGAACAAACCCCCACCTTTCAGGCACAATCCTGCCAAAGCAAGATCAAAGAGCTTCCAAGAAAGATTAAGCGAATTAACTACAGCCTGCTGATACTCATGAGGGTTTGAATCATAATTAATTAAACATGAAAGAGTTGTCACACATGTGATCACATAGGTGATGAGCAATGAGCCATCACCATGAATCCATGCAAACCAATCAGGAATACCACGCCTCTCACTTATTCATGTCCTAATAAATAGAGCAAAAAGACTCTAATGACTTCTGAGGATCCCGATCTGCGTCAGGTTGGTCCATGTAGCGAGCAACAGTCCCTGCATTCCGAACCAGTTGGTCCAAAGCAGTGAGACGAACTCCTCTATTGTGCTCGAACCAACCCTGCTAATGAGATGATCTCATAGGTCTCCTAAGGGTTCCAAGTGACTCTCTAATGAGCATTTGGAGTGATACTACCAGGCGTGACATACCCGCATTCATGAGCACAGTCATACACCGGCTGGGCACCATCCTCAACTCTCCTAAAAGAGAAAACAAGTGCTCATTTATTGTTCACACTCAGGATTTTATCATCTGCATTCTATTTGTAGGCTTGGGTGAGAACTATATAGATATTTTTGGGGTTTTGTGGGCGGCCAAACCTCTTTTGCAAATTTTTATATTTTCATCTTTTTGACTCAATCTAATGTGAGAAGGCACGAAGTCCATCTAGGAAAACATTTCATCTTGATCATAGCTCAAAGCCCATCATAATCCGCTTGATACCTGTGTGAGAAGATAGAAATTATGATTCAAGAATCCTTAGAATAGAGGCAAGCTTGTGAAATTCACAGCTAGGAGACTTTAATCATGATTTAGCTCATTCCAACGGTCCTTTACCATGGATTCGTCATTCACAAAATAGATCAAGGGAATTTAGCTTTAAGCTATGAAAAAGGGACATAACCTTAGATTTATTACCAAAATCAAGGAAAGAGTCAAAGAGCAAGTCAAGCAAGAGGTCAATCAATTTTTAAGATGAAACATGTGCAATTAGGCATAAAATCAAGCATTTATCAATTAGAGTCGCACCACATAGCCATAATTGTGAAGCTATTGGCTTATGCTATATGCAAGAAATAAACGTGCATGCAAGAAGGGTGAAGAGAAAGAAGGGCGAAGCCTACCACCCCAAGCTTAAGAGTTTGCTTGTCCTCGAGCAAGACTTAAACTTGAAATAGTGAGGCAGGAATGCATATTGTTAACGACAGTTATTGATTTTCTAAAGATGATGCATGGATGCAAGGATATAAAAACAGTTAGAGGAAAGAAATTAACCAACATGAAAAGCAAAATTTATTGTAAAAAAAGGGCGGGAGGGTGGGTAAGAGAAAAAAGGGGGTGGTTGCCCCATGATACCGACACTGGGATCCCAAATCCTAAGTTTTGGGACCAGTGTCACCTGTGTCTTGCCGACGGGTTCCACCACATAGTATGAGTAGAATAGGTGGAGATGCGGGCCCTCCCGAGTCTGGAGTGGAGGAGTGAAATCCGGCGACTCGGTGAAGTCATCTTTGTGCTAGAAGTGGCTTGAACTGCACTGGGATGAATTCTTCGGCATATCATCCTCAGGGTACCTTTCATTATATGATTCTAAAAATGAAGGTCCTGGGATGTCGACACAGGATGAGATAGATGAGAGAGGTTGGACGTCATCTTGAGGACTCATATCTTCTCTCTCCATCTCTGCACTTGAGGTTGGATGCTTAGATAAATCTTCATGTACTGTCTGAGTCATCCAATCATCTTCTGAGCAAAAAGTACCCCCTGAAGAATCTATTTGTGGTTCTACCACCCCAAGCTTATCACCTGGCGTGGAGTCAGGGGTGTCTTCATGCTCAGCAGCCATGTTGTAGTGAACCGTCCATCCTACCCCCTTGATGTCCACCAAGCCTTGTAAAGGTATGGTGGCGAATGATGGCTCGTGATGCTCCAACTCGTCTTCATTACTATACTCACTGCTCCATGTCGACCAGCTGTCATCGTCGTCGTCGTCGTCGTACAAATTGTTCCAAACCATGGTTGGCGTACTGCCCAAAGCAAAATGACAGGTCTCAATATGAGAAATGTCACTCTGGTCTGGTTCAATATCTGACTCTGGTTCCTCAAACCAACCTTCTAGTTGTGAGGTCGATTGGCTTTTCGAGTCTTCATCATCGTCATCATAGACCCATCCATGGATATGGCTCATTTCTTCCATTGGTTCATCAGCTGGGTCATCTAGATAGAATGAAGGGCTTCCCCAAGTGGGTTGGTCTTCACAGAAAAATCCTGGTGAATCCAGTTGATGGTCTGAATAGGATGATGGTGCATACTCCACTTCAGACCCAATGGAATGGTCTTTATGACTAACGTCTTTATTGTCTTGTGATGGCAGTTGTAACTGAATTGTAACCAGATCGATGAGCTCTTGGAGTCTCCTTCCTTGTTCAACATCTTTATCATGAAGTCGTTGTACTTGAGCAGCAATGCTTTCGAGACCCGTCGATTCTGCCATGCACATATAAGGGGAACCCGCTGTATCAAACTAATGCTTTAGGATGAATCCTTGTTCAACAGTTTGAAGTATACTACTACTGTGGTCTGCAGCCTCGGTGGCTACTTTGAGGTGACGATCCTGCTCTTCTAGTAGTTGTTGCATTGGATCGACATCTTCTTGGAGATGAGGGACTAAGGAGGTGAGAGCTTGAATACTTTCCATAGCCAACTCCTCTTCCTTAATCAGTTCTTGATCCCATGATAGCATGGGGGTCGAGGGCTGACTGGCAGTCTCCGTTGTTGGAATTTCATCATACGACGACGGTGCAGGTGAGTATAACTCGACTAGTTGCAGAGCACGTCCTTCAATTATTTGCCAGTAGTCGGAACTGCGGAAAAACTCGGGAGGACAGGTGGACAAGATGACTTGTCTTGCGGAAGCAAGGTCCATGGCTGAAAAAGGTATGAGAAAAAGAAAAGTGAGTTAGTATATATGAACAAGTATGTGTAAAGAAAGAGGAAAACTATGCATGTATATACAGACTTATAGTGACAGAACAAAAATCTACTAGGCATGTAAACGTGGAAAACCACGTCCCCGGCAACGGCGCCAAAAGTTGACCGGCCTTTTTCACGCGTCCAGAAATGAACACCGGACGAAGGAAGGAATCAACCTTTAAATTTATAACCCGAAACCTTCTAGGCCCCCGCAACTTTGTTTACGGGGTCGAAGTAGATATATGGGGTCGAACACAAGGACGTGGTGACGTTTAGGACGCCACAGATCTCGTTCTTTAGTCAGATAAGCCAAGACGATAGTCGATAAAAGTAAATGCTAGAACTAGTCTAGCAGGTTGTCACGATATAAATCAAAACAAAGAAAAGAAAACAAAACAAAACAGAGCTCGGGAGTCTACTAAATAGAGAAAGAGAGTTCTTGGCTATGTAACCACAAACGGGGTAGTCTATGCACTCGTTTTCGGGCGTAGACAACCCTTGAACACCGAAGCAAGCATCTAGTACGCACAATGGCATCTGTCCTATGGGTCGTCCCACTCGCTCTCGCGATGCGTGACTAAAACCATCAACGATATGCCATCGACTCTCTCTCAAGGAATGACATATCAACACTTTGGAATATACTAAGTTCCCTCTTAGGTCTTAGGATATTCCGGGATGTTAGGAACAGAATACCTTGGATCGTCCTCCTCTCAGGTTTAGATCCAAACTATCATCTCTTAGCTATTCCTACAACGAATTTCACGATACAGGCAGAAATAGCAGTTCAAGTGAGTAAGAGATCAACCAAACTAGCAATCATAACTTGGAAAGAGAAAAATAGAACATGCAACATACTAGATATGATATGAATCTACTTGCTTAAGGCAAAAGTATATAAACATGCTCAGATCGGGCCACATAGACAAGAAGGAGCTAACTAGCCATAGACAAGCATAGCTGGCACCGAACAAAGATGGATAAACATCGTTTGTACAAGAAACGAAGGAATGCAGTAGAATGAAAGAGAAGAGGGAAGAGATATAGCCCGTAGAGGAGAGGTGGCTCTCGCTCCTCAGCTTCTGTGCAGGTGGATCTCGGCCCTTGGGTCTTCTCTTCGTCCCTCTGGACTCCTCGGCTCACTCTCTCTCTCTAGACCGTATCGGGCGGCGGGCCTATCAGGCAGAGGGCGTATCGAGCGGCGGGCCTGTCGGGCGGCGGGCCTATCGGGCGGCGGGCGTATCGGTCGGTAGACTCTTGGGGAACCCGACACACTAGCTCCTTGGTCTAGGAACTAGCTCTTGCAGGGTCCTCCCTCCAGCTCCTCCAGAGAGAGCTCTTGTAGGTTGGCAGCTGCTATTTATAGGCAGCGAGCTGATGGGAGTTATAGCTTTTATTGGTCCACGTGTCCTTCATCCGTGGCTTCAATCTTGAGGCATCAAGTAGGCCAATATGACTGTCGCCTGGAGACTGTGTCGGGCAGGGGGAGCGTCAGGCAGCTGTATCGGGTAGGCCGTATCGGGCGGACCATGCAGCTACTGGAATTCTTGTCTTTTCTGGTTCGGTACTTGAGAGTCCCCAAAATTGGCTAGTTTCGGTGTCTATAAGTCTAAAACAGGCTAATTAGCTACATTATTGGCTATTTTCACTACATTATCTAATGGAGAGACAGAAAACATAAAACATGAACAAAAGAGTGCATATTAAAACTAAAGTGGCACAAAACTATTGATAAAATGCATAGAAAATATGCGCTAATTTGGGTGTTATCAGATACCACCATACATGCAAGGACTTACCTATTCAAGACAAGAGTCTTCCACCTACACAAGGACTTACCCACTTGATCAACATGTCTTCAGTCTTCAACAAGGACTTAACCACACTTGCATCAAGTGTGTGGCCTTAAAGAAATTTTCTCACTCTTCTTGAATCTTGGCCTTGCCCTTCTCCTTCACTTGGAGAAGATCACCTCTTTTTCAACCTTGAAGAAGAACAAAAAAAACTTCACCTTCACTCAGAGTAGTTTGCTTCAACCTTTTCTTCTTTGAGAAAGGGGGTAGGGAAGATGGAATGGAATGAGAGATTTATAAGCACATGAAGGTATCTCTCTTACAATTGGCCTAACTCACTCATAATCATGAAATGCTTTGTAAATGAGAGAGAGAAAGGGGCTCAAGGAGTTGCAACACACTCAACTATAGCAAGGACTTAGAATAGCATGAATGAGCAAGTTTGGAATGAACTCCAAGGGGTCCTATTTATAGATGGGGGTGTTCCCTTGAGTGTGGGGTCACTTAAGGGTAAAATATAGTCATTTTACAACTTGCAACAGATCTTTTTTCTCTCACAACAACTCTCGAACGGTTATAATTAATTTTTCTACATTTTCTGTATAGTACATTCGATCAAGTTTCAATTAGCGTAACTCGACCGATCCACTAAGTGAGAAAGTCGATATTCAAACTATCACTCGAGTTTGTTCTGGGAAACTCGATCGATGAGTCAAAAATAGTTTTGCTTAGTTGATCAATCGGTCGAGTTTTGTGAGTGTGCAACTCAACCGATTGGTCATCTTTAAGAAAATTCATCACAGGATCAGTCGAGTTTCCAACTTGGCCAATAAACAGCCTGTGACAAATTGTCTAAGTTGACTTTTGAGTGACCAAATGTTAGAATTAAGTGTTTCTAATTTTTATCATCTTAGTTTCAAGTCATATCATCAATACAAGTGATTACAAAATAATTCTAAGGTCATTTGGAGTGATTTCCCAAAACACGTACTTGCATTGCTTTTGACTTGAATTTGAACAAGCTAGGGCTTGTGTAATTTGATCCTTTTCATGTACCTAAAGCCTAAAATCAATCTTGAACAAAACATATTAGATATATAGGAATGGAATGGTTAAGTCATTATCAAAATATGGGCAATGTATAACTCTCAAGTCAACAACAGGTAGAAAAACATTCTTCATCGAAAGACATGTCATATAAAGTAGTAGTAAATAGAAGCAAGAAGGTGTCAGAATCTTCATCACAGTCGCTATCATCACAGTCCAGAGAGTGTTGGGTCACACTCCTAGAGAGTGTTGGGTCACAACAGTAGTAATTAATGCACTTACAAAGCAGGGACAGATCAACATGCAAAAGAACACAGATATACCAGATATTGCTGGAACATGGTAGGAGAAAGTCGACGTGCTTAAGGAATAGACAATGTTAATGTGGAAATAAAACATGCACAAAAAGTAGAAGGTAGAGCCAATGTGGTTGTATAGAAGACTATCATCTTAAATAAGCAAGCAAGCAGTAGACATGAAGCTCCATCTAGTAAGCTCTCCAAGAAGCATTTAGCAGTAAAAGACATTTATCCCCTTCACACCAACCACATAAAGAACCAAAAGTGGTTGGGTAGACTACAATAAAGAAACACTTCAAGAAAAATAGGATGATGGATCACATTTGGGGGGTTTGCCCCCCCATTAGGGGGTCTCCCAGCCCTTAGTGGGTTAGAGTCGAGGGCAGGGTGCCCCTCACTGGGGTTTGGAGCAAAGCCCACAAAAAAAGGTCCACAATGATTTTTCAGAGGAAGATCGAGCACAAAGATTCATGAAGGCCATTGAATATAATTAATAGATAGAAGAAAAATCAACCAAAATCTCCACTATGGTTTAAAGAAGTGCATCGATCACTGGTTGTAGTAAGTTGTACAAGTAGATCTTTGGAGAACAAGACTGCAACTACCATAAGCACTAATATACAACAAGATTTTGGTTGTTGTTTGCATAAACATCAGGCAATAATATAGAATAATAGTAGGAAGAGAACGCATAGAAGCAACTTTCCCCCTTTGAACAAAGGCACAGGGCCAAAGTCAATTTAAAGAATAACCTTAGCAGAGGCTTGTATTATGATAGCAAGGTATATTAACATCTGTAAATGACTGAGGGATTGAAGAAAGGTAGTGGTGGATAACTTTATCCTACTTTTAAATAGACATCAGATTGCGGGTGATGCCACTACCTATAGAAGCGGGGTAGGATTCTAATTCTTGGGTGGAGGTTGGCTTAGGACATGCAAAAATGGGTGGGGATGATCTTAGGAAGTGAACAGTGTGGCGGCCTCCATGGAATCCATGGGTGTGATGTTGTGTCTTATACATCAGTTACTCTTTTTTCTTTCTCCATGGAGAGATGATGGTGCATGAGATAACATAGGGATGTCACCCTTGGTGGTCATGATGAGTTGGTAGGGTGTATAATAAGTTGTTGCGGTTGGATTTCTGGAAGGTGACGGTTGAGTTGGATTGGCAAGGAGGCTCAAAGAACAGAAGATGGAGATTAAATCGATGCCTAGCGGGTGGCCAAGCCAAGATGGACAGTTGTCACCTACATGTTAAAGAAAAAGTTTTTATCTCCTCTAAATTTAAGTTTGGATCAGTGCTCTAATACCATGTTTCAAAGTAAAAGAAGTTTGTGTCATATGTTTGATAAGAGGAATTCCCCTCCTATATATAGGAGAAGTGGGAAAAATACAAACTTTAGACTAAAATATAATGGGCCAAGACACACTTAGGATCATATGCAAATAGACTCATATAAATTAATTAACTCAATCAAGTAGACTCTCTGACAAGGATGATGTTATCATTTTTGTCGCTACAAAGTAGAAATAGTTTTTATTATTACAAATACACAAATATTTGCAATATAAGAACAAACAAAAATATTCATAAATATATAAGCACAAGAATGTCAAATATATATTAAGTATAAGTAAAAATATTACATATTCAAATTGTCATTAATTATATAATCATATCCTTAAATTTTGAAACAAATCATAGACTTAATTTAATGTGAAATTTATGTTCTATCTCAGTAGGTCACCTGTGGGTGCCCACAGTTCAACTCGTGGACCCTCTTAATAAATAGGTTGGGTTGGATTTGATCCATAATTAAATAGGTGACCGTAAAATGGATCGACCCGCGGGTACCTACGGGTCAATGACCCATTTTGACATGTCTAACATTTTGACATGTCTAATTGCATAGATCCAAGAGAATCATAAAACTCTAGGAAGTGTCACAAGGAAGCAGCCCATAACAAGACAATTTATAGTACAACTCACAAAGTAGAGACATAAGAGGGATCCCTTAACAGAAGGAGGATTTCATGAGGTAATAGACTTGATCTCAGCATAAAACTAGTGGAATCATTTTATATACAATAGATAATATTTTCCCTATAACAGCCAATGAAAGTATATTTATTGATTTAATAATATTTTTACATAAAAAACATGCATCCAATATTCAAACATTATCAAGAAAACTCAATAGAGAAAACACAAGTGTACTTTTTTATTCTTCGCCATGCTTTTTTGAACTTTGTAACCAGTTCTACTTGCATTATAAATATGCTATGTTCTATTATTGTTATCGCATACCATGTTTTATCTTACAATTATCATCCCCTTTGTCAACATCATCACACTCTAAATAAACACCTAAAAGATCATGAAAGCAATTATATAGCATAAAAGGGCAGATACTACAAAAATATAATCGCCTAAAAAGCTAGAATTCATCAAACATGTTATCAACTAAGTCTATGTTGTGGTGGCCCCTCGATGCTCATTGAGGACTTCAACTTAGTAACTAGTAGTATTTAGTTCTTAAAAGGTAGTGCTACAAAACATTGAGTTACACAAATACCAAAAAAATTGTTGATTATAAGGAATTTCACCTTCCCAATTAGATGTTTTGAGGAGCCAAAGTCCATTTTTAAAAGAATCAACACAAAGGCATATATCACTCAGTCAAATACATTATATGTGTGTGAAATTTTGAGACAAAGGTTACTCAACTCACAAAACATGACTATTTAGTTGACACATAGCGAAAGTTTGGAAGGAATTGTCTCCTTATCCAGGAGTAGTGTGCTAACACTATTACAAATTATACCGAACACATATATATGAGAAAAAGAACAAACTTAATATTATAGAGCATCTAGAAAACACAACTACATATAAGTGAATAATAAGAATGTAATAGCTAACCATTCAAATAAGGTCACAAATACATCATCTATGTGTAAGACAAACGAACACATCATACTAGAACCAGATGGGTATATGGTCACCATAATAAGTGATATATAGCATACTTGTATGTACAATGATGCAACAATATAGACGATATGAGATAATAGGAACAACTATAGCTAATAAGTGACTTAACCAAATCCATCTCATTTGGTTATATAAATGGATCATAGTACAATCTATTTATTTTTTAAGGTTGTGGAAGCTCAATGCAAGTAAGCATGTGATGATCTGCAAATGATGGAATTGCTAACATATGATCTTGGTCTACCTTCAAAAATTGGTCTAGGAACTACAGAAAAAAAAACACCTCCCAATGAAACCTTGGTCATATTTTGATGAGCTCTTGTTGAAGACTGGAGAATGGATAATTGTATTTATCCTAATTTCCAATGCCTTTTGTATCTATTTAGGGTAATTAAAATGATTTTACTTTCTAGTCTCTCATGACCACCCCATGATGAGCTCATATGTGTTGATCAAAGAATATTTGAAAATGAGCATAGAGATAATGAAATTACATAATGATAATCATCTAAGAAATGTAATACCCAAACCACCACCATCAAGTAGTTCTTGGTCCCTGCATTGAATCTACTTCTAGTGTTTATACCCCTCAATAAAACCCCATAACAAACACCTCTAGGGAAAAAATTGTTGCCTCCTATTATCTTAAATGGATATTGACTCCATACATGAATTATTGCAAAGATTGCTTGTATCCTATGCAAAACGTATTGCGTACTTGATTGATACCACTGCCAAGATTTCATTTGTAGGTATCCACACAAGAGTTCCATGTAATTAGAAGTCTTCATCTAATAAACACCACTAGCCATGAAACCTTCATATCTCACTACTGATGGAAATATTTATTTGAAAATATATTTTTCCCGTTAAGATTGAATAGAAAGATATAATAACAGACAATAGTGAGAGATTTGTTTCTTTACAAAACTATGGAGATGTAAATATATTAAGAGTTCACATATAAATGAAATTAACGTTATGGAAGCATAGTGATCAACTATTGTAGGGAGTCACTGGGAATAGAGACTGTTTGTGAGTTATGGTAAAATGTTAGATTAAACAAACAAGAGTTGATTGACGAAACATCACAGATTGAAACTAGACTTTTAATTTTATGTTCTAATTGTACACCTATACATATTTGGTTAGCCTGAGTAATACTAGCATCTACCCATTTTAATCACTAGATAAAAACATAGCCATAAAATAACCTTATTATACGGCTGCCTTTACTTTCTCTTACATGACACCAAATTGTTAGTGCCATCCATGGAGACAAATATTGATGACTAAACTATCATGCCTCTGATAGTTGGAATACTACCATCCAGAATGCTTACCTCCTACTATAAAAACTTTTGGTGTGCATAGAGCATCATCACAGGATAACCAAGAATATACATTCCACTAATCTCATTAGAGCACTTCATCTAATAAACCCATGTGGTACTGTCACCATAAGTATAGTATAACAATGAGACGTTGTGATGCATCCATCACTCAGGGGAGGCATGAGAGGATACTTTCTTTCCATCACATGAGGAGTCATATCTAGAGTAGAGAGAGCCCTCTTCTTCTTTGGGTTGACTCTCATTGGGGGAGGTGGAAGAGGCATGGGTGAAATGCAAATTAGGCATACTATTTTAGAAGAACCGGTGATTTGGTTAGTGGGAGGGGATGTGAAAAAAAAATTGGAGGTGAATCTAGATGGGAGTAGATGGACAATAAAAAAATCGTGGGCCTAGTTTGATTGTTGATTTTCAAAATTTGTGCCTCTTTAAATAATAAAAAAATGTAAGATTATATATTTAGGCAAACAAGTGGGTAGGGGTGTCAAAATATAAGTATGCATCCATTCAATGTCAAACAAGCATTTGGGTCAACGTAGAAATGCTCAACTCACAAATGTCCACAGCAAAAATGTTTGACAAAATTCTAAACTCATAAGAGTGTCTAACCCGGAGCCAAAACAAACTTTTTATATTCCTAAATTACCCAATTAATAATTATTTTAATACAAAGATGCATCACTTATATTTTTTATTTGTGATGTCATATTGTCACGGAAAGTGAAAAATATATATCTACAATAGTATTATTTGTCATTATATGTGTTAATAACTTGTAAGTGTCGAATGTTACATGACCATATAATCCCTTTTCCACATATATCTGTATTGAGTCATGAATATGAAATATATGTTTCTTGAACGAGGGTAGACTGTTGAGAATTTAGTGAGCTCAATGTCATATATTGACTCAAATGAGCATGGTCATGAATTTCATAGTCTCACTTATTAAGTGGCCATATGATATCACTCTAATAGGATTAAGAAATTCCATCTACATCAGTCACAACAACCCACCGACGTCGTTGTTCTGTCAGCACTTTGTATGGAAACCTTTACTCAGAGTCACTCTTAGTAGTGTTAAAGTACATAGAACAACATGTGATCATGTAGTGATTTCATGTCAAAAGATCACAATCACCACTATCACATTGAGATATTACTCAGACTGCCATGAAATGGCTTCCATGTGTCATTTTCAATACATAGTCATCATTTCACATACACACTCGTCTTATGTATTATTGTTGTCCTATTATATCCACAAAAATAACTGACTAGGGACATAACAAGAATGAATACTCTTGATTATACATATAATCTCATCTTCAGGTCCTCAACCCAAACCATATGTCATGAAGTCAAAAATTCTTAGGATGTTGTAACATTTTTTCATTATCTCAATATTGAAAAATATAATTTGTAGAATTGCCTTTTATTAATAATCAAAATCATATGCAATGCATCACTGTCACAATCATTACATTATGTCACTCACAGCATACTACCAATAAGGTGTCGAATAAATACTTGAGGAGCATCACACAGACTGAATGGTAGTACCTAAGATAAAAGAACTAACCAAAAGTTAAATAGTGAAATAGAGACTGAACAAAAATGAACAAAAATAAAAAAGGAACTTCACTAGAAGCTATAGATTTTCTATCTGGTTACAAGAGTCCCAATTTAAGAAGATATGTGGTATCATATGTAAAAATAAAATCCTAATTAATATTAATTAAACTAGATTTAATTATATGATTTCATTGTCCTAAAAAACAATGCCAAAATTTGATGTGGTGTAACCTTAAGTTCATTGGGATATTGATATCTTAGATTTTACTAAAATAGTTAGTACAACAAAACCCCCTGCAAGTGAATGGATCTCATCACAATATTTTTAAGGGTCGAATCCTAAGAGATAACATTTCTAAGAACCTTGGTAATTTTATCAAGTTTGAGTTGATATTGATGCTTACATTCCAAACTTGATTTGTTGAATAAGTTAATTGCAATTGAAATGAGACAAATTAAAATGAGAATCTATTAATAAATTATGGGGAAACACCAAGCGAGAATTAGGTTTCAACATCACTACATGCAAACTTCACTCACTTTGCATTACTACTCATATGTATATACGATTAAGTTCAATACATTTCCAATCATCACAACACAAAGAAATTTCAAGGATTAATATTGTAGGGTCATTGTCATGTTACCAACAAACCAAAAATATATCATCCTAGAGACCACCCACCAAAGTTCTCATTTGGGGTTGAATTGGAATTAGTTAATATTCCAATTATAGGATTCAAAGTTCTCTAGGACTAGAATAAAAGATAGAATTTCAACACGAATGATCAATCCATATAACATGCATTAAATGATAAATTATAAATCATAATGGTTCATACAAGTAGTAAATAAAAACCCAATATGTAAAGCATGGCTAGTGGTGTGAATCCTCCCAGTGAATGAAATACTCACTCATCATTGTGAGATCAACATAAAAAATAGAGAGGAAGATGAAACCATGGTCATGAAGTAAGATTGACACTGTGTAGTTGTAGTCTATTACAATAGGTAGTTCTTTACTTGTTATTCTTCTCCATCTTGGCCCAACCTTGTGAGGAACTATTTTTATGCTTGTATACACACATTAGGATGGGTAGGTTTTTTGCAAAAAAGATATACTTTAGCCACTTTTTGAAATTTAGGACTTTATGGATCATGGAAATTTGTGGTTGAATTGTAATTCAAATGGATGGATTGTAAGTCAAATTGTAATCATCCAAGATTATTCTGAATCAAATTATAATATGACTAAGAACCTTTTCTACAAATGTGCAAATAGTGTGTTCTTGGTTGTTTTAACCCCACTAGATATCTTATAATGAATAGTTATGCACTAAACCCTTGTTAAGCACTCCCAATAGCTATCTTATATGATCCTAATTGTTTATTATATATAAGAGTTCCATATGAGCACCCGAAGAACACTTGAGACTTTCCTCTACATGTTATCTCTCCAAATCTTAGAAGCTTAGTTTTCTATCTCCAACTACTCCCAAGAAAGTTTAAGACTAGCTAACTCTAGTTTCCCACTCCACCAAATACATCCCTACCTAGCCCTTTTAGATTTGATCATCACTTATTTAATTTTGATATGTATTGTATACCTTGGGCGATTGAGTCATATTTTATTTCTCTATATTTTCATGTTTTGGTTCATTAATTTGGAGCTACTTCTTATGGGAAGGTTGCTCCAAGTTCATTGGAGCTACTTTTTTGCAGAAGGTTGCACACAATGGTAGAGAATGAGTTCATGTCTTATTCAAGAGGGTGGTCTTCTAGTGTCTCTCAAATAAGTAAAATGCTATACTTGATCTAGAGAAGGATGTTGGTGTTAATGTACAAAACATACTCATTTATAATATGTTTCAACCTGGAACAGGTAATAAATTATATGTTGGGAAAGCCTGGTTGGAAACAAATAATAAGTGGATCTACAGAATTTCAAGCTAGAGCCACGATGTGTTCTTGTCTCTTTGGTAGTTTTTTTTTACTTTTTGGTTGCTTGTTTTACTTTACATTTCATTATCTCTTTCAAACAAGTTGTAACTAACCACCCTTCATTTTGAATTGAACATATTGGAGTAAATTTATTCACTACCCCCTCTTTAGAGCTTTTAATTGCTATCATGATTTAGGCTTCAAGGCTCTATAACAAGTCTTGCATATGGGGGAAATGTACGGGACCAACTCAACCTTGAAGGAGCACATGCTTACCAACCAACTCTCTTTGATAGATCCAAATACAAATATTGGAAGTAGTGTCTGTAGTTATTCTTACAAGCCATTAGGTTAGATCTTTGGAAGATTTTTCTCGACCATGTGCACTACCATGGATAGAGTTTGAGGTTTGAGGTGATGACATGCTTACAAATGCTATTCTTAATGCTAAGTTATAGTTTTCTCTTTCCTAGTGAATTTAAAAGAATGTCCTCTTGTAAAATTATGTATGATAGTTAGAGGAAATTATATATTATTCATGAGGGAACCAAGAAAGTTAAAGATATCAAAGTCAATATCATTTATCAAAAGAGTTATTCAGCACTTAAAAACATACATTTTTCTTCAAGTTTTACTCTACAGTCACTATGATTATTTATAGGCTAAAATATTTTGGCAAGAATATTGAGAAACATATTGTTTATTAATGTGTTATATATCCTACAAGTATGAAAGAAAGTTACTTATATATAAGAATATTGGATCTTTCTACTTTGTATCTTAAATAAAATAATCTAGAGACTTTTAAATTCAAGAGCCAAGATCCATAGATACAAGAAGATAATAAAAAATATGCTAATAAAAAGAGCTTAAATCTTAATGAAAGATCTTCACAATCATTCTCTTATTCAAGTGGTGAATCAAGTAGTGTGGAAGATAAGATGTGAAAAGTTAAGAAGAACTCCAATTTTCCTTCTAACAAAAATTGTAGATCTTTCTCTACTGGGTGGTGTGCTTGTGGGAAAAGGGTAGCGAAAAGATGAGTGCATGGAACTAAAAAGGAAGAACAATATGAAGCAATTAAAGGAATAGAATTATGCTTATTGGGACTCCACTTCAAATATGGGGAAAAATGATGAGAAAAAGTATTGCCATCATGTAGTTGAATGACTCATCTCCAAACATGATAAACAAGGGGAAGAAGGTGCACAAAGTAATGATAGTGAGATATCACGTTCTATAGGGAAATATGGAGATAGAGATGGAAGTGAAAATAAAAAAAATCTAGCCATATTCCCCATAAGTAGAGGATCATGTCAACAACTATGAAATGGGAAGAAAGATTGCAAGGCATATACCTAGTCCTGGAAAAAGTCCAACGGCAATCCTTACAGTGATGCACTTTTTTTCTCAAGCAACATTGGGATTGTCATTAGCACCAGCCTCCTGGTGTAGCACCATAGACTATGGTTGATGACATCCTCCTAGCGTGATGGTAACGGCCCCCATGCCTCTATGTAGTCTACAAGGACCACATGGAATTCCTCATCATTCTTCTAGAACTGGAAAGAAGGAGTTGTCACCTCATGTTGTCAACGTGCTAGTGTTGATTTTTCTCCCCTTTGGCTATCTCTCCCTTTTACGGGTAAGATTCTTTTGGCTCTCATGTTACCACAAAGTTGATATCAGGAGACTTGTCATACAAGTTTGTTAATATCCTTGGCCAAACCCCTTTATATAGGAGTTGATGGGTTAGGGTTTACACAAACCCAGGGACATGAGGAAGCGAACTTCATGAATTTGCTATTACAAATCATGAGTCAGTCGACTGGGCTCCCAGTCGATTGATTGGCATGCCAGTTGATTGACTAGAACATCTAGTCAGTCAATTGAAGTGTTTTCCTATTCAAAAACATATTGGCTTTCAATGTGACAATAATTGTACGACATGACGTCAACATCAATTCCTTGACCTAGTCTTACTAATCATCCAGTCAATCGACTAGACTTTTTAGTTTTTCTCCAGTCTATTGACACACATTCCCAGTCGGTCGGCTCATATTCCTAGTCAGCCACCTATCACCCAATGTTGTTTAAGTTGATTACTTTAGGAACCAATTAAAATCTTATCCATGAGTAAACTCTTATTCCAAGTGCATCCTATGTGTGTGACCTTATGGGTCCCCAATTATGTTGGCAATGAATGTCTATAATTAGATTATGATATCACAAATAATGACCAATACCTATCAACACATCATTGTTACCCAAGTAGTTGGAAAGTTGGAGAACAACTTCAACCTACAATACATGGTCAATGTTACCATGATAGTATAGTTTCTTTGTAGTTGATATCTAGATTAAACTCGAGGAATGGAATTGTCATCCTCTTAATATTCAATCCATGTTCCTTGAACTAGAGAAGATTGTACAAGATGCATGTGAGCTCACATATCACATATTGAATCACATGAGTATGTCCATACATTTCTCAATCTCTTTATCAAGTGGCCAGGATATCAACTCTTGTGGGAGGGATAAATCCCAACTACATCACTCACAATCAATCCCCATGTGTCACAATTCACTCGAGCACCACCTTTATGGAAACCCTTATTCAAGGTCACGTTGGATGGTGCCAAAGTTCACTGAAGGATGTGTGATCAACGTTGGTAATGTATGCCCATAGAGCCAATCATATGAAAAATGACATGTCATAATTACCTAAAAGGATTTGATTGATAATAACATATATAAAGGCAAGCTTCCAATTCATATGTTTCACTCAGTTATGAGATAATGAGGATACATAGTGAATGTCTGGAGAATTATATTACTCAATGATATATGTTGTCAAGTTACTATCCTTGTGTATGAGATCATATGGATGTTAAGAGTACATATACATATTCTCATTATGTCCCTGATCAGTTGTTATTGTGGAAGGTTGATAGAAAACAATAACACAAAATATTAGAGTGTGAGTTGATTGACGGCTAAATCTCAATAGTCATGATATGGAAATATCAAACCAAGCACACAGATACATGTTAGGGAATAGTGTATCAGATAGACCCACCTTGAGAGTGACACATGATTGTGGTGGTCACAGTCATCTCTCAGAGTGAAGGTGGTGATTGTGATTTTTAGACCTAAAATCACTACACTAATCACATGTCATTGGGTACGCTTTGACATCATCAAATGCATGGATTGTTATAACGGTGATGATTGAGTGAATTTGACACATGGGAATAGACTATCAGTGATAGATATGGAATTTGCCCCTCCTACTAGAGTATGGTATCCTGGCCACTTGATAAGCGAGACTGAGAAACATATGTGCATGCACATGTGAATCAATATATGATATTGAGGTCACATTATCTCAAATAGACATCTCTTGGTTCAAGGAACATAGATTGAACATTGAGAGGATGACTTTCCATGCCTCGAGTTCGTCATGTATATCAGAGATAAAGGAATTATACAATCATTACAACACCTTACACAAATTGTAGGTTTAAGTTGTTATCCAACTTTCCATTCACTTTGGTAGAACTAATGTGTGACTAGCTTGTGATGTCATTATCTAGTTATGTACATTCACTACCAACGTGACATGGGACCTATAGGGTCACACACATAGGAACTCATCTAGAAGAAGAGTTTGATCTGGAATGACAATTGGATTGATTACTAAAGTATTTAGGTATTCAATTCACGCAACAAATAAATTGATTGGATGACTGAACTGCCAAAGGACCATCTCACTGAGTGAGAGGGATGCTTGGGTAAGGCCAGATAGGCGTATCAAGTAGTTGATATGGTTGTTTGGGGGTCAGGCTAATCGGAGTTCGAATTGGCTAAGTTCTGCCCTTGAACCAATCGGCTCAATGTGATTGAACTGACCGATTCATCTCAAACTCACCAAACGATCGTCTGGGTGAGTGAGACAGACGACTCACTTGGGTGACACAGACCGGTTGGGGCTGAACGAAGATTTGGGATGTTTCCCAAATAGTTGCAATTGGTTATACTTGGAGAGCAAGTAAAATTAATATGTATATTAATTGGAATCAAAATTGCCAAATTTGTGTGAGACTAGGAAACTTCCAAACGGTCGTTTGGCAGTGTGAGGTGACTGTATCCCACCCCAGACGACCGTCTGGGTGTTCTAGACAACCATTTGGCGTATCACTAGTTGTAAAAGTTTAAGTTCTTCCAATCCTTTCCACTCCCAAGAAACCCCGTATAGACTGGGAACCCTGATCCTAACCTCATCTGTAAAAGGAGGGGTATTGGGGGATTCACAAGACGCAACACAGAGAACTGAGAATCATTTCCTATGACAATTGTTATCCTCTCTAGTTGTGGTAACCAATAGAGCCCAGGAAATTCCTACCCGACAGGGAGGGATAGCCTAAGGGAGAGAACAATTGAGAAGTTTTTGTTGTGGGAGAGAAGGTTGGTGACTAGTACACCAACGGGAGGGACAACTCCTTCTTGTCCATTCTTAGTGAACCATAGGAGTTCTAATTGGTCCGTTTGGACTACTCTAGAGGTGTGACAACAGCTATCAAACTGACATCTTAATCGCACAAAACTATGTGTAAATAATCATTATCAACGGATTACCGAAAATCACTAAACATTAAAACCTTTTTGCCAAGAGATCCATTACTAGGAAATTCTTTTTAGATAGAACCAAACAATATATACATCATGGTTCAGTTTGTACATACATTGTTCCATCACCTTTCAAGGATATGAGATAACATTGCTTTTCTAAAACATATACAACAACAACATTTTGCATCGAGGTGTACTAGCCAAAATCTCAGATCGATTATAAAACTATTTATGTATTATCTCCCAAAGGACCTGAGAGTGCAGGGATGACACATAGGAATCTATATCTACAAGGCACATAACAACACTTTCAGCCTGAGCTGTTATTGATGTTCTTGCTACTGATGCTCGCTTTCTATTGCACGATCTCTACCTCCTCGTGCACTTCCACCTAAAAAGTTGTGGAACCCATGGAGTGAGACAACAAGTCCTAGTGAGAGATATAACTCTTCGCCAACAGTATTATTATCACAGTTAGACTTTTATAAATGAGAGAAGAAGAAAACTTTAGTGAATTAAACATATATAATTGCTAGTTATATACAAAGTCAAGCAGTCTCATCATCTCATTAATTCAAATATCTACAACTGAGCAATAGATCATTTAATTAGTTTTAAAAGGAATATGATGAACATGTATAACTGTTATAAACTAAATAGTATAAAAACAAAGCAAGGCTTCAACCAATGTTTCTATATTTGATCCTTAAACAAATATACTACATGACTGATTACATCTTAAACAATCCATCTAGTCCTGAAGGGATGGGAATATATCTTCCATCTCCAACTGACCACTACAAAGTAAAGCATCAGTGCCATATAGGTCTATGGAAGAGTTGGAATCCACTACCTCTCCTTTCTTGATCAGTATAAGATTATTGGTAGTGACATTATGAGTCAAACTGCATTATAGCTAGCCCGGTGCATAGAGGCTCTTTGTTATAGAGATATAGGATGAAGCATGTTCTCTTATCAGGGTATGACTCATAATCAATCCTGATTATATCAGGGTGTGGTATGTAACCAATCCTGATTGTTTATTGAGTCACGGTACAACCACACTCTTGTTAGGGTATGACCCGAAGTCAATCCTAATCTTTAGGGTATGGCCCATAGCAAATCCTGCTAGTTAAGGATATAAGAAGATATTTCAACTTGCACCCTGCATATTCAATAATATGCATTCCAAGTGGAACTCATTTCACCATTCAGCAAATCCTCACATTGAATGAATCTATGGCCAGGGTAACTACATTTTTAGTTTTCTTGATACGTTAAGTACATTATAGCATCTTTTAGCATCAATCTAATTACAAGCATGAATTGTAGATAAATCATACATAGAAAGGTGTAACATATCTTTTAAGAAATCTTGTATCAATTGGAATATATCTTGTTACACTCATCTTGGGATCTCAGTCCCCAAAACACTTTATTGGGAATTTCATCCTTTCAACATTATCATTATCATGATCATATGTTTGGGTATCAAATCATCAGTTCATTATTGAACAGTGTCACCTCTCATTAGGCAACAACCAACTCCAGATCATAAGACCCATATAAACATCATACATGTTGTTCAAGTATATCACATGGCTCATAAGGCCTTATACAATCTGTATAATGCTAAATCATCAAAGCTCATAGCAGACTATGCTCATCATTTCACAACACCTCATGGTTAGGGTTTCATAGAAAATGCAATATCAAGTAAATATCATGTCTTGCAACCCTCTCATAATTAGGGTTAGGGTTTTTTCCCTTGTAACTGATTTGGGGTTTTCAAGTTAATATTTATCAATCAAACCCTAATTCATATCATAAGATCTGTACTGTTTCCATAAGTGTTTAAGCATACTTTATCAAATATCATCAATGGATTATCAACATGAAGTATTACCTTTCTCATATGATTAGTACAAGTTTCTATCTCATCCTTACTAGGATATTGGCTTCAACATACTTATTAAATTGATTTAACCTTCTTTAGGGTTATCAACCTACACTTATTAAAGTCTATCCATCTCATTACATTCGAGATGTATGCATTGATTCTTTTCAAAGTGTATCAGCCTACACTCATCAAGGTGTATCGGCCTATATTCAACAAGGTGTATCGGCCTCCACTTTAATCCTTGTGTCACCTAGACACATCCACTTGTGTCGGCCTAGACACATCCACTTGTGTTGGTCAAGACACATCAAATTATATCAGTTTAGAGATACTTAGAGTAGTATTGTTTGTATGGTGCTTGAGGTATATCAGCCATAGAGTATTCTTGTGTGTGTCGGCCATACCATCATATTGTGTATCGGCCACTCACTCAACTAGTGTGTCGGCCACACCATCAACTAGGGTATCAGCCACTCAACCAACTAGTGTACCGGGCTCACCGTCAACTAGGGTATTGGCCTAGCTTATCCCTTTTTGTATCGGTCATTGCTCAATATGGGATATCAACCACTAGGGTTTGTATTCTATCAGATGACCCCTTCTTCCATACCTTAATTATTTCACCGATTGACCCCATAACTACTTGGTGTATCGGCCAAGTCTTATAAGGAGGTGTTTCCCATACTTTTCACAAGTACGTTGGACTAAGTATATTGCCCATCACACATGGATCGGTCTAGAGGGATACGGATTTGAGAGTGTATCAGATTAGGGTTAGGATTGGCCATGCCAGCCTCCACACTTAACTAATACATAATAATATTCACTAGACATCTCTTGGTCATGACAAGCTAACACCTTTAAGGCATGTCATTTTTGGAGCATCTAACATATCGGCCTATAAACAACATATCATTTTAGAGTATCACAAGTCATATCGGCCATCCATGTGATGGTGCAAGTATGTGTATCGACTTGGCTATCTTCTAGATATCAGCCTGCCTTACTCTTAGCATTAGGTGAAAGGTTAAATAATTGAGAGGAAGTAGTCCTACTCATGTTATAAACCAAAAGGGGTAGAAGTTCATGTGTATCAGTTTCCATGCCTATACCCTTGTATCGGGTTAGGGTTTTCACAAACCAATATCGGTTTGTTTGTATCAATTTCATCATCTCCAATCTCCATCTCTTCGTCCATTACTATTCTAGTTCATGGACAACAACCCCATATATCCAATAGAGCTCATAGAACCATCATTCAAACAAGAAAAGTCAAAGTAGAAAAGGAATCACCAAGTACTGCATGATAGAAGGTGAATAATAATAAAATTGGGTTCAAGTTATATAACCCACCTCAAAATAAAAAGACAAGAGCTTCAAGCTCCAAAGCTCCACGTTCCCAAGATTGAATATGACTTGTCAAGAGTCCAAGACTCGATCACAACACATATATATGAAAGAAGATATCATAGTAAGGAACTTGGTGAAGAAGGAAGAGAAGGAAAGAATCATGATTTGAGAAGCATAGTCTTTCCAAGGTTAAAGATGATCATGGATTTACCTTGGACAAGTTGCTCAGCTTTCCCCTTTCTTCTTGACTTCCTAAAGTCATCCTCCAAGCAAGGGATGGTAAAGGAGTCAAAAGTTTTACTAGGAGGTGAAAAGAGAGGTATATATAGTTGAGGCTCATGAAAGAGAGTATGTATAAGGTGTCATCACCATGTGCACTTAAGTGACACGTGTCCATGCATGGTGACTTTATACAGCCATAATTATATTTCCATGCAAAAATCATAAGGATAATCCATAGATAAGATATCAACCATTTGGGTATCTTGTTGACAAGATATCACAACCCAATCTTACTTTATGAGCAAATCGGTTCAACTTTTGCAAAGGAAATGTAAACTGATAGGCTTCACCTACTTGCGGTGCTTAGCCTGAGATGAGTACTCTCAAAGGTTGCCAACCCGATATGGGACCTTCTTCTATGGCTTCCAAGCCGATAGGTACTGCCATATACACTCCTTAACTTGACATAACCTCATCTATGGTTCAAAATAATTAACACTACTTTGGTTCTTTCACCACAATAAATGACATCATTCAACCAAGACTCAAACAAAGTGCCCCCTTCTTTCTCTCTACTCTAGATGATTCTAAGAGAGAAGGAACACTCTAGAGGTGATAATTTGCATATGAACCCCTCATTTGGGTAAATTGCAATCTTTACCAAAGTTGTCATATAAAGCACAAACAATTTGTAAATAAGTTCAAAATTGAGAAATAAACTCTTCTCAAGTCTTAATTACTTTTCAAAATATTAAGACAAGGTTCTAAACAACTTACTTAGGCAAAGATTTTAGGGTTATCCCAAAACCCAGGTCATGGGTGTTACAAGTTATCAACCCCTAACAAGGATTTCATCCCTGAAATCTCAAGAGAAAAGAGAAGGGTACTTCCTCCTCATCTCTTCCTCCAGCTCCCATGTGGCTTCTTCAATTCCACGATGATGCCAAAGAACTTTCACAAGCACTATGTCTTTCTTTTCAACTTGTTAATTCTTCTGTCAAGAATCAACACTGGACCTTCCACATAGGTTATATCCTCATCTAATTCTACCTCTATAGGTTGTAATACAAGCTCTGTATCAGGGTGACATTTTCTCAACATAGATACATGAAATACTAGATGTAGACTATGCAACTCAGGTGGTAGTTCCAACTTATAGGCTACCTTTCCAACATGTGCTATCATTGGATAGGGTCCCATAATCTAGGAGCCAACTTACCCTTTTTCCCAAATTTGAGAACACCTTTCCAAGGAGAGACCTTGAGATATACTTTGTCTCTGACATGGAATTCTAAAGGTCTACGGCGATTATCAGCATATGACTTATGTCTGTCTTGTTCTGCCTTTAACTGTTGTTGTATCACTTTAATCTTTTCTGTTGTCTATTGTACAAGTTCAGGGCCAAGAAGTTGGTATTCTCCTATTTCATACCAGCATAATGGAGATCTATAATGTCTACCATACAATGCTTCCTATGGTGCCATATCAATGTTATTCTGATAATTGTTATTGTAGGCAAACTCAATCAAGCTCGAATGTATATCCCAGCTACCTACAAAGTGAAGAACACATGCCCTAAGCAAGTCTTCCAAGGTTTGTATAGTCCTTTCAGATTGTCCATCTGTTTGAGGGTGGAAAGTAGTACTAAACTTTAACTGCATACCCAAAGTTGTGTGTAATTGCTCCCAAAAGTGACTTGTAAACTGAGGACCTCTGTCTGACACAATTGTTGATGGGACTCCGTGCTGTTGACTCAAGGTCAATTAGGTCAATGTTGACTCACATCTAAATTGACTAAACTTGTGTTCTGATGATGACTAACCATTCCACATATTGGTGTCTAATGTCTCTACTTGAGTGATTTCAGATTAGGTATAGACACACTCCAAATGCCCTAACTTGCGCATCTCAAATTGTAGAAAAGACAAGTCAAAGTCAATACAAGTGCACATTTTTGTAATATGATGTAAATCCATTAGAATCATGTTGTAAATCACTTGTAATGATTGTATGACTTGTAATTAAGCTTAGAAAAAATCAGGAGCACTTAGATCGAATGTTTAAGCACTCAAAATCCATTTTTCAAAATTCACATCATGTTGTTCATCGGTCGAGTTATGTGAGTTGCAAACTCGACCGATCCTGATTGGATCTAGAAAATGACTTTTGATCGGTCGAGTTTAAGTACCAGACCAATTCGATTTTCATTGGTCGGTCGAGTTTCCCCAGGACAAACTCGACCAATGGTCTGAAAATCGGCTTTGTCTTTTACTCTATCGGTCGAGTTACCCTTATAGAAACTCGACCAATTGCAGTGTACGAAAAAGTGCAGAAAAGTACTTCTAGTCGTTGTGGAGTTGCAACAAGTGAAAATATATCCATTGCAAGCCACAAAATGGCTAGTTTTCATTCTCAAGTGTTCCTAAAGGCTAAGAGGCATCCTCAGCTATAAATAGGACCCCTTGGGCTTCATTCCAAGGTTGAGCATTCAATGCAAACTCTATGTGAGGTTCCTATTCTATAGTTGAGTGCTTCCTACAGCCTCCTCTCTCTCTCTCTCTAAGCTTAATCACTTGCTACATTCGTTAGAGTGAGTAGGAAATCTGTAAGAGAGCTAGTCCTACATGTATATCTTGTGAGGCTCTCACTTCCACCACCTCCCTATCTCTCATTTTAATCATGAAGATGAAGGTTCTCTCTCTTGGCTAAGAGAGGTGAAGAAGAACAAGGGAAGGAGTCCCTTTGTGAAGATCAAGGCTGAAGAGTTGGAGCTAGAGTGGGTAAGCCTTAGGTGAAGGCAGAAGACTCCTTGCTCAAGTGGGTATGTCCTTGGTGGAAGCTTCTCCGAGTGAAGGTGAAGTCAAAGGCGGAAGATCCAAGAAGAGTGGGTAATCCCTACAAGGCTGAAGACTTGTGCAAGAGTAGGTAAGTCCTTGGAAGAAGGTGGAAGACTCCTTGCAAAGTGTGTAAGTCCTTGGTAAGGTTGAAGAATCTTTGTATTGGATAGGTAAGTCCTTTAGTGGTCATGTATTGTATCTCTTATAATGAATATAATGAAGATGCAAGGTTAATAAATTCTAGAGGTTGACCTCTCTAGGTAGTGGACTGACTCACTTCTAGTTTGAAGTGTGGAACTACTCTAAACAGCTTGTTAATTGGTGTATGTTCAATCTCTCTCCCCCTTACTATGCATGTTTTAGTTGCACACAAATTTCCTATTTAGCAACCTTATCTTGTGATATATCTTGAAGGTCTAATGAATTTTGTTTAAGTGCATTCAGCTCTATTCACCCCCTCCTCTAGAGCATCTAATCACCCATCTAGGATCCAACAATTGGTATCAGAGCGGGTCTTCTCCAAGCATACTTCCACAAGTAGGAGAAGATGGGTGACTACTAAGGAGGGAGATACTTGATTAGACTATCAATCTTTGATGGGAGCAATTTCCTCTATTGGAGAAAAAGTCTTCAATTCTACATCAAAGGATCAAGTATTGAGATGTGGCAAATGGTGAACAGCCCATACATGCTACCAAAGACAAAGATTGAAGAATGGGATGAAGCTACCTTGAAGAAAGCAACCTTGAATGCTAGAGCCATGCACATCCTCTATGCATCCATGAACCCCATCGAGTTCAATCAGATTTCTTCATGTGAAACAGCCTATGAGGTGTGGAGAAAGCTATGCATCACTTCTGAAGGGACAGATCAAGTGAAGGAAAGGAAAGTCTACATGCTCAAAGGGCTGCTTGAGAACTTCAAGATGGGAAAGGAGGAGAGGATAGCCAACATGTACTCAAGGCTCAACACCATTATGAATGGTCTTGCTGTTCTAGGACATCCTATGAGTAGAGGAGAGATCAACTCTAAGATCCTTAGAACTCTCCCCAAGAGATGGGAACCCAAGGTGACTTCCATTGAAGAAGCAAGGTCTCTTAAGGATGTCCCTATTGAAGAGCTCATTGGAAATCTACAAGCACATGAAGCCACACTTGACAAGAGGGAGGAAGTAGAAAGACAAGAGAAGAAAGAGCTAAAGAGAATGAAGAAGGCTGAAATGAAGGCTCAAATTGAAGCTATCATGGAACCAGTCTCTCCATCCTCTCAAGTTGAAGAAGATGTCATGTACTCCAAGGGTAGATTATACAAAGGCAAGTCCTCCTCCATCCGGTGCTTCACATGTGGAAAGAAGGGTCACTACAAGGAAGATTGCCCACAAGGCAAAAAGACCCATCTTCACAAGAAGAAGGAGAAATGGCACTCAAGCTCAAGCGGCTCCTCCAACTCAAGCTCAAGTGAAGATTCAAGTGAAGGATCAAGCTCAAGCTCTAGTGATGAAGGAGAATGTCATTTTTCTCTTATAGCATCAACAAGTAAGGACTCAAGTGAGGTAAATATAAACTCCATAGATAAAGAATCTTTGATTGCTATTATTCATGATACTTGTGCCTCTCTTAAGTCTTCTAAAAGGAAAAGGAACAAGTTTGCTAGAATTGTTGATAATTTGCATGTAGAATTAAATGATCTTGAACATTCTAATTCTTGCTTGCTTGATGATAAAAATGGTTATCTTAGCCAAGTAGACTCTCTTAAACTTGAAAATGCTAGTTTGCTTGATAAGATTAGATTTCTAGAAGCTCAACCTCTCATGCCTAGTTCCAGTGAAGAGCATACTTTAATTGTTGATTCTCTCATGCATGATATTGATGTTCTTAAATCTGAAAACAAGGACAAAGATTTTGTTTTTCAAGAATTAAAAACAGAAAATGCCTCCTTGCTTACTAAAATCAATGTGCATGAATCTTGTTCTAGTTCTACTAATAGAGAGAATGATGTTGCTGCTCTTCATATTGATAGAGATTCTTATTTAACTAAAGCTCTTTGCTTATAAAATGATCTTTTGCATGCTAGAGATAATATCAATCATTTGTCTTCTACTATTACTTCTCTTATGCATGATAATGATAGTTTGAGATCCTCTTTGCAAAGATTCTTAGTTGGTAAAAAGAGTCTTAATGACATCCTACACCATTCTACTAAACAAATTGGTAGACAAGGTTTAGGATATGATAGTAGTCAAAGGAACAATAAAGATAAAGGACCTCCAATCTTCCATGGAGAATCCTCTAGTTCTAAGACTATGGGCACATGCAACTATTGCAATGATTTTGGTCATTATTCTACTTGTTATCCTTTTAGGAAAGCACCCAAGAGCACTAGGACTTGGGTTGCTAAGCTAACCCCTCCAGACTCAAAAACATGATTGGGGACCATTTCATCTTTCTTCTTGTAGGTACTTGCAAATGGATTGACTTGAGCTATTGAATTGCAAATTGACTTGTCAATCCACATGAAAGAGGAAAGGTGAGATGTGTAGAGGGTGACAACAAATGGAAAAAGGAATGATAAGCACAAAGGTAAAAGTTTTCTTGCTTATAACCTTTTCTAACTTGTTTTTGTCAAGTTAAGTGTGCACTATGCATGTGGTTTTTGAGTCAAAAGTGGTATTTTGTGATTCTCTTCACACTCTTGCTCAAAAACTATTTCTAATGCTTCTATAGTGCATTACTAACTTGCTTAAACATGTTTGGATATGGTTTGTATATTTAGCATGCCTTTAAATATTTTTTTATGAAATATATGTGCTTTTTGACAGCAACTCTATCGGTCGAGTTTGTCATGTTTGAAACTCAACCGATAGGCACCAATGGGTTTTGTCAGCAGCTGTCATCTGTTGAGTTGACAATACACAGAACTCGACCAATAACATTGTGCACAGAATACACAGTTGGCTTATTGGATGAGAATTTCCCTCTCAACTAGATTTTCTCAACCAATAGCCTTATTCTTTGGCACTCTCAGTTGGTACCTTTATATATGCATTTTGCCATGTTCTAAATTGCCTATCTTGCTTACAACTCTATCTCTCTAATTGTTCTAAATTGGCATATCTATATCTTGCAATTACTTGCTTTGAGTTGTTTTGCAGGTTTTGATGATGATCTCTTTGGATCTCTTGGTTGTGTCTAAAAATTGCTTCTGTTGTAATCTAACTTGCTACATCTATATAGGTATATATCTTATGTTGATACAACCTTGAGGTTTTTAGTGGTAATCATCTTTTGGTAATGGTGCATATTTGTTAGTGAGTTATATCCTTTCATGCTTCTAAAATTGCATATCTCTTTTGTTTGGATATATCTCTACATTTACTCATAGCTTGCTTTATCTTGTGTATCTTTTGGTATCTCTTACTATGATCTAGATCCTACTAGTAGTCCTAACTTGTGATAATGTGACGTCCCCGGATTTTCACCTTCTCAAAACCCCATGGAGATGAGAAGACAAAATCCGAACACGTTAGGCAATTATATCAGAGAGCAATGCGGAAGCATAATACGCATACATGAACATTCAAACCATAACATACACCATAAAAATTTCTCAACATTCAACATGTATATATTACCAAGTGAGTTATTACAACACGATTTACAATTACATATTGAATGGAAATTCTACAGTATAAGAACATGTATGCTAAACTAGGATCTACACAATAGGTACAACCTGAACAGTGCTCACTTCACATCTTTTATCCCAATTCTCACATATAGATTTGAATCATGCATAAGGACTCAACTCAACACTCGAGAGTAATCTAGTGTAGGACACATTTTTTTAACACATATCTCATATATTGGAGGCTAGGTCCTATGACCTTCTCCCTGTGGGTCTTACTCTCTCTAGAGTTCACCACATATCTCATCCTGCCACTAGACATCCTCCTTGTATAAGAGCTTGAGGCTCATGCATACTCAACTTTATCTTATATTTAGATTGCCTTAATAAGAAAGGAGTATGTCTTTTCTTCATCAAGACGTAGCTTAGATTTTCTAAAATTTAACTCATCTCATATGCAACTTAAATATTTATAAGGAAACTTATACCATCAGAGATCAAACTTAGATAAGATTGCACATGCTTATTTCAACTATCATTCTATCATCTACTCTATGTATCACCTATTTGATAAGGCTCTAGACATCTATTCTAGATATACTCTCTTCTAGACTGATGTCACTCCCTTTCACTTAGGTTACATGAACACTAACTACTCTCCAATGTGAGGGATACATTTTATATTTACATATATTTAATAAAATATTATATAGTTTTTCTCTGAGAAATAAGATGTCAGAGAAAACTATCGAGGCTCGAGCCGATTGGAAAACAAAACCAAATCAGCAAAATCGAGTGTCCCACACACAGTAGATAGTCTAGTGTTATGTCACCTAGTGAAATGGTGAGAATGAGATGTAGACTAGTGTAGCTACCCCATATATATGAGCTCTATATGCAAAGGGTCTCACATACTTGTCTAAACCTAGTTCTCGAACATCTAGGTTCTAACCTAAAGGCTAAGTCAGAACTTATTTCTATAGAACAACTTACTAAGTTTCTAGGGTTTAAAGTGAAAGGTGAAATTATGTTTTATGTTTCATGGTGAGAAATTGTCAGGCGTAGCTATTGTTCATGCTATGATACCAACAGTGACGTCCCTGGATTTTGATTTCTCCAAACCCTATTGGGAATGAGATGTCAGAATCTGAAAACATCATCCAATTATATCAGAGAGCGATGCGGAAGCATAATACGCATACATGAACATACAACCATAGGCATACACCATAACCTTTCTCAACAATTAACATGTATATTAATACAAGTTGACTTATTACAACATGAATTACATTTACATATTAAAGAAGATTTACAAGTCTATGAACTTGTATGCTAATAAGATCTTAACACAATAGGTACAACCTGGACAATTGCTCACTTCCAGTCTTTTATTCCATGTTATCTCTGAACCTAAAACATACGTGAAACAACGAATCAACACACAAGGTGTTGTGTACGTGGGTATAAAAATACATACTAATATGCTTGCATAATTGAAATAACTTGAGAGAGAAAGAGTAGAAGAAAAGCATTATTTAAAGTGATAATCAGGTAAACACATCTTTTATACATTTCATTTGATGCTATTGTACTACAATTTTATAAGCACTTCTCATACATCCAGTATGGGCAAAAATATTTTATCATACATCTAACATGGGCAATTCATCATACATCCATGTTAGGCAACATACATCCATACTGGGCCATGTGTACTAGTAGCTACAACTCATCAAAATGTCCATTTATGTTTCATTAAGATTTGGCGAAGCATATAATATTAGTACGCATCCAAGAATTTATATGCAAATAAAAGCATCCAAAGTACATCATATCATTATGCATCCACGAAAACTAGTCATATACTTAGTAAATCCCACATACCTGAGTTCAGAGATTCCTATCTTATCCTTGATCACATAGATATTTGGTCATCACCTGATTAATAGCAAATTAATCATCATTAATATATGTGCATCATATTCTAGGTATTTTAGGTCTAAATTAGGGTTTAGGCCAAACCTAGGTTCAAACTGCCTAGAACATGTCTCTGATATTTTTCTACTAATCTAGTGGTCATTATTTAAGTCTGGTTTAGTTTTTATAATTTTTTGATGATTGGTCTATTTTCTATGATTAATATGAGACGAAAAGCATCTTATAAGTCATTAATGGAGAAAGACCTAATATTTTGACTATAATATCTGGATTATATTCCATAAATTGGTTCCAATAATCATTAGGATTCTATCTTAATTTTTCTAAAAATTAATATCACCTGGATACTATTTATTTCATTTAATGAACCTTAAAAAGGAGTTTTATACTCTACATTAAAGATCATTACTCGTAGTTATTCAAGCGGCTGATATAGGGGTCCAATAATAAAGTATACATTTTTCTGATTTCATAGATATTTTTGGGGGATTATTCAGCTAAGGGAGCTATTTATTAGGCATTTTCTAAGATCTGGTATATTTTTTAGGATTTAACAGCAATTACCTTGAGAAGCGGGTCCCACTGCCTGATATGGCAGTCTTTGATTGGTTCACGTTGTACATTAGGTGGGATGCAGCTCAGCGTCGTGGTCTACTCCTAGACCGGCCGATTCATTGTCCACTGAACCTAGCTCTCTCTCCGGTCTTACTCCTCTCTCTCGCGCGATCTATCAGGCGCTGCCTGCTGTGCGAGAACTCCTTCTCTGCCAGTGAGTCACTGCCATGAAGAGGACGAGCTTCTACTGATGCATCGATGAGTCACATGACCTCACGACCTCCTCTCCACATAGATCTGGGGCATCTGCGACCTCCAGTTAGCTATGTACACCTCTGATTCATCCGTTCTGCGCGATCCGGCGCTCCACGATCTCAGGCATCAAGCCGCCGCCGCCGTGACTCTAAAGAGAGCGAGCCAAGGCCAGAACCTTCCCCGCCCTTTGGATGGCTTACCAGCACATCCACAAACACCTCTGACCATCATCTAGGAGGGATTGCAGAAACTGGGATCTCTTCGACCAAAGATAAGGATGCCTGGATCTTCGACTGACCTTGGCGAACTGAACCGGCAAGGACACTAGATCCCTCCACTAATCCAAAACTAGGGATGTTAGACTCCAGCCTCTCCTCCTTGAAGGTCTGGGCTCCTAGTGCTCTTCGGCGAGAGCTCCCTATGGCTTCCTCGATCCTTCTCCTCCTGTTCCTCTGGGCGATGCTTGAAGTCAAGCTCCAGGGTATTTTTGAAGGAATCAGCCTCACCGTCTCCATGTCATAGTCTGCAACAAGAACTCATGCTAGTTGTAGGTCTGCAACATCATATAGACCTGCAATCCCTTTCTACTCCAACAGCTACGTAGGGGTGAGAACACGGAATCACGACTGCCCTATGCCTCTGTGTGGAGTTCTAAAGAGCCCCTTATGTAGGTAGATGCAAGGCAAAGCCTGCTGGCTCGGTGCTGAGATGTTGGGAGGCATGTTTCTCGACTGTGAAGAAGGGTGATAGAGAGAATAATGGTAGAGGAATTCCTATTTAAATCCCCTCTGACGGCTGCAATGTCCTTCTCCGGTGACTATTGCTAGGCGTGCCATTACCCTTGTCATCCTCGTCATTTCACCTATATCTCTTATGTGTGTCTTATCTTAGAGTTGTAGCACAGAGGAGCGTCAACTACGGATCACAAGAGGGTTAGGTTTCCTACCTGCAGTGACTTGTGGATCTGGCTTCTCCACTAGGAGATCCAAATAATACGTGTTTTACTACTTGTCCGTTGGGGTTGGCTCTGACTAAGTCCTCCGCATAGCCAGAAAAAGATAACTAAGAGGCCGTTTGATCCTACCTGTAAAGACTGAGATTGTGCCACCTCGCCATACTAAGGAAGATACATTAGAAAAGGGGAATCAGGTATGTGTGACATCTAAATGTCACAAGTATATATATATATAACCTCATATAAATTCATTTGTTTGCATGAATACTCAAACTGATGAATACCAAGACACACACCATGATTGAATTCAATCAGTAGTCATCATCATCAACTATATCTTTAATCATGTTTTTCGGGTGAAATTATTATTATTATAATAACAAGATCCTCAAGTTGATTTCAACCATATACAAGCATCCTTGGTCACAAAGGATATCAAAATCCTAAAATCAAGGTCATCACAGATAACATCTACTAGTAGTTCATATACATGTAGTTCTAGCCTTGTTTAAAATTAGCATCTTTGCTCATCTATATGCTATGGTTGTATCTTGTCTCATACATGCTCAAGATTGTTCCTTAAATTGCATATATAATATCTTGAGTTGCTTGCATAACATTGTGATGTAGGGTACATAGATCTACATTATATGTAGAAATTGGAGTATGTTTGGATTTTATGCAGATTTTCTCTAGTTTCAGTTTTTGCTACAACAATAGTGTTTTATGCAGAAATGACCTTCTGAGCAAGGCTCATTGCTTTGCCATGAGCCCTGATACTTTTTGGGTAAATTTTGTCATCTTGAGGGTCAAAATTGTGATTTAGTATTTTTCTACAGCACTTTATCTTGCTTTTTGAGTTGTTCAAGTGCATGTTTTAACTTGCTTTTCTTTCTATGCTTGGACAAGCCCCTATTTGTGATCTTAAACTCTCCTTATATAAATTTTTGTTATCTCGTTTCTCTTAACAAGTGGTGTTTCTTATTTTCTTCATAACCCCACTTTTTGAAATGACAAAGGGGGAGAAATGTATGTCTTCTTTTGACAAAATAGGGAGAAGGCGTGTCTTACATGAAGAGGAGAAGCATGTTCATGTAAAGGGAGAAGGTAAAGGGGAGAAGACATATATGTGTAGAACATATATGAGTAGAAGACATAGTACTCTATAAATGTTATGAAAGCTAACCATGCAGGAGAAATAGCACCAATTGAGGGGGAGTATGAGAACTCCATGCGCATCAATTGAGGGGGAGCATATGAACTCCATTCTATTGAAACCCCTAGGTTTCTCCGAAGGTATGAATTTACTTAAAAGCTTTCAATACATTTATGGAATGGTTTGTCATCTTCAAAAAGGGGGATAATGTTGACTCAAGGTCAATTAGGTCAATGTTGACTCACGTCTAAATTGACTAAACTCGTGTTTTGATGGTGACTAACCATTCCACATATTAGTGTCTAATGTCTCTACTTGAGTGATTTCAGATTAGGTATAGACACACTCCAAATGCCCTAACTTGCGCATCTCAAATTGGAGAAAAGACAAGTCAAAGTCAATACAAGTGCATGTTTTTGTAATATGTTGTAAATCCATTAGAATCATATTGTAAATCACTTGTAATGATTGTATGACTTGTAATTAAGCTTAGAAAAAATCAGGAGCACTTAGATGAATATAATGAAGGTGTAAGGTTAAGAAATCCTAGAGGTTGACCTCTCTAGGTAGTGGACTGACTCACTTCTAGTTTGAAGTGTGGAACCACTCTAAACAGCTTGTCAATTGATGTATGTTCAATCTCTCTCTCCCTTGATATGCATGTTTTAGTTGCACACAAATTTCCTATTTAGCAACCTTATCTTGTGATATATCTTGAATGTCTAATGAATTTTGTTTAAGTGCATTCAGCTCTATTCACCCCCCCCCTCTAGAGCATCTAATCACCCATCTAGGATCCAACACTTGCATCCACACTATCTCATCTACATAAACATGTGTAAGTTTCTCAACAGTGTATGTAGTCTTAATAGGAAGAAAATATGCCGACTTTGTCAACCTATCAACAATCACCCAAATGGAATCGTGACCTTTGGTTGTTCTAGGCAAGCTGACTACAAAATCCATTATCACATGATCCTGCTTCCACTGTGGCATAGGTAATGGTTGTAACGTTCTTGTTGGCTTATGGTTCTTAGCCTTAACGTTATGATACACTACGCATTGCATAACAAACTCAGCTACATCTTTCTTCAAATCAGGCCACTAATACATATCTTTTAGATTGTGATACAATTTGGTACTTCCTGGATGCATAGCATACATAGATGAGTGAGCTTCTTCCATAACTATCTTCCTTAGGCCATTAACATTAGTTATTATGATTCTATAATGGCAACAAACTATTCCATCTTCTGACTCATGAAATCCATCCTGTTTCTCACTTCCATATTCTGATCGGATCTACGGTACCACAGTTTCGGCTTGTTGTGCTTCCTTAATCCGTTGTCTTAGTGTAGGTTTCACTTGCATCTATGCCAATAATCTATATAGAACGGATACTTCCAGTTGTACATACATCTTTCATAAAGAAACTAGCATGTCACACTTATGACATACCAAAGAATTCAACTGTGCTTTATTTGTGAATGAAGATGATGATTTTCAGCTTAGTGCATCTACCACCACATTAGTTTTTCCTAGATGATAATCTATTGTACAATCATAGTCTTTGATTATTTCCATCTAGTGACCTTGTCTCATGTTTAATTTTTACTGTGAAAAGATGTACTTCAAATTCTTATGGTCTGTGAAAATTTGACACTTTTCCATGTACAGGTAATGTCTCCAAATTTTCAAGGCATGAATCATTGTAGCCAATTCTAGAGTGTGTGTAGGATAATTGTCCTTGTCTTTCTTAAGTTGTCGAGAGGCAAAAGAAATCACTCATTTATCCTGCATCAACACACATCCCAACCATTCTTTGAAGCATCGTAAAAGACAATGTATCCTTTCCCTTTCACAGGTAGAACTAATATTGGTGCATTGGTCAACTTTACCTTCAACAACTAGAAAGATCGTTGACACTTGTCAGTCCAGACAAAAGGAACATCCTTCCTAGTTAACCAGGTTAGGGGTAATGCTACAGAACTGAAGTCTTTGATGAATCTCCTGTAGTAACCTACCAAACCTAGGAACTTGTGAATCTCTGTTGGTGTCTTAGGATGTTCCCATTCTAGAACAGACTCCACCTTTTAAGGATTAACACAAATATCTTTAGCAGATATGATATGTCCTAGAAAAGATTCTTTTGACAACCAAAACTCACATTTGCTAAACTTAGCATATAGCTTGTGTTGTCTTAACAAAGTCAATGTCTGACGAAGATATTGTTCATGTTGTTGGCTATCTCGACTGTATATTAGAATTTCATCTATAAATACCACTATAAATTGATCAAGGAATGATCAAAACACTCTATTCATCAAATCCATGAATTTTACAGGTGCATTAGTCAGTCCAAACAACATAACTATGAACTCATAATGACCATACCTTATCCTAAAAGCTAACTTGGATATGACATCCTCCTTAATCTGTAATTGATGATATCCTGACCTTAGGTCTATCTTAGATAACACTGTTGCACCACACAACTGGTCAAACAAATCATCTATCCTTGGCAGAGGATATTTTTTCTTTATTGTCACCTTTTTCAACTGTCTATAGTCTATACATAACCTCATATATCCATCCTTTTTCTTTACAAAAAGTACCAGAGCACCCCATGGTGATGTACTTGAACCTTTTTCAAGTAACTCTTGCAACTATTTCTTTAATTTTTCCATCTCAGTTGGTGTCATCCTATAAGATGCTTGATCTATCGGTTGCGTATTGGGAAGTAGATTGATCTCAAAATCAATCTCTCGAGGTGGAGGAACATCAGGAAATTCCTCAGGAAACACATCCTTAAACTCCCTGACAACTGGCATTTCTAGAATACTAGGACTTTCTACCTTGGTATCCACCACATGTACTAAAAATGCCTCACACCCATGTCACAACAGTCTCTCAACTACCATTGCCGATACTAGACATGTTGGAAGAATCTTCCAGTCTCCATGAAAGATCCATGCCTCACCACCATATGTGAACAAACCTTGCTTGGAACCACAATCCATGACTACCTTATACTTTGTAAGGTGTCCATCCCAAGGATTACATCAAATCCATGCATCTCAGTTGTATAAGATCCACTTGAATGATGTGTTCCGGGAAAGAAAGAACACAGGAGGAACATACCTCTTGTAACACTATGGAACCAACTAATGGAGTTTCTAACAGCAAGTGATCCATTCTATGACTAAAAGGAAAAAGGCAGTTATGAATCACTTCATGAGTGATAAAGGAGTGGGTAGCACCTGGGTAGATCAAAATAGATATGAAGCAAGATGAAGACATATCAGAATAAAATAATTCTATCTGACCTATCATGACTCATGGGTTCACTACTACTTCTGGTTGACTCATAGCTTTGAATCTTGTCGTTGCCTGTTGCCGACCACATCCTCTGTTACCTTGTGCAGATGAACCTACTTGAGAAGCTTGTCCACATCCTCATCCCCCTACACCACTACTAAACGGTTGCCTCTGAGAGCCTTGCTGACTCTGCCTTGGTGGTTGGGTTACCTCAGTATCTCTTATTGGAAAATCCCTCATCAGGTATCACGTCTGCCCACACTCGTGGCAAGTTCTGATCTCTTGTTGTGGCCTAGACAGTCCTATCATTGACATTGATGTCGTACTTTGGGCTCCATTAGGTGGAAAATTATGGCCTCTACCCTTACTTGACGTCCACTGCGTCTGAGCACTGAACCTCTATGGTGTTGACGGCGTAGAAAACCTTGGTCTCTCCTTGGAACTGAGCAGGTCCTTTCCTAAAATTGGCCTCACATTTCTCTATTATTGATCTTTCTATCCTCCTAACCAATTTCACAAATGTAGAAATTTCTCCCTACTCTCCAGAGCAGTTGTAGGTGTGGTTAAATCAGCATTCAGTCTCTTTTCAAAGTGCTAAATCCTCTCCTGGTCGGTAGTAGCCATGTGAAGAAAAAACCGCAAAAGCTTCATAAACTTAGCTTCATACTCATTAATCTTCATAGTCCCTTGCCTAATCTGTTCAAACTGTGAGATTTTCTCATCCAGGTACATACGAGGAAAGTACCTATTTGTAGCATCCCTGACCTGGGTTATGTTCTAACCCTAGGTGTTTTGCCTAATAAAGTTGATTAGATGCTTGCTCTTATTTCTTGAAAAGTAGTTAAGGCCCAACAGGAACTTATATTTCAATTTCAGTCCTTTTTGAATAATGTTGAAACATTGTTTTGTTAATTTTGGACTATAGTGCAAATTACCCAAGTTGAGGGGTTAACTTGCAATTGTACATGATAAAATGTTCCTCAGATGTTGAGACATCATGAGAATGAGTATGATGCAGTGGTATGGCTTCCACAAGCTTGAGCACCAAGATAGAGCTTGTTGAGCAATCTTTGTGCAATAAAAACCTAGTTTTGGTGTAATGTGCAATTTACCCAAAACCTAGGGTTCAATATGCAAATTACCACTTCTAGAGGGTCCCTCATGTTTCTTTACATCATGTAGAGAAAATAAAATGAGAGGGGCGCCTCATTTGAATTATTTTGGAGGAGAGAGAATCTTGATATTAAAATAATCAAGATTTAAGCATAAATGGAACTTGAATTCAATTTAATGCAAAAAGAAATATATTAATTGAGAAGCCCTTCAACCAAAAGTTTAGGGATGAATTTTCAAAGTGTTGGACGAGATTGTTCCTTGCAAAGGCACGAAAAGATCTTGAGTGAGTGGAGACTCCACTCACATTAAGTTAATAAAAAGTAATATCCACTAAAAATGGGATATTATTATAATATGATTAAGGTGCTTAATTTCTTTTCCTTTAATTCTTGGATAATGAAGAGGTTTTTCAAGGGAAAGAATATGGCTTCGTGTCCAAGGAATTAAGGGGGATATGTTCCTATAATTTTGGAAATTAAAGGAATTAATTCCATTTTCTCTTTCCTTGAATTTCCTTATACATATCTCATTTCCTACCCACTAAAGGATCTTTTTCGGAATTCCTTTTCTCTTCTTGATTTGGCTGACCTCAAGAGAGATTAGGAGCAGGTGAAGGACGACACCCAACCTGTTGGTAAGTTCTTAACCTTCTTTCACCTTGGTTTCATGGTGAAAACCGAAAATCAATGCTTGGTCTCTTGTTTTCTCCATCCAATCTTCAACTCTAGCCAACTACTTCATCCAAAAGCTTGAGAACGGACCTTGGGCAGTTCTCAAATCTCATCCACCATTAGAGAACGTGGAGCTTGAAGCTTGGAATCAGATTCAAAGCGGGTTATATAACTTAAACCCATATACATTGATGTTGCATTCGATTCTCCATGATTTGTTGTTCATTTTGTTCTATTTTGAACTTCTTTTGATTCATTGCTGCAATTTACATGAAAATGATAGTAGTTCTTGGATGAATGAAGTAAGATGATGATGACATCATCTTGGACACTTTCCCCAAGAAAATCCTTTTGCAAACGGTTTTAATAAAAGTGTTCAATCAGTTTGCACAAGACCGTTTGAACTTAAACGGTTTCATCAAAACTGTTTGGAAGTAAACGGTTTCATCAAACCATTTGGGAGTAAACGGTTTCAAACCATTTGGGAGAGTTGACCAGGGTTGACCGTTTGTAGAAATTGATACTAATATTGATGGTTAATGACCCATCAAATTTGATTGATTAATTCCAAAGGGTTCATCGGTTGAAGGTTAATCAATTAGCAAACCCTAATCGGGTTAAGTGCTGAAATTCAATTTGGTTAACTTAGATTTTTGGGTGATTGATCCCAAACGGTCTGAAGACCGTTTGGAGGTCACCCAAATGGTCTCAAGACCGTTTGGGGGTCACCCAAGACGATTTGTAGGTCTAGGGTTAAGTATGGTTGAGTAATTGAAGGTCCAGAGATACCAAATTGAAATGCAATTAAGTGTTGATTTGAGGATCTATCCAATGATTTAAACCCTAGTGGAATTTCACAATTATAAGTGATGGGATGGGACAAACGGTCTCAAGACCATTTGGAGGTCATCCAAATGACCTCAAGACCGTTTGAGGTCAGGTCATGCCCAATTTGAATGATGGTCCAATAATTTCAAAGCAATTAGTTCCCCCAATGACTAATATTGCAAGTTCATCGATTTCAACCCTAATTCAATTGGGTTCAAAACCCTAATTGAGGATCAATTTAAAGTCTAATCAATTGAAAGATGATTCATTAAGATCAATTTAAGTATGGTGCTTAGGTTCAATTGATGAGTAATTACATGGATTCAATTGATGAGGGAGTTAACCTTGGAAACCCTAAATCGATGTGAGAGGTTGAGACCCTTTTTGATCCAATCGGTTTTGAGGAGGTTTGGACCAAATGGTCTCAAGACTGTTTGAGTCCGAACGGTCTCAAGACCATTTGGGACCAAACGATCCCAAACCGATTGAGACTCAAACGGTTTCAAGCACCTACTTTGTCAAATGGTTTCAAGTACTAACTTTACCAAACGGTTTCAAATCGTTAGACCAAGACCGTTTGGAGGTCTGGTTGGGCAAGACCATTTGGGGTCTAAGTGACCAAGATCATTTGGACAATAATTACTAAAAATACATGGACACTTAAAGTGATTAAAGATCAATTGTTTAATTGATTATTACATAATGTAAACCAAGGATGATTATGGTAATTTTACCCTTACTGAGATAGGGTGATTAGTATCCTTTGAATGATTAATCTTTAATGATTATGGAAGCAATAACATAATACATTGTGTCAACCTTCATTCAAGAGGAGTTGACCTAATCTAATCAAGTTTGAAGTAGGTATCATCTTATTGAAGAATGAAACAGAGAGAACTTTCTACATGAATGATAATCATGTAGTGGTTAAGTCTCAACACTTTCAACATGAATGAATGTGTAATTAGAGTATGATTCTTGTTAGGGAGATCATGAAACCCTAATTAAGAAGGTTAATAAACCCTAATCTCTAATTGAGGGAAATGATAGGTGAAACCCTAGTCTATGATGATGGTATGATTCTAGTTTAGGGAAAATGACATGAGAAACCCTAATTGTGGGTTATTGAATAAAAATCCTAATCTGGGGTGATGTGATGTGAATAGTAAACCCTAATTGTGGGTTATTGAATATAAACCCTAATCTGGGGTGATGTGATGTGAATAGTAAACCTTAATTGTGAGTTATTGAATATAAACCCTAACCTGAGGTGATGTGATGTGAATAGTAAACCCTAATTCTAAACAAGGTAAAGGTGTATGTGAAACCCTAATTCTGGGTTATACTATATAGCATGCAACTCTAATCTTGGACAATGAAATGATGAGTCATTGGTCCTAATTGAACAAAGAGGATGAATAACCCTAATTGAAATGAAAAAGAAAACCCTAACCCTATTAAGGGAATAGCGGTGTTACCCTTGAATAGTGATGATATAATTGTTTTGTATAGTGTTGATATGAAATTGATGTAACTGTTATCATCTATACTAATCATGCAGGTTTTATGAGATAATGAACATAGCTAGGTATGAGCTATGATGCTTTATTTATTAAAAGTGCTTACTGAGCCTTGTGAGCCATAATATGTTGTGTTGCCTAGTGAGAGGTAACAAGAGAGATTAATAGGCTTTAAGAGCCATGTGAAATACCTGCATTGCAATTATCATGTTTACATTAGTCAGATGACCTAAAGGCATTAAGTTACCTATTAAAGTGGTAACAAGTGTTTTGAGGATCTAAGGGTTTGAACACCCATATTCTTGAATCATGATGATGAGATGATAAGGGACTGAGATCCCAATGTTAGTAAAGCTGTGAAAAGAACTTGATAGAAATAGTACTCATTCTTTATAGCAATTGTTATGATGGTTTATGTTTGAAAACATGTTTGATGCTAAAAGAATATTGTAATGTACTTAAATAATCAAGTGAAATGATATCATGTAGAGCCCTGACCATAGATCCATCATCTTCAGTAGTTTGGTGATGGTGAAATAGGTTTTCCTACGGGAACTCCTGGAGGGCATACTTTTGAGTATGTGGGGGTTATGGGCGCGAATATCCTAACACCCTAATGGAGGAATTGATGTGAGATAAATATTAAATCTCTCAATCCTTCATTATATATATGTCGGGATGGATGTAACACTAATCTCCCGATGATGTTAATGTCGGATCGATGTGAGAAAAATATAATATCTCTCGATTGCGAAGAGAGTACAGCATGCCACTGTAACTCTGATAGCGAAGTTGCCAGTATACCCTGGAAAGCTATTTGGCAGAGACACTAGATGTCCTACAGTTGGTCCTCACACTGACTGAGGAAGATGAGGTCATGGGAATCTGGCTCTTCTATTGACCTATGTATGATACCGATTTTGATTTCGCAATGGTCAGTTGGAGTATGAGCGGTATTACCTCATCTCCTCAGGGCTTAAGTATGTTTGTAAAATGTAATCAGTCATGTAGCGTATTTGCTTAAGGTTGAAATACGAGAATCAATGATTGATGATACATTGCTTAGTATGTCTTAGTTGGATAAATGCTATACATGTTCTTCATATTCCTTATTGAATAAATAGCATGCTTCTTTATCAAGACATAACTGAAATGATTTGAATAGAGAATACTTCTCTATATAGTTTAGTCAATGATTTAGCTGCTATTGAATATTTATGATTCTTCTGCTTAGTCTTATTCTATTATCTGCAATAATTATGTTTTTGGCGGAGAGTTATATCTCTCGTTGGGACAATTTTCAATTGTCTCACCCCCGTGGGATTCAACTTTTTAGGTAGATGCCGAGGAAGAGGATGAAACCCTACAGTGGGTGAAGAACAGCAGCAGCAGCAGCATCACAAGGACATTAGTGAATCCTCAGGTGGATACACTGGCTATCATGTCCTGTATATAGAGAGTCCTATGTGTCGTCTCTGTACTCTCAGGTCCTAGGAGTCAGTAGTTAGTTTAATATTGATCTGATATTTTGGCTTGATGCCTCGAGATTTTTATATTGCCTATGTATAGCTTAACAGGGCAGTTGATGCTTGTAACTTTCTAGAAGGAAATGATACAGAGATGTACTAATGAACCAGAATGTAAATAACTTACTTTGGTTCCTTATGAAAGAGTTTTTCAGTTTATGGATCTCTTTGTAAAAAGTTTTAATTTTTAGTGATGTTTAGTAATTTTGCTGCTAATGATCGCTTCCGCATTAGTTAATCTTGTTTTTATGAGTTGGATGCCACACTATTGGTGAACTCACGTTGGAATTCCTCCCATCCGACCTCAACATTAGGCCTTTTCTCTTTTTCGATGGCCTACCAATGGCCAGTACTTCCCTTCAATAGATACAGAGCATGCCTAACTTTGTCAGTTTCTGGGATGCTAAGGATCTTAAAAGCTTTTTCTAACTCAATAAGCCACAGATCTACATCTGTTAGGTCATCTGTTCCAACATATTCTATGGCTCCCACACAGCGTAGCAGTTCAAAAGTCTTTCTAGAACTTGAAGATTCTACATTGGGAACTGGTGCCCGAGGGGGTGTTGTTGGTATCCTATCCACCATATGTGTTATTGTTGTCATGAACTGCCCATACAGAGCATGGAAAGCAGGGTTCTCCAGCATTATCTGATCCACTTACAGATTCTCAGGCACTTTTTCTTCTCTCATCTGTTCCCTTACACCTCTTTGTGGTGTGGCAGCATTGCTCTCAACAACATGTGCTTTGTGTTCTCCAGACATCTTGAAGCTTTACTTCTTCTTTTTTATAAGCAGGAGTCACTAGAAGATAAACAGGAGGACACTAGAACAGAATCAATGACCTTAATCCTATGTCCCTATAGACTCAGGGACCTAAGGCTCTGATACCAAAAATTATGACGAACGCTATCAAACCGACAGCTTAATCGCACAAAACTATGCGGAAATAATCATTAACATCGGATTACCAAAAATCACTAAAAATTAAAATCTTTTTTCTAAGAGATCATGAAATTCTTTTCAGAAAGAACCAAACCATATATACATCATGGTTCACTTTGTGCATACATTGTTCCATCACCTTGCAAGGATAAGAGATAACATTTGCTTTTCCAAAGCATACACAACAACAACATTATACATCAAGGCGTACTAGACAAAATCTCAAATCAATTATAAAACTATTTACATATTCTCCCAAAGGACCTGAGAGTATAGGGACGACACATAGGACTCTATATCTACAAGACACATAACATCACATTCAACATGAGTTGTTACTGTTGTTCTTGTTACTGCTACCTACTCTCTATTGCATGATCTCTACTTCCTTGTGCACGTCCACCTAAAAAGTTGTGGAACCCACAGGGTGAGACAACAAGTCCCAGCAAGAGATATAACTCTCCACCAATAGTATTATTATCACAGTTAGACCTTTATAAATGAGAGCAGAAGAAACCTTTATTGAATTAAACATATATAACTATTGGTTATATACAAAGTTGAGCAATCTAATCATCTCATTAATTCAAATATCTACAACTGAGAAATAGATCATTTAATTACTTTTAAAAGGAATATGAAGAACATGTATAACTGTTATAAACTAAACAGTATAAAAACAAAGAAAGGCTTCAACCAATGTTTCCGTGTTTTTTCCTTAAACAAATATGCTACACGGCTGATTACATCTTTAAACAATCCATCTTATGCCCTGAAGGGATGAGAATATACCTTCCATCTCCAACTGACCACTGCGAAGTAAAGCATCAGTGCCATATAGGTCTATGGAAGAGTCGAAATCCATGACCTCTCCTTTCTCGATCAGTGCGAGATTATTGGCAATGACATTATGAGTCAAACTGCATTATAGCTAGATTGATCTATAGAGGATCTTCACTATAGAGATACAATGTGTAGCATGTTCTCTTATTAGGGTATGACACATAATCAATCCTGATTATATCAGGGCATGGTCCGTAACCAATCCTAATTATTTATTGAGTATGGTACAACCGCACTCTTGTTAGGGTATGACCAAAAGTCAATCCTAATCTTTAAGGTATGGCCCATTTCCAATCCTATTAGTTAAGGATATAAAAGATATTTCAACTTGCACCTTGCATATTCAATAATATGCATTCTGAGTGGAACTCGTTTCACCATTTAGCAAATCCTGGCACTGAATGGATCTATGGCCAAAGCAACTACACTTTTAGTTTTCTTAACAGATTAAGTGCATTACAACATCTTTTAGCATCAATCAAGTTACAAGCATGAATTACAGATAAATGCTACATAGAAAGGTGTAACATATCTTTCAAGAAATATTGTGTCAATTGGAACATATCTTATTACACTCATCCTGGGATCTTAGTCCCCTAAACACTTTATTGGGAATTTCATCCCTTCAATATTATCATTATCATGATCATATGTTTGGGTATCAAACCCTCAGTTCATTGTTGAACAGTGTCACCTCTCATTAGGCAACAACCAAATCTAGATCATAAGACTCATATAAACATTATACATGTTGTTCAAGTATATCACATGGCTCACAAGGCCTTATAATATGTATAATGTTAAATCATCATAGCTCATACATGGCTATGCTCATGTCACGGAATCGGAATCCCAGTACCATGAACCACATGAATACCAAAGAAAACATGTGGAAGCGTGAAATGCTTCGCATACATGAACAGATAACAAGATAAATGCACCAATCATAATTCCAACATTCAACAAGTATCATTAAGCAACATTGTTTATTACAGGCTTTCAATTACATGTTCAAGAGTACAATTTTACAAGTTTGTCCATGTTTACTAGGGATCATACAACAAGAATACCTGACATAGCTCACCAAGCCCACCAACTTCTAGCCATCTTTGAACCTATAAAATATGTGAAACAAGGCAGGTCAAGCATACGAGGTGCCGAGTACAGGGCTAAAAGATACATATACATAAGCTTTGCATAATTTGAAAAGATTTGCATAAGTATACGAACAAGAAAATAGCATGTTAAGTACTTAGAAAAATGAGATCCCATGTTTTATGCCATTTTACTCCAAATATACCATCATATCATGTGTTCATAAGGCCTTTGATCAACTTCCCATTGGAAGGATCCGTAAGGGTGCTCAAGATTAGCTAACCCTTCTATACATGAGGGACCTCGAGGCCATTGCCAAGAGATAATCCTATTTTAACATTGTATAATGGAGTTTCTATATTATGTTTGCAAGTTATAAAACCATGGTATGAGGCAAACATTGAGTACATACTAGAATACTACATGGAAATATTTGAGCAGGTAAACAAGCATACCTATGTATCACATTTCAAGCAAGAAATCCATAGTCATATAATTATTTAAAGCACGTACCTAATTTCAGAGATTTCATAACCTATCCTTATCAATATAGATCTCAAGCAACACCTAATTAAGCATAAGATCTATTGGTTTGATGCTTAGGAGGGTCAATATGCATCAAAGTTTCAATATTAGCATACTCAAGCATTTATCATGGTCAAACTTTGTATTTCAAAAAAAAGAACTTCAAGTAGAACTAGGGTCTACAAGTTAGCCCATGTCGTATGTCTCATCGGGTTGATCAATGTGGTATATTGGTTCGTATATTTTGACCAAAGAATGAGAGAAATATGATGTTTACAAGAATTGCATTGAAAACTATATAGTACTGAGTGGGGGTGTTACCACATCATTTGTCGCATGATCGTGGGCATCCATCGATGATCTAGCAGCTGCTTAGCTTGGTCTGTGGACATTGGGGCGCTCATGAGCCATGTGGCGTTCACTGATAGGGCTGCAGACTTGTGCCTGGTAGCCGGCGTCGCCCAATCACCTGTGATGTCGCCCAGAGCGGTCCCCTGTTCCCATGTAGCTACTCACCGCTGCATCGTCTCTCTCTCTCAACCAAATCAGGGATGATTGCCTGGCTCACAGATTCTTGATCCATCAAAGCATCCAAACGCCCCCGACCCACCTCACGCCCTCCCTTGTGATTCCTCTGTTCTGTGTGTTGGAACAGGGGAAATCTCATCCTCCCATCTCTGGTTGCCCACCGGCCATAGCATCGACAGAAGCTTGAGGTAGCACAATCACCTCCACCATCTGCCTCCCTCCTCACTCATGCCTACCTGGGGAGGTTGACGTATGGGAAATGTTGATGCCCTCCCCACGAGTCTACAGTGGTAGCAACTGGGTTGGAAGAAGAGGGAACCGTCGAGTGTGAAAAGAAGGAAGAAGGGAGGAGAAAGCTGGTGGCTGGAGCAAACTAGGGAAAAGAAGAAAACCAACAAAGGAACAGGGTATAAAAGGACCTAAGATTTAGGTTTCATGTGTTTATCCCTCCTCCATTGCTAGATTTATCCAGAGGTAAAAGAAGAGACTCCTGACCTTACGTTTCTTCCCCAAAGCGGAAGGAGGAGAGGGGAAAGCACCTAATTGGTTTTCTCTTAGGCCCATGTAGGCCGGCCCAACAGAGAAAAAGGCATAGAATTGAGCTAAAACAAGGTAGGAATAGCCAAACTTCAAGGTATCAAAACTTGGACTCCAAAGTCCAATCCACAAGATATTTAGGCCATTAGAAAGATAATTGGGCCATCTTCTACATGAAATACAGTAGGAGACCCGATGATCATAAATATGATGTTCAATCTCATATGCAAGGTGGATACATAATAAGGAATCACACATAGTACAAAATGCAACTTAATGTCACATTTAGTAAGAATTGAGCATTGATGTGATCAAATTGGAGTACCACCACACTCCAATTATGAAATTGATATTGTATTTAGTATGGTGGACATTTGATGAAAGAGGAAGAGTACAAAAGATGAGAGAGAAATCCAGGTTGTCACAGCTCATCATTTCACAACACCTCTATGGTTAGGGTTTCATAGCAAATGCAATATCAAGTATATTTCATGTCCATGCCATAAAGAGAATCATTCAAATTGCAACCCTCTCATAATTAGGGTTTGCATTTTCCATTGTAACTAATTTAGGGTTTTCAAGTTCATATTTATCAATGAAACCCTAATTCATATCATAAGAGTTATATTATTTCCATAAGTGTTTAATCATACTTCATCAAATATCATCAATTGATTATCAACGTGAAGTATTACCTTTATCATGTGAGTAGTATAAGTTTCTCTCTCATCCTTACTAGGATATTGACTTCAACATACTTATTACATTGATTTAACCTTCTTTAGGGCTATCAACCTACATTTATTAAAGTGTATCCATATCATTACATTCAAGATGTATGGATTGACTATATTCAAAGTGTATCGGCCTACACTCATCAAGGTGTATCGGCCTATATTCAACAAGGTGTATCGGCCTCCACTTTAATCCTTGTGTCAGCCTAGACACATCCACTTGTGTCGGCTAAGACATATCAAATGATATCAGTTTAGAGATGCTTAGAGTAGTATCGTTTGTATGGTGCTTGAGGTATATCGGCCATAGAGTATTCTTGTGAGTGTCGGCCATACCATCATATTATGTATTGGCCACTCACTCAACTAGTGTGTTGGCCACACCATCAACTAGGGTATCGGCCACTCAAACAACTAGTGTATCGGCCTCACCATCAACTAGGGTATCGGCCTAGCTTATCCATTTTTGTATCGGTCATTGCTCAATATGGGATATCGGCCACTCACTCAACTAGTGTGTCAACCACACCATCAACTAGGGTATCGACCACTCAACCAACTAGTGTATCGGCCTCACCATCAACTAGGGTATCAGCCTAGCTTATCCCTTTTTGTATCGGTCGTTGCTCAATATGGGATATCAGCCTCACCATCAACTAAGGTATCGACCTAGCTTATCCCTTTTTGTATCAGATGAACCCTTATTCCATACCTTAATTCTTTCACCTATTGACCCCACCACTACTTGGTGTATCAGCCAAGGCTTCTAAGAAGGTGTTGTCAAACTTTTCACAAGTACTTCAGGCTAAGTATATTACCCATCACACATGGATCGGGCTAGAGGGATATTGGATTTGAGAGTGTATCAGATTAGGGTTAGGATTGGCCATGTCGGCCTCCACGCTTAACTAAGACATCGTAGTTTGATATTCCATCTTCAATAGACATCTCTTGGTCATGACAAGCTAATTCCTTTGAGGCATATAATTTTTAGAGCATCTAACATATCGGCCTATCAACAACATATCATTTTAGAGTATCACAAGTCATATCGGCCATCCATGTGATAGTGCAAGTATGTGTATTGACTTGGCTATCTTCTAGATATCGGCCTACCTTATTATGAGCATTAGGTGAAAGGTTAAAAAATTGAGAGGACGGTAGTCCTACTCATGTTATAAACCAAAAGCGGTAGAAGTTCATCTGTATCGGTTTCCATGTCCAAACCCTTGTATTGGGTTAGGGTTTTCACAAACTAATATCAATTTGTTCATATCAGTTTCATCATCTTAAAGCTCCATCTCTTCGTCCATTAATATTCTAGTTCATGGACAATAGCCCCATATATTCAATAGAGCTCATAGAACCATCATTCAAACAAGAAAAGTCAAAGTAGAAAAGAAATCACCAAGTATTGCATGATAGAAGGTGAATAACAATAAAATTGGGTTCAAGTCGCCTCAAGATCAACACAAGAGCTTCAAGCTCTAAAGCTCCATGTTCCCAAGGTTAAGTATAACTTATCAAGAGTCCAAGACTCGATCACACCACTTCTATATGAAATAATATATCATAGTAAGGAACTTGGTGAAGAAAGAAGAGAAGGAAAGAATCATGATTCGATAAGTATAGTCTTTCCATGGTTGAAGATGATCATGGATTTACCTTGGACAAGTTGCTCGTCTTTCCCCTTTCTCCTTGAGCTCCTAGGATCATCCTCCAAGTAAGAGATGGAAAAGGAGTCGAAAGTTTTACTAGGAAGTGAAAAGAGAGGTATATATAGTTGAGTCTCATGAAAGAGAGTATGTATAAGGTGTCATCACCATCTGTACTTGAGTGACATGTGTCCATGCATGGTGACTTCATGCAACCATAATTATCTTGCCATACAAAACTCTTGAGGATAACCCATAGATAAGATATCGGCCATTTGGGTATCTTTCTTGATAAGATATCACAACCCAATCTTACTTTATGAGCAAATTGATTCAACTTTTGTAAGGGAAATGTAAACCGATAGGCTTCACCTACTTGAGGTTCTTAGCCCGAGGTGAGTACTCTCAAAGGTTGACAAACTGATATGGGACTTCCTCTATGGCTTCCAATCCAATAGGTACTCCCATATACACTCAATAACTCGACATAACCTCATCTAGGGTTCAAAACACTCAACACTACTTTGGTTCTTTCACCACAATGAATGCTATCATTCAACCAAGACTCAAACAAAGTGCCCCTCTCTTTCTCTCTCCTCTAGATGATGCTAAGAGAGAAAAGGAACATTCTAGAGGTGATAATTTGCACATGAACCCCTCATTTGGGTAAATTACAATCTTTACCAAAGTTATCATATAAAGCACAAACAATTTGCAAATAAGTTCAAAATTGAGAAATAAACTCGTCTCAAGTCTTAATTACTTTTCAAAAGATTAAGACAAGGTTATAAACAACTTACTTAGGTAAAGCTTCTAGGGTTATCCCAAAACCCAGGTCAGGGGTGTTACAAGAGGCAGGAGTCCTTTGGCTGCTGCTCAGAGAGAAAAGTCAACCTGCAGTCCCTGGCCAGACCATTGAAGTTGTTGCAGAGGTTGCCCAGATGTTGTTCATGGTGAAGACCAAGAGCTGAACAGACACTGTCCAAAAGCAACTTGTCAGTAGTAGTAAAGAAGTGAGTTTTGTCACTAGACTTGCTCCAGGACCAGGTATAACTCACTAAAACCATCCTTCGTATTCCATAGTAGTTGATGTGATCTTGTTGTTATGGGAATACGGATATATAAAAATTTTGTTCCCACTATATACTCTATGCATGTATTTCCCAACAGTGGTATCAGAGCCACATCAATTTACTATATTTTAGGATAATTGATATTATCAGATTTTGGTTTTGTCATTTATTTATTGTATACAATGTGAATATTTAAATTACTCTCATATGTGTATCCGATCTAAGACCGCATAATCCCAAACTAATATATATGATAATGATATATATATGCAATTTACACACATCACTCTAAAAGTGGTTTTGATGGTGTATGTTTAGCGTGGTTATGGCCAATACCCTTTATCTATGTTTGGTTGGATGGTTTGGTTCATGTTTATCTCGGTCTGCATATCAAGCCTTTACCTCTCTCTTACCAATGCAAAGTTAATGCTTTCCTACCTTTGCTCCCCTCAAATTTAACTTGATGTTTCTCTTATTCAATGTAATAAACTAGTAATAGGATAGTTTCTTTTCATGCAACGATGTTGAAGATGTTCATCGCCAATTGAGACGATTAGTTCGTGAGACAAGACGACTATCTGGAGGGCCATGGATGACATGACGATGGAACTAGACCACTACCTGGTGGGACCAATCGACTGTTTAGAAGGAGTCCAAACATCGATTGGACACAGAGGCCAAACGGCCATCCTGGAAGGCCCAACTGACCATCTGGAAGGTGTCCAGAGATTAGTTGGACAGGAGCACCAACTGACCAACCAAGAAGAGAGACGACCGGTTCAAGGGTTGAACTGATCTACCCATATTGGCAAGCACAGATCTACATCAACTGTAGGTTCACACATATGATGTGATGATTGACCTAGGTGGTAGTAATTTCTTGTGTCTCCAAGGAATTACAAGTAAACATGGCCATAACTATCGCTTTTAGTTTTATATTGCATGTTTATGTTGTGGGATATAGCATGTATGTGATACATACTATAAGTTTGGTGATTGGATATAGCATATGTATATATATATGATATATATATAAAATACCTCAATCAAACATATTAAGTCTAAGATGTCTGCCAATAGAAATACACATGAAAAATGTGTTCGACTAAGTGCAGGTTACGCCTCTGCATGGTGTGTCATCTACCTTGTGGAAGTGTGATGGTAATGATGTAGGCTCTGCCTCTGTAGGGTGCATTGTTTTCATATTGGATAATGGGTTAGGCTTAACTAGTGATTCTCATATCATATGGGTCCAGAGGCATGCAGATGATTATGGCAAGGAGTGTGCATATCATCTATCTAGAATTGCATATGATGCAATTGACAAAAGTTTCCTACCTTGATGATTGACTATGTTTGTGGTGCTGATTAGGACATAGTTGGATTATATATGTTCTGGCTCATTAGAAAATTGTACGTTGTAATTTTTTGAATTGATACTTGAGGGTTATCAATTTGAACAAAATAATGAGAATGATAATTAATTAAAGATCTAATAATTATCGCCCAAATAAAATCAAATCAAAAATGAGTTTTTGAAAAAATTGCAAATTCTTTTGTAGAACCAAATGGCAACAACAAACAATCACTTTTCTATATGATCGGTCCTTGAAAAGGACAAACTTACTAGGAATAACTTCCACAACTAGTTCAAGGCATTGATACATCGTTCTCATAGAGGAGCGCAAGCTCTATGTCTAGGAAACACCAGAACCAGAGGAACTGGCTCAAAATACTCTAAGGACTGACAAGGATGCTTATAAGAAGCATACTTAGGACGGTATGGATTTCAAGTGTCTGATTCTATGCTCCATGAACTATGAGTTGCAAAGGAAGCATAAGAACATGGGGTGATTGATATGGTCACACATCTCAAGAACATGTACCAATATCAGGCAAGATAGGAGAGATATGATGTCTCCAAGGCATTGTTCAAGTGGAGCATGACTGAAGGAGATCCAGTAGGTCCCTGTGTACTCAAGCTCATTGGGTATGTGGAGAACCTTACTAGACTGAGATTCCCCTTAGGCCAAGAGTTGGCCACTGAAGTGATTATGCAGTCCCTGTCAGATTCATATAGTCAGTTTGTCATGAACTACAACATGAACGACTTTGACAAGCTGCTGATAGATTTGTTGGGCATGTTGAGAACATTTGAGATACAAATAAAGAAAGACAAGTCCAGGTCTGTGATGGTGATCAAAAAGGCAAAGGGGAAGTCTAAAGAAAAAGGCAGATCTAATAAAGGTTCTAAAGCTGGCTAGAAGCCCAAGCCTTCGGATCTCAAGGCAAAAGGTGGATTAAAGAGACAAAGAGGCGATTGTCACCATTGTCCCCGTCTTGGACATTGGAGGGTAAATTGCCCACTCTAGTTAGAGGAACGAATGAATAAGAAGGATGGCACTGAGGCCTCCACTTTATGTATAAACAATATAAGATAAATTTGATTACTTCTTCACATTGGTATATGATACCAAATAAGAGATTTGACATATTGATGTGCATGATCTGACAAGAAGTTAAAGCCCTCGTGTAAGGATAAAGTTGGAAAAGGCAGAGCAAGTGTTGTGGAAGCCATAGTCTACATTAAATTTAACTTAGCCCAATGGGAATGTAATAGAGTTATTAGAACTGCTATTTTATTATGCCATTAGAATAGAAACATTTTCTTTATGCATCTTGTATGGACATGGATGATTATCAATAAAGAATTATTAGTGCTTGTATTTCAAAAGATATGATCTTGTATGGCATTGGCCCAAAAACATCTTGTGATATTTATGTGAAATGACCCAAAGATGAATGTTTATAATGTTTATACCAAAGGATTATAATTGATAACTGAAAACTATCATTAGCATTAGTCATCTTATGCAAATATGAGAATTGCATGCCTAGAATACATATTGATGTTGATCTAGATTCCCTTGGTTTCTGAACCTAAGGAAACATGCAAAGTTTTGTTTACGCACAAAGTGACTTGTCATCCTTCACCAGATTAAGTGGGAGGATAAGTCATCCATCAAACCTCATACATGTGATGCATGAAGATCTTATGGAATGAATGATACTTACTTCATTTCATTTACAGGTAATATGATGATATGTACCAAGTAAAAGGAAGCACTAATCTCTGTAATTGTTCAAGGAGATTATAAATGAATTATAACTTTCATAAAAGTATTTAGAAACTTTGATGAGATCAAATGTTGAAATACTTTACTTTGAGTACCTTCAGGAATGAAATGTGATAAGTATCACAAGTTAAATCCATTGGAACATAATGGTGTAGATTGAAGGAATTGTACCATGATGAGTCATGATACAATTATCAATTAAATCTATAGTCTTTTTACATCCTCACTTTTATAAAGCCATCACTAAATAATGTACCAAATGAATGGTTTATGAGACATCATATATGATATTATTTGGGAGTGTCCCAATATGTCTAAAGGATTGAAACCATCATGAGAAAGTAGTTTCTTGAAAGGTTTATCCACAAACCATAAGTGTTGAATGCTACTATTAATTACAATTCCAATAATAATAGTGTTTTGTTGATGGGATAACTGAGTTTCTAAAGAATCGGTGGGAGTAAAAGTAGAAATCAAAATGTTCAAGATCAATAAAGAGGTACAATGAGAACTAAGAGAGTCATAAGTTGTTGTAGAATCTCAACTTCGAAAAAAGGCATAGAACAAAATAGTTCTAGTAGAACACATATGAGATAAGAGGATTGTTCATCCAACAGTTCAGATGGGTTGGTCATATAGGATGAGCCAACTAATCAACTACAAGCTATTGGATACAAAAATCTAAGTAATGACTCAAGGTCATGATGGGATCCATGTAAGCTAACAAGGTAGGACTTTGATAGCACTACCTAAAGGGTAATACCCAAGGGGTGCAATAGGGTCATGTTGCAAAGACCTACATGGATAACATAAAAGGATAAATTGGTTGAAAAGGTTTTTCAAATCAGTTCAAATTGTTGAATATGATAGAAATTCATTTACCAATTGTCATACTTGTTGTTGTAGTTAGAATAGACAAGATATTTGGCATATGAAGATAAAATTGGATTCCTTAAATGGAATACATCAAAGGATGTGTATGTGACACAGCCAAAAGGGTTTTATAACTTCAAGAAGTCAAATGAAGTCTATGAACTACAAAGTTCAATATGGGATTGAAGCAAGCATCTCAAAAATAGGAACTTTTGATTTTGCAAGATAGTCAAAGAGTTTGACTTGAGTCAAGATAAAAGATGAAATTTGTGATTACAAAAGATTTTGTGGGAGCATATATGAATATTCTGCATGTGATGAGGAATGGCATCTCAATATTGTGAATATTGAGGTCTGACATGAAAAGTCCTTCATCAATTAAGGATAAGGTGAAACATCTTATGAGATAAGGACCAAGACCTGTGAGATAGTTCTTGAATGTTTCACAATAGAGGTTTGTGTGAAACAACAATGTTTTGAAAGAGTTCAACATAGAAGGATTCAGTGAGAGAGAACCCAAAATAGTCTCTCATGGACCCTATATTCTGATTCTTGTGAAGAATGGAAATATCATGAATAAAGTTCCACGAACGACCCCAATAGTGGATCTATCATGTAAGCTATTAACACACTTATCCCATATAATCTTGCATGTATTGGACATGATAAGATGATATAAACTCCAATAAGGGTTATTGGAAAGTCACTGAAGATATCCAATAGTACTTGTGAAGTACTTAAGGATAGACTGCTAGTCAATAGGGACAACAATAAAAGGAAGAGTTGGATGTAAAGAGTTACGTCGATGCAAGCTTCCATAATGACAAAATTGATCACAAATTAAAATATGTTTGATTTAAAAGGGTCAAGTGATGATTACTTGGAAAGGTTCTAAACTAATAGGCCATTAATTCTATTCTACAGTAGAAGTCAAGTATACTTGTGTTATGAACACATAATGATACTATACGGATCTAAAGGTTTGTATGATGAACTTATAAATATTATGACCATTGATGACTCAGTAGAGATGTTGTAACAACAATGGAGATAATTGTTAGGTAAGGAATATTAGATACCATATTATAGCAGTTTCATCTCAGAGTGAAGAGATAAGAAACATGTAATATACTGAGTATCGACTGTAGGTAAAGTGTTGCTAACCTGCTAGATAAGAACTAGTACAGCTTAAGCATGTTGGACATGTTTAGATCACTAAGGATGAGATCCGTGGGTGATTGTCTCTAAGTGCAAGTGTGAGTATTTTGGTAAGGTATGCCCATAGATCCAATCATAATATGACTGACATGGCATAATTACCTAAAAGGGTTTGATTGATAATAACATATATAAAGGCGAGCTTCCAATTCATTTACTTCACTCAATTATGAGATAATAAGGATATAGAGTGAATGTCTAGAGAATTATATTACTCAATGACATATGTTGTCAGGTTACTATCCTTCTAGATGAGATCATACATATTTTAAGAGTACATATACATATTCTCATTATGTCCCTAATCAGTTGTTATTGTGGAAGGTTGATAGACAACAATAACATAAAAGATCAGAGTGTCAGTTGGTTGATGACTGAATCTCATTAGTCATGATATGGCAATATCAAACCAAGCACACAGATACATGTTAGGGAATAGTGTATCATACAAACCCACCTTGAGAGTGGCACATGGTTGTGGTGGTCATAGACATCTCTCAAAGTGAAGGTGGTGATTGTGATTCTTAGACCTAAAATCATTACACTCATCACATGTTGTTGGTTATGCTTTGACATCATTAAGCGCAGTCTTGAAACATGGATTATTAGAACGGTGATGATTGGGTGACTTTGACACATGAGGATAGATTGTGAGTGATAGATATGGGATTTGTCCCTCCTATTGGAGTATGATATTCTAGCCACCTTATAAGTGAGATTGAGAAATGCATGCACATGCACATGTGAATCAATATATGATATTGAGGTCACATTATCTCAAACAGACTGCTCTTAGTTCAAGGAACATGGATTGAACATTGAGGGGATGACCTTCAATGCCTCAAGTTCCCCTAGATATCAGATACAAAGGAATTTTACAATCACTGCAACACCTCACACAGATTGTAGGTTGAAGTTGTTCTCCAACTTTCCATTCACTTGGGTAGTACTGATCTGCGACTAGGCACCACTCTCTACTTGTGATGTCATAAGCTAGTTATAGACATTCACTGTCAACATGACATGGGACCTATAGGGTCACACACATAGGAACTCATCTAGAAGACGAGTTTTATCTTGAATGACTATTCGATTGATTACTAAAGTGTTTAGGTATTCAATTCACACAATAGATCAATTGATTGACTGATTGAACTATCAAACGACCATCTCATTGCGTGAGATGGTCGTTTGAGCAAGGCCAGATGGGAGTCTCAAGTATTTGAGAAAGCCTTTTGGAGGTTAGGCTGATCACAGTTCAAATTGGCTAAGTTCTACCCTTGAACCAACTGGCTCAATGTGATTAAACTGATTGATTCATCTCAAACTCACTAGATGATCGTCTGGGTGAGTGAGATGGCTTGATTGGGGAGGAAAGAAGGTTTGAGATGTTTCCCGAATAGTTCCAATTACATATACTTGGAGATAAAGTAAAATTAATATGTATATTAATTGGAATAGAAACTGCCAAATTGGTGTATAACTAGGAAACTACCAAATGATCGTTTGGCAGTGCGAGATGACCATCGCACACCCCAGATGACCATATGGGTGTGCCAGACGACCATTTGGCATATCGCATGTTGTAAAAGTTGCTTCTGGTCTTTTCCACTCTCACGCAATATTGTACATACTGGGAACCCTGACCCTAACCTCGCTTATAAAAGGAGGGGCATTGGGGTTTCCTAGGACACAACACAAACAACTGAGAATTAGTTCCTCTGACAATTGTTGTCCTCTCTGGTTGTGGTAACCAATAGAGACCAGGAAATTCCAACCCGACAGGGAGGAATAGCCAACGGGAGAGAACAACTAAGAAGTTGTCATTGTGGGAGAGCATGTTGGTGACTAGTACACCAACGGGAGGGACAACTCCTTCAGGTTCGTTCTTGTTGAATGACAAGAGTTTTAGTTGGTCTGTGTGGACTACTCTAGAGGTAGGAGTCCTTTATCAGCTGCTCAGAGAGAAAATTCAACCTACAGTTCATGGCGAGACCACCAAAGTCGTTGCAGAGGTTGCACAGACGTTGTTCGTGGTGAAGATGAGAAGTTGCACAGCCACCATCAAAGAGAAACTAGTCAGCAATTGCAAAGAAGTGAGTTTTGTCACTATACTTGCTCCAGGACCAAGAATAACTTGCTAAAATTGTCCTTCCTATTTCATAATAGTTGATGCAATCTTGCTATTATGGGAATACAGATATATAATTTTTTTTGTTTTCGTTGCTATACTATGTGCTTGTATTTCCCAACAATCAGTATAGTGACTTCAGGTCTAAGAATCACAATCACCACTATCACTTTGAAAATTGATTGTGACCACCATTCCATGGACTCCATGTATCACTCTCAAGGCCGGTTTGTCTACTACATTATTTTTTAATAAGTAACTATGTGTTTGTATTGACATCATATATCATGATTAATGATATTTTGTCATCAACCAACACATGTTCTAGTCTTATGTATTATTGTTGTCTATTTATTACTTCCACAATAATATCCAACTAGCGACATAAAAAGAATGTATATACTCTTATCATACATATGATCTCACAGTTCAGGTCCTTAACCTGAAGACATATGTCATCGATTAACATCACTTTTTAGACATCTATCATTTTATACCATCATCTCACAAGTTAACAAACATATAGATGAAATTTTCCTTAATCATCATATGATTGGATCTCTATGCATACATACCAACAGACTCCCACTGTCACTTAGAGACAATCACCCATGAATTTAATCTCAAGTGATCTAACATGACCTTCATGCTTCCGTTGATAAAGTGCTTTTGTCAAGGGGTCAGTGGCATTGTTTTCAGTTGGTACCTTCAATTCTTCACATCTCCCCATTATACGATCTCTCATATGAAATGGAACCTTCATTGTATGTGCTTGGAACACTGATGCAATTTATTTTACTTAGTGTAAAGAGTGGGATAAACCACCCTCTACTAAATTTGGTAAACAAAACACCATTGGAGAGCAGCGGAATAAAAATTTTCTGACTATATTCAATTTCATAAAAGATTGTACAAAATACATCAAAAATCTCTCCCTTTTAGGGTTACATCATCATACACAACTAGGATCTAGATAGAGGGAAGTCTAGACTACTCCACTTTTGTCTCCAAGCAACATATCCATCATCTAGTCCATGTCAACGCTAAGATCTTCATGCCATATCCATCACCTTGATCCACATCTGGGTGGTTGGGAAAGCACCCAGCAAGAGGGAAGGAAAATAAAAGTATGTGTCAAAAATCTATTCTAATGTAACAAGATGAGAAAAACATGTAAAATAGGCTAGATTTCATAATAAGATGAAAACAATCAAGAGAATGAGGTTGTATATATATAAAAAAAAAGCTTTCAATAGATGCTTTCCATAAACAACATATCACAAAAAGGATTGCATGTATGATTAATATTGACTACCTTAACTAAGTAGGGTTGAGGCACCTAACGGACCTTCAACCAAAGGGTGAGGGGAGAATAAGACATTCTCAGTCACCTACACACATTTTCCCCAGGGGAGTAACACGTTCCCCAGGGGAGAAATAACATATTCCCCAACTGTGGGTGGTTGTACATACAAGTACCACTACACTAGTTAATTAGTCTAATAAAATCAACATGCTAGAAACTATGGCAAGTAATAGAATCTCATATGTAGAACATGGCAATGGGGTACCAAGACCCAATAACAATATTCCAAACTGATTATGAGGCAAGTATAGAAAAAGATTCAAGAGAATAGAATATAAGGTGCAAATAAGCCTCATTATGGAAAGCATAGGTTAAGGAACAATTAATTCCCAACTGAAGTGTATTAAGCACATACCTTATTCTTTAGAATCCTAGAATCACTTTTCATTACTTTTACACGAGATCAGATCCACTTTCCCTAATATGATCATCATATTTATGTATTAGATATATGTATATTCATTAAAGGCTTAAAACCTCAAAACCATCGACTTTCCACAAACGATCGAATTTGATTCTAAAAACCTCACTAATGTCCTAGTTAGATTCTCCTTATCAAAATAACATATAGGTTTGTATATTTTCGAGATAGTGACTTTTTAGGCTATTTTCCATATTTTTAAGTAATTTAAATCATCCTTAAAAATACCTATTTGAAAACATCAGAATCAAACCACGAAAGTATTTTTGTTAGATAGATCTCATTCTCTTGATTTCAAAACACTACTTATTTTTAATTTTTTACCACTGGATTAATTTTCTATGATTTATTTCGTATCAGCCAATCAGAAAATTTGAAAATTCAAATATCAAAACAGAGAAGGCTGATGGCTCGGGTGGCGCCCAGTCGGTACGGTCAAAGTCGGGTCAAATATTGGTAAAACGGAGACAAAAGACTGATTTGCCCCTGACGTGGATCAGAGAAGGAAGAAGAGCCACAAAGGGGTAAAGAAGTAATTTTTCCTAGTGGTTTCTTCTTCCCGCAGCCCATACGCCATGGCGCCAACAGCGAGCTGCTTCTTGATTGCATTTTTGGGCGATTTTGATCTAGTACTCCAAACTCGACGTAAAGACATGCAACGGAAAGATAAGGAAAAACCAGATTCAACCATACCTCAAATCGAGTAGAAGGTGCAACGTGGAGGGAGAGGAAGGTGCCACAAGATGGACGTCTTCGGTGGCTAGTCGAGGGTCCAAACGTCAATGAATCACGAAATCAAAGGTATGGTTGAGTTGTTAAGGTGACGGCGGATCTAGGGGTATGGGTATTTATAGACAAGGTAGCCTAGGTTGGTGTTTAGCTATGTGTGGTGAGAGAGAGGAGCCGCATGATTTGGGGGTTTCTCGAATCTTTGTCAAAACACAAAAATCTTAGTATAAAGTTGTGTGTAATCTCGAGAGGAATTTGTAGAACTAAAAATTATAGAATTTCATCGAGTATATCTCGAGATAATCAAATTTGAAATTTCGGAAAGCAACTAGTTGTTTCCTTTTTTATTAGAGGAAGAAGATGACTTACCAGTCATCGGATCAATGGACCCAGGTCCACGGAGGACCACGAGCCATCTGATCTCATGGATGGGGAGAGTCCCTATTACATTGGAACTATGTTTGTATTAAAAATGCGACCAAAGTGTCTTATTAAATTTAAATGCTTTTCTCTCTCCTCATTTGCAGGCCTAAACGTTATCCAAAATTAACCAAAATTGATATCCTGACTAATTTTGACGTGTAGAATCCAAATATGGAATTATTTTTACCTTTTGGAGACTTTTAATAGGTTAAATAATTCAAATATCATTTTCTCTTTCCTCCTTTATTAATGACTCTATGATTATCCAAAAATAATATAAATTCACCCATAAGTCTTATTGAGTATGTTGGATGCGAATTTGTCATTATTTCCATTTCTTGAAGTTGTTTGTTATTTTAAATAATGAGTTGAAAGTTTTGCACACTTTCTCTCTCCTAAATTTATCTTCTCATCAAATATTTTCCAAATTGATTCAAAATTCATTTAAAGGTCTATTTTAACATGTAGATTACGAATTTGGCATTATTATATTTTTTTAATACTTTTTTATTTTATTTAATTCATTTCAATTTTATGAGTTACTTATCCTTTTAATTTATTAGAGGTATCTAGAAACTTTCTGAAAATATAAAATTGGCCTATAAGCAATACTAAACGTGTGGAACATGATTTTGGCATTAATTAATTTTTTTCAATATATATTTAATATTTTTGGTCTTTAAGTCATTTCTCTCTCCTGAATAAAATAAAATATTAAACATTGGCTAAATTAAATAAAAATTCACACATAGACTCATTTTGGTATATAGATTACGAATTTGGAGTTATTTTTTCAATTTGAGGATGTTAGATATTTTATTTCACCTTATTGGCTTATCTCCTATTTTCTTTTAATAAAGACTTTAATATATGCATTTATCTTCCAAATTAGATGATACTTGGCCCTTAAGTTACTTTTTGGTCAAGAAAACGAAATTGAGTGTCAAATTATCCTTGTGGGTTTCCAATTTATGATTTTTGAAACAACATATTCCTCATTATCCTCTTTTAATCCATTATATCCTATATTATCTCCAATTATTGTCCTTATTAACTCTTTTATGTGTATTTTGATATTTCTCTCCATTTTCATATTCTAAAAAGCACTAGAAAGTTCTAAGATGAAATATTTTATTATCTTTATTACTTAGTGTACATTTTACATATTAAACCCATTTCTAATCTTTCACTGAGGTATTTGTGCATAAAACCCAAATATTGAGAGAAAAGGTGAAAAAATGCTCATTAGGCCATTATATTCTCCATAAATTAAACATAACGACCAAAGAGGATAGAAATGAGAGGAAAAGATGGGAAAGAGGGTCAAAATATAAAATGTCCAAGATTTGGTATGTTACAGCACTCCGCCCCTTAAAGAGGATTTTGTCCCCGAAATCACTAGCAATTAGGGAAGGGTGAGTGTGCAACCTCACATCACAAAACTTGAGGTTGTTTCTCCAACTATAACTTCCACCAAAAAAAACTCATCAACATATACATCAGAAGCATCTCGACATAGGTCAGGTTCTCAAGGATCACCTAGGGCTCCACTATTAAGATACTCTTTTGAGGAGATTTAACATTATTTATATTTTTGGCTCATTAATATCATATTCATTATGATATCACATTATCATCACTATTTTAATTATGTCATGTCATATTCACTTTATTGTCAAAAGGGTTTTATTTCATTATTATGCACAATTAGAGGTTACTCAATTATCTCAACATTCATTATTATATTTGATCATTATCCTTAATAATTTGGATTTATACTTCATTATCCTCATATTACCACTTTATTAATTATAACAAATTATTTTAAATGAAATAAGACATTCAATTAATGTCACATTAGTTACTTATACTCATATTAAACATGTTCACATCGTCACATTATCTTTATTGCTCACATTAATCATCTCTCACATTCATTCATTTATATTATTGATTTTGCACATTTATGTGAATCCCATCACTTCATGAGCCATTACATGTATTTTAATGATCAAGGTGAGACATATTATTTATCAATGAATTGATTCACATTAGCTGACTAACCACATGTGTATTAGATAACAAGGTAACTTGCATTTTATATGGATGACTTGATTAATATTTGATTAGATGATTATATATATTTATATCATTTATGTGTATCAATGTAGGTTAGCTGATTATGGCACTTAACATCATTAATGTATCATGACAGGCATGAAGGATGCATAGATTAGGGATTATAACTTATGGTTTAGGTCAACATAACCATTTTATTTCACTTATTCATCCTTAGCATGCATTAATTATGTTATAATTATCTTACTCATCATATCATTAGGGTTTATGGCGTGGTTAGCATCATGTGATCCATAATTTCACATTAATATGTGACTTGATCTTATTATGTGCATTGGTTATCCATTAGGGTTTGAACTTATTCCTCAGATGATCATTATATGTTCATTAATATATGAACAAGTATGTTAGGGTTACCATTATTACTTGTTTGGAGAACACTAAGCACAACAACCTCCTAAGCATGGAATTAGGGTTTCTAAATATAGATTAGATAGACTTCAAGATGTTATAGGGTTCCATCCCCCTAAAGAGGATTTCGTCCACAAAACCTAACCACTCAAACATCATCAACTAACTATACTCCACCCTTTAAAAGGGCTTGATCCATCAAGCCAAACTACATTAGGGTTAAAGGATGAGTCTAACTAAACCATACTCAAGATCCATCATGCTTCCACTATGCACTCGGATATCTTCCCAAACACCCAAACTCTAAGGTCTAGGTTCTACGGATAAACTTATCCAAGAATGTGGTCTGAAGGGACATAAGGAAACTATCTTGGTATCCATCCTCAAACAAATCAACTTAGGGTTCCCAAAGATATACAATATAGAAGTCTAAGGTTACTATTGCCTAAAAGCAAACTATTTTGGACAATTTGTATTAGCTCAGGCCAGGCTGGTATCATATGGGCACGAGAGTCCTCGTAAACTAAGCTAGTGGCACAGAGAAAAATATTTCTATCCCCTGAAACCCTGATCCTTTCTTTGCTTCAACTTCATGCCCTAATAATTGCCTAAAGGCAAACCTAAACAACATCAAGTTATGCATGTTTTTGTTATAAGTATTTTAGGGTTTTATTCATCAATATTTTAATGTGGAATTATAGGGTCCTAAGTCAACCTTTCATCAAGGTAGATCAAATCTAGGCTAACCATATCACTTAGAGGAAACTATGCAAGTCTAGGGTTCTAATTAGGGAGACAAAACTGAAATAGTCAGATTTCTTACTACCATGGGCTCTGATACCATGTTGTAAAGATTGGGATAAACCACCCTCTACTAAATTTGGTGAACAAAACACCATTGGAAAGCAGTAGAATAATAAAAATTCTGACTATATTCAATTTCATAAAAGATTGTACAAAATACATCAAAAATCTCTCCCTTTTAGGGTTACATCATCATACACAACTAGGATCTAGATAGAGGGAAGTCTAGACTACTCCACTTTTGTCTCCAAGAAACATATCCATCAGCTAGTCCATGTCAATGCTAAGATCTTCATGCCATATCCATCACCTTGCTCCACATCTGGGTGGTTGGGAAAGCACCCAGCAAGAGGGAAGGAAAATAAAAGTATGTGTCAAAAAGCTATTCTAATGTAACAAGATGAGAAAACATGTAAAATAGGTTAGGGTTCATCATAAGATGAAGACAATCAAGAGAATGAGGCCGTATATATATAAAAGAAGCTTTCAATAGATGCTTGCCATAAACAACATATCACAAAAAAGATTGCATGAATGATTAATATTGACTACCTTAAATAAGTAGGGTTGAGGCACCTACCAGACCTTCAACCAAAGGGTGAGGGTATAATAAGACATTCCCAATCACCTACATACATTTTGTGTGGGGGGGAATAACACATTCCCCAGGGGAGAAATAACACATTCCCCAACTATGGGTGGTTGTACATACAAGTACCACTACACTAGTTAATTAGTCTAATAAAATCAACACGCTAGAAACTATGGCAAGTAATAGAATCTCATATATAGAACATGGCAATGGGGTACCAAGACCCAAGAACAATATTCCAAACTAATTATGAGGTAAGTATAGCAATAGATTCAAGAGAATAGAATATAAGGTGCAAATAAGCCTCATTATGGAAAGCATAGGTTAAGGAACAATTAATTCCCAACTGAAGTGTATTAAGCACATACCTTATTCTTTAGAATCCTAGAATCACTTTTCATAACTTTTACACATCAGATCCACTTTCCCTAATATGATCATCATATTTATGTATTAGATATATGTATATTCATTAAAGGCTTAAAACCTCAAAACCATCGAATTTTCCACAAACGATTGAATTTGATTCTGAAAACCTTACTAATGTCCTAGTTAGATTCTCCTTATCAAAATAACATATAGGTTTGTATATTTTCGAGATAGTGACTTTTTAGACTATTTTCCATATTTTTAAGTAATTTAAATCATCCTTAAAAATACCTATTCGAAAACATCAGAATCAAACCATGAAAGTATTTTTTTAGATAGATCTCATTCTCTTGATTTCAAAACACTACTTATTTTTAATTTTTGACCACTGGATTAATTTTCTATGATTTATTTCGTATCAGCCAATTAGAAAATTCGAAAATTCAAATATCAAAACGGAGAAGCAGAGTGGGGCCGGGCCCATCTTGTTGGCGCCTACATTGCGCTCGCTGATGGCTTGGGTGGCGCCCAGTCGGGACGGTCAAAGCCGGGTCAAATCTTGGTAAAATGGAGACAAAAGACAGAGTTGCCCCCGACGCGGATCAGAGAAGGAAGAAGAGCCACAGAGGGGTAAAGAAGTAATTTTAACTAGTGTTTTCTTCTTCCTGCAGCCCATGCGCCATGGCTCCAGTAGCGAGCTTCTGCTTGATTGCATTTTTGGGCAATTTTGATCTAGTACTCCAAACTCGACGGAAAGACATGCAACGGAAAGATAAGGAAAAATCAAATTCAACTATACCTCAAATCGAGTAGAAGGTACAACGTGGAGGGAGAGGAAGGTGCCGCAAGCTGGACATCTTCAGTGGATGGTCGAAGGTCCAAACGTCAATGAATCATGAAATCAAAGGCAGGGTTGAGTTGTTAAGGTGACGGCGGATTTAGGGGTATGGGTATTTATAGACAAGGTGGCCTAGGCTAGGGTTTAGCTAGGTGTGGTGAGAGAGAGGAGTCGTATGATTTTGGGGTTTCTCAAATCTTCATCAAAACACAAAAATCTTGGTATAAAGTTGTGCATAATCTCGAGAGGAATTTGTAGAACCAAAAATCATAGAATTTCATTGAGTATATCTCGAGATAATCGAATTTGAAATTTAAGAAAGCAACTAGTTGTTTCCTTTTCAGTTAGAGGAAGAAGACGACTTTCCAGTCGTCGAATCAATGGACTCATGTCCACAGAGGACCATGAGCCATCCGATCTCGCGGATGGGGAGAGTCCCTGTTACATTGGAACTATGTTTGTATTAAAAATGCGACCAAAGTGTCTTATTAAATTTAGATGCTTTTCTCTCTCCTCGTTTGCAGGCCCAAACGTTATCCAAAATTAACCAAAATTGATATCCTGACTAATTTTGATGTGTAGAATCCAAATATGGAATTATTTTTACCTTTTGGAGACTTTAATAGGTTAAATAATTCAAATATCATTTTCTCTTTCCTCCTTTATTAATGACTCTATGATTATCCAAAAATAATATAACTTCACCCATAAGTCTTATTGAGTATGTTGGATACGAATTTGTCATTATTTCCATTTGTTGAAGTTGTTTGTTATTTTAAATAATGAGTTGAAAGTTTTGCACACTTTCTCTCTCCTAAATTTATCTTCTCATCAAATATTTTCCAAATTGATTCAAAATTCATTAAAAGCTCTATTTTAACATGTAGAATACGAATTTGGCATTATTATATTTTTTTGAATACTTTTATTATACTGTTTAATTCATTTAAATTTATCACTTATTTATCCTTTTAATTTATTAGAGGTATCTAGAAACTTTCTAAAAATATAAAACTTGGCCTATAAGCAATACTAAACGTGTGGAACATGATTCTGGCATTAATTAATTTTTTCAACATATATTTAATATTTTTGGTCTTTAAGTCATTTTCTCTCTCTTGAATAAAATAAAATATTAAACATTGGCAAAATTAAATACAAATTCACACATAGACTCACTTTGGTATATAGATTACGAATTTGGAGCTATTTTTCCAATTTGAGGGTGCTAGATATTTTATTTCACCTTATTGGCTTATCTCCTATTTTCTTTTATTAAAGACTTTAATATATGCATTTATCTTCCAAATTAGATGATACTTGGCCCTTAAGTTACTTGTTGGTCAAGAAAACGAAATTGAGTGTCAAATTATCCGTGTGGGTTTCCAATTTATGATTTTTGAAATAGCATATTCCTCATTATCCTCTTTTAATCCATTATATCCCATATTATCTCCAATTATTGTCCTTATTATCTCTTTTATGTGTATTTTGAGATTTCTCTCCATTTTCATATTCTAAAAAGCACTAGAAAGTTCTAAGATGAAATATTTTATTATCTTTATTACTTAAGTGGACATTTTACATATTAAACCCATTTCTAATCTTTCACCGAGGTATTTGTGCATAAAACCCAAATATTGAGAGAAAAGGTGAACAAATACTCATTAGGTCATTATATTCTCCATAAATTAAACAGAACGGCCAAAGAGGATAGAAATGAGAGGAAAAGATGGGAAACAGGGTCAAAAGAAAAAATGTCTAAGATTCGGTATGTTACACTTAGCTTGTGCAATAGCTCCATTTTGTCCCAGTACAACTCTACTACATCTTTGATGCTTGGAACCACCCAAGCTTAGTGATGAACTTCTTGATCCAAACAACTTCCTTTGTTGCATTGGAGGCAGCAATATACTTGGCCTCTATTGTAGAATCAGCAAAGTTATTTCTTGCTTGGAACTCTTCTAGTTTATAGTTCCATTGTTGAGGCAAAACACAAATCCATATTGCGATCTAAAGTTATCTTTGTCAGTTTGGAAGCTTGCATCGGTGTAACCATTTACCACCAACTCTTCTTCACCACCATAGACAAGAAACTGGTCCTTAGTTCTCAAGTACTTAAGGATGTTATTCACAGCAGTTTAGTAACTTTCATCACAATCTGACTAATATATGTTCATCATGCTCAAGACATACGAGACATCAGGATGAGTACACAACATTGCATACATGACAGATCCAATTGTAGATGTATATGGAATCTTACTCATGTGTTCATGTCCTTCACAAGAAATGGGACGTTGATCTCTAAAGATACAAATACCATGAGACATGGGTAAGTTTCCTCTCTTTGAGTTCTGCATGCTAAACCTTTTCAACCCCGTATTAATATGTGCTTTGTCTTAGGCCAAGAAGCCTTCTAGATTTATCTCTATAGATATTGATTCCTAAGATATTGGATGCTTCGCCTAAGTCCTTCATAGAGAATGTATTTCCCAGCTAGGTTTTTACTATTTATAAATTAGGGATGTCATTCCCCATCAATAGTTAGTCATCTACATACAATATTAAGAATACAATCATGCTCCCACTAACCTTCTTGTAAACACATGGTTTGTCTTTATTTTGACTAAAGACAAACTCTTTAACTGCTTCATCAAATCAAGTATTCCAGCTTCGATATACTTTCTTTCATCCATAGATTGACCTTTATAGCTTATAGACTTTATTGGCTTCTTTTGTATTTATAAAACCCTTTATTTGTATCATGTACACATCTTCAAGCAGATCCTCGTTAAGGAATGTGGTTTTAACATCTATTTGTCAAATCTCATAGTCATAATAAGCTACAATGGCAAGAATGATCCTGATGGATTAACCATGGCAAATGGAGGAAAGGTTTCATCATAGTTAACACCTTGAACTTGTCGAAAATCCTTTTTAACCAATCTACATTTATAAGTTTATACATTACCATCCATATCAGTCTTCTTCTTGAAGACCCACTTACAGCCTATGGGTTTTACCCATTCAAGTGGATCCACCAAGGTCCATACCTTGTTGGTGTACATGGATTCCATCTCAGATCTCATGGACTCAAGCCACTTCTCAGATTTCAGTCCCCTAATAGCTTCTAGATAGGTTGCTGACTCATCATCTATGATTAACTCATTCCCTTCTTGAGTCACAAGATAACCAAATATTTCAGACTCAAGGTGTGTCCTACTAGATCTGTGAGGCTCATGTGTAACATGAAGAACTTGAGATTCCATAATAGTTTGTGATTCTTCATGCTCCTTTGGCACCTCTACACATTCATTATTTTCTTCTTGGTCTCGAACCTCTTAAAGTTCTACTTTCCTTCCGCTTATTCCTTTGGAAATAAATTCCTTTTCTAGGAATACAACAACCCTGGTAACATACACTTTATTTTTAAGTAGAGTATAGAAGTAGTATCCTTTGGTTTCCTTAGGATATCCAACAAAATAACATTTATCCGATATGCATCCAAACTTTTCAGGAAACTGCTTTCTCACATAAGCTTCACATCCCCAAATCTTCATTAAAGACACATTGGGATACTTCTGATACCATATATGGTGGGTTTTGAACTAATTTAGATGGTACGTAGTTAAGTGTAAATGCTACAAATTCTATACAATATCGCCAAAATGAAGTCAAAAGACTAGAGAAACTCATCGTTGACCGCACCATATCTAGTAATGTATGGTTCCTTCTTTCTGGTACACCATTATGTTGTGATGTTCCATGTGGAGTTCATCATGATACAGTACCAGATCTCATAGAAGGTCCTCAAACTCTTAGCTTATGTATTCACCACCATGATCGGAATGAAGTGCTTTGATACTTTTACCAAGTTGGTTTTATACTTCATTAATGAAATCCTTGAACTTTTCAATGGTTTCTGACTTGTGCTTCATTAAGTACATATAGTCATACCTATCGAGATCATCAGTAAAGGTAATGAAGCATTGGTAACTACCTCTAGCATTTGTGCTAAATAGTCCACATACATCAGTATGTATGAGTCCCAATAGCTCACTCATTCTCTCACCATGTCTAGTGAAAGGATTCATTGTCGTCTTGTCCAATAAATAAGATTTGCATTCTCTATTGATTTGAAGTCAAAACAGTCTAGCTAACCATCTTTATGGAGTCTAAGAATATGATTCTCATTAATGTGCCCTAGATGACATTGCCAAAGGTATGTTTTATATGATTTATTGAGTTATAACTATTTGGTATTTATGTTACAAACATTTGTGCCTAGATCTAATAAGTAAATACCATAGGAGATTGAGGCACTGCCATAAAAGATCTCATCTCTAGAAATAGAATATCTAACATTCTTCATATGAAATTTGAATCCATTCTTATCCATAGACTACATAGAAATGATGTTTCTATTAATGGAAGGTACAAAATAGCAGTTCTCTAACTCTATTACAAGCCCACTATGTAGATATAAATGATAGGTTCTACAGCGACAGCAACTCTTGCTCCATTTGCAATGCGCAACTCGATCTTGCCCTTTCTTAAAGGTTTACTTCTTTTTAGATCCTGCATATTTGAACATATGTGAGATCCACATCCGGTATCCAGTACCCAAGATGAAGAAGTAGACATATTTATCTCAATAACATATATACCTGAAGTGGAGATCTCTATCCCCTACTTCTTCCTTATTTCCTCCAGGTAGAGAAGGCAATTCATTGTCTAGTGTCCAGCCTGGAAATAGTGGTGACAATTTTCTTCCTTATTCACCCCTACCTTTGCTTTGAGTTTAGAAGACTTGGGTTTTTTACCAGCTTTAGAACTATTCTTAGCCTTGCCTTTGCCCTTGTACTTTCCTTTTCCTCTATTGATCACCATTACGATTTAGGTTTCTCCTTCTCCATTTGCACTTCAACAGTTCTCAACATGCCAAGCAATTCTGACAACAGTTTATCAAAATTGTTCATGTTGTAGTTCATGACAAATTGGCTATATGATTTTGACAATGATTGCAAAATCACATTTGTGGCCAACTCTGGGCCCAAGGGAAATCCCAATCTTGTAAGGTTTTCCACATATCCAATCAACTTGAGCACATGGGGCCCCACAAGATCTCCTTCAGCAATATTATATTTGAATAACACCTTTGAGACAACATATCTCTCATTTCTTTCTTGATTTTAGTACATATTCTTAATATGTGTAACATCTCAAGAACATCCATATTCTCATATTGTCTCTACAACTCAGAGTTCATTGAGCATATCATCAGGCACTTGAGATCTGTGCAATCTTTAGAGTGCTTCTTGTAAGCATTCATGTTAGCCTTAGATGCAGTGGGAGAGGGTTCATCTAGCTCTGATATCTCCAGGACATAGAGCTTGCGATCTTGTATGAGAACTATTCTCAATGTCCTAAACCAGTCATGGAAGTTATTCCTGTTCAACTTGTCCTTATCCAGGACTAGTCACAAAGAAAATGTGATGTTGTTAGTCATTTGTTTCTACAAAAGAAATTTCCATTTTGTCAAAAAAATTGATTTAATTGGATTAAAAGAAAATGTTAATAATATTAATTAGTCCTTTAGTTATCTCTCCCACTATTTTATTTAAATTGATAGCCCTCCCTATCAACTCAGAAGATTGTAGCGTACAACCTTCTTGTAAGTCAAGATCTAAAATGATTAAGTTATTACGCAGTCAGCGTCGGCGTCCATAACCAATAATTAAGGTAGGCAACATTTGTCAGTTACATCTCATGCAATTCTTAGATAGATGATACGTACAACTCTTTGTCATATTACATATGTATGCTTCTAGGCACTTAATCTCATTAAAGTCACCTATCTAATCCTAACTCAAAAGCCAACACAATAGTAATGCACCCTACTTGGCAGGCCCACATAACTACCATCACACATCCACGAGATAGACGGCACACTATTCTTGGTGTGCCCACACTTAGTTGATCAATCTTTTCATGTGTCTTACTTAAGGAAATCATCAAAGACTTAATTTTTGATTGAGGGATTTCATTTATATATAAATACAATTACATATCCAATCACCACATACTTATAATATGTATCATATGCATACTATATCGACAAATGAAACATGCAATTATAAAATATGAGTGATGGTTATGGACACACTAATGTAATTCTTTAGAGCCACAAAGAATTTCTATCTACCTAAGGTCAAACATCACATGTTGCAACCTGTAAAGAAAAATTTGTGTTGGAAACAAGCCGGTTGGTCAATTGGACTCTTTTAGTCGATCGATTTGTCCGCCTATTGATCAATTGGCCTCTGTCGGTCGATCGACTAGCTCCTAACTCAAATGGTTGTCTGGACTTCTCTAGTTGATCGATTGGGCCTCCAGTCGATCGATTCGCTCCTACAATCTGTAGCATTTTCAGTGCTCTAGTTGATTGATTCGACTCCCAGTCAATCGACTCGCACGGTGCATAGCGTCTTCTCTTTTGTCAAAACAAAAATTATAACTATCCTATGAAAGTATTACATTATATAAGTGAAACCTTGAGTTATATTTGACATAAGTACAGGAAGGAAAGCAATAACTTACATATGGAGAAAGAGAGAGAGGGTCGATATGCAAACCAAATTTAAAAAAATGTATGAAACAAACCATTCAACCATGCACATATATCCAAGGGGTATTGACCATAACCAAGCTTACATCCACCATAAAAACTATTTTAGGGCGACACATAAAAGTTGCATATATATCATGTCATATATATAGGATGCATGGACATTCCCTAGCATATGTGGTATTTAATCGGATATGCACATTAATCATTTAAATAATTACATCACATGTAATAATATAAATGATAAAACAAAACTGATCATATTGATTAAATCCTAAAATGTAGTAAATTGACGTGACTTATATACCATTGTAGAGAAATATGACAACAGATAGAAATGAAAACAAAAAAAAAATCTTGCCATATTTCCCATAAATAGCATATCGCATCAACAACTATGAAGTGGGAAGGAAGGTTGCAAGTCATGCATGTAACGACCCTGCTTCTCGGTAACCCCCAATTAAAGAAGACCAAGAAGTCAGAGCCGCTATCCCAAAACAAGAACAATGGTTTTGTACTTAATTAAAAATAATTAATAAATTCTACCAAAAACTGAGCTTAAAATAGGATAAAATTTTACTTTTCACATACCTTTCAAAAATAGGAATCTAGAACTTTACCCACTATAGAATCCTATCTAACTAAATCCGCTATTATTAGGTTAACTTTATTCTTTACAAATGCCACTTTACTGTTTGTCCAATTTCAGATAATCCTAAAATGCTGACAAATAAAACGTCAGTCAATATAAATGAATATACCGGTATGTGGTGACAACCAAAACATTGCACATATATTCTAACAACTTAATCACATCAAATAATTGTTAACAATGCAAGATTATGTTGTCAATATGACTTCCCAACTGCTTTTACTTATACTCTGGGATACCCTCTCTTAGGGTTTAGTCCTTGTAAGAGACTCTAAGGCTACCTTCTCCACCCTGAGTTTGGTACCTGGGGTCACCTTTTTGGGTGTCCGGTGGTCTTCCCTCCGGGGCTTGACCACCTCTAACCTTCCCTCTGGGGCTTGGTTTCTCATCTTACATACAGAGATGGTATGTAGGTACGGGAAAGTCATATATATACTTAAATTGTGATAATCATATTCACTTTAAAGATTACAAAATTAGAATCATACAAGTAGTTTATTTCCATGCAATCTGTAAAATGTTAGAAAATTCTGAGAAACTAAAGCGAGTACTCATAATTAACCACATACCTGATTTGGAGATTTCACAAGAAATAAGTACAGTCCAATCCAATTAGGCAATCCAAGAAAGCAATCAAGCCAATCACAGCATGTACAACCTATTTACTACATACTCGTCAAGAACTTACTTTATTAACTTAGAATTACTTTCTAGGGTTTCTAATCCGAATTAGGGTCTCCATAGGGTTCTTTAGATCTATTTTACAACTTTCCTCTTTTATGTCCATAAAACCCTAAAACGGCAATTATAGGTTCAAAACCCTAATTACTCACTTATTCACATTAAAATCTTCTTTATCATCAATTAATTTAGGATCATCCTAATATCATCTTATACAAAGGATTTCAAAATATATCTCATTAAAATCCATTATCACATGTATTAGGGTTTCTAAACCATTAATGCACTTTATACATATGTAACCCTAAATTAGCCAACTAAGTACATGGATCATCCTTTTAGATTCAAAACATCCTTTTTATTAACAATAGTTTAATATTCACATTAAACAACCATATGACTTTTCCCAATCTTATTAACATCAAAATTAGGGTTTCTTATACATAAACACATTAAAGGTGATAGCTTTATATACTTTTCAGTTTGCAAGAAGATCTAGGCTTTAATTCTATTTTTATTGAATTCTATATGTTTTTTTGATCAAAAACCATATATAACTTATTACCATCGGTTACCAATAATTAAATATGAATTTTGCAAATTAAAGTACCTTTGGCCGATGGCGGCTTGACACATCAGTGAAATCTATTTTTATTAATTCCATAGTTGGGTCAGATATTTAAACGATGAAATACCTCTGTGCCCCTCCCTCTTGAATGCGTGCTAGGGGGCAGTCGAGTCTTTTCACTAAGACTCACCCCCTACCTCGCGATGTTGGTTTCCGCTAGCCTGGTGCAGCTACATGCCTGGGATAGCTCCCCTCCCAACATGTCCTCGCGCTCCCAAGCCTCGCACAAGGCCCAGAAGAACCGCCCACCCCTTGTTGGAGTTGAGGAGGGTGATTACATCATTGTTGGTGGTTAGAGACAACCCAAACTGGTCCCCCATGGCTGCAGGTCGTGGTAGAGGAAGATGTGTTGAACATGTCCATCGGAGACCCTATCCAAGCGCCCTTAAGTCAAGGTTGGGTAGGGGAGACCTGTAGAAATATTTCCATTAGCTTTCCAGGTTCCGGGGTCGATTAGATTCCTTGTATGAATCTGATTCATCGCGAAGATGGGGAAGTGTATCGCTGGCGTCCCGTGGGTAACTCTGGTTCTCGTACGGCTTTACCACCCAGGAGGGGTTCTCCTGGTTTTGTTTCCTCCACTCGAAGACCCTCATGCATACTTATATACTCTGGGTGGGAGGGAGAGAGAGAGGATCTATTAACAGGGTTTTAGGGTTCTTGGTGAAGAAAAAGGAAAGTTCTTCTAGGTTTTAATATAAAACCCTGATGCGAGAACTAATTATTCCTTGTTCTCCCTAACCCACTTTCTCATCAAACTTTAGGAAAATTCTATTTGTTTTATCATCTTCAGTTGGAAGAAGGATTACTCCTCAAATAATCTTCTACATTTTTGAAACTTGATTTTTACTATAATACCAATTATTTTCCAAATAAATTACTTAGCCCACAAGTTATCTTGGAATCCCCTAGATTTTCTCCCATACCCTTAAATCGGGATTATCTCTCATATAAAATTATCTAGGACATTTATTTTGGGCACGAGATTCCCTTTTTCCCTATTTTGTTTCACAAGGACTTATATGTGAACTTTTAATTACATATCTTCCTCTCCTCATATTATCTTAATTCCAAACTTTAAGGGAAAGTCCATAATGAATTAAAATACTTGTGTGCCAAGTTTGGGACTCAAATTCGAAAGTATGAGAGACTTTTCTTCATATACAAGTTATCACTTAAAAAGACATATTTTCTCTCTCTTACTCTTTTATTCTCTTTATTTTGATTCCTTTTACCATTAAAAACCTTGTGGATTTGAAATCTCATCCATGATGATTCAATCATGCATCTTTCCACATTTTTCACATATTTTCATTATTAACTCATTTCTTTTCTTATTTATGCATTATTTGATTTCCTTCAATTTTCTTTCTCTTTTTATCATCTTGGACTCACTAACTTAATAGGGTCCATGAAATCATAAATTTAAAGGAAATATTATCAAAGAAATCCCTTCATTACACATATGTCATACAAATTCATAATCATACATTTTATTGACAAAATTGCATTTCAATCCATATAAACCCAAAAATTGGGGTTGTAACAATGCACCTAGTCCTAGAGCAAGTCCAGTGACAATCCTTGTAGTGTTTTGCTTCTTTCTCAAGCACCACCCACACTATTGTCGGTGGCATCCTCCTGGCGTATCACCACATATGACTTTTGATGAAGTCATCCTATCTTGATGAAATTGGCCTCTATGCCTCTATATAGTCCACACGGACCATCGGGAACTCCTCGTCGTTCTTCTAGAACTGATGGGAATGAGTTATCCCCTAGTGTTGTTAGTGTGCTAGTTTCAACTTTTCTCACCTTTGTCTATCTCTCCCTTTTACGGGTAAGATGTTTATGGCTCTCATGTTATCACAACATTGAGATCAGGAGACCTGTCATACAAGTGTGTTGAGAGCCTTGGCCACCCCCCCCCCTTATATAGGAATGTATGCGTTAGGGTTTCCACAAACTTGGGGATACATGGAGATGAATTTCATGAATTTTTGTCTATTGTGAAACATGTGTCGGTCGACTAGGCTCCTAATCGACTGACTGGCATGCCAGTCGATTGACTAGAATATCTAGTCAGTCGATTGGAATGTTTTCCTATTCAAAAACATATTGGATTTCAATGTGATAATTAATGCACGTCATGACGTCAACATCAATTCCTTGATCTAGTCTTACTAATCATCTAGTCAGTTGAATGGACTTTTTAGTCAGTCGATTGGACACTCCAGTCGGTCGACATACATTGCAGTCGGTCGACTCGCATTTCTAGTCATCCAACTATCAGCCAATGTTGTTAAAGTTGATCACTTTAGGAACCATGTTAAACCTTGTCCATGAGTAAAATTCTATTCCAAGTGCATCCTATGTGTGTGACCCTATAGGTACCAAATTACGATGGCACTGAATGTCTATAATTAGATTATGACATCACAAACAATGATTGGTATCCACCCAAGTAATTAGAAAGTTGGAGAACAACTTCAACCTACAATACATGATCACTGTTATCGTGATTGTATAGTTCCTTTGTTGTTGATATCTAAATTGAACTCAATGCATGAAATTGTCATCCTCTTAATATTAATCCATATTCCTTGAACTAGAGCAGACTATATGAGATGCATGTGAGCTCACATATCACATATTGAGTCACACGAGTATATCCATATGTTTCTCGGTCTCTTTATCAAGTGTCCAGGATATCAACTCTTATAGGAGGGACAAATCCCATTTACATCACTTACAGTCAATCCCCATGTGTCACAATGCACTCAAACACCACCTTTTTGGAAACCCTTATTCAAGGTCGCGTTGGATGGTGCCAAAGTTCATTAATGACATGTGACGAGTGTAGTGACTTCAGTTCTAAGAACCAAAATCACCATTATTACTTTGAGAGTTGATTGTGACTACCATTCTATGGTCTCCATGTATCACTCTTAGGGCAAGTCTGTCTGATACACTTTTATTTAACAAGTACCTATTTGTTTCTCTTGATATCATATATCATGACTAATGAGATTTTGTCATCAGTCAACACACATTCTAGTCTTTTGTATTATTATTGTCTATTTATTGCTTCCAAAATAATATCTGACTAGGTACATAATAGGGACATAAAAAGTGTGTATATACTCTTATAATGTGTATGATCTCATTGTTTAGGTCTTCAACCTGCACACATATGTCATCGAGTAATATCATTCTTTAGACATCTATCATGATATACCATCATCCCATAATTGAAAAAACATATAGACAACATTTACCTTTATTATTAGTCAAATCAAGTACATGATTACACATTACAATCATCGTATGAATAGCTATTGGGCATACATGCCAACACTTTCACCCTTTCCTAAAATTGAGCTAATTTAACTTTGTTAACTTAACTCTAAAATGGTTGAAAATATTACAGTAAGAGAAAGAAATAGCCTACTATTGTTAATTCTTTGACATGTGACTTAATGGGTTGAATTATAATTTTACTAGTGAAAAGATAAAATAGATGATTTCATTTATCAAAACACTTCCTTATAAACTCAAGTTTATTTTCTTTTAGAAAAGTCAAGTGATATGGAGAAATGTTTTGTTCTACGATATCATGTTGAAGTTGATAGTATCCTTCAAGTGAATATTAATTTCAGTGATAAAATTTGTGTGCTTGAAAATAAACTTTCTAGTAATATAAATGTTTGATCTCTATTACCAAAGATTCCTTTATGCTTGATAAGAAGAATGAAAAACTCAAGAATCCTTCAGATAAATTTTCTAATAGTAGAAATATGTTGAACAATATCTTGCACTCCCAAAATGATCATGTAGGTACCAAAGGTTTTAATTGTGCCCCTAGAAATGAGAAAAGAAAGAATAAGCAACTACTTTTTTGTAATACCAAATTAATAGTTTTTATTTATCAATTAACCATGTTATTTTATTTGCTTTTTGTAGATAGCATCATTATTCTTTTTCTTTCCCTTTCAAAATAAGGAGTGACAGCAACATGGTTCAGGTATCAAGGACCTCTCTTTAGATGAGGTCTTGTATGATCATTAGATTCAGTAGATATCTATTTGATCTTGCTATAATTCTTTGCTTTCATTTGGTCTATATTTTTTATTGTTTAAGGTTTCTATTGGTATATATGTGTATGATCATGTTGTTGATGTTTTTATTTCTATTGAAATGTTTTTTTCAGCAGATTACCTCTTGATCAAAATGGAATTTGGCTGAGATGTCAAAATACTAAATGTGAATTTTCTTATTGGTTATCTTTTATTTGGTAGTTAGTTTCATCTTGCGACATGCTTATATCATATTCTTGGTCTAAGATGAATTATATAACATGGTTCGTGTGAGTTTTTAGTTCTTTAATGGACATCTTAATCTTAGTGCTTAATTCTTAGGTTTGAGCTCAATTCACTTGAGTATGTAATTAAGGGGGATCTAAACCTTGTGGTATATTTTCTATATTTGTTCAATTTTTTTTCATGGCTTCTCCTATCAGTAATGGACTTGACTATTGTCTAATAATAGCTTTCTTTATATTTTAATGCTTAATGGGATCTTTTTATCATGAAGGACCAAACATTCTTCTCATTGGTATTGGAACATCTTTACATTTTGTTCCTTGATTGAATTGTGGATTTTTATCTACATGTCATGCTAAAATTGTTGTTTTTGTTTGGTATATCCTTTCTTGTTTAGGTATTGTGTTCCCTCTCCAAAATAAATATATCATTGATGAGGAGTGCCTCCTTGATAGGGAAATTTTATGAGTGTGTCCTTTTTACCTTTATGAAGGGGTGGGAAAATCCACTTTATATAGCGTATGGAAGGTGTGATCTATGACTTTTCTATCTTCATTTTATCTTTTAGATATACCTATCATTGTCAAAAATGGGGAGATGTTGGGTTTTTGGATATGTGACTTCAATGATGCAAATTATTTCTATTTGTGTTACTAATGTTTGAATTAAGTATTCTAGGTGATAAGGAATGCATACAAGATTCACTATTAAAGGACGTGCATATATATATATATATATATATATATATATATATATATATATATATATATATATGTATGTATGTATGTATGTATGTATGTATTTGGGTGCTTGTAAATCAAGTTGTAGCCATAAGCATGTTGTGTATAGGTGCAATTGTAAAACTTGATAAGAATCATATAAGAATGATTAATGCATGGCCAGCAACCATCCTAGACTTAGTTTTATACTTGTATACACCCAATAATATATGTAGGTCTTATTGCAAATATTACTTAAAACATTATCCTTATTTTATGACTCTTTGGGTTAGTCATATTTTTCAGATTTAATTGAACTCAACTGGATTGAAAGTTGGTTGAATTGTAATTTGAATGGGAAAATTCTTGATTGAATTGTAATTTCAAAGGGATAAATGTAGCATACCCAATTGTAGGTATCTTACTCATTCCTCCCATTTCCTTATAACATTTTCATCAAAATAACAAATATATTTTTCCCAAAAAAATACAATATGAGTTGAAACTCATATTCAACATGCTTCGCATATACTCTATACATAGGGTTTAAATATAGAATAATCATAATAAAAATATACACTAGGACTTGATGTACTAATACCACATTATAAGTTTGACTCTCTAAAATCTACTAGGAGTATAATATAAAATAAAATGAACTAGCATAAGAATAAATGCTACAAATAACTATTATAGAGTAATTGGCATGTTAAGTGAATATTTAAGGAGAAAACATCAAATGTTTTCAAAATACAAAATAAATGTTAAATTGGATCTTCTTGTATCTTAATTAGGCTACCTAGAACATTAAGGACAAATGAATGTTAAATGCTCCCCCAGTTTACATTAAGAAGGAAACATATAGCCAAAGTAGGTTTTAATTTATCAATTAATTGGTCACATTATTTCCTCTCTAAAGTTTCATTAGTTAGTCATTTAATCAAGTAGCGTGTCACTTTCTCCATGCTCTTGTTGTCACTTTTGTGATGACGATGTAACTAGTGACCGCTCCCCATCAACTCTTCCTTATTTCTCCCCACATATGTTTCTCACAAGACTCCTCCTATATCCACTTGTTGCTCCCAAAAGTTATTGGATCCCATGTATAGCCCCTCATCATCTAGCTCAAAAACAATAGATACCTCTCTTCTTCCCTGAACTTCCTTTCATGGGTCAATGTACTCATAGTTGTTGGCCACGTCCATGCCATCACGTGGATCCAAGAGCATCCATCATGCCTCCTTGAGGACCTATGGAGTAGATGGATATATCACCTTATTAGGGGGAAGATGTAACCTCCAATCCTAATTCTTCCTCTTCTTCCATCTGTTAATGGCCTCTGCACCTGGTTTTCCGCACTTCATTGGTGCTTCTTGCAAAAGGATACCTACACACGCCTATTGAGTCTCTACAAAATGATTGATAACTTTGGTCATCATTCTCCTCCACTCCATATAACATTCAGGTCAGACCATGCCATGATCTACCCTAGTCAATTTTAGCCATGCTTTGATGGATCTTCTTACCAGTAAACTTGCTTGTTGGTTCCATTGGCTTTAGTGACTTCTCACAAGAAAATCATTGGCATTGTTTCTTCCTGGTTTGACAAGATGTAAGGTTTCACTCTCTTAAAGATCCAGCCATGGATGTGCATCAAGAATGGTGCTCTAGTGCACCCTTGAGCCTGCATTATGGCTCGACGGCTTCAAAATAGTTTGAGGGAGACATTGGCAACCTTCAATTTTTCAAAGAACATTGTTTTCCCGAGTCTTGAATGGAGATTTCGACCAGCAATGTTGGTGCGATGAAGAAGAAGTCAGGGCACGTTTCAACTAGCTACCCTTCATGCTTTAGTCGTATAATGTATGTCACATAGGAAATTATGTAATTTAACCCTCTTTTACTCTCTATTGTGTGGTTATTATTAATTCCCAAAAGGATAGTTTTACCCCCAAGCTTGTGATCAATGAGAAACACGTATCTATCTTTTACCGTATTTTTTCATAGTCATTTAAGTAGGTGTAACCCTTTTATCCATATCCACGTATATGTTTTCATATTTTCTAATTAGCCAAAATTTGTAACAAAATGCATATGACCTCAGAATATTATTAAAAAATAATATGTGTTAGAAAGGGTTTTGGAGGAGGGATCATTTTAGTATGTTTCCAGAGTCTGATTTTCCATATAAACCCTTCCATTCAAGAATGAACAATATTAAAGTTAGGACTATAAACTAGAATAAAATCACATAATTGATTCCTATCACAAGTGTGTAAATCGTAATCAAGTTGTTGGAAGATTGAATCAAGTATTTGGACATTGGCATGGACCTAGAATTTGATCTCAAAAAAATTAGGTCTAATTATAAGGTATGTGCTCTCTTCTAATTTTATTGGTCATATACTGACAAAATTCCAATTGGTTAATATTAGGCATATTTCTACTGGCATTCTCCTTTTTGAATATCACTGAACTTCCTCATTGAATATTGAATATTATTCATTGAATTCTCCATTATTGATTATTGAAATCATATTTCATTTTTATACAAGTCATGTGACTCCAATCTCTATGTACGTAGTTCAAGTTTTCGCCCGATTTACCAAGGAATATTGTGGTTGCTTTTGGCAGATTGCTTACTACTAGGTTGGATCGGATGTCAACCTGTGGAGGCACCATTTGTGACTATTGGACAAATTTCTTCTTTCATCCTCATATCTTAGATGTTCTCATTCCCTTGGTACATGAATACTTAATGGATTATGCAATGATCTTGCCTAGTTTATTTTCTTGTTAGTTTTGGATTAGTAATCACTATTATTAGTGTAACTATGTTTTAGACATTGGGTTTTATTCCCTTGTCATGTACTGGGTTTTATTCTCCTAAAAATGTAGGCACTGGGTTTTATTCCCCTATCTTCATTGGGTTTTATTCCCCTACAAGGTTATAATAGAAATTGGGTTTTATTCCTCTGCAATGTTAAAATAGGCATTGGGTTTGATTCCCCTGTCATGCATTAGGTGTTGTTCCCCAGCCATGTTTTATATGTAGGACACTAAGGTTCTATTCATTCTACCATGGATAGTGGTTTGTGTTTCTTAGACCTACTTTAGTTTATTCTACTCTTATTGTAATATACATGCACTTTTTATATGTTGATGATTTTGATTAAAAGGTAATTATTTCTTTGTTTCATACTTGATAGTGTCTCAATATTTATTACATATTCCCTGGTTACTCTTTTGTCTGATGAAATTATTATTATTAACTTACCTAAATGCAAATAATCTCTTATATAGGGAACACCCCCTTTTATTCTTAAAGTTTTTAAAATGTCCATATATTTGTATATTGTATACATATATCAGTTAGTATTTATGTGTACCATTTATTTCCTATTTTTTGGGTGTTGTTGTCAACCCACCCAAGGTTCGAGCCTATAGAACCATTCGTTGAGGAGTTGGGCCAAGACTAGACATTTGAGATAGATTCTGAGATGATTAAATTTCCTCCTATTATCGATCTACTTAGTTTTACTAAATTCTTTTAGTTTCCTTAATGCCCATGATGGACTAAGTTGTTATATATTTATTTAAAATATAATACAGTTTTGTATTTCTTTGGTTGCAATACCCTACATGCTTTTTATTCCATTCTATTTTGAGTAGTATTATGCACCCCTTCCATTTATTATTTGAGGATATATTATGGGATTATATTGATTATTTCAAAAGGTAAGGAGTGGTCCAATCACTGTTGATATCCTCCTTACAGTTTGGTATCAGATCCATGGCAGTCAGAAATTAGTTATCTCAGGATTTATTAATTATGTTTTCCAATAGTAGTTCCTAGATTTTAGAAAAGGAAATTTGTTTGGAGATTATGGGTTCTGAATCTAACCCTAGTAACTCCTTTGGGTACTCAACACCTCCAAACTCACAGTTTGGGATGCCCAAAACACACATGAATCCCCCTTTTTAGGCACCTAAAAGTTCTAGTCAACCATATTCAACTTGTGGTTACAATAAACCCCAGTTCATCAACCATACCTACTCCTAGATTTTCTCCTGAGCAGGAGTTAGAATTTCTCTATTATCTTCTCACCAATACCATTAGGGGCAGTATTAATATGAACCAAAATTCTGATAGACAAAGAACTCTTGGTATGTATACCTAGAGATCCATTCATACAATGATTGTAATGAGGCACCATGTAATTGATTTGATTAATAATAAATGAAAATTGTGTATATATGTTTTTTCACTTATGAGATGATGCTATAACATGATAGATGTCTAAAGAATGATGTTACAAGATGACATACGTCTTTAGGTTGAGGACCTGAACAATTATATCATATGTATAATAAGAGTACATACATTCCTGTTATGTCCCTACTCAGATGTTACTTTGGAAGCAATAAATAGACAAAAATAATACATAAGATGAGAATGTGTTTTAGTTGATGGCAGAATCTCATTAGTCATGATATATGATATCAATTCAAACACATAGGTACTTGTTAGACAATAGTGTGTCAGGCATACCCACCATGAGATTGATACATGAAAATGGTATTCAGAGTCGATCGACTAGTAGCCTAGTCGAGCGACTCATGATTTGCAGTAGTTGTAATTCATGAAATTCATCTCCCCATGTCCCTTAGTTTGTGGAAACCCTAACCCATCAACTCATATATTAAGGGGGGTATCCAAGGCTCAGATAGACACTCATCATCTCAATATTCTGGTAACATGAGAGCCAAAATCATCTTACCCATAAAAGGGAGAGATAGCCAAAGGGGAAAAAGTTGACAGTGGCACGTTGACAACATGAGGGGACAAATTCTTCCTGCCACTTCTATAAGAACAACGACGAGTTATAGAGGCATGGAGGTTTTTGCCATCACTATAGGAGGACTTTGTCAATTAGTGTCTATGGTTCTACACCAGGATGTCGTTGATGACTGTTGTCCTGGTGCTACTTGAGAAAGAAGCATGATGCAAGGATTATCACTGGACTTGCTCCAAGACCATGTATATACCTTGCAACCCTCCTTATCACTTGATAATTGTTGACATGATCTATTGTTTATGAGGAATATGACAAGATTTTTTTGTTTACGCTGCCATATCTATCGCCATATTTCCCTACAAGAATACTCCCTGACAGAATTCATCAAGATGCAACAACCCTACTTCAAGGGTGAAGGAGTATTAGAGATGTTTGATAAAGATGACGATTGGGTCTTATCTCTGGAACATACATTTGAAGGTATGGCATCTCCTTCGCATCTCAAGGTGATATATGCCACATATGTTCTGGATGGACCAGATAGAGTCTGGTGGAACGGGGTTACTCGTACCCATGACACTTTAGTTATGACTTGGGAAGAATTCCTCACCCTCTTTTTAGAAAAGTATATATCTCCAGTCACTAAGAAAGAAAGAGGTTGAGTTTTACAGTCTAAAACAAGGAACTCTAAGTGTCTCAACATATGTTCAGAAATTACTATTATTGGAACGTTATGCTGCTGGACTTATGGAACCTCATAGGTCCACCCTCTTCTTGGAAGAGCTTAATTTTCAAGTTATTCGTGCTCTTGTATCACAACTTTCTCTCACATATCAATGAATGGTGGATAAGGCTCTTGTCATGAGTCATATGCTGGTTTTCAAGCACCAACCCATACAGATAGAAACAACAAGCAAAATAATCACAATAACAAACAAATACCTTTGAAATGTAGTCATTGTCATCGATACCATCCTCTACAAAAATGCTATGTTGTCCTAAGAGACAGCCAGAACCCCATCTCTCACCAATGTGGCTAGGTTGGACACATTCAACAAAAGTGTCCCCAACTACAAGGTGATGTTGCCCTAGCTCAGCCACCTAAGAACAACAATGATCAGCAAGTGTGACTACCTCCATCTGAAAGGCATGCATGACTCGTCTATGCTATGTATTCCAAAAATTGTTCTAGAAACATGACAGCACATGTTGTAAAAATGCCTTTTACTATGAACATGCTTACAACTTTTACCCCAAACAGATAATAGTTGGAATGGATGTGATCAAAGTATATGTAGCAAGGTGTGGATATGGAAAAGTTGGTGACTTGGTTCGCCTATTTATTTTGGCGCCATTTTTAGATTTTATCATAAATTTTCACATCAAACTATTTTTCTTATTATCATACAAAATGAAAAAAAAATGTTTTATAGATATTTTCTCAAACCAAGTCACCACTCAAGAAGCTGAGAAAATTAGAAAAATATTTGGAGATGAAACGTTTGACATGTTACATGGAACTCTCAAACCCTGATACCTAAGGATAGAGCGACGAGTTAGAAGTTTAAAAGGTGTAGGCTTATATGTGTACATAATTAGCTAACTTACACCATTAGATTGTCAACTAACTCTTGAATACAATGTTTAAATGATGGAGTTATGAACCTTAGTGATTTAGGAGGATAATTAAATCTTAGGATTGTTTGAATGTAATAATGTGTGCACTAGGAGAAATTATAAATTCCCCTAAATATCATAAATAAGACTACTCTCAAATTTAAAGTGGCAAGTAACTGAACAGATTAACATGCTAAAAGTGATTCTTCATGGATCCTTGTAAGGGAAATGACATGGATGGCTTTACCTTGGTAACTAATTAAAACTTTATAGAAAATGATCAAAGTAGTAGGAATAACTTTTGCATGCATGATAATAAACAGAACATAAACTAGAAACAATAAGGTAAGCCATAATCATGATATGTTATGATACACATGTCTAAACAATTTGGGTAATCTTGTTAAATGTGAAGCACAAAGGTAGATTAGGTGTTGCATGGATGGATTTTAGGGATGAAATCTTTTTTAACGGGTGGAGTATTGTAACATATCCAATTATGGGTAGCTTACTCATCCCTCCCCTTTCCTTAGAACCTTTTTCTTCAAAAAGAATAAGAATTCTTTTCCCAAAAAATTACAATATGAGTTGAAACGCATATTCAACAAGATTCACAAATATACTCTATATAAAGGGTTTAAATATGGAATAATCATAACAAAAATAAATACTATGACTTGATGTACTAACACACCATAATAGTTTGACTCTATAAAATCTCCTAGAAGTATGAGGTGAAAGAAAATGAATTAATATAAAAATAAATGACGCAAATAACTATTGGAGAGTAACTGGTACATTAATGAAATTTAAGGAAATAAACTCGAACATTTTCAAAATACAAAACAAATATTAAATTTGAGCTCCTTGTATCTTAATTAGGCCACTTAGAAAATTTGAGGCCAAACGAAGGTTAAATGCTCCCCCAATTTACATTAAGAAGGAAACATATAGCCAACTTCGGTTTTAATTTATCAATTAATTGGTCACATTATTCCCCTCCTCAAGGTTCCGTCAGTTATTCATTTAACCAAGCAACGTGTCACTTCCTCCATGCTCTTGTTGTCGTTCTCGCTATGATTCCTATGAAGTTGCAACCGACTGTAACTGGAAACCGCTCCCCGTCAACTCTTCCTTCTGTCGCCCCTCATTTGTTTATCGCGAGACTCCTCCTCTAACCCTCAGTTGCTCCCGGAAGTTCCCGGATCCCATTTATAGCCCTTCGCCATCTAGCTCAGAAACCATAGATACCTCCCTTCTTACCCCGAACTTTCTTCTACGGGCCGACGTACTCAGAGTCACAGACCACCTCCATGCCATGGCGAGGATTATAGAGCATCTAGCATCCCTCCTCGAGGACCCGTGGAGTAGATGGAGCACTCTCCTTTATGGGGGAAGCGGTAAACTCCAATCCCTCTTCTTCCCCTTCTCCCGTCTGTTAATCGTGTTGCACCCAGTTTCCCGCAATTCGTTAATGCTTCTTGCTTATGGATACCTACATACACATGTTAGAGTCTCTACAAAATGATTAGTACATTTGGTCGTCACTCCCCTCCATTACCTTCTATCTTTTGGGCCATACCATGTCATGTTGTACCTTAGTCTAGTTTGACCATGCTTTTGATGGATCTTCTTATCATTTTACTTGTCTGTCGGTTCCATCAGCTTTAGTGACTTCTCGCTAAGAAATCATTGGCCTTATTTCTTCCTAGTTTGTCAAGATGCAGGGTTTCACTCTCTTGTAGCCTCCATCCATGGATGTGGCATGGAGAATGCTTCTCTAGTGCACCCTCGATCCTACATTATGGCTCGACAGTTTTAGAACAGTTTGAGGAAGACATTGGCAACCTTTGATTTTGTGAACAAAACTATTTTCCCGACTCTTGATTAGATATTTTGACCAGTAGGCCAAACTCCTCATGCGACTTGTTGGAGAAGAAGTCAGGCACATTTTACCTGAGCTACCCTTCTGGCTTTAATCGTGTAATGTATGTAGCACGGGCATTTATGTAATTTAAGCCCTCTTCTACTCTTAGTAATGCCCAAAAGGATAGTTTTACCCCCGAGTGTGTGATTGATGTGTAGCGTGCATCAATGTTTTACATTCTTTTTACGTAGACATTTAAATAGGTGACATCCCTTTTATTTATATCCACATATATGTTTTATTACTTTTTAATTGGTGGACATTTGTAAGAAAATGCATATGACCTCAGAATATTATAAATAACATATGTGTTAGAAAGGGCTTTGGACGAGAAATTGTTTAGGCATGCTTCCAAAGTTTGATTTTTACATATATACCCTTCCATTCATGATTCACCAAGATTAAGGTTTAGGACTATAAACTAACATAAAATTACATAACTAATTCCTATCACAAGTGTGTAAAGCAATCAAGTTATCGAAAGTTTGAATTATGTATTTGGACATTGGCTTGGACCTCGAGTTTGATCTCAGAAAAAATTAGGTTTGATTCTAAGGTATGTGCTCTCTTCCGACGTTTTTGGGAATTTAATGACTAAATTTCAATTGGTTAATATTGAGGCATATTTCTACTGGCACCCTTCTTTTTTAATATTACTGAATTTCTTCTTTGAATATTGAATAGTATCTGTCGAATTCTCCATTATTGATTACCGGAGTCATTTTCCTTTTATATGAGTCATGTGACTCCATTCCTCATATCTTGGATGTTTTCATCCCTTTGGTACATGAATACTAAATGGGTTACACTATGATCTTGCCTACTATATTTGCATGTTAAATTTAGAATGTAAAAACTATTAGTAGTGTAACCATATTCTAGGCACTGGATTTTATTCCACTGTCATGCATTGGATTTTATTCCCCTACAATGTTATAATAGGAACTGGGTTTTGATCCCATGTCATGCATTGGGTTTTATTTCCTACAATGTTATAATAAGCATTGGGTTTTATTCTCCTGTTGTGCATTGAGTTTTATTCCCCTGCAATGTTATAATAGGCATTGGGTTTTATTCCCTTGTCATTTTTATATGTTGGGCATTGAGGTTCTATTCCTCCTGCCATGGCTAGTGGTTTGTGGTTCTCTAGTCCTGCTTTAGTTTATTCTAATTTATTGTAATCTACATACACTTTTTATATGTTGTTGATTTTGATTAAAAGGCAAGAGTTTCTTTATGCATGAGATTGTTTCTTTACTTGACAATGCATCAATCTTTATTGCATATTCCTTTATTACTCATTCATTTGATGAAATTCTTATTGAACTTACATAAATGCAAATAATATTCTCTTCTGGGAACACCCCCTTTTGTTCTTAAAGTTCTTAAAATCTCAAATATTTGTATATTGTTAATATATACCAACTTTTACCGACACATACCCTTTATTTCCTATTTTTATATTAATCCCAACCCACCCAGGGTTTAAGCAATCTGCAGAATTGTTCATTGAGGAGTTGGGACAAGACTAGACCTTCAAGATAGAATCTAAGATGCCTAGGTTGCCTCCCCACCCTGTTGTTGATCTACTTAGTTTTAGTAATTTCTTTTAGTTTTCTTAATGTCCATCATGGAATGAGTCGTTACATATTTATCTAAGATGTAATATAGTTTTAGATTTATTCCACTGCAAATACATTACATTCTTTGTATTCCATATTGTCTTGAGTAATACTATACACATGTTCCATTAATTATTTTAGGATATATTATGGGATTTATATCGACTATTTCAAAAAATAAGGAGTGGTCCCATCACTGGATCACTCTTTACAATAAATCTCGATTGCATTGTAATTCTACCAAACGCATTATCTGCATAAGTTTAGTTAGGACGTAGTTATATGTATTAACCCAAGTGGCTCTCTCATAAGGGCTAGTTAAGCTCTAAACACATCCTAATCACTCTTAAAAACTATCTTAGTTATATCCAAGTGTTTAATATATATATGAGTGTCATACTAACACCCAAAACACACTTGACCCTTGACTCTATATGCTATTTCTGTAAAGCTTAGAATCTTAGTTTTATATTTCCATCTATTGTTCAGCAAGTCTCAGATTAGCCTAAATTTAGTGCATTACTCCATTAAATATAGAATTTTCAAAGTTATGTGGAGTTTATCATCACTTTTTTAATAGTGCTACATATTTTATATCTTATAAAATTGAACTGTAGTTTTCCTTCTATTGTGTTCTATATATTGCTTCTAAGCTACTTCTTTCAAGAAGGCTGAGTTGAAGATCTTTGGATCTAGTTCTTACGATAAGACTATGTCCAAAGGTGGAGAATAGGTTTACTATCTTCTTCAAATGGATGGTATTCTAGCATCCTGAAAAGAAGGCAAAAGTTGTCCTTGATTCAAAAGAAAGGAGGTTTGTCTTGATCCACAAAAGGCAACAAAAATTATAATATGTAGCGGTATAGAAATGATAATAAATTATAGGTTGATAAACCCTACTTGGAAACAATTAGGCAGTAGATCTATAAAATTTTAAGATGGAACCACTATACATCCTTATGTCTTTTGTGATTTCTTTACTTGTTGATTTCTTATATACTTTCTATTACATTATCTCTTTTAAGCACATTGCAGTTAACCATTCTTAAGTTTAAGTTGCATAAATCATATTAACCATATTCACATCCCCTCCTATTCTAGAGACTTTAGGTAAATGAGTGGGAGGAAATATTCCCTACAATGAAGTATTTGGACTTATTTTTTCATATCAAAGGATGAAATATGTGTTTCGTAGATGAACAATTTTTTGAAGTTGATTCTAAACCTATACAAGATTTGATAGATGTCTAGTATACAAATGATGTTGATAATATTAGTATAATTAGTTTTTGATAAAAATTATAGCTTCATTATCAACTATGTATAATATGTATCTCATCTTAACCAAACAACACTATGTATTCTAGAATGTTAATTCTCACTACAAGCATGATCATACTACTCATTATGGATGTAACTATGGTGATATAGTATAGAAATGATATTGATATTATATAGATAGTTTTGATAAGAATGATAGCTTCATTATCAAGTCGTATAATATGTATCTCATCTTAACTAAACAACTATATGTCTTCTAGAATGCTAATTCTCACCACAAGCATGACCATGGTAGTCAGTATGAATGTCACTATGATGAAGAATATAGGAGACATTGGGTCCCCTTGCCTCAACCCATTAGAGATCTTGAAATATTTGAAAGAGGAATCGCTAATTAGGACTAGTCACAAGTACTAACGCAACTTTGAATCCATGAAATTCATCTAGTTGGACATCTGAAGTCCTACAATCATTTGATCAAGAAGGCTCACTTGATGTTGTTAAAGGCTTTGTCAAAATCCAATTTTATGTTGAGTGTGTGTTTTTTTGTGACACGTGCATGGTTTCACTATGATGTAGGCATATTAAATATGTCTACCAATTATAAAACTTGTCTATTCTTTGTCAATAATAAGATTGATATGGTCTTCTGGTCCGGAGCTCGGTGTCTCAGCTAATACCTTGTAAGAGTGGATTAATGAGATTAATAGGTGTATAAAGTTAGGTATTGGAGGGATCTTTCATCTTGTTGATAAGTGTGATTTCTGTTTTGATGATCTTGATCATTTGATATGTCATTGTTTGAACATATTTTTAATGTATTTAATCAAAGACACTATGAAATATTAGATGCTAGCAGGATTGGTAGAAGGATACATCCAAAACCATCAATTCCAGGAGGTTTGTTGATGGAAATCTCAAATTTTCTCAGGTACATAAATTCTACTTGGAAGAAGATAGAATACATCTCTTCATTGGTGTTTGCAATCCCAAAATTATTTTGATTAGAATCTCCTTCAAAATGGATAAGAACGTTTCATGTACATTATGATACAATTGATTGTTTCTTTTTTCAGGGATATAATAGGTAGCGTTGTTAATGGGTATGAGTAGACCCGCAAATCCAGACCCTTTAAAAACACATCATGGGCCTAAATTTTTGGACCCGTAGAACCATGGACCTGCATACCCATGGACCCAAATATAAGTGGATCCACTAATGGGTATGCTTGGACCCAGACCTGTAGACCCCTAGACCCTTTATACAGAAATAATTACTTAAATAATATGTTATTATATCATACTAAACTGGTATAATTAATATAATACTTCACTTTACATATTACTCTAATTATAATAAGGTTAAGACTAGCCATCTAATTAAGAATTAACTATACTAATAACAACAATGAGCAACATATGTAACCTTAAAATAAAATTAGTTACTTGATATGCTACATTGTTAAAATACTATGACGATGACTACAAATATGTGAATAATTAACTCAACTAAACTTCAATCTACAAAGTATTACATTGTGTAGTATAATTATTTCATGTTTATGTCCTATATAATAGCGATATCTTGTTGTATAAGAATATATAGAACACAGTTGATAAATTTTCTTACATAAAAAGTATGGTGTTCATATAGAACCACTTACCCACATACTCGTACAGCATGTCTTCTATTATCAAGGTACAAGTATGGTGCAGGTCTAAGTTTTTATTATGCGGGTCCGGAACTAGAACCGGATCCGCCAAATTAAATGAGTATGAGTATGAGTATGGATATGTTAAGACCCGCACCGTACCTGCACCGTTTACACCCCTAATAGTAGGGTTGATTTCATTAGAAGGAGCTACCCATCCTAAAGTGACCAAGTCAAGTAATCGTTATGAGTAGTCCTAAAATTTCTCAAACAAGAAGGGTTCATGCACACCAGGTGTAGTTGGTGTTGAGCATTAATAAAAGTGGCAAGAGATTATTCTCCCACAAACTAAGGTATTAGCTAACTAGAAGTGTTCCTCCCACATATATGAACAAATGAAACAATCAAACATACCCATCGTGAGCGCTGGACCAAGTATAGTGAGAATTTATGGCATCAATGTTGATCAAGTGGTGCCATTCATCATATTGTTAAAGATACTCATATAGTGTGCATGTCTAGAGTGATTATGACATTTGAAAGTTTATTTATACAAGATAATTATATGTGCATTATCCAAAGTGCATTCTAGAAAGTGTTTTCTTATTATTTGGGTTCACAAAATGTATAGAGTTTAGTTTAGAGATGGTTCGCCATAGCTGCCAATGAAGAATCATTGGAAATTATCCCAAAGGGGGCGGAAAACATGTAATGATGACTGAGTGGGATTGATGATGTGTGTCTACATTGTTGAGGTGTCTAGAGTCCAGGACATTGTTGAGGTGAAGATGTAATAAACAAACATGGGATGATGGTGTCCTCTTTTCCATTTGTATAATCGAAGTCATTGTTAAGTTTGCCTCTAATTGATGAGGACAAAGGCTTTAGATTATATTGTCCTTGCAAATAATGATCATGATCTCCTTATCTTATGTCATCTTCACCTGAAAAGCTCCCCACATTCCTAATGACATTTTTTCAATGACATGGTTGACGTCTTTGTCTTTTTTGCTCATGTTTAAAGTAGAAGGCAAAGATGTTGACAACATCATATTCTGAAGGGCGTAAGTTGTTTGAGGACATTGTGGATGTTGTTTTGGTTTTTGTTGTAGATGTTGTATTGCAAAAGATAAATTGTTCTCTATGTAATTCGATAATAATTTCATTTGGATTTTTGTTTGAGGATACTTTGTGGATCCAAGCATTGTCTTTGAATTATGTATTGTCTTATTAGTTGATTGTCATTGATGGGGTTCTTGAGGACATGTTTATCTCTAGAGCAGGCTAAGTAGGGGTTGTACTGAGTCTAACAAAACATGAATTAGTGTCATGTGGACCCTCCCTTGAGGTTCTATGCAAGAATTTGTGTCAACCAACTTCTAAATCTTATTTAGTTGGATGTAACACCAATCCATACCAAAAAAGTTAAACATGAAGTCAAGAGCAGTGGGAAAAAGCCTACATGTTTGGTTCAAAACATTTTATTCACGTTTGGTTCAAAACATTTTATTCATGTTTCTTGCGCATATGTTTGATACAACTACATTGTATCTTCACGTTGTAGGTATTGTGCTTGGAGGACCAACCATGTATGTCTCACTATGGTGTCACGTCCTACCGCAACGTACTACATGAGATTACCCATGCATTGCTCCTATTCCTGTCTGTAGGCTCATAATCTAGTTTTGCATAGGCCTTCCATGGAAAGTGGATTTCATCCCATTTTTATACATTTTCTTATTCATAATATTGTACACACCTCAAGTTTCCAACATGTAATATTGGTTAGGATCATTCCAATTGTGCAAAGGTCTACCGTGGAAATTGAATTGTCTTATTCGGGCATAATTACTTCTCCACAATATTATACATACCTTGATTTCCGAAGATATAGTTTGATTTTGCATTGCGAGTCAAGGTTACCTCCACCCAAACATATATAATCCAGATATGTGTTGAATTATAGTTGTACGATTTAGTTTTTAGTCCAACCAAACGGTATCTTAGTTTTACCCCATTTGGCATAATGGTATACTGCCTAACAGCAATCTAGAAAAAAACTTTAGTACCCTTGGATCGTTAGGTACCTTGCCAAATAAGATGTAACTTGGCATCTAGGGCTCAAGCTACGGCGTGTAAGGTTTTTGTGTCCAGAAAATGGTGGGAATGTTATGGCCATCCAAGTTATACCATTTTCTGATGTAAATGTTCAGCAATACAAATATAGGGCAAGGTGATAGTCAATTTGGATGTAATATGATAGTTTAAGTGTTGACGTCCAGGTGGGTGTCACAACCACTGGAGCTAAAAGCATCCATTAAGTTGTAGTGGTCCTCCAAGACAAATATGATGGGATATTAACAATCCCAATTTTGCCGCACCTATTGTGTCAGACATATTTTGCATTTTGGAGAGAGTTTTTTCGGTTTGATTGTTGCATTTGTTTTTATTTTAAATCTACAGAATTATAATTCCCATAGACCTACAATTCTATAACCAATTCTACCTGCAATGAACACCAAATGAAATCTGTATAGACTAGATTAGCACTCTCAAACCACATCAACACCCTCAAACTACATCAGAACCTCCAAACTACTTCAAGTGATCCGCCTTGGACTGCAAATAAAAACCACACAATCGAGCAACTGCATACTTCTCAAATATTACAAAAAATCCTCAAACAACGTAAAATATCTCCAGTGAACATGCAAGCAACCAAATCACTTCAAACAGCCACCATACCACACAATTCATATTATTTTGTATAACATGACAAATCAACCAAAATTAGCAATATCCACTCTTAAACAATCGACATCTCAAACAGTCACCATGTGATACATGATCTAACATGCAATACAAACAAAAGCACATTCACCACGATTTTTTAAAGAAATCTTGTACTAAATTTATATACTTTTAACTTCTATAACACGTAATGGCATGGAAAGAACTAGCTAGGGTGGTCAACATTCGAAGAGAGAAAATTTCGATGCATATCTAAAGTTCCTCCTTGGAATGAATAGAAGTCGCCTCAGCACTTGTACTCCCACATTGTTTTAAATATTCCCCTTTCACATATGGTCATCAAGTTCGCCAATAGTGAGTTCAACAATGATATAGTACTTATTGAACAATTAATCAACTGAATATGGTTTAACAATTTATGCATGTAAGTATACAAATAAGTTGAAGTCACTAAACATGGATGAACACCCATCGCACAAATCCAGCAGAACACGAAGATGGCTCAAGTAGCTAAAAATATTCAAAGTCGTTTCACTTCAAAATTGTAATACTTGAAATTTGTTATGCAGTCTAAATTTTGTACTCAAGTTGGTGAAATGGGATTCAATTTGAAATGGATATGCAAATTGGAGAATTGGGATGCAATCTGAAATCTGATCAAATGACACCAAATATGAACATATAGATAATTTGCATGTATAAATATCGATACCATATTTTTGAAATTTTTAAACACATCATGTGCATGTATCGCCTAAGTCTTTCATCTAATTTGGTTGACCAATAAATAAATAGCGTGGACAAAGCATAACAATCATCACATCCAATCAAAACTTTGACATCATAGAACTGAACCAACATGTAACATAACTATTAAAAGAATGGGAAGAAATTGCATGTGATTAAATCATAGAATGATCAAAACATAGAATTAAACCAACATGTAATATAACAATCCAATGAATAGGCAACAACTCTAGAAACCAAGATGCATTTCAATATGTTTGAGAGCGTGGAGGGATTGAAACAATATACTTCTAGTCCAAGATGTAATTGTTGTAAGCCTGGGAGCATGGACAGCTTGAAGGTGCACTTAGGGCACAAAACTCAAACGGAAACCAACATACATCTAATCTAGGATGTGTAGTAGGTATCAGGGCATGGAAAAATTAAACAATATCATATACATGCATGCTTCTTTGTGCCAATGAATGCAAGAAATCAAGAATCATGTGAATATATGTACTAACACGCACACCAATATGGATATTAGAAGATGTTCCACAATATAAACATGGATCCGACCATAAATCAACATGTTTTCCTTTTCCATCCCCTATTTAGCTAACATGGTTTGGAAGATAAATGGACACTAGCAATTCAATGTCTTAAGATGATAACGTAAGTGGATAGAAAATATGGTGTAGAAAATTATCAACCTTATCGTTGAGTCAAGTTATTTGTATAACATGATTGAAAATTTTCATACTCCAAAGGTATCCCAAGCCAAGGATTTTTCACCAAATTTTGCTTTGAGTGTTTCTTCCATAAAAAGGTGAATGAAAGCTATATATGGCAAGAAAAAGTATTATGAATTAATATCTAGAGAAATAAAACAATGCAAAACTCATCAATTCATCAAGAACTACGTACTTAATAAATAATTATGCCATAAATAAGAGGGTCGCGTGATTTTTCGCAAAAAAAATAAAAATTGGTCTCACTGAGGGTGGTTTCGTGATGGCTACTTGGCTAGAGTATCTCTACTAGTTATAAAAGTAAATACTAATAAATGCATGCTACAATAGATACCACCGTGTCCCGTCAACATGACAAAAGTATACACCATGCATCATGTAACATCAATTTTGTTCTTGCACTCATGGCCTCCTCAGGAAGATCTCTTATGATTGTGAGACCAGAGTTCCAATCCGTTCTCAAATCCTAGCTTGAATGATACATGGAAAATCTATATATAGAATAGACGATCAACAACTTCGGTATTTTACCATGTAGACTTTAACTAATCAACTATGTTATTGTGGGGGTGGCTCCTTAACAATAAAATAAGACAAGTCCAACAGAGAGGTAAGTCGAAGAAGTCGTTACCTTAACAGACTGACTAAGAAAGTAACTTATATCAATATCAAAGTTGGTACATTAAAGTAAGGCTTACCCGCACATTTTCACTATGAATTTGTTAATATGGTAGTCTTCAATATCCCTCTACAAGGGGGAAAAGTCATCAATAGGAGTTTTATTAATGTGTTATACTCTAGAAAAAGACATGCATGGACTGGCATTTCAATCATACATACGTATTTGCAACCTAGTTGTTAATTACTAATCAAACTAGGTAGCTTAAAGAATATTGTTATTTGCTTTGTTGGAAACCCCTAATTTGTTGAAAGAACATATTTATGTTTATATCTTAATGAAATAATTTACCTTTATGAAGCAATAGCTTCTAACAAAGCATTGTCTTCGTCGAAAGCATCACCATTTATAATCAAACAAGTCACTGCTGAAGTTTTCTCAAGAAAACAAAGGCTCATTCCACAATAACCAGCAGTAAAATAAACACCCTGTTTAGCCAGAGTGGAGACTGCCCGGGTCAGCCAGGCACCTCCAATATTTTTGCATGTCTAGCCATCGCATTTCTGCTTGCCAAATTCCTGCTTATGCTTCTCGTCTTTTTTTCCTTTCCCTAAAAGAATATAAATACGACCCATCATTTAAATATATATCGGTTTCATTGGTTTAAGCTTATGAGAGAGTTTCTTGCAGTCCTCTTTCCAGATCACCCCAGAAGGAAACCTACAACACGGTCAAGCTCTACTCCCCATCCATTGAATGGGCAATCATCCCAAAGAAGTTGAAGAGAATGTCCAGGGATTGAACTAGCAGACTTCCATTCCAAATGATATTGATAATACAAACACTGTATGGTGATCAGTGTCTTCCTGATCAATCACACAGACATCCTGAGAAGATAAGCTGAGCTTTAACGTACACTCAAATCCATCCAGTTGAACCCTCCAGAATTATTTTGATTTCCAAGGGGATAGGTGCTTCCCACATTGCTGTCACCAGGGAACTTCAATGTCCTCATGATGCAGACATTACAGGACTTAAGAACCAGAGAAACTACCTTGTTCTCCAACAGAGCTTATCTACAATACGTTAAGAGCATTCTTGTGTCCAAACTACCTGTTTGTTATCTCCAACAGAGCTTATCTACAATACGTTAAGAGCATTCTTGTGTCCAAACTCAAATTCAACTAGCTTGTCTACCTTGTTCTCAGACACCCTTTCTATTTCCCACAGGTCACTCACCATCAATTCTGTCCAGCATTGTTGAACTAGTCACTGTGCTCCACACAGCAACAGCTTTAAGAAGTTTTGCATGCCTTCTTCAAGTGTCATTCCGGATCCACGATTTTCATAGATGGCAAAACTTAAAAATGTTCAGGTTCAACGGGGGGAGCAGAGAAAATAATTTGGTGTGTTCTCCAGAAAGGGATGCAGCTCAATAATACATCATGGTACCTTTTAACATATTCTTCCCATTCTTCAACAGAAATTGCAAAATGTATCCAGTTGAAGGAGGCATGTGCATTGTCTTGCAGACTATTACCAAAGATGGATTCAGCAAGTTGGTGACTGTGTGATCCAACTAGTGTAGAATCGTTAGTTTCATGCAGCAAAAGAAGCTTGCTAGTGGATATTGGGTTGCTTTGCCTTCTTGTTCCTTTGATTTGGGATGCTCTCCAATAGTAGAACTGCAAGACCTGATATATCATTGTATGTCTTAAATGTTAGATATTACTGTGGCAGTGGGCTATGAATACAGCAAACATACAGAAGAAATAGTTTTGGTATTTTTTTCTATCACAAACAATTTATGAACTATTTTACTTGAATTTAGAACTGAACAAACAAGATTAAATTTTAAATCAAACAATATATCATTTTCCGGAAGCATAGAGTATCAGGTGACTGAACCATACACCAGCAAATACTTCTAAAATTTGAACTGTTCTTTTTCTGACAAATTATTAGATGCTTTGAGGTAAGGAAACTGCCATTAGATCATAGCATATCTGCAAAAAGATACCAACAGCAAACTGCATATCCATTACTGGAAAAGGTGATTCCCAGCATTGAGATCACAGATCAGAGTTCATAACAGTTGAACGAAAACTACCCATGTTTGATATAATCATATCCATATAACTATGTGGCCCTTGCATAACATGGGCTCTAAATATCATCTACAAAACCGAAGCAGCAATAAATCATACAAGTTCTATATTTATTGGGTGAGGTGTCTCCATGTGGGGTCCTGTTCAACAAGGTGTGGATACATTTGCGGTTGTATGAGTCAGATTTTTAAGCCATAGCTCCAAGGGGAAATACGGGAGGCTATTTAATCAACAAAAAGGAGATTTACTTTGCGCCCTTCACCTCTGCAAACTTTGCATAGTTAGCGACAGGCAGTGGCATCCCAGTTGGTAAAACTTGTTGGTTTGTGACCAGGAGGCTGAGTTCGAACCCCGAAGTAATGATTCGAATAGACTTGCTACTCTAAAAGGAAATTACAATTATATATTAACCCTACCTTCGATAAGCCCATACAAAATGAATATATTTACTAGGTAAGGCATCTCCGTGTTGGATTCTATTCAACAGGGCGAGGGGTCCATTTGCGATGTTTCCCACAACTCCTAAGAGAAAATTAGCTAATCTTAGTCAAAAACAGGTATCTATTTCCACCCTTTACTGCAACACAGTTTGCCATAATTACAGAAATTCTACCTTACATTCGCATAAAGTTTAGATGAAATTATTAGAGAAACAAAACTCCAATCAAAGATGAAATCACCCACAATTGTGGGATAATGCTAAGAAAAAACTCTAATTGTGTTTGTCAATAGAATTTGAGATGGCTTGATTGATTATACTAAGAAAAAACTCTAATTGTGCTAAGAATTATGCTAAGAAAAAACTTATTGTATTAATAATTAGCCCAAAAACTTGAATCCAAGTCTTGAGCCATCAAAAGCTTTGGTGAAGAATCCAACATAATGCCCAAACCCAACCTGGTCTGTTAGAAAATAGTTTCTACTTATGTACCTCTTTATTATTTCCTTTATTTGTTGGGTCTAATATGTAAATGTTCACACCTTATATAATAGAGGAGAACCCGCTTCAAGAGGGTACTGTTCTGGCCCAATCCTTTCACATGCTACTAGAGCAAGCCCTAGGGCTATAACCCTAGCCGTTGGCCTCACCCCCTCCTCTCTCTCTCCCCATCTTCTCTCTGCTCTGTCACCGTCACCGCCACCGTTGGGTGCTGCCACCATCATCACCACCGTTGGACGTTGCGCCGGCTTTGGTGCCCGTCGGTCTCAACATCCATCTCCACCAAAGAGTGATGGTTGCTTGAAGGAGAGGATAATCGCTCATTCTATCCTATAGAGAGGAGGAACAACTCCCTTCTCGTGCTTCTTTCCTCTCCATGTAGTCCCGTATGTGGATGCTTCAGATTTGCATCGTCTATTGACATAAGTGACAGCGTTAATTCCGTCACCCCTCGGCGCGTCTTCCCGTGGTCTTCCATCTCTTTGACAGAGCTAATTCTCATCAACTTCATCTTTTTGATACTTGACACAGAGTGTTCCCTAAGTGACACGGCATGTCGTTAGAGTTGTCAATGGGGAGGGTATGGGGAGGGTAAGGTCTTACCCTTATCCTTACCCTCTTTGGGTAGCGGGTAAGGGTAAGGGTAATTATCTTTCTCAGCATTCTCCTTACCCTCCCCTTACCCTTACCCTCTTCTCCACAGGGTAAACGGGGAGGGTAAAGGGTAAGCAGGTAATTTTGACAAAAAAGAGTTTTATACACATTGTGTGTTGATTTTTAATACATTTATAACTAATTTATTGATAACAACATATAAAACATTATATCCAATTCAAAATCATATGTTTCTCCGTGTAAAGTTAAGTCAATTCACACAATAACAATTTTTTATGCATAAATCATTTTTTTCCTTTGCATAAGTATGCATAACAAATAAGTATTTCACCAACACCTCATTTTTCACAAGACATATATGTTTTTCCCTCAACAAGAAAGTATTACAAGCACAACACCAAGTCATTTTACAATGATAGAATAAAGTATTAGGGTTAACCATTTACATACAAACCCCTTTAGAATATATTTTTGTGTAACCTTTATATCATGTGCGGGTAAAAGGGTAAAAGGGTATGGATAATGTCTATACCTTACCCTCCCCTTATAGTATAGAGGGAAAACGGGGAATGGGTAAATGGGTAAAGGGTAATAAAAATCTCTACCCTTACCCTTACCCTCCAGGGTATGGGTAAGGGTAAACGGATAATACCCTCCCCATTGACAGCCCTACATGTCGTGTGACATGTCGAAGAGACTCAGAAACTCTACTTCCTGTCTTTGCCAACTGACACTGCGTGCTAACATCTCAACACCGCCTGTCATTTCCATACACAGCGTGTCAAGTATTCTACACGGTGTGTTGTCGGCAACCTGTCTTGACTACTGTTGATATCTTGATCCAATCTCACTATGGGAGACGAAAAACCAGTTGCTTCAGCTACAATTGTCTACAATGATAAATCTCAGATAACTTCTGTGAAACTTAATTCACATAATTATCTCCTCTAGGTGAATGCTATATATACCGTCCTTGAATCTCGAGAGAAGGTGAATATTATTGAGTCAGAGCCTCCTGATGAAAGTAGCAAAGACTACTCTTCATGGCGAAAACACAATGGACTGGTAAAATCCTGCTTATGGAATAGCATGGAGCCCCAGATTGCTTCCAGGTTTATGTTCTACTCCACAGCCAAACAAATCTAGAAAACTGCAAAGAAGCACTTCTCTCAGGAGAAGAATGCTTTACGTCTCTATAATATTTATGATTGTCTCTTTGCAGAAGGACAAGATAGTCGCTCTTTAGATTATTATTTTGGTGCTATTCAATCCATCTCTCAGGAACTCAATTTCTACCATCCATTGAAGACTAGTGATCAGATGAAAGATGGAGATGATCTAGTAACAGCAAATTCCTATCCGGGTTAAATCCTATCTATGCTTCAGCTAGGAGTGTTATTCTTACCACAGACAAACTACCAAGTCTTGAAGAAGCCTTTGTGAGGATTCAATAGTCTTCCTTCAAGTCTGTTTCTGCTACTTTAGGACAACACTTTGAGAATCATGCCTCTCTTATTGTTTCCGTCAAATAAACTAGACAAGGTGCTAGTCGAGGACGAGGCAATCGTCCTAGGGACAAATGTACGTTTGTGAGAAACTTGGACATACAGAGGAAAAGTGCTATTCTAAGCATGGTCGACCCCCTATTGGTGTTGCACATTATAAGTCTACTTCCTCGAGAGTATCTACATCTGGAGCCTCTAAACAAATGCAATCAAATGTTACAATCTCGAGGGAGTATGACCGTCTTCTTCAGGCTACCCACCAAGCTTCCCTTGGCTCCTCCGTCAATCTGGTTTCAGACATAGGTGTACAAGGGACTTCACTTGTTGCCTCCCATCCATCTTCTACATGGGTGATGGATCTCAGGGCCTCTCAGCATATGACGGGTATATGATCTATGCTTCTCTCTTCTGAATCGTATATCCTGCATTCTTCTGTGACACGTGTTGATGGGTCTATCAAGTGAGTCCAGACTTGTGGACTGTACAAGCATTATTTGATGACTTTACAGTTTGTATATTATGTACCAGACTTTCCTTTTAACTTAATATTTGTTGCTAAGCTGGTTGATTCTTTGTAATACTTGGTGATATTTGGAGTCTTTCTTTGTGTTACAGGATCCCAGGAGTTGGAAGACGATTGGTGGGGGATCTAAAACAGGTGATCTTTACTTCTTTGAAGGTGGTCACCTAGCTCGCTAGATTCCATCTACTGCATCTATCATTTTCAGTTGCTCTCCCTTCCAATGGCATTGTCGCATTGGGCATTCGTCTTTGCAGAGTCTTCAAAAGCTTGTTCCAAGCTTAGCATCAATAAAGTCGTTAGAGTGTCAGTCATGTCATTGTCAACTAAGCAAGCATCATCACATTTCATTTCTGAATCGCTCTGTGAAACCATACTTGTCAAGGCGACTAGGTGTTAGATCCCACCCAATGGGCGCCTAGGCTTTTCTGGGGGGGTTTACTTTTTTTATTTTTTTAGTTACATATTTGTATATTGATACATATGATACTACATGCTATTTTGTAACTATACGTTCATTAAATTGTGTTATATGCCTGATTTGCATTGATAACTGTTTGGAGGATCAAAAGAGGGAGAACTAAGAGAAGAAGAAAAAAGTAGTAGGAAGATAATTAGGAATTGTAGGTGAAAAGAAACAGGAAAAAGGAAATATCAAATTGTAAATGACATGCAAGAAGTTCAAAAAAGGAAAAACACAACAGCAGGAGAGGAGATATGAAGGAGGAAGAAGTTAGAAAAACAAAATTACAAACAGTAGCACAGGAGTGGATGGAGAGCAGAAAATGTTAATGCATATATGCAAACAGCAGTAACTGTTGCAGATGTAAGAGCAAAAAAAAGTCAAAGAAAGAAAAATATATGCAAATCAAACTTCTACATGAGACCCAAGTTTATCCTAATTTATCCTACAAGTTTGGTCAAATCTTACCTAATTTCCCTAATCAAATGTATTTCCCCTGAATCAGAGACCTAATATTCACAAATTTGACCTGATTTGGCCTTAAATTAGACCTAATTTTGCATAACATGACCTAATCAGACCTTACTTCCCCTAATCTATCCTATACTAATCAGACTAAGTTTCCCCGAATCAGACCTGGTTTCCCCAAAAGCAGATCTGTTTTGCCATTATTTGACCTGATTTTGCCTAAATCAGACCGATTTAACTATAAAATGAGTCATGCTAATCTAATTTGACAAAATTCATAACCAATTCATGCTAATTTAGCCTTTAAATGGCTTAATTTTGGCTTAAATGCCTTAAACGCACACTTAATACACTTAATAGGCTGGGCGCCAAGTTTGAGGCACCTTGTCTAGCGCCTAGGCGCGCACCTTGATAACTAAGTGTGAAACGCTCTAAGCTTCCTTTTGATCTTATAATAGTGATGTGCAGGGTCATGCTAAAGAGCCAAGTTATAATGGCTTTTGATATTTTCTATAATTCATTGATGCTTTCTCCCGCATGACTTGGGTATACTGAAGTCTCAAGATGAAGTTTTGTTAGTCATTCAAACTTTTTATCAATTAATAAAAGTTCAGTTTGATGCTCATATAAAACCCCTCCGTACTGATAATGCCTTAGAAAATGTTCAAAAGGTTGTTTCCAATTTTTGTAATTTTGTTGGCATGATTCACCAAATGACTTACCCTCATACACCTCAACAAAATGGGGTTGCTGAATGCAAAAACGTCATCTACTTGATGTAGCACGCACGCTACTTTTTCAGATGTCTAAGCCAAAGAAGTATTAGTTTAATGCTCTTCTCACTGCTTTTTTTAATTAACCGTCAGCCATCTTTTGTCTTACATGGGGCCAGCCCCTTTTCCGTCTTATGACCAAACAAGCAAGTTTTTCCTGTTCCCCTTTGTGTTTTTGGTTGCACTGCGTTTGTTTATGTATTTGATCCACATGCTGACAAGTTATCTCCTCGCGCAGTCCACACCAGTCTTCTTGGGATATTCTCACACAGAAGGGATACATATGTTATTGTCCTCGTCCTCGTCGCATTGGTGTCGGTTGACGTTACTTTTCATGAGTCTACTCCATTCTTTAGTGACTCGGGGAGCACAATCCTGAGTGACCATATATTTGAGCGTGAAAGAGAACCGCACTTCTTGTGTCGTCGATGAGAGTGTCCCAGGCTCCTAGCTACCACTTACATTATACCACCAATATCACCTACACCTCCACCTATTGAATCTTTTCCACTGGTTTACACCAGGTGAGTAGGGCATCACCAAGAGAATGTAGCGTCACCAGTCCAACAGATTAAGTCCTCATCGTCGAACACTCCTGAGGTAATTATTCCTACTGAGAGTTCTCTTGATGCTTCTGTTTCAGACTTACACTTTTCATTTGCAGCTCGTAATGGTGTTCGGTCTTACACTATACGACATCCACTCTCGAGTGTTTGTCGCTTGTCTGATCTGTCACCAGCAGCCTGCGCGTTTACTCTTCATCTTGATTACGTGGTTGTTCCCCGCTGCTTTACAGAAGCAATCCGACATGATGGATGGATCCAAGCATGGACAGTGAGATGACAGCTCTTCATGAGAACTCCACCTCGGACTTGGTGGATCTTCCTCCTGGGAAGTCAGTTGTAGGTTGTCGTCGGGTTTATACTGTTAAACAAAAACCAGATGGTTTATTGACCACTTGAAGGCTTGCTTGGTGGCAAAGGGGTACACTCAGAAACATGGCGTAGACTTCTCTGAGACTTTCTTCCATGTTGCTCGGGTCAATTCTATGCGGATCCTTATTTCCGTTGCTACTCATTGTGACTGGCCTCTACTTCAGTTGGATGTCAAAAATGCTTTTCTTCGTGGTGATCTTCTTGAGGAGGTATACATGGAGCATCCTCCTAGGTATGTTGCTCAAGGGGAGTGTCAGAATGTATGCAAATTGAAGAAATCCTTGTGTGGCCTGCAACAGTCACCACGGGCATGGTTTGATAAATTTAGTGTTGCACTTATATAGTTTGGGTTTAATTGGTCCTCTAATGATCATTCTTTATTTGTGTATAAATCGTCAAGTGGCACTATAATTCTGGATGTCGATGTAGATGATATTGTCATCACAGGTGATGATTCCACTGGTATTTTACAGGTCAAGGAGCGGCTGCAAACAGAATTTTAGGCAAAAGATTTGTGCAATCTCCGCTATTTCCTGGGAATAAAAGTTCTACGTTCCAAGGACACAAACCTCTCTCAGCGGAAGTATGTTCTTGACCTTCTTGCGGAGACAAGCATGACACGGTGCAAACCAGTCTCCATGTCTAGGGTAAGGGATTATCATACCAAGGCATCTATTTTTGATGACAACGATTTTTCTAATCTAGCAAAGTATAGAACGATTGTGGGGAAACTGATTTACTTGACAGTTACTCGTCCTGACATCTCATATGTTGTGGGAGTTGTTAGCAAGTTCATGAGTGCGTCTAAGATGTCACACTGGATAACAGTCACCAAGATTTTATGTTATGTTAGAGGATCTCCAGAGAAGGATCTCACATACTTCACAAGGAAAGATCTCGCACACACCTCCTTGAAGCTTACTGGATATACTTATGCTAATTGGGTGGGTGATGTTGAAGATAGATGGTTTACCTCTGGCTATTGTGTGTTTCTTAGGTCACACTTGGTGACTTGGAGGAGCAAGAAACAAAATGTGTTAGCACAGTCCAACATAGAGGTTGAGTATCGAGCGATGGCACATGCTTGTAGCTACAGTGGATTATGTCTATACTATCAGAAATGGGAGTATTTGTTGAGACACCAATCTCTCTCATGAATGATAACCAGTCAGCCATTCACATTGCTAACAATCCGGTGTTCCATGAGCGGACCAAGCACATTGAAGTGGAATACCACTTTGTGATTTAGTGCTCTTCAAGAAGATTCAGACTCCTCATGTTCGCATTAGGCAACAAGTGACAGATATCTTCACCAAGTCACTTACGTCTTCAGCTTTTAATCACATAAATCAAGTTGGGCATACATGATGTGTATGCTCCAGCTTTAGGGGGGGTTAGAAAATAGTTTCTATATATGTACCCCTTTCTTATTTCCTTTATTTGTTGGGTCTATAATGTAAATGTTCACACCTTATAATATAGGAGAACCCGCTTTGTTCTGGCCCAATCCTTTCACAGTCTTAGACAAATATCTAACTAATACCAAAAGTTGTTAGTTCAAAGGGTATATTCTTTCTTTTTCAAGATAAAACAAGTTGGCTCAATTCAAACCTCAGTTGATGGTAGTTTTGGCATTTTTGGAAGAAAGAAAAGGCAAGAGGCTCTGAAGGAAAATTATTATGGAAGGGAAGTGGAAATATACAAATTTACTTGGGGAAGTCTACTCGGAAAAAGATAAATATATTCCCAGCCATTAATTCCGTGTGTGTATATATACACACACATATATTGACGTGTCTAACGCCATGTTCGTGTTCTATGTTATTCAAAATCCTTGAGTTCCATGTTTGTGTCCGCATTTGTGTATGTTTCCATCCTTCTTAGTCACTAGCAAATGCCACTCACACATACAGTCACTGTTGGTTGCCCCTTATGCAAAGGCCTATCAATCAAATTAGCAAATGTAGTACTAAGTTTAAGCCAATATGTAAGGCCATTTGCATTGATAGCTCTCTTCACTTCCAAGACCTAGTGATGTAAAGCTAAACCTCTTGGGTTGTGTTGCACGTTGTGAATCACGGGAAGGGGAATGGTGGAGAAATTCAAAGTGTTGTTTGGTTAGCATGGTGATAGAGGGGAAAATTTTCCATGAGAATTCCATAGTGAAATTTGGTCTTGTTTTTGTGTCCATAGAAAAGCATGGTGAATGTTGGGGAAAAAAGGTTCTTCCTAGAAAGTTTATTCTCCATTAATTATTCAGAAAAAATTGCAACAACTTTGCACAATATTTTTCATAACAGCACAAATACATTTCCTTCCAAGATTTAGCCACCAATAAGTTTATTTTCCACCAAGAAACTGTTTCTTTCTAGTAACTATTTATGTTTCTTATTTCCCTCCAAGTAATGGTTTCCCTGCTAAAAAATTATTATCTAAACTTTCTCAACTAAATATATTTGGTTACCTCTGAAAAATGTATTTCATTTCAACTAAATTTCTTGTCGACGATTTATATTCCTTCCATGAATATTGTTGCCTCCAAGTAAAGAATTCACCTCCACATTTTAAGTTGAGATTTTGTTCCTTTCCAACTACAAATTTCCTTGACAAAACTTTTATTTTTATCTAAGCTTTTATTTTCATCCAACTAACTGATTCCACTACAAAAAGTTTGTTTCCATCTAAGAACTAATTTAATACCAAAGAAGGGGTTCCCTTGAACTGAATAATTTTCCGCAAATTTATATCCCCTCCAAGAACAAATTTCTATCAATAATGTTTCTCTCCAAGTAGTTAGTGGCATTAAGTGCATACTGTTTATATAGAAAATGAAATGTGATGAAAAAATATTGTCGTTGTCTATGTCAAAAAGAATTTCAGCCTATCTACTATTTTAATAATAAAATTACACTTACATGAGGTTTTTTAATAATAAAGAATCCTTTTCCCGTCCCCATACCAATGTAACAAGGGAATTTTTTTAATTATTTCTACGTCCCTATCTCTTTCCCCATGCAAAATTGCCAAACAACAATTTTGACAATTTCCCCTCCCCATTCCCCTCCCTTTTCCTCTCATTCCCCGTCTCTTTTTCCACCACATACCAAACATGGTCTTAGAGCATCACAATCAGACATATATCATACCAGTATCAATTTGTCCCCTAGTCATTTTTGCTCTCCTAGGAAAAAAGCTTGTTAAGGTACTTATAATAAATGACGATGATTGAAGTGAGAATATATATCTTGATTGCATGATTATTTCCCTTCATAATATCAAGGAAGTGGGGACACAAGCATCAGGGAAGAGAGCAGTAATAGCATCCATATGTCTTCTAGTTTTTTGTGTTTTAGTTATGTGAACGTAGATGCCGCAAAGCTGCATGCAATGCAGCGTGTGTGAGGGTTCATGAGCCCTCACCCTTTTATTAATAGAAACTTGGAGAAATTACATAGAGGTCCAGCAATATATAGAAATATAAAGAGATATATTAATACTCCCCCTCAAGCTGGAGCGTACACACCATGTATGCCCAGCTTGTTGCAAAAGCTTTGAAATGTTGCTGGACTCAATGGCTTTGTGAGGACATCTGCAAGTTGATCTTCAGATTTGACGTGCGGAAACACAACATTGCCATTCTTGATCTGATCTCTGATGAAGTGGCAGTCAACCTCTATATGCTTAGTACATTCATGGAAGACTGGATTCGTGACAATGTAGATAGCAGCTTGATTGTCACATTTGAGCTCTATGGGAGACAAAATAGGAATCTTTAATTGAGAAAGCACAGATTGAACCCACTACAACTCGCAACAGGCATGAGCCATTGCTCGATACTCAGCCTCTGTGCTTGATCTAGCCACAACATTCTGCTTTTTGCTTTTCCAGATGATAAGGTGATTTCCTAGAAACGTGCTATACCCAAAAGTAGACATCCTGTCATTCAAATTACCAGCCCAGTCTGCATCTGCATAGATAGTAAGAACGAGAGTAGACACATGAGTCTTAGGTCTATAATAGGTGATCCCCTTACTGGGTACACCTTTCAAATATCTCTGAATACGGCAGACTGCCATCCAGTGTGACTGTAGTGGTGAGCTCATATGTTGACTCACCACTCCTGCAGCAAAGGAAATGTCAGGACGAGTAACTGTCAGATCTATCGGTTTACCAACAATTTTTCTGTAGTATCTTGGATCTGGATAATCAGTATCATCAGTCGTCTCCTGCGCATGATGGTCCATAGCAGCAGACACCGGCTTGGTTTCACTCATGTCAATTTCATGCAGTAAATCCAGCATGTATTTCCTCTGAGACAAATACCTACATGAGATCTAAGTACTTCAATGCCCAGAAAATATCTCAGTTTGCCCAGATCCTTTGTATGAAAATGCCCCTGCAATCCTTCCTTCACACGTGATATGCATGTAGAATCACTGCCAGTGATAACTATATCATCAACATATACAGCAATAATAATGGATCCAACAGAAGAGCTACAATAGAATAAGGAGTGATCAGTCACAGAACGAGAGAAGCCCATCTTTAGTACAACATCACTGAATTTATCAAACCAAGCTCTAGGAGATTGTTTCAATCCATAGATGGCTTTCTTCAATCTACACACTTTCTGACACTCCCCTTGAGCAACAAAACCAGGAGGTTGCTCTATGTACACCTCTTCCTGTAGATCACCATGGAGAAAGGCATCCTTGACATCAAGCTGAAATAGAGGCCAGTCAAAAGTAGTAGCCAGAGAAAGAAGAATACGCACTGAATTCAGACAAGCCACTAGTGAAAAGGTCTCAAGGAAATCAACTCCATATGTCTGTGTAACCCTTTGCCACCAGTCTAGCCTTCAACCTCTCAACTGAACCATCTGGATTATGTTTTACAGTGAATATCCATCTGCAGCCCACAACATTTTTACATGAAGGTAAGTCAATAAGATTCCATGTGTTGTTTTGTAGAAGAGCAGACATTTCCATATGCATTGCGCCATTGCCTATTTCCAGCTAATATCTTTCATAGCATCAAGATGATTTCTTGGAATGACCACAGAATCAATCCCAAGAGCAAATGACTGAGCCTGCTTAGATGATTTCGACAAACAACACACATTTGCAATAGGATGTCAAATGGTACAGGAACGAGTACCTTTGCGAACAGCAATGGGAACATCAAGGTCAGATCGTTCTTCAGTTATCTAGAGTAGAGGAAGACGGGGAAGGGTCAGAGACCAGAGTCACTACCTCCTCTGGATCATGTCTGCCTCGTCTGTTGTAAACATGCGGATATTGTTGAAGTAATGTATCATCTGATGGCTGCTCTTCTTGAATTACAGTATAGTCTAGAATGATAGGTGGCACTCTCTCACTCTGGTGTGATGGTGGCACTCTCTCACTGATGTCTGATGGTGGCACTCTCTCACTTTCACACAATTGCTCCCCCTTACTGGGAACACTAGAGAAGTATGGTGTGGATTCATGGAAAGTTACATCCCTAGAGACCTAGGAAGCACAGACACTTCCCGGAGGCTGCCGTGTCCGTGTCCAACACGTGTCCAACATGGACACACCTTAGACACGCCTGGACATGTGGCAGACACTCCTCCGACGTGTCCACTTTGAATTTTTTTTAATTACAGTGTTGGGCACATCTTGGACACTTCGTGGACACATCCAAGACACGCCAACATAACCCACTTAGGCCTAAGACCACGATTGTTTCGCTTAACAAGGTGTTGCATTGAATTTCAATCTATTAAAAACTTAGTAACCTGTGTTTGGGTTGCGCAACAATGGCCCGGAAGCTGATTCCGGATGGAACCCACATCCTTAATTTACAGGATTAACTAAAGCTGGCTGCTATATGGATATTGCTAATCTCAACATGCCAATTGTTTGCCTGATGAATAATTAACATGTGTTGCTGCCACTTTTGTGCTTTTCTCTTGCCTTTCCGTAAAAGAGGTTGACCATAATATAATTTTCTACCTTCTACCAACAACTAGCACTTCTTACTCCCTGTCCTAATCCTATAGTATTGCAAAAAAATAAAAAGAAGCAACTGATAGGAAATTGTTCTCTTTCCCTAATTATTTCTCATCCAATGACATCCAACCATATTTTCCTTTCCCTTCCCGTCCTTTGAACTAAACACGCCTAAGTGTATGAAAAAACCCTCAAGCATTCTCCAAATTCCATTTTCTGTCCTCCACTACTCCTTGCCCTACTAACATCAGATGGTTAAGCTTTCGCTGCTACAGGCAAGTTGTCGACACCTTTCTTTAGCAACTATAGAAACCATCATCAGCGGTATAATCTCCACCAAAAGTTGCAGTAGTCTATTCTCCCTATGCCTATTCTTTTTCTTGCTTCTCTACATCTCCATCTCCCCTCCTCTTCTCTTGCCCCCTTCGTCTTAAGTAGCTCTCCAATGTATTGCCCTTCCTTTTCTTCCCCCTCAACCTCCACGACACCTTCCTTTTCCATCTCCCCTCCACCATCAGCAACAACATATATGTTCACCATTTCAATTCCATATATTCTTACTGCAACAATTTAATAATCAAGCATCTTAATACATGTTGTGATTTAATCTATATTATGACTTGTGGATATGATCTTATTGCCAACTGCTAGTTGGATTTCATGGTGATTAACTCCATGGATAATCTATTTAGATCATTTGGTGTATGTATACATACATCATATTATATGTCATGATGTGTGTTACAAATATATGTATATTCATTTATATATTTGTCGTGTCCAGTGCCGTGTCTGTGTCCTATATTTTTAGAAATCGACGTGTCCCGTGTCCGTGTCCGTGTCTATATCCGTGTCCGTGTCCGTGTCGGTGCTTCCTAGCTAGAGACAAACATACGACGGAGAGTGGGACAATAGCACTTGTATCCTTTGCTAGTGTTGGAGTACCCAAGAAAAAGAGTCCTAATAGACCTAGGAGATAACTTATCAGCCTTAGGATCAAAATTGTGGACAAAAGACGTACAACCAAACACTCTGAGAGGAATAAAGAAAGGTTGATCCTTGGGATGTAAGACAGAGAACGGAGTACGTCCTTGAAGCACGGAAGAGGGTTGCATGTTGATAAGAATACAGACAGTAAGTAAAGCATCAGACTAGAACCTCTTAGGAACATTAGATTGAAACATAATTGTCCTGGCAATATGAAGAAGGTGATGATTTTTCCTCTCAGCTACCCCATTTTGTTGAGGGGTGAGGACAAGACGTAAGATGAATCATCCCAACGGAGCTATAAAAATCATCCATAGCACTTTGAACATATTCCAAGGCATTATCAGATTGAAGAATTTAATATTACAATCAAATTGAACTTTTATTTCTTGATGAAAATGCTTGATAATGGATAACACAGACTCTCGACTCTTCAACAAATAAATCCATGTAATGCGAGAAAAATCATCCACAAAGGAAATAAAATAGCAAAAACCATTATAGCTATTGGTCTTTACAGGACCCCAAACATCACTGTGGACTAACTCAAAGGGACAAGAAGTCTGTTTATTGACACGACTGGGATAAGACATTCTTTGATGCTTTTCCAGTTGATAGGACTGACATTCTAATGAAGACACTTGGAATATCTCAGGTTCTAACTTTCTCAAGCTCTCCAACGAAGGATGTCCATATCTGTAGTGCCACAGTAAAGGAGAACCGCTCAAAAGGATAGTTGGAGCAGGAGCAGATACTTGGCGAGGCAGACTGTCAGCATGGAAGAGGTAGAGATCACCTTTCCTAGGCCCCCCACCAATCGTCCTCATACTCTTGAGATCATGTAATACAAAGCAAGAAGGTCCAAATGTCATTGTACATTTTAAAGTTCAAATAATTTTGCAACAGAGAGAAGATAAAAGGAAACGCAGGCACATAGTGAACAGATTTAAGATAAACGTTAGGAGTCAGAGAAACAGATCCACTTGCTAACACTCCTCACTGAACCATCTGCTATGGTCACAGATTTGTGAGGAATATGTGAGTCAATGGAATGAAGTAGCCTCCTCATACCAGTCATATTTTGTGACGCTCCAGAGTCAACCACCCATGAAGAAGTTGAACCAGAAGCCAGTAAAGAGGAAGATTGATTACCAGTGGTAGATGTCAGATTTGCTGAGGAAGATGATCCTACACTCAGATGTTGTGTAGCCAGAATAAATCTATCATATTCTCCCTTTGTGAGTGTGATGCCAGAAGAACCAGAACTTGATGCAAAAGGCTCAGAAGACTCAGCAGTACTAGCATAGTTTGTTGCCCCCACAGGTGGTGCAGCAGGTCTACCATACTTCGTCCAGCATTTTTCAACAGTGTGTCCAGGTTTGTCACAGAAGGTGCACCTAGGACGTGCTCTACGTCCTCAGCCCATACCTTTACGGTCTCCTCTAACTGCAGCGGCTACAGATGTATGGGAATCTCCAGAAGGCGGGATTGTTGTAGGATCAAGTGGTTCAAAATTTGATTGTAATATCCTTGAGTAGGCTTCTTCTAGGCTGGGAAGTTTGTCAGAAGCGAGGATGACACTGCGGGCTGAACTGCATGAAGAACTCAGGCCAGATAGGAACTTTACAGTAATCAAGTAATCTATGTCTTAACTCGCTTCAAGCTCAGTTAGTCAAGGAATCCAGAGATAGCCTGTTAGAAGTTTCGATCTATGGGCTTTCTTTATTTAGTAACGAGCTTAGCTGAACAAGACCGGCGGTAGAGTTTGACTTGTTCTTGGACAGTCACTGGATGATAGAAGCTCAGTTTTTGAGCAATAGCTTGGATCACTCCAAAATATTCTTCTAAAGGCTTGTCTTGTTGTCGTTCTGCAAAGAGGCGATCATATATCATAAACTGACGAAGAGCATTTTTTTCTTGAGTAATGCTTCTTTATTGCATCCCATATGTCTTTGGCAATAGTATAGAACATGAACCTAGCAGCAATACCAGGTTCCATGCTCCCCTATAGCCATGTCTTCACCAATCTATTATGACGCTTCCATTCAGCATAGCCTTTGTCAGTAGAAGTAGGAGGATCAGAATCAACATGTCTTGTCTTATCTCGGGATTCTAACACTGTATGGGCAGCACTCATCCACAAGAGATAATTATTCCCGTTCAGCTTGATGGAGGGGATAGGTGACATCTCGTTGTAGATGGTAGATGCCTTGGTGCCCTCCATGATTCAACTGAGAGATAGGGTGACAGAGAGATACACGTCACCGGAAGGATTGAGTGACGGGGAGATACACGTCACGTCAAATGATTAGATGTGTGTCTGACGCATCCACAGCCCCCAAACAAAAATTCCCTAATCACACATGGAGGAGATGTGATTAGGAATTTCTTACGTACCGACGGACCCTCCGGTATGAAATTTAATAAGTCCTTTCACATAAGCACTGCCTTCAGAATCGACCGAAGAAACAAGGGGCTGTCGGCGGCTGATGTGCCCGCCCTGGGCCGGCGGCAACTGTTGCCGCTCCTAGCCGGCGGCGGCTGCTGCCACCTTGGACGACGGCGGCTGCTTGCTGCCCGGGAGGGCGGCGCCAGCCTGCTGGCCTGTGTGGCTGGTGGCGGCGGCGTGGAGGAGAAGAGATAGGAGAGAGGGGGGCGGCGGTCTAGAGAAACCCTAGGAGCTTACTGCTCTGGTACCATGAGAACGTAGATGCCGCAAAGTTATGTGCAATGCGGCGTGTGTGAGGGTTCATGAGCCCTCACCCTTCTATTAATAGAAACTTGGAGAAATTACATAGAAGTCCAGCAATGTATAGAAATTACAAATAATAGAATATAAAGAGATATATTAACAAGTTAAGATATAATGAGATTAAGGATTCATAGGGGCAAATATGAAAGAAAAAAAAAACCTCAAAACTGGATCATTAATGTCAATAACTCTTGATTAAAACTCGGTGGAAGTCATGTAGCATCGAACTACATACATTATATAAAGAGTTTATGGAAATGAAGTAGATTTGTATGTAGTTTTATATATGTTACATACCTAAACTGCTTAGCTTTTTGGTACTCTGGCCGTGTGAACAGTAACTCAAATTAACTTTTCCGTTTCTGAAAATGGAAAAGCATAACCAATAAAGACCGGTATGGAACTTTGAATGATTTTTTTTATTTAATCATCCCAACCCATACAAATTATAGACAGTTATCAACCCTAAAAACCCATACATGCCATCCCTCCAGTACGTACTGCCCAGCACAGTGTTTCAAAAAACGGTTCATGCGGCCGCATATGCAGTTCGGGCCCTTGACCGACCAGCATATGGGAATTCAGTGCCTAAAACGGACCATGGCCACATATAAGGCCAATTGATCCCCGATTTTTGAATGGTCAAAATGCTAAGTTGGGAATTTTTTCAACATCATCCCCTATTCTTCGTATAACTAAAACCACCACCTACATTCAGCCTACCTTCTGCTTCCATTTCCTCTTTTTTTGCATTACATTCACCTTTGTTTTACATTTAGCTCATTATTGCATATTTGTATATATTTCAGTTATGTTTAATTGCATATTTGCATGATTGCTTCTAAAATATGTAATTCTACAAATTATATTTGTAGTTGTATGATCATTGTATATTTATATATAGATATAATAATTAAAAAATTAGAAAAATCAAAAACTACATATACTCCCGCATACCCCATATACTCTATTTAGTTACATCTCCGAACGTACAACGCATACCCTTTTCTAAAACTATGGTCCAGCACAAATCTAATGTCGATGCATTCACAAACACAGCAATTACTATTGCATGCCAAAAAAAACATACATGCAACATGCCAATTAAGTAATAGGCTATTAAAAATAGAATGTGGTTAGAATGGCAACATCATCGGTTTTTCAAAATCTTCATGTGAGTATTTGCAGTGTAATATACGTGCTTGACATGTGATGTGTAAGAAAATGTGAAGTAATGTTCTATGGTGCATATGTCTAGTTCGACATTGTGTAAATGGGTGTTTGGCTACTTTGGTGAGCCCCTGACAATAATCAAAGTCACTTGCCCCTTATTATATTTTCTACATTCATTTTTATTTGGAATCGATACTGTTAATACATATTTACTGATTTTTCTTGTTTTGCGCCTTCAATTCAGTTTTATGTTCAGTGGCCATGTTAAAAATGATAGTCATTACTTTGCTCAAAACTTGGAGCTATGACATTAAATTTCTACGTACTTGTGGATCTACCTCTTATGTTATTTAGAATAATTCTTTTCTAGTTTTTTGGCATCAATGTTAGTTAGAAACTATTACAAATGTAATTGGTTATGTTTCCATACAATAAAATATGTGCATATGAGGGGATAAACTATAAATGTATGTATCTAACTACATATATAACTGTAAAATATGTGTGAGGGGGAGATGTTCATCAAAAACATTAATTATATGTATATATATGTGGAAATTGTACATAAATTATATTTTATTAAAGCCGCCTAGGTGTCCAGGAGCCCAAATCCTGGCAGCTGGACACCTTGACAAGTAGGGAGTGATGTGCATGACACCACCTATATCTGAGCTGCTCATAACACAACTTCCTCAACAACTACCTGACCATATTGATGAAGACCTGAGGACCATATGGTAACCGTCTAACAGAAGACACCAAGATGGTTAGACACTCGATTTGTTAGTGAGAGGTCCCAAGATCGAACCCAGGCCACGGGATGAATAGAATGGCCAATTTTTTTTTTTTTTTTAAAAGAGTCATATAACAGTCTTTGGTTTGTTTACACTAGAGAGTAATTTCTAGCTTCAAGTGCCACATGGTTCATATATGACAAATTCTTGCACATAAACCTTACCCTTCTACAGCCATGTGCAATTGCTACCTTGATACAGCTGACTCTTTATCCACCAAAGGGAGTTCATGAAGGTAAGCCAGCTGTCTACACATTAATCGTGAGAGATGAAAGTGATGTTTAATTTTATTTGAAAATTATTTTTTGACTCATTTTATATATTCAATTTGGTTCCTTTTTGCAGGATACCCTATTTAAGCAACATATGAGGTTTCATGTTTGTAGTTTTGCACATTTCCTCTCCCCTGTATAATCCACATATATAACACTCGTTGAAGAAAATATTATATAGACTGAAAATACTACTATTGACTTGGCATACCAGTTTCATTAATTTGACTTTAGGATTTCAGTTTTTAGTCTTTAGCTTTATGTTACACGTGAATTAGGCCACGGTACAACCAGAAATCCCACTCAACTGCTCACAGTCCATACAACATAAAATCTGGAATTGCCTGGACAGTTAGATCTTTGAACGAAACGGCAAGGAAATGAGTCGATACAAGAAAGGAAGAGAGTTCTGGCGCAATTTGACAAGCATCAACATCAAAGTGCATATCTACACATTAATACTTGATGGTTTGACCCAATTCTTTAACACTTAACAGTAAATGGTCAGAAGCATTCTGATGGAGAACCGTAGTAAGGATATTTATTTTTCAAACATCTAAGATGCAAGAATTTGGCATAAGAAATTATTAGAGAATTTGGTTAGTTTATTTAATTAAGTAATTTGTGTCTAATTGTATATGGGCCCAAGTGTATCTTGGCCCATTAGGCTTTAGTCTAAAGTTTGTATGCTTCCCCCTTCTCCTATATAAAGGAGGGGGATTCCTCTTATCAAATATATCGAATAGCCGTCTTTTACTCTTTAACATGGTATCAGAGCAAGATCCAAAACCCTACCCTAGAGAGGAGAAAAAAGAGGAGTTGCCTCCGCCTGCAGGCGGCCGCCATCTCCCCTAGCTGGCTGCTCGCCAGGCGATTTCCGACCATTGTTGATTTCTTCATCTTTCTTGCCTGCTATTTCTTGACCAGCCTCACGCTACCCCCCACCCTGTTGTCCTCTCCCATTCCCAAACTTGTCGTTGCTTCCTACCCCAGGAATCACCGACATCAGTCTAGCTCTTAGCTCTCCCGTTGGAAGAAGATCTCTAATTGTGTGTGTCATCTGTAAAAGTAATAGTATGGTGGTTCACAGGAACATCTATCACACCGTCACTTTCTACTTCGGAGCATGCCGCAGTACAAGTCCTGAGAACTTGCTTTGTAATGTCATCATTACTACCTCCTCCATCCATATCACATTCCATTTTGGCAGGATTCCCTCTCAAGCATGTGTCTTTACTCCAGATATGCCTTCTGAGTTTTCTGCAGCAGGACTGCAGTCGACGTCCATCACCAGACGACATGGCATGACAGCGTCTGTTGTCATCATGATAGACCTCCTCGTAATTGACGATCGGGCACCCGGCTTGCGCTTACATATCATGGATTGCTTGGTGGACTTGAGCCTCTCTTCACAGGATCGAACAAATTCTGAGCGGGACTGGATATTCTCAAATGACTCCCAAGTATTAGCTTCCTCAGGCCATCTTTCCATTTGATAAGATCCGGCTGTTGATTCTCTCCTTCTCTCTGTCCCTCCTGATCGTCATCATCTGCATTCAATTTCTCCTCACTTTCATCATACTCGAAGGTGGCAGTTCCCCCTTCTCTCCCTACTACTATTTTGTATTGTTGTCTGATGTTTATGCAAACGACAATTGTTATCTTGCTACCTATTAGTACTTGCGCCATGTGGTCCATTTCTCTGGAAAACTACTTGTAGAACTTTACCGCTACATTTGTTGATCAATGCACTTCTTCCAACCAAAACGGAGATTTAGTTGATTTTTTTCTTCTATTCACTACTTCCATGAAAAATTGTGCTCGATTTTCTTCCGAAAAATCATTGTAGACCTCTTTTCTTCGAGGGCTCCGCCCCCAAGCCCCAGCGATAGGTGGCCTCCCCTCGACCCCTGCCCACTGAGGGGTAGCGACCCCCTAACTGGGGGGCGCCCCCTAAACCCCCCCCCGGCAGTGCTACGGCCTATATTTCATTCAAGGGTGTTTCTTTATCATTGTCCACCACAAACACTCTTGGTTCTTTTCGTGGTTGGTGTGAGGGGGAGAAATAGAGGAGAGATAAGATGGAGGAGAGAGATTATATTTCGGTGCCCTATATTTTTGTGGATTTTTATGCACCTCTTGGAGGATTTGTGGACTTCCATATTGACGCTTAGCTATATGCTTCTCAGAGAGCTTACTATCTGGTGCTTCATGTCCATTGCTTGCTTTTTCAAGCCGACGGTATTCTATCCGGCTCAACTCTACTTTCTATTTTTTGTCCGTGCTTTATTTGCACGTTGTCAGTGTCCGTGCTTTGCGCACGTCTAGGAAGCACGATGACACACATCTATATGCATATAAGATTATACATATATAGATACATTAATCTGGACAAATTTTAAAGTAAATTTCTGTTCATACATGACATATATGTATATATTGAAAAAATATTTTCCCCTCATTCAATGTCGTGTCCGTGTCCTACATTTTAGAAATTTTCCGAGTCCCGTGTCTGTATCTGTGTCAGTGTCCGTGTCTAAAAACGTGTTTGTGCCTCCTTGGCGCACGTCAACTTTTTTACTGTGAACCAACAGTCTCTGGACATTGTGAGCCAGCACTCTCTAGACTTGTGAACCAGCACTCTCTGGATTTTCCTAATGTGAACCAGCACCCTCTGGCTTGTCCGTGTTTTACACATATTGACTTTCTACTTGTCTGTGTTTTGTGTTGTTGACCTTCTGCTACTATGATCCAGCACTCTTTGGTTCGTCCGTGCTCTTTTTGCATGTTGACTATTACTGTTATTGTGACCCAGCATTCACTAGGCTACGACATTAGCGACCGCGATGAAGACCATGATGCTTTGTTGTTGTATACTACTACTCCAGATGCCACATCTTTTTTGTCAAGAAGCTTCTACTGCCTGTTTGCGACCTGCACCTGCGACTTGCTACTTGCTTCATATTCGACTTGCTTGAGTACCTGCCTTGGGTTATCTATTTGAGGGGGAGTATTTGAGTGATGAGTGCTTTATTGTAATCTTGAGGTGGAGAAATTCTTGTAAGGCCTTGGCTTATCTTTATTTCTGCTTCTTTTTTTAGTCTATCTCTCTATTTCCAAGTTGACTTGGGATTCTCTCAAGCTTCAGCTTGAGGAGGAGTATTAGAGAGTTCGGTTAGTTTAGTTAATTAAGTAATTTGTGTCTAATTGTATATGAGCCCAAGTGTGTCTTGGCCCATTAAGGTTTAGTCTAAACTCTAAAGTTTGTACGCTTCCCCCTTCTCCTATATAAAGGAGGGGGATTCCTCTTATCAAATATGTTGAATAGCCGTCTTTTACTCTTTCATACAAATCAACTCTACCAAGTAACTTTAAGCAACAGAACTTAAAGTAAACAAAATAGCGTAAATGCCAAAAAAATAGAACCGTGATCCATAATGCTAGTGCACATTCAAAGAACTGAATGGTGCTGTTCTGAGCCTCAGAAAAAAAAATTGGTTCGGGTCTAAGTGCAGTGGGAAAATATTGTGGAGGCTGTCTCACAAATAATTTCTAATATAAGATAGGATTATACCAAACAAAAAAAAGGATGAACCAGGTAGCATTTAAGGTTGTCAGACATGCAAATGGCAGATGTTAGATGATTGGAAGTGTTAACATATATTTATAAATATGTAAGTTACCAATGTCTTAGTGAAATTCCAGATCGATGCACATGGCTCCAGTGAAAATAAAAATGAGAGGATCAAATACTCTGCAGTGGCATATACCTGTAAGGCATGCATACTATTTGCAAATTCCTGGTGATAGATTTCTTCTTTCCGGCAAAGCTGCAGGGGTTGTTCCATAGCATATTCCCACGAATTTACATATGGTGCACAGTTTTCTTTGCCAATTTTACAAATACTGTATCCTAGAGTACTTATCCGTGCCAAGCGTATGTCACAACCATCTTGACCTTCAGAAAACCAATACATGTTACTGGAGGCTGGTAAAGGCAGGTGAATCTCATGTCCAATACATTTATCTGAGTATATTTCACACAATCGGGCAATTAGTTTAGCATCCTCATCGTGGGAACTATCACGCGAGAACCACAGCGTTAGGGTAAGCCTTTCACCAGCTGTAACCTATTAAATGATAATTATGCAGGATTAAGCGTGAGCCTGCTAAATGTAACATCAAATCAAAAAAAAAAATTACAGAAGCTCGAAGCAATAAGGACAGCAATATTAGAAAATCTACTTCAGAAGAGTAGAGGCCATGTTATCTGCCAAACTTGGAGATTTTGGTTAAGAAGTAATATGATGAAAGATAAGTCATTTCTCGGAACCTAGTAGTGCAAATTTTAGAATCTTTGTCCAATATTTTCAGTAACTGGTAGACCATTAGCTATATGTGATATGGTCAAACGCATATACCAAACATTCCATGTCATGCCGCTATTTATTTCTACTGAGGAGAAATTGTATTTTATCAGGACAGTAAGGATAAAATTGAAGTTGTGAGAGGAAAGAGGCCCTTTCGAGTAGAACTACAATGTGAACATATTAAACATGGGGACATTGAAGTTTACCTCATCAACAGAGTGAACATTGCGGTTGTCAGCTGTATAAATGACAGCATCCTGGGGAGGAAATCCAATTATTAGCAGAAGCGTGACAAACACATCATCTGTAAGTTGTAACTTAGCTAAAGGAATGAGATACATGGATAATATCGGATCAACATTAAATTATCAATAAAATGAGATGTTATTTGTGATGTGTACCACTGTACACATAAAGAGGTCAGATATATACAACTAAAATTCCTTTCTCATACAAACTATTCAATAACGGAAGTTCAAGTGTTCATCACATTAGCCTATAGTTAGGTTCATCAGGATGCAATATGAACTTAAGAAATGCTCACTCTTCCGATTTTTAGCTTTGGCATGACAAACACATTATTTGTAACTAAGCTAGCGGAATGATATACAATATAGGGTTCGATTTCAATATCATTAAGAAATGAGATTTTCTTTGTGATGCACTAGTACCACTATAAACATAGGAGGTCGGACATACACTATTATATTCCTCTTTATACAAAATATAAATTAATGGAAGTGCAAGTTCTCAGCATCTTGGCATATAGTTAGGTCCATCAGGATACAATCATGCCAAAGTAAATGAGCACTCTTCCAGTCAAACTTCTGCCTGAAATAATCTTTATACAGATACAAACACATTCATCAAAGGTCTAAGCTGTGTCTAATACAAGCTAAGCCAGAAAGAGGAGATGAACTGAATCCAAATCCATTTACGGCCAATTACAGAATGCAATACACATACCTGATATTTCAGATATCACTGGACCTAAATTCTATAATATCCTATACCAGATACTGATGTAGTCCATATGCACGTTGGATAAAAAATTAAGCACAAGATAGATGTATAGAACAAGTAATTCTACTAGCTTGTAGCTAAACTGCTTCATGTAATAGAACAACAGTCATCTTATTACAAGTAGATTTTCTGTATCCTTACAATTAGTATGTCTGCCTTTATCTACACATGACTATTTAGCTATGACGCGCATATTTTAACCGGGCGGAGATGGCCCAGTGGATCGGATCATGGGCAGCCAATGAAGCAACCCAGGTTCAATCCCTGGTGTAACCATTGATGATTTACCTCCTCGCCATTCATCCTGGGGTTTCGGTGGTTAAGAGACGGCAGGGGGGGCACCCCCTTCTGTAATCCTCTCTTTTTAAAACACAAACATTGTAGCCCGGTATCAAGTTATATTAATAGATGCTTACGCTGTCTCTTTTCGTTTAAAATTCTGTTTTTCCTTGCAACAAAAATTCCTCTATCAAAGAGACTTATTTACAGAGAAATTATGTTACGAATATCTATAATCATATATATTAAATTGTTTACTTAACAATTCAGTTTCGACAAAGATTCCTTTTGAAGTAGGTTCAATGTATTGTATATTAAAACAAACAAAATTCAGATAACTTGGAATAAATTCTAAAACACTAATATGTCAAAAAATGGGGCATGTCTGGTGCATCTACCATGTCTTCTTCGTGAGCCTGAATGGTAATTGATTGAACTGTTCCCCAGGATAAGCCATTTATGAAACGGAATAATGTCAACTTAAGAAAATCAAAAGCACTGACATGAATAAAAGGAGAACTTGAGCTCGAGATAAAAGCACTAACCCCTGCCTTTGGAACAACAAAAGTAGGTTCCCCGTGCTCAAAGTGAAGAAGCCCGCCTTTGAAATCCTCACAGTAGTTGTTCAAATAGCAAACCGCCTTTGAAACCACATGTAAGACAAGAATAAAAATATCAGGAGACATAAAAGAGAGAAATAATAGAAACATCTGAGATCAATGTTCAAAATTTCGACGAAATGGTCAAAATTTCCCCCAAAATTTCTGTTTCGGTGGCAATCGGACACCGAAATTGATTGACAAAACTCTCGAAACAGGCAGATCATCGATTTTTTTTCTACTTTTCATATACTATGTACTACCTAGAGCATATATTTTTGCACAGTTTTGTGTTTTTAAGTCTATATATTGTGCTTCCAAACTATAATGACTTAATTTATTGATTTCGCCATTGAAAATTGACATCAAAAATCCCCATTGAAATGCCCATCGAAACAGTTCAGGGTCATTCACTCAAAAATGACGAGACCCCACCCACCACATATCCAATATGAAATATTATTACATATTTGAGTAGATCTACACTAGTAGATCATTCTGGTAAAATTTCATAAATTAATTTGTTTATTTTGCCGTCGAAACGCCAGGAACGCATTTATTGAACTTTGTCGAAATTTCTGTTTTTGTGGCCACCGAAACGGCATTGAAATCGGACATTTTCTTCCTTGTCTGAGAAGAACTATTATCAACTACTAAAAGGAAATTAGAAAATAATCACATCTTTTTGAGATTTTAGCTAGTTTAGGAAAGATTATTGCAAACATGATGTTGTAAGAGGTCTTATCCATTTCCATACATATTACACTTATAATTTATTGAGACGCGTGTAAAATTTGAGTGTTCATTCTCAGAGACCCACTAGCCTACATTTTTTAATTAGGGTATAATAGTTGTCTATCATTCTGATTAGGCAGCTTATGGAGAAGTACAGAGATAATAATAGAGATTTCATTCAGTTTTCATTGATTTCGGACAGACATATAACTAATAACTGAGGAGGTACTCTTTAGGGTTTCCTAGAATTCAGGGTCCTCCTATCCACTCCAAGATAATGACTTAGGCAAATAGTTGGTGTAAGGAAAGTTTATATTCTGATCATAATCAAGCAAAGATATCAAGTGCTTGATTAGCCTTATATAAATAATTTTAGTAACTTTATTGCTTATTAGGATTCAATAATTGCAGGTTGTCATTTTTAGTAGTTCTTATTTAAGTTTAGTTAATTAGTTGGGCAACTGCCTAAATCTAGGGTTTTAGTCTAAGTCTCTATAATAAATAGACATGGGGTACTGTCGAAGCAAAGTGGAATTGTTTTGATGAATTGAATTACGTTTTGCTTGTTCCCTACAAAGTCTCCATAACTAGGAAGCATGGACACAGACGCGGATACCGACAAGGAACGTGATAATTTTCAAAAATATAGGACACGGACACAGCGCCGAACATGGTAAAAGAATACATATAAATGTATATTATTTTTATGTATAAACACTAAAAAGAACAATCACATTCAAACATAAGAATATCTCATCCACGTTGTATCCAATTTCATATTTACATTCAAACACACATTGCATACATCATGAAATCAAGCCATCAAAGACATCAAAGAAATCGATATTCTAATCACAATAACAGTCAACCTTTCAATTTATTCACAAATAACAATATGAGAACTTAAATACCACAAGAATTAAGTCAGTAAAATATCTTGCATATTAAATTTTGAGCAAGAAAAAATAGTGGTGATGGTGGAAACAAAGAAAGAAAAGGGAGGTTTGTTGTTATTTATAGAGGAGACTGGAAACAGTGACGGAGGTGTTTACCATACTTAGTGTTGGGCTAGCAAGCACGGACACTTCTAGACAGCCCCCGTGTCCGTGTCGGACACCTTTTGGACACGAACACTTCCCGGACACGGCCCAAAACGTTTTGGACACGGCTGGGACGTGTCCAGTTCATTTTGGTCTTGTTCCGCACCCCGGACACAGCTGGATACCGCCCAGACACTTTTTGGACACATCACAGCAGCTGTTGCTGCTGCAATAGCCTATTTCAGAGTGCAAATATTGAATATACAGCCATTGTTTATGTCTTATTACTGAGAAAATGTAACATACAACTGAGGTCTGATCAAAAGTACAAACAAATCTGCTGAACTAGATATTATGAATCAAATTATAGTCTGATAAGTTGGTTAAATGACTAATACGAACTCATATATATATTCTGTAATACACTACAGTCACACAAAACAAACTTTTAGTTTTCTACTTCATATTGTTTCTACTACACGCACGATGACACACATCTATATGCATATAAGATTATACATATATAGATACATTAATCTGGAAAAAATTTAAAGTAAATTTCTGTTCATACATTACATATATGTATATATTGAAAAAATATTTTCCCCTCATTCAATGCTGTGTCCATGTCCTACATTTTAGAAATTTGCTGTGTCCCGTGTTCGTATCCGTGTCAGTTTCCGTGTCTAAAAACGTGTCTGTGCCTCCTTGGTGTTGGGCCATATCTTGGTTGTGTCCAAGCCGTGTCCGGGCTGTCCAACTCTTAATAAAAGAGGCGGGACTTGGACATGTTTGGGTTGTGTCCACGTGTAATCCACTGTGTGCCAATGTTGGACATGTGTCGGACATAGATGCGGTATCCTCCAGGAAGTGTTCATACTTCATAGCCCTACAATATATGGTATTAGACCTGAGATCTAAAATCCTAGTCCAGATCCAGGATTCCACTATCAAAACAACAAGTTTTAACACCAGCTCTACACCTATCCCTATGCTCCCTTCCAACCTATATTACCCATTAACCCCGAACGATAAAAAAAACCCACCTATATATAGCATCCTCCTTCACCATCAAGCCAACCTGCCCAATCGGCATCACAAGCGGTGCTAGCATTCACCAATTGGAGTGGATCCACCAACAAACGCTATCAGCAATAACGTTGACGTCAGCCATCTATTGTTGAGAAGTAGCCAACCAATTGTTGTACCTATCTCCATTTCCAACCAATTCTAGAGGAACCACCTTCTTACCACCTATGGCTACAATTTCACTACCCTCCTTGATAATCGTGGTTAATGCTTTCCCCCAGGTTGACAACAATGGTACATTGTTGCTGCTATCTCTCTATGGAAAGAAACGGAACACTCCTAACTTCCATTCACACTGTAGCCTCAACAAATACATGTTGCAACTTCATCTTGAAGTAGGAAAAGCTCCGCCTCTACGCACATACGAGCGCAGACGTTGCCGCATCGTTATTTAGGCTTTCGATAGCTTGCTTGATTTTGTTATGTTTTTTCTTTTTAATGGGCTCTTGTAAAACCAAGCGGTTTAGTCCCACATTGGCTACCGCCCGCCTAGACTTGTTTTGGGTGCCTATATAAAGGATCTATTGTGTATTGCTTAGACATTTTTTTAGAAACTACCGAAAGAGATGACATTCATCCAATCTCCTATTACGGGCCAACTGTTCTAAAATACATTCTCTCTCTCACATACGGGCTCCTCTCTCATAAAATATCTTAGTCTCTCTTCTCTCTTGCATTGTTTCTTCTCTCTCATACCATCTCTCTCTCTCACAGTCTCTTCTCTCTCATATGAACTCTCTCTCTTAGTGCTCTCACTCTCTCTCTCATATAGTCCTCTCTCTCTCTCTCTTAGTCTATTGCGTCATTGTTTAGACACACTTGAAGAATATGAATAATTCCCTTTTGCTATTAGTTGTATTTTTATTACTTGTCCAGTAGGGTTTACATTAGTTGGTATCAGAGCCTAACCCTAACTTCACTTACGGTTTTGCTCTTGCCCTCCACACTTAGCCGTCACGAGCCCCTGCCATACCTAGCGGCCACCCTCCCCTGCCATAGCCGGTCGTTGCCCACCGCCAATCATCGTCGCCCACTGCGAACCAGTCACAATTGTTAGCAGCCGCAACAAGGGATGAGCATCGTACCGGTCCAACCCATGTCCCAACCCATGCCCGATCCATGTAATTTACAGAGGTGGGCGGGCCTAAAATTGTCCCAGATTTTTATATGTGTCAGGTCAGGGTCAAGGTAAACTCAGGCCTGCAAACCTAGATACCTGGATTAATTATATACATGTGTATATGTAAACACATGTTTGTATATGATATGTATCTTTTGTAAGATACATTTGACTACAAGCTTTCAAATTTTATTTGATCAATATATATTTAGTCATTCATATTAATAAGACTAAAATAGCAATGCACTAGAGTAAATCTAGGATATGCATATTCATTTTGTATTTTACATGTTTATTACAATTTACTATAAAAATATAATCTAGGAGATTGGATTTATGCTACTTACACATGTTTCAGAAATCTCCTCAGTCGGGACATTATTAGACGATTAATTGAAATAAAATGTGCATCTTCTATCCAATGTTAATTGTAAAAATCCCATTAGTGGTTGGATGCTTTTGATATATTACATAAATAAATGGGCTATGACTGTGATTTTAAATGTGTAAGATCTATATCATATGTGTTTCGTCCATTAAATAAATATAACAATTCGTAATTCAACGAGTACCTCTGATGATACATATAGATTGCATGTATCTAGTGGTACACATTTCTTAAACTATGTTAATATATAGTCTAATGTAAATGTCGGAAAAATCTTCCTTTACTATGTTATATGGGTTGGGCCGAGTCTGACCCGAAACTCCGCTCTATTATGTAGGTCAGGTATGGGCCAAGTTTTACAAACATTACTTGGACCCGAACCTGGCTTGAAACCCAGTTAAAGATATGGGCTTATGCATGGACTTGCCAAAACCTAGGGTGACCCGACCTGATGCTCACTCCTAGCCGCAACCACTAGTCGCAGTCGTAGCTGCCAGCAGCCACAGCCACCACCAGCTGTATTCGCAGCCGCTAGCAGTTGCCGCAGCTACTAGTAAGCAACCCCCTGGAAAAGAAAACAGTGACTCTCGCCCCTAAACCCCCAAGGAGACGCTAGCCCCCCGATCCTCTGGTCGGGGTGTAGAGGGTACACTTTCACAGAAGACATCACCTTCAAACACATCACATTCAAGGAGGCAATCAAATCAACTTCATTTTGGGTAAGATCTTTCCTTTGTTTATCGTGCTTTTGCTTATCTACTATAGATTTGGCACACTCAAAGCAGGTTGATAGGTTGTTTGTTTGTTCCTCTACCACAAAAATTGCCAACTCCCATTCTGTGTGAGCTTTTCCTTATTATGTGTGTTGCTTTATTCTCATATTTTTTAGCCACTTTGAATTCCTTTGAATATTGTGTTGTACTTTTGTAGAACAAAGTTTTCATAGACGTGTATCGTTTTTTGCTTATCTCTTTGTGCAATCACATTGTTCGGCAATAGACCTGACATTGTAGTTTAGAAAGACAATTTGAATGTCTCCCCTAAGGCTTCATAACCTTTGTACACCCTTGACACACTTGGTCAAGTAGTTAACTCCATCATGATTGAGCTTCACGCCATTTTCCAAACTAATACCCTCCACGTCAGTCAATCCTTAGCGCCTTACATGCAAGGAATGAGGTTTCGGCAAAATTGGCGAAATTTCGCCCTAAAATTTCGATTTCGATGGGATCTGGTACCGAAACGTGTGACTGTGTCGATTTCGATGATTTCGATGAGTTTCGCCAAATTTCGATGATTTCGATGAATTTCGCCAAATTTCGATGAAAATTTTGATAATTGCAATCCTTGTTGTTATTGTTGTTTTTCGAAGAGGAGCAAAGGGGGATTGGAGTTATTTCACCATTTAGTCCTTATACATAGTATATACTAATAGTATATCATAATTGCATTGCATTTCTCTAATATTTGCTATTCAAATTATTAAATACTTATGCAATGAATGCTTTTTTAGTTTTTGCAATGTGGATGACAAGTATCCTAGTGGTGGTTTATTAGACAATGAAGGTGCTAGGAAGCCAACCACACCAACAAATAATGATTTAGCTTGGAAACATTGCACTAGTGTTCTTGGGACCAATGATATGATTGACTATTGAGTCAATATCAACAACAAACTATCAACCCAAGTAAAATGTGTGGGGATGCCCTACATATCCAATATTTGATATTATAACACAAATAAGTACATGCTTGTATATAGCTCATTCTTGCAAAATTGCATAACTTAATTCCTACGTTTTCTCATCGAAACCCTTCATCGAAATCCTCCAGAAACAGGACAGTTCCCTTGCCTCCCACATGAAGGACCACCCCCCAACCTACCCCCACAACATTTTATTGCATAAAACGATGCATTTAGGTGTAGAGATCACGCCTGTAAAATTTCATAAATTAATTCGTTCATTTTGGCGTCGAAGCGGGCACGGTTGCATCTATCGAAATTTTCGTCGAAATTTCAAAAAATTTCAGTTTCCATGTTGTCGAAACGGCATCGAAATCGGATACCTCGTTCCTTGCTTACATAGGGTAAAGCATGCCGCCAAATCTTGGGAATGTACCACAAACTCCCCTTAATCCTACTCTACAAATATGTACACCACCACCCCAAGAGGTGCCCGAGTACCATCATTTTGGCGCAAATGATCCATTTACTGAATATGATCCTTATTCTCCGCACCCCTATGAGGAACCCCACTCCTACCAACCACTATGTCATCACTCTATCCATTATGCACCCCAATCTGTTGCTCCACCCACGACATATGCACCACCACCATATCCACCAGCTCCCTGTGCTATGCAATTCTCTCCCACAACTCACTACCCACCACATCACCGACCGATAGCACATATGGTTCTGCCTCAACCCCCCATGGGTTCTCTTGGACCCCGTCCCTGTCCCCCTGGCCATAATATTTTTCATGTCCCCTATGGACCTACTTTTCCCCCACAATCCTTATGGTCACAGTATCACCGCGGACATTATCCACCGCATTGCGACGATATCACCCAATGAGTTAAGATAGATACCCCAACTTTTGATGGTAAACTTGATCCCAAAACTTTTCTCGATTGGATTGTTAGCTTGTAAGACTATTTTGATTAGTATAACATGACAGACGCCCAACGGATTAGATTTGCTAAGATGAAACTCAAAGGGTCTGCCAAGCGATATTGGCAAGGTGTCCATCGCAACATGGAGCCTAGTGGTCAACCTTCCATCCTCTTTTAGGATGAGATGAAGACTAAGTTACATGATGGGCTTCTTCATGCGGCAAGCAGTCATGTATTCCCTCCAGTTCAGTCTGAGATCTTCTAATTTCGGAATTACATCTTAGTAGCCTCACTGGTCATTTTGGTAGGGATATGATCCATGCTCTAGTCAATGACATAGTTTATTGGCTTCCCTACGTCGTGATGTTGCTCGCATTGTGTCTCACTGTCGTACTTATCAATTGTCAAAAACTGAAAGACAATGTGAGCCTTCAAAACTCCTCTCCCTATTCCACATGAACCTTGGTAGGATCTAAGTATGGATTTCATTATTGGCCTACCCCGCACCAAGGAACAAGGTTCCCGATTCCGATGCCGTTTCGACAGCCTGGAAATAGGTATTTACCAGTATACCGACGGGAATATTGACATATGCAATCATGGTCGTTTCGGCACCAAATGAACGAATTAAATCATGAAATTTTACAAGTGTAATCTCCAAACCTAAATGCATTGTTTTATGCAATAAAATATTATAATGGGTATGTGGGGGTGGGGTGTCCATCATGTGGGGGATGGGGTAGTTGTGCTGTTTTTTGGGATTTTGATGACAAAATGTAGGAATTAAGATTTGGAATTTACTAACACAATCCATAAGCATAAATACACACACTTATGCAATAATATCCAATTTACAACACAGTAATAGCATGGTAACTTACTACTCACATTAGTTGTATGTTGAGCTATGCAATGATTCTCCATACACTATTGAGTTGATATGGTTGACAACTTGACATATTGCTCCATGACATGTACATCATTTAAGGTTGATTGTATGAAGTTACATGTTGCTCATACACTGTCATGTGCAATACTGTATAAGGGTATAATACTCATTTGTATTATGAAACACGACATATTTCATAATTTACTTAAAATCGAGTTTCTAAAATAAAATCTAGAAAACAATAAAGAGGTGTTTTATAATGATTAAAAACAATTTTGAAAGCTTATTTAAATAATCAGCAAGCATTTTTATCATATGTAATAGTATATGTTAAATATTTTATTGTACTAATTCAACTGCTATTCACGTGCTTAGCACGTGCTTTTAGCTAGTGTATTCTAAAAATGTAGGTTTAGGAAGTGTCAAATTTTGATCGATATACCATATAAAAATCGAGTAGGGTCATAGGATCAATTTCAACACAAGTATCAGTGATTGTTATTCCGATTAAACCCAAAAGTAGATTACAAAAAAGAAGTTAAAGTAGATTCCAATATAAAAAATAAACGAAACCTATCATCATGTTAAGTTGAGCACATATGTCACTAAGTATATGTAAGGATAATTATGTTCACTAATTATATTTACATCAATGGAAATAAAACTAATTTACAAATTAAATAGCTATTGAAAATATCATGATGAAAAGTAATGCAATTGAAATATTTATGATGAATTATTTTCATGTAAACTTAATACCAAAATATTTTAAAGTTCAAATTATGAAATAATTGGACCAATAAATTTCATTTAAAAAATTCTCTAATGAATGATAAAAAAATTGTTACATTGTTAAACATGTGACCGAAGCACACTACTTTTGATTAGTAGAAAATTGCCTTTTTAGCATACATTAATCAACAAAGACTCAACTTTTGTTACTGAATAGTTAAATAAATGTGAATCTGTTTTGTCTCATCCAAATATCATTTCATTCTAAATATCGTGGTGTTATGTAAGATGGTATCGACATGATATTATCTAGCAAGCAACACTCGTGGAAACATGTTCTTTTATATTAAAAACTATCAAATATATGACGAGAGTTTTAGTTTATAATGAGATTCTGGGGTATTTAGGCAAGAAAAGCATTTCCCAGTTCTTAAGACATTATTTTGTTGTATGTATATATTACACAAAGTTTACTTTATATAAATAAAAATAAATCTTTTGGTAGACTTCTATAAGTCCCATTCTTCCTCAATCCAAGAAATGAATTCTGCTAAACCACCTCAAAATCAATGAATATACACCCATTATACATTTATCATTTATAGTTAAACCAGATACCAACTGAGAAGGAATGAGAGGAAAGAAAGCACAGTCTATAAATATTATTCTTAAATCCAATAGATGAATGCTCTAAAAGTCACAAAATAAATGAAGAAACACTTTTTATACCTTTATCATTCATAATTAAATTAACGGGATAGAAAACTGAAAAGGCATGAGAAGAATGAAAGCTTAACTTCAATTATGTAAGTAAAATAAGTGCATTTCATCTGTCTTGGTTAGTATTAAATTCTACCTTCGAAGAAATTATCAAGAGAAAGTATTAATTGTACACAAATCAAAAGTTACACATATATTTCAAATGCTCAGACAAGATGATGCCTATTTATAGACAATTTTCAAGATAAAATAGATGACAATTTGAAATATTTTCCGGAAAAAAACTTGAGATATTATATGATTTTATTTTCTTTAGCAACCAAAAAAGATCCAAAAATTGTTAAACATGTTAATAACATGCAATAAAAAGACACATATAACGTAGCTTTATAAATATATCCGTGATATTGATCTAGTCGTATAATTATAGTTACTAGGAAATGAAAACATAGGTTACTTTTGATTAAATACCTAACGTCCACAAAAAATTCTTTTCAAAGACATTGATACGTCCAAAACTTCTCTATATGATTGTTTCGGACATGACAATTCAGACTAAAAGAACAAATCAAGAAACAAGCTCAGGATCGTTACCATCGTTGATGAGAGTGTTTCATCTTTTCAAAGCTAAAAAAGTAATAACTACATTAAGCATATTTACTTCTTTATGTAAATTTCTAAATAAATTTGACTTACTGCTTAATGCTTATGCAGGCCCTCACCCTGTTATTTTAATTGGTGTCTTTGTATGACTTCCATGTTACATTGTAGGTCCGCTCTACTGACAAAGGGATACTTTCGTAATCCCCAATTTTAATGAAAAACGTACATATCTATATAAACATCAATTTCATAATTTTTGTTTATGTAGACGATGCTTTTTCCCAATCATGACAACAAAGAATTTTAACGTCTACATAAACTTCGTAGCTAGTATTTGCCTGAACTGCATGTAACTGGTCATTTGTGATGGTATCTAAACTCGTCATTCAGTCAAATGTTCTGCAGTATTGTTGAAAATTGAGAGGAAGGTATAACAACAACAAAAATAGTTCAGTAAGAAGAGAGCACATTAAAAATATTAAGAAACTTATTGAGAAAGGTAGATGTATTTTTTACCGCTAGCTGATCACCACTGTAAACTGTTCTTAGACGAAGCATTTGTATAAAGCCAGCAATGTAACAAGGCCGCTTTGTTCACCTCCTCCACTAAGACGCGCAATTTATTCACGTCAAAAAGGTGGGATGACTTCAATCTTATTCTATCAGTTAAAAGAACGCATGCTTTGTCTAAATGTCGAGGCTTATCATACCCACGAACCACCTAATAAACGGACGGGTCCCTCTCCTTACAACTGATCCTGAATAAACGTGCTTCACGACCTAGCATTTGGCATCTAGCAAGGATTGACCAGAAAGGTTAAATGAATTAGTTTTGGCATATAGTCCATGGTTACGCTGCTGTTGCAAATTTATAGGATCAAATTTCTATAAAATTTGCGTCATTGGCGTGGCTAGTTCGTCTACCAACCATAGCAGCAAATATAACCGTAGCAAATGTTGATCTTCCACCACACCAACCCCCATCATGATCTTTGTCTAGATACTCACCACCTCAGAGGAAAGCAAGGTGAAGGCGCTGAAGAATTTCCTGTAAGCCCAAAAAGGAATTTCAGGCTCCTCTTTTGGAGATGCATCAAACGGCTTCCGGTCCAGCAAAGTCTTTCATACCCGAAGTTATAAAAACACATGATACCAATCGTCTGCTTCCCATCACTCAACATGAACCACGGTCTGTTCGGCCCGATAATTATAACGAACACCCTAATCTTTGATCATATCCTAGGTAACTAAATAAGCAGAGGATAGAATCCAGCCCGCAAGGATGAAGGAGAAAGGCATGCTTACGTGACGGCTTCGTGGTGTGATGACTACCCATGTAGCAACAACGTGGGCGGAACAAATAGATTACGATGACAGTAAATAGGTTAACACAGAGCGACTGGAATCTCATCGGCGGGGTAGCGGGTGAATCAGTTGGAACGGAGAGACTGAAGTCTCATCGGCGGGGTAGTAGATAGGGAATATATGAAGAGTTCATGTATTATTGGGATTAGGGAAAAGGAGGCTACTGAAGAGTCCGCTAATTAGTGGAATCCTAGGGGACGGAGACGAGTGGTAGCTTTTAGTAGAGTAGAATAGTAGATAAAACACACGACATATTTCATAATTTATTTAAAATCAAGTTTCTAAAATAAAGACTAGAGAATAATAAAAAGGTGTTTTTTAATGATTAAAAACTAGTATGAAAGCTTATCAAATAATAACTTTAACTTACACAACATTAATACACACAAATATATAACATTTAAATAACTCATCAAATTTTTACTTCAAAAACAAAAATATATAGTTCCACTATATTTTCTTTTATATATGTTCACATTACTCTTTAGTGGAACATCTTCAACTAAACATAAATAAGTAATTAATTTTAACAATATTTATTGCAATAATGATTAGATAAATTGCATGATAACAGTAATTAATAGAGTTGTAATTAGGTAGATTAGTGATAATATTGTAGATCTCCATAATATACTTATACATGTATGTATAGTTAGCATTAAACATCAAAATTGGAGTAATACTAGGTTTTGGCGGTAGAAAACCCGTTTTTAGGTGAAAGTGGAGAAAAAAAGTAGGAAAAAGAGATGGAGAGGTTGCAAATGTTCAAAAATGAAAGAAATTAGTCAGACTTACCTTGATTTGGGTTGATTTTAGCTCAATCACCAAAAATCACTCAAACGCACATTTTCTCCTCCCAAGAAGTAACAACAGTTGTTCTCGCAAAAAACGATATACCACCGGTCTCGGTCAGTAAAGTTAAGTCAGCAGTGCATTTTGCATTGAAACCATTGAAACATGGTGATATTGGTGGTATACCCGTCGGTATTCCGATATTTGCGAGCCTATCGGTACGTGTGCATGTTTCCATATCTCACGACGTCGTATCGGTATTCCTGTCAAAATATCACCGATATCGATGATATCTCATTCCTTGCCCCGCACTCCATGTGGCCACAACTTTGTGTTTGTGATTGTTGTCATTTTACAAAGATGGTCCACTTCATTCCCTATTATAAGACTTTTGACGCCCCTCATATCGCCCCGTCTTTTCTTTAATGAGGTAGTCAAATGACACGGTCTTCCCACCAAAATAGTGTCAGACCGCAATGTCAAAATTGTATTATCTACTTTTAGAAGACCACGGAAAATCTTTGGTACCCACCTCAAATTCTCTTATGCCTTCCACCCCTAGACTGATGGTCAAACGGAGGTGGTCATTAAGAGTTTGGGTAACCTTTTACGATGCCTCGTGGGTGAATGCTTAGGCAATTGGGATTTACTCTTACCTACCACTGAATTTGCTTACACTTGTTCTATTAATCGATCGACATGGAAGAATCCCTTTGAAGTTGTTCATGGTTACAAACCATGTCAGCTTGTAGATTTAGTACCTTTGCCCATTGATGCCCGCCCTTCCCACATTGCAAAGACTTTTGCCCAACACATTCGCGATTTGCATACTGAGATTTGCCAAAAAATGATTGTCTTATGAAAATTATGAGCTCTCTACAGACGCACATCACAAGTTTCAAGAATTTAAAGTGGCAGATTATGTGTTAGTTAATGTGCGTCCTGAACGTTATCCCAAAAATTCTATCAAGAAGCTTAATGCGAGGGTGTCAGGTTCATTCCAAATACTTAGTCAACAAGAATGTAAAGCCTATGTACTAGATCTACCAATAGATTGGAGCATTAGTGTTGTATTAGATGTGGAGGATCTTTCTCCTGATTGTGGTACATTAAAGCCCTCCACCACCAGTTGGAGCTAGGGATGAGCATTGGACCGGGTCGGCCCAATCCCGACCCATATCCTGACCCGCATAACCCGATCCATATATTTTACATGGGCAGGCCGAACCTAAAATTTTGTCTCGGATTTTTATATGGAATGGGTTTGGGCCAAGGTAAACCCAGGCCCGAAAACCCAGATACCTAGATTAATTACATATATGTTTATACATAAAAACATGTTTGTATATAATATGTATCTTTTGTAAGATACATTTGACTACAAAATTTTAATATTTTATTTGATCTACACATTTAGTCGGTTATATTAATAAGACTAAAAGAGCAATGCACTAGAGTAAATCTAAGTTATGTGCACTCATTTTATAATTGACGTGTTTATAATAATTTATAGTATAATACAATCTTAGAGATTTGATGTATAACTACTGATAAGATGTGTTTCATAAATATCTCAATCTTGACATTGGTAGACCATTAATTGAAATACAAATGTGAATTTTCTCATAAATGTCAATTGCAGAAATTCCATTAATGGTTGGATGATTTTTTTTTATCTTATAAACAAATGGGATAATATTCTGATTTTTAAACATGTCAAATCTAGTGATTCTTTTCATCCAATGGATTTATAGTAACAAGTTGCAAGAGTGTTAGTTTTACAAATTATACATATAGATTACATGTACCTACTGAGACACATTTCCAAGATTATGTTAATAATTTGTCCTATGTATATGTTGGAAATCGCTTCATTTACTATGTTATCCAGCCGGCCCGAAACCCATCTCTATTACGTGGGTCGGGTATGGGCCAAGTTTTCCAAACATTACAAGGGCCTAAACTCGGCCCGCAACCCAGTTGACAATATGGGTTTAGCCCATGGAATGAGGTTTCGTCGAAATCATCGAAATTTCGCTCGAAATTTCGATTTCGATGCTATCTGGTACCGAAACCTGCGACTGTTTCGATTTCGATGATTTCGATGAATTTCGCCAAATTTCGACGATTTCGATGAATTTCGCCAAATTTCGATGAAAATTTCGATAATTGCAATCCTTGTTGTTATTGTTGATTTTTGAAGAGGAGCAAAGGGGGATTGGGGTCATTTCACCATTTAGTACTCATACATAGTATATACTTATAGTATATCATAATTGCATTGCATTTCCCTAATATTTGCTATTCAAATTATTAAATACTTATGCGATGCATGCTATTTTAGTTTCTGCAATGTGGATGACATGTATCCTAGTGGTGATTTATTAGACAATGAGGGTGCTAGGAAGCCAACCACACCAACAAATGATGATTTAGCTTGGAAACATTGCACTAGTATTCTTGGGACCAATGAAATGGTTGACTATTGAGTCAATATCAGCAACAAACTATAAACCCAAGTAAAATGTGTGGGATGCCCTACATATCCAATATTTGATATTATAACACGAACAAGTACATGCATGTATATAGCTCATACTTACAAAATTGCATAACTTAATTCCTACATTTTGTCATCGAAATCCTCAAGAAACAGGACAGTTCCCTTACCTCCCACATGAAGGACCCCCTCCCTAACCTACCCCCACATAAAATTTTATTGCATAAAACGATGCATTTAGGTGTAGAGATCACACCTGTAAAATTTCATAAATTAATTCATTCATTTTGGCGTCGAAACAGGCACAATTGCATTTATCGAAATTTCTGTCGAAATTTCCATAAATTTCGATTTCCATGCTGTCGAAACGGTATCGAAATCGGATACCTCGTTCCTTTAGCCATGGGCTTGCCAAAACCTAGGGTGACTCGACCCGATGCTCATCCCTAGTTGCAGCTTCTTCATATCATCATTGTGCCTTACCGACACCGTCTTCAACAGATCTACCTCCTATGCCTCGACTTCCTTACCAGTCGCCCGAGTGCATCGACACCGTCCTTGACGACTAGACCGTGCTCACCGGATGAGCTAAGGAACCCACCATACATTGTTTCTAGGTTCCTCAACTTGACCATTCTCCTGTAGACGCTACATGGATCACCAAGGACGAGTTTTGTCATATTGATATAGATCTTCCTGAGATCTACTTCAGTATCGACTCAACGTAGTCAAGTCTTTTGCGGCAAAGGGGGGCTTATGTAGGACAAGCCCTAACTTTATGCAATTACGAGCGCAAACGTCGTCGTGCCATTATTTAGGATGTATTCAGTTTGCTTTAATTTATTATTTTCCTCCTTTATGAGGCTCTTCTAAAGTCAAGTGGTTTTGTCCCACATTGGTTGCTACCCATCTAGTCTTTGTTTTGGGTGGCTATGTAAGGCTCTATTGTGTCATTGTTTAGACACACTTGGAGAACATGAATTATTCCCTTTTGCCATTAGTTCTGTTTTTATGGTTTACTTTACGTCTCCTTCCGGCCTACCACATCTAACTCCGCCAATGTAGCTTCGTCCAATGGTTTGTCCAAAATCAGGGGTGAGCTTCCTGTCAATGACAAGCTTGTGCCACCTGATTGCGGTCAAGTAGGACCTAATATTCATCTTCACGTAGTGCAGAGTCCACGTCCACCAATCGTTGTTGGGCACCGGCACTGTCAGGACTCCCCTTGCAATTGCTTCTTGTGCATCCCCCAACCCAGGTCATGCCCTACTACGTATACCATAGCCAGACCCCCTCATTCTCTCTAAAGGAACATGTACTAGTGGTTGTTACTTCTCTCCCACGACCTGATGTTACAGCGGCCTTAAAGTGGTTGTGGCTAGGTGCCCTGCTACAACCGCACCTACACAATCAACAAGGGGTCGATCCATACTCCTAATGCAATATCAATTACTAACGCAACTTCATCAATATTGCACATCAACCATACCATCACTCGCACCCAACTATGGTGTGCAGCAAAGCCTACAATGTTATGGCGACCAAAAGCAACAATTGAGTTGTGAATCATGACGAGGACCTTGACAAATACTTGAGCTATGTTGTCATAGATGCGAGACTAAATCAATCACTTTCTAGCTTCAACGAAAAAGATGCGTTATGTGCCAACTGTAGAAATCTCTAAACCCTAGATGCTTCAAGTTTCACGATTGGAGTTGGTTTCTACGATGTACCCATCAACTCCGACATACTCACAAATGTCATGCAGATGCATCAAGTTACCCCCTCAACCGCGCCTACAATGATCCATTCAATCCAAATCGTCAAACAGGGACCCAATCAGGCAATGACTACCATTGTTGATGGAAAATTGAGATAATAAGGATCCTAAGTCTTTTCTTCCTCACTTGAGGATAACGATTACAACAGTATGCAATAGCCCCAGTCTTAGTCTTAACGAAACAAAGGCCTCCCTTTCCTGGCCAATGTTCTTATGTACTGCATCCTCAGTCGAGTGTGTCCACATGGACAAGGGTCCTAAAGCCATATTTGTCAAGGCAGCAAGACACCAGGGCAGGACGCCTTGATGCCAAGGCACGCCTAGGTTGCGTATAAATTAAAATCCAGTCCATTCCCTAGTATATATACATATGTTTATGATTTTATAAGCATTTCCCCCTATTATACACATATTTTATAGTTATATATGTAGGTTATACATATATACATGTTAATCCACTCATAGACATTTTATGGTATGGAAACCTAACCAATTACATTTTTAATGAATGTTAATTAACATTAAAGGTAAACAAGAAAAGAATTATTCTAAACAATGTAAGAGATAGAGAAACAAGTAATAGAGATTTCATTTCATAAATCTTATGCAAAGCAATGACTATCCTTCATAATAATTGCCACTGGATAGAAATTGAGTTGAAGGCAAAAAAAAGGAAAAACTTGGAAATTTGTGTAATTAAGTGTATTTATTCCAAATGAAAATGATATTTGACACATCACATAGACAATAAGCATTATTTCAAACATAAGGACAATTACATGGAGCATTAAGGCCCATGAATATGTCATAGAACCAACAAAAATAAGTCAAGGTGGCAATATAGCCAAGGCGTAGGGCAAGGCACACACACCCTTGGGGTGCCTTGTAGCCTAGAGAATCCACCAACACAACTCGACTTTTGAAGAAAGGGGAGCTAATGTAGACATAAGTTGCATGTTTATCCCATGCAGGCCCAAAGATTCCCAACAACGCCTTATTAGTCTTAAGTATTAATTAAATAACTTTTGTTAGAATAATAAGTATTATTCATTATTCTTTTGTTCTATTCCTTTGTATACATGGGATTAGTCTCATACTGCATAATTAGGTTATTGGCCACCGCCCAAGTCCATATATATAGGTGTGCCTTGTTAAAATAAACACACAAGTTGTTATGCCTCATTATCTTCCTGTCAACATGATATTAGAGCAAGCATTGTCCTAATTCCCAGAAGAGAGCCACCAGGCGGCTGCCACAATCAAATGTGTCATCTCCACCTCCAGCCCGCCTTCTCCTCTTTAGCCATCGTCGTCGTCATCTTCTCTTCGTCTTCATTGTGGAAGTCATCTCCATCGTCGTCGTCTTCCTTATAGTACCGGAAATCATCTCCATCATCTGGATCATCCAGATCTTCATCTCTATCGTGGTGGAAGTCATCTCCATCACCCAGATCATCCAGATAGTTGTCCCTATCGTGGTGGAAGTCTGGATCATCCAAATCTTCATCCCTATCGTGGCGAAAGTCATCTCCGTCCCCCAGATCTCAATTGCAATCTCTATTGTGCTGAAGGTTTTCTTCATCACCCGGATCAGATCTAGATCGTCATCCCTATCGTGGTGGAAGTCATCTGTAACATCCCAGGATTTGAGGCCTCGGATAAAATGATCTTAAAAGGATTGATTGGACTACCCATATCACCAAGGTGCACCTCCTTTTCCGGGAGCCCATCACTAAAGAACTCTATAGTTAAGCGTGCTTAGCTTGGAGTAGTACTAGGATGGGTGACCAGTCGGGAAGTTGATCCTGGCTTGCGCGTCAGTGTGGACAAAGTGCGCAGTTAAGGCTAGTGGTGGTCTGTGGGGCCAGTCGACATTCCTGAAACTCTACTAGAGCCTTGGGCAGTGGGCCCGTGTGTTTCATCATCTCCATCACCCGGATCGTCGTCTTCTTTATCACGATCATCTCTCCTCTGGATCTATATCAAGGAGGCTTATTTCTAGAAGAGGGGTCATCCTTGAAGCTGGGGTTAAATGCTTCTAAACATTTTTCCCGTAAATCTACACCGGCAATAAGGAACATGGCGTGTTTCGCACCCTACACGCCGTGTGCCTTCATTAGAAAGTGTAGGGTTTATCATCCAGAATGCAAGCTGCACCTTGTGTTGAAATCCAACACGCCACATGACGAAAGGCGAATTTATGCCTACATGCCATGTCGCACCTATACACGTCATGTCTTGTGCAGATTGTTCTTCAACCCCTACAACCCTGCATGCATTGTATATTCCTACAAAATAGTCTGTTGTCACCATGTCTGAGAAGAAAGAAGACGTGAAGGTATCCATGGACCCCTTCTTTGTTTGTGATCAGATTATCACCACTCAAAAACACAAATGAAAAGAATTTCACTCAATGGAGTCGACCAGTCAAGATTTGGTTCAAAGGATAAAGGAAGTATAAACACCTCAAGGAAGGTCCTCCTAAAGATGACACTTTAGAGCAATGGGAGCAAACTGATGCAAATCTTTTGTCTATTTTGTAGAACTCCATGGAGGCGCATGTCGCCGATCTAACCAACCACTTTGAGAAATGCAAGGATGTCTCGCATCATCTTAATCTCATGTATGAATCAAGTATCTCATGTATGTATGAGATGAGTGCGGAGATGTATAAACTTCAACAGGACAATAAGTCTCTAACTCAATACTTTAAGGAAGTAGTTTGAATCACTAACGATCTTCATTCTTTACTTCCATTGACTGTGGATCTCAAAGAACTCCAGAAACAGAGAGATCAAATGACGGTAACAAATTCCTAACTGGTCTCCCACGTGGATATGAAGGATTGTGGAGTCAAATCCTTGCTGAATATGAACTTCCTAAATTGGTTGAAGCACACCAGCAAGTCTCTCGTGCCTTTATAGATCTTGTTCCATACACCTCTTCTGATAAATCAGCACGGTTACTGCCACAAATAGGCATACCATACTGGTTTCACTACCCGTGGACGAGGACGAGCAGGACGAGGAGGCCACGGAGGCAGACCTCCTGGAGGACGAGGCTGCCCAGAATGTACCCATTGCGGAAAGATGGGGCACTACAAAGAAGCCTGCTATGAGATGCATGGATATTCTCCAAGAACCCCATCTGTGAATATTGCATCTGAAGACACCCTGGGAGATACTACCACCCGTCAAATTCAAGTGACTGATATGAGTATAATCAGTTCTGCCAACAAGGCGTCCAACAAGCTTCTTCATCTGTTGCAGCTATGGCTTCCTTCGGCCCACATCCTAGTGATCATACTACATGCATATCTCAAGCTTCTTACATAGGTTCATCTTCTTGGGTTCTTCACTCGGGTGCAACAGATCACATTACATGTCCAAACAACCTTCTTTCTCACCTATCCACCAGCCGATCATCACTACCACGCTAGGTTTTGGAAAGCGCGAAGCGTGCAGATTGCCCCCCTTGAAGCGGGAAGCGGAAAGCGGGTTTGAAGCAGACCGAAACGGGCGCTTTTTGAAAAAGCGTTTCACATTGTTTTTAAAATTTTCAGAAAATTTAGTGATTGTCGTACTATTAACAAAAAGAAATATTACTCAACAATCAAGTATTTTAAATAATATTTCACTGCATTAAATGACTTTCATTGATTGAAATGGGTCCTAATAACTGAAGTAAATGTTTACAAGCTAAAAATAACTGCTATTACAGGAACTCAGGAAGCAAATCATATGGAGAGAACTACAAAACAGCATATCACAAGAAAAAGATCGCAACATGCAATTTAAAAATAGATGGATCATATTCATATTTGCACTTTGTACACAATTAAATAAGAGCCTAAGGATTAAATTTAATACATTATCTTGTCATCTTGTATTTTTCCTACATTGAAAAAAATATAATGTATGTTGTAGCGGCCTGTATAGTATACTATAGGATGTTCCAAATTACTAAGGGGAAACAGGGAGAATGCAGACAGCAAAGCAAGAAAGAGGCTAAGACGTGTTTGGTTAGGATCATTTACGAATAGGAAGCAAAAACCACTAAGACGGTTTAAAAACTAATAATAGTAGCAGGTCGTGCTCTGGTTTCTCATTCACTGGAGATTAGTGTGGCTGAGGGAATAAATTAATGTGGCAAGACTCAGAAGTTGGGAGTAAAGAAAATCCAACGACGATTACTGGAGTTTAGCTTAGTATGTGAGTGAGATGAAAACATTGAACAGTGGACAATCATTGGAGCTTACAAAAAATAGGAATCTGCAACCGCATGACCTGCAACCTGCCAAAGATGATTGTGCTTGTGCAAAGAACTCGACCTTTTGGATGGTCGTTGACGCCATGTTGATGGGGACCAGTGATTGTGATTGTTATCCGCAAAGAGGGTTGTGGAGGCTGAAGTTGGGAAGGCTATGCAAAAAGGGGGTGTTAGGGTTGCGGAATTAGGACGCGGGATCAGAGGAATTTGGAGAAACCGAGAAAGGAAGACGGAGAAGGGGGAGTACCATCAGAGAACAGAGAGAAAGGAACAGGGAGTAGGGGCAGTACGATTGCTAACAAAATTGAACAGGATAATAGAGACATAGAGAAGAAGTTGCTAATAACAGGGACTTACTTGTTGATCTCCATCTATGAGTGGACTCCGGCCAAGAATAGCCTACGGCTCTTGGCGCTGCTGTAAAGAACAGGACTCCGAAGGAAGACTTGGCGCCATAAAATAGAGAAACCTAGTCTCTCTTTGGCATCACTCTACTTGGCGGCCTCCTTGGAAGCTGTTGAAGAAGCAACAGGTTGTCTCCGAAAGGGAACTCCGCAATGTCCCTGTTTCCGTCCCTTTTTGTCGAAGAAGAAGCACCAGCCAATGTTTGTTTTTTGTGAAGAGAAAACATGCGGCAGAGCCCCTTCTACAGACACGCACTTGTCCACCCAGTTCCAACTAAGGAGTGGAGGAGACTCCTCTCCTCACGGAAACCATCGCTAGGGCAGCGGTTGTCGTTGCGCACGCTTCCAACTGGAAAAAGGAAACAAGAGTAATCGAGAAGTCGGGTTTGTTGGGTGAAACAGGGAGTAAATGTCAGTCTTTTTTACATAAAGCGCCTGCTCCAGCCGTTACAGCAGAGCCCTTTTAAGCGACCCAAGGCGCCCGCATCACAATAAAGCGCTTTAAATCCGCATTTGGCTAAATCGAAGCGGCACAGCAACAACAACGCTTCAGCGGCCGCTTCGTCCGCTTTTTTACGAGTCACCATTGCTAATGGTTGAAAAATGTATGTACAAGGCACGTGAACCATCAAACCCTTACCTACTGTCACACTACCATCAACCTTATTTGTTCATGAATTTCCCTTTAATTTAATTTCCATAAGCAAGTTAACTCGTTTTCTTCAAGCCTCGGTTACATTTAACCCTGATGATTGTGTTATACAGGAGCGCCGGACGCGACAGGTGAATGGTGGTGGATATGAATTTGTCGATCTCTAATATCTCAGTCTGACTTCCAAAGCGTGTGTAGCAGCTACTCCTCTTCACATTCATAGTCAGCTTGGACACATGTCTCTAGATAGACTTGGGGTTCTTTACCCTCAGCTATCTAGTCTTAGTAAATTAGAATGTGAATCATGTCAGTTAGGAAAGCATCATCAATCCAACTTTAAGGCTAAGGATCAGATAGTGCTAAGTCAAAATTTGAGATTATACATTAGGAAGTTTGGGGACCATGTCGGATTCCGTCAAAACTTGGTCATAAGTATTTTGTTTCCTTTATTGATGACTTTACTACAGTCACATGGTTATATTTAATAAATGATCGTTCGGAGATTTTACCTATAATCCAAAGTTTTTATAATGAAACTGAAACTCGGTTTTCTCAACGAATTTGTATTCTTTGAACTGATAATGCCAAAGAATATTTTTATTATGCTCTCAATCGATTTTTGTCATCAAAAGGGATTTGTTCATCAATCCTCTTGCCCACACACACATCAACAAAATGAGGTGGCCAAACGAAAGAAACGTCATATTATTGAAACAGTTCGTGTTCTTCTTTTACATATGCAAGTCCAAAACGAGTGTCGGGACGATGTTGTTCTTATTGCCTTATATCTCATTAACCGCATGTCATCGTCCACCTTAAATAATCACATACCATTCCAACTCCTTTGTCAAAACCACCCCATTTATAGTGTTTCTCCCAAGATACTTGGGTGTGTTTGTTTTGTTCACAATGTTGGACATGGTTGGGATAAACTCAGCTCAAAGGCTTCCAAATGTGTGTTCTTTGGCTATTCCAAGACTCAAAAGAGATACAAATGTTATGACCCTGATGAACGCAAATTTATAGTTTCTGATGATGTCACCTTTTTTGAAGAAACTCCATTTTTTGGAGATTCTCAATCTGTACGGAAACTTGAGGAAGCTCTTCCGCTTCCCATGACTATTGAGATGTCGTAGTTTGAATCCTCCATCCAAGGCGAATCACTAGCGGAGGCAAATAGTCCAGAATAAGTATTAGGCAACGCAGATGGCAACCATCCTTCAACCACCACTCAGTCTGGAAATTCTGTCAGCAGCAGTAGTTCTTTTGATCTGTCTATTGCATTTTGGAAAGGAAAACAGTCATGCACTCTTCATCCTATTTCCAACTTTGTTTCATATGATTGTTTATCTTCCTCATACAAAGTCTTTACCTCATCCATCTTCGATATCATTGTTCCTAGTTTTGTATTTATTGCCATGGGTCACCTTGGTCGGCGTCTTGCTATGGAAGATGAGATGAATGCTCTGCGACAAAATCACACTTGGGAGTCTTGTCCCGACTCCAAAAGGCAAGGCTATTGTTGGCTGCATATGGGTTTTCTCTGTGAAAGTAGGGCCTACTAGTGTTGTTGATCGTCTCAAGGCTCGGGTTGTAGCCAAGGGATATACTCAAGTATATGGACAAGACTACCTTGAGACCTTTTCTCTAGTAGATAAAATGTCATATGTTCGACTTTTTATTTCCACGGTTGCTCGTTTTTCTTGGCCTCTGCTATTAAGAACGATTTACTCCATGGTGATTTGTCAGAGAAAATTTATATGGAACAATCTCCTGGGTCGTTGCTTGGGAAGGGGTCTCATCTTGTTTGTAGACTTCATAAGTCACTCTACGGGCTTAAATAGTCTCCACGAGTGTGGTATGGCAAGTTCAGTTACGCACTCCTAGACTTTGGTCTTCTATGGTGTGATCTTGATCATTCAATATTTTATCAACGAGGCTCCTCAGGTGTTGTCCTCCTTATTGTGTATGTTGACGATATTGTTATCACAGGAGATAATCAACAGGGTATTCTACAACTCAAACAGTTTCTTCAAAATATATTTAGCACTAAAGACTTAGGTCCCCTAAAATACTTTCTGGGTATTGAAGTGGCTAGATCCCCAAATGGTATTATTATATCACAAAGAAAATACACTCTTGATCTACTTGAAGAAATGGGCCCGCTTGGTGCAATACCTGTGGATACTCCAATGGATCCCAAAGTCAAGTTATATAAGGAGCAGGGGAAGCCACTTGAAGATCACTGGAGGTATAGAATATTGGTAGGAAAACTTAATCTTATTGTAACTCGTCCAGATATATCCTTTGCTACTAGTGTAGTTAGTCAATTTATGGATAAGCCACATGCTAGTCATATGGAGGCTATCATTTGGATTTTTTGATATCTCAAGAAGTGTCCAGGAAAAGGTATATGGTACTCAAATTATGGACATCTCAAACTACAGGGATTCTCATATGATGATTGGGCCAGATGTATTAATGATCGCAGGTCTATTTCAGGATGTTGTGTATTTGTGGGAGGCAATCTAGTATCATGGAATAGCAAAAAGAACAATGTCATAGCATGATCCAGTGTTGAATCTGAATATCGAGCCATGGCTCATGCGACCAATGATCTCTTATGGACCAAGAACATCCTAGAAGAACTTGGGTACATCCAATCCGAGGCAATGGAGCTCCGTTGTGTAATTTTATAGAACAGCTATACGCCCAACCATGTTGTGTTGCAGTATACGTTGGAAGAAATAAGGTACTCAAAAGATAAATATGAAATTTAATGGCAAAGGTGGATGTGTGGACAAAATACGAGGAATGTCATGTTAGAAATGACTACATAGGAGTTAAAGTGGGAGTGGCTAGTATTGAGGAGAAACTGAAATAGATGGTTGCCTTGGATGGTTTGCATATAATGCAACAAGCACTCATTCAAAGTAATCTTGTTGAGTCAATGATAGACCTAAATGAAGTTGGGACTTGGGAGTTGATAAGGAGAGATCTGCAATCATTTACATCTTATCCGGAATCATTACATATTATTGAGAATATGACTCAAAACAAAGTTGGACGGAAAAGAAGGATTCATGTTGTAGCCAAACCCAACATGGTTGGGTCTGAGGTTTACAATGAGATGATAATGGTAGAAAAATTTTCTGATAGCTCGAAGTATTATCTCTTCTGCTACAGCCTACAGGGTATTTGTATTCTTCAAGCTCATCTCTTCATTTTTGCTCTTGAGTATTTTAGACTACCAAGAATGAGTTTCTACTACCAAACACCAGGGACAGAACTGCAATCTTGGAATTAACATTTACGCTTAGGCTTGAAACCTTGAACATTACCCTTGGAACGTGATTTTTCTTGTGGTAACCGTAATTTTAGTTTCTGAAATCCCACTGATCATTGACATATACAAATCCATTGAAACTTCATTGAAGTGAGTCTTACGGACCGTAAAATCCCGCTGCTTGAGATAAGGTCTGTTATCGTCACTGTGCCATCCAATGCTTGCTCCTTTGCACCAACTATACAGAAAACAATCAGAGTGAATTTACTAAACAGGTGAACTAAAAGAGGCTAAATAAACATTTACAAAAATTCCAATCACAGTTGGGTTGTACTAGCTTGAGTGTATCTGATTCCCACATAATGTTGTCTGACAATAATGGGCATTTACAAGCTAAAATTGCCACTTGCCACAGTATTTTTTTAGGTGACAAAGGCTAACGAGTGCAGGACCAGACAACCCTGCATTGGGACGTGTATATATCCAATACCATTCACAAAAACTGAGTTTTTACGAAGACTGCAGCTTAAAATCTCTTGCTTTATCTAATTTTGAACAAGCGAAGCATTCAGAATATGGGAGAGGGGTGTGCCAGCAGTGAAAGAGAACCTTACTAGTCCCGTGAACTCTATGACGATCTCATACTCACAACTGAAGAATTCTTCGACCTTCTCCTTAAGTCTCTCTGCGCGATTCAACAAAAGCATTACGCACATGGTGCAGCCCCTAGCAGAAAGTCTTACTAGAAGACGAACAACAAACTGGAAGTAACCACAGATGATAGCCCCCTGGTAACAGAAAAAGACCATAAAAGTCACAAGACCCCGTGGTGGGGTCTGGAAACGCGGCCTAACCTCTGGCTGAGACGAAAGGAATAATGAGGTGCGAGCAGCCGGTGGCGATGAGGTGGGAGAGCGTAGTGGAGAAGACGCCGGGCCTGTACCCAACTGTGCCGCAGCTCCTGTGTATGAACTCGAGTTCCTTACAGAGATCAAGTGGGACAAAGCCGGGGAGAAGAAGGCGCGGGTGATCGCCGTTCCCTTCCGCCATTGAAACCACCCTTGTTACCGAATCACCGACTTGATGAACATGCCATCAGATTAGCATGATTTCAACGAAGGATCCCGCAGGAAGAGGACTTGGAATACAAAGTGAATATGTCCAAGGCCTTTGATTGGGTTGAGTGGCCTTTCTTAAACTCGTGTTTTGGGGTCTTTGTACAAGAGGTGTTTGATTCTCAATCTCTGTCAATGGACGCTTAGGAGGTTTCTTTCCAACATCTCAAGGCTTTAGAAAAAGGGATGTGTTATCAACCATTCTTTTCATTCTCGCTCAAGAGGTCCTAGGGGAGATAGAGTGAAATGAGTATGGGAAAAATTGAGAGGTTTATCACACTAAGGCTGCGTTTGGCATACAGACTGATCAGTTTAGATGTCATGGGTGAATTAACTAGTGGTATGTTAATCTTGTGTAAGATCATTGTTGTTTGGGGCAATGACAAACAAAACATGTCCATGGTTTGGTACACAAGCAAGTAATCTTTTTCCTGTTTAAATAAAGTCTATTGTGCCCTATCATAGTATGTATTGAAAATCGGTTAGAGGGGTGTGGTGGTAAATTGATATACACGGCAAATTAACCTCTACTCTGCCGTAAGGAATTCACACGGCTCATTACCTACGAAAAAACTGGTTAGCTAACCTTTACGGCAACCTGTCTTTCTTTTAAACGGCATCACAAACAGCAGTTAGTGTGCCGCACCCAATGTGGTTATTGTGCCGAAGTTTTATCGGTGAAACAAACACAGCCTAAAGTTTCGGGTTGTTTCTAAACGTTCCATTTGCGGATGACTTATCTTCTTCATTAATCTGAAGGGGACACCATAGGAAATATATAAAGGTTGATTAGGGAGCATGGGAGAGCGTATGTCAATAGAGGCAAGTCAACTATCATTCTAGGAATGCCAATAGAGGATAGAAAGAAGTTCCTTTTATGCTTGAGGATGTAAGTGTTGCTTTGGATCTATCCAATACATTGGTGTCCCTCTTATCCCGAGTAAGATTACGGTTACTAACTACGACAGCATGGTGGACAAGATCACTAGAAGACTTGCTTTTTGGGATAGTAAGCTTTTATTGTTCTTAGGAAGGTTGATGTTGGTTAGATCGGTGCATTTTAGTAGTACCCCTTCACAACTTCGTAGCATGTGTGGTTTCCACTGTCTATTCTCAAGGTGATTGAAAGGAAGATGGCAGATTCTAGAGAAGACCACAAGAGGGGATAGGTCAGTTGGAAAAAGATTGTGGCCAATAGAGGAGGGCGTCCTGGGAGTCCACATGATTAGATGTACATTCAAGGCATTACTCATGAAATCTCCATGGAATCTCTCAACATGTGAATCCATATGGGCCTCGTTTTGTAATGAGAAGTATGGGAAGAAAGTCGGGGGTTCCTCGAGAGAAAAAAGAGAGCATCATTGTATTGAAAAAGAGTTATAGCAATTTTTTCTCCAAGGTTATGGTGAATACTAGATGGATGTTGGAGAGGGGGGACATTCCTTTTGGACAACATGATGGGCGAAGGCTTACATGACATATGGGAAGAGAGGGGAAGTTGTGGTAAAACTTCACCTATCCATTAGAAATCTTACAGAGTAGGATGGATGATGGAATGTGGGTCTCGTCAACGAACTAATATATGGAGAAGGGATAAGAATGATAGAACATGACTGGGATAGAAGTAACATAGGTCGTCGAAAACCTATATGGTGCCCAACTAAAGGTGGGGCCTTCACCAGTCAGTTTGCAAGTAATGTGTTGAGAGCAAGCATACCTTGGGTCCTTGGAGCCCAACATATGGATTTGGAACAGCTCCTTCTGAGCCTAAATTCTTTATTTGGAAACTTATGGTAAAAGTGATCCCTGTAAATTCCAAGATCAGATCATGCAACACTCAAATGGCCTCCCATTGTGAGTGTTTCCTAACAAAAGGAGAAGAATCCACAGACCACCCCAAGTTTGTGATAGAGTTGAAGAGTTTCTAGACTGCAGTTGTTTCACAATAAGTAGATCAATAGGTATGCAATCTAGAAATATTTGGTCAGGGGGCAATGGTCAAAGTTGACTTGGGGTAGCACATGGTATCTCCCCTTTGATTATCCTTTAGATCATCTAGAGTGAGCGTTGTCTGAGTATACATGATGGTAGGAGAACCTAATAGTAGGAGGACATGGAAAATGGCTGAGAGTATGTTTAGAATCACCATGCAAGATGATGCCCTTAAGAAGTTTGGGGGAACTGAAGATCTAGGAACTCAACGAAAAGGGAGGGGGTTTTATTGAATGAGATAAGGGTCAACCAACCTTCATTTACTGAGGTCCAATGGGGAAAAATGCTTTAGGTCATCTTAAATTAAACATAGGGGTAGTTAGCTGGAGACTTCACGTACAAGGGGACCATTGGGAAAACAGTAGGGGGTCTTTATAGGAATCATGAGGGTCTTCTAGTAGGTGGTTATGTAGGATCTAGCCAAGAAAATGATAGCTTTATGTGTCATTTAGAGGTGTTAGATGCTTGGGTTCTTGCATACTTTAGAAGAGTTAGACATGCTAACATAAACCTACTAGAAAAGGTACGTAGATACATTGATACACATGGGTTTATGAGGAATATTTAGGTGTTCCGGTTTCATAGAGAACATACCCCATAGCAATTTTATACTGGTAGGTTATCATTATTTCTATTTTGTAGATATTAGAACCAACAACTTTGTATTTCATTAAATTTTGCCTACTTGGGAACGAGATGAATGGAATTCCCCCTTAATTTCTAAACAAATCTTAGTCTCAATGTATAATTTACATGGCAGGCTGAGCTAAAAATTTAATTTTATATGGAAAGGGCCAGGGCCAAGTTAAACCATGCCTAAAAGTCCAAATGACCATATTAATTGCATATTTATGTACATGTAATGACATGTTTATATTTAATATGTATCTTTTGTAAGATACATATGAATACAAACTTTCCATATTATTTTTATTTAAAATATGTCTTACAAGTCATATTGATCACGCTTAAATAACAATGTATTAGAGTAGATCAAAGCAATATGCGTCTTTTTTATATTTGATGTGTTTGCAATAACCTACCACATAAGCTAACCTTATATATTGGACATACAAAGCTTACATTAGAGGTGTCTCAAAGATCATCTCAAGCACAGATTTGTGGGCCATATTTGAAAGAAGTAATTGTGCTTTTCTCTAATCAATGTTAAGTTATAGAGATCACTAGAAAACTTTAGATGCTTTTTTTATATTTTATAACTACATGGGATATGCCCATACGTGGTTTTTAAACGTGTATGATTTACAATTTTATATTCATTGAATTGATCTAGTTTCCTAGTTGTAAGTGTAGTAGTTTTATGGTTGATGCATGTAGATTACATGTTTCAATCCATAAACATTTCCTAAACTCTATTAATAACATATCTTTCTCGGTAAATGACTACAAATATCTTTCATTTTTTATGTCATTTAGGGTGACCCAAATCCGATCTAAAACCCACCTCTGTTAAATGGTCAGGTATGGCCTAAGATTTTCAAACATCATATAGGCCTAGACCAAACCTGCAACTCTTTCAACAACATGGGTCTGAGTGTAGGGTTATCTAAACTTGATATGGCCCAATGTTTATCCGTAATCCCAACTGTCTTGAAGAGCCAGGTGACCTCTAGACAAACTCACTCTGTATGAGGTTGATGAAAATCGTATACTTGCAAAAGAAAATAATGTAGAGGCATAATGGAATAAGAAAAACAAGTATAATTGTTAGTGTAAAAACCAAAGGATAACATATACAAAAACCACAAAAATTAGAACCGTATAGTATACATCCAACATGCTAGAAAGGACATTATCATAGGGGATTAAGGTGGAGTAGAGTTAATGATTATAATTCCAAATCGGAATTGATATTCTAAAATGATTATCATTAAAAAAGAAAATTGGAGTGATGTGAATATGAGTGATATCGTGTGTGGTTCAAAAACACCAAAAACACTGAGGAGAGACACTAGTCATCTTCAGTAGCAACATCTTCAACACGTTCAAAGGAGTAACCTGTTGGGATATCATTGTACTTTATTCCTAGAATTGTTATAATCTTAGATACAAGAATATCATATGTGGTGTCTACTTGTAAGGTATATAGAGAAACATAATGCTATGAACTAACAATGATGAATCCATGGATATGACTCGTTAGGAATGATAATGCTAAGATTAGTGGAACTCAATGTTGTCCTTTGAAATATTTGTAGTCTTTTGCATTCCAAATGATCAAAAGGGCACAATATATTTGAATGAGATTAATATTTTTTCTAGGTGGAAAGATGATACTAGGTGTAAGAAGTTCAATGAGTAAGGCGGGTTAGTTGTTTGGTAAAGCTTTAGTGAATTTGTGCCAAAGAACTTTTGGTAAGTAACACTCAAAGAAGAGGCTAGGAATAATTTCAAGATTTCTACGCAGACAAAACAAAGGAAGGGGCCATGAAACTCTCTATGTACAAGATGGTTGCATGTGAGGGTATGGTAATGTCCTACAAGCTAGACATTTTTTACTCTAGGGGGTAATTTTTATTTAAGTATTCCTATTTTAAATAGTGATGTGTGTCCTCCAAAATAAGAAATGTTGAAGTTTTGTTTATGGAGGATTTAAAACCCAAAGCCATGAGGGGTTAGGTGGAGGATCAAGTAAATTTAGTGTTAAGTCAGATAGAATAGAAATAGCTAGTGGGTGGTGTGGATGAATTTCTTAAATTTGTTGTATTGAGTTGTCTATCTTAGTAAATATTAATGTGCTATATATTGTCAAGTGTATTTTGTTGTGAGAAAATTTTGATGATAGCATTAGACAAGAGCTATTTTCCAAAACAAAAGGATGTAGAGTGATGGAGTCTAGTGAAGGGAAGGAAGAGTTCATAAAAGAGGTGGATAAATTTCTTTATGTCTCACTAAATTGGTTATCATATATTTCTATTTATCATACTCTTGGGAGTAGAGTTGTGGTAATATTTGTTAGTGATAATATATGTCCAAATGTGTGTATTGTTTGTAATTAGTGAATATAGCATCTTAAGTTTGAAATATATGGAGTGTGTTTTAAGGTTTCCAAAACTATAACCATCATTCTCTTTTGTTCAAGTATGTTTGTCCCATGCAAAAAGATGAATCTTTTTGTGCAAAGATGTAGAATTCCAAAGGAAATTACATCTTATGAAGTCGATGGTGTTGAGGATTTATGCATAAAGTGGGATTATATTGAGAAAGTAATAGGGTAGGGAGGATATTAGGTATTTGAGGAGAGTGAGGTTGCCATCAAAGATAATGTGGCACTACTTCCAGCTAGGTGAATTTTTGATCTAGCACTAATAGGGTTCCAAATAGTATTTATGGGACAATCAAATACAATAAATTAGAGGATATGAGTCATGATGTTTGACTCATGATTGTTGAGGTTGAGGGGCATAAGAGCATATTTAGAGAATTTTATTTTAAGTCATGTAAATAATTGTAAGATATTAATAATGTACTTAAGGTTAATAGACATTTCAAGATATGGTTTGAGAAAAACAAGTGTACCGTCAACAGATTTAAGAATTTGAGGTACGGTAAATAATGTATTTGTGTAATGTGCTAGCATGTTATTTGTGTGTTCCAAATTAAGGACGCCTTAGAGGCATTCAGTAAATATAATGAAGAGAAATGGTGATAAGGGTTCTCCTTGCCAAAGACCATTGTTGGAAGAAAAGAGCCTAAAGGAGGATTCATTGATAAGGACCACGTTTGTTGTGGTGATGTATTTTTTATCCAAGAATACTATTTGTAAGTTCCTTTGATCTTTTTGAAATGAAATTGTCTATTTAATACTTTATTATGCACTTTTGTGCCTCAAACCTTTATGCATGCCTAAGATCAGTGGTTTTTTATACATAATGACTCAAGATTGAAGATTTTTCAACATTATTAACTCAATGATGCATGTGTACCCCTATGTTTGATGTTCATAACACATTGATAATGTAACTTAAACCTTATGCTAAAACTAACTTTATAAAGACTCAAATCCTTCTTAGAACTCTATATAAATAAGATATAATGCATGATGATCTAAGAACCAAACTCTCACTCACACTTTTGCTTTATTTAATTTTACAATGTGAAATGAACCATAAAGGGTGATTCATGTGATCTTTGTACGTTAAATCTTGAACATTGCTCAAATGTTGACTTAATACTACCCAAATCCCTTATGTGACTTCTAGGAGTAACCCTGCATGACTTGGATCCCCAAATGCCATTTGAATTGTTGTTGTGACCTATCATGATTAATTGACCATATCATGACATGAAATATGGTCTTTTGTGCATGTTGCTAATGTAAGATCTAATATTGTTCAATCATGCTCTAATGATTACCATCTTGCATAAATATGACTCTAAATGACTATTTTAGACATTATCGATGCCTATGTTGCTCATCCTACTTAAACCATATGATTTCTCCATTTAAGATTTTATAACCTTAATCATGAATCCCTAATATTAGTTGTGATGTGTCACCTAGGATCTAGACAAACCCATTATTGTATGTTGCAAGATGATTATGAGAAGGAATGATCTAATTTGAGACATTGAAATCACTATTGAAGTTTTTGATGCCTAGACTTAGTTGACACATCTAAACACCATGATAAAGACCAGAATGAACTAGTTTTGTTGAAGTTAATCAAATCATGCTTGCATATAATGTCAGGATCTCTTTTTCCCATATCTAGTCAAGCTTGCTAAGTATGGTTTTCTAAGTTAGGTATACTAATCTCATGTTTTAATAAAGGTAGGCTTTATCCTCCTATTGGCCAGAGTAGTGGTATTAAACTTGCTTGTATGTATGTATGATTAAAATGCCTGGTTTAAGTACTTGTTTGAGCTACTTGTTCCCAATGATTACTACATTCGTTTTGATCATACTACATTAAACAAACTTGAAAACATAATCATACTTGTCAATTATACGAACCTTATGAATCTGCCTACAGGGTAAGGGTACAAGGTTGTGAATCCTACTTGAGTATCAAGCAAGGGTATACCATGTTGATAAAAAGGGTTAAATTTTGACTTAGTCATGTAATCCCTCACATTGAAATATGTGTCATTAGTAGCTTTGGCTTTAATGACTGTAAGGACCCTAACCCACATTTTGGGTTAACCCTATTTGTTTTGCTTAAGCATGTTGCTTAGCACCTTGCTCTAATCATATGATATGTAATTAGGGCATGTTGAAAGCTTGAGTTTCTCGTTTTGAGCTTCCTTGGTTGATGCTTGTATTTTGTTGTGAGGTTTTGGTGCAAGTTGCAATTTACCCAGAGTTAGGGTTGATATGCAAGTTTGCCACCTCTATAGTGTTTCTTCTCTCTCTTGGCATCATCTAGAGGAGAGATAGATGGGCACCTTGTTTGGACCTTGGTTGTGTGGTGACATCCTTGGAGATGCTTTGAATACATGTTTGAGGTGTGCCTTGCACCTAGAAGTGTTGTCTCGGGCTTGAGAGCCTTGAATAGGCCTTGTATTGGTTTGTGGGTGTCTTAAGTTACACCCTATCGATTTGTGGGTGTATTGAGTTACATCCTATCAGTTTGTGGGTGTCTTGAGTTACACCCTATTGGTTTGTGGGTGTCTTGAGTTACACCCTATCAGTTTGTGGTATCTAGGTAGGGCTGGCAATCGGGTCCGGGTTGAGCGGGTCCTATTTCAGGTCAATTCGGGTCAGATCAAATATACTCGACCCGAACCCAACCCGAAAATAATTACGGGTCACATACCTGCTTGACCCGAACCCGAAATTCATATTTGCGGGTCTGACCCGATGAACCCGATGGACCCGAAAATATTATATAATATGTAATCCCGAAAAACCCGAAAATGCAAACCCGAAAAACCCAAAAATAGAAACCCAAAAAACTCGAAAATTCAAACCCGCTAAACCCGAAATTGCTGCAGAATTTGCTAATTAATTATTGTTTTGCAAGAAAAGACTTATATAAACTATCACAAATTTATGTTTGTATGTGTTAAAAATTTATATGGCTAGAATATAGAAAAATATATATACATACAAAGATATAATTTCGGGTCGAGCGGGTTTTGCGGGTCGAGAATTGCAAACCCGGACCCGACCCATAAATAATTTTGGGTTTTTCGGGTTCAGGTCATTTCGGGTCGGGTCGAAAAAATCAAGACCCGAACCCGCTTTAGTCGGGTCGGGTCGGGTTGAGCGGGTCGGGTCAGGTTTTGCCAGCCCTATATCTAGGGTTTCAACCCTATCAGTTTATGGGTGTGGAGAGAGATGTGTATCGGGCATGACCATGATAAGTGACCTAGTAAGCGATACCTAGATCTATATCACCTCATTTGCATGGTGTTGCATGTAGCCCTTCTTCGTGGACAAGTACCACCTTAGGTGATGACACCTTCCTCTTAATCCCTCTTTCATCCCTCTTGTATATATACCCCTTTCTCTCCATGCAAGAGAAGCCTTTTGGCTATTCTTATTTCCTCTCCTTGGTGGACGACCTTAAGAATATAAGGAGCTAGAGGAGTCTCTATTGGAGCTTGGTGGATGACCTTAAGAAGCTAAGGACCTAGAGGAGTCTCTATTGGATCTTTGTGGATGAGTCCCAATATTGTGGTGTTCCCTTCACCTTCTACCTTGGTAAGCCATGGTTTCTATCTCTTCTTCTCTCCTTCTTTCTTCTTCTCTATAAGGCCCCTGAACTTGCTTAATGAGTTGAATAAGCTTAATTACCATAATTGAATGCTTACAACCCTAATATAACCTTGTGATATGCTTTGAAATCATAATACAAGCTTAAGTTTCACATTTGGTCCAATTTGGACACTGTTTGGGCAAGTTATGCAATTTTATGTACATTTTGGACTTTTCTGCAATTTACCCAATTGAGGGATTTTCTTTGCAATTTGTAACATAAATTATGTTCCTTATATGTTATATTATCATTCTTGAGTATTTTGATCCATGGGGATCCTAGTTGAGCCATGGTTTGAAGGTGTTTTCCTCAAGGGTATTTTAGGGTTTGCCCCTTCATGGATGAGCTACCTTTAGTAGCTATCAACTAATGAATTATTTGATTGGAAGGGAAATTCAAGAAAGGAAATCTAAGAAGTTATATACATATGGTGGGGGAGCTTCTTGTGTGTGTGCTTGTATATTCTTAATAATTTAAGGCCATGGACACTTGGATAGATACTAGAACTTCAACTTTTTCTTTTTCTTTATCTTAAAGTTTCATATACTTATCCCTAAGCACCAAAGCGAGCCATTTTATCTCAACCACTTCCCACCTTCTCCAAACCTCGTTCTTCCTATAATCTGCTGTGAATTTTCCTGTCCAAGGAAGAAGAAAGTGGGGATCTTCTTGGAAAAAGGATCTAGGGTTGCAATTGACTTCCTTTAGGGGTTCCTAGATCTCCTTCCTACGGATCTTGACCTAAAAGTGTAAGTATTACCTTATTTAATCCATTTATTTCTTTTCTCTTATTCCTTATATATCTCTTCATGTCAGAACCCTACTGTTCCATGGTGAAAGTGGCTCTAGAACTCAAAAATCTATCCTTCTTGTTTCTTTTTCTAGGGTTTTGCTTCTTTGTGGAGAGAAGTGCCTATTTGGCCAAGTTCGGATCTGAATCTAGTGATTTCTTGCCTTATTTGCTCGAGATTCTTGCTATTTTAGATCTAACCTAATCTATAGAGGTGAGTTATATAACATTCTTCACTTATATTGCTTACTAGAAGCTTGTTAGTTCAAGTTTATGCTTTAATGTGATGATTTAAGCATAAAGAAACCATGCTTGCTTAGAATTTCGAATTTTTGTGGTGTACCCAGTTCTGTTCTAGTTCTATATGAACTTGGAAACATGTGTACAACCTTTCTAAGGTGTAACATGATCTAGGACAGGTTGATAGCAACAACCTATGGTGCTAAGTACAAAACAATTGATGGTTCAAATTAGAGTTTTCAAGCTATTTCCGTCCCTATCACATAACCAATGGTCATACCATTCAACAACCAATGGTGTTACTATCTTGGAAAATGATGTTCATGATCAAGGGTGTCACATTTATGGTGACAACCTATGGTCACCCCCTTATGTCAGGTTTTGTCTCAATTAGACATTTAATTATCATCCACTAAGTATTATAACGATGTTATCAATCGATGATGACATTAGCTTAATATTTGATGGTGTTAACTGAATGTATTACTGATCTAACCACCAATGGTTACCTAAATATCACAATTAATGGTGGATCAGGTCATCACCATATATTATGAGTTAAGAATGTAATTGTAGATCTGACTAAACCTTGAACCAATGGTTCCTTGGTTCAATTGATCTAATGGTTAGACCTATACTTCAATTGATAACCTCGAATAATGAACCTGATCCAATGAATAATATCGGATGCTTCAACATCCAATGGATTAGAATAAATCACATGGTATTATATGTGGGTCCTAGTGATGATAATTAGATGGTTTAATACCATTAATTTGTAGTCTTACCTTTGCCATCATATAGTTATATTTGATAAATCACTATAATAAGTGGATGTGTAACTCCCATGTGATCTAGCCTGTTATACCTAACCTTAATGTAATTATATGATGTTGATTGGTTATAATCATACCTCTTGAATGATTAATGTGATTAATGAATTACACTCTTCTTGTGTTGAAACCACAATGTAATACTATTTGAATATCATAGTGCCTTGCCATGTTAATATCTATGGACACATATGTGCTAATGAACTTTGAGCCTTGTTTAAGGCATGGAATGATGATGATAACCTTACTATGAATAATGTGATGGTCTTAATGACCTTTGGGCATGTTTGAAGCCATGATTGAGGTGAAATCCTCTTCATGTCCAATAAGGGTTAAAACCCCTGGAACTTGTGATAAGATATTGGTATCTTGTAATAGTATGATGGTAAGTGTGGTCCATTAATTTGCAATGAATGATAGCATGTGATGATGTGATTAAGATTTATATCTCAAATGTTTTATATCTTTTGAAGTTGTTATACATATACTCTTGTTAGAAAAGAATTAGGGTTTGAATGTCCACTTGTATGGTAAAGCCTTAATGCATTCAATTGGCAGTAATTAATCAAGTGTAACCTTAATCATGTAGAGCCCTGTGTCGTAGAGCCATCTTCAGTGTCAAAACTTACTGGATGGTGAAAAGAGTATTCCCAAGGGAAACTCAGAGTACATACTGTTGAGAATGTGGGGGTGACTAGTTGAGGATATATCATTGTCATCCACAATTGTAGGTTATGGAGGATGGCTATGGTCATGCCTCTGACATTTGATGTGATTGAGGACAGTTGCGGTTGTACCTCGGATTAGAGGGTTTTGTATACCCTATTTTCTAGAGTCGTAACTTGTACCAAGTACGGACTAGTTGTTATCAGTTGACTATATCTCACTGTTGGCAGTTTGACTGGTATGTCACTATAGTTTACTCGTACTGGCCGAGGGGAAGAGATCTTAGGATACCGACACTCCTCGATCTTATATAGAACTGAATATCACTTCATAGTGGTTAGTTGGACTCTGAGTGGTACGACTCAAACTCCCTAGGGCATAATAGTAAAAGATATATTACCAATCGTGTAGTATAGTTGCTAGGGTTTAATATGTATCACATTGGTTGATTAACCCTTGTCTTGTCTTTACACTACATAGTTCTTACATGATGCAGACTTATGAAAATTTTGTAATTCTACTTGATGCTACAACTTATTTGCTTAACTTCTTAGTATGCTTAAACTGTTCAATATGTTCATAATGCTTATTCAATACCCTAACTACTCAATGTATTTTTTGTTAATTAATATGTTATAATCAATATATGTTGGAGAGAGTTATATCTCTCACTAGGACTGGGTCTCACCCGTGGGTCACCACAATTTTTTTGGTGGTTGCGGGCAAAGAGGTCGAGGTCACGCTGTGGAAGAGAACCAACCCGGTGATCAATAGATTCAGAAGGTTGGTTAGTTGTAGATGTTAGTAGTAGAGTCCTAGTGTCATCCTTGTACTCTCAGGTCCAGGTATGGGATGTGTTTTCTTGATGATATACTCGTATCGACACAATATTTTAGTAGTATGCCAATGTTTGTAAATACATGGCATGTACATGTGAAATATCTTTTGTATGTAGGATGTGACTGAGGTCTTTAGACCCATATGTAAATACTTGTTACAGTATATGAGAATGGAATGATGGACCTTTTGTAAATGTTCTAGAGTTTATTTACATTGTTGGAATTGGTTTTAATTATCCCGCATTTTTGACTATGTGATTAATTAGTAGTTGATCGTGTTTTATGTTTTGAGTAATCTCATTTAGCATGATGAGGTGTTACAGTTAAGTTGGTATCAGAGCTCAAGGTTTACTAAGTCTACATGGACGTAGGACTTAGGTTTGAGTATGTTCTTATGTATCCAACATATCTAATCATAGTTTATGCTTATGCAGATATGTCTAGAGGACATGAAGAACACATTGAGAGTAGCTATGTAGTACTAGGAGGAGATGTTGGGATGCGAGCAAGCGATGAGAGAGTGCCAGAAGCAGGGCCAGAGCAACATGCAATTCCTCATCTAGACCTGACAATGATGTTCAATCCTGAGTTTTAGTCTATGTTTAGACAGATGATGACCAAAATTACACATATTGCTGATAGAGTGCCAACACCTCAAGCAAGGGCAGCCGCCTCCAATGTGGAGTCCCAAGGTGTCAGAAAGACATTTGAACGTCTTAGACGTGTTGGGGCGATTGAATATGCAGGTACTTCTGATCTAGTAGACGCTGACATGTGGTTGACTGAGCTGGAAAAGACATTCAAAATCCTAAATATCGCTGAAGAAGACAAAGTTAAGCATGCGGTATACATGTTGAAGGGTAGTGTTGGCCACTGGTGGGCCATAGAAGAGGAGAAAAGGCCAAGAGTTGTGATAGGATGGGAGGAGTTTTAGAGGGAATTTGTTAGCTGATATTTTCCAGAGACATATCTAGATGAGAAGATATCTCAGTTTGAGAAGATCTGTCAAGGGGCTATGACTATTAATGAGTATGAATCAAAGTTTTTGAAACTTTTGAGGTTCTGCCCGCACATGGCGGCAACAGACAAGGAAAGGATCTGGAGATTTGAGAAGGGCCTAAGTACTGAGTTGACTACAACAACATCAGCCCTAGAAAATAGGGAGAGGTTTTCCACCTTTGTGGAATCCATAAGGAGGATTGAGAGGTCTTCCATAGAGAAGCATGAAGCTAATGCTAATAAGCGACCTATGCAGTTTGAAGGGCAAACATCTGGAGGCTTTAAGAAGTTAAGGTTTTTCCCACCACAGTCGCAACCAAGGTCAACCTTCACTGAACCAAGATCACATGCACCATCACAGTGGAACCCGAGTCGGGGTAGAGGTCACAGTTTTCCACCAACGGGAGCCCGCAGTACCTCATCGGTTTCAGTGATAGGGCCGTTTAGGCCATATCAAGACACCAGAACATGTTACAAGTGTGGGCAAGTGGGGAATACAAAACCTTATTGCCCTATGAATGATGAGGAGGTGACTCAATAGCTAAGGCAAAGTCAACAAGGTCCACAACAATGAAATTTTAGTTGTGGTAGTGGAAGAGGACGTGGTCAGGCATCCCAGACAGGATCCTCTGGACAAGCAAGCAGAGGACGTGGACGGTAGCATGTGACAGAAAGGTTCTATGCCATGACCCAGCCAAAAGTAGTGGTCAATCCATGAATCGTGACAGGTCATATGGAGTTATTTCATTCTGATTTGTCTGCTTCTTGTTTCATATCTGTGTTAGTAGACCCGGGTGCGATACACTCTTTTATCACCAGAAAGGTGATAGATAGTTGTTATCTACCTGTTAGTCTTAGATCTGATAGACTACGGCTAGAGACTCCTTTGGTTGATTCCGTCGAGTTGCGGGAAGTGTGTCCTTCTTGTGTTCTTTCTTTTTCTGGACACAACATTCAAGTGGATCTTTTGCCACTTGACATGCATGGTTTTGATGTAATCCTAGGAATGGATACATTGGAAAAATAAAAGGTAGTCTTATACTGTAGTACTAAGGTGGTGACGTTTCATGATGGAGATGTACAATGGATTTTCTAGGGTGATAGGAAGATTCTTCCTACATGTTTGATGTCAGCTATGACAGCTGAGCGGTTGATGAGATAAGGATGTGAGGCTTTCTTAGCTCATGTTGTGGATACCAAGGTGGTAGGTCCTAGTATCCAGGAGGTACCAATGGTGAGAGAATTTGAGGATGTCTTTCCCGAGGAATTTCCTAGCATTCCCCCTTCTAGAGAGATTGAGTTTGAGATAAATCTTGTTCTTGGAACACAACCCATAGCACAGTCAGCATACAGAATGGCACCAACAGAGATGCAAGAGTTAAAGAAATAGTTACTAGAACTGTTAGAGAAGGGTTTTATCAGGCCGAGCACTTCCCCTTGGGGTGATCCCGTGTTGTTTTTTAAAAAGAAGGATGGTTCAATGAGGTTGTGTATAGACTACATAAAGTTGAATAAGATGACAATATAGAATAAGTATCCTTTGTCGAGGATTGATGATCTTTTTGATCAGTTGAGAGGTGCCACTGTGTTTTCAAAGATAGACATGAGGTCAGGTTACCATCAGTTGAGAATTAAGGCTGATGGCATACCCAAGTCAGCTTTTAGGACTAGGTATGGTCATTATGAGTTTGTGGTTATGCTGTTTGGGCTAACCAATGCACCTGCAACTTTTATGGATCTAATTAATAGGGTGTTTAGACCTTATCTTGATATGTGTGTGGTCTTGTTCATAGATGATATCCTGATATACTCCAAGGATAGTTAATAGCATGAGCAACACCTTCGCCAGGCATTGACTTTGTTGAGGTAGCATCAACTATATGCTAAGTTCAGGAAGTGTGAATTCTGGTTATCTAAAATGTCTTTTCTGGGCCATGTTATATCTACAAAAGATGTTTGTGTTGATCCTGAGAAAGTGGAATTTGTACTAGAATGGGAACAACCAAAGACACTGACAGAGATTCTTAGTTTCCTAGGTCTGGCAGGTTACTATAGGAGGTTCATCAAAGACTTCAGTTCTATAGCGTTACCCCTAACTAGGTTAAACAGGAAGGATGTTCCTTTTGCTTGGAATGACAAGTGTCAACATTCTTTCCAGCTTTTGAAAGAAAAGTTGACTAGTGCACCGGTGTTAGTACTGCTAGAGCAAGGAAAAGGCTATATTGTCTTTTGTGATGCTTCAAAGAATGGGTTGGGATGTGTGTTGATGTAGGATAAAAATGTGATTTCTTTTGCTTCGCGACAACTTAAGAAACATGAGGAGAATTACCCAACACATGATCTGGAGCTTGCAGTGGTGGTCCATGCCTTAAAGATCTGGAGACACTATCTTTATGGAGAAAAGTGTCAGACCTTCACTGAACACAAGAATCTATAGTGAGCTGAATATGAGGCAGAGGAGATGGATGGGGCTGATTAAGGATTATGATTTCATAATAGACTACCATCCAAGGAAAGCTAATGTGGTAGTTGATGCATTGAGTAGAAAACTATCTTCATCATCAACGGTATATAATGCATAATTAAATTCCTTGATGTGCCATAAGAGAGATATGCTAGTGTCTCTTCGCCAGATGAATGTACATCTAGAAGTTTCCTTGTTGGCAGAATTGTTGGCACAATTACAAGTGAAACCTACCTTGAGATAACAGATTCATGATGCACAACAGAATGATATTGTGATATAGAATATACGATCAGGGATTGGCAGTGAAAAGTATGATGGATTTCATGAGGCAGGTGATGGTACAGTTTGTTACCACAATAGGACAGTAGTTCCTAATGTTGATGGGTTGAGGAAGATGGTACCTGAGGAGGCTCACTCCTCCATGTATGTAATGCATCCTGGAAGTACCACGATACACCAAAACTTGAAAGATATGTGTTGGTGGCCAGGTCTAAAGCGTGATGTTGCAGAGTTCATTGCCAAATGTCCAATTTTTCAGCAGGTGAAGGCTGAGCACCAGAAGCCTGTAGGGACATTACAACCCTTGCCAATACCACAGTGGAAATGGGATCATATTACTATGGACATTGTGGTTGGTCTTCCCAGGACAGCCAAGGGTCATGATTCCATATGGGTGATAGTAGATATATTGACTAAATTAGCTCATTTTCTACCAGTTAAGATGGCATTTACATCAGAGAAATTGGCACAAATATATATTGATGAGATAGTCCATCTGCATGGCATTCCAGTGACTATAGTTTCTGACAGAGGTCTACAGTTTACAAGTCATTTTTGGGAGCGTCTACATTCAGCAATGGGAACACATCTGAGATTCATCACAGCTTTTCATCTACAGACTGATGGCCAGTCTGAAAGGACTATTCAGACTTTAGAGGATCTCTTGTGGGCATGTGTGCTGCAATTTATTGGTAGTTTGGATGTACTTCTGACTCTGATAGAGTTTGCGTACAACAATAGCTATCAAAGAAGCATATATATGGTCCCTTATGAGGCTCTGTATGGGAGACGATGCCGGTCTCCTCTTTGCTGGTATGAGACAGGTGAATATCAACTTTTGGGTCCTGAGCTAGTATAGCAGACTACAAAAAATATTAAAGTGATACAACAATAGTTGAAAGCAGCCCAGGACAAACAAAAATCTTATGCAGATAACCAACACATACCACTTGAATTCCAAGTGGGAGATAGAGTATATCTTAAGGTTTCTCCTTGGAAATGTGTGCTGAGGTTTGGAAAGAAGGGTAAGTTGGCTCCTAGATTTATGGGACCATACCCTGTCCTAGCTCATGTTGGAAAGGTAGCATATAAGTTGGAGCTACCACCAGAGCTACATAGATTACATAATGTCTTTCACATCTCTATGTTGAGGAAATTTCATCCAGATACTAACCAGACAATCCAACTAGTAGAGGTTGAGTTAGACGAGGATATCTTCTATGTTGAGGGTCCTGTGTTGATCCTAGACAGAAGGGTGAAAAAGCTAAAGAGAAAAGATATAATACTAGTGAAAGTTTTGTGGAATCACCATGGCATATAGGAATCCATATGGGAACTAGATAATGAGATGTGTAGAAAATACCCATCTCTTTTTGTGTAGGATTTTGGGGCGAAATCCTTGTTAGAGGTTTATAGTTGTAAGGCCCTTTGACTTGCTTAATTAGTTGAATAAGCTTAATTACCATAATTTAATGCTTATAATCCTAATTTAACCTTTTTATATGCTTTGAAATCATAATACAAGCTTAAGTTTCAAATTTGGTCCAATTTAGACACTGTTTGAGCAAGTTATGCAATTTTATGCACATTTTGGACTTTTCTACAATTTATCCAATTGAGGGGTTTTCTTTGCAATTTGTAACATATATTATGTTCCTTAGATCTTATATTATCATTCTTGAGTATTTTGAGCCATGTGGATCCTAGTTGAGCCATGGTTTGAAGGTGTTTTCCTCAAGGGTATTTTAGGGTTTACCCCTTCATGGATGAGCTACCTTTAGTAGCTATCAACTAATGAATTATTTGATTGGCAGGGAAATTCGACAAAGGAAATATAATAATCTCTATACATATGGTGGGGGAGCTTCTTGTATGTGTGCTTGTATATTATTAATAATTTAAGGCCATGGACACTTGGATAGATACTAGAACTTCAACTTTTTCTTTTTCTTTATCTTAAAGTTTCATATACTTATCCCTAAGCACCAAAACGAGCCATTTTATCTAAACCACTTCCCACCTTCTCCAAACCTCATTCTCCCTATATTCTGCTGTGAATTTTCCTATCCAAGGAAGAAGAAAGTGGAGATCTTCTTGGAAAAAGGATCTAGGGTTGCGATTGACTTCCTTTAGGGGTTCCTAAAGCTCTTTCCTAGGGATCTTGACCTAAAAGTGTAAGTATTACCTTATTTCCTCCATTTATATATTTTCTCTTATTCCTTCTATATCTCTTTAGGTCAGAACCCTACTGTTCCATGGTGAAAGTGGCTCTAGAACTCAAAAATCTATCCTTCTTGTTTTTTTTTTCTAGGGTTTTGCTTCTTTGTGGAGAGAAGTGCCTATTTGGCCAAGTTCAGATCTGAATCTAGGGATTTCTTGCCTTATTTGCTTGAGATTCTTGCTGTTTGAGATATGACCTAATCTATAGAGGCGAGTTATATAACATTCTTCACTTATATTGCTTACTAGAAGCTTGTTAGTTCATGTTTATGCTTTAATGTGATGATCTAAGCATAAAGAAACCATGCTTGTTTAGAATTTCGAATTTTTGTGGTGTACCCTGATCTGTTCCAGTCCTATATGAACTTGTAAACATGTGTACAACTTTCTAAGGTGTAACATGATCTAGGACAGGTTGATAGCAACAACCTATGGTGCTAAGTACAAAACAATTGATGGTTCAAATTAGAGTTTTCAAGATATTTCCTTCCCTATCACACAACCGATGGTCATACCATTCAACAACCAATGGTGTTGCTATCTTAGAAACTGATGTTCGTGATCAAGGGTGTCACATTTATGGTGACAACCTATGGTCACCCCCTTAGGTCAGGTTTTGTCTCAATTAGACGTTTAATTATCATCCACTAAGTATTCTAATGATGTTATCAATCGATGATGACATTAGCTTAATATTTGATGGTGTTAACTGAATGTATTACTGATCTAACCACCAATGGTGACCTAAATATCACAATTAATGGTGGATCAGGTCATCACCATATATGATGAGTTAAGAATGTAATTGTAGATCTGACTAAACCTTGAACCAATGGTTCCTTGGTTCAATTGATCTAATGGTTAGACCTATACTTCAATTGATAACCTTGAATAATGAACCTAATCCAATGAATAATATCGGATGCTTCAACATCCAATGGATTAGAATAAATCACATGGTATTATATGTGGGTCCTAGTGATGATAATTTGATGGTTTAATACCATTAATTTGTAGTCTTACCTTTTCCATCATATAGTTATATTTGATAAATCACTATAATAAGTGGATGTGTAACTCCCATGTGATCTAGCTTTTTATACCTAACCTTAATGTAATTATATGATGTTGATTGGTTATAATCATACCTCTTGAATGATTAATGTGATTAATGAATTACACTCTTCTTGTGTTGAAACCACAATGCAGTACTATCTGAATATCATAGTGTCTTGCCATGTTAATATCTATGGACACATATGTGCTAATGATCTTTTGAGCCTTGTTTAAGGCATGGAATGATGATGATAACCTTACTATAAATAATGTGATGGTATTAACGACCTTTGGGAATGTTTGAAGCCATGATTTAAGTGAAGTCCTCTTCATACTCCAATAAGGGTTAAAACCCTGGAACTTGTGATAAGATATTGGTATCTTGTAATAGTATGATGATAAGTGTGGTCCATTAATTTGCAATGAATGATAGCATGTGATAATGTGATTAAGATTTATATCTCAAATGTTTTATATCTTTTGAAGTTGTTATACATATACTCTTGTTAGAAAAGAATTAGGGTTTGAATGTCCACTTGTATGATAAAGCCTTAATGCATTCAATTGATAGTAATTAATCAAGTGTAACCTTAATCATGTATCCCTATGCCATAGAGCCATCTTCAGTGTCAGAACTTACTGGATGGTGAAACGAGTATTCCCAAAGGAAACTTGGAGCGCATACTGTTGAGTATGTGAGGGTGGCAAGTTGAGGATATATCCTTGTCATCCACAATTGCAGGTTATAGAGGATGGCTATGGTCATGCCTCTGACATTTGATATGATTGAGGGCAACTGTGGTTGTACCTCAGATAGAGGGTTTTGTATACCCTATTTTCTAGTGTCATAACTTGTACCAAGTACGGACTAGTTGTTATCAGTTGATTATATGTCACTGTTGGTAGTTTGACTGGTATGTCACTACAGTTTACTCATACTGACCGAGGGGAAGAGATCTTAGGATACCGGTACTCCTAGATCTTATACAAAACTGAATAGCACTTCACAGTGGTCCATTGGGATTTGAGTGGTACGACTCAAACTCCCTAGGGCATAATAATAAAAGATATAATATCGGTCGTGTATTATAATTGCTAGGGTTTAATACATATCACATTGGTTGATTAACCCTTGTCTTGTCTTTACACTACATAGTTCTTACATGATGTAGACTTATGAAAATTTTGTAATTCTACTTGACGCTACAACTTATTTGCTTAACTACTTAGTATGCTTAAACTGCTCAATCTGTTCATATTTCTTATTCAATACCCTAATTGCTCAATATATTTACTGTTAATTAATATGTTATAATCAATATATGTTGGAGAGAGTTATATTGCTCGCTGGGACTGGGTCTCACCCATGGGTCACCACATTTTTTTTAGGTGTTCGCGGGAATGAGGTCGAGGTCGCGTTGTGGAAGAGAACCAACCTGGTGATCAATAGATTCAAAAGGTTGGTTAGTTGTAGATGTTAGTAGTAGAGTCCTAGTGTCGTCCCTACATTCTCAGGGCCGGGTATGAGATGTGTTTTCTAGATGATATACTTGTATCGACACGAGATTTTGGTAGTATGCCAATGTTTGTAAATATATGGCATGTACATGTGAAATATCTTTTGTATATAAGATGTGACTGAGGTCTTTGGACCCATATGTAAATACTTGTTACAATATATGAGAATGGAATGATGGATCTTTTTTAAATGTTCTAGAGTTTATTTACATTGTTGGAATTGGTTTTAATTAGTAGTTGATCGTGTTTTGTGTGTTGAGTAATCTCATTTAGCGTGATGAGGTGTCACATTATCGACCATGGATCTTGGTTATCTTTCTTTCTTCCTCAAAACCTCTTAAGCTTGGTTCCATATTCTTCCTTAGAGGTGTGGTGGTGACCAAGTTTGGGAGATCTTCTTCTACCTTGAGCTCGTGAGCTTGGAGCTTGAAGCTTGGATCTTGGTGGTGATCTTTGAGGTGGGTTATATAACTCTAAACCCTCTTTGTTATTATCACACCTCATATGCTATCTTGTTCTTTATCTCCATAATGTTATCCCTTGCTTGTTAGTAGATTTCTTGGTAGTTTCAAGTTCTATTTTGAAGGAAGGAGTCTTGCTTTGTTGCTGCCATGTGTTACACCTTCTAGCCTTGCTTTGGATGAGTAACCTTAGGTTGAAGACGACCAAGCCGATATGTTGGAAGGTAGCTGTCATGACCTGTGATGCCATAGACTGTCACACCTTTTACAGGTCGTCATGACCTTGGTGGAGTAGAAGTTGACATGTTTCATGGGTGATGCTTAGATCGTCATGCCTTGTGAAGCATAGGTCGATATGAGTCGAGAGGGTTATCTCACCTAGTAGTTGTTGGAATGATAGGATGGATAGGTTTTGTTGATGGCTGGTCGTAATGACCTGTGTTGCACAAGCCGTCACCCTTTGTGGTAGGTTGTCATGACTTGGAGATGACGAGGCCGACATGTGTTAGGAGGTCGGGCTGTTATGGCAATGGATGCGTTTCTTGGAGGGTGTTAGCTGTCAGGACTCTAGTCATCATGCCTTGAGAGGCATTGATGCCCGACATACACAACATGTGATGCCCAAACAATGTTAACCCTAGTTGCCCCTCACAACCTGTGATGCCCGATATGCTGACACTTGTTATGCCTTGGACGACGTTACCCAATATCCCTGTTACCCGTCACACCCTCAACATGTGGAGGCTGATACACTTCTTGAGAGGGTGTAAACAGATACTCTAAGTGCCCTGAACTGATACACCTCCTAAGAGGGTAGCCCGACACCATGATTGCTTATCCAATACATCATACTGATCTAAATCGATATACAATCCTTGACTTGGTTGCCTGATACTTAGGGTTAATCCAATACACTATATGATGGCCCTAACTGATATCTTGTGATGGTGTCTATGATGCATCATGTTGATGATAAATCTACATAAGATGTGATACCCTATGGAGTGGTTGTGTGTATGATAATAAGAGTTATGTTTCTATAACCTTTATCTCATGACATACCTTATAATGAATGTAATGTGAATGGCCTGGATCTTATGAGATGGTAAGGATGGTTGTTGATTCAACCTTGTAAACCATAATTGGGTAAAGAGAAACCCTAACCCTAAAATGTAATATGTTTGGCATTGATCAAATAAGATGATAGTGTTGATGATGTCTTGCCTTTCTTGTTACCAATTTCTAACCATGTAGGTAATACTGGATGATATGCATAGCCAGGTATGAGCTATGGTGATTATAATATGTTTTAATAAGCCACGTGAGGCACATGTGATATGGTAACATAGAAAGAGAAGTAAATGGTCTTATGACGTGGTGATGGCTTACCGCCTTATATGAGATCATAATTTCCTCAATGATGAGATGAGGGGTTGTCACCCCAAGATATGTGGTCCTTGTGATGGACATGTGTTGAAAGAAAGGCATAAAGTAATGATGTGATTAGATCACACCATAAGTACTCAAATGTGTCTTGTGATGTGTTATGCCCTTATTTATGTAGAATTTTTTTAGAGGTTGTACGTTGTAACTTGATTGATGCTGAAAGATGCTTAAATAACCTAATTAATCAAGTGGAACTTAATCTTGTAGCTTGCCCTATGCCATTGATCCATTCAGTGTCAACATTTTCTGAATGGTGAAACGAGTTTAACTCAGAGTGCATATTTTTGAATATGCGGGGTGCTAAAAACACTACGGGGACATATAAGTCAACTACAACAATGACATATAGTCAAATTCAGGGATTGGCTCACGCATGGCCATCCACATATATAATCATAACTAGCCCACCTTGGTACATGTACAGTGCTAGAAGAACAGGCTCATGTATGTTCTTTCTAACAAGAAGGAGGGGCTCACGTATGGCCATCCATACCACAATGAGATCGAATCACACATGGTCATCTCACACATCTTGTAGTTAAGGATATAAGGAAGTATTGCTGGCCAGGAGGTGGGGTGAGGTCATGGATTCCGGCTCTGCCGTTATACCTTGTATGGCACCGACTTCGACTTATCAAGTGGTTGGTGGGATTTGGATGGCATGACTCAAATCCTCGGGGCATAACAAATTGCGTAATCAACTGTCTAGTATAATTATATAGGATCAAATCAGAAACATTGGATGAGGCCTTGCTTGATCTTTATACAATGTTTTTGATAGGAAACATACATGTTCTTCATATTCCTTTTAAATTATTAATATGTTTCATAATTCTATAGTAATTGCTCTTCCTATTAATAATGAATATCTGCTTTGCATGGTTGTAGTTATATTGCTGCTTTATTTATCATATCTTTGATAATAATAGAGATGGTAGAGAGTTATATCTCCTAGTGAGATTTGGAATCTCACCCCGTGGGTTTCCCACACCCTTTTTAGGTGGACGTGCATGAAGAGGTAGAGATCGGGCAGTGAAGGTTGAGCACTAGCAGGAAGAGTAGTAGTTGACTAGGTTAGAAGTGTTGTTGGATGTTGTAACACCCGGGCCCACTGCCCAAGGCTCTAGTAGAGTTTTAGGAATGACAGCTGGCCCCACAGACCACCACTAGCCTTAACTGTGCGCTTTATCCTCACTCACGTGCATGTTAGGATCAACTTCCCGACAGGTCTCCCTTCCTAGTACTACTCCAAGCTGAGCACGCTTAACTATGGAGTTCTTAGGGATGGGCTCCCAAAAAAGGAGGTGCACCTTGGTGATATGGGTAGTCCAATCACTCCTTTTAAGATCATATTATCTGACTCCTCAAATCCTGGGATGTTACAATCTTCCCCACTTAGACTCTTGACGTCCTCGTCAAGGCTCAACTATATGGCCTCATAATCTGACCCCGTTTCAGTGTAGACCCACAATGGCCCATGGACACCCAACTCCCGATCATGGAATACCAGCACAAGGGTGGCTACATCAACCATGGACAACCATTTCCTACATTCCTGGACCACACGGATCAAGACTGGCATACCACATGCCCATGCGGGCCCCACCTACTTGAGGGGTTATGGCTCTGATATCATTTGTAATACCCGAGCCCACTGCCCAAGGCTCTAGTAGAGTTTCAGGAATGACGACTGGCCCCACAAACCACCACTATCCTTAACTGTGCGCTTTGTCCTCACTCACACACATGCTAGGATCAACTTCCCGACAGGTCACCCATCCCAGTACTAATCCAAGTTGAGCACGCTTAACTATGGAGTTCTTAGGGATGGGCTCCCAGAAAAGGAGGTGCACCTTGGTGATATGGGTAGTCCAATCATTCCTTTTAAGATCATATTATCTGAGGTGCACCTTGTTTGATTGTTCTTTATCATTATTGCTTAGACATCAAGTTGCTCTGGATCAGGTATGTGGTTAATTATGGTTAATCACATTAGTTTCCCGAAGGTTTTCCGGATGATTGATCGCATTGAATGCAACCTATCAGTTTGGATGTTCATACTTGCAAATCATAAAGTCACTATGATTATCACAATTATGATATAAGTGTGTATTCTCACACCTACATGCCACCCTGATGGATGATGTAATGAGGTCAAGCCCAAGAGGTAAGACCCATGGGCACCATGAGTGGTGACCCTAGACACCAAGCTCAGGATAGAGAAGGTGGACTTATGATATTGCATGACTAATGGGCACCATGACAGGTGACCCCAGGCACCAAGCTCAGGATGGAGAAGGTGGCCTTAAGTCAATGGCAAAAGAGAAACCCTAATGAGGGTATTCCAGGGTTAGGGAAAAAGCAGTGGAGATTGACACATTGAAAATGTAAATTGAATTGTTAATTACCTTGATTGTGATAAATAGGTTGTTAGCCTTATGTGTGAAATTTTGGTTGTCTCCACATACCAACATATTCATTTATGCTGACCGACGTTTTATTTGTCGGTGTTTTAGGTACAAGTTTGAAAAGGACAAACAGTAAAGTGGCATATTATGAAAATAAGAATTTAAGTGCAAGGAGGATTAGTTAGTATAGATTTAAGATGTGGATAGAAGTTAGATATCCAAAGTTAAAAAAAAGGTATGCAAAGTTTTATTTTATTCCAACTTTCAGTATAGTTTGGTAGAATTTTATAATTATTATTGATTATTTGTCAAACCTTTGATCCGGGAAATTGGGATAACAACTTTGACCTCTTGGTCTCCCTTAATTGGGGGTTACTGGGAGGTGAGGTCATTACATTTGGTATCGGAGCATTGGTTCCTCATTTAATCCTTAATAATTATTAAATTTTACAAACTCTGTAGAACCCAAGGGAGTTATTAGAGGATTTTCCGAAAGACAAAGGTGTCTAGAAAAGGATCATGTTCGGGGGATAGCAATATTTTCCTCCGCACCACTAGTCAAAATACGAGGACTCCCGGATCTGTGTGACTTCCTGGCCAATGTCTTAGGATCTAACTCAAAATAAGATACCTTTAGGACTCTCCCATCTATTTTCATCCCTTCTCAACCCTAATTCTGTTAGGATTATAAGGTTTAGGGTTTTTTCTCTCTTCCTCACCCTCTTGAGGTCAGAGTATGTATAATAAGGTTAAGGAATCCCCCACCAAATTAATTAAAAGCATGTAAATAAGATGTCATGGACATAAGCTTAATAGTTTAAGCGTAAACTAAAGAATAGATGCATGCTTAGGTCGTATGACATGTGTTGTCATGAGAGACCTGAGGTTAGACCCTCTGGTCAGGAGGACGAGTAGAGAGTTGGTTTTGGAGGCAAAGATCTCTATTAAAGGTAGAGACCTGGTACATCCTATGAGGATGATGATAACCCTAACCCTAAGTGGTGGTTAGAGAGGGATGACACAATGAGTTAGATGTCATGGTAGACCATGTGTGTGGGTGGACATGCTTTTGGTTTGGATACCCATGATGATATGAGCCATGTGAGGTTGGTTGACCTAGTACCTTTGGCGACCCAACCCTGGGAAGGGTCATGCATGTTAGGGTGAAGGATAACTCTTTCATTGATGAGGTTAGTGATGACCATGTAGAAATCCTATGAGCTTATATGAGCATGGCAAAGTTGCACCCAAAGTACGACAGTAGGGCTGACAAAAGGCTAAAACCCTGGCCAGGAGAGTATGTTGGATAGCTTATGAGCTGATCATAAAGAGTTATGTATAATCTTGAGCAAACATAGGTTTGAACATAGGTTTCACCCATGTAGGCGTATGCTTTTGAGCTTGATCCACCTTGGAGAGAGAACTCTTAGTAGTAAGGTTGTTTGTAGGGTTAACTCTAGAGAGAGAGAGCAGGACCCAGGCAAGAAGGTTGGAAGTTTAGACTCTGGGTTAGGAGGAACCCTGAGGAGTGGAGGATGATGCGACCTAAGTGAATGGTTATGGTTGCCTCATGCATGATCCCTAGAGGCTTATGGTATCTTGGTTGCCTTTAGAGGAACCAAACCCTAGAGAGAGGATAAGGCTACGAGTACCTATGTGCCTATGGTATAGGTTTTTGCCCTTTTAGGGTTAGGAAGAAGAGTTCCTTAGACCCTAGAAAGGTATAGTAATGAGTTGTGAGGCCTTATACCTAGTCGGTTGTCCTTGAGGAGGACTCCACTCTGAGGTGTCGTTCAAGTGGAATGGTGATAGGACGTGCATGTTATACCTCGTACATGTTTGGTATGTGGTTAAAAGGTTGAGCATGCAGTTGGACAGTTGTCGCATAAAGAGGTGAACCTAGGGTCCCTAGACCTAAGAGGGTAAGTAGTAGTTCCTGGTGCACCTGATGCTCATGACGAGACTTGAGGTTCCATAGATTGAGCATGGCACTCCTCATGTTTAGAGGAATGGGAAACCCCTTGGATTAAGGTGTATGTTTGATGAACCTCTCACATATAGGTTGGTGACATATGATGTTGGTCTAATGTCGAGGAATGAGAACAAGTATGACTTATCAGGGAGACCTAGCATGGTTTAGTAAGTGGTATTTGGTTAGCTACGAGCCTTAGTAGCTTGATAGGGTTAAGCATGCTCATGTGAAGGTAAACCCTGGACATAAGGACGTTTGTGACATTTTTTGCTATCAAGAGATAGTTTCCTCCCATCTTGGGAGAGGACCCTTTTTTTAGGGTATGAATCAACTTTTGTTGGGTTTGAGGAAACCCTAAGAGGTCTCATAGAATCTTGAGAAGCTAAGTGGAGAGTACATAGTATAAGAGTGAACTTGTAGACCCATAGATGATCATCTCTGAGTGCAGGTGGATGTGTTACTATGGAGGTAACCGGTATGGGGCCTGACCGAGGTAGATAGGTCGCCATGACCCCTATGAAAGGACATAAGTCAGACCACAAATGATGAGAGAGATGATGGAGACTTGGGTAAGGTTTCAAGTTGGATACGTACTATGTTAGAATCCTAAGTCTATCCTAGGGTCAGGTGGGGATAAGACCGATGGGAGTAGGAGTTGCCTAATTTCCTAGATGCACATGACCATAGGGTTGGGAGGTAACAGTTGTCATTGTCTGAGGGTCATGGGTTAGGAGATTGATCGCCTTCATGAACTCATGGGACCCAAAGGGCAAATGAAGAGGGCACTCTCTGATGCATAAGGGAAGAGGGATGACCCCAAAAGTGTCGGCTACCTACAAACCTAGAGGAGATGACTAAGGATTGTATGATGACCCAAGTGGGTTTGAGACCAGTTTTTCATGGAAGTAACCTGGATATTGAGATGTTCATGATGTAGATGCACCTAGAAGGATGATAAGTATCCTTAAAAAGGAATTTCAAAATCTTAGGATTTCTTGGGATCCAAGGAGTCCCAATGAATAAGAAGAAAGAGAAAATGCAAATACAAAATAAGAGGATAATGTGATACATAATTAATGAATTTGTGGTATTATTAAAAAGAGGTGCTTTCTTCTATGAGGAAGTATAATTTCGTGGCCAATGGATTAAAAGCCAAGTACAAAGAGAATAAAAGAGGTAATTTTCGAATTCCTAATATCTAAAGAATAAATAATATCAAAGAGATATTTAAGAGAGATAAGATTGCTTCCTAATGAAGGAACTTGGTTTCCTATTGGGAAAGGGCTTTGTTTATTCATGGGCAAGCATGTTAGGGCATTGCTACCCACCCCTATATAAGGGTAGACCCCTTGGCCCGAGTTCAAGAAGATCCCATGCATCCCTTTCTCTTTTCCTTCTTGTTTTCATTCAAACCCTAACCAAGAGAAGTTGTGCTAATCCTGGAGCACCGAGGGGCCGTGGAGGAGTTACAATGGAGGCATGCTACTCCCACGACACCAAGGGGACGCTCGGTGGTCATCCCCTCATCCTAGTTGTGCGCAGCCGCAACAGCACGAATGCATAGGACAACCGCGAGTTGCAGATTGCCAAGCCCAATCCCAGTCGCCTCAGCCATGTATTGGGACCCCCGTAGGTACGTAGGAGGGCGGAGGAAGCAATGGGGCCGTCGCCGGTGCCCCTAGAGTCCAAGGAGGGAGAGGAGGGCCCCTTGAGCTGCTGCCGCCGGCAGCATTATGTCTGCTCGGGGTTGAAGAAGGGAGGCGTCGTTGGACAGAATTGCCCCTCCATGCTATGAAGAGTCGGTTGCTTAAGTGAGGGCCAAAGCATAATTCAGTTATAATCGGCTGTGGCTACGTAATGCATGGAAGAGATGATGTGGCAGCCTGCCATTGGTCCAAGTAAGTAATTCTTACAAAAATCATATCTAATTATTGGTAGATCAGAAGGGTACATATAATCCATGTTTTTTGCTCAAAAAAATGCGAGGAATCCATTAAAAATTAATTTAGAAGCTAATTCCTCTTGCAATTCGAAAAGTAGTGGAAGTTATCAACTTTAATGCATTAATGATTAAGGAACCCTAATTTGAGACGATTAATGTATCGAGAAGGGTTATATGGATGATTAAAGTTGATATTAACCTATTGATTACAAAAAGACGCATTAGATCTAAAAGGATGAACTTTATGCATAATCTGATTTATTTAGGGTTCCATGTACATAAATAAGCTTTAATGGGCCTTGAAACCCTAATTATGACTCTTAATGGCTTTAATTGTTCAAATTTATGTATAAAGCTGAGATATGATGGTTCTAAGCTATTTTGAGTATAAAAGTTCCTAATTGTGGATAAATACCCTTAATTTAGTAATTAGGGTTTTCTAGTGGATTAATGTGAAATTAGTGATAGATAGAGTTCATATATGAATTGAACTATAAGGATATATGAGTTGTTAATTTGAAAGAAACCAAATATGATAATTGGGCTTATGATGTTGAAATTAGGGTTTGTGAACTAAGAGAGCATTAAATGTGATAAAAGTATTATGGAGGTTAAAACCCTAATAAAAAACCTAAAGTGGGCCTAGAAAGTCGAAGGTGGAATACAAGTCTATCTTGAGAATGTTTTGGATAAACTATAACACTTGGATGTTATGCATTAATTTTAGGATGTTGTTGATTGCTTGTTTGATTATTCTTTATCATTATTGCTTGGACATCAAGTTGCTCTGGATCAGGTATGTGGTTAATTATGGTTAATCACATTAGTTTCCCGAAGGTTTTTTGGATGATTGATCACATCGAATGCAACCCATCAGTTTGGATGTTCATACTTGTAAATCATAAAAGTCACTATGATTATCACAATTATGATATAAGTGTGTATTCTTGCACCTACATGCCACCCTGATGGATGATGTAATGAGGTCAAGCCCAAGAGGGAAGACCCATGGGCACCATGAGTGGTGACCCCAGACACCAAGCTCAGGATAGAGAAGGTGGCCTTATGATATTGCATGACTAATGGGCACCATGAGAGGTGACCCCAGGCACCAAGCTCAGGATGGAGAAGGTGGCCTTAAGTCAATGGAAAAAGAGAAACCCTAATGGGGGTATTCCAGGGTTAGGGCAAAAGCGGTAGAGATTGACACATTGAAAACGTAAATTGAATTGTTAATTACTTTGATTGTGATAAATAGGTTGTTAGCCTTATGTGTGAAATTTTGGTTGTCCCCACATATCGGCATATTCATTTATGCTGAACGACATTTTGTTTGTTGGCATTTTAGGTACAAGTTTGAAAAGGACAAACAGTAAAGTGGCATATTATGAAAATAAGAATTTAAGTGCAAGGAGGACTAGTTAGTATAGATTGAAGCTGTGGATGTAAGTTAGATATCCAAATTTAAAAAAAAGGTATGCAAAGTTTTATTTTATTCCAGCTTTCAGTATAGTTTGGTAGAATTTTATAATTATTATTGATTATTTATCGAACCTTTGATCTGGGAAATTGGGATAACGGCTCTGACCTCTTGGTCTCCCTTAATTGGGGGTTACTGGGAGGTGGGTCGTTACAGATGTCTTTTGTTGATAGAGTTCTAGAGTCATCCCTGTACACTCGGGTCCTTGGGGATGTTTTGTAGACTCTTTGTGGATGTGATTTTGACACATGGTTGGCTCGTGTGCCCTATTGTATATAGCTTCAATGGATACATGTATATATGTTATGGAACAAGTTCTCTTTTATTAGGTTGATGGCACAGACAGTAAGTGCGTTGAGGTATGAAAGTGCCTTTATGTAGAAGTTCTTGCTGTTTGGAAGTTTTATGAAACAATTTAATTTCTTGTGTTGTTCAGTAATCTATTTGTTAATCTTTCTTCCACGATTATGTTTTGAGTAATCTCGCTTTGTGTAGCGTGAGGTGTCACAATCAGGTTGGTATCAGACCTTTAGGTTTGCTGAGTCTACAAGAATAAATCTTAAAGATGTCTGGAGATCGTGAAGAACATGCTGCCGAGAGCAGTGTCACTACACCAGGTGGTGGTGCAAGGAACCCGACACGAGAAGATCGAGTGCCTGAAGTCCCCCTGTTTGACCCAGCCATGGTTGAAAACCCTACCTTTCAATCTCTTTTTGGGCAGTTTATGGCTACTATGACTCATATGGAGGACATGATGCATGCACCTCAGCCTAGGACATCAGTTCCCCATACTGAATCTTCAGGTATTGTGAAGACTTTTAAGCGGCTTCACCGTATTGGAGCCGTGGAGTATGTTGGGACAACTGATCCGGCGAATGCGGATCTGTGGCTCACTGAGCTTGAGAAGGCCTTTAAGATCCTGAGTATCCCTGAAGAGGATAAGGTGAAGCATGTGGTGTACCTCCTAAGGGGGAGTGTTGGCCATTGGTGGGCCATAGAGGAGGAGAAGAGACTCGGTGTCGTGATCGGTTGGGAGGAGTTTTGACGTGAGTTTGTTAGTCGATATTTTCCTTGGATGTATCTTGATGAGAAGACCAGTCAGTTTGAGAGAATCAACAAGGATCCATGATGATCAACGAGTATGAAACAAGGTTTATGGAGTTGTTGAGGTTCTGTCCTCACATGACTACCACGGAGGATGAGCGGATTCGTTGTTTTGAGAACGGGTTGAACATTGAGTTATCTACCCCAACTACTACCTTGGAGAATTGAGAGGTTTGCCATGTTTGTGGAGTATGTTCGGAGGATAGAGTAGTCTGTGAAAGAGAAGAGAGAAGCAAGTACTAAGAAGAGGGTTTCATAGTCTCAGGGTCAGTCGTCAAGAGGCTTTAAGAAGCTGAGGTTTTCTGCACTGCCAACACCGTAGAGGTTTAGTGCTTCAAGACTGTGGTCACCGAGTAAGGGCAAAGGTCATAGTTTTCTGCCTGCAGGAGCCCAGAGTGTTGCATCAACATCGATGAAAGGACCACATAGGCCTTGGTATGATGATATGATGTGTTATAAGTGCAGACAAGTTGGGCATACCAAACCATTTTGTCTAGTGAGAGATGATGAAGTGACCCAACAACCAAGGCAGAGACAGTAGAACAACAACATAGGAGGATGAGGGTGTGGCCAAGCATCATAGGCTGGATCATCTGCTCAGGGAAGCAGAGGATAGGGGCGACAACATGCAACAACTAGGTTTTATGCCATGAGTCAGCTAGAGGCGATGGTCAACCCGTGATTGGTGACATGTCTAATGGAGTTATTTCATTCTAATTTGTCTTCGTCTTGCTTTGTATATGTTTTGGTTGACCCGGGTGCAACCCACTCTTTTATCGAACGTGAAGTGCTTAGTAGTTGTCCCTTGCCTGTTAGTCATAAGAAGACTAGTTTGTTGTTAGAAACCTCGCTAGTTGGTTCTATAGTGTTGCATGATATGTGTCCTTCATGTGTTCTCTCCTTTATAGAGCACAACATTCAAGTGGATCTCATACCACTTGACATGCATGGATTCGATGTAATCCTTAGAATGGATACCTTGGAGAAGTACATAGTCGTCTTAGATTGTAGTTCTAAGAAAGTGACATTTATAGATGGTAGTGAGATGTGGATCTTGCAAGGAGATAGGAAGATTCTTCTGACATGCCTAGTATCAGTCATGGTAGCAAGGAAGCTTTTGAGATAGGGTTACGAGGTGTTCTTGGCACACGTACTGGATACTAAGGTAAGGAGTCCTAGTATTTAGGAGGTTTCAGTTGTTAGAGAGTTTGGGGATGTGTTTCTTAAGGAGTTTCCAGGTGTTCCCCCACCCCGAGAGATTTATTTTGAGATCAATCTGGTTCCTGACACACAACTGATAGCTCAAACACCATATATGATGGCATCGACAGAGATGGTAGAGTTGAAGAGACAGTTGTAAGAACTGCTTGACAAAGGTTTCATCTGGCTGAGTACATCACCGTGGGGTGCTCCAGTACTGTTTGTAAAGAAAAAGGATGGGTTTATGCAGCTGTGCATAGACTACAAACATTTGAACAAGGTTACGATAAAGAATAAGTATCCCTTGCCGAGGATAGATGACCAGTTTGATCAGTTGCATGGTGCAATAGTATTCTTAAAGATAGATCTGAGATCAGGATATCATCAGTTGAGGATCAAGGAGGATGACATATCTAAGTCAGCCTTTAGGATGAGGTATGGTCACTACGAGTTTGTGGTTATGCCGTTTGGGCTAACCAATGCACCAACAACATTCATGGATTTGATGAACATAGTTTTTCGATCGTTTCTTGATCAATTCATAGTTGTCTTCATAGATGACATCTTGATATACAGTCGTGATAGTCAGCAACATGAAAAACATCTTTGGCAGGCGTTGATCGTGCTAAGACAACACCAACTTTATGCCAAGTTTAGCAAGTGCGAGTTTTGTTTGAAGAAGGTAGCTTTCTTGGGGCATGTTATATCTACCGAGGGAGTGTGTGTGGATCCTAAGAAAATGGAGTCTGTGACATAATGGGAACAACCTAAGATGCCTACAAAAGTATGCAGTTTTCTAGGTTTGGCAAGCTATTACAGGAGGTTCATCAAGGACTTTAGCGCTATCGCCTTAGCCCTAACTAAGTTAACAAGGAAGGATGTGTCATTTGTTTGGGACGACAGATGTCAACATGCTTTTTAGATGCTGAAGGAGAAGTTGACAAGTGCACCAGTTCTGGTCTTTCCTAAGAAAGGAAAAGGATACATCATCTTTTGTGATGCATCCAAGAATGGTTTGGGATGTGTGTTGATGCAGGATAAGCAAGTGGTTTATTTTGCTTCCCAACAACTTAAGAAGCACTAGGAGAATTACCTGATCCACAGTCTAGAGTTAGCGGCGGTAGTCTATGCTTTGAAGAATTGGAGGCACTACTTGTATGGGGAGAAGTGGCAGATCTTCACAGATCACAAGAACTTGAAGTACATCTTTTCACAACAGGAGTTGAATATGAGACAACTTCTTTGGATGGAGTTGAACAAAGATTATGACTGTATGATTGATTATCATCAAGGGAAGGCGAGCATAATAACTGATGCATTGAGCAGGAAGTCTTCATCTTTGCCTATGGATAAAGCCCAGCTGAGTTATTTGATGTGCACAAGCGAGACATGTTGGTCTCCTTGCATCAAAGGAACGTTAAGTTGGAGGTTTTCTTGTTAGGTGGTTTGTTGGCACACCTACAAGTGAAGCCTACAATGAGATAGCAGATCAAAGAGGCACAATAGACGGATGTCGTGATACAACAGATTCGATCAGAGTTCGGCAATGAAAAGCATGATGGTTTCCATGAGTTAGATGATGGGACAGTTTGTTACCATAATAGGATAGTGGTTCTTGATGCTAAGGATCGAAGGAGGATGGTGCTAGAGGAGGCTCATTTTGTCTATGTATGCTATGCATGCATATAGCATCGAGATGTATCATAACCTAAAGGATATGTATTGGTGGTCAGGATTGAAGAAGGGTGTGGCAGAGTTTGTTGCAAGATGTGTTGTATGTCAACAAGTTAAAGTTGAGCATCAGAAGCCTGCGGGAATGATGCAACTGTTGTATATACCTCAGTGGAAATGGGATCATGTGACTATGGACTTTGTGGTTGGTCTTCCTAGGACAACCAAAGGTTATGATTCCATTTGGTCATCATTGACAGGTTAACCAAGACAGCGCATTTACTTCCTGTAAAGATGACATTCACAACAGAGAAGCTTTCCCAGATCTATGTGGATGAGATAGTGCATTTGCATGGTGCTCCAGCAACTATCGTGTCTGATAAAGGTCCTCAGTTCATGAGTCACTTTTGGGAGTGACTGCACACGACTTTGGATATGCATTTAAGTTTAGCACTGCTTTTCACCTGTTGACAGATGGTCAATCTGAAAGGACCATTCAGACCTTGGAGGATTTGTTGAGGGCCTGTGCTCTTCAATTTTTAGGAATTTGGGATGTACACTTCAGTTTAATAGAGTTCGCTTACAACAACAACTACTAGAGTAGCATTGATATAACACCTTATGAGGCGTTGTATGGGAGACGTTGCAGATCACCGTTGTGTTGGTATGAGATAGGTGAGTATCAACTTCTTAGTCCTGAGCTTGTGTAGCAGACGACAGAATAGATCAAAGTAATAAAACAACAGTTGAAGGCAGCACAGGACAGACAAAGATCATATGTGGATAATCATCATAGACCCTTGGAGTTCCAAGTGGAAGATAAGGTATATATGAAGGCCTCTCATTGGAAGGGTATTCTGAGGTTTGGGAAGAAGGGTAAGTTGTCTCCCAGGTATATGGGACCTTACCCAATGATGGTACGTGTTGGGAAGGTGGCTTATCCGTTGGAGTTGCCACCTGAGTTGCATAGGTTTCATCCAGTGTTTCATGTGAGTATGTTGAGGAAGTGCCATCCAAATATAGAGTTAGTGTTGCAACCTGTGGAGGTGGAACTTGATGAGGATATGACCTATGTGGAAGGTTCGGCATTGATCCTTGATCAAAGAGTAAATAAGCTAAAGAAGAAGGACCTTGTTCTTGTGAAGGTTCTTTTGCATCACCGTGGTGTTGAGGAAGCCATGTGGTAGCTTGAGGAAGAGATGAGGAGGAAGTAACCCTCCCTTTTCTCTTAGGATTTTGGGGGGAAAATCCTCGTTAGGGGTTTATGGCTTGTAAGCACCCTGACCCATGTTTTGTGATAACCCAATTTGTTTTGCTTAAGCAAGGTGCTAAGCACCTTTCTCTAATCATATGAAATGTAATTAGGGCATGTTGGAAGTGTGAGTTTCTTATTTTGAGTTTTCTTAGTTGATTCTTGTGTTTTGTGGTGAGGTTTTGGTTCAAGCTGCAATTCACTCAGAGTTAGGGTTGATATGCAAGTTTTCCAACTCTAGAGTGTTCCTTCTCTCTCTTGGCATCATCTAAAGGGGAGAGAGAGATGGGCACCTTGTTTGGACCTTGATTGTGTGGTGACATCCTTAGAGTTGCTTTGGACACATGTTTGTGGCGTGCCTTGCACCTAGAAGTGTTGTCTCGGGCTTGAGAGCCTTAGAGAGGCCTTGTATCGATTTGTGGGTGTCTTGAGTTACACCCTAATGGTTTGTGGGTGTCTTAAGTTACCCCCTATTAGTTTGTGGGTGTCTTGAGTTACACCCTATCAGTTTGTGGGTGTCTTGAGGTACACCCTATCAATTTGTGGTATCTAGGGTTTCAACCCTATCAGTTTATGGGAGTGGAGAGAGATGTGTACCGGGCATGACCATGATAAGTGACCTAGTGGGCGAGACCTAGATCTTATCACCTCATTTGCATGGTGTTGCATGTGGCCCTTCTTCGTTGACAAGTGTCACCTTAGGTGATGACACCTTCCTCTTGATCTCTCATTCATTCCTCTTGTATATATACCCCTTTCTCTCCATGCAAGAGAAGACTTTTAGGTATTCTTGTTTCCTCTCCTTGGTGGACAACCTTAAGAAGCTAAGGAGCTAGAGGAGTCTCTCTTAGAGCTTGGTGGATGAGTCCCAAGCTTGTGGTGTTCCCTTCATCTTCTACCTTGGTAAGCCATGGTTTCTAGCTCTTCTTATCTCCTTCTTTCTTCTTCTCAGACATGGATCTTAGTTATCTTTCTTTCTTCCTCGAAACCTCTTAGCCTTGGTTCCATCTTATTCCTTGGAGGTGTGGTGGTGACCATGTTTGGGAGATCTTCTTCTACCTTGAGCTCGTGAGCTTGGATCTTGGTGGTGATCTTTGAGGCGGGTTATATAACTCTAAACCTTCTTTTTTATCATCACACCTCATATGCTATCTTGTTCTTTATCTCTAGAACATTATCCCTTTCTTGTTAGTAGATTTCTTGGTAGTTTCAGGTTCTATTTTGAAGGAAGGAATCTTGCTTAGTTGCTGCCATGTGTTACACCTTATAGCCTTGCTTTGGATGAGTAACCTTAGGTTAAAGATGACCAGGCCAATTTGTTGGAAGGTGACCGTCATGACCTGTGATGCCACAAACCATCACACCTTGTGACAGGTCATCAGGACCTTGGTGGAGTAGAAGTCGACACATTCTGGGTGATGCTAGATCATCATGCCTTGTGAAGCATAGGCTGATATGAGTTGAGAGGGTTAGCTCACCTAGTGGATGTTATAACGATAGGATGGATATGTTTTGTTGATGGCTGGCCGTCATGACCTGCGTTACATAAGCCGTCACCCTTTTTGGCAGGTCATCATGACTTGGAGATGATGAGGCTGACATGTGTTAGGAGGTTAGGCCGTTATGGCGATGGATGCTTGCTTGGAGGGCGTTATCCGTCAGGACTTTGGCCGTCATGCCTTGAGAGGCGTAGATGCTTGACATACACAACTCTTGATGCCCAACCAATGTTAACCCTATCCACCCATCACAACCTATGATGCTCGATATGCCGACGCATGCTATGCCTTGGATGATGTTGCCCGATATCCCTATTACCTGTCACACCCTCAACATGTGGAGTCCAATACACTTCTTGCGAGGGTGTAAACTGATACTCTAAGTTCCCTAAACTGATACACCTCCTAAGAGGGTATTTGGTGCGCTTCCGCTAGAGGCATACACACTAGCCAACTAGGGTGGGTAGATGCACTCCACGAGGTCATAACGCACGGTTGGATTCACTTTCAATATTTATAATACCTAAACCGACACACCTACGCACACTAAAACAACTACACTTGCAAGCGCACGGGGTCGTGTCGTAGTATAAGAATGTGGCAAGTATAGGGTCGATCCACAGGGAAAAGAGGGGACACTAGAGCTAGGTTAGTTTGGATAGGTTCCTACTACAGAGACTAGGGTTAAGGGTTTGAAGGTTGTTTTGATTGTTAAATTACTATGAAAAAACGAGGAATTAAAGGCAAGAATGAAATCTACGTTAATCTTAGACTAGAGTAAGGCTAAATAGGTAAGAAAGGATTAAGCTAGGTATGAACAGGAAAATTACACTAAGGCAAGCAAGAGAGAAGCAAAAGAGAAATTAAAGAGCTAAACTAACATGAACAAGGCAAGAACACAACGAGAAGCTAACTAAGCAAGGAATGAACTAACTAAGCTGAACAAGCACAAAACTAGGGTTTTAAGCAATAAAGTGAGGTATGGGATGTTTAGGGGTATGAACTTATCACTTAAGTTGGGGGTGACATATGAACATAATGATTCCATTTAGATTTTCCAAACCAAACAACAAGTTAGAGTCTAATGAATTAACCAAAGCTACTAACTGGCCATGGATATGCTAAGTTGTGTATAGGGGAACTAGTCCCTAACACCCCCTACTACCCTTACGAGGCTCAATTGGGTTAGGGATTAGGTTCAATTCAAGTAGAGTCTAATCAAGTCTAGGCTTCTAGATTAGGCATTCCTAGGGCAATTAGGGGCCGAGGGTAGTAATGGGGAGGTGAAATTAGGGTTTTGGACCCCAATTCCCCCACATTCTAGCCTTGAGAAGGCTCCATGCTAATTGCACTATAATTATATAATCTAGATACTTAGATCTCTCACTTAGGTTTAGGGAGATTTATTAGGATGTAGGAAGATGGGAGGCAACCTAGGGATCCAAGAATTAGACCTAGGGGCAAATCCCAAAATTCACACATACACGCAATTTGCCTAAATTCCTAGGGGATTTCACACACAAACCAACAAGAAATTCATGGAGAATGAGATGCAAATAGAATATAACCATTAAAAATGGAATTACAAAGTTTACATGTCATTTCCCTCCCCCAACATGGTATCAAAGTAACATAATTTCCCCCAAACAGCCCACCCAAGGGGCCTAGCTACTCATAACAAAAAAAAATACAAAGTGAAAGGAGATAGAATGAATAGAGGAGTGAAAAGCCATGATGAGCTCGGTGAAGACTCCTCCTTATCCACCTCCTAGAAGCTGTAGCTCGAGCTCCCTCCTCCAAGGTAGGTGAATGCCATGGATGTATGGTGGAAATGGAAGGAAAGTAGGGTTTTGATGGTGGAAATGGTGAAATGGAGGTGGAATGAGGTGGGAATGAGTGGAGGATGAAATGGGGAGGCTAGAGTGTCTGTAGGGTAGAAGGTAGCCAAATCCGTGCCCCAGCCGCCACCTAGGTATATATAGGTATGGGGAGGAAGCACTAGGTCAAGTAGGGGCAAAATGGGTAAAGCAGTGAAAACTAGGTGGGTTTTGTGAGTAGCACGACCATGGTGGGTCATCACGGCCATGGTGGGTAGGGTAGACCACGACCATGGTGGATGGGCATGGTCACGAGAATTAAAATGTGGAGATCACAGGGATATGTTCATGGATGGCCACGGCTGTGGGGGGTCACCACGGTCGTGGTGGGGACCTATGGCCATGGGCATGTTGATCACCACGGTCGTTTTGGCCATATTCATCAACTTCTGGGAGTTTTAGTGATTTTTTGTGCTTGGGGCATGTCCACCATGGCTGTGGTGAAGTACCACTGCCGTGTTGGTGTCCCTCCCATGCATTTGAGCTTTGAAATTGATCATCCATGGAGGGTATTGCTTCAAAACTTTCTTTGACCACTTGGGGTAGGTTGGAAGTGGTTTTTGCCTCATTTTGGGCTCCTCCAAGCCTGAGGAAACCCTAGATTCGACTATCTTCTTTCCATGCCATAAAGTAGTGGAAAAAGTACCTATAAAACATGCGAAAAGCCTCCATAAGTGTATTTTATAGAAATAAGCATATTGGGAGAAATAAAATGTAATCTAACAAGTATAGATGTGGTTGAAATGCAATATGACATAAGATGAAGCCCTAAAATAGGACTGAATCACCACCCCAAACTTGAAACATACTTGTCCTCAAGTATGCTCCAACTCAATCTTTCTACAAACATTTCACATTCAAGACATGACAAATGCAATGTAAAAGGTGATCATTGTTGAATGGGATCAAAGATGACTAAGTGCATGCATTCCACCTCTCTCCTCTCCTAATTTCACAAACCAATCATGAAAAGAGCACAAAGCATATGAACTTCAAATATAGTGCATAGAACACAAAAGTCATCCATATTTCTTTCATAAAGTTCCGGGTAAACCGTTTCATGACGGTGTTAATCAAGGATGACTAGGAGTATTGTTTCACCTTCATGCATTCAGTCCTATGTTTCAAATCACACCAAATGACCCACGTGGCTGTAAAAAGGGTGAAGTGAGCTAGGTTTGATGTTTCCTAGCTCAATGGGTATAACAGTGGAAGAAAGGGTTGCACTAAGATTTTGGAGTGTTTTTACACACTCATCTTTTCTTTATTTGAATGCTCTTAAACAGGAGCATCCTTTTATTTTGTTTTTGCTTTTCTTTTTCTTTTTTCTTTTTTTTCTTGCCCTTGGTGTAGATATGGCATATGGTGGATAGAGTGATGCGGAGAGATGGAGATGTGGCCACCCCAAACTTTTAGAGGTGGCCACGACTGATATGTGCACTTTGGCATCCTTTCTTAAGGCGGAGTGGTAAGAAGATGGTGAGTGAAAAGTCAGGTCAAAGAGGGGTCATAGGTATGATTCTCCACATAAGTCATCCTACATGAAAATTAATCCAATACTTCATCCTAGATATCACACCACATGAATGAACAAGATGAAATTGATATATCAATCAAGTGATTCTACAAACACTAAGCGTTCAAAGCTTGCTCAACTTCACAATTCAGCCAAATCAATCACAACCATAAGAGAGGTGATGCACATGTAAAAAGTCAAACATTGATACCACTTAGCAATAAACAATGATAAGTCACTTGCATTTGTCAAAGGTCATAATTTTTAATCCAAAAAGTAGAGATTGGGTTGAAACACACTTTTAGACAAGAAATCTAAAATTTGGGCAAAATTGGCCAAAATGGTGCCAAGTTGCCTCCAATCACATCTAAACCTATATTATTGAACTTAAAGAAGTAAACAAGAAAATACTAGCTATAACATGCAAGAATTACCAAAAATATACATGATATGCAATGCATGGCAAAAAGAACAAAATTTTTTAAAAATGACACAAAAATGCAAGAAGTCAACTACATGCCATGTAAAGATGTAGTGAAAAGAACAATAACAATAAAACTGAACTGAATGGCAAGGGTGGAACAAAATGACTAAAAGAGAGAGATAGGGTGGTGCATACCGCCCTACCCACCCCAAACTATAGCTTAGGGGAGATAGGGGAAGTGTCATGGCTGCTATGGCGGCGGGTGTCACGGTCGTGTTGTCAATGAAGTACGTCCCAATCTGACCTTGCCACGGTCGTGGTTGATTGACACAGCCGTGGACATTCCTCTTCAACATGACCGTGGTGGGTGGCCACGGCCGTGTCCATTCGTCCAAGACAACTACATCTTCTGTAACTTTATGAAATAAATCCCACAACCGTGGTGGGTTCCCACAGTCGTGGCCATGCCTCCTTGACACGGCCGTGGCAGGTGGCCACGGCCGTGGCAATTCTTCCAAAAACCCTGTAACTTTGGCCAAGTTGATGCAATAAAACCCACGGTCATGGTAGAAGGTCACGGTCATGCTTGACCACTTTTGCCACGGCCGTGGTCGAGATCCACGACCGTTTTAGGGGTGTTCCTTCAGTTTTCTCAAATAAAAAACATGAACTTCATTCTTATTTGTCATTTGGCCAAGAATCTGTCTTAATGACCATGACTTGACTTATATCTCTTCTCTCTCTAATGTCTAGCACCTACCATAACATCAAAACTCAAAAACAATTATTAGACACAAGTGTGTGTGTATGTTTGTGTAAAATAAAGCAAAAGTATCAAAAAGCAAGGTTCGAGAATCTCAAACCATGTGGGTTGCCTCCCACAAGCACTGAGTTTCTTTCCCTTCAGTTAGTCTTCTTGGTGATTCTTCATTCATTCATCCGTTTGGCATTCTCATGTATCCATTCTTACAAAACATGCATCCTACTTTTGCACTCAATATGTTTTCCTCATCCCTTTGATCACAATAATCATCATTAATTTCTTTACCTTGATGTCCTTCTCTCAAATGCCCATTTGGACTTGTGAAGTGATCATGTCCAGTATCCCTATCTCGGACTCGCCGGGTCGGGGTCTTGTACATGTTGATGTTGATCTTCATGTCCATGAATGAGACCGTCATAGTGCACTACACACATGGATGTCGACATCAGCTGTAGATAAGAACGACCTTCCCAAGATGATGGGAATCTTCCTATCCTCCGACTCCATATCAAGTACAATGAAATTTGCTGGGAACACCGCTCCTTTCTCTTTGTCTATCATCACCAAGACATCATCCACTCTACCCCTGGGCACTTTTATGGATCTATCCGCCAACTGGAGAGTGCAATGTGCCGGCTTCAACTTGCCTAGGCCCAGCTCAACATAGACACTATATGGCATCAAATTCACACTAGATCCCAAATCAAGTAAGGACCTATCTATGCAATGTCCCCCTATGTAACTAGGTATGAGTGGGGCCCCTGGGTCTTTTCTCTTTACGGGAAGGGCATGTTGTATGATGGAGATCACTTGTTCAGTCAATCTCACCCTCTTTGGAATCCTCCCCGTTGACCTTCTTTTCACAGTGCATAGGTCTTTGAGACACTTGGCATATGATGGAATTGGTTTGATTGCATACAAGAGAGGAATGTTGACCTTTACTTGTCAGAATACTTCAAGAATGTACATATTGTGCTTTTGTCTTCTTTTCACAGTCGGGGGCTCATCTAGTGCTTCGGGAAATGGTGGCTCACTAGCTATTGTCCTACTTGACTCAACACGATCTTCCTGTGGTGTAGCATGAGGTGGATCACTAGGGATGGTAGGACCTACAAAATGGATATGTGGTAGATCACATGGAATCCCAAACTCAACATGTGGTATCACAACATCATCTTCAACAATATCAATCACAATATCACCACTTGGCTGCCTTTTCTTTGCTTTATCAACTTTTCTTTGACTCTCCGGCTGCTCAAGAGTTTTCCCACTCCTTAGAAATGTCACAACACTACCTTGCTCATGGTAGAGAGGGAGAACATGTTGTGGATGTGGAGGAGGTGGAGGTGACACTTGGGGTTGGAATTGAGGTGGAGAGGAGAATTGAGGGGGAGGAGAGAATTGGGGTTGGAAAGTGAAGTTTTGGGAAAATTGAGGTGGTGAAGGTGGTGGGGGAGTGTAAGGCTTAGGATAGCCTTGAAAATGGTAGATGGGCTGCACTTGCATGGGAGGTGGATTGTAGAAAACATGGGAAGAAGGCATAGGTCCACTTGTTTCATGGTAACTCAAGATGGATCTTGAAGCTAACTTTTCTTCTTGAAGAGCAAGTATAGAAGAGAGCTGCTCTATCTTTTCTTTAAGCCTTGCAACATCTTTTTGGACATCATCAAAGATCTTCAATCTAGAGAGAACCTCTTCCTCAAACCTTGAGTTGTAGCTTGGGCTTTGCGGTTCCGAGTAGCTATAGGGGTAAGGTGTATTCACTTCTCCCGCAAAAGAACCAATGCAGTTGACCGAATGACAAGGACCATTTCCTCCTTGACTTTTCATGTGTTTCATCATTTATTCCATAGCCTTCATCACTTGTACATTGGGATCATTAGAAACAGAAGTCTCACTAAAGACCCGACTCCCATCACAAATCATTCTAGAAGTTCGGTTCCTTGAATTTTCCACCAATTGCTCAAACAACGGCCATGACTCCTCCGGTGGCTTTGTCATGAAAACACCTCCACAAGAAGAATCCACTATAGCTTGATCCCTTGAAGACAAACCGGAGTAGAAAGCTTGTACAAGTTGCCATAAAGGTATCTCATGATGCGGGCACTCTCTCAACAGCTTTTGCAACCTATCCTAAGCATCATGGAACTTTTCATTATCCATTTGGCTGAAACTCACTATTGACCCCCGCATTTGTGTCATCCTTGCAATAGAGTAGAACTTCCTCAAGAATGCCATCTTCATCTCACCCTAACTCATGATGTCTCTACTTGAATCATACCATTCCTTGGCCCTATCCTTGAGTGAAAAGGGGAACGACGTGAGCCGAATTGAGTCATCACTTGCCGTTGACGTTCTGAAGGTGGCACACATCTCTAGGAAGGCATCCACATGCTTGTAGGGGTTTTCACTCTTCAAGCCGTAGAAGGTGGGCAGGAGCCCAAGAAGACCTGGAGGAATATAAAATTACTCCCGTTGCATTTGGGTGACTCTAGATGCAATAGGTGATTGGTAGTTGCTCGTCATGAAGTAATCTTACAAGGACTTGCGAGGTGCATTTTGGTCTTCCATCTCGTTTCCTCCCGAATGGCTTGTCACATGCACAAAGCACAACCAAATAAAGGAAAGAAAGTTAGTAAACCAATATATACAAAGAATGCAAAGAAAAATGAATAAAGAATAGCAATGATGACGACAGTAGGAAAAGTCAAAGCAAAACTAACTAGCTAGGCCGAACGCCTCTAATCCCCAGCAACGGCGCCAGAAAGCTTGGTGCGCTTTCGCTAGAGGCGTACACACTAGCAAACTAGGGTGGCTAGATGCACTCCATGAGGTCGGAACGCACGGTTGGATTCACTTTCGATATTTATAATACCTAAACTAACACACCTACACACACTAAAACAACCACACCCGCAAGCGCACGAGGTCGTGTCATAGTATAGGAAGGTGGAAAGTATAGGGTCAATCCATAGGGAAAAGAGGGGGCACTAGAGCTAGGTTAGTTTGGCTAGGTTCCTACTGTAGAGACTAGGGTTAAGGGTTTGAAGGTTGTTTTGATTGTTAAATTACTATGAACAAATGAGGAATTAAAGGCAAGAATGAAATCTACATTAATCTTAGGCTATAGTAAGGCTAAACAGGTAAGAAAGGATTAAGCTAGGTATGAAAAGGAAAATTACACTAAGGCAAGAAAGAGAGAAGCAACAGAGAAATTAAAGAGCTAAACTAACATGAACAAGGCAAGAACAAAGCGAGAAGCTAACTAAGCAAGGAACGAACTAACTAAGTTGAACAAGCACAAAACCAGGGTTTTAAGTAATAAAGCGAGGTATGGGTTGTTTAGGGGTATGAACTTATCACTTAATTTGGGGGGTGACATATGAACATAATGATTACATTTAATTATACAAACCAAACAACAAGTTAGAGTCTAATGAATTAACCAAAGCTACTAACTGGCCATGGATATGCTAGGTTGTGTATAGGGGAACTAGTCCCTAACACCCCCTAATACCCTTACAAGGCTCAATTGGGTTAGGGATTAGGTTCAATTCAAGTAGAGTCTAATCAAGTCTAGGCTTCTAGATTAGACATTTCTAGGGCAATTAGGGGCCGAGGGTAGTAATGGGGAGGTGAAATTAGGGTTTTGGACCCCAATTCCCCCACATTCAAGCCTTGAGAAGGCTCCATGCTAATTGCACTAGAATTATCTAATCTAGATACTTAGATCTCTCACTTAGGTTTAGGGAGATTGATTAGGATGTAGGAAGATGGGAGGCAACCTAGGGATCCAAGAATTGGACCTAGGGGCAAATCCCAAAATTCACACATATAAGCAATTTGCCTAAATTCCTAGGTGATTTCACACACAAACCAACGAGCAATTCATGGAGAATGAGATGCAAATAGAATATATCATTAAAAAATAGAATTACAAAGTTTACATGTCATTTTCCCCGAACATGGTATCAAAGTAGCAGAATTTCCCCCAAATAGCCCACCCAAGGGGCCTAGCTACTCATAACAAAGAAAAATACAAAGTGAAAGGAGATACAATGAATAGAGGAGTGAAAAGCCATGATGAACTCAGTGAAGACTCCACCTTCTCCACCTCCTAGTAGCTGTAGCTCGAGCTCCCTCCTCCAAGGTAGGTGAATGACATGGATGTATGGTGGAAATGGAAGGAAAGTAGGGTTTTGATGGTGGAAATGGTGAAATGGAGGTGGAATGAGGTGGGAATGAGTGGAGGATGAAATGGGGAGGCTAGAGTTGATGTAGGGTAGAAGGTAGCCAAATCCGTGCCCCAGCTGCCACCTAGGTATATATAGGTGTGGGGAGGAAGCACTAGGTCAAGTAGGGTCAAAATGGGTAAAGTAGTGAAAACTAGGTGGGTTTTGTGAGTAGCATGACCGTGGTGGGTCACCACAGCCGTCGTGGGTAGGGTAGACCACAGCCGTGGTGGATGGGCACAGTTGTGGGAATTAAAATGTGGAGATCACAGGGATATGTTCATGGATGGCCACGGCCGTGGGGGGTCACCACGGTCGTGGTGGGGACCTATGGCCACAGGCATGTTGATCACCACGGTCGTTTTAGCCATATTCATCAACTTTTGGGAGTTTTAGTGATTTTTTGTGCTTGGGGCATGTCCACCACGTCCGTGGTGAAGTACCACGGTCGTGTTGGTGTCCCTCCCATGCATTTGAGCTTTGAACTTTATCATCCATGGAGGGTATTACTTCAAAACTTTCTTTGACCACTTGGGGTAGGTTGGAAGTGGTTTTGGCCTCATTTTGGGCTCCTCCAAGCCTGAGGAAACCCTAGATTGGACCATCTTCTTTCCATGCCATCAAGTAGTGGAAAAAGTACCTATAAAACATGCAAAAAGCCTTCATAAGTGCATTTGATAGAAATAAGCATATTGGGGGAAATAAAATGTAATCTAACAAATATAGATGTGGTTGAAATGCAATATGACACAAAATGAAGCCCTAAAATAGGGCTGAATCAGTAGCCTGACACCATGATTGCTTATCCAATACATCATAATGATCTAAATTGATATACAATCCTTGACTTGGTTGCCTGACACTTAGGGTTAATCCAATACACTATATGATGGCCCTAACTAATATCTTGTGATGGTGTCTATGATGCATCATGTTGATGATAGAGCTACATAAGATGTGATACCCTATGGGTGGTTGTGTGTATGATAATAAGAGTTATGTTTTTATAACCTTTATCTCATGACATACCTTATAATGAACGTAATGTGAATGGTTTGGATCTTATGATATGGTAAGGATGGTTGTTGATTCAACCTTGTAAACCATAATCGGGTAAAGAGAAACCCTAACCCTAAAATGTAATATGTTTGGCATTGATATTATAAGATGATAATGTTGATGATGTCTTGCCTTTCTTGTTACCAATTTCTAACCATGAAGGTAATACCAGATGATATGCATAGCCAGGTATGAGCTATGGTGATTATAGTATGTTTAAACAAGCCTTATGAGTCACATGTGATATGGTAACACAGAAAGAGAAGTAAATGGTATTATGGCCTAATGATGGCTTACTGCCTTATATGAGATGATAGTTTCCTTAATGATGAGATGAGGGGTTGTCACCCCAAGATATGTGGACCTTGTTATGGACATGTGTTGAAAGACATGTATAAAGTAATGATGTGATGAGATCACACCCTAAGTACTCAAATGTGTCTGGTTATGTGTTATGCCCTTATTTATGTAGAATTGGCTTAGAGGTTGTACATTATAACTTGATTGATGCTAAAAGATTCTCAAATAACCTAATTAATAAAGTAGAACTTAATCTTGTAGCTTACCCTATGCCATATATCCATTCAGTGTCAACATTTAATTAATGGTGAAATGATTTTAACTCAGAGCGCATATTATTGAATATGCGGGGTACAAGTTGAGTACTTCCTTGTATCCTTAACTACTAGATGTATGAGATGACCATGCGTGAGTCGATCTCGTTGTGGTATGGATGGCCATGCGTGAGCTACTCCTTCTTATTAGAATGGCCATGCGTGAGCTTGTTCTTTTAGCACCATACCTGTACCAAGGTGGGCTAGTTGTGATCATATATATATGTGGATGGCCATGCGTGATCCAATCCCTAAATTTGACTATATGTCATTATTGTAGTTGACTGATATGTCCATATGATTTCTTCATTTAAAATATTGTTAACCCAATCATGATCCCCAATCTTAGTTGTAATGTGTCACCCTAGGCTCAAGATGAACCCATGATTGTATGTTAGAATATGGTGATGGGAAGTAATGATCTAATTTGAGACAATGAATACCTCTTGAAGTTTTGATGTCTAGACATAGGTGACACGACCGATTACCATGATAAAGACTAGTATGAACTACTCTTCATAAATTTAGTCAAGTCATGCTTGTTTATAATGTGAGGATCTCTTTTTCTAAAATCTAGTCAAGCTTGCTAAGTATGGTTTTCAAAATCAAGTATCCTAATCATGTGCTGTAATAAAGGTATGCTTTATCCTTCTATTACCATATTAGTGGTGTTGAACTTGGGATTAAGAGAGAAAGATTTCTCCTCCCCTCTCCCACATCCGTGGCAGAGGCTGAACGCCTGGGAGGGTGATAAATCAAGGCAACAATTGCGATTCGAACCTGGGTCCCTTTGTTAGTGGACACCATGCTTGACCACTTGAGCCACTCCTTGTTGGCCTAGTAGTGTTGAACTTGTTTGTATGTATGCATGCTTAAAATGCTTGGATTTATGTACTTGTTTGATCTACTTGTTGCTAATGATTACTGCATTTGTTTGATCATACTAAATTGAACAAACTTGAAAACTTAATCATACTTGTCCATCATACAAACTATATGCACGTGCCTATATTCTCGGGGTAAGGGCACAAGGTTGGGCATCCTACTTGAGTTGTCAAGAAAGGGCAAACCATATTTTAAAAAATGGTTAACTTTTGACTTAGTCATGGAGTCCCTCATGCTGAAACATGATCATTAGTAGCTTTGGATTTAATGACCCTCATAGACCCTTCCTTTGATAAGTTGGTCAATGGAAATATATTCTTGTTTAGTATTATAGAAATGCACCTAAACATGCTTGAATGTTAAGAAGAAAGTCTTTTAATTTTGTTTCTTTCCTTATTGTTATTATATTAAGTTTTTTCCAACCAATATATGTTATCTTTAACCTATGACTTTATGTCTTTTATAGTGTACTCATAATAGTTGTGATGATGTGTACCCATTTTATGATTTGAGGTATCAATACACAATGAATATTACAATGATCTATGCTTCAGCTCTATTATGATATCTTCTTCATATTGCTCTATTAGGATCATCTAACATGTGAAAATGGAATTCATATGGTTTGAAATACAAAGACTAAGACATTCTTTTAGGTACTAGTTTAGTTTCTTTTGATATGTCATTTGTCTCATACCTTAGTTGTTGTATCTTGTTGATTGTAGTTTTATTCATGCATATGTTAGGTGGTCCATTCTAAGGACAACCGCTCTGGTCATCTCACCTTGGGTTGTCTAGCCTTTAGGCGTGAGGACTTTGATAAGAAATAGATTTGTGACAAATGGTATAAGATCCATCACGTATCATCTATGAGTGTTTACTAACCAATCACTTATATGAACCTAGGGATAACCGAAATCCATAATGGTGCAACCAAGGCAATGAGTATTGTGCTAAATATGGAGGCTCTTGCTAGTAATCACATTCTATCTACCTAGTTGCGGTGGATGAGGTTCCATTGCACATCTACCTACACAAATTGGATCCAAGATTGGATTAGGTTTCTTCCCTTGAAGCTTAGAGTCTCTTATAGCATTCATTTCTCTCTAAGGGCTACCCAAGTCGCCTAATTATTGATGATTAGTTAGCTTCCAAATGTGAGCTTACTCTAGTGACAAACCACACACATGATGCCTTATTTATGGGTATATTATGCATAGGGAACACTGAAAATACGAATGAATTGGTAAAAGTTTATTAAAATGTTAAGAATGCCATGATTTGACCTCAATTTGAAGTCTGTATTATGATTAATGAAATTACTCTTTATGTTAAGTACTCTTGTATAAACCCACAAATTATGCAAACTCAATTTTAACAACTATGACTTATGTGCTTATTATGTTTGAGGTAAATGATACTAATCTTAATATGATGAAATAAGGAGGATTTATATCTTATACTTCATGGTTTATGAGGTCCTTAATTTATTAAATACATGTTTCCCTATTGTTGATTAAGCCTCAAACATAAGTAAGCAAACCTTTCCCTATACGTATATCATGATCATGCTTTGAAATGACTATGCTTTTGAACTCTCAAAACCATTTTTAAAGACTTTCATACAAAATTCATTTCCCCTGTTTATTTGTATTCCCCTTTGTAATCTAGATTTGCAATGATACGATGGATATGGATCTCAATTCTTGCCCTATTGTGTTCCAACTCTTGGAGTGCCCAATTTGACTTCTCAATTTCCAAATAAACCCTTACTCAATCATGAAAGGAAGGAATGGAACTATGACGTTAATATTGCAAAATCTTCAAACATTTTTGCCCTATTACAATATCACGATCTTGTAAAATAATTTGGTAATTGATACTCTACCTATTTCAATATGTTTGAAGTTTCATGACTAATAAGTACTAGTGTGCTAGATTAGGGTGGTATATGACTTATGAATCACCTAGCCTAGGTTACATCCCTATTATGAACGACTCAAAATTTTCATCTTGTTGATTATTTAGAGTTGGGAAAGGTAACCTCTTCCATACAATTTTGATTTCATGATCTAAGTCTCTAGTAGGTCAAATCTATGATGATATTGATACTTGATCTTTGATCATCGATATTATAAAAATCTTTGAATATGAATATGTTGACTAATAGCTTGCGGTTGAGTCCCTAGGAAGACCCAAGATTTTGAGGTCTCAGATAAAATGAACTTAAAAGGAATGACATGACTACCCATATCACCTAGGTGCACCTCCTTTTCGAGGAGCCCATCACTAAGAACGTCAAAGTCAAGCATGCTCAACTTGTAGTAGTACTAGTATGGCTGACCAGTCGAGAATTTGATCTCGCCTTGTGCGTGGGTGAGGATAAAGCACATATTAAGGCCAGTGGTGCTTTGTGGGGACATTTATCATTCCTAAACTCTACTAGAGCCTTAGTGTTGGTATGTATGCCCAGAGAGCCAATCATATGATGATTGAGATGACATATCATGTAAAAAATTTGGTTAATAATAAAGGCAATTTTCCAATTTATTTTGTTTTAACAAGTTATGAGATAATGATGAAACATAATGAATGTCTAAGGAATGTCATTACTCAATGACGTGTCTTTGGGTTGATGACCTAAACAATGAGATCATACAGATCTCAAGAGTATGTGCATTCATATTATGTTATTAATTGGATGTTATTGTGGAATGCTAATAGATAGCAATGACGCATAAGAATAGAGTGTGTGTTGGTTGATGATAGAGTCTCATCAGTCATGATATGTGATATCAAACCAAACACATAGATACTTGTTGGATAACAATGTATCAGATAGATCCACCTTGAGAGTGACACATGGAAACCATAACTGATGGTCATAAGCATCTCTTGTAGTGATGGTGGTGGTTGTGGTTCTTAGACCTGAAATCACTACACTCATCAGATGTCGTTCAGTGTATCATCCACCGTGACCTTGAATAAGGGTTGCCATAAAGGTGATGATCAGATGCATTGTGACACATGAGGATGATTGTGAGTGATTTAGATGGGATTTCTCCCTCCTACTAGAGTTTGATATCCAAACTACTTGATAAGTGAGATTGAGAAAAGTATGTGCATGCAGATATGAATCGATATATGATATTCAGTTCACATATATCTCAGTTCAAGGAACATGGATTAAACATTGAGAGGATGACAATTCCATGCCTTGAGTTCAATTCAGATATTAGTGACAAAGGAATTACACAATCACTGTAACACCAATCATTGATTTTAAGTTGAAGTTGTTCTTCAACTTTCCTAATTACTTGGGTAGCAATGATGTGTTGCTAGATACCGCTCATTGCTTGTGATGTCAAAAATTAGTTATGGACATTCACCGTCAACGTAACTGAGAACCTGTAGGGTCACACACATAGGATACACTTGGAATATGAGTTCATTCATGAATATGATTTAAACTCGATTACTAAAGAGGTAGGTATTCAATAGAAACAACATTGGTTGAAAATTTGATTGACTGGACAATGAAACAACCATTCAAGTGTTTAACCGATGGTTTTAGTGTGTCAGGTCAATTGAACTAACTTTGGAAATTTTGGACCATGAACCTACCAATTCAAGAAGTGCACCGACCGACTCAGGTGCATGAACTGACCAACTCAAGTTGTGAGCCAAGAAGTTGATTGATTCAAGGATTTGTGCTCACGTCATGTTGTGTATTAATTCAGATATAAATTGCCACTGCAATTGTGATTGGGAAACATGATGAAATGACCGATTCAAGGGTTGAAGCGATCAACTCGCATGCCAACCGGTTGGTTCACCCGTGAACTGACTGTTTTGCCGCTCACAGGTGGCAAAAATTCATGAAATTCTGGTCCCTTCTGCTCCCACTCAGATTGGGAACCCTGACCCTAACTCTACTATAAGTAAAGGGGTACTGGGGGCTTCTCAGACAAAACTCAATCGTCTATGAAAATTGACATTCTTCTCTAGTTGTGGTAACCGAGGGAACATGACCAAGTCCTACCCAGTAAAGGGAGGGATAGAAAGGGAGAACAATTGTGGGACAACAAGTTGGTGCTAGTACACCAATGAGAGGTGACAACTCCTTCTTGTTAGTTCTACTAGAACAACATAAGTTCTCAATTTCCCATGTGGACTACCACATAGGTGAGAAGCTTTTCCTACTAGGAGGATAACATCGAACTGTTGTTTGTGGTGATCAACCAAGAGCTTCTGTTGATGTTGTCCGAGTGCGACTTGAAGAAAGGCACATACTACAATAAGGAATAGTCACTAGACTTGCTCCAAGACTAGGTATGACCTCATAAACTATCCCTCCCATTACATAGTTGTTGATACAATCGTCTATTAAAGGGGAATATAGAAGATAATTTTTTTATTTTTGTTGTCTATTTGACGTCATATTTCCCAATAGTGGTATCAGATCCATGTCAATCTACTATGTTTTGGGATTTAATCCATATGATTGGATTTTGGTTTTCACCTTTTACTTATTGCATATGACGTGAATATTTAAAATTATTAATGTGCATATCCGATTAAAGACCACATACAATCCCAAACTAATATATATGATATGATATACATGCAATTACACGCGATACCCTAAAATTGGTTTTGATGGTGGATGTGTGGCATGATTATGGCCAATAATCCAAATATTTGTGCATGGTTGTATGGTTTATTCAATCCTATTTTGTCTTGGCTTGCATACCGAGCCTCTACCTTCTTCTTCCCAAATGTAAAAGTATTATTCTTTCCTTCATTTTCTCCCGTCGAATGTATATCAAGGTTTCTCATTACCTTGTAATATGTTTAATAGCATTAGGATAGTTTTATTTTTCTTGTTATGAAGAAGATGATGCTCAACACTAGGCGAACCGAACGTCTTGAAGATGAGTCAACTATTTGGAGGACCGAGGAGGGTAGACACAAGATCTGAACCGATTGGTTGGTGGCCCAACTGATTGACTAGAAATGTCCAAAAGATGTTGGATCAGAGACCAATCAACCAGTCTGACTGACCAACTGACTGACCAAGAGTCGAGCCAACTGGTTCAAGGGTTGAACCGATCAACCTGGATGGTTCGAGCATAGATATACACCAACAAAAGGTTCATGCATGTGATGTAGACCTGGGTGGTAGTAATTTCTTGTGGCTCTAAGGAATTACAATAGAATGGCCATAGCCATAGCTAATGTTTTATATTGCATGTTTATGTTTGTGGGATATAGCATGTATATGATATGTACTATAATATGTGGTGATTGTATTTGTATATGTATATATATATATTTATAAATATAAAATTCCTCAATCAAACATATTAAGTCTAATATGTTTTCCATTACCAACACATGAAAAGCTTGATTGATTATGTGTGGGCACGCCAAGGATGGTGTTCTATCCATCTTGTGGAAGTGTGATGGTAGTTATGTCAACCTATCAAATGGGGTGAATATCTATCATGTTGACTTTTGAGTTAGGCTTAACTGGGTGTCCTTAATATGATTAAGCACCTAGAGGCATGCAAATGACTATGGCAAGGAGTTGTGCATACCATCTATCTAAGAATTGCATAAGATGTAATTGGCAAACTTTGTCTACCTTAATGATTGATTATAGATGTTGGCATTGACCAAGTAATAACTGAATGATTTTGGATTTTATCTCGTTAGAAGTTTGTGGGATGCAATCTTCTGAATTGATAATTGACAGTTATCAATTTGAACAAAATAGTGAGAGTGATAGTTAATTTAAAGGCCTAACTAAACATTGACAAATTTTATACAAATCAAATCAAATCAAAAATAGGTTTTTGAAAAAATTGCAAATTTCTCTTGTAGAATCAAACGGCAACACACATTTTTTTTGTGATCAGTTCTTGTGAAGGACAAGTTAAGTGGGCATAACTTGCAAGACTGGTTCAGGACGAGTCACCATCCTTCATGGATGTCGATGCTCCCCTCCATCATGGTGGTAACAAAAGCTTTATGGTTTCTAGTTATGCTGATATCTTCATGAAGATGTTGAAATATAGTTTTGTTCCTGTTGAAGGGTGGATGTTTCTGGTTTCTTAGGTTGTTTCGATGGCTGGAATCTTTATGGAGGAGCAATCTAGTTGTGGCTGTCAGCTGTTCTAGTAGTTTGGTGTGGGTTCCTTCTGTTCTGTAGTGATGGCTTTGGTGCCTTATGGTTGATGCTTTGCTGCTGTTGGGCGTGTTGATCATATCTTTGTTGTTTGGTTTTGGCTGTTTGATGTGAGAGTCGAGTCACCGTCCTTCGTGGATGTCGACGCTCCCCTCCATCATGGTGGCTTCATAGTTTCATTTCAGCATGCTTTGGGAGTATAGTGAGGCTGTCAGTTATTCTGTGTTCTGTGGATACTTGCTCCTTGGGTGTTCTTCTACTGACATGTTGAAAGCTGGATGGTTGAGTCCTCTCTGTTGTTATGTTTTTTTGCTTCTTAGGAGTTCTTCTGTAGACATGAGGGCTGTTTGATGTGAGGGTTGAGTCACCATCCTTCGTGGATGTCGACGCTCCCCTCCATCATGGTGGTAACAAAAGCTTCCTTTCAGATTGCTTTGGGAGTACAGATATTTTTTGCCTGTTGTTGCTGTGGCTGTCAATTGCTCTAGCAGATTTTTTTGTTGCTGTTGGACGTGATGATCAGAGATTTGCTGTGTTCTTTCTGCTGTTCTGTGTTTTTTTGCTTCTCGGGAGCTTTATGCAGACATGTTGAAGATTGGTTGATCTGCCTTTCTGTTCGGTTGTCCTTGATCTTCATGATTATGGTTTCTAGTGCTGCTGATATCTTCATGAAGATGTTGAAGATTGGATAGCTTTTTCTTTTTGTAGCTTTGGAGGAGTTGGAGTTTTTTTTGTTGCTTAGCTCTTTATCTCTCCTCTCTCATCCCTTTTTCGAGTTCACTGTATAGTTTCTTTCCTCTTTTGTTCCTTTTTCCATCTTCAGTTGGAGATGGATTGTTTTGTACAGAAACCAAAAAAGAAAATACAAAGAAAGCAACATGAGTTTTCGACTGACCAAAAAGACTGGTTCAGGACCATGAGAATTGCTCTCACATAAGAGCGCAAGCTCTATGTAATGGTGACACCAAAGCCATATGAACCTCTTCCCAATGCACCTAAGGCTGATAGGGATGCAGACAAAAAGCACATTGAAGACATCGTTGATGTCAAGTGCCTAATGTTGTGCTCCATGAACTATGAGTTGCAGAGAAAACATGAGAACATGGATGTTATTGAGATGGTCACACATATTAAGAACAAGTTCCAAGATTAGGCAAGACATGAGATATATGATGTGTGACGTCCCCAGATTTTGGTTTCTCCAAACCCTATTGGGAATGAGATATCAAAATCCGAAAACATTATCCGATCATATCAGAAAGCGATGCGGAAGCATAATACGCATACATGAACATACAACCATAACATTATCAACATTCAACATGTAAATTTATACAACATGAATTATTACACAATGGTTTACAATTACATATTGAATGAAAATTCTACAATCTAAGAATATGTATGCTAAACTAGGATCTACACAATAGGTACAACCTAAACACCGCTCACTTCCTGTCCTTTATTCCACGCTATCTCTGAACCTAAAACATACGTGAAACAACGAATCAACACACAAGGTGTTGTGCACGTGGGTAGAAAGATACATACTAATATGTTTGCATAATTGAAATAACTTGAGAAAGAAAGAGTAAAAGAAAACATTATTTAAAGCGATAATCAGGTAAACACATATTTTAGATATCCTTTGATGCGTTTGTACTACTTAGTGGTGTCACACCTCATTTTTCCCCGCCCCTTGGGCTATGGGGACCGAGTGTCGACCTTATATTTAGAGGGGAGAGAGAGATGTCGCACTTCATTTTTCCCCGCCCCTTGGACTATGGGGACCGAGTGCCGACCTTATATTTAGAGGAAGAGAGAGAGAGGATTGAGAGAGAGAGAGCATATATCCACTCAGTAGCTGCAAACCATATATATTCTTTTACGTTCTTTAATGTTTTGCGGAGCATATACTACTAATACACATCCAAGAATTTATATGCAAACACAAGCATCCAAAGTACATCATATCATTATGCATTCATGAAAACTAGTCTTATACTTAATAAAACCCACGTAGCTGAGTTCAGAGATTTCTAATCATTCTTTCTCATCTAGATATCTGGTCATCACCTGGTTAATAACAAATTAGTCATCATTAATACAAGGTTCACCATTATTAATGGTATTTAGGTCCAAAATTAGGGTTTAAGCCAAACCTTGGTTCAAACTGATCTAAACTTCTGTTTGATATTTTTCTACTAATCTAGAGGTCATTATTTAGGTCTGGTTCACTTTTTATATATTTTTTTGATGACTGGTCTATTTTCTAGAGTTAAAGTAAGGCTAAAAGCATTTAATTATATTTTAATACCAAAAGACCTAATATTGAGCAATATATTTCAAATTAGGGTCAATAAATGTCTCTAGATAAAATTAGGGTTTAACATAAATTTTCTCATATTTAATCTCGATGATTTTCTATTTATATCAATTAATTAACCCTAAAAAGAAACATTATCATCTATGCTAGATATCAACATTAATTGTTCTTCAAAAGACTGATCTAAGGGTTGAATATTGTAGAAGATGTTTTTCTAAATCTAGGGATATTTTTGGAGAATTTTTAGGGTAAGGGAGCTATTTTTAGTGATTTTTCTAAGTCGAGTATATGTGCGGGAAATTTGATTTACCTGAACAACAGGGTCCACCACCTGAGGTGGCACCCTTATATTGGCTGGCATGCACTCCTGTGTTCTCCCACTTGCTGGTGAGGTCAGGGGAGGGCCAACCGGTTTAGCTGGCTGGATAACCCGATCCGACTCTGTTCTTTTCTCCCTCGCAGATCTGCGTGCGAGGCAGAGCTGCGCCGCCGCGGGATGGCCTGCGATGAGCTCCCAAAGCTGCAACCCTCACATCTATGCCTAGCACGGATCCCTCCTTGAGTTTGAGCACTGACAATGAGGGTTTTCAACCTCCATATGACCTAGATGGTGGCCTCGAGTTTGTAGCTGATGTGGTCGACGACCAAAACTCCACCACTGAGAAGCAGGAAGGGGGGAAAGGTTCCAGACGAACAAGATGCACATATGCATTCAGTTGAAGTTGGGTACCTCTACAAACTCCTACAGTGTCTCCAGAAATCATTGTGGAGCCTTCAGCTATCCTCATGAGCTCTAGATATAGCTACTAGACATGGATCTGTGTCCTTTCCACTATTCTCCATTGGAGTGCCGCCACACAAGAAGGGAGCAGCGAGAGCTCCTCATGCCTCAAAGTTCCCAGTACTACGACAAGGGATCTCTGGGATTCCTCGAGAAGCTCTGCCTACACACTACCAACCTGATCGCATCCTCAAATCCATCTAAGAATCCCCCCTCCCGTCCATGTTTCCCAACCATGGCGGCTCCTTCTTCAACCTCTAGAATTTCCTCTGTTTCACCCCGCTCTGCCTTCCTCTTCGACTCGCCTTCATGAATATTGGGTACAGGGCTAGGGAAATCTATGTAGGGCCAACCGACCCCCATCAGTTGCTTCTTCATGCCATCGCAGTACCTCCCATCCCCCTGGAACCATCTCCTAACCATCTCTGTTGCCTATACTATCTGGCAGCCTCAACCATCGCCAGCACCTGCAGGTTGTAGTGGAGAGGGAGAGAGATATGCCTCCCCTTGTTGCCTTCATACCCCTAGGAACCCCATCGGAGGGAGATATTGGGATTCTTGAATCGTGGCAGATTCAACAGATCAGGTTAACACCCCAAACTTCTCGCTACTGACTCCTTCCATAATACCTAGGGAAAGTGGCCACATGCTCCTGACCTTTCGGAGTTGGGTGATGACGAGGTCTTCACCAAGTTTCCTACTGGTAGGTGAGATTAGGCCAAGCTTCCTATTGATCAGCCTCACGTAACTAAAGTCACGCTTCCCCATCTTGAGTGGGCTGCGTGACACATAACATGTTCATCAACCTATAGTTCTCAATCTCCTTAATCAAAAAGATTCAAGTATCCTAAAATTTGGATAAATTTGCATAGGAACCCCAATATCTCTTTGTAAAAACATCTAAACATCCTGAAATTTTAAATATAGGCTCATGGTATCGTAATATAGATTCTACCAAAATTTTGAGACACCAGACCCAATTTTTGGTTGTTGAGACAATTTCTTCGATCAATCTTATAAATACATTTATAAACCTTGACTTCATAAACGTCCAAATTGACTAACAAGGTACCCATCATAATATAACCCAAACAACATCATCATCAATCGTATCTCTTCAAGTTTAGGTAAATTGAATTAAACTATTGAATAAATCACTTCATTCTAAGATTGGTCATCTTATGAATAACAATGAACCTTAAGTGTTATCTTTGATTATTGGACCCTAAAATCACGGTTTTTACATGATGTCTCCAAGGCATTGTTCAAATGTAACATGACAGAAAGAGATCCAATATGTCATCATGTGCTCAAGCTCACTGGGTATGTGGAGAACATTTTTAGACTAGGATTCCCTTGGGTCAAGAGTTATCCATTGTTGTGATTTTGTAGTATCATCTAGAGTCATACAGTCAGCTTGTCATGAACTAAAACATGAATGACTTTGACAAGCCATTGATAGAGCTGCTTGGAATGTTGAGAAGAACTCAGGCACAAATGAAGAAAGAGAATCCCAAGTCTATGATGATGATCAACAAACTAAAGGGGAAGTCTAAAGGCAAATGCAAAGATAAGAAGGGTTCTAAAGCTGGCAAGAAGTCCAAGTATTCAATGCTCAAGGTAAATGTATGAGTAAATAAGGGAGGCAATTGTCACCATTGTCACTAGCTTGGACACTGGAAGAGGAATTGCCCTCTCTATGTGGAGGAATTAAAAAAGGAGTGGATGGAGATCTACACTTCAGGTATATATGTATAAGATAAATCCAAATCACTTATTCATCATGGTTATATGACACCAGATGTAGATCTATCATATGTTTGATATGCAAGATTTGATAAGAAGTAAGCCTTTGCGAAAGGGCAAGGTTGGAATGTATGAAGTAAGAGTTCATGTGACTTTAGTCTATATTTAGATATTAGATTAGACTGCAGGACATGTAACAGAGTTAGTTGAACTGTTATTTCATTATGCTAATAATAGAAACATTTTACTTTCTACATTTTGTATGGACAAGGATGGTTATGAATAAAATAGTTAATGTTCCATTTTCAAAGATGTGATCTTGTGTGGATATACCCCATATATCTCATTATCTTTAGGATCTAAAGATAAATGTTCATAAATCTAATAACTTAAACAATTTATAGCATTATCATCTAGAGTAAATATATGAAAAATGCATTTCTAGAATCCATGATGATGTTTATCTAGAATCTTTTGGTAATTGAACCAATAAGAGACATGTAAGCCTTATTTATGCACATCATGACAAAAAATCTCTCACTAGGTGTAGTGGGAGAATAAGAATTCTAATAGGACTTGTGCTTTATGATGTAAAAAGGCCTTCAAAATATATGTTAGCGGTAGTTATTTTTACCTCATTATATTTACTGATGATCTCAGTAGATATGGTGATTTGTATTTAGTGAAATACAAACATAAATATCTTGAAGTGTTCAACAAGATCACAAGAAAAGTACATGAATAACTTTGATAAAAGTATAAAGAAACTTTGATACGATCTATTTTGAAATATTTTACATCAAGAGTTTGAGGACCTTCTAGATAAGTCATGATAGTGTATCACTATGAACTAAAACATGATGATGTATCAGAAAGAAGGAATCACATCCTAATGAGTCAGGATATGATTATCATTTAATATATTCTTCTAACTTCCTTTTAGATACATGCTTTACACGAAAATAATGTACCATCAAATTGGTTTACAAGACACCATATAAAACATGGTATGTGAAAAGTCCAGATATGTCTTAAGGATTGAAACTTATATAAAGAACACAAATCATAAAATGATGAATACTACCTTTAAATCCCAATTTGATAAGAAAAACATTTGTTACTAGGATAGCTGAATTCTAAAAGAATCAGTGGGAGTAAAGTAGAACTCAAAAAGTTCAAGTTCAACAAGGAGGTATAATGGGAACAAGAAGAATCACAAACAATTGTGGAATCTCAAGTTCCTTATGTAACATAAGACTGATAGTTCTAGTAGAACACTGATAAATGTGTATTTATCCCTTTTTTACATCTTTTACATATCTTTTTAGGACTAATTTGTTGTTTATTTTCTTAGTTTTATAATTAATTGTATTACTTTGGATTTTCAATCTTTATGTGGAGTTTTAGTTATATTTGGTTTGATTTTTGTAGGAAAATGGCCTCATCACTCCTATCATTAATTTCTCTTGGAAGATGTTTTGCACAATTCCCACAATGTCTAAAATTCATGAATAGACAACATCAAAACAGTCATAACTCCAACATACATATTCTAAATTTGGAGTTCAGATATGTTTTGAAAATATAATTTCAATTTCTATAGAAAAAATATATTTCTCGACAATTTTGATGTCATTTTACTATCCAAACAACTAGTGAACACACATGTTTGTTTTCCCACAATGTCTGATTTAGTATATACCTTGCACCAAAATTGATATAGCTCTCACATTCCAAGGCGGAATTTAATGTTCAAATAGATTTTACATGACTACTTAGATGGATGGTTTTCAGTTTAGAAATTATAGATTTAAATGACGTTATTAATCTTTTTTATCACTTGTTAATCCCAGAGGATGCGACTGTAGAAATCGGGATTTAAAACACCTAAACCAACTTCACGAGGATTTGGATGTGACTGTGGAAAAATCCTCTTTAGGATGAAGAACAAGGATACATGAACACCAGGACCAATGGGTTCATGTGGAGTTCTTCTTTTGTATTTTATTTATGAATAAAGTGCATACCTGCTTCTTTCTTATTTGTCGTGTGTCGCTCAATTTTATTTTCATAAGGGCTAAGGTGATGAAACCCCTAAGTCTCGATGCCTTCCTTCTTGATTTCAAACCATTCTTAAATGTTTGCTTTCAATTCACCTTTTAAATTTCAAAACTTTACTTTTTTTTAGATAATCTTGTGTACTAATATTTTTCTTCTTTTACTCTCTCGTATTAGAATATTTTTTTTCTTCCTTTGCATTAGTGTAATATTTTATTCTTCTTGCAATTTACTTTCTTGCATTAGATAAATCAAACTCTTCAAACCAGACTTTACTTTTTGTCAATCTTCCAAACATATCAAATAATAATAATTTAAAAAATCAATCGGGTTTAAAAGAAACAAATATTAAAAACTCTATCCTATGGGACCGACCCTTCTATACTAGCCTTAATCAGAAAGTAAAAGGAGATTAAACTCTAAGATAAAAGTTTCTAGTGAATTGGTGTTCTCTTCGACGCGTATCAATTTTGGCATTGTTGTCGGGGACAACAAATCTTTTACTTGAATCCCAATTTTTTTTTGAAAATCTTATTATTTTTATTTTTTATGCCTTCTGAGTAACATTCTGGAAGTGCTATCTCCTCTTTCTACCGAGTTTCCATTCCAGTAGTACATTTTTTTATGCAAAGGAATATATCTGTATAACTGTGCATGCGTCGCCCGTCGAACGATCTTATGTTGCCAATTTTTTTATCCCAAGCCAGAAAGGAGTTTCCATCGCTTAAATCAACAAAACCGACTTAGGATGGATGAAGAGGAGGTTGCCCGTAGGATTGAGCATACACTTTGCACTCAAAGAGAGTTGATGATGGCTGAATGTGCGACTCAAGAATCCAACTTGCGTGCAGCCTATATTGCTGAGCAAGAGGCTATAGAAGCCGCTCAGAGGGTGGCTGAGAGACAAAAACAACTAAAATATTTTTCCACTCCAAAAACCAGATATGCACAACACCCAGTTGTGCCACCCATGATCACCGCCCCTCAATTCAATATTCACACTCAGTGGATCACCATGCTTCATGCCAATCCCTTTTCTGGGAACAAAGGTGAAAGTTGCCAAGATCACCTCCAGTGTTTCATAGACCTTAGTTCCTTGACCAAAATCCCTAGCGACTCTGAAGATGCCATTAGACTTAGACTTTTCAAATACTCTCTTTCAGGGGCAGCCAACCATTGGTATAATGCCATGGAGAGTGAAAACCCCGTCACCACTTGGGAAGCACTTCAAACAATTTTTTTGGATAAATACCTCCCCCTTCCCTTACTTATGAGATTAAAGGACAAATCATGTTATTTTCTATGGTCCCTGGAGAAACCTTAAGAGAAGCTTGGGAGAGATTTAGGAAACTTCTCCGCCGTTGCCCCCATCATGACATATCACAATCTCAACTCATTTACATATTTTATCGTGGTGTTGATGATGACACCAAGAAATTTCTTGATTCCTCATCTGGAGGAAATTTCATGTTCCAAAACCTAAGCAGTACGTGGATGGTAGTCAATAGAGCTTCTAAAACCCATGCTAGATGAGGGACCAGTGGGGTCTTAAAGTGGCTAAGGCTGAGGTAAACCCAGACATTAATACTATTGCCGAAGCTCTTAAATTGATCTCTTTGAAGCATGACCGCTTGGAATCCTCATTTAATGCCTATGAATGACAACCTCAACAAGTGAGGGCTACAAAATATTTATGTGGGATATGCCAAGGGTATGATCATGCTACCCTCTAATGTCAATATCTCTACAAAACCCCTATGCAACCTGATGTTGGTCAATAGATGGAGGACCTCAACTCTATCCATAGTATCCCGGGCCAGGCTTACTACAATCCAAATCAAGCCAAAAACCATCCCAGTTTTCAATATGGAAATCCTTCAGGAGATGAAAACTCATCTCAAATTCCCCCTCTACAAAGACCCTCACAACCCCAAGCCAACTATCGTCCACCACCGAGTTTTCCATACAATAACAACCAAAGGAATTTTGGGAACCAAGGGAATTTTTGGGGAAATTTCCAAAACTGAGGACCTTACCAAGGACAACAATATGAAAACCTCCATCAACCACCACCTCAACAGAATGTCCCCACCCCTGTGGAAGAAGATATGATTTCTTTTTTTTTTGGGTCAGGAAGAAGATAGGATTTCAGCCTTAGAAGAAGTCATAATAGCGCACCAAAAATCGACCGACGCCCAGTTCTCTCATTTTTTTGCCCAAAAAAATCCCCTACATGGACCTTCACTAGACAACCGGAGAACAACCCAAAACATCCTGAACAACTAAAGGTTGTTTCCACTCGTTCGGGGAAGGTTCATACTCCTCCCCCAGAGAAACCCACAATTGTTCCCTTGGACTTTGAGGATGATGATACAGTGGTCATCAAAACTCCTCCTTCACCCACCCCTGCCATTCCCACTCCTTCCACCCCCTCTCTTGTGGCCCCACCTATGGAAATTGACGAGCCAAAAATTCCCATTTACAAGCCTCGTCCCCCTTACCAGGCCCGCCTAAAGCAAACTATGCCTGACACCCATTTTGTGAAATTTAGGGAAGCCATAAAAAGGTTGCATGTGGATATTCCCTTTCTCGATGGCTTAGTTGATATGTCGGCCTGGTCCAAATACATGAAATCTCTTTTGACCAGGAGGTACCACTCCAATGAGCATGAGATGGTCATGCTTACTAGGACTACCTCGAATATTATCCAAAGCAAGATGCCAGAAAAGAAGAAACACCCTGGCTTGTTTGGGATTGGGTGCTACCTAGGTGATAATGCTTGCAGGAAAGGTCTTGCAGATCTGGGCGCTAGTATTTCTATTATGCCCTGTAGTCTTTACAGGAGGTTAGGCTTTGTTGACATGCTCCCTAATGCCATGACCGTCCAATTAGCTGACTCATCCATGAAAAAACCCATGGGTATCATTGAAGACATACCTGTAAGAGTTGGGAAGGATGCCTATGTCCCATGTGACTATGTCATCATGGACATAAAGGAAGATTTAAGGTACCCCATCATTTTTTGGCCATCCTTTTTTGGCCACCGCTCGTTCCTTGATTGATGTTGAGGCCAGAACCATTTTCTTGTGCCTAAGCAAACAAACCCTAAAGTTTAGGGTATTCGAAAGCAAGTGCTGACCAATCCTCTAAGAAGAGGTCTATCTTATTGATTGTATTGAGAAGATGCAACTATAAAGACAAGAATGGGAATTAGTTGAAGATCCCCACCAAAACTCCCTTCTATTGATTGTGGATTTGAAGATGCTCAATTGGAGAAATTTAGACATCATCTTGACACCTTTGAGGAGATTCATGATGAGGAGTTTGAAGACCTAAAAATGGTCTCCATTGTGGATGCAAAACCTAAAACCCCCAAGGCACCTGACATGAAACCCCTCCCTGAAGGTCTTAAGTATGCCTTCCTTGATGAGAAAAAGCTTTATGTTGTTCTCATTAACTCTGATCTCACCCATGAATAGGAAACCAAGCTAATGATGAAATTTAGGAAGAGGAAATATACCTTAGGATACAAGATGGCTAATTTGACCGGAATAGATCAATCCATTTGTATGCATAAAATTCCTATGGTAGAAGAGTACAAACCTTCTAGAGACCCTCAAATGAAATTGAATCCCAACATGAAATAGGTGGTGTGTCTAGAAGTTATCAAGCTTTTGATTTCAGGGATCATCTACCCCATTTCTGACTCCCCTTGGGTTAGCCCAGTCTAGGTGGTCCCCAAGAAAGGGGGTACCACAGTTGTGAAAAATAACAATAATGATCTTATTCCCACTCACACTATCACAAGGTGGAGGATGTGTATTGACTATAGGAAACTGAATAAGGCTACTAGAAAAGATAATTTCCCCCTTCTCTTCCTGGATCAAGTACTAGAGTGCCTCGCCCATCAACAATATTTTTCTATCTTGATGGATATTCAGGTTTCTATCAAGTCCCCATTCATCCGGAAGACCAAGAGAAAATGACTTTCATTTTCCCTTTTGGAACTTATGCATTCAAGAGAATGCCATTCAAGTTGTGCAATGCTCCAACCACCTTTTAGCAGTGCATGTTCGTTATCTTCGCTGGATTGATCGAAACCATCATGGAGGTTTTTATGGATGATTTTCCATCTATGGAGATAGTTTTGAATCTTATCTCCATCATTTATCTCTGGTTTTAGAAAAATGTGAGGAAGCACACTTTGATCCTAAATTAGGAGAAGTGTCACGTTATGATGATGGAAGGAATTGCTTTAGGCCATAAGGTGAGCAACCGTGGCATTGAAGTGGATAGAGCCAAGTTTGAGGTCATCTCAAAACTCCCACCACCTTCTTCTGTTAAGGGCGTTCATGCGTTCCTTGGGCACGTGGGTTTTTATAGATGATTCATCTGTGATTTTTCTAAGATCACCAAACCCCTAACTAATCTCCTCCCAAAAGACACTCCTTTTATTTTTGATAAAGCTTGCATGGCAGTTTTCTTTATTTGAAGGATGCCCTCATTTCTACTCCCATCATTAGGGTCCCATACTGGTTCCTACACTTCGAATTAATGTGTGATGCAAGTGATTATGTCCTTGGTGCTATTCTAAGATAACATGTTGATAAAAAGCACCATGTGATCTACTATGCATCCTAAACCTTAGATGAAGCCCAACGGAATTACACAACTATTGAAAAGGAAATGCTAGCCATAGTATATGCCTTTGACAAATTTTCCTCATATTTGGTTGGTTCTAAAGTTATTGTTTACACATACCATGAAAGCATTGCTATTTGATGACCAAAAAGGATGCCAAACCTCGCCTTCTTTGTTGGACCCTTTTACTTCAGGAATTTGACCTTGAGATCTTAGACGAAAAGGGATGCAAAAATGTTGTTGCCGACCATCTTAGTCACCTTGATTTGTTTGATTATGATGGCATACCCATAAATGACTCCCTTCCTGATGATAAATTATTAAATATGGAATCCCAATATCCTTGGTTTGCAGATTATGTAAATTATCTAGTCACATGTGTATTGCATCCTGAATATAAAGGACATTGTAAGGCTAAATTTTTGCATGATGTAAAATGATACTATTGGGATGATCCGTATCTTTTTAGATTATGTTCATATGGAATTTGTCACAGGTGTGTTACTGAGGAAGAGGCTCATGACATACTTGAGCAATGCCACACTGGTCCCACAGGAGGGAATATGAGTTCTCAGAAAACTGCTAGGAAGGTCTTATAATCCAATTTTTTCTGGCCTATCCTATTCAAAGAATTATACCATTTGGTCCTTGCTTGTAACGAATATCAAAGAACCGACAACATATCTAAGAGAGACCAAATGCCCATGACTTCTTGGTAGGATATTGAAATTTTTGACGTATGGGGGGTAGTTTATATGGGTCCATTCCCTTATTCTTGCAAGTAGAAATATATCTTGGTGGATGTTGATTATGTTTCCAAATGGGTTGAAGCCATCCCCACCAAAACATATGATTCCAAGCCCGTGAAGAAACTCTTGAAAGATATCATTTTTCCTCGATTGGGGTGCCTATACCGTAGTTTCTAATGGAGGTTCCCTTTTCATAGAGAAGAGTTTCGAGTCCTTGTTGAAAGGGTATGGAGTCCATCACAAGGTTGCCACCCCTTACCACCCTCATACTAGTGGCCAGGTTGAGGTGTCATATAGGCAAATCAAGTCTATCCTAGAGAAAATAGTAAATCACACTAGGACTGATTGGGCTTTAAAACTCAATGATACCTTGTGGGCATATAGGACTGCCTACAAAACTCCCATAGGCACCACTCCCTTCAATTTTATTTATGGGAAATCATGCCATCTACCCATAGAATTAGAGCATAAGACCAATTGGGCCATCAAAACTCTCAATTTTGACTTAACTACTACAGGTAAAAATTGCCTTTTGCAAATGCAAGAGTTAGATGAGCTTTGAATGACTGTCCATGAAAATGCTAGGATTTACAAAGACAAAACCAAACTATGGCATGATGGTCATATCAGGTGAAAGGACATCAGGGAGGGCAATCAAGTTATAATGTAAAACTCTAGATTAAGACTTTTCTTGGGAAACTTAAATCTAAATGGTATGGGTCCTACCTCATCAAGCGTGCTTACCCTCATGGCACTTTTCTTCTTTGAGACTAGGTTTTAGGGGAATTCAAGGTAAATGGACATCGGCTTAAGTGGTACATCACCATTGAGGATTTTCTATCTTTTGAGACCCATCAACTCTCCTTACTTGAAGATCTTGACCTACATGAACCCCCACCTTCCCCTCCTGAGTCTGAAATGACTCCATGATCTAGATCTGTCGGGCCTTTGGCATAAAACTAGGTGCTTATTGGGAGGCAACCCAATCATTTAATTTTTGCAATTTTTTTCTATATTTGTCTTAGCTAACACTTGTGTTTCAATTTTAGTTCTTGTTCTAAAAAAAAATCGAGAGCCAACTAACCCATCAGGCCTACCCTAACCCCAACTCCCCTTATTGGGGGAACTACTACTACAATCCTCCTTCATCTTTGCACTTTCCTCTGCTAGAGTGATTTTATTCCCTCCATCTCTGATTTAGGTTTTTCTCGGGACAAGCAAAAGTCTAATTCCGGGGTGGAGGTGGGTGGTACGATTCTATTCCACCCCTATCTTTTCCCTTATTTGCTTTATTTTCCCTTTTCATCACTTTGCATGCATTTGCTTTAGTTTATGGCCTTTATCTAGTCAGCCATTCTTTTTTTTTCCTTAGTTGTAAAAAGATCATTATCTAGCCGGCCCATTGAGTAGACATATCATTATACCCCAAATTAAATTTAGTAAACATTTTGAAAAATCAATTACAAATTGCCATGTCTGAAACCACCATGTCACCTAGGACCCCTAATAACATCACTCCTTAGAATAGTTGGCAAGTCATGATGAATCGATCAGAACTAAGCATAAATTTTCCCTACATTTAAATAAATAAATTATCTTGTTATAAAACTTGTATGATGTGAATTATAGGAATATTCTAACTATAGCAATGATACTCTCTAAAAAAAAGAAAACAAAATGTTGAAAGTTATAAGCATAAGAACATCTCTTCCTTCCCTCTATTTTTCTTCTAGAAAAGAGAAGCAAAGAATCACCACTGGACACAAATCAAGTTCGAGGTGGCATGCTTCCCAAAATAAAAATTCCATACCCCACAAAGGGATGTACCATCTAAAGATGCCAAAAGTACACATGAAAAAATTGTGTCCAATGTAGCCACAACTCCACAAATTCAAATCCCGAGTCGAATAGAGGAGGGATAAAAAATATTTCACTTCCTTCTTTGTTTTCACACTCCCCCTTCATCCTGTTCTTGTGCAACAACTTACAAAAAAAATTGAGAGTGTCAAAGTGAAAGTGAGATGAAGCCTATTTTTCTACAAAATCTCATTTTTGAAGCAAGATGTGATAATTATTTTGATAGGGAATATAGAACTTTATGCTATGTGGTTCTAGGAGATTGGTCACTTGGCCAAAAATTAGAGGTAAGGATTATAGTGACGTTACAAGGGTGAGAAATGACATATTAGGAGTATAAATTGGACTCTATTTGTGATTTTATTTGCTTGAGGACAAGCAAAGATACTAGTCTGGGGTATTTTGATAAATATGTATTTATCCTTTTTTATATCTTTTAGATATCTTTTAGGATGGATTTGTTGTTTATTTTCTTAGTTTTATAATTAACTGTATTACTTTAGATTTTATATCTTTATATGGAGTTTTAATTATATTTGGTTTGATTTTTGTAGGAAAATAGTCTCATCACTCCAATCATTAATTTCTATTGGAAGATGTTTTACACAATTCCCGCCGTGCCTGAAATTCATAAATAGACGACACCAAAATAGTCATAACTCCCATATAAAAATTCCAAATTTGGAGTTTATATATGTTTTAAAAATATAATTTCAATTCTACAAGAAAAATATATTTCCCGATGACTTTAGTAGTCATTTGAATGTCCAACCAACCAGTGAACATGCCTATTCATTTTCCCGCAGTGTCTGATTTAAGTATATACCTTGCACCAAAATTGGCATAACTCTCACATCCCAAGACGGAATTTAATGTTAAAATATGTGTTAGAAAGGAAATTCAAAGGCATATAGGAAAAATATATTTTTGGATGCTCTTTAAAGATTGTGGTCAGCCAAAATTTGTCTGAAACTTTGGGAATGGGAATATGTAGATACATAATCAGAATTTGAAGGGTCAAAAAAAGACAATCGATGATTCTCTTTATTGTTTATTAAGAAAGGAAAATTTTCTTTTGACTAAAGGCACAAACAACAACCGCCTCCTTCATTCTTTCTCCTCTCCTTTTAGGGTTTCCACCCCTCCTTATCCTATAAAAGGAGGGGGGACTCCACTAAAAAAAGGGTCCCAAATTTTGTACGCAATTAGTAGAGAAATTCTGGCAATTTCCTTCTAGTCTAATTTTACTTTCAAGGGCAATAAAGTTGGTTCTTTTATTCTACATCTGGATCTTTCTTTCTCTAGTTCTCCTTCTTGATTTTTCTTCTTAGAGCAGGAGGAAAAGCAAATGAGCCGTTTAATTATCACCGCCTTGGACTCTACGGAGAGCCATAATTGCGGTCTATGACACTCTTATTTTCTTTCCTTGTTTCTCCCATCCTCGCCATGAGTAGCGAGTAGTTTTCTTATTGAGGCGAGGGGAATGGCCCCTTAGCCATGTGTTAATCAGATCAAGCATTTACATGAGTGCTTAGACGGATGGTTTTCGATTTAGAAATTACAGATTTAAAAGATGTAATTAATCATTTTTATCGCTTGTTAATCCCAACGGATGTGACGGTGGACAAATCCTCTTTAGGATGAAGAACAAGGATACATGAATACCAAGACCAATGGGTTCACATGAAGTTCCTCTTTTGAATTTATTTATGAATAAAGTGCATACCCGCTTCTTTCTTATTTGTCATGTGTTGCTCGATTATATTTTTGTAAGGGCTAAGGTGGTGAAACCCCTAAGCCTTGATGCCTTCCTTCTTGATTTCAAACCGTTCTTAAACATTTACTTTCAATTCACCTTTTAAATTTCAGCACTTTATTTTTGTTTAGATAATCTTGTGTGCTAACAATTTTCTTTTTCTACTCTCTCTTGTCTTAGAATAATATTTTTCTTCCTTTGCATTAGTGTAACCTTTTATTATTCTTGCAATTTACTTTCTTGTATTAGATAAATCAAACCCCTCAAATCAGACTTTATTTTCTATCAATCTTCCAAAAATATAAAAAATAATAATTTCAAAAATCAACTGGGTTAAAAAAAAACAAATCTTAAAAGCATTGTCCTGTGGGATCGACCCTTCTATACTAGCCTTAACCAAAAAGTAAAAAAGGATTAAACTCTAGGATAAAAGTTTCTACTAAATTGGTGTGCTCTTCAACACGTATCAAACATGTATGAGATTGAAAGATTATGAATCCTCTAACTCAGATAAGTCATGAGTTGGTCATAAGATGATGAGCTAACAATCAACTAGAAACTATTGAGAGACCAAAATCTGAGAAGAGACATAAGGCCATGGAGTTCATGTACACTAACAAGGTATGACCTTGCTAGTACCATTTAAAGGGGGTAAAACCCATAAGGTGCAGTTGGATTTTCAAAAGAAACTAACATGGATAACATAAGAGTACAAATTGGTTGCAAAGGTTTTCAAATCAGTTCAAAGTGTTGAACATGATGAAATTCCTTCACCCGATATCATGCTTGTTGCAACTTATAGAGACTATGAGATTTGGCATATGAAGATTAAAACCATGTCCCTTAAAAGGAATATTTGAGAGGATGGTTACATGATACATCCAAAAGGTTTTATAACTCCATTAATGCAAATAAAGTCTATAAGCTACAAAGATCAATCTAGATAATGAAACAAGCATCTCAGAGCTGGAATATTTGATTTGATAAGATAGTCAAAGAGTTTGAATTTAGTCAAGATAAAAGATGAGATCTGTGACTACAAAAGATTTAGTGGGAGCACATATAAATATTCCATGTATTGATGGAGAATAACATCTCAATACTAAGTATTGAAACCTGACATGGAAATCATCTTCTTAAGAAGAATTAGGTGAAATGTCCCATGTGATAGGAATTGAGATCTATATAGATAGTTTTGGAAAGTTTCATGACCTAAATATGAGTACAAATATCGGCAAGATGCTAAAAGGGTTCAGCATGAAGGATTCAATGAGAGAGAATCTATCCATGTTACATGGGACTAGTCTCTCAAGAACCTTGTATTCAAAATCTTATGAAGAATGGAAAAGCATGAGTAAGATGTCATATGCACTAGCAATTGGATCTATCGTATATGCTATATAAAGTACTCATCCCATAATTTTGTATGTATTGGGCATGACAAGATGATATTAGTCATATTCTAATTGGAATGCCATAAAGAGTATCCATTGGTACTTGAGAACCACTAAGGACCGGTTGCTAGATTATGAAAATAAGGAAGAGTTGGGTGTAAAGGGTTACAATAATTCAAGCTTCCAAAATGATAGAGAATGATCACAATATAAAAAAGTTTAAGTTGGAAAGGTTCCCAACTATAGACTATTATTTAAACTCTAAAATAGAAGTCAAGTATCCTGGTGTTATGAACACAAGAGTGGGTACCATATGGATGAATATATAGATAATTCAACCATTGATGACACAATAGAGATATTGTGACAACAACAGATCTACTGGTTAGGCAAGGAATATCCGATAGCATATTATGGCTATTCCATTTCACATGAGATGTCGTACAGAAAATATATGTGAAACATACAATATACTGACTAAAGGGAAAATGTTGCTAACCCACCTGATTAGCACTTGCACAGTAGAAACATGACAAACATATTTAGATCACTAAGAATAAGATTCATGGCTGATTGGCTCTAAGTGCAAGTGGGAGTATGTTGGTGTGTATGCCAAGAGAGACAATTATATGATGATTGAGATGGCATATCATGCAAAGAATTTGATTAATAATAAAAACAATCTTCCAATATTTTCTATTTCAATCAGTTATGAGATAATGATGAAACATAATGAATGTCTAAAGAATGACATTACTCAATGATATATGTCTTTGGATTGATGACCTTAACAATGAGATCATACAAATGTCAAGGTTATGTGCATTCTTATCACGTACCTAGTCGGATGTTATTGTTGGAGGCTAATAAACAAAAATAACACATAAAACTAGAGTGTGTGTTGGTTGATGACAGAGTCTCATCAGTCATGATATGTGATATCAAGCCAAACACATAGATCTTGTTGAGAGAAATGTATCAGACATACCCACCTTGAGAGTGACACATGGAAACCATAATTGGTGGTCATAATCATCTCTCATAGTGTAGGTGGTGATTTTGGCTCTTAGACCTGAAATCACTACACTCATCATATGTCGTTCAGTGTACTTTGACATCATTCACCGTGACCTTGAATAAGGGTTGCCATAAAGGTGATGATCAGATGCACATTGACATGTGGGGATGACTGTGAGTGATGTAGATGGGTTTGTCCCTCATACTAGAGTTTGATATCTTGGCCACTTGATAAGAAAGACTGAGAAAAGCATGTGCATTCACATGTGAATCAATATATGATATTGAGTTTACATATATCTCACACAATCTGCTCCAGTTCAAGGACTATGGATTGAACATTAAGAGAATGATGATTGCATGCCTTGAGTTCAATTTGGATATCAGTGATAAAGGAATTATACAATCACTATAAAACCAATAACAGATTGTAAGTTGAAGTTGTTCTCCAACTTTTCTAATTACTTAGGTAGCAATGATGTGTTGTTAGATACCGCTCATTGCTTGTGATGTCATAAATCAGTTAAGGACATTCACTGGCAATGTAACTTTGAACCTATAGGGCCACAGACAAAGGATACACTTGGAATAGGAATTCATGCATGAATATGGTATAAACTTTATTACTAAAGAGTTGGGTACTCAATTTAAACAATGTTGGTTACAAATTTGATTGACTAGATAGTGAGAAAACCAGTTCAAGTGTTGAACTGATGGTTTCAGTGTGTCGGGTCAATTGAACTAACTTTGGAAATTTTCAACCATGAACCGACCAGTTCAAGAAGTAAACTGATCGGCTTAGGTGTATAAACCAACTGGCTCAGGTTGTGAATTGAGAGGTTGGTGGATCAATTTGATTGATTCAAGGATTTGTGCTGATGTCATTTTGTGCATTAATTTAGATATAAATTGTCAATACAATTGTGATTGGAAAACATTATGAAATGACCGATTCAAGGGTGGAATCAATCGATTCACATGCCAACAAAATGGTTCACCCATGAACTGACCATTTCACCTATTGTAGGTTGTAAAAATTCATGAAATTCTAGTCCCTTCCGCTCCCACTTAGACTGGTAATCCTAACCCTAAGCATCCTATAAATAAAGGGATATAGGGGGCTTCTCAAACACAACTCAATTACCTCTGAAAATTGTTTGTCTTCTCTAGTTGTGGTAAACAAGAAAACCCGAGCAAGTCCTACTCGATCAAGGGAGGGATAGCAAGGGAGAACAATTATGGGAGAGCAAGTTGGTGCTAGTATACCAATGAGAGGGGGAAACTCCTTCTTGTTAGTTCTACTAGAACAACATGAATTCCTAGTTGTCTGTATGGACTGCCATAGAGGTGAGGAGCTTTTCCCTCTAGGAGGACAATGTCAAGCTGTTGTTCATGCTGCTGCTGACGCCGTCTGAGTGCGACTTGAAGAAAGGCGCATACTGCAATGAGGAATAGTCGCTGGACTTGCTCCTGGACTAGGTATGACCTCGTAAACCATCCCTCCCATTACATAGTTGTTGACGCATTCATCTGTTAAAGGGGAATATGGTAGATAAATTTATTTTTTTTCTGTTGCCTATCTGATGCCATATTTCCCAACACTTGGGTAGTGGACCTGAGCATAACAAATGGTATCAGATCCAAAACCTCTCCAGTGGTGAGGCCAACATGGGCATGTGCTTAGTCTATGAGTTGTGCGGTGAATGGGAGCTGGGTGTACATGACCATTGTGAGTATGTACTAAAATGGGGAAGTGATTATGAGGCCATATAGTTGAGCCTTGACGAGTACATCAAGAGTCTAAGTGGGGGAGATTGTAACGTCCCAAGATTTGAGGCGTAGGATAAATAATCTTAAAAGGAATGATCATACTACCCATATCACCAAGGTGTTGACTCAAGGTTAATGTCAACTCAAGGTATAAATTGACTAAACCCTTGTTTGATGATGACTAACCATTACACTTATTTATGTCTAATGCTTCTACTTCAGTGATTTTAGATTAGGTAGAGACACACTCCAAATGCCTTAACTTGCAAATCCTAAATTGGAGAAAAGACAAGTCAAAATCAATGCAAGTTCATTTTTTGGAATGTGACGTACCTGTGTTAGATTCATGTTTTAAATCAGCTGTAATGATTGTATGACTTGTAATTAAGTTTAGAAAAAATCATGAGCACTTAAATTGAATATTTAAGCACTCTAATGACATTTTCCAAAATTCATACATAGTGTTTTTCAGTCTGGTTTCTCCTGTGACAAACTCAAATGATCCCCTTGATGCATTGTGTGAATGTCCAGGTTCGGTCGAGTTCCCTATACATAGAACTGGACTGATCACTGCATTGGGAAAACCAAATTTAAGCAATCAACTAAGTTTCTTTCAGGATAAAATCGACTGATGCTTCAAATTTACTTTGTCGCATAGTGCAATCGGTCAAGTTTCCCAAAAGTAAACTCGACCGATCACACTGTACGAAAAGTGTAACAAAAGTATTTCTAGCCATTGAAGTGTTGCAAAATTAAAAAAAATATCCATTGCAACACCCCATATAGCTAGTATTCATCCTTTAAGTGTTTCTTCTGGCTAGGAGGCATCCCAAACTATAAATAGGACCCCTTGGGATTCATCCCATGGTTAGCCAAGTACTATGAAGGTCCCTATATTATAGTTGAGTGCATCCTACAACCTCCTCTCTCTATCTAAGCTTAATAACTTGCTACATCCATTAGAGTGAGTAGGATATTCATAAGAGAGCTAGTCCTACATGTATATCTTATGAGGCTCTCACTTCCTCCACCTCCCAATCTCTCATTCAACCATGAAGATGAAGGTTCTCTCTCTTATCTAAGAGAGGTGAAGAAGAAGGGAAGGTGTCTCTTGGTGAAAGCTTCTCCTTGGCGAAGGTGAAGTCAAAGGAGGAAGATCCAAGAAGAGTGGGTAATTCCTCAAAGACTGAAGATGTGTGCAAGAGTGGGTAATTCCTTGGTGAAGTCAGAAGACTCGTTGCAAGGTAGGTAAGTCCTTGGTGAGGTAGAATACTCTTGGTTGGATAGGAAAGTTCTTCGGTAGCTTGTTGGCTCCCTTCCCCTTAAAGGGAAACTTGGGTATCCTTGTCTTGGAAAAGGAAGATCATATGTTGTAACTCTTATAAGTGAATATAAGGAGGGAGACATGGTTGAGAAATCCTAGAAGTTGACCTCTCTAGGTAGTGGACTGAAAATCTCCTAGTTTGGAGATTGGAAACACTCTACATAGTTTGTGTTCTTGTTCTTGTTTCAATCTCTCTCATCCTTTCAATGTATGTTTAGTTGCACTCAAATTCCATATTAGAAATCTTATCTTGTTAAACATTTTGAAGGTCTAATGAAATTTTTAAAGTTATTTTATCTCTATTTACCCCCCTCCAAAGCAAATCACCAATCCTAGATCCAACAAGTGGTATTATAGTGGGTCTTTTCCAAGCATACTTCCACAAGTACGAGAAGATGGGAAATTATCAATGTGGGAGATACCTCATCAACATTACAACCTTTGATGGGAGCAATTTCCTTTATTGGAAAAGAAGGCTACAATTCTACATTCAAGGATCAAGTCTTGAGATATGGAAAATGGTGGACCGTCCATACAAGTTACCGGAGACTAAGATAGAAGAATGGGATGAAGCTACTTTGAAGAAAGCTACCTTGAATGCAAGAGTCATCAACATTCTCTATGCCTCCATGTCCCCCATCGAGTTCAATCGAATCTCCTCTTTGAGAAGCATATGAGGTATGGAGAAAGCTATGCATCACTTATGAGGGGACAAAGAAAGTGAAGGAAAGCAAATTCTACATGCTCAAAGGCCTCTTTGAAAACTTTAAGATGAAAAAGGAGGAGAGGATAGCCGAGATGTACTCAAGGCTCAACACCATTGTGAATGGTCTTTTTATTCTAGGTCATTATATGGATAGAGGAGAGATCCACTCAAAGATCCTTATAACTCTCCGCAAGAGGTGGAAATCCAAGGTGACCTTCATTGAAGATACAAAGTATCTTGATGATATTCCTATTGAAGAGCTTATAAGAAATCTATAAGCCCATGAAGTCAAACTTGAAAAGCAAGATGAAGAAGAAAGAGAAGAAGACAAAGAGCTCAAGAGAATGAAGAAGGCTGAAATCAAAGCACAAATTGAAGCTATTGTTGGTCAAGCCTCTCCATACTCTCAAGTTGAAGATGAGGCCGTGTACTCCAAGGGTAGACTCTACAAGGGAAACTCGTCCTCCTTCACCCGATGCTTCAAGTGTGGAAAGAAGGGTCACTTCAAGGAATATTATCCACAAGGCAAAAAGACCCATCATCACAAGAGAAGAGAAGAGAAGCACAAGAATAAGGATAAATGACATAAAGCACAAGTAACTCCTCCAACTCAAGCTCAAGTGAAGAATCATGTGGAGGATCTAGATCAAGCTCTAGTGATTAAGGAGAATTTCATTTTGCTCTCATGGCTTTAACAAGTGAAGACTCAAATGAGGTAATCTAAACTCTTTAGATAAAGAATTTTTATTTTCTATTATTCATGCTCTCTTAAGTCTTCTAAATAGAAAAATAAAAAGCTTGCTAGAATAGTTGATAAATTGCATGTAGAAAAACATGATATTGAACATGATAATATTTTCTTACTAGATGAAAATAATGCTTATCTTAGTCAAGTAGATTCTCTTTAACTTGAAAATGCTAGTTTTCATGATAAGTTTAGATTTCTAGAAGATCGACCTCTTATGCTTAGTTTTAATGAAGAGCATAGTAATATTGTGAATTCTAGCACGCTTGTTATTGATGTTCTTAAAACTGAAAAGGAGGACAAAGATTTTGTTTTTCTAAGATTGGAATTTGAAAATGGTATCTATCTTTCTAAGATTGCTTTGCTTGAAAAAGAAAATGCTTCCTTGCTTGCTAAAATCAATGTCCTTGAATATCATTCTAATTCTACTAGTAGAGAGAATAATGTTGCCACTCTTCATATTGATAGAGATTCTTATATAACTAATGCTTTTTGCTTATACACCAATCTTTTGCATGCTAGAGATAATATCAATCAACTGTCTTCTACTATTGCTTCTCTTATACATGATAATCATAGTTTGATACCTTCTATGCAAATATTCTTATATGATAAAAAGAATCTTAATCAAATCCTAGACCATAATACTGAACAAATGGATAGATATGGTATTGGACTTGATAGTATCTAGAGGAACAACAAAGATAAAGGATCTTCTATTTTCAATGAAGAACCCTCTAGTTCCAAGTCTAGGAGATCATGTAACCATTGCAATGAAATTGGTCATTATTCTACATATTGTCCTTTTAGGTAAGCACCCAAGAGAAATAGGACTTGAGATGCTAAGTTGACCCCTCCAGACCCAAAAATATGTTTGGAGACCATTTCATCTTTCTTTTTGTAACAAATGGATTGACATGAGCTATGGATTTGCAAAATTGGTCTCTCAATCTACATAAAAGAAGAAAGGTGAGATGCGTATGAGGTAGCAACTAGTGAAAAGGAATGGTAAGAACAGAGGTAATGTTATTCTTGCTCATATCCAATCATAATGTGTTCTTGCCAAGTTAGTATGCACTATACATATGGTTTTTGAGTCAAAAGTGACATATTGTGATTCTCTTCACTTTCTTGCTCACAAATTGTTTTTGATGCTTTCATAATGCATAACTAACTTGCTTATACATGTTTTGTTATGGTTTATATTATTATCATGCCTCTAGATATGTTTTTCTAAAAAATATATGTTTTTGATAGTAGTCGTTGTCGACTAAGTTTGTCCTGATAGAAACTCGACCGACATGCCCTAATGGGTGTTTCCAATAGTTGTCATCAATTGAGAAGTTTAGCCTAGAAAATCAACCAACAACATTGTGCACAAAATATACAGTTGGCTTTTTGGATGAGAATTTCCCTCTCAACTAGACTTTATTAACCAATAGCTTTAGTCTTTGGTACTCCCCTTGGTACCTTTAGATATGAATATTGCCATGTTTTAAATTCCCTATCTTGCATACAACTCTATCTTTCAAATTACTATAATTTGGTATCCCACAAATGGTATCCCTATATCTTGGAATTACCTATCTTGAGTTGTTATGCATGTTTTGATGATGATCTCTTCAGATATCTTGGTTGTGTCTTAAAATTCTTCCATTGTGCTATAACTGGATACATCTATCTTGTTATATATCTTGTTTTGATACAACCTTGAGGTTCTTAGTGGTAATCATCATTTGGTAATGATGCATATTTTCTAGTGAGTTAAATCCTTTCATGCTTCTGAAACTACATATCTCTTTGTTTGGATATATCTCTAATCTACTCATAGCTTGCTCTTTAACTTGTGCATCTTTTTCTACGATCTAGATATTACTAGTAGTCTTAATTTGTGATATCATCTACTAGTAGTTCATATACATGTAGTTCCAGCCTTGTTTATCTTACCATCAAGTGGTATTTAACTATATGCTATGCTTGTATCTTGTTTCATACTTGATAAAGTTTGTTCCTTGAATTGCATATATACTATGTTGATTTGCTTGCATAGCCATGTGATGAGCAACAAATATAGATACACTGAATGCAGATATTGGATCATATGAAGAATTTATGTAGTTTTTCAATTTTTTGCTCCAATGTCAGATTTTGGTGCAAAACTAGTGTTTTTATGAAGAAACGGCCTTCTGAGCAAGACTCATGGATTTATTCAAGAGCCCTAACATTTTGTGGATGAATTTTGTCATCTTGAGGGTCAAAATCAAGTTTTATTAGTTTTCTGTAGCACATTATAGGTTGTTAAAATGCATGTCTTTATTTTCTTTATATACTATGCTTAGACAAGCCCCTAGCTTTTGCTCTTCTACTCTCCTCTCTAACATTTGGTATCTCCTTTTTCTAACATGTTTTGTTTTTGCTCTTCAAACCCCTATTTTTTGAAATGACAAAGGGGAAGGCAACATGTCTTATGTTAGATAGGGAGAAGGCATGCGTGAGGAAAAAACATGTCTTATATTAAGGGGAGTAGACATATATGTAAAACATATATGAGTAGAAGACATAGATTCTATAAATGTTATGAAAGCTAACCATGCAAGAGAAATAACATCAATTGAGGGGAAGTATGAGAACTATATAAGCATCAATCAAGGGGGAGCATATGAACTCACTTCGATTGAAACCCCTAGGTTTCTCCAAAGGTATGATTTTACTTAAATGCTTTCAAAACATTTATGGAATGGTTTGTCATATTCAAAAAGGGGGAGAATGTTGACTCAAGGTCAATGTTAACTCAAGGTCTAAATTGACTAAACCCTTGTTTTGATGATGACTAACTATTCCACTTATTTGTGTCTAATGCTTCTACTTGAGTGACTTTAGATTAGATATAGACACACTCCAAATGCCTTAACTTGTGCATCCTGACAAGGAGAAGAGACAAGTCAAAATCAATGCAAGTGCACTTTTGTAGAATATGATGTATCTTTATTAGAATCATGTTGTGAATCACTTGTAATGATTGTATCACTTGTAATTAATCTTAGAAAAAATTAGGAGCACTTAAATTGAATATTTAAGCACTCTAATGACATCTTCCAAAATTCATTACATGGTGTTTTTTGAGATGCATTTTGAGAATGTCCAGGTTCGGTTGAGTTTCCTATACACAAAACTTGACGGATCCCTGCACTGGGAAAAACTAAATTTAAGCGTTCGTCCGAGTTTCATCCAGGATAAGCTTGAGTGATGCTTCAAATTTTCTTTGTCGCATAGTGCAATTGGTCAAGTTTCTCAAAAGTAACTTGACCAATCAACCTATAGGGAAAGTGTAGAAAAAGTATTTCTAGCCATTAAAGTGTTGCAAAACTTGAGAAAGTATCCGTAGAAACACTCCAAACAACTAGTATTCATCCTTAAGTTTTTCTACTGGCTAAGAGGCATCCCCAAATATAATTAGGACCCTTTGGGATTCATCCCATGGTTAGCCAATCACTATGAAGGTCCCTATATTATAGTTGAGTGCATACTACAACCTCCTCTCTGTCTCTAAGACCAATCACTTACTACGTACATTAGAGTGAGTAGGAGATTTGTAAGAGAGATAGTCCTACATGTATATCTTGTGAGGTTCTCACTTCATCCACCTCCCAATCTCTCATTCAACCATGAACATGAAGGTTCTATCTCTTGGCTAAGATAGGTGAACAAGAAGAAGGTAAGGCGTCCCTTGGTGAAAGATTCTCCTTGGAGAAGGTGAAGTCAAAGGCGGAAGATCCAAGAAGAGTGGGTAATTCCTCAAAGGCTGAAGACTTGTGTAAGAGTGGGTAAGCCCTTAGTGAAGGAAGAAGATTCGTTCCAAAATAGGTAATTCCTTGGTAATTATAAGAATCTTGGTTGATAGATAAGTCCTTTGGTAGGTTTTTATCTCCCTTCCACTCAAAGGGAAAACTGGGTATCCTTGTCCAAAAAAAGGAAGGTCATATGTTGTAACTCTTATAAGTGAATATAAGGAGGGAGACATGGTTAAGAAATCCTAGAGGTTGACCTCTCTAGGTAGTGGACTATTGAGAAATCATAGAGGTTGACCTCTCTAGGTAGTGGACTGACGATCTCCTAGTTTGGAGATTGGAACCACTCTTACATGACTTGTGTTCTTATGCTTGTTTCAATATCTTTTATCCTTGTTATGTATGTTTAGTTGCACTCAAATTCTATATTAGAAACCTTATCTTATTAAATATTTTGAAGGTCTAATGAATTTTGTTTAAGTGCTTTTAGCTCTATCCACCCCATCTAGAGAAAATCTCCCATCCTAGATCTAACACAAGGTGCACCTCCTTTTTAGGGAGACCATCACTGAGAAATCCAAAGTTCAGATTACTCAAATTAAAGTAGTACAAGGATGGGTGACCAGTCAATAAGTTGATCCTGACATGTGCATGAATGAGGATACAATGTGTAGTTAAGGCCAATGGTGGTCTATGGGTCCAGTCATCATTCCTGAAAGTCAATTAGATACTTGGCTGATGGACCCAAGCATTACAAATGGTATCAAAGCCAAAAACCCTCCATTAGGTGAGGGCCATATGGGCATGCGCATGACAATCCATGAGTCATGCGGTCTAAACATGTCAGAAAGGGTTGCTCAAGTTGATGGAGCAACCATTGCGCTGGAAGTATCCATGAATGTTGGAAAGGGCTATACAAGTTGATGGAGCTGTCCTTACAGTGGTACCCATGAATGGAAGTTGGGTGTACATGACCATTATGGGTATACACCGAAATGAGGAAGTGATTATGAGGTTATATAGTTGAGCCTTGATGAGGATGTCAAGAGTCTAAATGGGGGAGATTCTAACATCCTAGTATTTGAGACATCAAATAATATGATCTTAGAAGGAATGATTGGAATACCCATATCACTAAGGTACACCTCCTTTTTATGGAGCCCACAACTAAGAATTCCAAAGTCAAGTTTTATGATGACTCAATGGAACATAAGCGAGATAACTCAAAACAAAGTGCGTGATCAACATCTAAACAACCACATTACTAAAAGAATGGGTAAATAAAACCAATTTCATATAACCATCACTGAGCAAAAAATATTACAAAAAGTCCATCTACCTATATCACATCATATACCATATCATGTATGAACATTTGTACAATGACCATCTACCACACACTTCTTACAAACTGTTCACATATGCAAGCCACTTATATACAACAAATGCATACTACCAAAACACGTATAGAGGTACACATCATCTACAAAACACAACCCTCCTGGACCTGAGAGGATGGGGATGACACATCAGATTATACTACAACACTAGTAGCATCCAACCTTCTGCATCTATTGATCTACAAGCTGCTCTTCCTCAACAACACGACCCTACCCTCATCACTAACGACCACGTAAAAATATGTGATGAACCATGAGGGTGAGACCCATGTCCCAGTGAAATATATAACTCTTAGCCAATGATAATTACTACAACATGATATGTTACTATTAAATAGGATCAACAAATTCAACTAAATGAATTATTTAAAGTAATTACACAGATTAAGAGCGGCTCTAACAGACAGGCCTAACAACATAATAAGAAGCAATATGAAGAACATGTATAAAATTTGTTTTCTGTTACTGCATCATATAACAACTAAGAAGTAAGAAAAATCAAGGCAAGGGTAAACATCCAATGTGAATTATGTTTAAACCTAAGCAAATATACTACACGGTTGTAATACATCTTTTATTAATGCCCTAAGAATTTGAGCCGTGCCACCCAAATTCAACTAACCACTGTGAAGTCGAAATTAGTGTCATAGGAAGAGACATAATTCAAGATCTTCTCCCCACTCGGTCAGTACGAGTCTGCACTGTAGTGAAATATCATTCAAACTTCCACCAACGACATATAGTCAAGCTAAAAACACCTAGTCTGCCCTTGGTACATGTCACGGCTCTAGCCACCAGGTTATGTAAGCAAAACCCTACCACTGGTGTACAACTGCAGTTGTCCTCCAATCACATAGCACATATAATCACCGAGACACAAAAATGACCATTCTCAAACTGAGGGCTAGGTATGACCAAAACCATCCTCCCTAAACACTTCAGATATGGATGACAAGAATGTCTTCTCCAAGTGCCCTACATACTCAACAATATGCACTCTGAGTTTCCCATAGGAATACTCATTTCACCATCCAACAATTCCTGACACTGGATGGATCTATGGTTAGGGAAACTATAAGATTAGGGTTTCACTTGATTGATTATTACTAATTGCTGCCTTTTAACTGCATCAATCAAGTTACAAGCAAACCTTAAAAAGGATTCTACAAAGGATAAGATAGGTTGCAACTTCAAAATATATAAAACATATAAGGTATAAACTTATCACATTATCACATGGTACTATTCCACTGCCATACACAAGGCCATCACCATTATCACATTATCATGATATATTAATCCCTTATCACATCACCAGAGGATATCACCTCAAATTAAGGTACAAAGCCATTGCCAATATCATAAGACCATTCACAAGGTCCCTAAAAAAATATCATTATCTTTCCTTGTCTCATTAAGGCTTATAATCACCACACATGTGCCACATAAATGCTATTCCAATCAAACATTAGCTTATGATGTTCATTCAAAAACAAATTAGGGTTACGACATTTGGAGACAGAAAATACTTCATTTACTTGCTATTTACTCAAGCAAGCTAAGCACTATCACCATGTACTTAACATAGGGTTAGGTTTCCACATAACAAACTAAATTAGGATTTCAAGATAATAATTAAATGTAAACCATGATTATTACCAACTCCCATATTCTTGGAAGCAAAGGAGATCAACTATCAGTATCATAAGGTAATAACATAAGGTAAACACATGTTCAGGGGTCCTCATTGACCGAAGAGAGATACCACATCATCATCAACAGTCAAGGAGATGGATCACTCTCATCGACCACTTAGGTTAGAATGTCAATGACCAAAGAGAAACAAGATACTTCATTGATCGAAGGAAGTTCAACATCAATGGCCACATGATCTAAAGTTCAACGACCACTCAAACTTGGAAGAATCTCATCGAACGAAGGGAGTTCAACATCAACAACCATATGACCTGAAGTTCAACGATCACTCAACCCTAGAAGAATCTCATCGAATGAAGACCACGATAAAAAACTCATTGACCAAAAGAAATACATCACCTTAGTGACCAAGTGACCTAAAGCCATTAAAACTCTTCAACCATATAGACCATATCATGATTAACATCAAGAGACAGAAAATCACCTCCAACACATGATCAAAATAGATTGATCATCACTATGAAACCCAAACATCAAGGGATAAACCTCACAAAGGAGAATCAACATCCAAAACCCTAATTTCGGTCATTAAAATAAGAGAGAAACAAAACTACAACTAGAGAGAGAGAAACCCCACGTTTCTACCATCATGCATGTATCCAAATCCTCGATCATCAAGCAAGAGAAAAAAACATGATCAGGAGGTAAAACCAATGTATAACATGTATGTACAAGAACCAACGCCTCCATCGCCAATAAGAGTTTGAGGTACAAGAATTAGGGTTTAGATAAAGGGGTCTATATACTCAAGATAACCACATGATCACAAAACCTAGTTCAAGATATCATCATCATACTATTTAGAACCACATTTTAGAGATAGATCAATTACATGCAAGATTAAGTGCAATAATAATTGAAAAGAAAGTTATATAACTCACCTGATTGTGAAGAACAACTCCAAAAGAAAGATGATCCAAGGAAAGGGAGGAATACCCAAGATTGATCACCATCTCATGATCAAGCTAGAATCACCTCAAATAATGAAGAAAAACCCTAGGTTAAAGGAGCACAAGGAAGAGGCTAAAATTCTAGGCTGAAATGACAAGGACAAAGAGGAGTTCTTCATCTCAACTTTAGCACTACCATGGAGAACCATGGGTTCAGCCAAGAAGAGAGAAGTTCCTCAAGAATCACACCATGGATAACCATGGATTAGGCCAAGAGAAATAAGAAGGGTAGGGTTGCAAGAAATAAAGATCAAGTAAGAGAGATCACTTACAAAGACTAAGGAACACCAAAGGATTGCCAAAGAAGAGTTGCTCCAACCCTAGATCACACATGCAAGGGATCAACCACATTGCTCCAAGGTTGAGCTCTTATCCCCCACCAAGAACACAAGGGACGAGCTCCAAGGAGAAGAGAAAAGGAAGAGGGTGCAAACGGATCACTTGCATGCAAAGAGAGGGGTATATATATCTAAGGGTAGAGAGAGGTGAGGGAGATTAGGTGTCATGCACACATGTGCCAATTGTCCCTCAAGACTCACCCGCACTAAGACCATGCATGAAACAAATATCATTAAAACCAAGGAAAATAATCAACCATTCTGGTCCAGAGAAGCCCACCGGTCGAAGGAACCTCATCCCAAAAGCTCAATCGGTCAAAGAAGCTATGGCAACAAAAGAGGAATTAAAAACCCTAGTGACCGCATAGACTCCAACCCTAGGTTATCTTGGCTCATCGACTGCCAAGATAACTAGGTGCACCCAAAACCCACCAAATGAAGACACCGTGGTTTAAGAAACATCAAGGTGGTTGTTGAAAACCAAAACTCAAAGTTCAACATAAAACTAGGACATCCAAGCAAACCCTAGATATCAACACATGATGTCAACATATCTCTCCACATCAAACCAAGGTGCAACAAAGTGCACTAAGGCACAAATTTCTCCAACATGATACAAAAACATGTGAGGCACATCAAGCATGTGACAAATTGCAAGATAAACCCTAAACATGGGTAAATTTAAATTAGGCACAAAATAAGCACATATACATGTAGCTAGCTGAAACAACATCCAAACCGGACCAAACTAAAAACATAAGCATGTCACATGTTATTAGAGAACATCACATTATTATATTAAGGTTTTAAACATATTATTATGATAAGAAAGTAGGGTTAGACAAAAAGCTAGGTCAAGGGTCTTACAACCATAAAACCCTAACAATGATTTCACCCCTAAAATCATACACAAAAAGAGATAAGTACTTCCTATGCATGTCATCCTCTAACTCCCACATGGCTTGCTCCACACCACAGTGATGCCACAAAACCTTAACCAACACTTTATACTTCTTCTTCAAATTATTCACCCTCCTATCCAGGATCAACACATGACCTTCAACATACAACACATCCTCCTCCAACTCAACCTCCACCAGATGCAATACGAGCTCTGTATTTTGATGGAACTTCCTCAACATAGAAACATGGAACACCAGATGCAACATGTGCAACTCTGGCGGTAGATCCAACCTTTAAGACACCTTCCCAATACGTACCACCATAGGGTAAGGTCCCATATACCTAGGAGACAACTTACCCTTCTTACCAAACCTCAAAACTCCTTTCCAAGGAGAGACCTTGAGATACACCCTGTCTCCCACTTGGAACTCCAAGGGCCTATGGCGATTATCAACATAAGACTTCTGTATGTCTTGGGCTTCCTTGAGCTACTGCTGTATCACTTTGATGTTCTCTATAGTCTGCTATACAAGCTCATGATCCAAACGCTGATACTCATTGGTCTCATACCAACAGAGTGGAAACCTACAACACATCCTATACAAGGCTTCATATGGTGCCATGTTGATACTCCTATGATAGTTGTTGTTGTAAGCTTCATATGGTGCCATGTTGATACTCCTTTGATAGTTGTTGTTGTAAGCAAACTCTACCAGACTGAGGTGTACATCCCAACCTCCAAGAAACTTCAAAATAGAAGCTCTCAACAGATCCTCTAAGATCTAAATGGTCCTCTCTGACTAACCATCTGTCTGCGGTGTACTAAACCTCAACTGTGTACCCATGGCTGTATGCAGATGATCCCAAAAACAATTGGTAAACTGAGGAACTTTGTAAGATTCTATCAGTACTGAGATACCAGGCAAACACACTATCTCGTTCACATATATTTGTGCCAACTTCTGTATTGTATATGTTGTCTTGACTAGCAAAAAGTGAGATGACTTGATCAACCTATCAACTATCACCCAAATGGAATCATGACCTTTGGATGTCCTAGGAAGACCAACCACAAAGTCCATAGTGATATGATCCCAATTCCACTATAGTATAGGCAACAGTTGCAATGTTCCTACATGCTTATTATGCTCAACCTTGACCTACTGACACACATGACATCTTGCCACGAACTCAGCCACATCACGCTTCAAGCAAGGCCACCGATACAAATCTTCCACGTTATGACTCATCTTGGTATGTCCTGGATGCATCCTGTACATCAAAAAGTGAGCCTCCTCAAGAACCAACTTCCTTAAACCATGCACATCTGGAACCACTCTCCTACCATGGAAACAAATGGTCCCATCTCTATCTAATGGAAAAAATCATGCTTCTCATTGCCAAACTCTAACCCAATCTTCTATATCATCGTATCACCCCATTGGACATCTCTAATATTCTGTATCAATGTGGGCTTCACCTGGAACTGCGCTAACAAGCCTGCCAACAAGGAGACTTCTAATTTCACATTCCACTGATGCAACGACACCAACATGTCTTTCTTATGGAACACCAAGGAGCATAAATGCCCCCCTATACATGTGATGACAAAGAAGCCTTCCTACTAAGTGCATCCTCTACCATGTTTGCCTTCCCTAGATGGTAGTCTATGGTGCAATCATAGTCCTTCATCAACTCCATCCAGCATCTCTGTCGCATTTTTTACTCCTGCTTCAAGAATATGTACTGAAGGTTCTTGTAGTCAGTGAATACTTGACACTCTCCATAAAGGTAATGTCTCCAAATCTTCAAGTCATGGACCACAACAACAAGCTCCACATCATGCGTTGAGTAGATCTCCTTGTGTTTCTTAAGCTGTCGCAAAGAAAAAGAAATCATGTTCTTATCCTGCATTAGCACCCATCCCAAGTCATTCTTTGACGCATCACAAAAGACGATATAGACTTTCCCTTGCTCCAGTAGAATTAACACTGGTGCACTGGTCAACTTTTCCTTTAAAAGACACAAATAATACTGGCACTTGTCATCCTAGACAATTGGTACACCTTTCCTTCTCAACTTGGTTAGGGGTAACACCACAACACTGAAGTTCTTGATGGACCTCATGTAATAGCCTACAAGGCCTAGGAAACTACAAACCTCCATTTGTGTCTTAGGCTGCTCCCACTCCAGTAAGGCTCCACCTTCTTGGAATCCACACAAACACCTCTAGTAGTTATCACATGCCCAAGAAAAGATGCCTCCTTTAGCCAGAAGTCACACTTGATGAACTTGACGTACAACTTGTGATGTCTCAACAACGTCAAAGTTTGTCATAGATGTTGCTCATGATGCTGACTGGATTTGGAGTATATCGAGATGTCATCAATGAACACTACCACAAATTGGTTAAGATACAATCTGAACACCCTATTCATCATATCCATGAATGTTGTTGGTGTGTTGGTTAACCCAAACAACATAACCACAAACTCGTAGTGACCATACCTCATCCTAAAATCTGACTTAGGTTTGTCATCCACCTTGATCTACAACTGATGGTACGAGACCTCAGATCTATCTTGGAAAACACTACAACACCTCTCAAACTAATCAAACAATTCATCTATCTGTGGCAAAAGGTACTTATTCTTAATTGTAACCTTGTTCAACTATCAATAATCGATGCACAACCTCATAGAATTGTCCTTCTTCTTCACAAAAAACATGGGAGCACCCTAAGGTGAAGTGCTCAGTCTGATAAAGCCCTTCTCTAACAGATCTTGCAACTTCTTCTTCAACTCTTACATCTCAACTGGTGCCATCCTGTATGGTGACTGTGCTATCGGCTGTGTACCAAGAACAAGATTGATCTCAAAATCAATCTCTCTAAGAGGGGGAACACCATGAAAATATTCAGGAAATACATCCTCAACCTCTCAAACCACATGCACCTCCTGGATACTTGGACTCCTCACCTTAGTATCCACCACATGTTCCAAGAAAGCCTCACACCCCTACCTCATGAGGTTCTCTGCTATCATAGATGAACCAAGCACGTTGGAAGAATCTTCCTATCTCCTCAGAAGAACCACAAAACATCACCATCAAATAATGTCACCACATTGAAACTATAGTCCAAGACCACTTGGTACCTCTCCAAAGTATCCATTCCAAGGATCACATCAAATCCATGCATGTCACATGGCATACGGTCCACTTGAAGACTACATCTTAAGAATGAAAGAACACAAGATGGATACACCTCCCACAACTCATTGGAACCAACAAGAGGGGTTTCTAGAAGGAGACTATGTGATCCACAACTAAGAGGAAAGGAACAACTACATGTCACATCTCTGGTGATAAAAGAGTGCGTCACACCTAGGTCAACCAAAATAGGTACAAAAGAAGAAGCAGCCAAATCAAAATGAAAAAGTTCCATCTGACCTGTCATAACCCATGGATTGACCACTCCATTGTCTCATAGCATAGAATAGAGTTGTTTCCTTCTGTCGTCCAGGTCCTGTGTTGGCTTGCCCAAAAGAACCTGCCTACGATGCCTGACCACGTCCTCTACCACCATCAATGCTAAACTGTTGCCACTGGGAACCCTGCTGACTCTGCCTCAGTTGCTGTGTGACCTCCTCTTCCTTCATGGGGAAAAACCACTTTCTATGCCCAGTTTGACCACACTTGTAACAAGCCTTTCTCTCATACCATGGCCTAGACAGACTCATCACCGAAACTGACACTGTACTACAGGCTCTTGCCGATGGAAAACTACAGCCTCTGCCCTTGCTCGGTGACCACTGTGACTATACAACTAATCTCCGCCATGTCTAAGGTGACAAAAACCTCGGCTTATTGAAGCCTCCACAAGACTACCCCTAAAACTCAACCAGTCTCTTCTTAGCATTGTCTTCAGGCTTCTCAACAAATGACCACTTTATCCATCTCACCGACTCCGCAAACGTCGCAAACCACTCCGGATTCTCCAAAGCCAACACCACCATGGTCAATGTTGTACTCAAATCCTTCTCAAGATGTCAGATCCTCTTCTTATCCATTACAACATGTGAGAACAAAACCTCAACAACTCCATGAACTTTGCCTCATAGTCATTGATCATCATCGATCCCTATCAAATCTTCTCAAATTGCGAGATCTTCTCATCTAGATACGTCTCTGAGAAGTATCAACCCACAAACTCTCACCAAAATTACTCCCAACCGATCACCACACCATGTCTCTTCTCCTACTCAATGACCCACCGATGGCCATCACTGCCCTTCAATAGGTACACCGCATGCTTCACCTTGTCCTTTTCTGGAATATTAAGGATCTTAAATGCCTTCTCCAACTCCATAGCTACATGTCTGCATCCATTGGGTCTGTGGGACCATCATACTCTATGGATCCCACTTGCCTCAACCTCTCAAAGGTTTTCCTAGAACCCTAGGATTCCACATTGGGAACAACTGCCGTTGCTTGAGGTATGGGCACTGTATCCTCCATATGCAAAATTGTGGCCATCAACTATCCAAACATGGACTAAAAAGCAGGATTGGCCATGGTTGTTGGGTCAAAGTGAGACACTTCAGGCACTCCATCCACTATATCCTTCCTCTTGGCACCACTTCCTGGTGCAACAACACTACTCTCAGCATGTTCTTTGGGCTCTCTAGACATATGTGCATAAGAAGAAGCTATAATAAGATATGATGGAGGGTGCAAAAATAGACACAACCCTAGTCCTAGGTCCCTATGCACTCAACAAACCTAGAGCTCTGATACCAAACTTTCATGTGATGAACCGATGCCACATGAGCGAGATAACTCAAAACAAAGTGCGTGATCAATATCTAAACAACCACATTACCAAAAGAATAGGTAAATTAAAATGATTACAAATAACCATAACTGAGTGGAAACATATTACAAAAAGCTCCATCAACAAGCCACTTATATACAACAAATGTGTTATGCTTAAACACATATCAAGGTACAAATCATCTACAAAACACAACCCCTCAGACCTGAGAGTACATGGATGACATAGGACTCTACTACAATACTAGAAACATCCAAACTTTTGCGTCTACTGATCTTCAAGCTGCTCTTCCTCAACAACATGATCCTACCCCCATTGCTGACGACCACCTAAAAAGATGTGGTGAACCACGAGGGTGAGACCCCTATCCTAGCAAAAGATATAACACTTAACCAACGATTATTATTGCAACATGATATATTACTATTAAACAAGATGAGTAGATTCAACTAAATGAATTATTTAAAATGATTACACATATTAAGCGTGTTGAACATCTATAGTAGATATTCATAGAAACACAATAAGAAGAAACATGAAGAACATGTATAATCGTTCATTTCTCTTACCACATTATATAACAACTAAATAGTAATAAAAATCAAGGCAAGGGTAAACATCCAATGTGAACCATGTTTATCCCTAAGCAGATATACAACACTACTGTATTACATCTTTTATTAATGCCCTAAGGATTCAAGTCATACCACCCAAATCTAACTGACCACTACTAAGTCAAAATCAGTGCCATACAAGATCTACGAAGAGCCGAAATCCAAGATCTTCTCCATACTCGATCATTATGAGTTTGCACCACAGTGACATATCATTCAAACCACCACCAATGACATGTAATAAAGCTGAAAACACCTAGTCCACCCTTGGTATAGGTCATGACACTAGCCACTAGGGTATGCAAGAAAAACCCTACCAGTGAGGTACAACCATAGTTTCCTCCAATCACATTACACATATATTCACCGAAACACGACCACAACCATTCTCAAACTGAGGGATAGGTACGACCGCAACCATCCTCCCTAAACACTTGGGATCTGGATGACAAGGATGTACTCTCCAAGCACCCCGCATACTCAATAGTATGCGCTCTGAGTTTCACATAGGAATACTCATTTACCATCCAGCAAATCCTGAAGCCGGGATGGATCTATGGCTGGAAAAACTACATGATTAGGGTTTCACTATATTAATTATTGCTAATTGGGTGCCTTTTAACTTCATCAATCAAGTTACAAGAAAACCTTAAAAAAGATTGTACAAAGGATAAGTTAGGTTGCGACCTCAAAAGATATAGAACATATAAGGTATAAACATATCACATCATCACATGGCACCGTTCCACTTCCATACATAAGACCATCACCATTATCATATTATCATGAGATATCAATCCCTTATCACATTACTCGAGGATATCACCTCAAATTAAGGCATAAAGACATTGCCAAAGTCATAGAACATTCACACAGTTTCATGCAAAAATATTGTTATCTCTCCTTGCCTCATCAAGGCTTATAATCACCACACATGTGTCACATAAATGATATTCCAATCAAACATTAGCTTATGATTTTCATTCAACAAAAAATTAGGGTTACAACATTTGGAGAGAGAAAATACTTCATTAACATGATATTTACTCAAGAAATCTAAGCACTATCACCATGTACTCAAGGTAGGGTTAGGTTTCTACATAACAAACCAAATTAGGATTTCAAGATAATAATTAAATGTAAACCCTAGTTATTACCATCTCACACAATCTTGGAGGAAAAGGAGATCAACTTTTAGTATCATAAGGTAACAACATAAGGTAAACACATGTTTAAGAGTCCTCATCAACTGAAGAGAGATAGACCGCATCATCTTCATCGACTGAGGAGATGGATCATTCTCATCGACCACTTAGGTTGGCACGTCAATGACCGAAGAGAACTGAAGAAAGTTCAACATCAACGACCACATGATCCAACGTTCAACAACCACTCAACCCCAGAAGAATCTCATCGAATGAAGGGAGTTCGACATCAATGACCACATGATTGAAAGTTTAATGACCACTAAACCCTGGAAGAATCTCATGACCAAAGACCATGATAAAAAAATCATCGACCAAAAGAAATACATCACCATAGAGACCACACAAGTAGGTCCATACTTAGTGACCTAAAGCCATTAAAACTTCTTAACCATATAAACCATATCATGATGAACATCAAGAGAGAGAAAACCATCTCTAACACATGATCAAAATAGATTGATCATCACTATGAAATTGAAACATCAAGGGATAAACCTCACAAAGGATAATCAACATCCAAAACCCTAATTTCTACCATTAACATAAGAGAGAAACAAAACCACAACTAGAGAGAGAAAAACACACTTTTCTACCATCGTGCATGTATCCAAATCCTCCACCATCAAGAAAGAGAGCAAAACATGATCAGGAAAGGTAAAACCAACATGTAACATGTGTGTGCAAGAACCAATGCATCCATCGCTAACAAGAGTTCAAGTATAATAATTGGGGTTTAGATAAAGGGGTTTATCTACTCAAGATCACCACATGATCATAAACCCTAGATCAAGATATCATCATCATATTATTTAGAACCACATTTTAGAGATAGATCAATTTCATGCAAGATGAAGTTATATAACTCGCCTTGATTATGAAGAACATTAATTGAGGAGAAAGTTATATAAATCACCTTGATTATGAAGAACAACTCCAAAAGCAAGATGCTTCAAGAAAAGGGAGTAATACCCAAGATTGATCACCACCTCACAGTCAAGTTAGCATCACCTTAAATAAAGAAGAACAACCCTAGGTTAAAGGAGCACAAGGAAGAGGGTAAAACCCTAGGAAAAAAAGACAAGGAGAAAGAGGAGTTTTTCATCTCAAGTATAACACTACCATGGAGAACCATGAGTTCATCCAAGAAGAGAGAAGTTACTCAATAAGCACCACCATGGAGAACCATGAATTCATCCAAGAGAAATAAGAGGGGTATGGTTTCTTAAAGCAAGAAAGATCACTTACCAAGATCAACGGACACCATAGGGTCGTAAAAGAAGAGTTGCTCCAACCCTAGATCACACATGCAAGGGATCGACCACCTTGTTGCAAGGTTGAGCTCTTATCTACCACCAAGAATAAAAGGGACGAGCTCCAAGGATAAGAGAGAAGGAAGAGGGTGCAAAATGATCACTTGAATGTAAAGAGAGGGTTTTATCTATATATCTAAGGGTAGAGAGGGGTGAGGGAGGTTAGGTGTCATGCACACATGTGCCACTTGTCCGTCAAAACTCAGCCAAGCAAGCACTAAGATCATGCATGGGACAAATATTGTTAAAACCAAGGAAAACCATCTACCACTCTGGTCTAGAGAAGCCCATCGATTGAAAGAAACTTAGCCCAAAAGCTCAATCGATCGAAGAAGCTATGGTGACCAAAGAAGAATCAGAAACCATAACAACTGCATAGACTCCAACCCTAGGTTATCTTGTCTCATCAACTGCCAAGATAACTAGGTGCACACAAAAACCATCGAATGAATATGCCATGGTCAAAGAAACATCAAGGTGGTTGCTGAAAACCAAAACTCAAAGGTCAACATCAAACTAGGGCATCCAAGCAAACCCTAGATATCAACACATGATGTCAACATATCTCTCCCCATCAAACCAAGGTGTAATAAAGAGCCCTAAGACACAAATCTCTCAAACATGATGCTAAACATGTGAGGTACATCAAGCATGTGACAAAATGCAAGATAAACCCTAAACATGGGTAAATTGAAATTAGGGCCAAAATAAGCACATATACATGTAACTAGCTAAAACAACATCCAAACTGGACCAAACTAAAAACATAATCATGCCACATATTATTAGAGCACATCACATGATTAGATTAAGGTTTTAAGCATCTTATTATGATAAGAAAGAAGGGTTAGCCACAAAGCTAGGTTAGGGGTTTTACAAGTGTGTTCAACTTGGAGTACTACTAGGATGGTTGACCAATCGAGAAGTTGATCGTGACTTGTGTGTGAGTGAGGAAAAAGTGCACAATTAATCTAGTGGTGGTTTGTGGGTCCAATCTTTATTCCTAAAATTCTATTAGAGCCTTGGGCAGTGGGTCTGAGTGTTACAACTTCTCACACTAGGCTCTAGGGGATTGTTTGAGACATAAAGACCTTATGCAATAGATAAACATGGTATACATGCTTCTCGTATTTCAGACCTAGAGATTGAACCAAAAATAGTTCCTCCTATATCAATTCATTTAGAAAACAACTTTTAACATCCATTTGATAAAGAACAAAATTTTATGACTATGAAGGTTTTATAAAATTATAATAGATTCCAATCTAGCAACAAGAGCATAAGTTTCATCAAAGTCAATACCTTGTACTGGGTTGTATTATTTTGATATTGAATTTTCTTTGTTCCTTACTACCTTTCCTTACTAATCAAGCTTGTTGCAATAGATCAACTTGACACTAGAGTCCATACCTTTTTCTTTTCGAACTTCTCTTGCCCTCTTACATATCTAAGCATTGGTGGTGGTTGGGAGAATAAGGTTATCTCACCTAAGCATTCAAGTCACCACCTACTCCCTCTCACCTATCCATTCATTTCTACGTCCCCAACTCAAAATCCTAATTGTCTTAGGTTTTGACAATTCTACTTCCATTTTTCATGCCATTTCCCATCCTTGAAGAAGGAGACAATGCTTGGAGAAGTCGTATGTGTAGGTTGCAGGTTTTACCCCGACATAAATGGAGTTTCTTCTTTTCTTCTCCCCTCTCTTTTGCATTTTCTTTGAGCATGTCTTGTTAAGCCCCTTCGTGGGCTGTTTGGTGTGGGAAAATGTGAATTTGATATTGTTTTGGGGTGGGATAATCTTAAACATTGTAATTTCGTTTATCAATGGTTATTTTTCACTTCTGTGTTGTTTCCCATTGATTACTATGTAATTGATGCTTGAAAACACCTAGGTAGTAGGGGAAATAGGTGATATGTAGCTAATGTGGGATTAATATCTTAGGTCCAACTAGTGGATCCTGAGCTAGGTGCCCTTCTCCTACATATCTATCTACTCTACTACCCCTAGGTGAGATCTAAGTGGATAATTTGGAGACCCTTAGTGCAAATGGTTTGAAGTTACTCAAAGGCTAGATAGGAGGTGACATGAGGGTTAAAACCCTCATTTTCACCTTTAGTTACTCCCTTAGCACCCAATTTCCCTAGGAGATTCTATCCTAGAAACCTAGTCTTGTTAGGTCATGGTTGAATTACACCTAAACCTTAGTCAATTGGGACTTACAAGGTTGGATAGAGGGTGATAGGGGCTAGTTCCCCTATACACACTCTATTCCATCCACGATCAACTACCAGTTTAGGGTAATTCATTATCATTTGAATTTCTTTTTTGGTTAGATAATTTGAATGAAATTGCATGTCATGAACCCTCAACCTAGTTGATTCTCACATTTAACCCAAATGGATCACACTCGATGAGCAAGTAAACATAATAGATTATTTATAAATCCAATTTTACATAAACAGTTAAAATCCATAATATTGAAAGAAGACACATATGTTGGTCTAGGAATTTATCAATTACTATCTCATGTTAAAGTTGATCTCATGTGTAGTAGATATTGTAGGCATCAAAGATTGATGAGTGACTCCAATGTGAGAATGAAATTCGTGAAGCATTTAGTGGAACTAGAAATTAGGATTTATTTGGCGGGTCAAGATCACATTTTAAAACATGTTTATTGAGTGGTAAGAAAATTAGTGAGATATGGGACAAAGGGAGGGAAGATATGCTAGAGAGAACAAAGGGGATGGAGGGGAAAATAGAAAATAGGTATCTCTTGATGTTGCGTCATACATTTTAAAGACAACTTATGGAAATTAGATTCCAATGTAGCCCGTCTAAGGGGAGATTTTTACATCCTCCTCCTATCTGGTGTTGTGGTAGATGATATAACTAATCTTGCATTAGATTTGGAGTATTCTTTGATAGCTTTAAGATTCATGAGTTTATCAAAGGAGGAGTTTTAGTGTCTTGTTGGAAGAGATATCAGCTTATCATGTGAGTTTGTTGGTTGTCAAGACTGTCTATGTTTATCTTGAGGCATAAAGTGCCTTTATCAGTACAAGGTTTGGAAGTAAGTATCTTCTTCTAACATGGTGGCATTTTTAAGAAGGAGACATGCTGTGTAATGACCCGTTTTCAAATTAGTCATCTGAATAGGATTTACTTGGAAATTGTATGCTTAATTAAGTTGATCATTGTTTAAAGATTGATTAGTGATGGTAGTTAAATTTTCATGTTTTAAATATAATGAGGAGGTTTAATCATACTTTGATCCACCTAATTAGGGTTAAGGTTTGGAAACCCTAATCGGCCCAAATTAGGGTTTTGATGACATATGAATACAGAATTTGATAAGTAGAATGTCTCACTAAATGATTTTTAGTATTTTATGTGTAACTCTGATTTACTTCAAATTTTGATATGATTTGTATATATAAAATGTGAACAACTTTGGAAAATATCAGAAATTTTGAAGAATGTTATGACCTGTTTATCGGTCGATAGTTTCAAACTCGACCGACCATATTTTCAGATTGATATAGCAGTGTGGTAATTGAATTTTATATTTTTATTGGAATATCCAATTGATCTCAAATTTTACCTGTACCTGAAAAACACAATTTTAGACACCCTGTTAAATTGGAGTAATTTTTGGATGACTTTTGATCTCTACAGTGAGGGTGTCGGTCGAGTTCTGTGCAGGACAAACTCGACCGAACATGCTGCTGACTGCAATATAGCAGTGTAGTATTTGATTTGTAATTATTTATTGGTAACTCCAAATGATCTAAAATTTTTATAGTATCTTAAAAACTCAATTTCAGACATTGGGTTAAAGTTTCATAATTTTTTGATGAGGTTTGAGCTCTGAAACATGTGGTTTCGGTCGAGTTTATAACTCAGCCGACCAACCAGTTTGAGCAAAATAAAAATACATTTAGGGGCTTGTTTGCAAATGTTCTAAGCACCTCAATTCATCTATATCACTAAACTAACACACAAGAAGCTCTCATAACTCGTCCTTCCTGTCAAAGAAACGAAATGCTTGAGAGAGAGGAGAGCTAGGGTTTTGAGTAGAGAAAGTGGAGGAGATGATGACCTAGGGTTTCTCTATCCGAGATATGATGAAATCAAGTAAGTTTAGCTCCTTTGCATAGCATTTCATGGTGAATCTTCTCTCACATGTCAAGATTCCATTCCTCCCTTGATTTGATTCGAAATCACATCAAATCTCTCCTTTTTCTCACTCTTTCTCTTCTAATCCCCATTTCTAGGGTTTCCGAGTTGAGAGGAGAAAGAATTGGATTCTTTTGCGAGAATTTGATTGGGTTTCCAAAAATTCAGAGGTTGACCTCCATTTTTAAGGTGCTTGGCACCTGAGGTGAGTGTTTTTCTCCCTCCTAATATTTGTATCCATGCTGACAAACACTGATTGAATTTTATCAGTGTTTTTCTCCCTCAGAATTTTTGAAGAATTTTATGACCTGTTTATCGGTCGAGTTTCAAACTCGACCGATCATATTTTCATATTGATATAGCAGTGTAGTAATTGAATTTTATCTTTTTATTGGAATATCAAATTGATCTAAAATTTTACCTGTGCTTGACAAACACAAGTTTAGACACCTTGTTAAATTGGAGTAATTTTTGGATGACTTTTGATCTCTACAGTGAGGGTGTCGGTCGAGTTCTGTGCAGGACAAACTCGACCGAACATGCTGCTGACTGCAATATAGTAGTGTAGTATTTGATTTTTAGTTATTTATTGGTAACTCCAAATAATCTAAAATTTTTAATATATCTTAAAAACTCAATTTCAGACATTGGGTTAAAGTTTCATAATTTTTTATGAGGTTTGAGCTTTGAAACACATGGTTTCGGTCGAGTTTATAACTCAGCCGACCAACCAGTTTGAGCAAAATAAAAATACATTTAGGGGCTTGTTTGCAAATGTTCTAAGCACCTCAATTTATCTATATCACTAAACTAACACACAAGTAGCTCTCATAACTCATCCTTCCTGTCAAAGAAACGAAATGCTTGGGAGAGAGGAGAGCTAGGGTTTTGAGTAGAGAAAGTGGAGGAGATGATGACCTAGGGTTTCTCTATCCGAGATATGATGAAATCAAGTAAGTTTAGCTCCTTTGCATAGCATTTCATTGTGAATCTTCTCTCAAATGTCAAGATTCCGTTCCTCCCTTGATTTGATTCGAAATCACATCAAATCTCCCCCTTTTCTCACTCTTTCCCTTCTAATCCCCATTTCTAGGGTTTCCGAGTTGAGAGGAGAAAGAATTGGATTCTTTTGCGAGAGTTTGATTGGGTTTCCAAAAATTCAGAGGTTGACCTCCGTTTTTAAGGTGCTTGGCACCTGAGGTGAGTGTTTTTCTCCCTCCTAAGCTTTGTATCCATGCTGAAAGCCTAATTCAATGCGGCTAAAACAATCAGAAACCTTATTTATACATGTATGTGATTGGATTTGATTTGGGAAAGATATTGGAGAATCCAATTTTACTGATTTTGATTATTTCTCATTGATTGAAACTTGATTAGTTCCTGTTATATTGATTGAGGATGCATGGGTAGATGAATATGGTATTTCATGTGAATTTTTCCTAAAAATCAGCCCAATGGCCGATATGCTTGGAATTGAATTGAGGAATTGAATTGACATGTATAAAGTCATATCTGAATTGTGCTAGATTGTATCATACAAGTGTATTGTTGAATGTTAATGGAGTTGAATGACCACATATCCTGATTAGGATTTGTGTTGAGGAAGTGAATCAAATAAGTCGATTAATCAATGTATACTTATGATTGATGAATGAAATGTGTGAAAATGGAAACTAGGGTTTCCATGTTTGTAAATAATCCTAATGAACCCTTGAGTCATGATTTGGATTACTAAATGATATGATTCTTATGATATGTTGAACTAAGGAATGCCTTCTTGAAAACCCTAAAAGTGTAGTATTAAGACGATTATGAGTGATAAAGCTAGAACTTGTATGTGATGTTGTAAATGTGATTAAATGCTGAAATTGAAAGTATTAATACTTCAATTGAATATGATGAGTCTTACTAATATCATCTAAGTCTAATGAATCTATTTTAGTATAATAAAGAATGATCATGGTCGATTATGAGAATGACATTAGTAGTCAACGTCAAGGTACACTTATCTGAATATAAGAGACAATATGAACAAGATGTACTTAATGGTGATTGCAAGATAAAGATGAAACTAATGAAGATAGTATGATGAAATATTTTATCTTTTATTTTAATTACATGTGGCTTAACCCAAATTAAATGAAATATAATAAGAACTGTATTTTGCTAAATGTTATGTAGAAGAGAAGCATTGTATGTAAAGTGAATCAAGAAAGATTGGTCCAGATAATGTAATGAACATGAAATGAAAGAACTTGAGACTACTGAGTATAAAATGATGGAAAAAGATAAGAATTAATAGATGATTCTAAGAATGTAACTCTTACCCTAAAATGATGAGTTTGATGATGCTAGTGAATGATAATATCAAATGGGGAATTAAGAGATGCACATAACTGTAATTGAATTCAACTAAAAGATGAAAGTCAAGTATTTGAATTGATTTATAAGAATGTGTTCTTGAATTGTGAATTGTACTATGAGAATGGACTAATAGTACAAACTTCAATTGATAGTGAGCATGTGATGACTAGTAACCCCATATGAAGAATGTGAAATAAAAGAAGAAGAGAACTAAGTCTGGTATGCATGTATATGCATGAAATTTATTGGCATCTATTCAGATTGGATGGAACATGCATATGTTGTATGATAAATCTATTCCGAGTATGAGGAATGATACGTGATATCTATATACTTTTACTGTTGCTAGTTTTAATGCCTATGCTAATATTTGTTCAGAACTGTGATATACAATGAGCTGATAAGATTTATGTTGAAATGGAATTTAATATGCACTCCTTACATTGAGAAACCCTAATAAGGGTAAATGTTGCATAATGAGATTATGTCTAGGGCTGAAGGCCCAGTGATGATGATAAAACCCTGATGGGGTAAATGATGGACAATAAGATTATGTCTCGGGCAGAAAGCCCACTATTGATGATTGCTATGAATTGATGTAGAAGATAGAAATAATCATATTTGTTGCAAACTATAGACTTATTGTGCTTCTTGCTTTGATCATTGTCCTTATTGATAAACTTGATCTGTTTCATGTTATTGTAGTTATGCGAGAACACACAAATATGATATATGATATTTTGAATTCTTGTAAGATGAGTAAAAGAGATTAATAACAAGTGAAATGATGGAACATCTAGTTAGGTGCCCTGAACACCGTGAGTTTCCCCCGAGGACCCCACTGGGGAAACAAAACGGATCTCCTTATAGTAATCGATGAATTATGAGAAGGATTTCTGGAGTGTGGATCGAGACCTTAAAGGTTAGACCACCAGGATTTAGGAGTGAGTCATCTGGAGTGGCTCTGGCCCTAAATCCTTGCTGTGAAAGTCTATGTCCAGATGGAATAGACTCTGTTGAAATGAAATATGTGAAATGTGAAATGAAAAATATGTGAAATACTGTGATATGTGATATACTGTTTTGCTGGTTCCTATCTCGTGTACCCGAGATGAGGACGTGAGCCTCTTTAGGCAACCCTGAGGTGTCCAGGGTCTGTTGTTGATATCTTAGGGTGGCCGGCTAAACCCTAAGATAGTGACGGTGAGTCGTTGACATGAGAATCAGGCGTGGCGACTTCTACTTGGTGAGGTACAAGCCAAGTAGTTTCAGGGCAAATGAATAAAAGATGATAAGCCGTGTAGAACATGATTTGAATGATTATTACATTCCTTGTGCTGCTAGTTGATGATTTGTCATTGTTGATTAAGCTTCCTGTTGTGGAAAGTAATCATGTAGCTATGGACATTTCCTATTTCATATTATGATCTGTCATGCTGACAAGTTATAAATGTTGGAATTTATATCTATTCTGAATATGAGTTGGATTACTTGCTATTTGATAGTATTGTTTGATAGATATGTATTATGTGTACTTCAGCTTCAGGACTGCAGGATGTGTTCCTGGTCCGGCTGGTGGAGTGTCACAAAGATAATGTTATTGTTATGTATTGGTTCAAAATGCTTAGAACTTATCTTATTTCACATGTAGTAGGGCTCTTAATCTGAACTGAGAAGTATCTACTGAATTGTTCATAGACATGCTTTAAAAGATGTTTCAAAGTTATAATTGGTTTAAGTGATTATATTATATGTTGGATTAGATTACCATTGTAAGATAGATTTGACTCATGATAGAACTATCTTCTAGACTTTTCAATATTTGCATGTTTTTGTTAAGTTATTATACTTAATTTGATGCCGATGCATGTACCTAGCTTGAGTGGGAGGTATCCACTCACTGGGGCTCTATATGAGTCTCATGAGGTTGTTTCAAATGTTTTTAGGTATAATGCTATCCAGCGGAGAGGTCGTGACAAAGAAGATATAAATAGTATAATCTAGATAGATTAGAATGTCCCTGTACTCTCTCTTTCCCGGGATGAGTTGTAGATTAAGTTTGTTCATCAATGTACATGTATCTGATGTAAACTGAACTGCATATGAGAACAAGATTGATTCTGGTCTTAATGGAGTTGAATAAGATTTGTGATATCTGAATGCGATGTCCTTGATGTGACATTGACTAATGAATTTGTGAAGAAAGAAAAAGGAAAAATTTATCTGTATTTTTCATATATTGTTTAATCGCCTTTGTCGAGAAATCATTATTTTATTTCATAATCTGGGTTTAGGTTTGGGATTATCTCTAATGGTTGGTATTTATGCTGATCAAAAGAGTGGGCCCCGACATGCTGGGTTTTAATAGCTTGTTTGATAGCACAAAAGCTCCCTTTTTGAACATTTAATGAGAAAATAGTAATCAAATTGGATGAACTCTAATGATGGTAAACATGGGATGTAGAGGGAAGGTTATCAATGAATATGAAAATAATATATGAATACATCAATTCTTTACTGAATACAAATTCAAGTGTTGATAACTTCAGTAGGAATCTTGGAAGCATGTGCTAATATAAAGTTTGGAGTGCATTGATAAATGTCCATGTGCCAAAAGAAAATATGGAAGACCATTTAATTTGATCCAATTGAAAGTCCCAATTCTTTTCAATGAGGCTCCATGTCTAGAGATCACTATGTAATAAAGCTTTTGAAGGATCATGCCTAAATATGCCTTCAGTGGTTTTCTCATCCAAAAAATATGTGAAATATATATCATCTAGAATGTAAATGACTTCATTTATGCTTATACACTGGGGGACTAATAATAATGGCTGGGATAAGGGTTGATAGACATTTTTTTGATTCACCTTCAGGTATAGATTAAGGCTAGGAATCGTGCAATAGGAGAGAAAATATACCTTGATTGATGAAGTGTTAATCAGTCTATTTGCAATATGCCTTGATTGATGAAGTGTTAATCAATCTATCTATGGATACAAGAAGCTCAAGAGGGAAGTGGAGTGATGCTTTTGGAGAAGGATCGATGGAAATATTTATAGGTGAAGTGCTGGTACTAAAGGTTGAATCCATGGTGGGTAGAATTCTTATGTTGGTACTTGTGTTTGTGTTTGCATGTGTGAAGTTTGTGGGGAAGACATAAGAGGAAGGCTTGGTATCTTTAGAAGAGCAAAAATGTATCGTACAGTTGAAGTGTTGAAAAGGACCAAAAATTCAAGGATAAGTAATCACGTTCCGGTACTAAAACTGATCTCTTATACCTACTAGGCTTATAGGCTAGTAAAAAAAGGGTAGGAATATACACGAGCTAAATTTACACCGCATTTATAGCCATGCAGATCATTACTGTGCTTTATGTATGGGAACTTATTATAGCAGGCTTAATTTCACATATTCCTTGCCATTCTTATACCGTAAACAAACGACAACCTAGTGAATAGGGACAACAGTTACAGATTTGGTAGTTGTGCAGTTGGAGGACTGGGCCGATGTGTGACGACCGATATAAACCGGCCCATGTTCCTCCGAGGGTATCCGGAATACGAAACCGATCCCTGTATTCTCTCGCTGTGAACCTTGTACTTTCTTCTCTTCCTGCGCTACTTCTTTGTTTCCCGCTTTTCTTCTTCCTCACATTTTTTCTTCGTTACTAGCAAGATGCACGTGCTAAGCATCGCAAATCTTATATGATTTAACATACTAAAATAACAAAAATGAACTTATATGATTGTGCTAGCTTGGAAGTGGTGTGTGGTTAAACATACCAATCTGAAGTCAATTGCAAAATGGTTTTGAGTTCTTCGAGTATCCATATCTAGGTATTTCTAAAATGTTTCAAACAAACAAGAAGTAAAAACAAATACTACAAAATAAAGTAGTATATGCATAGAGTATGCTTTTCAAACAAGAAACGAACACCTACAATCTTTTTTAGGGATACAAAATATTACAAAACAAAGTATTCTATGCATAGAGCAAGTTTTTCATATTTACAGATGACACTATGTAAGACATGATCAGTCTCACTTACTCTCCTCTTGTTTGAATTTTAAGATTTTAAGTTGTATGAACTCTTTATACTTCTTTCCAACTTGTACCTCAAAGATAAGATGCATGTTAGTCAGTTGCGATTGCCATATTTTAATATGAAAGCAAATCTAATATATTTTGAGGCTCTTCAAAAGGCAACAACTCTCTTTTCACCTCAACCCATGATGGATTGCATGTAAATGTCAGAAATATGTCAAGTTTTCTATATCTCTACACTAATGCTAGTGCATCAAGATAATATTATTTCATATCTCTAGGATCACCAATGAAAGATGCTGGAAGAATACTTCTTTTTCCAATTGTACTCCCTCTATTTTGTCCATGATTGTATCCATCTACAATTCCTTGATACATATCAGCTCGATTTTTTTTGATCTCTTCTAATGTAGTCCAAACGACTACTTTCTAGTTTGATATACATATTAATAATTTATTGTTATAGAAGTCTTCCTCAACGTAACAAATTTGAGTTATCATTAGCTCTGATTTGTAGCTTATAACAATAGTATTCTAGACAGGATATTATTTGTCTTCTTTTCTATTTTTTGTCTAGAGATGAAGAGTAAGATACACTTTATTAATATATTATGAGTATATAATAAGTAAATTTATCAAGAAAAATGAAGCTTACCTTTTTTCTCTTGTTGGAAAAGTTCATCTATATCATTGAAATATGAAAGATCAAATGATGAATTATTTATCATCCATTGACCATTCTTTTTATCTCTTCGAGAAATTCCCTCATGCCAACCAATGCCACCATATGGAAATAATATTAGGTATTGGAGCCGATCATAGAATCCAAAGTGATAATGAACACAATGACTACTACTAGTATGAGTATATACCCGTATACCACACTGGAAATTTATGGGGTCATTGTTGTCACCCTCACCTTCAATCCAAATTACATCCACTTGGGAAGAGGTTAGTATATTTTGAATTCCTTGATGAACAGTTGGATTTAACTTAATAAATATTTAAACATTCTCAAAACTATTCAAATTCTTTAAGCTCTAAAAGAATTTTCAGTATGGATTTTCACACAATGTGTTCACTAACATTCTAAACACATTCTCTCTTAACTGTGATGATTGATGTAGTCTGTTTTCTATCTCATGATCAATGTCATATGATGCGATGATTTTGAGTCGCATTTATGGACTTGTTTTACTTGTGTTTTATGCATTTATTGGTCATTTTAGTGGTTAATATTGCATAATTCATTTACTTTAGTCTATGATCCTTCTCAGTGTCAAATCTCCCTTATTTTGTTGTTTTGAGCATAAATGATTACAATAATATGTTTTATTCAGGCTTACGTGGTTTTGTGTTACAATTCCAGGAAAAACGCATATCTGCAGATGTCGATACCAACGACAGCTGTCGATACCATCGACACAACCACAGGTTGCCAGCCGCAAGGAGCAGCACAAAGTCGATACCATCGACAGAGAAGTCGATGGTAGCGACTTACCATCAGGTTGCTGACGAGAAGAGAGTCGATACTATTGACCCCAAAGTCGATACTATCGACACGTGGAGCTTCAGCGACGGAAAAGGACAAAAGCGATGCCTAAGGGTGTCGATACCATCGACCCTCATCGATGGTATCGAGTTAGCATCAGGCGCAACGAAGAAAAGAAAAGAAGACTTGCCGATATCGCGCAGTGTCGATACCATCGACCCGCGTCGATGGTATCGACACCGTCAGATGCAAGTTTATTTCAGATTGATCTAAATCTAATGGCTGTGATATTTTTGCAACCTAACTCGGTGATTATACCTAATGACGGCGACCAAGAGCCAGCTATCACGTCATTAGCCGCTGCACACGTCCCGAGAAGGTGTGGAGAGAAGAACGAAGCCCAGAAGCACGCCCCAATCGTTTCGGAAGCCGAAGAAGACGTTTTCCACCGCCAAAAGGCTGTAGATCGCGCATTCTACGCCGAGGAATGCTTGGATCTTCTCTGTTCAAGGGGTTTCATTACTTATTCACGTTTTTCTCCATGTTTCCCCTTTTCTCAACCATGTTTTGCTTTGAGATGAATATGCGGGGCTAATCCCCTTTATCTTTAGGACCGGGAGTAGCCCGGGGAAGTATTGTATGACGTTTTTATCATAGTAATTCATCATTTATCTCTTAAATATGTGGTATAATTTCATTTTCTCAATTATATTGTTATGCTTGATCACCATAATGATAATCTAATGCCCTTAATTACTTTGAAAGAAGAATTAACGGTTGAAAAGAGACGAAATTCACATTAATTAACAAATCCCTTGAATAAGGTGATGTACGGTTAATGGTGGAAACCCAGAGGTCGATTCTAATACACCTAGTTTAGGGTATAGGTTACTACGATGGTGGAACTGACCTAGACATAGGTAGTGAATTATACCACGATAGTGGGCAATTCTGACTACAGGCCACTACCCGGATTGAGAGATGAACCTGAATTATTATATGGAAATTCATACAATGAAAACCCGCGGTGAAATCATAATCCTAAAGATCTCCACTTGAATTGATTAAACTAAACCTTTAATCGATTGCTTTGTTTTATTTTATTTTCTTTTATATTTTTACAACAACTCTCAAACTCTTTTAATCAGTTTAGCTGATCGCAAATAGTTAGTAGTAGTCTACCGATAATTCAATGTCCCTGAGTTCGACTCGGGCCTCACAAAGGCCTATATTACATTGACGCGTGCACTTGCATTTTATGCACGGTTAAATCGTGTCAAGTTTTTGGCGCCGTTACCGGGGACACGACAATTGTCGGCACTACGAGTGCTGCAAGCGGCCACTCTAGGCCACATTTTTATTTTATTATTTCATATTCATTTTTTAAAATTCATAGTATATCTTTCACATTTTGTAATCGTCTAGCACGGTACTGAATATAAATTATCATTTTATAGGTACTAGTGCATGGTGAGGATGCGTAGCACTGACTACACCCATCAATTACCAGAGGTTCCACTACTGGGACCAGACGACGAGGGGAACTATATTTAAGACCAACCAGACGAAATAGATTCTGACTCAGAACAAGAAGCCATGGCAGAAGAGCAGACGATATGGGAGAAGATAAAAGCTTCTTCCTCATCCGCGTCAAAGGGTCTATCAAGAAGCAGGCAGTTAACATACCAACTTACAAGATCGATCCAACACTAATCAACTAGGTCAAGTCAAATGCATTTCACGGGCTTAAAAATGAAGATCCGGTGACTCATATAAGCCAATTCGTGGAGAATTGTAACATGATCAAAATAGACAGGTTCCTGCAGGAGACACTTTATCTGAAGTTGTTCCCTAGCTCTCTGGCGAGAAATGCACGAGAATGGCTGCATAATCTTGACGATGAATATGTGGAATCATGGAACCACACGGTTGAAGTGCTCTTTGAAAGATTCTTCCCGCCCGAGAAGACAAATGATCTGATCAGAAAAATTCACAATTTCAGTCAGAAGGTAGGTGAAACCTACTCTGAGACATGGGAGCGATTCCAAATAATGCTGATAAGGTGCCCACACCATAGTTTGGACAAGGAGAAGCAGGTCAAGATTTTCTATTTTGCTCTTTCTGAGCATGATAGAAGCAGTCTAGATTCTGTAGGATCCGGGTTTTTCTTAAACAACACTGGCACTAGGTGTTGGGAGATTCTGAAAAATATGGCAAAGAAGCAATCGTGGGGTGATAGGGATGCACTAGAACAAGTGAAAGTTGCAGGTGAGTCCAAGGCCATTAAGGAGCTGAATGATAAATTAGACCTTCTAGCCAAGAAATTGCTTGCCAAAGAAGATGCAGAATCCGATGAGGAAGCCCAGGTCAAATTTATGCAACAACAGGGCTACAGAAGCAATGATTATGCTTGGAGGAAGGATAGAAAATTCTCATGGAAAGATCCAAACAACTTCCTACAAGATCCAGATGCAAAGCCACAGTCAACGGAAGAAGATAAAAGCACCGCGTTGCTTAGTCAAGTGGTACAAAAAAATCATGAGATGATGAGTATGTTTAGCAAGCAGCTGCAGTCCCTGGGTGATATTTTGACTAAGTTTGGACAAACACTGCAAAAGTCATGGAGCACAAATGAGGGCACTAGAGACGACTGTGACCCAAATTTCCAATGAAGTGGCGGCCATGAAGCATGCCAATCAACAGAGATAGGCAGGGAATGTAGAAGTTGCTCAAGCACATCATCAAGTGAAATATATATCTGTGATTACTGAGGAAGTGCCCCCAGTGGTGGAGGTCTAGGATAAAAGAAAAATGATTTTTGATACGGAGGCTACACCGAAAATACCATATCCTCGCAGTCATTATGGACTACCAGGCGAATATGTCCCATTCACAAAAACCCGCCAAGAGCCCGTCACGGTCGCGCCCGCACCTAGGCAAGAAGAGCAGGTGAAAGCCATGCGTCAGGTTGAAGCTGCATTCACTGCGAGAGAGGAGCCGCCACAAGTTACACCTGTTATAAATGATGTACCAAAGTCTACGCCAGAGGGTGACATTGAAGCCAGCTTAGGGGAGGAGACCCCGAAAAGCCCATATGTGCCACCTCATAAGCATCTAAATGAGGCAGTTGTGTCTTTTCCGTACAGCCCGAGGTCGAAAAAAGAGCATCGACACTATAGGAAGTTCTTGGAGATGCTCAGGAAACTCCATATCAATATTCCGTTAGTGGAAATGATAGAGCAGATTCCATCTTATGGAAGGTTTATCAAAGAAATCATCACCAAGAAAAGGCGGATACAAGACACAAATGTTTGCTGGGTGAGTGAGATGGTGAGTTCAATTATCCATGGGAGTTTACCACAAAAGAGGAAAGATCCGGGAGGTTTCTACATCCCATGTTCTATAGGCGGTCAACATTTTCCACAAGCACAGTGCGAATCAGGGGCTAGCATTAATCTTATTCCACTTCCCACGTTTCAAAAGCTTGGGTTGAAAGAACTAAAGAAGTCTAGTATGACTATCGAGCTGGCGGATGGGTCCATTGTGAAGCCATACGGAGTGTGCGCGGATGTACTTGTTAAAGTAGACAAGTTTATCTTTCCGGTGGATTTCATCGTCATGGACATGCCACAACTTAAAGGTTGTGAGATACTATTAGGTAGGCCGTTTCAAGCAACGACCGATGTTGTTACTTCCATTGGGAGAGGTACTTTGACGTTGGGGATTGGCTAGGATCGAGTTGAGTTCAAACTACTGCATGATCCCCTAGGCACACTCTTCAAAGCTCCAAAGTGATGAAGCTCGATTTCATCTAGCCTAAGACGTTAAATAAGGGTGCTTGTTGGGAGGCAACCCAACCATCGGTAGTTTTATTTAGTTTCTTTCACATTTGTACTTTGGTTTGATTTGATTTTGTTTTTAATATAAAAAAGATACCTTGATCGTTTGTTCAATGTGCAGGACTGAGGCAGGGTCGATACCATTGACCCTTGTGTCGATGGTATCGAGATAGGCACAGGTAGGCGGCTGCAAAAATTTCTCTGAGTCGATACTATCGACGGCCTCGTCGATGGTATCGACACACCATCAGGTTGATCACCAAAATGAGGTCGATAGTATCGACATAGGTGTCGATACTCGCGAGATCTCTGGAGATATTCAGACGAAGTTGTCTCAGTGACGTCGATACCATCGACGGGCCTGTCGATGGTATCGACCCAGTTACAGGTAGAAAGCGGCGGTCGGGCCTCGTGAGGGTGTTTGCCCTAGGAAGAGTCGATACTATCGACTTGCGTCGATGGTATCGATGAGACACGTCACCGATCTGCGAGAGGAAATCAACGACGATCGCTACATCAAGAGAATCGATTCGGGGGATGGGTCGATACCATCGACACCCGTCGATGGTATCGACGCATCATCGATCTGGGCCCCCACATCCGGCCATCGAAAACCGTCGATACTAGCAGAAGACCAGATTGTGCTACATGTGTCGATACCATCGACCCGCGTCGATGGTATCAACGGGTACACAGCAACGCTGGCCACGGTTATAAAAGGGATGAATTGTCGTCATATGATGTCACACCTTCAGAGCTTTCGTCCTCTACTTGTGCTGTGCGTCTTGTTGAGCGACCAGAGCCCAGCTATGAGCATCCAAGGAGCGAGTTCTTCCCCGAGCCTTCACCGAGCGGAGATTGTCTTCTCCGATCTTCACCAAGCTCCGTCTTCTTTTCCTTCTTTCTTTACGATGATGGTGCATACAACCGGTGCTTCTTCTTCACGGGCGGATCCAATGGAGATCCCTGAGTTCATTCCTCCACCCACTGCATCTATTACGCGCCCACAGATTGTCCATCCTTCCGCGGAGGTTTGGAAGGTCTACGAGGAACTGATGAAGCACAAGATTGAGCCGACCTGCTACGTCGACCGGAACATGATCCGCAATCTGGGGTTCGAGGCCAATCTTGCCTACGTTCTCAAAGGGCAGGAAAGGCATATGGACAGGAGGCCCGATGAGATGGAATTCCACGCCGACGGCCAGCCATTCTTCGGTGAATGGCCCACATACAAGGAGCTAGTGGCGGAGTTCATGGCATCGCTGGATATATGCGTCGTGCCAAATGACGTCATCGCCACTGATCGGGAATGGATCAAAGGCCGCATTTCTTTTTGGCTGTATAACAACGATTACACTCTCACCCTCCGGCAGTTCAATTCCATCTACAACTGGAATCATGGGAGAGATCAGTACCAGAGGCCAGACAACCAGACTGACTATGATGCTATTTTCGCCGAGCTAGTGACTGTGCCTCCGGGCAAATCCATCAGCTACCATAATGTGGCGGTTGCAGATTTTGAGCATCCGTTTGTACTGGTCCTTCATCGCATGCTCTGCACCACATTGTTCGCTCGTAGTGACCTGTCTCTCAGCAAGTTTCAAGAGACATATTTGTTTTTCCTGCACAAGTTGCTGAAGCAAGAAGAGTGTAATTGGGGCGCGTTCTTCTTAACGCGCGTGTTGGCTGTTAAGAGGAGTACGCGGAAGGCTCCAATCCACTTTGGAGGGCTCATCACACGGCTGGCCTCTTATCTTGGGTTAAATTTCTCCCAGCTTACTCCCCTCTCCAACAGGAGCAAGGTCAACTTGCAACATCTGCACCGCTCCAACCTCATCCTGCTTTGTGATGGCTTGGCATATGCACACTGTCATGTCAATCAAGCATATCAAGAATGTTCACTTCCAGACCCCGTCTTCCACATCGCGGGTGCTCAGCATTTCAAATGGCCTGTCATAGCCATTGAAGACTCAGATGAAGACAAAGGCAATGACGACAATGACAACGACGGCGACGAGCATGAAGAGGAAGATGAGGCTTTCACTCCTCTTCGAGCACAAGTAGCACCCCATAAGCGTCCCCGCATGCATCTGGGTGCATCTTCATCTTTGCAGCCTCCGCCACCACAACCCTTGCAGCAAGGCGGGGATGCTTACTCCATGCAAGGGATGTATGCAATGCTGCAAGATATTCATCAGATGCAGCAGCAACATACAGCTTCATACGCCGGTATTCAGGATACGACGAATCAACTGTTAGACAACCAGGGGGCCAATTTTGAGAATGAGCGCCTCCTCCTCTACAACCAACAACACATCCACGACAGGTTGCATAGGATGGAGATGCAACAACAACCCTTCTACGATCATTACTGGAGCCAGAATTATTTCGAGGGGTATCCACAACCTCCGCCCATACCCCAGTATGATCTGAGCTTTCAGGGGCAGTACCCATCTAGGGACCCCACGGCCCCGCAGTACCCGCCTCCTCCTGAAGAATGATTGGTATCTCTGTTCCACCTTTTAAGGTTGTTTTGACTATGAGGCCATAGTCGAATTCAAGCTTAGGGGGGGAGTTGGAACAACTCTATCCTTTAGTTTTCTCAGTTTTTAGTTTTTATTGTTTTGTCTTTTGTCATTTGCTTTTATTAGTTTTTTGTTTGTTAGTAGGATCCACACTCTATCTAGTGTAATTTTGGATGTCTTAAGTCATGTGTCATCTCGTTGCTTGTACATGGAAAGCAGGGGCAAAAATAAAAAAATTGTTAGTGCTTTGCAAGCTTGTGTTGTTTAACTTTGAGCACATAACTTAAGGAAATAATTGGGTTTGTCAACTCTAAAACAGAAAATCACAACTGTACATTCCTATGATTCATGAAAAGTGGACGAAATTGGTTGTTTGAGCCTAAACTGACCAAATGATAATGGGAATTTAATTTGAAATGAAGGAGAAACCTCTTAATTACTACACAGGTCAGTAAGGAGGGACATATAATAATTTTCAAAGGTTCATTCAATTAGTCTTGTGATCTATCCACCCCACTATTTTCATACTCCACCTTAAGAATTGGAAGTACATTACGGTTTTAATCTCTTTGATTGCATTCCATGTAGATAGGTCTTGCATTGCAACTATTTTCACATAATTTACTTTACAAAAATATATAGATAAGTTATAGATACACATTATCCTTAAGCGCGTGTCATTTAGTTGCATAATCATCATTTTGTAGCTGCATTCACATTTTTTGTGCATATAGTACATCATGCATCTTATTTCTTCTGAAACATTAAGGGTGATGAACTTGTTCCATACCCGCTGAATGCTTCAAATGTATGAGTTATGCAGCAATAAGTGAGCCCGACAAACAATTCCTTGTCACCTATGAAAATAAGGGCTTGAAAAAAAAAGAGAGAAAAAGAAAAAAGAGAGTATTTAGAAGCAATTAAGAATGAGAGGGAGAAAGGAACATGTTCTCACTACATACTAAGAAGAATGGGTATATGATGTAGTTCTCTTAGATATTCCATCTCACTGTGAGACGGAATGAAAGTGCATGCATCATTCCACCCAAATGTAGGCATTAGGGCATTTACACTTGCATATGCATCATTTAGATCATTTTTGCTTTGTGCATGTTGAAATCGTATAATGCTTCCATTTCTTCTATGAGCCACCCATTTCATCCACCCATTGCTCCAATTGGTAGGCCACTGTGATTTTCTCCTCACTCATTAATACCAGGAGAACTGCTTCCATGTAGATGGTAGTTAGGGTGAGCAACGTAGAATAGAAGATCACAAGATGAACCGAGTCTAGACCGGAGAATTTTATTATGTTAACTGCCTTATGTGATAGTGTTCATTATTTTTGAGGTAGATATCTTTTATGGATGATTACTGTCGCCTTTAGGGTAATTATCATTCTGTGAATAGTAAGGGCCGGAATGTGAATGTCCGGCAGGGATCATGTGGTGATGGTTGTTGTGACGATCTGTTCTTTAGTTGACTCTCGCGATTCTATTCTAAAGTTTTGTTGCTCGAGGGCGAGCAATGTTCAAGCTTAGGGGAGTTTGATGTGATGATTTTGAGTCGCATTTATGGACTTGTTTTACTTGTGTTTTATGCATTTATTGGTCATTTTAGTGGTTAATATTGCATAATTCATTTACTTTAGTCTATGATCCTTCTCAGTGTCAAATCTCCCTTATTTTGTTGTTTTAAGCATAAATGATTACAATAATATGTTTTATTCCGGCTTACGTAGTTTTGTGTTACAATTCCAGGAAAAACGCATATCTGCAGATGTCGATACCATCGACAACTGTCGATACCATCGACACAACCACAGGTTGCCAGCCGCAAGGAGCATCACAAAGTCGATACCATCGACAGAGAAGTCGATGGTAGCGACTTACCATCAGGTTGCTGGAAAGAAGAGAGTCGATACTATCGACCCCAAAGTCAATACTATCTACACGTGGAGCTTCAGTGATGGAAAAGGACAAAAGCGACACCTAAGGGTGTCGATACCATCGACCCTCGTCGATGGTATCGAGTTAGCATCAGGCGCAATGAAGAAAAGAAAAGAAGACTTGACGATATCGCGCAATGTCGATACCATCGACCCGTGTTGATGGTATCGACACCGTCAGATGGAAGTTTGTTTCAGATTGATCTAAATCCGACGGCTGTGATATTTTTACAACCTAACTCGATGATTATACCTAATGACGGCGGCTAAGAGCCAGCTATCACGTCATTAGCCGCTGCACACGTCCCGAGAAGGTGTGGAGAGAAGAACGGAGCCCAGAAGCACGCCCCAGCCGTTCCGGAAGCTGAAGAAGATGTTTTCCACCGCCGAAAGGCTGTAGATCGCGCATTCTACACCGAGGAATGCTTGGATCTTCTCCGTTCAAGGGGTTTCATTACTTATTCACATTTTCTCCATGTTTCCCCTTTTCTCAACCATGTTTTGCTTTGAGATGAATATGCAGGGCTAATCCCCTTTATCTTTAGGACCGGGAGTAGCCCCGGGAAGCATTGTATGACGTTTTTGTCATAGTAATTCATCATTTATCTCTTAAATTCGTGGTATAATTGTGTTTTCTCAATTATATTGTTATGCTTGATCACCATAATGATAATCTAATGCCCTTAATTACTTTGAAAGAAGAATTAACGGTTGAAAAGAGACGGAATTCAAATTAATTAACAAATCCCTTGAACAAGGCGATGTACGGTTAATGGTGGAAACCCAGAGGTCGATTCTAATGCACCTAGTTTAGGATATAGGTTACTACGATGGTGGAACCGACCTAGACATAGGTAGTGAAATGTACCACAACAGTGAGAAATTTTGACTACAGGCCACTACCCGGATTGAGAGATGAACCTGAATTATTATATGGAAATTCATACAGTGAAAACCCGCGGTGAAACCACAATCCTAAAGATCTCCACTTGAATTGATTAAACTAAACCTTTAATTGATTGCTTTATTTTATTTTATTTTCTTTTATATTTTTACAACAACTCCCAAACTCTTTTAATCGGTTTAGCTGATCGCAAATAGTTAGTAGTAGTCTACCAATAATTCAGTGTCCCTGAGTTCGACTCGGGCCTCACAAAGGCCTATACTACATTGACTCGTGCACTTGCATTTTACGCACGGTTAAATCGTGTCATCATACAAGCATAGTTGCAAATGTGAAGGGTGTCCATCCTCTGGCATCATCTTATTAATAAAATGATACATTTGTCCTTGTACTTTGAACTTATATATTCCTTTATTTCTCTTTAAAAGATTTCTATCCTTGACACCAATATACATAAAACTAAAGGTATTATTGTACGTTCTTACACACTGTCTAAAATGAAATGTCTCTTTCTCTGATGAAGTAAACAACTGATATATATAATTCCAATGGAATATCATTTGTTGTTAGAACAACTTCTCCATCATAGTAACAAAAAGTTCTCACTTCACAAGAAAATCTTTTTGCATGGCAGTGGTCACAAAATTTACAGATGAGAAGGACGTAAGCTTCTTTTGGTATCATAACATATGCTATGAAGCTTTTTGTCATATGTTCAGCCTTTTTTTCATTTGTTCTGAGGAGACACAAAAGAGTTATGATCCAGCAAGACCTGATGAAGATCCAACTTCTCATGTATAGTATGTATTAGATTGTGAGGGTTTTTCCCCATGTTGACAAATGAGGAGATTGTTTGATCAAGAAATGAAGCAGTTGCATTGTTTGTATTTGAACTTGATTAAGTGAAAGTTGTATTGCATTTTTAAACTTCTTTCTGACATAATTTTGTCTAATTTTTTCACGCAATGCTATTTTTGTCTCCTCTGAGAGGTTGGCATAGTATTCTCTTTATATTTTTCTTTTTAGTGATTTCTTTTCCTCAGATAAATTTGAATACTTCATCCTAAATATTGGTAAAAGAATATTTTTTTGTCAATTACTGAAACATAAAGTACAACATTAAATAATAGGTTTCAATACTTAGCAAATGAATCATATTAGTTATATATCATTTTGTATGTCACCAAGAGAGTGTGAAGCTTCCTGTGTTAACATGAGTTTATATATTTTTTTAAATGTTTGATTGATGAATCTATATTGAAAAATAAGAAGTCCAAAGTAAAAATTAGTTTAATATTTATACATTAGAATATGACTAATCCTAATAAGTTGAAATGACCTAATAGTCAATGTTTCCACTTAAGCAACATAAGAAAAAATCAGAGATAGTGTTTCATTGAGCATTTCTATAAGGACGGGAAACACCTTCTTTTTGTTAAAATCATGACGATTACCAAATATATGGCATTTGCTAGTGATAAATCAAGATAACAATTCTTGTGCATTCCACATCTACAACATCACCACATATTTCAAATATCAAAATGCTTGGTTAGATACAATAAAGGAAAATTTCCATATAACAAAGGCACAACAAAAATGATATATCAGGATATATATGTTTATACATTACACTTCTACATCACAATATTTTTAGAACATGAAAGGCCTAGTTACACTAAGAGAACATTTCCATATAACACATGCACACAATTTGCATACATTGTGTCGGTGGATAGACTCACTATTTTACACACTGTATGACAACACTAAGTATATTTTATATTTCACTGGTACTACTACTACACATCTAAATGATTTTCAAGGATGCTGAAACTTTTCATGATCTATTCTGGTGTGTCATCATCATCTTCATCACCACTGTCACACATATTTATCTCATTTGAGGTTTGTGATATCATAGAGAAATTATTTGTGACCTCCTCTTTGTAGTATATTTTATGGTAAAGGTCATTTATCATCTTCCGTTTCTTTTTTATTATTTTCATTTTCTCCATTCTCTTCATTCTTTGATACTCACCAATACTTATTCTTCCCCTTCCTTTAACATATTTTGTCATAATTCCTTTGCTGAAGTATGTCCTTGCCATGAACCTATATCAATAGACTTATTTAGTTAAATGCAATATATTAATAAATTAGTCCAACAAATACATATTGTTTTTTTTTGTTTTTTTGGGTTACCCAGGAGACTCGTAAGACTTTCGTCGAGCCCAACCTGGGGAGCTCAGCCCCATCCCGTAAGGAGAATATCCCATTAAGTCACGCAGAGGCCGACTGCGTTACGGGAGAAATAATTCCGAACAATACCACCAGGGGGATTTGAACCCGGGACCCTTCATGAGGGGCCTTGTGCTGCGACCACGTGAGCTATTGCTCACAGACAAATACATATAGTTTCAAATTAAATAAAATGAAGATATACATCACCACATTTAAAAGAAAAGTGCATATAAGAAAATTTCAAAGCAAATTTTGGTTGTTCAAATTTAGTAAAAAGATTTAAGATCTAATAGAACTTTATTGATTTTTTTTAGAAAATAACAAATTTACTTACGTATTGAGAAAGTTATCTGAAATAAACTGAATTAGTACTTTATTATATATGTATTTATGTATTGAAAACTTATCTATAATAAACTAAACTAATACTTTATTATATAGTTTTAATTACTACCCAAAATGAACATTTATATGATAGGCTAGCATACAATACGTTGTTAATAATATAAAATGAAAATATATAAATATCAATTTATATATAAGTGTAACATAATAGATTCAAATAATATTTGGATGTTTACATTTGAATCAGAAGACTTTAAATTGCGTCACACAATATCAATTTGAGAAATATTAAAATACAAACTATATTTAAAATTTAAATATAATTGTAATTGGTTTTATATTATATAAACATATAAAATATTTTATTAACAATGCTATATGTGTATATATAGTGGAATATGTATTTGTTTATTACATAAATTAATTTTGACATATTTTCATGTAGATATAAATATATGAATATATTTAAATATATCTTTTTGTTGTACTAAAACATTTATCTAAATTTGGGTAAATTTGGTTCGCATAAAAAATTAAGTCAGGTACAAAATGATTTTAGTTATGTGTTTAAAGAAATACCTTATATGTAGACCAATAACTATCAATTATAATATTTATGTATTTGTTTTACCGTTATTTGAACAATAATATAGTATTCTGTAAGATGCAATTTTACTTAGAGAAAATTGAAACTATTTTTAAAATAAATATAATAGAAAATACTACAAAAATGGTCAACATAGATAAAATCTATTCGAGAGAGTTGAAGATATCTAATCAGAGAGTATTGTGATAATTAAAAAAATATATGTAAATATTACTAAATATTCCATCCTAATATTTTTAATATTTCTTTGCATAAATAACAATCAAGTAAATATTTATTAATTAATTTATCTTTTTTCAATAATGATATAAATTATATACAAATCGTAATTATCTTGAAAGAGAATTCGATGTACATATCCATGTCACATCTTAAAAGAAAGTAAAGAAAAAGTTGTTTCATATTGTCATTTCCTATTTTGGGAGTAGAATTTCCATAATAGGATAGTATTTTTGTAAATTTAATAATATTAAAAACATATATTTTATATTACCAAATATTTTCAACATATGAAGTAACATTCTAAAAAAATTATAACTCCTTAATATAATATTCAATTTTTAGTAATATTTATTTCGTCGCATAATCAATTACTAATAACAGAAAATGTAAATAGAAGATCCCTAATCAAACAGATTCGGAGTAGAAATTCTCTAATAAGATAATATTTAATAATTCAAAAATAATACAGAAAAAACTATATCTACATATTACCAAATATTTTCACATATAAACTAAAATTCAAAAAATATAACTACTTAATATAATATTTAAAATTTTTAATATTTATTTCTTTATATAATATCCATTAGTAATAACAGAAAATCTAAGTAGAAGATCTCTAATCAGATAGTATTATAGCAATTAGAAAATCATAAAAATAAAATTATATTTATATATCACTGGATATTATTTATGTATAATCTAAAATTGATTGTTATGTTATAAAAATTTCATATAATGTTTAACTTTTATTAATGTCCATTTCTTTGCACAAAATAGGTTATTATTAGTATAATATGTGCTTACGTAAAAATGACTACATATGTATATACATGCACTAATTGTGACATATGTTTTCATATAAATATATAAACATATATCCATACATACATTTTCTTCATTCTAATAAGGCATTTAAGTAAATTCGGTAAATACATAGTCTGAATCAGAATTTGAACCGAATATAGGATCAATGTTTTATAAAGCGGGAAGTGGGAGGCGTGTGGATGCCAACTGCTGGCCGCTTGAGCGGCAGGCGGCCGCTCAGGCGGGCGCTTTTTGGTAAGGCGGGTTTCTTTTTTTATACAATTTTTCATTAAATTACACATAAGTCTATATAAATCACATATTGTAGTTAAACATTTTACTTATGTAAAACACATTATACAACATAATGAAACACCCAAACAGTGTATGAATTATTACACAAGTCATAACTATAAAATAATGGATGACATTATGACAAATTGCCATTAAATAAATACAACTCAAGTAAAAATACATGAAGAAGATCAAGAAAATAAATATAAATTACTGTTGTACCTGTAGATGGAGCATGATCCGTAAATAATTAGTTGATTTTGTATTACATTTAGTAAATGTTCTAGATTAATGTTATTACATTTTGTATTGCATTTAATAAATGTCATTTACACACTGGTTGTTTCTTAGATTAATGTTCTATAGTTAGTAATTAGTACTATACAACAGTACACTATTACTGAGTTGTGACAATTACATAGTTTTATGTTACATATACATGGTAAGTTTTATGTTAGTATTACTTGCCATAACATACATAATAGGTACATAGTCGTCACTACTGTATATAGCAGCAGAATCAGTGTAGTATTACACACTGATTAACTACTATACAGTATTTAGATACATACATAGTTACTTAATACAATAATATCATATTAACATGTTAAATAATGTTATACAATATCAATAGTGTAATATTACATAATGAAAATATCATTACATTTCACTTTTGGGCCTAAGAAGTGGGTCTAGGTCCTGCTTTTCACTTAAGCGGACTCAGGCGGGCGCTCAGAATCAGTGTCCAGGCGGGCGCTTGAGCGGGCTGAGCGGGCATGAAGCGGCCGCTTAATGTAAAACCGCCTGACCAGCCGCCTAAGGCCTATTTGGAGCGGCCAAGGTCCTCATCCGCCTGAGCGGCCGCTTAAGCGGCCGCCTGGGCCGCTTTTTAAAACACTGTATAGGATATCTTTTTTTCTCCAACTAGTTTGTAATGAACTGTATCTCTATCTATATTAATTTATATTCCTTAACATATTCCAAAAATATACTATATAATATATAGTACTTTAAAAGTATATGCTATGCAAAAATATGAATGTTCTATTCTTTATGCATAAACTAAATTTGATATTTTTTCATGTAAATATGAGTATTTGAATATATCATAAATATATCTTTGTGTTCTACTAAACATTTATCTAAATTTGGATAAATTTGGTTCACATCAAAATTTAGATAAGGTATAAGATTATTTTAGTTACATGATTAAAGAAATAATTTGTATGTAGATTAATAATAGTGAACTATAATATGTATGCATTTGTTTAACTTTCTTTCGACAATTATGTAGTATTACGTAATACGTGATTTTATTTAGTTAATTGAAGTTATTTTAAAATAGAGATAATATAAAACACCACAAAAATGGTTGGCATAGATATCTGACGGAATCTTGTCAGTGGTATAAATGTTGAAATATTAGTTTGTGCTCCCCTAGATCATTTACAAAGTCATGAACGTTGTCAATTTGGTTTCAGACCATTGACGAAGCCCTAGGGATATAAATACTTAAATATCAATCGATGCTTTTCTGGACCATTTACAGTCATTAATATATTCAATTTGATTTCGGATCATTCAGGAAGCCATCAACGTAATTAAATTTTTGCTCTGAATGTGCGGCAATCGTAAGACAGACATTTTTAAAATAACATTGGAGATCTTTCGATCATCAACTATGAGTAATGCGAGAATATGATTAGATAGAAGTACCAATATGATTCAATATACACAAACATATACATATGAACATTATGTTGTCTACACAAAAGAAGTGATTACGTTCCACAGGTGCATGCTGCAAAATAACATGTAACTCCATACAATGATCTAAGTAAAGAAACACAACGAACATTCATATATGCCTAATTGCAGAAGTAAAATTGTACAAACCATATCTCATGTTCCTGTGCATCAGCTCATTCGTGGATGAGAAACCAAAACAATGGCAGCCCAATAGTCCTGAACTTGCATGAAAACCCGGAAGACCTAGTGATCGCAAGGACTAAATTTCTAAATCAACCGGTACAGCAGAACAACTGTTTCCAGTAATATACCAGTTACGAATGCATGCTATATGAACGTCTATCACATTCTATTGGCGGACGGATTGGAAAGAGCTAGATACGTCATAACTGGCGTGTAGAGAGTTTGTATGGTCGTGCATATATCAATACGTCATTCTATTATTGTCGCTGAACATTGAGATCACGCCAACAATATGACACTTCAAATTAAAAAGTGAGAAGAAAGGGCGGAGGTCGATAGATTTATATAACTGATTTACTCATTGGTTAACAATGATACATAGCAACTGTTGAAGGTCTGTGCTCAAACATGTATAGAAAAAGAATAGCAAGGAAGTTTATGCGTACGTGCATACTACTTTTCTTCTATACGTATAAGTAGACACGATCTACACATGTAGGCCTTGAACTGTAGCATCTATGTAATTGCTAGGAAGACTAGCATCGTATACAAAAACAAACCTGTCCAGCACGGAGCAGTTGCTAGGAAGAAGCAGCAGAAAAGAAAATCGTCAGTAAGTAGTTGCAAACGAAGAGAGTGCTCTTGCAGGGGACTTCTTGGTCTCCGTGAGCAGCTGCGAGGAAATAAAGAGAGGGCTCCAACAGGGGGCTTCTTGGCGTCTATGAACAGCTGCTACAAAAAGTACAAAGAGTGCAGTAAACAGAGAAGAATTTCCTGGCGTCTCCCACTCCGGCATAAATCGGAGAGTTATACTGTTGGATATACTATTGTAAAGTATCATATTGTAAAGTAAATGACACGTACTTATCTCCGATACTATGGGCACGTTTGGATTGTTGGATTTGGATAGATTCCTTTAAATCCAGCATTTTGCTGATCCGGAACCAACAAAAAGCTGAGCTTCAGAGATTCTGTTAACAGATTACGTTTGGTTATGTTGGATCAAAACAGAGGGATGCGGACGATGCCAACAGGTAACGGCCGGAAGACGTGTGTGACGTGGGCGAGAAACTGCCTGGAGACGAGCAACGCAAGTGGGATTTCGGCGTCCGCCACTTTTGAACTGGAGTACAACCTGCAGCGCTTCTTCAAGGAAATTCGATGCGGGATTTTGTCATTTTTGCAGCTCCAGCAAACCAAACCTAAGTTTTTAACTGTGGGATCGACAAATACAATCCAATGCGGCCATTTACACCAAATCAAACATGCCCTATGTGCTGTCAAGTGCAAACGTATTACTTTTATACATGTTAACTAAACGTGGCATACATGCTGAGTAATACAAATGAGAGCCTGAGTGATCAAATGATGCCTGTGCTTTCTTTAGTTACAAAACACTTTTTTTTTTTTAAGTTAGAAGGAGACTTTAGTCTCCCCCCTCCCTCAAATAGGTGTCAGAGCCCGGATGACCCAAGAGATTGTAAATACAATTCGCAACAGGAGGTTTCGAACCCGGGTCCCCCGGGGAGGACAAGCCGGACCGAACCATCTGCGCTACTATGGCCGGGTTTTTAGTTACAAAACACTCAATGGTAAAAAAATTGTTGTAAATTTTAGGTTTACGTCGTTACATGCAACAACGATAGGTGTAATAAATTAACGGTTCAAGTCAGATCTAGATAAGAAGCAGAAGAATAAACAGGACATGAGAAAATAAAAAACGGAGTTAGGAACACATACCCGATTGTTCGTTGAAAAATGAACATGTTACTTAAAGAAATCAACGACCCACAATCCGGAAGGATAGACGCCATTCTTCTAGTCAATCTGATCACAAATCTGAAGCAAGATGTCATCTCGGTCGCGCTTGACAATGTCTGATTGCACTACCAACGTATCCCAACGATCGGAGGAACCACCGCCTGACATATCATGTCTTTGAGGAGAAGAAGGAAGCAGTTGCTCATAGTAGAAGAATGACTCCAAGCAACAACACGAAATCGACGATTAAACACTCTCCTTAGGGTTTGCAAAACACGAATGAAACAACTGATGTTCGTTTGAGATCTATTTAACCCCAATGACCGGAGGCATATTTATAGTCTTATACGCACCGAATTCCTATTCCCATTAAGATGAAATCACTCGATCGCTCTTATACACATTGTGAAAAAATCCGCAAGATAAACACTTTCCAATTAAGATTAATCAATCCATTTCAGAAAGAAATAATTAATTAAATTAATAATTAATTATGTAATTGTATCTTAGTATAAAAAGAAGATAAAAGACATTCTCCACAATCCACAATCGACAATCCACAATCCACAATCCACAAGCCACAAGCCCGAACCTGTGAACGGCCCGACCCGGCCAGGCGAGGCGAGACATGGCGTGGCGCGCACGTATGTGCGTGTGTGTGATGTGGTCACCATACCCACCAAGGAGGTGAGAATACCTTCTCGTAGGACCCTTGGACACAAGAGTCACATGTATCCTATATATAATGACCACAAAAGTTCTAGAAGTGAGCAATGTGGTATAAAACTTCTTTTCCATCTGCACTAGAGACAAAACTACTTTTCTCCCATGTACTAGCTGCACTTCATTAGGCTTAACCCATGCTATATACATGGCATTTGCATCCATATATCTAACAATCCCCCACAAAGTCTAATGTGTAGTGTGCTCTACCATTCAATCCTCTATACGGTGCTTTCACCAAATACCTTTCAGTTTGAATCTACCTAAGTTATCCAATTGTGACCCCCACAGGAACTAGGTGAATAAAAGTCTTGAACTTGAGCCTTGGGTGCAAGAGTATAGGTTGGTAACAACACAATAAAGACATGGTAGAAAATAAAATAATGCATTAAGGCCACACATAAAAAATATATGTCATGATTGCTATTAGAGAATAACCCAATTCTCATGTCACGGCCTACACAATATCAATCATTTAGTTGGAGTCTTCAAGGATGTACTGGTAATTAACATCTTGTCCTAAGACTTGACACCATTCAGAGACTAATCTCTTACTAACTTACAATCATGACACTAACATGTTTCCTAAGGGGATAAACATACATGTGCATAAAACATTAAATAATTACATAGTGCCATTTAATTCACCAGACAACTTATTATTACGATATTGAACCCAATTTGTGGGATCTCCACTCTGTTGGGTTGGGTTGGGTTGCTACTGCCTGTGAATCTAAAGGGGTTTCAATCCCATCCCCAACCTGTATTTTCCCACTAAAGCCAAGGTAAGACCTTTAGTGAAAGGATCAATTGTATTATCTTTGGTACCGACGTAGTTCACATCCACGACCCCATTAGATACTAACTCCCTTACATACTTGAGTCTAACTTGAATGTGTCTACACTGTCTTTGATTGTACTTGGAACTCTTTATCTTAACAATAGTTATAGTGCTATCACAGTGAATTGGAATTATAGGAAGCGACTTCTTTACCATAGGTAAACTGAACATAAGTCAATGTAGCCATTCAATTTCCAATCTAGTTTCATCTAAAGCAAACAACTCTGCCTCAAAAGAAGACCGAGACAATATAGTCTGTTTCTTAGACCTCCATGATATAGCTCCTTCTCCCAATAGGAATACATATCCTGAGACACCATTACTCACAGAGTTCATAGAAATCCAACTTGTATCACTATATCCTTCAACTACAGAAGGATGTTTGCCATAATGCAGCCCAAAGGAACAAGTTCCCTTGATATACCTCAAAACTCTGTCAAGAGCTTCTCAATGGGTCTTGACATGACAACTGGTGTATCTACTTAACTTGCTCACACTAAACACAATGTCTGGATATGTGTAGTTCATAAGATACATCAAACTTCCAATAATTAGAGAGTATCATAATTGAGACCCTGGAACTCCAGTCTCATTCTTGAATAAGGCCTTGGATGAATCATATGGAGTCTTAACAAGTTTACATGATGTGTACTCAAACCTCTCCAGTATCTTCTCAACATAGTGAGATTCAGAGAGAGTTATACCATCCGTAGACCTTATGATTTTAAACCCTAAAATCACATCAATGATACCCATATCCTTCATCTCAAACTCTCTACATAAAAAATGACTTTGTTTCATTTAGTACTTTCATATCAGAACCAAAAAGAAGGATATGGTCGATATATAAGCATAACAAAATGAATCCATCATTGACAATTTTGCAGTAGACACATTTATCAAATTCATTAGAAACAAAGCCAAATGATGATATCACAAAATCAAACTTCTCATTCCATTACTTAGGGGCTTGTTTCAAGCAATATAATGACTTAACAAATTTATACACTTTGGACTCATTCCCATGACCCACAAACCCCTCAAGTTGTTCCATATATATCTCTTCTTTAAGATCACAGTGTAAGAACACGGTCTTCACATCCATCTGATGGATACAGAGGTTATAAATGGAAGACAATGCTATAAGCACTTAGATTGTGGTCATATGGAAAAAAGGTTAATAGGTATCAAAATAATCTATTCCTTCCCTCTATGTGTAACCCTTAGCAACTAACCTAGCCTTATACTGATTGATTGTCCCGTATGCATTAAGTTTCTTCTTAAAGATCCATTTGCAACCAAATGTAGAACAATCAGGAGGAAAATCCACCAATTCCAAAGTTCCATTCGAGAGAATTGATTGGATTTCATCATTAATGACTTCTTTCTAAAACTTAGCTTCTAGAGATTCCATAACTTGTTTGAAAGTTACAAGATCATGCTCAACATTGTAAGTGAGAAACTCACTTCCAAAGTCCTTAGATGACCTAGTCCATTTACTTCTCCTTGGTTCAACTATTTCTTCAGAATCATCAGATTCAGACATAGCTTGTTCTGAGTCGCTCCTCACATTTGTCATCCTTTCCACATGCTCGAGAATGGAACCTGTGGTGAATGAATCTTCTTGAGATACTTTATTGGGCACACCAAATTTTATGAGAAACACATCATCAAAGAATGTAGCATCACATAATTCCACAATTGTATTGACCTCAATGCCTTAGATATCAGATTTTGAAATCAAGAATCTATAGGCATAACTTGTCTCTACATACCCTCATAAAATGGCATCATCCATTTTCGGTCCCAATTTCTTCCTCTTGTGTTTAGGGACAAGTACCTTAGCAAGACACCCCAACATATTTGAGATTCAATTTTCTTCCTCTCCATAACTCAAACAGACTATTTCCTACATGTTTGTGGGGAACTCTATTCAGAATATGGCAAGCCGTATTCAAAGCTCCCCCACATGAAGTTGGATAGACCTGAGGTTTGGAGTAAAGAATTTACCATATCTATAAAGGTTCAGTTTTTATGTTCAACTATCCCATTAGACTGTGGAAAATATGGAGCGGTAACCTCATGAACTATACCACGTAATTGGCAAAATTCCAAAAACAAGTTCGAGGTGTATTCTCCTCCGCTATCAGACCTTAATTGTTTAAATATTTTTCCAATTTGAGTTTCAGCTTTGTTCTTATAAAATTTAAGCTTATCCAATGCCTCATCTTTACTTCTAAGTAAAAAGACATAACCATATCTACAAGCATCGTCAATAAAAGTTATGAAATAATGATTTTGATCCCTAGTAGCAATACCATTAAACTCACAGATATTAGTATGTACTAAATCCAATATTTCTGAATTCCTATTCACAGAATGAAAAGGTTTCTTAGGCAATTTAGCTTGCACACATATTTCACATTTATTATTACTAAAATCAGACTTAGGGATTAAATTTAGATTCATCATACACTTCATTGAGGTAACATTAACATGTCCTAAACGTGAATGCCAAACATTAGATGATACTAGATTCACGCATACACAAATATTATCATTGGAATTTAACATGGAATCTGAAACAAGTTCAACAAGAATCTTAAATAAGTTCTCCACATCATATAGATACCCCTTACCAAAAAATAAAGAATCATGAAGGCGTGTAATAATAGCCTTATTACATTTGCAATTTACTCTAAAACCTCCCCTAACTAAAATTACACCACTAAGGATATTGCGTCGAATGGCTGGAACATGTCTGACTCTATGAAGCGTCAGAACCTTCCCCACAAGGAACTTCAAGTCCACCCATCCTTCGCCTTTGACTTCTTCAAAGCTGGAATCGCCCAAAGTCATGGAACAACCTCTTGAGGTCTGGTAAGACACAAATAGAGGCTTATCAGCACAAACATATACATTACCCCCAGTGTCGATTATCCAATAAAATGGTTCAAAAATAGAAAGGATTTCAGGTTTTGTAGAAACATACCCATCATTGAGGTGCAAGGATGCAGTCATCATATTGACCTTAGCCTCCTCAGTTGTAGGTGTGGTAGATTTCTTTGCCTTCTATAAAGAACAATCCTTATTTCAGTGGCCAACCTGTCCACAAGTCCAACAAAGTTTGTTCTTCGGTTTCTTCTGGATCTTGGCCTTAGGTTTATGTGCATTCTTTGTTTTCTTATCTTTTATTTTAGAAGTAGTAAAATTGACACTAGGGGTTGCATCAGTAGTCACCTTGACAGTCTTCTCTTTTAAGTGTTCTTCTTGTATGTTAATATCTCTCATTAGATCGTTCATTGACACATCTCCTTTATGATGCTTAAGAGTCATGCCAAACGATTCCCATGACTTAGGGATCTTTTCTATGATAGACATAACAATGAACTACTTAGGATATTCTATCTTTGCATCTGAGAGTTCATGACACAAGATATGAAAGTCGTGTATTTGATCAGAAATAGACTTACTCTCAACCATCTGAAATTTTAGAAATTTAGACACAATAATTTTCAACACCTTGGTTTTCAGTACTAAAATTCTTAACTAGCGCTTCCCATAAAACTTTGGAAGTAGTAACTAGCGACTTCGAATAAGAATCATATAGTTTGTTATTTTAACCAAACAGAATCAAACCTCAACATGTCTTATCACCCTTCTTCCAGTTAGCAATTATATTTATATTATCAGGGATAGTGTCATCAGATTTAGGTTCAGTCTCTTCTACGTACTAATCATAACTAGCAATATTAAGCCAAATTTACATTCGACTCTGTCAATGGGAAAAGTTGGTACAAATTTCTCAAGCATACTACTCGTATCACTTCTATTTCCATAACCAACATGACCAACCATTGTTAATTGATGACAAAAGTGATTTCTCTAAGACTATTGTTGATTTTAGGTTTACGTCGTTACTTGCAACAGAGGTAGGTGCAATAAATTAACAGGTTCAGGCCAAATCTAGATAAGAAGTAGAAGAATAAAGAGTACATGAGAAAATAAAAATGGAGTTAGGAACTCAGACCGGATCGTTTGTTGAAAAATGAACGTGTTACTTAAAGAAATCTGCAACCCACAATCCGGAAGGATAGGTGCCGTTCTTCTAATCAACCTGATCATGAATCTGAAGCTAGGTGTCATCTCGGTCACACTTGACAACGTCCAATTGCACTACCAGTGTAGCTCAGTGATCGCAGGAACCACAGTCTGACAGATCACGTCTTTGAGGAGAAGAATAAGGAAGCAGTTGCTCATAGGAGAAGAATGACACCAAGCAACAATATGAAAGCGTCATATAAACACTCTCCTTAGGGTTCACAAAACATGAACGAAGTGACTGATGTTCATTTGAGATCTAGTTAACCCTAATTGTTACGACCCGTGTTGAGCTTACCCTGTAAGTATGCTGTTAAGCATGTGTTTTAGCTGCTTTGCTAAGTTATAAGCTTGCTTTTGTTAATAACGTTTAAAATAGATATGATATGTGCGTAGCGTGAATCCTAGCCCTTAAAACGTGTAAGATCTTGCGCTTGAGGCGTTGCCATAGAAATCGTCTGTAACCGACTTTCGAGTCAAAAGTTGTAAGTTTTTGGGCATGCAGGGACTTGTTTGTAGTTTTCGAAAGTTCTCAGACTTTACGTTTTGGTCCCTAGGTTTTTCTTCTTATCCTTTCTTTCCCCTTTACTCGTTTCACTTTCAGAAACGAGAGAAACGTAGAGCGTTTCTTTTCTTCTTCGCATGATAGGGAAAGAGAGACCTGGGAGAGAAGGGCGATTCGGAGCCCTAGCTCAGTTCCGGCCAACAGCTGCGGCCCCTCCATCTGCTCCTCACCTTTCTTCTTCGCCAACTGATCCAATAGTAGCTGGAGCTACGCTAGCAGCAGGAGTTGCGCTAGCAGCAGCGGCGGCCAGGAGAGGGAAAGGGCGCGAAGAGCAGCCCTAGTTCGTCCTCCTCCTTCCCTACAACTAGTTCGTGGGTGTGTGCATCACTTGTAGGTGATTTGCAGCGCAAATCTGTGGTTTTACCCGCCAATTCGAGTGAAATCGACATCAGCATGTCTATTTAGGTTTTTAGTCTGTGCGCTGTTCGGTCGAGTTGTGTGTGATTCGGTCGAGTTTTCTTAGCAGGAATCGAACAGCAAGTTGATCGGTCGAGTTGCAAGCTGATCGGTCGAGTTGTGCATGAATCAGTCGATTTTCCGACCAATCGGTCGAGTTTCTGAGTTGTGAGTGGCAGTTCATTCATTATTTAACTCATTTTAAGTGCTTAATTGCTTCAGTATCAGTTGGTATAACTCCTAAACAGTGTAGCACATACAATAGAGTATGATAGATTCATTGGAACTTGAAATACGTAATATGATTGATGGAAATGATGGAATTTCCTGTATTACAGTTGTAATGTATACACTGATTAAAAATGGATGTTTAGCATTGAAACTGGATAAGTGATACCGAGTCATGTTTAAAGATGGCAAATGATGTATATGTGTTTTCAAGTGATGTTCAGAATGTGAAATAAGTATGAAATGTGATATTCCTGTTTAAGTGTTTATATGTTAATCAGTTAATAGACTTAGGTTCCCTAACACCGTAGAACCCCTTTGAGAGATCTGCATCTTAGGGGTGAAACTCGTGTCCAACATCAATCGGTTGAGTAATTCTGGTGGCACGAGGGTTGATAGACACTGTCCAACACCAACCGATTGAGTAATTTCGGTGGCACTGGGGAAAATAATAAATAAAGTAAAGGGTTATCCAACACCAACCGGTTGAGTAATTCTGGTGGTAACCCAGTGTTGACTCCCTGCGCCTGTGTGCTCAGGTTAGAGGAGGAGTCCAGAGCACTCATGGTGAGTGCAGAGGAGGCCGGAGAGCCTGCGGGCCGGAGAGCCTGTGGGTCCTGTAGCAGAACAGGACTGGAAGTCAGACTTAGCATTTCCCGGGTGTGTCGCTAAGTCTTGTACGGTGAGATCGTAGTTCGCTACAGATCTTTGTATGCAGAGTACACTGCATATGATTAGGGCATAATAATAATATAATTATGTAATCACATAGGATCACAGTAAATTTAATATGTTAAGAGTTTAGATCTTCTGTGTCAATTCTCTATATCTGTTTATTTGTTTAAGATATCTGTTGTTGTATAAAAATGTGATTAATATCTGTAAATTCTGCTATGTCATTAGAACTGCCCTGCTTAGTACTGCACTTAAGTTTTATTTCAATTTTATATATCTGATGAGTTGTTTAGTGATAGCTAAATGAAATGCTATTCACTGAGCGAGTAGGCTCATCCCTCTACTCAAACATTTTTAGGTCATCAACAACAACAGGAATCTAAAGGATCTTTTCATCCTAACGCTTAGTCTGTAGAAGGTATATGTAGTTAGTTTAGTTAGAGGTCTCTTAGTCCTTTCCCCTCGATCCTTGAAACATGGTGTGAGTGAGAGAGAATGTGTATGTGGAATGTGTATACAGATGTAAATTAACTGTTATGCTTTACTTTATGTCGAGCAATGTAATATGCTGTAGACTTTGTTTATATTTCTAGTCAGTTTAATAAAAATGCTTCCGCAGTTTGTTTAGCTTTAGTTTGCAGCATGAATCAGGTTATCATTTTAATGTCTTTAAAATATTTAAAAAGTTATGAGTGGTTTGGCTTGTGTGTAAATCCCTCCGTCGCGCCCTAATCTCGTGGGTTGTGGTTAGTGTGAGATCGGGGTGTGACAATCTATGGTCTCAGAGCTTAGGTTGAGTACATAGTTACTCAGAGTCCAAGTCAGGGGACGATAAGAGACCAATAGGATTAAGGTTTAGGTGTCTTTGTTCTATCTGTAGTTTTCTAATAGGAAATATTCTGTTATATCATTGCAGATGGCAGAAAGAGGCTTTCATCATGATGATCAGGCCGAGAGCCATGTTGGTCCTGATCCACTGTACTTGGGTCCAGGTGGTGGTGACCACGTGGATGAGGCATCCCGTATGTACAGGATGTTTCTGGAGACCAGAGAGAGGTATAAGGCTGATAGGTGAGCTTCTACTTCTACCTGCAGTAAGGATTTGATGCGATCTTATGAGCTTGTGAAGAAGCTTGGTGGCATAGAGTTTAGTGGCACTACAGATCCCGCTGAGGCTGATGAGTGGTTGAGACAGATAGAGAAGGTCTTTCGCCTGATGGAGCTTCCAGAAGAGAAGAAGATTAATCACACAGTTTATCTTCTGACAGGCGATGCAGAGTTGTCGTGGCACGGTGTGGAGTATAAGAGGAGAGGTACAAAGCTTTCTTGGCAGGATTTTCTTGAGGAGTTCCATCTTAAATTTTATCCACCCACTTTCATTAATGAGAAAACCAGGCAGTTACAGAACATTAAGCAAGGAAGCATGTCAGTTACAGAATATGAAGCGCTTTTCACCAGGTTGGCGAACTTCTGTCCTCATCTTGTACCTAATAATATAGAGAGATGCAGGAGGTTTCAAGAAGGACTGAGGCCAGAGATTCGGCATACAGTTTCTGCTACTAGTAGAAGGAACAGAGAGAACTTTGGTGAGTTTGTTGAGGCTGCTAGACAGGTTGAAGAATCTGTGAATGCTGACAAGGTGCCTGAGTCTAAGAAGAGATCTGCAGATTTCAGTAGAGGACAGTCCAGCAGTGGATATAGAGGTGGAGGTAGAGGTTTCTTTTCTAAACTCGGGCGTGGCTTTAGCTGTTGCAGTAGACTGAGATCTGAGGATGTTACTTCTTCTAGAAGCAGAGGGAGATACAACCCAGGGAGATGGGGCAGTGCCTCTAGTGGACAGTCTTCTGAGTCATCAATGTCAGTGACAGGCCCCCAGAAACAAGAGATGCCGCCATGTGACAACTGTGGAAGACCACATACTGGTCAGTGTTGGGGTACAAGTTGTTTTGTCTGCGGACAAGTAGGACACTTCAGAAGGGAATGTCCTCAACTTCGACAAGAAGCATCACAAGCTTTCCAGCCTCAGTACCATGATGTTCCGAGTTCTTCTGTGGCTTCTGGTTCCAGAGGTGGTGGAGTGCCCAGTGGCAGAGGTGGTCAGCGCGGACAGCGTGGTAGAGGGAGAACTTCAGCACGTTTCTTCTCTTTGACACCTCAGGAAGGTATAATCTCTTCACAAGTCGTTACAGGAGAGATGTTTTTGTTTAATAGTATACCAGTTGCAGTTTTGATAGATCCGGGTGCTACTCACTCTTTCATACGACGTTCTTTAGTTGGTGAACTTAATCTGTTAACTCAAGAGTTGGTAAATGAGTTAGTGTTGAGGGTTCCACTAGGTGGACCAACAGTTTTATCTGAGTTCTATCCCGGATGTTTGTTATCTTTTGGAGGTTACACCTTTGCTGCTAATCTCATACCCCTGGATGTCAATACTTTTCAAGTCATCTTGGTTATGGATTGTCTTGAGACATATCGAGTGCAACTCGATTGTTGGAAGAAGGAAGCTACCTTTCAACAAGGTGAATTTTCTTGTGTCTTTACTGGAGACAGGAAAGTTCTGCCTACGTGCATAGTATCAGCTGCTGTAGCTGATAAGATGCTACAGAAAGGATGTGAAGCATTCCTTGCTCATGTGGTTGACACTAGAGCAGAGAAGAGCATCACCAGTGTTTATGATGTGCCAGTAGTTAGTGAGTTTTCTGATGTTTTTCCAGAAGAGTTGCCAGGCTTACCTCCTGTCAGAGACATTGATTTTGAGATTTAGGTATATCCAGGTAGTCATCCAGTAGCACTGTCAGCTTATAGAATGGCACCTGCAGAGTTGAAAGAACTCAAGGTGCAGCTGCAGGAATTGCTGGATAAGGGTTTCATCAGACCCAGTTCTTCACCATGGGGTGCTCCAGTGCTGTTTATTAAGAAGAAGGATGGTACTGTGCGTCTCTGTATAGATTACAGGCAACTGAACAAGATCACTATTAAGAACAAGTACCCTTTGTCGAGAATAGACGATCTGTTTGATCAGTTGCGTGGAGCGACGATCTTCTCTAAAATAGATTTGAGATCTGGATATCATCAGCTCAGAATAAAGGCTTCTGATATTCCCAAGACAGCTTTCAGAACCAGGTATGGGCATTATGAGTTTCTGGTCATGTCGTTTGGGCTGACCAATGCCCCAACAACCTTTATGGATATGATGAATCAGATTTTCAAATCGTTCCTAGATCAGTTTATTGTAGTCTTTATAGATGATATTCTGATCTACTCCAGAGATGATGTATAGCATGAGCAACACCTGAGAGTAGCGTTGCAGTTGTTGAGGCAACATCAGCTGTATGCTAAGTTTAGCAAGTGTGAGTTCTGGTTGGCCGAAGTAGCATTTCTTGGACATGTTATCTTGATAGATGGAGTTAGCGTTGATCCTAAGAAATTTGATTCTATGCTTCAGTGGGAACAGCCTAAGACTCCTACTGAGATTAGAAGTTTCTTGGGATTAGCAGGTTATTACAGAAGGTTTATACAGAACTTCAGTGTGCTAGCATCACCCCTGACATGCTTGACGAGGAAGGATGCACCGTTTGTTTGGTCTGATAACTGTGAGAAAAGTTTTCAGATCTTGAAGAGGAAATTGACTTCAGCACCAGTGTTGGTTTTGCCAGAGGCAGATAAAGGTTATACAGTGTTCTGCGACGCCTCCAGGAGAGGTTTAGGTTGTGTGCTGATGCATGAGGGCAAAGTTGTGGCTTATGCATCTAGACAGCTTAAGAAGAACGAAGAGAACTACCCTACTCATGATCTAGAGTTGGCTGCTATAGTTCATGCTCTTAAGACATGGCGTCACTACCTGTATGGTGAGACATGTCAGGTGTTTACGGACCATAAGAGCCTGAAGTATATCTTCACTCAGAAGGATTTGAATCTGAGACAGCGCAGATGGCTTGAGCTGATTAAAGATTATGAGGTGACAATCGATTACCATCCTGGTAAAGCGAATGTTGTGGCAGATGCCTTGAGTAGGAAGTCAAGTTCAACAGCTGATGTATTTTCTATGGCATGTTTCAAGAGAGACTTGCTTGTAGATATGTGGAAGTTGAACTTAGACTTGGATGTGTCTGGACAAAGTGGGTTGATTGCTCAGATGCAGGTCAAACCTACTTTCTATGATCAGATTAAGGAGTGGCAACAGAATGACGAAGAGTTGTGGCAGGTTATGCAGGATATGTCGGAAGGTAAAAGGTCAGAATTCAGGTTTTCTGACGATGGTGTGTTGTATCTTCATGACAGGTTGTGTGTACCTGGGAACAGTGAGCTGAAAGAGCAAATTCTTGAAGAAGCGCATGCTTCTATGTATGCTATGCATCCAGGTAATACAAAAATGTATAGGAATCTCAAAGAGATGTACTGGTGGTCTGGCATGAAGAGAGATGTGGCTGAGTACGTGGCTAGATGTGGAGTGTGTCAGCAGGTTAAAACTGAGCATCAGAAACCTGCTGGTACCTTGCAGTCGCTTCCTATACCTGAATGGAAATGGGAACACATCACGATGGATTTTGTGGTAGGGTTACCCAGGACGCCTAGAGGTTCAGACTCGATATGGGTGATTGTGGATAGACTAACTAAGTCTGCTCACTTTCTTCCTGTCAAGTCAACCTTTGATGTTTCGAAGCTGGCCAAGATATATGTGGACGAGGTAATCAGATTGCACGGTATTCCAGTTTCCATTATTTCTGACAGAGACCCTAAGTTCACATCCAGGTTTTGGGATCAATTACATCGTGCGTTGGGCACAAGGTTGAGGTTCAGTACATCGTTTCACCCGCAGACGGATGGTCAGTCTAAGAGGACCATTCAGACCCTTGAAGACATGCTGAGAGCATGCGTTCTACAGTTCAGAGGTAATTGGGAAGAACACTTAAGCCTGATGGAGTTTGCATATAACAACAACTACCATTCTAGTCTTGGAATGGCCCCATATGAAGCTCTATATGGCAGGAAGTGTAGATCACCAGTTTGTTGGTACGAGGTTGGCGAGAAAGAAATTCTTGGACCTGAGATAGTCGATATAACTACAGAGAAGATACCTGTGATCAGGGAGCAGTTGAAAGCTGCTCAGGACAGACAGAAACATTATGCAGAGAGACGACGTCGACCTCTTGAGTTTGAGGTTGGTGACGAGGTTTATCTAAAGATCTCACCGTGGAAGGGAGTGCTAAGGTTTGGCAAGAGAGGTAAGTTGACCCCTAGGTATATGGGCCCATATCCTATCATTGAGAGAATTGGACCCGTAGCCTACAGGTTGGATTTGCCGTCTGAGTTGGCAAATCTTCATGATGTGTTTCATGTGTCTATGTTGAAGAAGTGTCATCCCGGTACAGAAAAGATTTTAGATCCAGTACCGGCGCAGCTTAAGACAGATGTGTCCTACGTGGAAGGACCAGTGCAGATAGTTGATCACCGAATCAAGAAGCTTAAGAACCGTGAGATACCGTTGGTGAAGGTTCTGTGGAGGAATCATAACCTTGAAGAAGCTACGTGGGAGCTTGAATCTGAGATGCGTAGCAAGTTTCTGTTTCTCCTTTAGGAATTTCGGGACGAAATTCTTATAAGGGAGGGAGATTGTTACGACCCGTGTTGAGCTTACCCTGTAAGTATGCTGCTAAGCATGTGTTTTAGCTGCTTTGCTAAGTTATAAGCTTGCTTTTGTTAATAACATTTAAAACAGATATGATATGTGCGTAGTGTGAATCCTAGCCCTTAAAACGTGTAAGATCTTGCGCTTGAGGTGTTGCCAGAGAAATCGTCTGAAACCGACTTTCGAGTCAAAAGTTGTAAGTTTTTGGGCATGCAGAGACCTGTTTGTAGTTTTCGAAAGTTCTCGGACTTTACGTTTTGGTCCCTAGGTTTTTCCTTCTTATCCTTTCTTTCCCCTTTACTCGTTTCACTTTCAGAAATGAGAGAAACGCAGAGCGTTTCTTTTCTTCTTCGTGTGAGAGGGAAAGAGAGACCTGGGAGAGAAGGGCGATTCGGAGCCCTAGCTCAGTTCCGGCCAACAGCTGCGGCCCCTCCATCTTCTCCTCACCTTTCTTCTTCGCCAACTGATCCAGCAGTAGCCGGAGCTACGCTAGCAGCAGGAGCTGCGCTAGCAGCAGCGGCGGCCAGGAGAGGGAAAGGGCGTGAAGAGCAGCCCTAGTTCGTCCTCCTCCTTCCCTACAGCTAGTTCGTGGGTGTGTGCATCAGTTGCAGGTGATTTGCAGTGCAAATCTGTGGTTTTGCCCGCCGATTCGAGTGAAATCGACATCAGCAGGTTTGTTTAGTTATTCACTCTGTGAGCTGTTCGGTCGAGTTGTGTGTGATTCGGTCGAGTTTTCTTAGCAAGAATCGAACATCAAGTTGATCAGTCGAGTTGCAAGCTGATCGATCGAGTTGTGCAGGAATCGGTCGAGTTTCTGACCAATCGGTCGAGCATCTGAGTTGTGAGTGGCAGTTCATTCAGAAATCATTATTTAACTCAATTTAAGTGCTTAATTGCTTCAGTATCAGTTGGTATAACTCCTAAACAGTGTAGCACATACAATAGAGTATGATAGATTCATTGGAACTTGAAATACGTAATATGATTGATGGAAATGATGGAATTTCCTGTATTACAGTTGTAATGTATATGCTGATTAAAAATGGATGTTTAGCATTGAAACTGGATAAGTGATACTGAGTCATGTTTAAAGATGGCAAATGATGTATATGTGTTTTCAAGTGATGTTCAGAATGTGAAATAAGTATGAAATGTGATATTCCTGTTTAAGTGTTTATATTTTAATCAGTTAATAGACTTAGGTGCCCTAACACCGTAGAACCCCTTTGAGAGGTCTGCATCTTAGGGGTGAAACTCGTGTCCAACATCAACCGGTTGAGTAATTCCGGTGGCACGAGGGTTGATAGACAGTGTCCAACACCAACCGATTGAGTAATTTCGGTGGCACTGGGGAAAATAATAAATAAAGTAAAGGGTTATCCAACACCAACCGGTTGAGTAATTCTGGTGGTAACCCAGTGTTGACTCCCTGCGCCTATGTGCTCAGGTTAGAGGAGGAGTCCAGAGCACTCATGGTGAGTGCAGAGGAGGCCGGAGAGCCTGTGGGCCAGAGAGCCTGTGGGTCATGTAGCAGAACAGGACTGGAAGTCAGACTTAGCATTTCCCGGGTGTGTCGCTAAGTCTTGTACGGTGAGATCGTAGTTCGCTACAGATCTTTGTATGCAAAGTACACTGCATATGATTAGGGCATAATAATATAATTATGTAATCACATAGGATCACAATAAATTTAATATGTTAAGAGTTTAGATCTTCTGTGCCAATTCTCTATATCTGTTTATTTGTTTAAGATATCTGTTGTTGTATAAAAATGTGATTAATATCTGTAAATTCTGCTATGTCATTAGAACTGCCCTGCTTAGTATTGCACTTATGTTTTATTTCAATTTTATATATCTGATGAGTTGTTTAGTGATAGCTAAATGAAATGCTATTCACTGAGCGAGTAGGCTCATCCCTCTACTCAAACATTTTCAGGTCATCAACAGCAACAGGAATCTGAAGGATCTTTTCATCCTAACGCTTAGTCTGTAGAAGGTATATGTAGTTAGTTTAGTTAGAGGTCTCTTAGTCCTTTCCCCTTGATCCTTGGAACATGGTGTGGGTGAGAGAGAATGTGTATGTGGAATGTGTATAAAGATGTAAATTAACTGTTATGCTTTACTTTATGTCGAGCGATGTAATATGCTGTAGACTTTGTTTATATTTCTAGTCAGTTTAATAAAAATGCTTCCGCAGTTTGTTTAGCTTTAGTTTACAGCATGAATCAGGTTATCATTTTAATGTCTTTAAAATGTTTAAAAAGTTATGAGTGGTTTGGCTTGTGTGTAAATCCCTCCGTCGCGCCCTAATCTCCTGGGTTGTGGTTAGTGTGAGATCGGGGTGCGACACTAATGTTGGAGGCATATTTATAGCCTTACAAGCACCGAAATCCTATTCCTCTTAAGATGCAATCACTCGACCGCTCTTGTACACATTTCGAAAAAATTTGTAAGAGAAACACTTGCCAATTAGGATTAATCAATCCATTTTGAAAAAAAACTAATTAAATTAATAATTAATTATGTAGTTGCATCCTAGTACAAAAATAAGACAGAAGACGAAAGACATTTTCTAAAATCCACAATCCACAAGCCCGAGGCCATGCCTGGCCTGGCTAGGCCTGGCCAGGCGAGGAGAGGCATGGCGTGGCGTACGTGTGTGTGTGTTGTGGTCTCCATACCTACTAAGGAGGTGAGCATACTCTCTCCTAGGACCCTTGGACACAAGTGTCACATGTGATCCTACATATAAGGGCCACAAAAGCTCTAGGAGTGAGCAATGTGGGATGAAACTTCCTTCTCATTTGCACTAATAAAAAAAATACTTTTCTCCCATGTACTAGCTGCACTACATTGGGCTTAACCCATGCTATATACATGTAATTTGCAGCCATATATCTAACAAAATTAACACAATTGACATCATTATTAGTATAAACCAGTGAGCGAGTGAGTTTAAAACTAAGGGAGTAGCAGCTCGAAAGCACACATGAGACTCCCTTTTATTATAGGTATGTTGATACGACACAAAGGTCCCAAGAAGTACATACCTGAGGAGAAAAGGACGGTCTACATATTGGAATCTTTGATAAGAGAATTCCACCCCCGAGCAGATCCCGTGGTTACTAGTTTGGTTGGGTGTAGTGGGGTGTAGTTTACTGAGTTGGGAATGTAAAAATTGTTGGGACACAAATGGTCCGACTCATGTCCTAGTTGGATTTGGGATTGAGTAGGAGTTGTCTTGTGTTGCTAATCCTAATAGAAGTTGAATCCAAGAAGGACAAAAGATGGATCCTTATGTGCAACATTGGAATTGGATTGGAATTGGACTTGGAATAGGAGTAGGAATCTTGGTTGCAACCACATGCATGTAGGCCTATAAATAGAGGTCCTATGGGAGGCCATTGAGATATCTCATCTGTTGGTGTGCGATCCCACTAGTTGTTGGTTATTGGTGCCTTATTTGGTAGAAGAGTCAGAGAACAATAACAACTGGTGGTGCTCTCTCATGGTGAGAGAGAGAGTCAACGACTTTGCCTTAAATAAAGTAGATGCTAATAGTTGGTGGCACATTGGGTGCACCAATAGAGTTGGTCTCTTGTGGATGAGAGAGGTCTAGCAATTTTGACTTGAGGCAGAGTAGTAGTTGGCAGTCAACAACACAATAGTAGTACATCGACAATGGAGGCGGGTCCGAGCTACGGAGGATGCACATCGGTTGGTGGCACTTTTTTGGTCTTGTGACATCGACATCGACAACTTTCAATCCGATTAGCAGAGCAGGCATATTAGCCAGAAACACAGAGGTGGTGCATCGACCATGAAGTGAATTTGAGCGGTGGAAAACACACACAATTGGTGACGTGGCAATGACTATAGTCTATTCGATCAGTGGAGGATGCAATTTGACTCTTTCAGACGGAGAGGATTTTGGCAGTATATCAGAGTTCTAGTTGAAGGTGCCAACTAGAATGAGTACCGCAGAAGGAAATGAGGTAGGTGATCTGTAACATATCGAATTTTGGAATTTTGTCTTTTGACCCTATTTCCCATCTTTTCCTTTCATTTCTATCCTTATTGTCCTTTCTATTTAATTAGTGGAATTTATAGTGGTTTAGTGAACATTTAGTCATTAATTGTACCAATATAAGGGTTTATGCATAAATACCTTAGTGAAAGCTTAATTACCATAATTAAGTACTCTAAACCTTAATCTAACTTTTTTATATGATTTGAAAACATAAAATGATCCTAAGTTTCAAATTTGGTTTGATTTGTATGTTGTTTGTGCAAGTTATGCAACTTTAGGTACATTCTGGACTTTTATGCAATTTACCCAATTGGGAGGTTTTCTTTGAAAATTATCAATTGAGTTTTAATCTTTAGATATTCCCTTACCATTAACGAGATTTTAAACCATTAGAGAACCTAGTTTCACCTTGGATTGATGATATTTCTTTCCAAGGGCATTATAGGGATTACCCTCTTTATAAAGGTGCTTATCCTTAAAAGCAATCAATCAATGAGGTTATTTCTTTCTTGAAAAAAGGTGGGGATGGCCTAGAAGGATCTATGGGCTCTTAGGACCAACTTTTGATATGCATGAAGTCTCTATGAGCTGTCCTCTTGCATGGCCATCAATCCCTAGGCTAAAGACACATGGAAAGTCCCTTAAGACACCTCATGCTTCACCTCTTTCTATATATAGCCATGTATACCCCTTCCCAACTCACAATTCGATAACTCTTGCTCTCCTTTTATTTGATCTAGCTTAGATAATAGTTCCTTCTGTATTTGGCCATGAAGTTTCTGTCCCAAGGTAATAGAGGGAGCCTACCTTGGTGAAGAAGGCTCCTAGGGTTTCCAAATTGCTCTATTAGGGTTTCTAAAGCTCCTCCTTGGTAATTTCGACCAAAACTAGTAAGTTTCCTCCCTTCCTTCCCAATTTTCATACTATTAGTCTTCCTTACACCCTATTACAGGTCGTAACCATGGACTTCCATGGTGAAACCCCACCTAGAACCCTAAAACACCTCATCTCTATGCTCTTTTGCTAGGGTTTATCACCTCTAAAGTTGAGAAGGTGATCTTTGTCCAAGAAAGGATCTAGGCTTGGAGAAAACATACCTTCCAAGCTTGGATCCTTTCTGTTTGGACCTTCTTATCTTCCCTAGAGGTGAGTTTCATAACCCACTTCTCGTATATTGCTTACTATATGCTTAAAATTCATGCATCTATGTTTAAACTCGATGATTTCCATCTCTATTTACCATGTTCATCTAGGGTTTTGGTTTCTTACCGGTTTACCTTCTCTAGAAGATCTAGTTTGGATAATTATTAATCTAAAACCATGATATCAAATGGTGTTTTCGCTCCCTCTCTCTCTCTCTCTTTAATTATCTCGATCGGTTTGATGATGTGGCAATTTCCTATTGGTCAGTATTGAAAAATTCATATCTTCTAAACCGCTTATCCAAATTTGACAAATAAATATGTTTTGGAATTGGAAAATTAATATATATGTAATAAAAATATTTTCAAGGTCTTATTTCATGGTTTGACAAAGGGTGATTTTTGTAAAACGAATTTAATGCATAAAATCTATAAAAATTACATCTTAATCATCATAACTCCAAAATTAACATAAGAATATGTTTTCTTGATTAGGAGAACTTAATAAGTTTATTGATGATGTTTTAAAAGTCTAAATATAAGTTTTTCTAAAAAGGTCTAAAATTAGGGTTTCTATACATTAATGTGCACTATGTACTCTAATACATGTTAATACATTGAAAATAGGCAAAGTGGAACTTGGACTCAATTAAAGTGGTGAAAGTTAGTAATTGATATCAATAAGAGGTATGTGCTATGTATGTGCTATGTATGTGCAATCCCTATTTATGTATGTGCATTTACACCTTAAGTTGGGAATAATTGTGCCTTAACCTATTTTTCTATAATGAGGCTTTATTAAACCCTATTTCATATATTCTTGAATCTTTTGCTATACTTGCCTCATAAATCAGTTTCAAAACATTATTCTTGGGTCTTGGAACCCCACCACCAAGTTGTAATTATATGATGATTTATCTTGCCACTTTAATATTTCTTGAGCATGATGGTTTATTTGGCTATTTAACTATAGTAGTGGTACTTATGTACAACCACCCACAGAGGGTATGTAAATAATCGCCTTGGGGAATGTCTTATTCTCCCCCTAGGGAATGTGTTATTCCTCCCCTATAAAATTTGATAGGTGACTGGGAATGTATGAATTCTCCCCTCACCTATAGGTTGAGGTCCGGTAGGTGCCTCAACCCTACTTAGTTAATGTAGTCCAATTAATATCATGCATGCTAATTCTTATATGTTTTGTAATGGTAAGAATCTATTTTGTTATGTGCCTCATTCTCTTGGACCTCTCATCTTATGATGATTCAATATATTTATGTTTCATATGATTTCCTTTTCTCTTGTACTTATTCATTATTTGACGCATACCTTGTTTTCCTCTCCCTTTTGCTGGGCGCTTTCCCAACCACCCAGGTGATGAGCAAGGTGATGAACATGACAAGGAGTATATAGCTTTTGGCTTGGACTCAGTTGATGGAGATGTTGTTTGGAGACAAGATTGTAGTAGTCTAGACTTCCCTCTATTTAGATCCTAATTGTGTGTCTTGATGTAAACCCTAATGGGATAATTTGATGTATTTTTGTAAACCTTTTATGAAATTGAATATAGTCAGTTATTTTTTTAATTCCGCTGCTTTCTAATGGTCTTTTGTATACCAATGTTTAATAAATTTGGAAAATTTATGCCCATTCCATCATACCTCTGAGAGTTTTTGGAATGGACGTCAATTCTTCAAATTTTTAGTAAAGGGGAGATTTTCACTCCCTTACAACATGGTATCAGAGCCCATGGTAGTCGGAATATGACTATTTCAATTTTGTCTCCCTAATTAGAATCCCTACCTTACATAGTTCCTTTAGGTGACATGGTTGCCCTACAATTGATCTATAAATGATGAAAGGTTTATTTAGGACCCTATAGTTCCACATTAGTATCATGATGAATAAAACCCTAAAATACTCATAACTAAAATATGCATAACTTAATGTTGTTTAGGTTTGGCTTTAGGCAACTATTAGGGCATGAAGTTGAAGCAAAGGTGTCTAGAAAGGATCAGGTTCTGGGGGCTGGCAATATTTTCCTCTGCGCCACTTATTTGGTTTACGAGGACTCCTAGATCCATATGATACCAGCCTGGCCTAAGCTGAAATGGATTGTCTGAAATACTTTGCTTTTAGGCAATAGACCTTAGGCATCTATGCTGTATATGTAACATCCCAGGATTTGAGGCCTCAGATAACATGATCTTAAAAGGGATGATTGGACTACCCATATCACCAAGGTGCACCTCCTTTTCCGGGAGCCCATCTCTAAAGAACTCCATAGTTAAGCGTGCTCAGCTTGGAGTAGTACTAGGATGGGTGACCAGTCGAGAAGTTGATCTTGTCTTGCACGTGAGCGGACAAAAGCGTGCAGTTAAGGCTAGTGGTGGTCTGTGGGGCCAGTCGTCATTCTTGAAACCCTGCTAGAGCCTTGGGCAGTGGGCCCGAATGTTACAAATGGTATCAGAGCCATAACTCCTCCAGTAGGTGGGGCCCACATGGGCATGTGACATGCCAGTCTTGAGCCGTGCGGTCTAGGCAGGTAGGAAAGGGTTGTCCATGGTTGACGTAGCCACCCCTGTGCTGGTATTCCGTGATCGGGAGCTGGGTGTCCATGGGCCATTGTGGGTCTACACTGAAATGAGGTCAGATTATGAGGCCATATAGTTGAGCCTTGACGAGGATGTCAAGAGTCTAAGTGGGGGAAATTGTAACATCCCAGGATTTGAGGCCTCGGATAACATGATCTTAAAAGGAATGATTGGACTACCCATATCACCAAGGTGCACCTCCTTTTCTGGGAGCCCATCTCTAAAGAACTCCATAGTTAAGCGTGCTCAGCTTGGAGTAGTACTAGGATGGGTGACCAGTCGGGAAGTTGATCCTGTCTTGCGCGTGAGCGGACAAAAGCGTGCAGTTAAGACTAGTGGTGTTCTGTGGGGCCCGTCGTCATTCTTGAAACCCTACTAGAGCCTTGGGCAGTGGGCCCGGACGTTACAAATGGTATCAGAGCCATAAATCCTCCAGCAGGTGGGGCCCACATGGGCATGTGACATGCCAATCTTGAGCCGTGCGGTCCATGCATGTAGGAAAGGGTTGTCCATGGTTGACATAGCCACCCCTGTGCTGGTATTCCGTGATCGGGAGCTGGGTGTCCATGGGCCATTGTGGGTCTGCACTGAAATGGGGTCAGATTATGAGGCCATATAGTTGAGCTTATGAGGCCATATAGTTGAGCCTTGACGAGGACGTCAAGAGTCTAAGTGGGGGAGATTGTAACATCCCAGGATTTGAGGCCTCCGATAACATGATCTTAAAAGGGATGATTGGACTACCCATATCACCAAGGTGCACCTCCTTTTCCCGGAGCCCATCTCTAAAGAACTCCATAGTTAAGCGTGCTCAGCTTGGAGTAGTACTAGGATGGGTGACCAGTCGGGAAGTTGATCCTTTCTTGCGCGTGAGCAGACAAAAGCGTGCAGTTAAGGCTAGTGGTGGTCTGTGGGGCCAGTCGTCATTCCTGAAACCCTACTAGAGCCTTGGGCAGTGGGCCTGGACGTTACAGTATATCTTTGGGAACCCAAAGTTTTAGGTGTATGATGACTTGTTTGAGGATGGATACCAAGATAGTCTCCTTATGTCCCTTGGGGTCACATGTTTGGATAGTTTATCCCTAGAACCTAGACTATAAAGTTTGGGGTTGAGTGAGCTATCAGAGTGCACAGTGGAAGTGTGATGGATCTTGTACATGGTTTAGTTAGACTCATCCTTTAACCCTAGTGTAGTTTGGCTTGATAGGTTGAACCCTTTAGGGGGTGGAGTATAGTTAGTTTGATGATGTTGGGTGGTTAGATTTCAAGGACAAAATCCTCTTTAGGGGGATGGGGCCCTATGACATCTTGAAATCTATCTACACTATCTTTAGAAACCCTAACCCCATACTTAGGAGGTTGTTGTGCTTGAAACCTTAGTGGGGTCCAAACAAGTTATAGTTATATCCTAACGTGCTTGTTTATATATTAATGAACATATAATGATCATTTGAGGAATAATTTATATGTTCAAACCCTAATGAATACCTAATGCACATAATATGGGTAACTCACATATTAATCCTAATGGATATGCATGGTGTTGCCCATGTCATAAACCAATAAACCCTAATGAAATGACAAGTAAGATAATTGTAACCTAATCTTAGACTTAATACATGCTAAGTAAAATTTAGTGATCACATTAACCTGAACCCTAAGTTGTAATCATCTAACCTTAACATATACATGCTTATTGCCTTTCATGATACATTAATGACATTAGGTTTCATAAACAGTTAACATACTTTGATACACATAAATGATATATATAATCATCTAATCACATATCAATCAAGTCATCAATATGAAATGCATGGTATGTTACTTTGTTATCTAATACACACACAATTAGTCACTTAATGTGAATAAATTCGTAATATGCCTCACCTTGATCATTAAAATATATGGAGTGGCTTCAATATGAATATGAAATGATTTGATTCACATAAATGTGCAAATCAATAATATGAATAAATATGAAAAAATGATTAATGATGACATTAATGTGAATAAGAAAGTTAATGTGACAATGTAAATATAGATATAAGTGATTAATGTGACATTATTTGGATTACTTGTAACAAGTTGGATAAAATGTCTTAATTCATGCAAAACAATTTGTTATAATTCAATATGTTGATAATAGAGACTAAATCCAATTATTAAGGATAATAATCAAGTATATTGATAATTGAGTAAACTCTAATTGCGTTAAAACTCATAATGAGGTAAATAAGAAATATATATGATTTCAAGCATAATAATGAAATATAACTCTTTTGGAAACAAATTAAATATGACATGACACAATTAAAAGAATAATAATGATAATGTGATATCATAATAAATATAATCTTCATAAGCCAAAAATGTAAATAATGTTAAATCTCCTAAAAAGAATATATAAATAATGGAACCTAGGTGATCCTTGAGAACCTATCCTATGTTGAAATGCTTGTGGAGTATATGTTGATGAATTGTTTAGTGGAAGTTAAGGTCGGAGAAATAACCTGATGTTTTGTGATGAGATGTTGCACACTCACCCTTCCCTTCTTGCTTGTGATTTCGGGGACGAAATCCTCTTTAAGGGGTGGAGTGTTGTAACATATCGAATTTTGGAATTTTGTCTTTTGACCCTATTTCCCATCTTTTCCTTTCATTTCTATCCCTATTGGCCTTTCTATTTAATTAGTGGAATTTATAGTGGTTTAGTGAACATTTAGTCATTAATTGTACCAATATAAGGGTTTATGCATAAATACCTTAGTGAAAGCTTAATTACCATAATTAAGTACTCTAAACCTTAATCTAACTTTTTTATATGATTTTAAAACATAAAATGATCCTAAGTTTAAAATTTGGTTCGATTTGTATGTTGTTTGTGCAAGTTATGCAATTTTAGGTACATTCTGGACTTTTATACAATTTACCCAATTGGGAGGTTTTCTTTGCAAATTATCAATTGAATTTTAATCCTTAGATATTCCCTTACCATTAACAATATTTTAAACCATTGGAGAACCTAGTTTCACCTTGGTTTGATGGTATTTCTTTCCAAGGGCATTATAGGGATTACCCTCTTTATAAAGATGCTTATCCTTATAAGCAATCAACCAATGAGGTTATTTCTTTCTTGAAAAATGGTGGGGATGGCCTAGAAGGATCTATGGGCTCTTAGGACTGACTTTTGATATGCATGAAGCCTCTATGAGATGTCCTCTTGCATGGCCATCAATCCCTAGGCTAAAGACACATGGAAAGTCCCTGAAGACACCTCATGCTTCACCTCTTTATATATATAGCCATGTATACCCATTCCGAACTCACAATTCGAAAACTCTTGCTCTCCTTTTATTTCCTCTAGATTAGATAATAGTTCCTTCTGTATTTGGCCATGAAGTTACTGTCCCAAGGTAATAGAGGGAGCCTACCTTGGTGAAGAAGGCTCCTAGGGTTTCCAAATTGCTCTATTAGGGTTTCTAAAGCTCCTCCTTGGTAATTTTGACCGAAACTAGTAAGTTTCCTCCCTTCCTTCCCTATTTTCATACTATTAGTCTTCCTTACACCCTATTACAGGTTGTAACCATGGAATTCCATGGTGAAACCCCACCTAGAACCCTAAAACACCTCATCTCTATGTTCTTTTGCTAGGGTTTATCACCTCTAAAGTTGAGAAGATGATCTTTGTCCAAGAAAAGAGCTAGGCTTGGAGCAACAAGACCTTCTAAGCTCAGATACTTTATGTTTGGACCTTCTTATCTTCCCTAGAGGCGAGTTTCATAACCCACTTCTCGTATATTGCTTACTACCTGCTTAAAATTCATGCATCTATGTTTAAACTCGATGATTTCCATCTCTATTTACCATGTTCATCTAGGGTTTTGGTTTCTTACCAGTTTACCTTCTCTAGAAGATCTAGTTTGGATAACTATTAATCTAAAACCATGATATTAGGTCGAATGGTTCTTTCCCTCCCTCTCTCTCTCTCTTTAATTATCTCGATCGGTTTGATGACGTGGCAATTTCCTATTGGTCAGTATTGAAAAATTCATATCTTCTAAACCACTTATCCAAATTTAACAAATAAATATGTTTTGGAATTGAAAAATTAATATATATGTAATAAAAATATTTTCAAGGTCTTATTTATGGTTTGACGAAGGGTGATTTTTGTAAAACGAATTTAATGCATAAAATCCATAAAAATTATATCTTAATCATCATAACTCCAAAATTAACATAAGAATATGTTTTATTGATTAGAACTTAATAAGTTTATTGATGATGTCTTAAGAGTCTAAATCTGAATTTTTCTAAAAAAGTCTAAAATTAGGGTTTCTATACATTAATGTGCACTATGTACTCTAATACATGTTAATACATTGAAAATAGGCAAAGTGGAGCTTGGACTCAATTAAAGTGGTGAAAGTTAGTAATTGATATCAGTAAGAGGTATGTGCTATGTATGTGCTATGTATGTGCATTTACACCTTAAGTTGGGAATAATTGTGCCTTAACCTATTTTTCTATAATGAGGCTTTATTAAACCCTATTTCATATATTCTTGAATCTTTTGCTATACTTGCCTCATAAATCTGTTTCAAAACATTATTCTTGGGTCTTGGAACCCCACCACCAAGTTGTAATTATATGATGATTTATCTTGCCACTTTACTATTTCTTGAGCATGATGGTTTATTTGGCTATTTAACTATAGTAGTGGTACTTATGTACAACCACCCACAGAGGGTATGTAAATAATCACCCTGGGGAATGTCTTATTCTCCCCCTAGGGAATGTGTTATTCCTCCCCTATAAAATTTGATAGGTGACTGGGAATGTATGAATTCTCCCCTCACCTATAGGTTGAGGTCCGATAGGTGCCTCAACCCTACTTAGTTAATGTAGTCCACTTAATATCATGCATGCTACTTCTTATATATTTTGTAATGGTAAGAATCTATTTTTTTATGCGCCTCATTCTCTTGGCCCTCTCATCTTATGATGATTCAATATATTTATGTTTCATATGATTTCCTTTTCTCTTGTACTTATTCATTATTTGACACATACCTTATTTTCTTCTCCCTTTTGCTGGGCGCTTTCCCAACCACCCAGGTGATGAGCAAGGTGATGAACACGACAAGGAGTATATAGCTTTTGGCTTGGACTCAGTTGATGGATATGTTGTTTGGAGATAAGATTTTAGTAATCTAGACTTCCCTCTATCTAGATCCTAATTGTGTGTCTTGATGTAAACCCTAATGGGAAAATTTGATGTATTTTTATAAACCTTTTATGAAATTGAATATAGTCAGTTATTTTTTTTATTCCGCTGCTGTCTAATGGTCTTTTGTATACCAATGTTTAATAAATTTGGAAAATTTATGCCCATTCCATCATACCTCTGAGAGTTTTTGGAATGGACGTCAATTCTTCAAATTTTTAGTAAAGGGGTGATTTTCACTCCCTTACATGATCTCGCTAATAGAATAGGCAACCCAGCCAGTGGTTGGAGCGGCAACAAACAGTCCCCAACAATGACAGTGGTGTCATGAGGAGAATAAGTTTAAAGGGAATGTTTGTATGCATGAGGTGTAATTCAGTTCTTCCTTATCTTTGTTCTCGAGTAGGGGGAGCATTCCAGGTTTAGGGGTGATTAAATCTAAACAGTGTGAGATGTAATTTTGGTTACATAGTGCTTGTTATCCGGTATCACCCTGTGAGTTTTTCTCCTTGTCTAGGGGGAGAGTTTTCCACATTAAATGTTGTGCCTTCAGTCTTGTAGAGCATATTCACTTACCCACCACAATTCCTAACAAGTGGTATCAGAGCATAGTTCGAAAGATGTAGTGGGTGTAGTCCGTTGGCGTTTGAAGAAAGGAAGGACTACATCGACAAGAAGTGATCACAAAATAGCCGCATGTCTGAGATCATCATCATCATCATATAAACCTCTACCCCATCTATGTTGGGGTCGGCTACATGGATCCTTCATTTCCATTCAACTATATCATGGGCCATATTCTGGCTGAGATGTAGAGATTCAAAATCTCTCTTTATAAGCTCATCCCATGTTAATTTAGGTCTTCCTCTTCTTCTATTTATTGTGTTTGACTCAATAGCATTACTTTGTATAGGTGCATTAGTCGGTCTATGTTGTACATGTACGTACCATCTGAGTCGGCCCTCGCCCAACTTGTCCTCAATGCTCGCCACCCCCACTTCATTCCTGATATAATCATTTCTCAAGTGATCTTTTCTTGTCTTCCCACACATCCATCTCATCATACACATTTCATCCACAATAATCTTGTTGAGACCTTATTTCTTCATCGCCCAACATTCACTCGCGTAGAGCATGGCTGACCATATAGATGTTCTATAAAACTTACTTTTTAACCTGAGAGGGATCTTCTGATCACATAATACTCCAGTTGCACTTATCCATTTCAACCATCTTGCAATGATCCTGTGACAAAACATCATTTTGGATATCTCTATCTATTTGAATAATAGAACCCAAGTAACGAAATTTATCACATTTTGGTATATTTACTCCATCCAACTTGGCTCCATCGTTCACACTACGAGATTGGCTGAAATTGCAATGCATATACTCAATTTTCTCTTGCAAATAATCAACCCATTTGATTCCAATACCTCTCTCCACCGCTTAACTTTATCATTTAGTCCATCTTTAGTTTCGTCAATCAAAACACAACATCATCTGCAAATAATATACACCAAGGAATATATTCTTGAACATTCTTTATTAGCTCATCCATAACAAGAACGAACAGATACATGATGAGGGTGGATCCTTGGTGTACCCCAACTGTGATAGGAAAAGTTGGTGTCTCTCCTCCAGGAGTCTTCACACTTACAGTAGAGCTATCATACATGTCTTTGATCAAGTCAATGTATTGGATTGACACACCCTTTTTCTTTAAAGCCATCCATAATACTTCTCTGGGTACTTGATCATAAGTCTTTTCCAAATCAATAAACACCGTATGAAGATCTCTTTTGCTTTCTCTATACTTCTCCATAAGCCTCCTTATAAAAAAATAGCATCTATTGTTGATCTTCTAGGCCTGAAACCAATTTGGTTGTTTGATATCTGCGTTATAGATCTTAGCCTCTACTCATTAATCCTCTCCCAAAGCTTCATTGTATGACTCATCAACTTGATACCTCTGTAGTTTGTGCAAATCTGAATATCTCCTTTGTTCTTGTAGATGGGGACTATAGTACTATTTCTCCACTCATCTGACATCTTCTTGGTCTTTATGATCTTGTTAAAGAGCTTTATTAACCACATAACTCCTTTGTCCCCCATACTCTTCCATACATCAATGATAATACCATCTGGTCCGCATGCCTTTCTCATTTTCATGTTCTTCAAAGCATTCTTGACCTAAAATGGTGAAACTCATTGTGTGTAGATGATATCTCTTGCATTCATGTCACATGAGTCTTTAATATGATTTGCATTATCTCCATTGAAAATCATATGAAAGTAATTTTTCCACTGGTTCTTGATATCATCGTCCTTCACCAACACCCTGCCATCTTCATTCTTAATGCATTTAACTTGACTCAAGTCTCTTCCTTTCCTTTCTCTTATACGAGCCATTTTATATATATATAAATATAAATAAATAAATAAATAAATAAATAAATAAATATATATATATATATATATATATATATATATATATATATATATATATATATATTCCCCCTTCTCGTATCCAGCTTCTTATAAATATCATCAAAGTATCTAGACCTTGCCTCCTGAACAACTTTTTTTAACTTCTTTCTTTGCTTGCTTGTATCTTTAGAATGTTGCATCATCTCAAGATTTGGGCAAGCTCCTATAGATCTCCCTTTTCAATTCAATAGCCTTTTGCAATTCATCGTTCCACCACCAAGTCTCTTTCTGTGGAGGCCCACAACCTTTGGACCTCCCCAAAACCTACTTGGAAACTTTTGTTATGCAAGAGCTCATGTTATGCCACATAATATTAATATTAGACTCCAAGTTCCAAGTTCCCTCCTTGCTGAGTTTATCATGAAAAGTCAATTTCTTTTCTCCTTTAAAATTCCACCACTTGATCCTACTGTCTTGGTTTATGTTATGCTTGCCTTTATTGAGCCGCATGTCTGAGGTGTGAGATTAAATTTGGAAGGACAACAAGATGCAGCACGACGACTCTCAGTTAGAGAAGGCTGCTCCAAAGACTTCTTCTAGATAGCGCGTGCATGAGGCAGAAGGACAATACAATGGACATATAGCTGATGCATGCAGAATGGAGGATCATGCTCTTGATGTGGGATTACATTGAAAGGGGGAGCGTTAAAAGAAGGTTTCTGAGGCTTACTGTAGAAGGTCAGAAATATGATTTTCATCTAGGATGGCTCGATTGACCGGTCAGGTGGAGCAACCAAAGTTCTAGGTATGAGCATCGAGAGTGAAGCGCACTGGTAGGATGCTTCATCTTAGTATTTGGGAACAAAGTGAAGTCAGAGTGGTACTTCAAGAAGAGGGATGCAAATGATATGATGTTGCAATGTTTGAGGAGATTGGATCCATCATATGTGGTGATGGGATCCATAAGCTATTCCAGATGATCACTGAAAACAAAGTCTCCCTCATGGGACGAAGGGGGAGATTGTTGTGATATGGATGGCCTGACTCACATTCTAGTTGGATTTGGGCTTGAGTAGGAGTTGCCTTGTGTAACTAACCCTAATAGGAGTTGAATCCAAGAAAAAAGTAGATGACTTCTTATGTGCAGCATTGGAATTGGACTACGAATTGGAGTAAGATTTCTGGTATAAATAGAGGTCCTATGAGAGGCCATTGTGATATCCCACATGTTGGTGTGCGATCTCACCGATTGTTGGCTGTTGTTGCCTTCTTTGGTAGAAGAGTCAGATAATAATAACAACTGGTGGTGTTCTCTCATGGTGACAGAGGGTCAGTAACTTTGCCTTAAAATAAAGTAACGACTGATAGTTGGTGGCACATTGGGTGCACAAATAGAGTTGGTCTCTTTTAGATGAGAGAGGGCCAATGACTTTGTTTCGAGGTGGAGTAGTGGTTGACAATCAACAACACAACAGTAGTGCATCGACAATGGAGGCGGGTCCGAGCAGCGGAGGATGCACATCAGTTGGTGACACTTTTTTAATTTTGCGACATTAACATCGCTCTGCTCGATCAGCGTAGGAGGTGCATTAGTCGGCAACACAGAGATGGTGCATCAACCATGACGGAAGATCTGAGCAGTGGAAGACGCACACAGTTGGTGGCACACGATTGGTGATATGGCAATGATTACGGTCTGTCTGATCTACAGAGGATGCGTTTTTACTCTTTCAGGCATAGAGGATTTTGGCGGTATGTTGGAGTTCTAGTTGGAGGTGCCAACTAGAACGAGTACCGCAGAAGGAAATGAGGTAGGTGACATTGCTAGGAGAAGAGACGACTTGGCCAATGGTCAATCGGCAATAAGAAGTCCCCAACAACGGCAGTGGTGTCGTGAGGAGAAAAAGTTTAAAGAGAGGGTTTGTACACATTGAGTGTAATTATGTTCATCCTTATCTTTGTTCTCAGGTAGGTGGGCTTTTAGATTTATAGGTGATTAAATTTAGCCCATGTGAGATGTAACTCTAATTACATAGTGCTTGTTAGCCGATATTGTCCTGTGATTTTCTCTCCTTATCTTGAGGAGACTTTTCCACGTCAAATTTTACACCTTTGATTTTGTAGAGCATTGTCACCCGTCCACCACAATTCCTAACAATGTACATCAAATACACACTTTGTCATCAAACTACACCCTACCAAACAGGCCGCAATATTAGGAGCAGGTTTTGGCGACTATCGTCAAGGAGGTGGAGTGTAGTTTTTTGACTGCTGGCTTGAAGTTACCACTGTCTTAACGCCGAATTATTGGTGATTGCTTAATGATATTGGCACACGTTAATGGAATCATTACTTTCCACTAATAAAAAATTAGAAAGTAATCACAGGAGAGCTATGCTTCTTGGATGTGACGCGTGAGGGAGTAGGGAAATGTCAGAAAAAGATTGCTCAGATGCTTCAATATGTTTGTTGTTGCTTGACCTTTGCTATTTGCTTGAGTCAACATAATATTTGAAGTGTTGTTATGATGTTTATGTGCTTCTTTTTAACCTATACAAGTAGTTATGTATAACCTTATGCAATAATGTTGGTTGCATTCCTTAATAGAAAAAACTAGTTGTTATTCATATGATATTTGGTCCTAAAATTTTCGATTACAGTGGCCCCTTTTTAAATTTTCTAGCTCCGTTGTTGCAACTGGATTATTTTGCCTCTGTTGCAGTAAGGGGATGTTTGGATTACAAAAATTTGTCGGATTACCATAAATTCTATAATCACCCAATCCATATTTCAGAAAAAATATGATTTAAAACTTCTACAGAATAAAAAGTTATGATTGATTGTGATGAACCAGTAAGGAAGATTTGGATTTCGATAAATAGAAACATATAGAAGACGCGCATTATACGGTTGTATGCTAATTTATCATTTATACATGGATTTTTAATTAAAAATGCAAAAGGGATCCTGACGTTCACTGCTTTTGAACAGGAAGATAGAATTTAACACGTTGATAATTTTATATTGCAGTATTTCGCTACTTTACTGCTTCAGGAAATCAAACTTAAATTTGTCGCAGTAGCTGCAGGGTATACAACTGCATCTGCAAGCCACAACTGTGGAGGTGCGGCCATGACCTGACCCACATCTTTATTGTGCGTTCGCCAGAGTATTATATCAATTGACTTTGGGTACAGCTGTGGACGTGCGGTCTTGACCCAACCCACAACCGTCCAGGCATCCAACTTTCATTTTGGAATATGATATTTGGACCAGATTTGTGATCAGATTTGAGATCTTTTTTATCCATTTGTTTGCTATTATTTTGTTATGTAGCAAGCAAAGGGACAAAAAGGATCATAAATCTAGTCCCCATTTTTAATCCCTATAGCACATCTCTTTTGTTTTCTAATGGCCTCGCCAAAAACAAAAAACGTGTGTGCCTCCATTTGTACATGTATGCCTTCGTGGCTGGAAACAGAATAAAGGAGTCGAACAGAAAGGACAGCGTGGAGTAGTGGATGGTAAGATTGGGACAAGAGAAGTTATTTGACCAGCACGAAAAACGGAAAACAAATAGGGAACGACAAAATTGATAACAAAATTTACCGTAGATTCTAAAGGGAATTTGGCCTATTTTGATATCTATTTGTAAGAAAATTATGTTTGGCTTGCAAATTCTTTGAGATTTTTATAAAGGGAATTTTAAACTTTGGTGTCTATGAAACTTTTCCGGATATTGAAATCCAACTATAACTGTCCGGTGGAGCAAGGCAAAAATAAATCATTTTTTGGTGAACAAAATAAATCATATACTTTACAAATTCAGAAACCTAACATAAGTTTTGTTTATGAAATTTTTACAATGGAACATTTTAGTGGCTTATATACAGAATTCCTTGCTATCCCTCTAATCAAATGCGTCCAAAGCTGTTGTTTAGAAAGCTGGTTATATTGATCACCGAGCTAATCGACAACACATAGTAACATATGCTTTACAACTAAGGGTTCCACGGTAGCCTCACCAAAGTTGCAGATCCTCGGAAGCCCTAAAACCGACTCCCTTGAAGGTATCATGGGCCTAAAGGGCACTAGTGATCATGGGCCAAGACCAAAACTTGAAACCAGGTGAGTATTTCATTATGAGTATTGTGATTCAGACGAGAATAGCGGAGGAGAACACGGACAACCAGTTTTGTCATTAGCTTGTGTTTCTCACTCAATATATATGTGTGGTCTGACTCCAGATGTAGCGCTTACTGCTACAACACGTTGTTCTAGGCGTTGGTTGGGAGTGAGAGAGAGAGTGTCTAGAGGAGAGAGAGAGTGGCTGGAGGACAGAAGAGAAAAGGAGAGAAGGAGCGACTAGAAGGATAAAAAAAGTAGAGAGGAATTTATTTTGTAAATCACTTCAATCTTTAATATTTTTTTTGACGAAATAAAAACTACTAGATTCATTATAAAAATTATATTTTAACAAGACCAATGTCGACACATTTCCAATAAATGTCATACAATCATAAATAGGAGAGAAATTAGAGGACAAAATTAATTATAGTATGGGTAGAGACAATTGGGGATGTAATAACTTCGATAAGAAATGATGGTAAGAGAAAAAAAGAGGAGATATTTTTTTTCTTATAATTTCAAATGCTTTATTTTTTTTTACGAAACTAAAATTGCTTAGTTTAAAAAAAATGTTCAAACAACAAATTGGACCACAAGTAATAACAAATTGGAATGGAGATAACAATAACTTAGACCAGAGATAACAACAAATTGAATCAAGTTAACAACTGATTTAAAAAATTAATGACACTATTTACCTCCTAACTTTGGTATTTTCTCTCTCTTATAAATTGTATCGGTTATAGCAACAAACTAGGCCGAGATAATAATAAATTAGGTTAGAGATAACAACTAATTAAAAAATTAATTGTAATACTTCCCTCCTATTCTTTGTATTTTCTCACTCTTAAAAAACAACAAATTAGATAAGAGATAACAACAAGTTGGATTAGAGATAGTAACAAATTGGATCAGATATAACAACAAATTAGACTAGAGATAACAACAAATTAGGCCAAAAATGACATCAAAATGGACCGGAGATAACAACTCAAGTGGATTAGAGATAACAACTCAATTAAAAAAACTAATGGATGGAGGTAACAACCATATTGTTGGACCATATATTTACAATCCAGACTAATGATAGTAAAAAATTGAACCAGAGATAATAACTAAATTTAAAAAATAATGGATTAATTCCCTCCCATTTCTTTTATTTTCTTTCTCTTAAAAAATAACAAATTATACTAGAGATAACAATAAACTAGATCAGAGATAACAATTTATTTAAAAATTAATTACACTACTTCTCTCCTATTTCTCATATTTTATCTCTTACAAAAATAAAAAAACAAATTAGACCAGAGATAATGACAAATTAGACCAAGATAACATCGAATTGGACCAGAGATAACATCGAATTGGATCAAAGATAACAACTAAATAAAAAAAATTAATAGATCAGAGGTAACAACCATACTGTTGAGCCATAGATAACAACAATCTGAATTGCTGATAACAACAAATTGAACTAGAGATAACATCTAAATTTTAAAAAATAATGGACTAATTCTCTCCCATGCCTTATATTTTCTCTCTCTTAGAAAACAAAAAATTGTACCAAAGGTTAAAATAAACTAGATTAGAGATAACAACAAATTAAAAAAAATTAATTATAATACTTCCCTCATATTTCTCATATTATCTCTCTTACAAAAATAACAAATTGGGTGAGAGATATCAACAAATTGGACCAGAGATAACAACAAATTGGAACAGAGATAATAACAAATTGTACTAGAGATAACAACTAAATTTTAAAAAATTATTGACACTACTTTCCTCCTATTTTTGGTATTTTCTCTCTAATTTTTTTACTAGAGATAACAACAAACTAGTCCAGACATAACAACAAAGAGGGCCAGTGATAACAACTAATTTAAGAAAAAATAAGTGCACTACTTCCCTCATATTCCTCATAGTTTCTCATTCTTAAAAAAACAACATATCCGACCAGAGATAACAACAAATTGGACCCAATATAACAAATAAATTAAAAAAAATTAACAAAACATATCATTATTTCTTATATTTTCTCTCTTACAAAAATAATGGGACCAAAGATAACATTCAATTGGACCAGAGATAATAATAGATCATATTAGAGCTCACATTCATTTAGACCAGAGATAACATTCAATTGGTCTAGATATAACAACTCAAATCGGACCAAAGCTTACAACCAATGAGACTAGAGATAACAACAAATTGAACCTGAGATAACAACCAATTGGACCAGAGATAAGAATCAATTGGACCAGAGATAACATTCAATTGGTCCAGAGATAACAACCAATTGGATCAGAGATAACAACCAATTGGACCAAAGATAGAAAAAAATAGACAAGATATAACATTCAATTGGACCAAATATAACATCTAATTAGATGAGAGATAACATTCAATTGGACTAGAGATAACAAAAATTTGGACAAGATATAACATTAAATTGGATCAGAGATAACATCTAATTGGCCTAGAGATAACATGTAATTGAACTGGAGTTAACATTTAATTAGACCTGAGATAACATCCAAGTGTCCAAGTAGACCAGAGATAAGATACAAATGGACGGGAGATAACATCCAACGAGACTGGACATAATAGAAAATTGGATATGAGAGATAACATACAAAGGGACTAGAGATAACATACAAATGGACCAGAGATAACCCACAATTGGAACATAGATAACATAAAAATGGATCAGGGATAACATCCAAAGATAACAATAAATTGTACCAGAGATAATGATCTACTGGCCTCCTATTCATTTTATTTTCACATCCTTATAAAAATAACAAACTGTACCAGAGATAACAATAAATAGACCAAAGATAACAAAAAATTTGACCAAAGATAACAACTAATATAAAAAATTAATATCACTACTTCTCTCATACTCCTAGTATTTCTCTCTTTTACAAAAACAACAAAGTATACCAAAAATAATAATTAAATAGGACACATATAAAAATAAAATTTAAAAACATTGATGACACTACTACTCTCCTATCGATACTAGTCTTGTTAGAACATAGTTTTCATAAGAAATATAATAGTTTTTATTTTGTCAAACAATTCATCATGGATTGGAAATTATAAGAAAAATAATTCTCTTTCATTTTTTTGTCTTTTCCCAACGACTCTCTCTCTAAAATGTAAATTATATTTTTGTGAAGTATGTTGATATTGGTCTTATTTTGAAGTATTTTTTTGTAAAGAACACAACTATTTTTATTTCATTAAAAATTCTTTAGGTTTGAAAGTTATAAGTAAAAATACTTTTTTCTTCTTCTTCTGTCTACAACAATTTTCTCTCCCCACTCCTTCTATCCCCATTTTCTCTCTCCCATATTTTCCAATCATTCTCCTCTCTCCACTCCCTTTATCTCCCACATTTGCCAATGATATTTTCATTTTGGGGCAGGGTGCCAGGTTGGGGTTGGGGCAGTGTGCCAAGCAATGATGTAGATACTAACAGACAAATGTCCGTCCATTCTGCCTCCCATGTGGCATCCACTTATCATTTTCCTTTCATTATGGGGGTGGGATTCCCTTAGACACCAAAAAGATGTGGGGATTTGTACATCTAGACCAATAAGAGAATTATGGAGAGGGTGGGTTCTCCTTAGACACCCACTATGTGGATGATAGAGAATAAAATATATTTTAAACCCATTGGGGTATAAGGTGGTGTAGGGTGGTTCAAGAATGGTAGTGACATATAATGTCAATGGCTGGAGGAAAAAATTCAAGAACAACGACATCAATTGCAGAATATCATCATTGTGAGGGACAAGATGATTCTATGGGAGACTTGGGCATCACTTCTTTGATATCAAAATTATTAGTTAAAAAATCCATGTTATTGTATTTGAGATAGTCAAGTATTTGTATAGATGAAAAATTATCAGTCTCAAAAGTCATGTCCAATCAACTATACCAAGGGGTGCGTATAGTGTCACTTATGAGGTGAATCTCTTAGTGATAATTTTTATAGAGGTGAGGGCTTTTTCTACTATAAATTTTGATTGTGACCCGAGGGGGCATTTTTCATTGTATTTATCGATGATAAATTGTGCCAATTTTTCCCTGATTAGAATTATGGATCAAGTTGATAATGATCTTTATCATTATACAATGTAAGTGCAATATAATATAGAGAATAACTCAACCTTTCATAACCTTTTGTTTGGTTAGCATATACCATTTAACAAAGTGGATTCTCTTTTTTGTTAGAACTTTCCCATAGAAAGTCCCTTCTTAATCTACATGTTTTATTTTCTACCATGGAAGGTAGAGGAAGATGACAAGGAAGTATGGGGGGGTGTTAGTGAGTGACACATTCAAGTGGGTAACCTTCCCCCTCTGTTAAGATAGTTTGACTTCAAACCAGCTAATATCTAGAATTTTTTTTTCTAAGATTGGTTGCCAAATTAATAAGGGTAGCTTGTTTGGGGAGATTGGCAGATCCATATATTTCATCATGAATTCTTCTTTTCTGCATTGTAGTATATGACAAAACCTGAGGCAAGTAACTATCTAGATGACATGATCTTGCAATTAAAGATCTATTGAAATTGATGTTTAGACCCAAGAGATGTTGGAAAAGACACAGGATCCTAACTACATCGATCATACTATGATCATCAGGGTAGATAAAGGTGATTGTGCCATCTGAAAAATGTATTACATGTTTTTGTTTGAGGTTCTTGATTGGTGTGAGATGTTGTTTCTAACTCCTTCTCTAAAAATGGTTTCAATCAAGGAGGAGATGATTGCAAATAGATATAAAGATAGGTTGTTTGCTTGTATAAGTCCCTTTTTGTGGATGAAGTACCCAAAGGGTGAACCGTTAAGAATAACTGAATAATATTCTGATTCAAAGTAGGACTCACTCCAACTAATCTATTATGAGGATAATTGTACCCTTTAAGACAAAGTAGAAGGAAATCCCAATTGGTATTACCAAAGGATCTTTTAAAGTCTAGTTCAAAGATCATCAATGCATGTCATATGTTTTGACTATAGTGAATGACTTTATTATCTAGGATATAATCATCTTATATTTTTCATCCTTCAAGAAAAGTAGCTTGTTTCTCGCTAATGGTGTAGTCCTCATGACTTTTGAGTGTATTGATTAGGGTCTCAACAATAATTTTGTATGAGTTATTGATTAGGCTAATTAGTTGAAAGTGATCGACATAAGTAGGATTGTCAATTACTTTTATAAGACTGATGTATGCATTGTAGATTTGTTTCATATTGTTGTCTTAATATTGAAATTTTTTGAGAAAGAATTATGATTTTTTATGATGTCCCAGTGGTGCCTATAGAATGATGTGTCAAACCTATCTGGTGTTGGGAATTCATCCAATTTTAGGGGAAAACTACTCTATGTTTTTCATCCATAGTGAAACGGTTGACCAGAACTTGTGGAATAGACACTTTATTCTTGTTGAGCATAGTCCAACTAATAATTATTTAATAACAAGTAGTTTGTTTGTTTGAAATAGGAGGTAACATGTTGCATTATCTCTATTCTATTGTTTGTTGGACCCCTCCCACAGTCAACGGTGTGAATCAAACCCATTCTCTTGTGACCATTGCACACCTTATGAAAGAACTTAGTTTTAGGAACCTCTTTTCTTGATGCATTGAATTTTTGACCTTTTCTTCCAATATATCTCTTGATCAAGGAGTAGTTGTTGTAGTGTATTTTGGTAGCCTCTTTTAGAAGGGCATCACTATCATATTTCTATACTCTACATAGAGGTCTTCGTGCTGTTCAAGAATATGCGTGTTGGTGTCTCCAAGAGTTTTATATATTCCATTCAATTAAGACTATCTCTACTTTTTGATATTATTAGCAACACTTTTTATTCATGTTCTATTGTTTTTTGATGTCCATAGGAAAGAGACTATATCCTTATAATTGCTATAGTTAACCTAGTACCTTTTCATGGTGAATTGCCCAGATCCCCATTTGGTGTATTTGGTGCTTATAGTTATTGGTTTGTGATTTAAGATAAGTTTGGGACCAGCTAAGGTTGTACAAATAGGGAAAATATCTTTCCATCTTTCACAAGATGAATATCTATGAAAAATAGGCCATCAAGATCCATAAAACCAAGTGTGCCTCGAATTTCTAGACTTGAGAACCTGAAGCTATAGATAGTTTATAAGGTCACAAAATTTGTTTCATATCAAGTTGGTGTTGTATAACTCTGTCCTCTATGTGTGATCTTTCAAACCCAAACATGGTGCAATCAAAATCCCCTCCAATCAACCATAGAGAGTTTTTCTTTTGGTCAGCAATGTGGTTTATTTCACCAAAGAATGTTGTTTTACTATGTATGGGCTCTCCATAAATCCATGTAAACATCCAATAATGTTTACCTTAGTTGTCCTTGAGCTCAAAAATGATGTGAAACGAGCCTAAAGAGTGATTCAGACAGCTACAATATCCTGTATTCCATCCTATGAGAATATCACCAGTCAACCCATCAACTAGTAGTTGTATCCAATTTGTTATGATATTACCACCCAAAATATGCAACTGATGTTCAGTCTAGTTTGTGTTCATTTCTTGTATAGTGAGTGAGGGTTTGTAGTTCCCATTATAAAACTACACATATTAATCATTTTGGCTGAGGCCAAGCCAAAAACATTCTGAGAAGTAATCAACATAGAAAGAGTAGAAACCTTTGAAGAAAGGAAATTGTAAGAAGAATCAAAATGGGATAGAAGGAGTGAGAATTTTGTTGGAATTTGTTAAAAACCTAATTTATTCAGTCGAACTTTAATATTTATTTCAAGCCTTTTGTTATCTCACCCTAACTCTTTTAAAAAATTTCAAGAGTTAGTGGGACAGTTTGGTCATCATAAAAATCATACCTAAGTTGTGAGAAAACTTTGTTAAATAATCATTTCTATCCCAAGAGAGAAAATTAGTAGGAGGATCAAGATAATAGTTTACGTCATCAGAAATATCATTTATACATCGGGGTTTATAAATAGATGTCTTGATGTTCTAGAGTACTAAAAGTATCCACGTCTTCCATAACATCAAAATTGTCTATGTTGATTTGGTTATCTATCTAGTTTCCTAAGATTTTGTTTTGATGGGGTTTCACATCCAACACATTATAGATACCTGAAGCTATTTTTTATTTGTCTTTGGTCAAGATTTTTTTGGAGCACTATCTTCAATTTATACATTGTTTACATATAGGTGTGTTTTCATTTGGTAGGGGATCTTGTTGGGTTCTATTTTGGAGTTTGTTGCATATATTACAGTTGTTTTCATTTCCGTAAGAGAAGAGGGTTCTTTTGGTGTTGAAGGGTTGTTCTTTGTAATTATTCCTTATTTTGATATTCATGTGATTGTGCATGATTTTTTGTGTGAAGGGAGGCTTAAATCCCTCATGATAAAAGTGGTAAGGTTTGTTTTGAGGGTGGTCTGTTAAGATTGTTGGAGCTACCCAATGGGAGGGTGATCATAAATATCATCAAAGGGTGTGAGAGGGTATAAGGGGTCTTTGTTGAGACTCAAATGGTGCAAATTTACTGCACTAATCTCAATTTGACTCGACTAATGATGTGAAATTATGTGAACACTATCTGACAGAAGGCTTTGGTATAGAAGGTTGGTTGTATTGTATTCTGGTGTATGTAATGTAGAAATACCCCCAAGGTGGAAGTAATAATTTTGGATATCTCTAGATCCCATAAGCATATTGGGAGATAAGAGAGGGTCATCCATCATGTGCCTCCCACATGGTAGGTGAAGCACCAAGGTCGCGACTCTACTTGGAAATATGACCAGTTAAGAACCTACTTCCGTATAGAATGTGATAGTGTCCCAACTAAGTGGTCTATGATTGTGAGTTATTGGAATGTGTATAAGAGTTGCAACTGAAAACACTTTAGGCTTAGTAACAAAAATATCAAGTATAAGGTGACCTTGACTTCTGGTAACATCGAAGGTTAAGTTGTTTTTTTGGTCATTTAGGAAAGGTGATAATTCCCAACTACATGTTGTAAGAACCTTTGAGTATTTCATGAATGTCACTAGAACATCTACATTGATTTATTCTGAGGAGTTAAAGTTTGAGTTGTCCTCTAAGAAGTTCATAACTAGTTTTCACGAAGGAGGTTGGGCATAGCTTGTATAGGGGAGGGTTTAGTTGAGGTCCTATGTCTAACTGTGACCCCTGTATATGAAGGGTGCAACTGTGGTATTTGTTTTTGTGTCAAACCTATCCATCCATTTGTATATTTTCCATGTATATAGGAAGAAACAAAAATCTAGTTTAACTTTTTTGTGTTTTATTGAGTGATTTTTTCAAATTTCTGAGCTTTATCGGTAATAGAAATGGCGTCATGTACAAATGCACCCATACATTTGTTATTAATGCATGCATGAATATTGATCTCAAATGTTCCACTTATCCATGAGTTCCAACAAAGGGTATCATCACTATGGGTTTTCAGAGGGGAGAATCAATTTGTGATCTTTAGTATCTAGTTTGTGTCTTGTGCATGTTGTTATAAACTCTTCTTCAAGAGTTGATTGTGTTTCTTTATGGGAATCATGTTGTTCTTATTGAAATTCCAAGCTTTCAAAATTTTATCAACTTTTCTCATATATACCTATTAGAATAATGAGTATTTATTATTAATTATTCCTTTATCTATTCCTTTATATACATGGGATTATTCCCATACTATGTAATTGGGTTATTAAACAGTCTTCCTTCATTTTCATTCATATATATAGGTGTTCCCCATTAATAAAAACACACATGTTGTTAGTCCTCATTATCTTCCTGTCAACAGGCAAGTGTTTCCCTAATTTCCCAAAGATAGAGCCTCTAGGTGGATGCCACCATCAAAGATGTCATCTCCACAAATGTCACCGTCTTGTCTTCATTTTCAAAGTGGAAGTAATCTCCATCTTGTCATTTCCCTTCTTATTCATGGTGTAAGTCATCTCCACCGTTGTTGTATTCCTTATAGTGCTGGAAATCCTCTTCATCACCCGGATCAATAGATTGTTATCTCTATTGTGGTGGAAGTCATATCCATCACCTAGATCTAGATTGCCATCTCTATTGTGTTGGAAGTCATCTCCATCATCCAGATTAGATCTAGATCATCATCTCTTGCAATGGAGTCATCTACATCACCCTGTTCTTCATCTTCTTTATCCAGATCATTCCCCTCTTTCCTCCTCTGGATATACTTCAAGGAGACTTATTTCTCGAGAAGGGGTCATTCTTGAAGCCAGGGTTAAATTTTTTTAAACGTTTCCCAAAAATCTTCCACAATGACGTGGAGCACGATGCGTTCCACACCCTACACGTTGTTTTCATTCACCAGGAAGCACATGGATTTGCGTTCATAATGAAAGCTACATATTGTGCTGGAATTCAACATGCTGTGCTGGAAGAAGGAGAGTCTATGCCTGCTAGCCATGCCAAATTTGTACACACAACATTTTAAACAATCTATTCTTCAGTCCCTTCAACCCTACACACCGTGTAATGTGCCTACATGGTGCATAAATAGTTGTCTATTATCATGTTTAAAGAAGACGTGGAAGTATCAATGTCCCCTCTCCTTGTTTGTGATTAGGTTATCACTACTTGAAAACTCAATGAAAAGAACTTTTCTCAATGGAGCCCTTGAGTCCAGATTTGGTTCAAAGGACAAGGGAAGCATAAACACCTCAAGAAAGGTCCTTCTAAAGATGACACTTTAAATAAATAGATGAAAACTGATGCAAATCTTATTTTTATCTTGTGGAACTCCATTAAGGAACAAGTCGCCGAGCCGCCAACCACTTTGAGAAATGCAAGGATGTTTGAGATCATCTTAATCCCATATAGGAATCATATATCTCACGTATATATGAGATTACTATGGAGATGTATAATCTTCAATATGACAATACATTTTTAACTCAATACTTTGGGGAAGAAGCTTGAATCACTAATGAACTTCATTCTTTACTTCCTTTGAATGTGGTCTAAACAAACTTTAGAAACAGAGAGATTAGATGATGGTAATTAAATTTTTGGATGGTCTCTAATGTGAATATGAAGGAGTGTGTATTCAAATCCTTTCCAAATCTAAACTTCTTAAATTGGTTGAAGCATATCAACAAGTCTCCCATGCCTTTATATATCTAGTTCTAAACACCTATTTTGATAAATCCGCCATGGTTGTTGTCACAAATAGTCATACCAATACTGGTTTCACTAGTCGTGGATGAGATCGAGGAGGATGAGGAGGCCATAGAGGTAAAACTCTTGGAGGACGACACTGCCAGAATGCACCCATTGTGGAATGATGGGAGATACCCAAAATGCATAACTCTTGGAGGATGAGTCCTCCTCATCCTTAATCTCCTATGGTCTGATCTTGATCATTTAGTATTCTATCGGGGGGGGGGGTCCTCAGGTGTTATCCTTCTTAATGTATATGTTAAAAATATTGATATCACTGGGGACAATCAACATGGTATTCTAAAGCTCAAATAGTTTCTTCAAAATAGATTTCACATGAAGATTTAGGTCTCCTAAAATACATTCTGGGTATTGAAGTAGCTGGATCCTTAGATGATATTATTATTATATCACAAAGAAAATGTACACTTTATCTACTTGAATAAACAAGCTTGCTTGTAGTAAAACATGTGGATATTCTAATGGATCCCAGAGCCAATTTATATAACGAGCAGGGGGTACTTGAAGATTTGTGGATGTATAAGAAGTTGGTCAGAAAACTTAATTATCTTTTTTGTAGCTCGTCCCAATGTATCTTTTGCAACTACTATGGTTATTCCATTTATGGATAAACCTCATACTAGTCATATGGAGGCTATTATTTGTATTCTTTAATATCTCAATAAGAGTCCATGCAAATCTATATGGTACTCAAACCATGGAAATCTCAAAGTACATGGATTCTCAGATGCTGATTGGCCCATATGTACTAATGGTTGTTGGTCTATTTCACGATATCATGTATTTATGGGAGACAATCTAGTATAATGTAAAAGTAAAAAGCAAACTGTGGTTGCTCTATCTAGTGTTGAATATGAATACCGAGCCACATCTCGTGCAACCAGTGATCTCTTATGGACCAAGAGCATCCTTAAACAACTTGGGTACATTCAGTCTTATGAAATTGAGATCCATTGTGATAACCAAGCCGCTGGATACACTATTTACAACCTAGTATCTCATGAAAGAACTAAACATATTGAGGTTGATTGCCGTCTCATTCAGGAAAGGATTCAAGATCAACAAATCATGCTTTTTCCAGTCCAATCAAAAGATCAAGTACTAGATTTGTTTACTAAATTTCTTAATGGTTGTTGGTTAAATTCTTTTGTAGCAATCTTGGGTGCCTATAATATTTATGCACCAGCTTGAGAGAAGTGTTAGAATAATAAGTATTAATTTTTTATTATTAATTTATTCTATCCTTTGTATATATGAGATTAGTCCCACACTGTGTGATTGGGTTATTGGCCACCGCCCAAGTCCATATATATAGGTGTTCCCTGATAATACAAACACACAAGTTGCTCTGCCTCATTATCTTCCTATCAACAAAACCTTTGATTCATTGCTTTTTGTTCCCTTTTTACGTATCTAGGGTCATAAAACTCTAGTCTTTTGGGATGGTCAAGACCAAAAGGTCATATATTAGAACAATGACACATTGCCTTACAAGATGTACAAACATATGAGTGGAGGCAGACAAATCTTCTTTGTAAAATCTTTTGCACCAACTTCAGAAAGCCACAGGTTTACACCAGGGCTTTCTTTTGATATTAACCCAACTATACTCTGGTGAACTGTGACATGTTATGGCTGAATGAGTATAATTCAGATTAATCTCATCTGTTAAAATAGGAGAGTCGATTGTTGTAGAGTTTATACATGAGTCACCTGACAGCTCCTCATCGTTGATAGCTACGGCTCCTTTACCCTTGTCATCAAATAGATTTTGAAAACATGCTTATCCATCCATTGTGATGGTTGAGGTCACTATGTTGGTCTATGTATGCCCTTCAACAATCATTTGCCTCAAGATTTTATATTATTCTGTACATTTGTCAGCAAGATCAAGTGCTTGTTTAGCCATTTTGACTATTGAAGGTCCAAGCATGTGTTTGTAGTCCACCCAACAACAATCATCAAAAATTGATGGCAGAATAAGTTTTAGCATTAACACTCGAAATAGAAGTAGGTGAGTGGTATAAGAGTTTTATGTCATCAAAGAACATGATGTAAAGTTTGTCTGTGTTGGTGGGATTCATGTAGTAAGACTAATCTTCTTTGGATTCAATGTCATGAAGAAGCTCCTTCTAGTCCTAAATAGATGTGAGGTAACCATGATCATGCCACAGGAAAATGACCTAATAGTGGATGCTTCTGTGATAACCTAGATTTTCTCTCTTATTCAATTTATGCCCATCTTGACTCATTAGAGCATCCCTCACAATCACCTTGATGATTTTAAGTCACTTTATGCTCAATTGATGAATTTATTTTGTTTAAAGCTTACTTTGTACATATATATGACTTTAAATTTGGTTTTTATCTATGTGTCAAGCCTTTTACGTATCGTCAACTTGCAATCAAAATTGAAACAATTCCAAGAACTCTTCGTGCTATAATATGTTTTTCATGATGTAGAGGATTCAATTAGGAATCCAATTGGCCCAAAATCACCTCAATTGGATTGACGTAGATCAAGTTGTATCCATTTTAAAACTGACTCATATTCCTTTTTTTAAGTTAATTTTATCCGTTTTCTTGACCCTAACTGGGCCGAATTGGGGTGTGCGGCCTAAAATAGAAGAGGTGCCCCTCTTGCTCATCCAACTCAGCAATCCATGTGCTTGAGTTTAGTTTGATCAAATGTGGCCCTTGGATCATTCCCTTAGATTCACGCCCTCTGATCTAATAGTCACAACACTCTCCCCCACCTGCGTATAGTGAACCGCTACCCTTGACAACCCACACCTCCATGATGCTACCTAGGGCTCCCTTTCCATACTCTTTGACGTGGCTTAACCCTCTTTTTCCTAACCACTCCTCGAACCCATAACCTCTCTTTTTCTTTGCTTCTCGTGCCTCCTAGAATTAGTTCCAACTTCATCCTCTACCTTAGAACCCTAGCCGTCACCATGAAAGCCAACTTCAGAGCTCATTTTCCTACCACAAATTTGTTGGCATAGTATGCCCGGAGAGCCAATCATATGATGATTGCAATGAGGCATGTGATCCTTGATTTGATAATAATAAAGGCAATTTCTGTCTATATGTTTTAACTATTTTGAGATAATAGTATAACATGTTAGATGTCTAGAGAGTGACAATAATCAATGATGTATGTCTTCAAGTACGTGACTTGAACAATGAGATCATATAGATGTTAAGAGTATGTACATTCTCACTATCGTCCCTAGTCAGTTGTTATTGTGGAAATAACCATAGACATCAATAACACAAAATACTAGTGTGTGTGTTGGTTGATGACAGAATCTCATCAGTCATGATATATGATATCAAACCAAGCACACAAATACATATTAGATAATAGTTTATCAGACATACCCACCATAAGAGTGATGCATGGAAACCACACATAGTTAGTCAGGGTCATCTCTTATATTATTGGTGGTGACTGTGGTTCTTAGACACTAAAATCACTACACTCATCACATGAGGTTGGGTACACTTTGACATCATCAAACACAATCCTGAAACATGGGTTGTTGTAACGGTGATAATTGGGTGAATGACACATGGGGACTTGACTGTGAGTGATAGATATGGAATTTGTCCCTCCTAAGGGACTGTGATATCCTGGCTACTTGAGGAGTGAGATTGAGAAATGCATGGCCATGCACATGTAAGTAAATATATGATATTGAGCTTACATATATCTCAGAAAGTCTACTGTGAATCAAGAAACTTGGATTGAACATTTGTAAAGGATGACAAGTCCATGCCTCAAGTTCAATCTAGATATTAATGATAAAGGAACTATACATTCACTGTAACAACAATAACAAATTGTAGGTTGAAAGTTGTTCTCCAACTTTCCTCTTCACTTGGGTAGCATTGATGTGCGACTAGGCATCACTCTTTGCTTGTGATGTCATAAGTTAGTTATGGACATTCACTGCCAATGTGAAATGGAACCTACAGGGTCACACACATAGGATTAACCTGGAAGAGGAGTTTATCCATGAATGATGTATAGATTGATTACTAAAGTGTTTAGGTACTTAATTAAACATTCAATCAATAGACTTGACTCAGAATCATCAAGTTCAAGTGCTGAACCAACTGATTAGAGTGTCAGATTGATTGAGAACTACATTGACTGAGTTCTGCACAACCTGGACCACCAATCGACCGGTTCACTGGGTGAACCGATCGGCTCATGGTCAGTGAGATGACCGGTTCACTCTAGGGAACTGATCGGTTCACATGGACCAAATGAGCAAGTGTTGGGTTTCCCAGTTCATGAGAAAAGATCCTCGTTTCACTTGTTCAATTCAATTTGGACAAGAATTAATCTTTGCATTAACTAGAAATGAATAAGGAAAGTCAATTGTGGGCAAGTCTGGGAAGTGAAATGACTAGTTCACTAGGTGAACCGATCGAATCACCTACCCAAACGACTGATTCATTTATGAAATGATCAGTTCGCCTATCATAATACAATCAGTTCATGGAAAATTTGGACCCTTCTACTCTCGCACAAACTGGGAACCCTGACCCTACCCTCTACTGTAAATAGAGGGTTACAGGGGGCTTCTCAAAACACACATAACTCTGAACATATGTTGCTCTACAAAGTTGTTGTCCTCTCTGGTTGTGGTAACCAAGAGAGCCCAAGCAAGTTCTACCCATCTAGGGAGGAATAACGAGGGAAAGACAACTGTAGAAAAGCAACTGGTGGTGGGAGAGTGTGTCAGTGACTAGTACACCAACATAAGGGGACTAATCCTTCTAGTATGTCCATCAGGATGACTAGAGTTCCCAGTGGTCTGTGTGGAATATCTATAGAGGCGGGAGATTTTTGCCGCTCAGGAGGACGAATGTCAACCGCAGTCTGGGTCAAGACCAGGAGCTGCACAGACATCATCCAAGACTAGGTGGTTGAAGGCCGCACTAGCTGCAAGGTATTATCGTTGAGCAAGCCTCAGGATGCGGTATATCTCTCTAAACCATCTTTCCTATTGTATAGTTATTGATGCGATATGCTGGTTATGGGTTTGTGGTTAGATAATTATTTTTTTTGTTTCCGCTACCTGTTTTGTCCCACAAAACCCAACAGTGGTATCAGAGCCACGTCAACATACTATGTTTTAGGATTAATCGATATGATCATATTTTGGTTTTTCACCATTTATTTATTGCATGTGATTAGAATACTTTAACTGGCTAATGTGCATATCTAATTAAACACCACAAATCCCTATATACATATATGATATGGTATATATATGCAATTGATACACGTCTCCCTAAAATGGTTTTGATGGTGGATGTATAGCGTGGTTATGGCCTATAAACCCCTATGTGTGTGCTTGGTTGGTTTTGGTTGTTTGCATCTCGATCTGCGTACCGAGTCCTTTCTTCTATTCCATATGTAACTCGAGATAACTCGAGCCTTCTTTCTACCTTTGATCCCCCCGAATGTAACTCGGGGCTTCCCAAAGATATATGTAGGATAGTTTTATTTCTTGTTATGTCAAAGAACAATGGGTGCCCAAATGAATGATTAGAGGACTGAGACGACCGACTGATGGTGCGAGATGAGTGGCTAGTGGCCTGACGAGGAGCTAGACGACCCGACGATCTGACCATTTGGAGGTGCCAGATGATCGGTTGGTGACAACCAACTGATCGTCCAGGAGGAGAGCTGATTAGTCATAGGATGAGATGATCAATCCGGAATGACTCAAGCACAGATCTTCATCAACTACAGGTTGTTGCATATGATGTAGATCTAGATGACCGTAATTCCTTGTGGCTCAAGGAATTACAATAGGATGGCCATAATCATCGCTTTATCGCTTCACATGTTTTCTTGTGGGATATAGCATGTATATGATACATACTATATATGTGGTGATTGGATATGTATATGTATATAAATACCAAACCCCTCAATATAAATATTAAGTTTAAGATGCCTTCTAAAAGCAGCACACATGAAAAACTTGATCGACTAAGTGTGGGCATGCCCTAGCGTGGTGCACAATCTATCTCGTGGAAGTGTGATGGTGAATATGTGGGTCTGCCCTAGCAGGGTGCATATTCATTGTGTTGGAATTTGGGTTGGACTTAACTAGGTGACCTTGATTGGATCAAGCACCTAGAGGCATGAAAATGACTATGGAAAAGAGTTGTGCATATCATCTATCCAAGAATTGCATTACATGCAATTGGTAAATGTTACCTACCTTAATAATTGATTATGGACGCTGGCATTGGCCGGGTAATAACTCAGTTGTTTTGGATCTTAGCTCACTAGAAGGTTGTATGCTGCAATCTTCTGAATTGATGATAAGGGCTATCAATTTGATCAAAATAGTGGGAGCGATAGTTAATTAAAGGCACAATTAATATCTCCAACTTTATCAAGTAAAACAAATACAAAATGTTTTGAAATGTTGCAAAATTCTTTTGTAGAATCCAAATGACAAACACAAATACATTATCGTTGCAATCAGTTCATAAATGGGATAAACTTTAAATCTGGTTTGGGACCTTTGAGAAGTGTTCTCAATAGTGAGTGTAAACTCTGGTCCTTGAAAGACTAGATCTAGTAGAACATCTCCAAATGTGCATAAGGCTAAAATTGAATGCTTACTTAAAGTATGCCAATGATGCCTAAGACATCAATAACCTTATGCTGAGCTATATGAACTATGAGTTGCATAAATAGCTTGAAGCATGGAAATTCTTGAGATGGTTATACATCTTAAGAATCATGTAAAGTGTGAAAAGGTATAATGTCTTCAAAGTGATATTTGAGTATAATCATACAGATGGAGATCAAGTATAATCTCCTATGCTCAATATAATTGTGCATATAGATCAACTGTGATTTCTTATAGGTCAAGAGTTGACCAAACATATGATTCTACAAATCGTTGTGTGAATCATATAGCTTGTTTATCAAATGTTGAGAAACTTGGCCAAACCATTGTCTGAAGTGCTTGGCATATTGATGCCAAAGCATGAATGAAGAAAGGACAAAACCTGTGATAATGATCAACATAGTGAAGTCCATAGACTAAAGCAAGGTCAAGAAGTGTTTTGAAACCAAGCTTAGGTTCAAGTCATCATCACTCAAGATATGGAGAGGAATAAGATGGAAAGGGAAATAACCTCTTTATAGAGAATCTCAGGAAGATGAAAGAGAGATAAGATCTCTACTTTAGGACCTAAGAAGAAGTAAGCTAGAAACTGTGCGGAGCAAGAGTTGCTACCATTATAGTTACAATATGGCATTCATGGGCATATAATAGAATTAGTGAATTGCTATTATACATCTTCCATCAATGAAATCGTCATACATCTTGTATGGATAAGAGTATAATGAACTGATGTTTCATTTCAAAGAAATGATCTTTGATGGCAATGTTATGTCTCATCAACTATACTTGACAGTTAAAGAGATAAATGTATATGACACATGTACTGAATGACATGATAACTCAAACTTGAATGCCTATAGCATAGTCATCTGTAGTGCATGAATGGGAATTGCATTTCTAGAAATCCATATGATGGTTATCTATACTCATTCTAGTTATTGAACCAATATAGACATGCTAATCTCATTCATTGTGCAATATGACAAAGGTTCTTCACTAGATGTAGTGGGAGAACGATTATTCTATTAAGGATTATACAATATAGACCTTTTAGAATAAATGCTAAAGGTAATCAATAGTACTTCAATAAATTTACTGATGACCTCAGTAGATATGGTAGTTTGTTGAAGTGTTCAAGGAGATCATAAATGAAGTACATAACAAACTTGGTATAAGTATTAAATTTCGATATGATTGATATCAAAATACTTTGAACCAAGAGTTTGAGAACCTTCTGGAAGATCATAATAATGTATCATGATGGACTCCACGTGAAACACAATGATAATGTATCATGAGAAGTGTTTCAAAAAGAAGGAATAACACCTTGATAAGTCTAAGTGTGAATACCAGCTAAACTTCAAATTTCCTTTTGGGCACATGCTTAACACTAAAATAATGTGCCACTAGTTTAAAAGACACCATATGAGATATGGAATGGGAAGTGTCCTGATATGTCTTTATAAAGATTAGGATTGAAAGCCTAAACAAGAAAAATGTTTCTTAAAAGGTTTTGTCCACAAATCACATAAATGTTATTTTGTTGAAGACTACTTTGATATCCAAATCCAACAAAAAAGGTGTTTTGGATGGCTGCATTCCTAGAGGAGAACCTAGTTCTAAAGGAATCAGTGGGAGAGAAAAGTAGAACTCAAAATGTTCGAGACAAATAAGAAAAACATTGAACTTAAAGAGGTACAATGGGAATAAAGAGAATCACAAATGTTGTGGAATCTCAAAGTTCCTTAAGTAACACACATAACTCATGGTTCCGGTAGAACACACCTAGAGCTTGAATGATATATGATATCTTATGGAGAAGAAGGTGGTGAGTTGATCATATGATGACTCAACAGTATACCTAGAAGCTAATGAGAGCCAGAAACTGAGATATGGCTTGAAGCCTTGAAATCCAAAGTGGACTCTGTGTAACAAAGTATGACCTTGGTTGATCCACTTGAAGGGGTAAAACCCATAGGGTAATTTTGGGTCTTCCACAAGAAGACTGAAATGGAGGGTAATTTGGTTGCAAAGTGTTTCTAACAAGTTCAAGGTGTTGAACATGATGAAATCTTTTCAGCAGTTACCAAGGATAAATTCATCAAGATAATGCTTGCTATTGTAACTTAATGGAAATAAAGTCCATGAAGCTGCATAGATCAATATTTGGATGAAGCAGACACCTAAAAACTGGGATCTTCTATTTGACAAGATAGTCAAAGAGTTTGACTTGAGTCAAAATAAAGAAGTAATGTGTGATTACAAGAATTTAGTGGGAGCATATGCATATTCCACATATTGATGGGGAATAACATCCTTATGCTGCAAATATTAAAACCCGACAACAAAATACATTTTAAAGTTTTAAAGAAGCATCCTATGTGATAGGAATTAAGATCTACAGAGACATATGAAGATGGATTCTTGACTTAAGAAAGAGAACATACATAAGAAAGATGTTGAAAGGGTTCACCATGATGAAAGAAAAATTGTCCATGTTCCATGGAGTTAGTCTCTCAAGATCCAAGTGTCCCAATTCTTATGAAGAATAAGGAACACATGGATAGATGCCATATGCATTCTCAATTGGATCTATCACGTATGAACTCATCTCATTATCTTGTGTGTATTGGACATGACAAGAAAATATGAACAAATTATCTTGTATGTATTGGACATGACAAGAATATACAAACTCATCATCTTGTATGTATTGGACATGACAAGAAGATATGAAATCTAGTTATTTTGTATGTATTGGACATGAAGAATGGGTATCTCTCAAACTCTAGTAAGAGTTACTGGAATACCATGAAGGACATCTTTATGTACTTGTGAAGTACTAAAAGGATTAGTTCTTTAATTATGGTAATAAGGAAGAGTTGGGTGTAAAAGAGTTACACCGATGCAAGCTTTCAAATTGAAAAAATTGTGTTTGACTTTGGAATAAGAATTATTAGTTGGAAATGTTCCAACATAAGACAATTGATTAATTCTATAATAAGAAGCTGAGTACCTTAGTGTTATGAACACTGTAAAGGATACTGTATGGATCTAGAAGTTCATATGGATGAACTTATGGGAGGTTCCAACCATTGGTAAGTTAGTAGTAATATTGTGACAACAATGGAGCTACGGGTTAGGCAAAGGAATTTCAGATAGCATACCACGACACTTCCATCTTATACGAGCTGCCGTACAACGAGGAGATGTGAAACATGCAATATACTGACTTGAAGCAAATGTTTCTTAACCGCTATAAAAGCACTTGTGCAGCAGAAACATGATGGACATGTTAAGATCACTTGGAATATGATTTGTGGGTGATTGGCTCTAAGTGCAAGTGGGAGTCTGTTGGTATAGTATGCACAGAGATCCAATCATATGATGATTGCAATGTGGCATGTGATACTTGATTTGATAATAATAAAGACAATTTCCGTCTATATGTTTTAACTATTTTGAGATAATAGTATAACATGTTAGATGTCTAGAGAGTGACAATACTCAATGATGCATGTCTTCAAGTACGTGACTTAAACAATGAGATCATACAAATGTTAAGAGTATGTGCATTCTCACTATCATCCCTAGTCGGTTGTTATTGTGTAAATAACCATAGACATCAATAACACAAAAGACTAGAGTGTGTGTTGGTTGATGACAGAATCTCATCAGTCATGATATATGATATCAAACCAAGTGCACATATACATGTTAGAGAATAGTGTATCGGACAGACCCACCATAAGAGTGATGCATGGAAACCACACATGGTTAGTCAAGACCATCTCTGTGGTTCATAGACTTGAAATCGCTGCACTCATCACATGTGGTTGGGTACACTTTGACATCATCAAACGCAGTCTTAAAACATGGGTTGTTATAATGATGATGATTGGGTGACTTTGACACATGGGGACTTGACTGTGAGTGATAGATATGGAATTTGTCCCTCCTAAGGGAGTGTGATGACCTGGCCACTTGAGGAGTGAGACTAAGAAATGCATAGCCATGAACATGTAAATCAATATATGAATTTTAGCTTATATATATCTCAGACAGTCTACTCTGAATCAAGAAACATGGATTGACCATTTGTAAAGGGTGACAAGTCCATGCCTCGAGTTCAATCCGGATAGCAGTGAAAAAGGAATATACATTCACTATAACACCAATACAAATTGTAGGTTGATAGTTGTTCTCCAACATTCATCTTTACTTGGGTAGCACTAATGTGTGACTAGGCACCACTATTTGCTTGAGATGTCATAAGTTAGTTATGGGCATTCACTGCCAACGTGAAATGGAACCTATAGGGTCACACACATAGGATTAACCTGGAAGAGGATTTTATCCATGAATGATGTTTAGATTGATTACTAAAGTATTTAGGTACTCAATTAAACATTCAATCAATAGAATTGACTTAGAATCATCAAGTTTGAGTGTTGAACCAACTAATTAGAGTGTCAGATTGATTGAGAACTGCATTGACTAAGTTTTGCACAACCTGGACCACCAACTGACCAGTTCACTGGGCGAACCAATCATCTCATGGTCAATGAGATGACTGATTCACTCTAGTGAACTGATCAATTCACATGGACCAAATGAGCAAGTGTTGGGTTTCCTAGTTTGTGAGAAAAGATCCTCGATTCACTTGTTCAATTCGATTGGGATAAGAATTAATCTTTGCATTAACTAGAAACGTATAAGGAAAGTCAATTGTGGGCAAATCTGGGAAGTGAAATGACTTGTTCACTAGGTGAACCGATCGGCTCGCCTGCCCAAATGATTGGTTCATTTATGGAATGATCAGTTCGCCTGCCACATCACAATCAATTTATGGAAAATTCAGACCCTTCTACTCCAGCACAGTCTGGGAACCCTGACCCTACCCTCTACTATAAATAGAGGGGTACAGGGGGCTTCTCAGAACACACACAAATCAGAATATCAGTTGCTCTGTGAAGTTTTTGTCCTCTTTGGTTGTGGTAACTGAGAGAGCCCAAGGAAGTTTTACCCATCCAGAGAGGAACAACGAGGGAAAGACAACTGTAGAAAAGTGACTTGTGGTGGGAGAGTATGTCAGTGACTAGTACGCTGACAGAAGGGGGCAACTCCTTCTAGTATGTCCATCAAGACGACTAGAGTTCCCAGTGGTATGTGTAGACTATCTATAGAGGTGGGAGATTTCTATTGCTCAGGAGGATGAATGTCAACTGTAGTCCGGGTCAAGACCAGGAGCTGCACAGATGCCGTCGAAGACTAGGTGGTTGAAGGCCACACTAGCTGCGAGGCATTGTCAGTGAGCAAGCCTCAGGACCATGTATATCTTGCTAAACCATCTTTCCTATAGTATAGTTATTGATGCGATCTACTAGTTATGGGTTTGTGGTTAGATAAAGTTTTTTTCATTGCATGTTTAGTCCCACAAAACCCAACAAAATTGACCTATTTCTAACCCTCGTCCACCTTGCACGAGCTTGGCGAGGTTGGTCGGATACTTTTTGAGGCTGACCCAGCCTTACTACACCCCCATGTTGTGGCACCAATGAGATAGGCCACTGCAACAATGCCAGTCTACTCGACACACGCTAGCGATGACGGGCGGGCCACAATGGTGGCCAACGCTATCACACCACGTTCAGGTGGGTATAGCACCCCGACACATCAACCAGGAGACACAATCCGACCAATAATCATGGGCCACCAAGAGGGACCCAATCACATAGGGGGATTGAGTGGGGGGGAGAATCTGATGCAGTTGTTGGATGCACTTTCAACAGCCAAGATCATCTGTTACATTGACTTGATGATAAATGCAACTCCCTAACCTAGTTTCTCCGTAGTTCTAATCCAAAATTTTAAAAATGGATATCTCCCACATCCTTTGGATAAATATGGAATATAATATATGGTTTTTTATCTTCTCGATGAGATCCATCCAATGGAACTAGTTTTAGAATCTAATTAATCTTCGTTTTCTCCTAATGTACTAAAAAGCATGTCTTTTTATTTGAATGTTAAATGACGTATCTTGCTTCCATCTAGTATTGTTGCTTATTATATCACTCTAGTTCCTTACAAAATTAACTTTTATCCATCATTTGCCTTGAATCACAAAGTATATCACATTTGATGTCCACTTTTACTCTTTTGACCTACAAATGATCCTTTTTACTTATACATGATGTTACTTGCTTGATTCTTGGGAGTTGAACATATCTAATCATTAATGATCATCCAACTTCTAAATCAGTAAATTTTAATACCCTTTTTGAACCATGTAATCTACTTTGAACATGCTTAGCTTGATGGCTTTATGTTGTGCAATATGCCACATGATGTGACTTGAATGAACTTTTAGTATCTATATCGTGATCCTTGTACATGTGTTGACCAACAATGATTAGAACAATATTTATGACCCCAAATCAGTGATATTTTGATTCTACGTGACTTATTTTACCATGATCTTATATTGCTTGCTATGTTTTTCTCTTTTAGTCTCAAAAGACCTACTTTGTACACTAATAGGTCTAGTATGACTAGTCATGATCTAATGTGATTAAAACTTGATGGAAATATAAAATTTATGCTTCCCTAACTCCAAATCAAAGATTATATGACCCTTGTATATAATCTAAGGTGGATGGTTCACTTAGATCACAGACTTAATGTTGATTTTTGGACTATGTTGGATAATGCATGTATGTTGGGATCTTTAGAAACTATGTCTAGTCTAGTCCAAATATAGGTCTAAGAGAACATCCAAATACTCACATGGAATTTATGTTATAAAACATAGTGATCTAAGACTCTATGTTATATCTCTTTACATCCTAGGTCCATGTTGGCTTGGGCCTCCTCTAGATCATACTCAAGAATCATAATTTGTTCATTATTCGTAAGGTGCATTTTATCACTAAACTGTACTATGATATTAGCTTGTTTCTATTTATGCTCATATGAACGCTTGGCTAGATAATTACTTGGTTGAGCTATTATTCCTATGATTACTACTTTTGTGGTTGATTATACTTTGTTGACAAACCTTGAACATAATATAGACAAATCCATCATATATGTCGATATAATGGATAAAGAAACCTAAAGTACACTTTACATGAAAGGTTCCCTTTAAGTGTAATTGCCTCGTTTTTACTTCTTGTTTATTATCATGTTTCTAGCCAAGAAAGTTTTGTATAACTCTTAAACTGTGGTTGCTTGTTTTTCATGGCTTACTCAATGTACTCACATTGATATATTTTGTTTATCGAATTTGTAGTTTCCAAATGAAGATCCGTTGCACTCAAGACTCTAAACTCTGAAACAAGTTACCAATGGGTATACTTGAATATAGAAATAGGTACATGTTTCTCTATCCCCTTTTAGTATCCTATTATATCTTATTGTTACTGCTTTTACACACACACACACAGATATATATATATATATATATATATATATATATATATATATATATATATATATATATTTCCTGTGTGAAATATTTGTGCCATTCTATAGGTGGATGCCCAAATGCTACTGCCACTAATTCTATAGTCACTGGGGGTAGGATGAGGGTAATAAACAGTTCCGTGAAAAATGGTATCAGATCCATACACACAAGTGTCTATGTATGTGTAAGGCATAACACATATTCTCCTAAATCTTATAGAGTCTTCTAGCATCTCATGTCTTCTTTAAGGACTGCCCAAGCCACCCAAGTAGATGATGAATAGTTAGTCTTCTCATCTCCTCATGTGATTCTTCTCTCATGACTATTAATCACATGATTTCTCAAATATGAGTAGCTTATGCATGGGAAAACTAAAATTGATTTGAATTCATGAAAGCTTACCTAGATGATAATGCCATGATCCAATCTTAAATGAAAGATCCTATCTGATAAATGAAAGTACTCATGAAAGTGATGTACACGTGTAAAGTTCATGCAAACTCAATGTTACCAATTGGATATAAGTGCTTTCTATGTTTGAGGTAAATCCTTGATGTTGGTGATATAAGGTGGAACTTATGTGTAATACCCCATGTTTGATGGGGTCCCTATTGATTAAACCTATGTTGTCCCTATTTTGATCAAACCTCAAACATATCTAAGCATAACTATCCCTATTGATAGGTATCATACCACATACTCTGCTATGACCATGTCATTGGACTCCTAGATCATGATGTGAAACTTGTTACAAGAGGAAAATCCCCTATTGACTATTATTCCTCTTTATAAACTCAAATTTGAATAATATAATGGACCTAGCTCTCAATATTGCCCAATTATGCTCAAACTCTTGAGTTCTCAATTTGATTTCTTGACTACTAAAATCTACCCTTACCTTGATTTTAGAAGGAAGGGAACGAAATTATGACTTTGATCTTGTAAAATCTAAAACTATGGTTGCCCTATTATGATATTGACCTTTGATATCATGACCCTATGATGTATGATTTGACAAATGTTGCTCACCCTATTTGGATATGTGTGATGGCTCATGACTATTGTGGACTAATGTGCTAGATTAGGGTGGTAATTGACTTATGACTCCCCTAATCTAGGTCACATCCCTATTATGACTGACTCTAAATTCTCAACATGTTGATTATTTCGAGTTCTGAAATGTAACCAATTCCACATGATTTTGAAATCTTGACCTAAGCCCTAATAAGTTAAGTTTCTGATGATATTGATAAATGATCTTGAAATCTTGATTTGATGATGATCTTGAAATATGATGATGTTGACTCTAGCTTGTGACTGACTACCTAGAACGACCAAGGTTTAGATCATTTATCAACCTCAAATACCATGATAATAAAATTGATGTTGATACCACAAAATGTCACTTGCCTGTTCCTTATTAATGTATATGATGAATGATCACCCTTAGAAGGGTGAGTTAACCAATCGGTTTAAGAATTGAGGTAACCTTCAATCTCACCAATTTTTGTTGAAGGTTTAACTATACAAGGCATGAAAGAACATACACAGAGTATAATTCATTGAACCCAAGTATGGCATCTCTTAGGTACAAAGGAAAAAGTCACTGAAGAAGTGACTAAAAATATGTGACCAAACCCAGGAGGGAGAAGGTCACGAAGAGGCCAAGCCTAGGAGGGAAAGCCATCATAAAGACCAAGCCTAGGAAGGAAGGTCACAAAGAGGCCAAGCCCAGGAGGGAAGGTCATCGTGAAGACCAAGCCTAGGAAAGAAGGTCACCAATAAGACTAAGTCTAGGAGGGAAGGTCATGAGCCCAATGTTAGGACATAAAGTAAATGATGTGCATGATAAGAGATGGAGAAAATTTGGGTTAAAGAATTACACAAAAATTAATGTGCTCAAATATTGTTAGATAAACCTCAAGAAAAATGTGTATGTCATCTTAAAAAAACTTTAGGAAAGGTAAAGCCCTAAGTCACCCCTAAGGTCTAAAGTAGTAATATGAACCTTAGCTTTGAAATCTTGGGACCTACGAATTTGATGTTAAACTTGACTCTTGATATTGAATAATGAAATCATGACTCATGATTAATTCTTGATATTGATTTGACTCCTATGATCACCCCATTTGATTTTGAGGTCACCCTCTGTCTATGATTAATGACTTCGATGTTCTCAAATCCCAAAAATAAAAAATGATGATTATGTTAACTCACTTGAGTTATGACTTAGGTTTAAGCTCCATGTGAACTAGGGTGGGCCCTTCCATCGATTTAGAGCACGAAATCACTATGTTTAAATATGATGTTTGTCTAGAATTGTTAAAATATGAAATCTCAAGAATGGATGTATAACCCCAACTTGACCCATGTAGAAAATAGAACCCAAAATGTTGGAAAAGGAAATCATGCCTTACTCTTGAACTCTATCCAATCGACTTGAAATGTGATCTCTCCAAATTTGGTAATATACATGATAATATCTCAAAATTTGTGATCAATGTAATGATCTCACAAATTTGATGAACATGTGACTTTACATGGGCTATAGTTCTTAATTTCTCAATTTTGAAATATCCTGATGTTGAAGGAATACCAAGTTTATTATGATAAGAAATACAAAAATCCAATCCCTATTGGTGACTTGATTTAACTTTGGGGACAAAATTCCTTTAAGGTAAGGAGGACGTGATAACCAATATTTTCTCTCTTATTCATTTTATGCCCACCTTGACTCATTAAATACTCTTTTTTACTAAAAAAATCCCTCACAATCACCTTGATGAATTTAGGTCACTTTATGCTCAATTGATGAATTGATTTTATTTAAACCTCAATTTGTACTTATATATGAATTTAAATTGAGTTTTGATCTAGGTGTCAAGCCTTTTGTGTATCATCAACTCGTAATCAAATTTAAACCATTCATTTCACTCTCCTTGCTATAAAACGTTTTTCATGATGTAGAAATTCAATTAGGAATCCAATGGCACAACAATTGCCTCAATTGGACCATCGTAGCTCGAGTTATAGCCATTTCAAAACTGACTCATTTTCCTTGTTTTAAGTTGATTTTATCCATTTTCTTGACTCTAAATGGGCCCAATTGGGTGCGCATCCCAAAATAGGAGAGGCACCCCTCTTGCACCACCAACTTAGCAATCCATGTGCTTGAGTTTAGTTCAATCAACTATGACCCTTGGATCATGTCCATCGGATCCACCCCCTGATCCAACGATTGAAACACTCTCCCCCACCTTCGTATACCAATCGGCGGCTGTACCGCTACCCTTTCTGACCCCACCTCCATGGAGCCACCTAGGGCTCCCTTTCCCGCCTCTTTGACATAGCTTAGCCCTCTTTTCTCCTATAAAACTATTTTTAGAACCCATCCCCTCTCTTTTTCTTTGCTTCTCGTGCCTCCTAGCACTAGTTCCAACTTCATCCTCTACCTTAGAACCCTAGCCATCACCACAAAAGTCATCACTGTGTGGGGGCACTTTACCCACCCGACCATAGTGCGATAGTGCTGGCTACCACTGGGGCCCGCCCGTCACCGCTAGCATGCGCTTGAGCAGACTGGAGGTGTTGCAGTAGTTGTGCCACCAAAGCTGCAACATTGGGGTGTGGGAAGGATTAGCCAGCCTCCAAAAGTAGCCACCACCCTCGCCAAGCTCGTGCAAGGAGGACGATGGTAGAAATGGATCGATTTATTGTGGGGAGGTGATCTTTGAAGTTGAGGGCAACACAATCTGACCACTAATCATGGGCCACTGAGCCAGAGGACCCTCTCACAGAGGGCTGGGACAAGGGAGAGAAGTTGATGCATCCGTTGGATGCACTTTTAGCATCCCAGATCATCCACTACATTGAATTGATGGTAAATGTAACTCCCTAACCTAGATTCTCCATTGTTCTGATCCAAATCTTCAAAAATCAATATCTCCCACATCCTTTAGCGAAATATGAAATATAATATATGATTTTTGGTCTTCTTGACGAGATCTATCCAATGGCACTAGTTTCAGAATCTTGTTAATCTCCATTTTCTCCTGATATCATAATAATCATGCCTTTTATATTCTATTTGAATGTTTAATGATGTATCTTGCTTGCATATAGTATTGTTGCTTATTATATCACTCTTGATCCTTATAACAGTAACTTTTATCCATCATTTTCCTTGAATCACGAAGTAGATCACATTTGATGTGCACTTTTACTCTTTTGACCTAGAAGTGTCCCTTTTTACTTATACATAATTTTACTTGCTTGATTCTTGGGGCTTATACATATATAATAATTAATGATCATCCAAATTCTTCATCCCTAAACTTTATTACCTTTTTGAACCATGGAATATACTTTGATCATGCTTAGATTTATTGATGGATTTATATTGTGCATTAGCCACATGATTTGACTTGAATGACATTTTAGTATCTAGATCTTAAACCTTGTACATATGTTGACCAACAATGATTAGAAAAATATTTGTGACCTCAAATCAATAATATTTTGATTCTATGTGACTTATCTTACCGTGATCTTATATTGCTTGCTATGCTTGTCTCTTTGAGTCTCCAAAGACCTTCTTTGTACACTAATTGGTTTAGTATGACTAGTCATGATCTAATGTGATTAAACCTTGATGGAAATATAAATTTTATGGTTCCATAACTCTAAATCAGACATGATATGGCCCTTTTATCTAATCTAATGTGGATGATTCACTTAGATCTAGGACTTAATGTTGATTCTTGGACTATGTTGAACAATGCATGTATGTTGGGATATTTGGAAACTATGTTTAGTGTAGTTCAAATCTAGGTCTAAGGGAACATCCAAATACTCATATGATGCTTATATTATCAAACCTAGTGATCTAAGACTCTCTATTGTGTCTCTTTACATGCTAGGTCCATGTTTGCTTGGGCCTCCTCTAGATCGTACTCAAAAATTATAATTTGTTCATTACTCATAAGGTACATTTGATCTCTTGACCTTACTATGATATTGGCTTGTTTGTATGTATGCTCGTATGAAAACTTAGCTAGATAATTACTTGGTCGAGATATTGTTCCTATGATTACTACTTTTGTGGTTGATTATACTATGTTGACAAAACTTGAACATACTATAGACAAATCCATCATATATGTCGATATAATGGATAAAGAAACCTAAAGAACGATTTACATAAAAGGTTCCCTTTAAGTGTTCTTGCCTTGTTTCTACTTCTCGTTTATTATCATGTTTCTAGCCAAGCAAGTTTTGTATAACTCTTAAATTGTGATTACTTGTTTTTTATAGCGTACTCAATGCATTCACATTGATATATTTTTTTATCAAATTTGTAATCGCCAAATGAAGATCCATTGCATTCAAGACTCTAAGCACTGAAACGAATCACCAATGATTATATTTGAATATAGACATGGGTACATGTTTATCTATCCCCTGTTTAGTATCTTGTTATATCTTGTTGTTACTATTTTTACATATATATTTCCTGTGTGAAATATTTGTGCCATTCTACAGACGAGTGCCCAAACCCTACTTCCAGTGACTTTGTAGTCAGTGGGGGTAGGATGAGGATAACAAACAGTTCTGTGACAACTTCCCACTTGGAGTTAAACCCAACATGGCACCATTAGGACTGTGATGATGCCAAATGGGTGGAAGGTGTAAAATTTTCATTTGTGTTCCTTTGAGAAAGCTCAAACCTTGAGATACCCATGGAACTAGAGTTCTTTTTTTAACTTCCTTGGCACCATGTTAATGTAGTGGATGGTGAAATTCACTATCTACTGAACATAATTTCATTATTTTATGGTAGAAATAAAGGAATAGGAAATTATTCTATCATAAATCGAGAGTATCAACCATGGGGTTTGATAGAGAGATGGTTGTTTAATGAGTTACATAGTCTCTCTTTCCATTTTTTAGGATAGATAAAATTCATTTATATAAAGATAATGCAAATATCACATCCAAAGGTACATAAAGAGTGAAGGATGGACAATGACTACAACAAGACTCAAGAATAAATGTATGTAATCTTTAGAGTAGTTGTGACACATAAAACAATGATGTGGACCATATAAGCTCACAGAATGCCAATGAGTACCAAAAAGAGTCTGTTAATACCAATCAACTAAACTATAAAAGAATTTTGGATAGACGATATGTTATCAAGATTATTTTGAGTGTCGTAATTAAGTCCTCAAGACTAAAATCATTAGCTCCTAATGTAATTCTCCAACCAAATAATTGATAGGATTTTCCAACTAAAAAATTATCACTCCATAACCAACTATATCAGTTGTAGTTTATAGGTATTTGATGTGATGACTGTTGATAATGAATTTGTAAAAACAAAAGTGTTTGGATAGAAGGTATTATTTCAATGAACTGTTTAATTTATATTGTAAAAGAGTTTTGTCTTTGATAATTGTAATGTATTTGATGGATTTTGGAATGGATACAAGTAGTTTCATATTTGATACCAAAAAACCATCAATCCAAGGACCTATCAAAAATCTAGTACATTGAGAGTGATACAAATGAATGTTTAGATGACTTTGGGTAATATAAATTAATTAGTTCATAAGTTTCTATAGGGGATAGATTTTAGTCTTCCAATTTTTGAAGCATCATGGTGCTTGCAATGTTTTATCAAAATATGATGTTTCCACATGGTAGCCTTATCTTCACATGAAATTGCTATGATCTAGTTGATAAGGTAGTGGGAATGAACCTTGATGATACCTCGTCCATCTTAAAATTAGGTTTATAGATGGTATATCGATTAACTAAATGCGGTATCTATTTTCCCACTATTCCTACAAAAGAAAAATTCTCCCAATTTTGTCAAATTCTAGAATCATTTGGATGGAAGATATGGACACAACTGAGAAACTACATGTAAATGCAAGTGCGGGTAGTATTAAGAAGAGTAAGTAGGCAATCCAAATTAAGGATTTTCAACTTCCAATTTTAGAGTTTAATTGTAGCTTTATCTATAATAAGTTTCCACATAAAGCTATGAAGTGTATGTGGTGAGATAGTAGGACCAATATTTTTTATGAGAAGTTTCCTTCTTACAATCAAGAATTAGTTTAAATATTTACGTATTGGATGTACATATATGTAAATAATTTTATGTTGTTGTTAGATATATTTTTAGAAAGTTTTTGCACAAATATATACAACTAATTTAACTATATATATATATATATATATATATATGCATATTGTTGATTTCCAAAGGCAAGTGAGTTTTAAATAAAATTTGTCTCAACTCATCAATCACCCACAGATATACGGGATCAATTGTATCTGAGGTCGAACCACAGGGAGCTAGGCTAGCTAGGTGCAAAACCACTAATTTTCAACAATTTAAGTCAGTTTCAATTAAAATGGTTGGTTGGATCAAATCAATTTAAAATTTAAAACAAGAAAATTAAGAACACTAATCACTTGGAGAAAGATTAAAGATTAGATCAAAAAGTTCTCGGTTATGGGATTTCACTTCCACATCATAACTCAAATAAGAACCACAAATTCACTCATATTAGTCAAATTTCATCGGCTAGGTTGATATCATCTTATACATTTTCCAATGATAAAAGATACCTAACCATATATAGAATTCCCATGCATACATACAATTTCAGACTACAACCTAAGACCCTCAACATGATCCTAGCCATTCCCATAAAAAGTACATGTTGTCAAAATGGTTATTCCCTACCGCTTAATATATCTCCCCAAGAATAATAAAAGGCATAAAACATGTAAATATGGTGGCCAACCATGCAAACATGAATATAAACACCATAACTCATTTTGAAACAGAAGATTAACCAATACTTAAACATGAAATTCAAATCATATGAGTTATGACATGGGAGCTACTCTCCCATGTCCAAGAAAATGAGTTTACTCACTCACAGTGAGAAAATACAGACATAAATGATATGACAATGAAAGAAACATGAGTATAGCGAGAGGAGTAATAAATGAATATGTGGGAATGAAGAACATATGAAGATCTTTGGCTAAAAGGTGGAGATCCATCTCTAAAAATACTCCTTGCTCCAGCAACATCCTCTCTACAACTTTGCAAAGGATAAGAGAAGAGAATGAGCCAAGAATGGGCTCTCTCCTGAGAAACCCTAGTTTCCTCTCCTAGGTCACCCATCTAAAGCCCTGCTCTTGTCTCTAGCCTCTAACTACTACAAATGGTACATGGTGCGCTCCCCAAGGGAAGTGGCTTGTTATATCTAACGAAAATAGGCAATTGTTCTTTTCAAAATTGTAGAAAGTAAGCCTAATAGGCCGTGTTTGCAAGTCACATGTCATGTTGGATCTAGTTTTCCAAAAGAGTCTGGACACTATCACAAGTAACATGGTGTGTGAGTGGAACATATGCCGTAGGGACACTTCTCTATTGAATTTTTGACTTCTTTAGGTCACTTCATATCTTTGGGTCACACATCGTGACTGTAGTTGTATCAAGGGATGCCTGACTGAGATTCACATGCTGTGTTTTCAGTACACATGATGTAAGGCATCTTTTCTATTGAGTTTTGCTCTCCAAGACATGGGGAAACTTGAAAAATGCCAAAAGGTCAAATTTTATACATTTTTCTTTCATCGTGAGTGGAATGTAGTACACCTACAATTCAAACAATGACATGAGTTAGACCAACAAGAAACAAATATTTGAGCTTGAATTAGAGTAGAATTGTGGTTAAATTGAGTGAAATGTGCAACTCAAATAGCATTAAAATATTATTTGATTTGTGCACATCAAATCCCCCTAAAATTGAACCATTGCTTGTCCTCAAGCAAAAAGAACTGGATAAAATGGCTAGAATAGATAGATGGGAAAAAATCACATCATATTGAATGTGAATTGATAGATCTCCAAATGGCAATTTTCATCATTTAGACATGTGAATGAACATGAAGTCAATTCTAACTCTCAAAATAAGATTTTAAGTTCAAATAGAGATTCAGTTTGCCTGATAAGAACCAACTAGAGAGCAATTAGTAAAAACAAGATGACATAGCCAAAAATATAATGATTTGCCACAAAGCTAACTGAAGTCAAAATATCTATCTTCCTACAATGACATTGTTATTCAAGAATTTTTTTTAAGTAGATTTCGGTGTACGGTTCTCGACTACTAATATAGGCTTACACACATGGAATGCCATTTAGGGATTAATTTCCCTCTTTCAGACATTATCCCCAACCTTCATTGTGTTGGTGGAAACGTGGGTGACTTAGCCATCCTTTGTGGTGTTTGGATTTTTTGTTGAAGATTAGAATTCCCCTTTTATGATTTAGGCTCCATTAGGAACCACAAAGTCCGATGTCGGTTCACCCTTCATTATTTTATTCATACAAGAAGATTTTGATTTTGTAAGAATTTTCAAGTAGGGTAGTGAAAGAAGCATGATAAGATTGATAAGGTCATCTTTGTTGTTACTGAAAGATCTAAAGTTGAAAAATATAAAGCATTCAAATGATTACAAGGCAAGTGATCATGAGTGAGAGAATTGAAAACCATGTTCATACAAACACCTAAATATGGAGACAAATAGCTAAAAATTTCAAAAAATTTCAATTAGGATGATTTATGCCCAATTTGTCATCATATAACCATTTTCTTTGTGCAAATGAATGCTTCAAGTAGTAAGAAATTATGATAAAAAAATTCACTAAATAGTCATGCAATGATGTGGAGGGAAATGCTAAACATGCAAGCAATAATTAAATGACATAAGTAAATGACATGAAAAGTAAAACTAAAACTATCATCCGGTTGTACCCCCCTAATCTTGAAATTTGTAGTGTCCTCACTGCTCATAACAAACTCAAGAGTTGTACAATTGGGTACCTCAAGTGTGCCAGAAGGAGGGGTCAAAGCCCTCCTATAAAGGATGGAGATTCTCAGGGAAGAGGGTGGCATGGATGATTTCCATGGAAGAGGGTCCTGTAGGTGGAGGTGGTTGTGGAGGATAGCCATACTAAGACATGTGCCAAGAATCAATTTTGGTCACCATGGTGTGGATGTCAGTAGCATTCTAGGATAGTCCAGTAGGCATCCTGATAATCAAATATGTGTTGAACATAACCATATGGCTGCCTCATTTTTGGGTACCTCAATGTGTAACCCGTCTGTGTTCCTATGAAAGGAGGTGGTGGAACGTCAACCTTGATAGAGGCAGACTTGGCCTATGCACCTGTAGAAGGTCCCTCATTCTAAAAATATTTCCAATTTGCCTTATCTTTGAGAGTTGTTAGGGTAGGATTGGGCAACTGGATGACAGATGACTTCTTGTGAAACTTGTGGAAGAGTTTTCCATTCTTATTCTTGTCCAACAGGCCAACAAAAATGAGATAATAACAATCAACATATTCCCCTCCATCTAGGGGGCAACAATAGATAGATCAAGATCTAAAGAAATAACAAGTTTAGTGATAATTCCTCCTATCATGATATCACCTTTTGTTTCCTTCTGAATCTTTGCATATGTCGACATGAAATGGTACCCGATGTTCACATCATAATTATTCACCATGGCCCACAGGAAAAACAAATTGAGTTTACCCACTACACATGGTGTTTCCTTTCTTGTAAAAATACATGTGCTGAGAATGCAATGCACATATTGAAATATCCAGTTGTGAACATGGGATACTCTAGCTTTAGCAAGATCATAGGAGGTCTCCTCAGTTGTTTGGCTCCTAAAGGTGATGGTTTCAAATTGTTCTGGTAATTATATTGTTGTCATAATCAAATTCCAGCTGGTTGCAAAGCCGTTTGAATTTCATCTTGAAAGGTTTGTTAATCAAATGAAAACAAATCAGACTGAATGGTTCATGTTTATCAGGCAAATCCTCTACCACTTTGAGATTTGTGAGAAGTTCATAAGTTAGGCTAGGGTAAGTGGGAACACTATTGAAATAATAGAAACCTAGATTGATAAAAACTATCTACTCTTTAGCCTCATTCAGAATGCCTAACCTTTCCATATGATTAGCACATGAAAACCTAGTCAAGACCACCTGACAGGAGGCAAGGTGGAGGTAGATAACTTAGTTCTCAATGTTCATTGTAAATTGTACCAAGGAGACGTAAGGAGTAGCAAAGGATGATGCCTGGGGATTTGGATGGGAGCACTTTGCAAAAATCTTCATTCTAGGCATATTTGAGCCGTTGGATGAATCAACATGGCACAATGAAGTGGTCACACAACATGTTGAGTGTGAGAACCCATTACACTAAACTATATTACTCAAAACATAAAACACAATCAATCACTAATTAACCACATACTAAAAAATATGGGTAAATTAAGACCGATTTCAACATCAACACCCACTCAAAAACATTTGCATAAGAGCCCAACATCTTTCTTATATCCATACTATGCCAAGAATTTGATACAAATTGTTCAATTGTCTTAGCGACAACATATCTACACATGAGAACAATATTCATATATACCACACAAACAAGCATTAATATACCAACAAAAATCTGTTTCGTTTGAAACACCATATATAATTTTTTTTCTCGCCCGGACCTGAGAGTACATGGATGACTCTAGGACACACTAGACATCTAATCAACTTTCTCATAGATTCATTACTATAGCTCCTCTTTTCTACCACACATTTGTTTTTGTCACTTTCGATTACCTAAAAAAATATGGCGAACCACAAGGGTGAGACCCATGTCCCAGCAAGAGATATAACCTCCAACAACGCTTATTGATTACAACATTTTAAGTAATTAAACAGTTTAAGTAGTTTAATCAGATATAAAAAATAGGCTCAATAGCAGTGATGATTGATAGAATACATAAAGGAGCATATAATAATTATCATTATTAGCCAGACTATCACCCTTTATCTTGTTGACAATATAAGCAATTCAGTAGCACATGAATATCTAGCATCATGAGCAAGTCTAGTAATATAGAATCTCTATCATTATGAATAAGTATAGCCACATAAGCATAGCTAACAACATTAGCATGTCTAATAGGTCGAACATATTAACATCATAAGAAGAGCTAACAACATAAGCACAACTATATGCATAAGCATGATTAGCAGTATATGCATCTCTAGTAACAAAGGCATGGCTAGCATGCTAAACATAACTAACAACATGAGATATCCAACATCATGATTATAATCAGCAGTAGCAGTATAGTTATCAACATAAACATGGCTACTGTATGTATGCATCTACAATCTTAAGCATATCCACAACATAAGTATATCTACGATCTCTTAATTGTACTAAGCATCATATTTATGTAAAGATAACAAACAAGGGTTAACATCCAATGTGAAACATCATGTATAACCCTAAAAAAATATGCTACACGACTATATTACATCTTTTATTACGCCCTGGGGAATTCGAATAATACCATTCAAAGACCAACCGACCCCTGCGAAGGGCTATTCAGTTCCGTACAAGATCTAGGAGTGTCGATATCTTAAGATCTCTTCCCCTCGACCAGTACGAGTAAAAGGCAATGATGTATCAGTCAAAGTTCCCACCACAACGACATATAGTCAAGCTGCTAACCACTAGTCTGCCCTTGGTATAGGTCACCACACTAGAAACCAGGGTATACAAAACCCTCTAATCCGAGGTACAACCACAGTTGTCCTCTATCACATCAGATGCATGAGGCATGACCATAGCCAACCTTCACAACCTACATTGTGGATGACAAGGATATATCCTCAACTTCCCACCCCAACATACTCAACAATATGCGCTCTGACTTTCCCTTAGGAATACTCATTTCACTATCCAGCAAGTTCTGACACTGAAGATGGCTCTACGGCACAGGGCACTACGTGATTAGAGTTGCACTTGACTAGTTGTGCCAATTGGGTGAATTAAGGCTGCATCAAACAAGTGGACATACAAATCCTAATTCACTTCTAACAAACATATAAATATCAAAACTTGAAAAGATATAAAAAGTATGAAACATATTTTCTCATCTCATCATCACATGGTACTATTCACTTGCCATTCATGAGACTACACTAGTCATCATACTATCACAAGATATAAATCATTTTCACAATATCACATGGCATCAACCCTTATCAACACAAGAGGATTACACCTCATTCAGGGCTCAACCACGCCCAAAGGTCATTAATACCATCATAATATCACATGATATAAATCCTTTTCACAATATCATAGGGTATCAACCCTTATCAACACAAGAGGATTACACCTCATTCAAGGCTCAACCATTCCCAAAGGTCATTAAGACCATCATACTATTCCCTACAAGATCATCATTATCTTTGCATGACTTATAACAAGGCTCAACAACATCACCTACATATAATACATCAGATCAACACAATATTGCATTAATGGGCTAGGAGATATTCATAAACAATCATAGAAGGGTTATATTAACATTAAGAACATTCCTTTATTACATCAACATGCAGGGAATCTCGATATGATTAACACTCATCATATTCATAATGCACATGTTTAGTATAAGAAAGTATCAACCATGTGGCTATGATAACCACCAATTAACACATTAAGGTAATGATCATGGTAAGGAGGTTATTCCACCATCATTCCATCATATAAGAATGTTAAACATAATACTCATCTTTATTTATTTGCATTAGAGATAGGTTCAACATGATAAATTATATCAATGTTACTAATTAGCACTTATACCCAAACCCTAACTTACGACATCCCCATTGGATCATGGATGCATAAGGTGAAGCATCACCATCACATTTCATACTATTATCAAGCATGAACCCACACATAAATCAAGGTGTAACCATCAAGTTATAACATACTAGGGTTTCAACAACAATAACAGAGTACTCCATGATTGTATTAGTCATTCAAGGACCATTCATACCCAATTACCATCATTTAGTTATATTAAAGCTAGGTATAACAAGATATACTTCATTAGGGTTACATATCAACACAATATGATTATCATCCCTTCTATTCATATGAGTGAATAGGTAAGACTACCTTATTAAGGGTAACCCTCCATTTGTTCCATCATCATTCAACCCATATCACCATACCATAATGTCACCTAGAACCATTGAATGTTTAAAAGGTAAGACCATTGATTGTTTACATAAGTAAACACCTTGGATAAACCACCTATGAAGTCCTTGATTTGTGCTCTAGAAAGATTCACCATTTAAACCTAGACATCCCTTGACTAACAACACAAAAAGTTCCATTAAGAGTAGGGTAAAACCCACAATCGACTATTCATTTAAAACAAGCCATCCATTGTCAACAAGTAAGCTCCTTAAGTTGATCATATAAAGGAAACCATCTAAATCACATTATTAGGACCAACATATTACATTAGCCATCATTCCACTTTATTGGAGGAAGAAACATTAGATCTTGACCATTGGGTCAAGTTCATATGTTCAAACCATCAATTACAGTATAGGTCCGACCATTGGATCAAGTGACCCAAGAAACCATTGGTCTAAGGCTTAATTGATGCTAAAACTACAATGATTAACTCACCATAGGTTGTACAGACCTGATACCATCATTAGTGACCATTAAGTCACCATATGTTGTTAGAAACACTATATTCATTAATTAGCATCAAATATTAAGATAATGTCATCATTGATTGATAACATCAGTAAGGTACTTAATGGTTGATAATTAAACTTCTAATTGATCCAAAAACCATACCTAAGGGGGTGACCATAGGTTTTCACCATAATCTGACACCTTTGATCCCGACCATCAGTTGTCATGAAGAAACACCATAGGGTTGTTGCAATGGTACCATCATCGGGTCATGGGTTTATATAAGAAATCAGCTTTAAACCCTAAAATTGACCATTGGTTGATAGGTGCTTAGCACCATAGGTTTTAAAACCAACCTGATACAAGTTATATTATACCTTAGGAATAACATACACATGATCACAGGTTCATATAGAGCTGAAATTAGAACAGGGAACATTATAAAAATCAAAATCCAAGTCAAGCATAGCTTTTTAGTGCATGGATCATCATTTTCAAGCAAGAACATGAGCTAGAAAGCTTATGGTAAGCAATAAACGTGGAGCAAGTTATAAAACTTTCCTCTAATTAGAAGATGAAACCCCAAATAGAAGAAAACTCGAGTAGGTAGGGTAGGAAATCCAAACATAAGCTGTGAACTCATCCATCTAGTACCTTTCTTCATCAAATGAGCAAACACTAAGCATAAGGAGCAAGAAAGGTAGGATTTCAGAGCTTTAGAGAAATTTATACCATGGAACAACAAGGTTACGACATGGAGAAAGGTAAGAGGAAGGATAACAAAGAAATAAATGGAGGAAATAAGGTAATTCTTACTCTTTTAGGTCAAGATCACTAGAAGGAAGCTTTTTAAACCCTAAAAGGAAGTTAATTGTAACCCTAGATTCTTTTTCCAAGAAGATCCCCTAATTCTTATTCCTTGGATAGGAAATTTGCAGAAGAACAAAGGGAGGACGAAGTTTTTAGAAGGAGGGAAGTGGTGGAGAGTAAATGGCTCGTTTTGGTTCTTAGGGATAAGTATATGAAACTTTAAGATAAAGAAAAAGAAAAAGTTGAAGTTCTAATATCTTTCCAAGTGTCCATGGCCTTAAACTATTAAGAATATATAAGAGCACAGACAAGAAGATACCCCACCATCCATAGAGACATGATTATCCCTCGTTTCTTGAATTTCCAAGCAAAACAAATAATTCATTAGTTGACAACTACTAAAGGTAGCTCATCCATGAAGGGGTAAACCCTAAAATACCCTTGGAGAAAACACCTTCAAACCAAGGTTTAAATAGGTTCCGCAAGGCTCAAAAAGCTCAAGAATGATGATATAATATACAAGGAACATAATGCAAGTGATAAATTGCAAAGAAAAGCTCTCAATTGGGTAAATTGTAGAAAAGTCCAAAATGTGCATAAAATTGCATAACTTGCTCAAACAATGTCCAAATTGGACCAAATTTGAAATTTAAGCTTGTATTATGATTTAAAAGAATATGAAAATGTTAGATTAGGGTTATAAGAATTAAATTATGATAATTAATCTTATTTAACTCATTAATCAAGTTTAGGGGCCTTACATTGATGTCGTTCTTCTTCAACATTGTGATAAAAGTGATAGGGCATAGCACAAACTCATATATCGTAAGATATATCGATTATATTTGACCTAGAGTGACATGGACATGCCATAAGGGTGGGTCTTACACCATGTCACAACTGCGAAACATCAGATCTAACCCTTGTTGGCAACAGTGGACTGAGGGTGGCGTCGACGACTTCCTTGATTGGATCTTGTGTTGGTGATCTCAACGGCTAGAGCTTCAATATGCAAGCAGGTGAGTGATGGAGGGTGGATGGCCATTCTCATTCATAAGGTGACAAGGGAATACAGAGAGTGGTGATGGCGAAGGGCTTCCTTGTTGCTGTTGGAGTTGTGGCGATGGTGGTGGTTGGTGAAGGGTGCACCACAACATGAGTGTTGTCATCCACAATGTGAAGGTTGGGAGAGAGGCTAGGGTTAGGAGGCAACTGCAAGGTTTGAGTGGAGGAAAAGAAATGAACTAAATGTAGGGTTCAGTCAGTTAAGTCACTTCACAATACTATGTAAAGAAGAATCACACGTTGTAGGGCCTAATCTAGAATCCCCAATCCTATGCACAACCGCATGACATAACTATAGAAAACACGGTGTAACCCTAATTCTATGTGAAATTGGGTGAATTTTGTTCCCCAAAACCACATGTTGTGGCCAATGAGGACACACCATAAGGTGAGTTTTCTGTGAAACTCGGTCATTTTTCTTCTGAAGTTCACACATAGTGGGAGGTTCACTGCACGCCGTAAGTATGTTTTTATGTAAAATTTCAAACTTCACAAATAATTCCCACACACCATGTTGTCTGACAACACGTCGTAAGAGGCAAACTCTGTGAGGTTCTATGAATTTGAGCAATTATCAACATGTCATGCTGCTGTATGATTTCTTGTGAAGCTTTATCTTTTTGTTCTTGCTGGCAGAAACAATCACCACCTAAAAATAGAGAAATGATTACTTAATTTTTTACACACAAAGAAATACTCTAGCACCAAGAGGTTTTATTTGGAAGTTCATGACTAACTAAGTAATACTAAATGAAACAAAACAAAAGAAACTATCTAGATGTGGGACGTCTCCCACAAAGGCCTTTCTTTTAGAGTTTGGAAGTATACTTCATCCTTCTTTAGCATGGTTTAGCGAGGGAGTATGGGGCTACTGCTTCTATATTTCCTCCTTCAGTGTAGATCTTGTAGCATTATTTGTTAACCTTGAATGTTGATTACTTGCCTTGCAACTCTATTATCCTATATGAAAAGACTTTCAAGACTAGGAAGGATCTGGACCACTTGGATCTAAGTTTCCCTGGGAAGAGTTTCAATCTTGAGTTGAACAATAGCACTTGATCTCCTTCTATAAAATCTCTCTTTCTGTTCTTCTTATCATGCCATTCTTTGGTTCACTCTTTATTGATCTTTGCATTTTCAAGTGCGTCTAGCCTGAGTTCATCAAGCTCTTGGATTTGCAAAAATCATTTCTCACCTACTTTCTTCATATCAAAATTAAGAAATTTGATATCCCATAAGGATTTATGTTCTAGATACAAAGGAAGGTGGTAAGATTTTCCATATATGAGTCAGAATGGTGTGGTCCTGATGGCTGTCTTGTAGGATGTTTGGAATGCCCAAAGAGCATCGTCTAGCTTAATTGCCCAATCTTTCTTGGACTTGGAAACTATCTTGTCAAGAGTGTTAAGAACTATATATTTGATAGTTCAACCTATCCACAACCGTTTGGGGGTGATAGGGAGTAGAGATTTTGTGTGCCACCCCATACTTTTAGAGAAGATTGTTGAACTGCTTCTCATTGAAATGTGTCCCTCCGTCTGAGATAATGGCTCTTAGAACTCCAAAATAAGGAATAATAATTTTATGGAACAACTTAAGAACACACTTTGCATCAGGGGCATGGGAAGGGATAGCCTCTACCCACTTTGAGACATAATCATAGACGACCAATATGTATTTGTAACCACATGATGATGGAAAAGGGCCCATGTGGTTGACACCCCATACATTGAACATCTCAACCTCCAAGATGGAGTTGAGGGGCATATCATCTCACTTTAATATCCCACATGTCCTCTAGCACTTGTTACATGCCTTGACATAAGCGTGAACATCTCAAAACAAGATTGGCCAATAAAATCCAGCCTGAAGGGTCTTGGTAGCTGACTTTACTCCCCCAAAGTAACCCCTATAGGAAGAAGAATAGCATCTAAAAATGATGCTTGGTATCTCCTCTTCAACTACACACTTTCGAATCAGTCAATCAACTCCTTGTTTGAACAATATTGGGTCGTCCCAATAATAAAATTTGACATCACACAAAAATTTCTTCCTTTGCTGATAAGTGAGATCAAGTGGAAGATGTCATGTGGCAATAAAGTTGGAAATGTCTGCAAACCATGGTGCTTCCAATGTATCAACAAAATACAATCTCTCCATGGGGAGGTAGTCATCAATAAGCAATTCTTATTTCACTGCTATAGTCACTTTGAAAAGATGGTTGACAACATTATTTTCCATTCCCTTCTTGTCTTTGATCTCGATATCAAACTCTTGAAGAAAAAAAATCCAACGAATTAAGTGTGGTTTAGCGTGCTTCTTATTCAACAAATACTTGATGGCGTCATGATCAATATAGACCACATCCTTTGAGCCCACTAGATATTGCAAAAACTTGTTGAAGGCGTATACTATGGATAACATCTCCTTCTCAGTTGTGGCATAGTTTATTTGGGCTTCATCAAGTGTTTTGCTGGCATAGTAGATGGCATGCATCTTCCTGTCATTCCTTTAACCAAGGACTGCACCAATGGCATAGTCACTTGCATCATACATCAACTCGAACGACGCATCCCAATCTGGTGGCTGAATGATGGGAGATGAAATAAGTGCATCTTTGAGCTTTCTGAAAGTAGCTTGACATTCATCATTAAAGACACATTCAACATCTTTGGCAAGCAGTGAACATAGAGGTTTGTCTATCTTGGAAAAAATCTTGATGAATCGTCTGCAGAAACTTGCATGGCCAAGAAAACTTCGAATATCTTTGACATCTGATGGGGTAGACATTTTCTCTATTGCTTCCACTTTCTCCCTGTCAAATTAAATACCTTTGTTACAAATCACATGACTTAGTTCAACACCAGATTGTACCATAAAATGGCACTTTTCCTAGTTTAGTACTAGGTTAACTTTTTTACAATGCTCAAGGACTTTAGATATATTAGATAGATAATCATCAAAAGAGTTCTTGTAGATGCAGAAATCATCCATAAAATATTCCATCATTCATTCAATAAATTCTGAAAACATAGCCATCATAAAATGCTAAAAAGTCACTGGTGCGTTGTGCAAACTGAATGACATGCGTCTATAGGTGTATGTTCCATAGGTGCATGTGAAAGTTGTATTTTCCTAATCCGGTGGATAAATCAAGATTTGAGAAAATCCCAAATAACTGTCAAGATAGTAGAAATAAGAATGATTGACTAACCTCTCAAGCACTAAATCAATGAAAGACAATGGAAAATGGTCTTTACAGGTTGCTTTGTTCAACCTCCTATAGTCTATACACATGCGCCATTCTGTGTCTACGTGGTTTTAAAGCAATTCATAATTACCCCCTTTGATAACAATTGTACCCCCTCCTTTTTAGGTACTACATGAATAGCACTCACCCATGGGCTGTCACTTATGGGGTAAACGATTCCTGCATCTTTTAACTTGAAAATTTCCATTTTAACAACCTCAAGCCTATTCTAATTTAAATGTCTAGGAGGTTCTATACAAGGTATGTCATCCTCCTCTAAATTAATTCTGTGCATGCAAATAGAGGGGTTGATGCCTTTCAAATCATCGATTGAATAAACAATTAGTTCCTTATGTAAACACAATTTGTTTAGCAATTTGACTTCTTGTTCATTAGTTAAATCATCATTTATGATGATAGGAGAAGTAGAATTAGGGTCAAGAAAAGAATACCTTAGCCTTGGTGGAAGGGGTTTGAATTTAACCTTTATTCTCCTTGGTGGGATGTCGAGATCTATCCTTCAATGGTGGAACAACTTCTAATTTTTTTGTAGCCATGGAAGTGTCAAATTTGCCTTCCTCACAATAGTCAACAAGGAAATTAGAAAGCTCTTCATCTTCCTCCAAAAATTTTTCAACACAATCTACTAGGTCGATATTCTCCATCTTGTTTGGGGCTTTCATTATGTCTAGAATTGAGAATTCCATTATCTCCCCTCCAACCCTAAGAGTGATCTTTCCTTCTCGTATGTAGACTATGCAATCAGCTGTGTGGAGAAAGGGTCTTTGAAAGAAGATAGGATTGGATGGAACTTCATTCATTTCTATCACAACAAAATCACAAGGGAAAAGAACTTGCCCACTTGAACATGTACATCTTCTACAATTCCTCTTGGGTACTTGATGGTGTGATCTGCCAATTGAATAGCCATCTTGGTTGGCTTCAACTCTCTAATATCAAGATGCTCCCACAATGTAAACAGAATAAGGCTTATGCTGGTCCCTAGGTCAACTAAACCTTTATCAAACGTTGTATGACCAATCTTGCATGGTAGTGTGATAGCACCTTGATCATCAAGTTTCTCTAGTAATCTATTTGAATGATGGAACTCATACTCTTAGATAGCATGACAATTTCCACTTGATCCGTCCTCCTCCTGTTGGTTAAGAGGTCCTTCATGAACTTTACATAGGTAGACATTTCAACAATGACTTCTGCTAAAGGAAGGTTGACATACAATTTGTTGAGAATGTCCATGAACCTACAAATTTTTACATCTTCTTTTTGGCATGCAAACCTTTGAGAATAAGGGTGCAATAGGCTTGTAGGTTGGTGGATCTTCATCTATACCTTTCTTCTTTTGCTGGTCCTCAACATCACTATCTTTATTATCTTCAACTTTCTTCTCATCTACCAAAGGGGGTCTTTCAATAATGTTTCCACTCCTTAAGGAAATGGATATGAATTCACGTGTATTCATCTCTGATTGGCTTGGCAGTGAACTAGAAGAGGCTCTTTGATTTGCTAGAGCCTACTAGGCAATCTGATTTTCTAGAATCATCGCATGTGTAGCAGTGTTGTCTACTTTAGAAGAAAGTTGAGTGATATCATCTTTCAAGAGTAACCCATGTGCATGGAATTCATCATTTTGTTGAATCTACATTGACACAAAAATCTCAAGCATGCTTTCCAAAGTGGACTTAGGTTGAGGCTGATTGTAGTTCCTATTGTTATTGAATCCCGATGGTTAGTTATTGTTCATGTACTGGTGGTTACCCATTTGTTGTTGCTGATTCTGGCCTTGGTTTTGTTGATGTTGGTTTGATGATTATTGGTTCTAAGGATTGTTATTCTTGTAGAAAAAATTTGAGTGATCCCTCCATCCTATATTGTAGGTGTTGGAGTAGGGGTTGTAGAGTTTCTTGTTAGGAAAACTCCCTACTGCATTAGCTTGCTCCAATGCTTCTCCAACATTTATTTGTGGGGAAAAACAAGAAGAAGAGTCATGCCCAAGGGCTCCACATGCATCACATACTTGCTCAGCTGCTTGGATAGAGTGTGCAGTCAACTTTTTAAACTTCAGTGAAAATGCATCAAGATTGGCTACAATAAGATCAACCACATCAATAGTGTGTTTCCCACTTGATTTCTCAGTTGTGACACTTGATGAGTAGGGTTGGCTAGTTCTTTTGGAACTCCATTGGTAATGATTTAGGATCATATCTTCTATGATTTCATGTGTCTCTATGTAGGATTTGTTCAAAGTGCTCCATTTGTAGAGGCATCCACAATCATACGAGTGTCATAGAATAACCCTTTGTAGAAAATCTATAGCAACAACCAATTTTTCAAACCATGGAAAGGATGAAGGCATTGCACATCCTTAAATCTCTCCCATGTATCATAAAGTGTTTCACCCTCTTATTTCTTGAAGTTGGTGAGCTGGCTCCTGAGTTGAGCGATCTTGCTAGGAGGAAAGTACTTAGTAGGAAAAGCATTCAACAACTCATCCCAACTCTTGATGGATCACTTGGGCAAAGAGGAGAGCCATGCCTTGGCTCAATCTCGTAGTGTAAATGGGAACCAGAGTAGACATACTCCTTCATCTGGAACATTGTTAATCTTGAAAGTGTTCATGTATAACAAAAACTCGGCTATGTGAAGATTTGGATCTTCCATAGGAGTTCCTCCAAACCTATTTTGTTGGATCATCTGCATAATGGTGGGACTGATAGAGAAATTGTTCACCTCAATTTTTGGATGAACAATGGCTTCATGAATATTGATGGCAGACGACATAACAAATTCTTTAAGTGGGTCATTGTCCTCCATTTCTAGTTCTTAATGGTGATGGGGTGAAGGTGGTGGTGAATGTGTTGAGTGGGGCGATGATGGTTGTGATCCCTCCAAGTTTGAAGAGTTATCACCCTTCTTTGCTCTTCTTCGATGGCAAAAAGTTTGCTCCATTTCTGGGTTTAGGAAAATTGATGTCTCAAGGCCTCTCTTAGAAGGATGCATGCAACCTACAAAAGTAATAGTTAAGTGACTAACACAAAACTAAAAAGGAATCAAAATATGAAAAATGGAAAATGGTGACTTAGTCTCAATACTAATTAGCACTTCTACTCTAACCAAAATTACCATAGCTCCCTGGTAACAAGGCCAAAAACTTGTTGATTGCTAAAGACAAGCAAGTTTTAAATAAAATTTATCTCAAATTGTCAGTTGCCTGCAAATATACATGATCAATTGTATTCGAGGTTGAACCATAGGGAGCTAGGCTAGCTAAGAACTACTAATTTCAACAATCCAAGTCAATTTCTATTAAAATGGTTGGTTGTATCAAATCAATTATGCATTTAAAACATGAAAATTAAGAACACTAATCACTTGGTGAAAAATTAAAGATCTGATCAAAAGGATATTGGATATGTGATTTCACTTCCATTTCATAACTCAAATAAGAACCACAAATTCACCCATATTAGTCAATTTTCATAGGGTAGGTTGATATCATCTAATACATTGTCAGTGATAAAAGATAGTCATGACCATATATAGCATTCCCATGCATACACACAATTTCAGACTACAACCTAAGACCCTCAATATGATCCTAGCCATTCCCATGATCAAGGACATATTGTCAAAATGGTTATTCTCTACCTCTTAATATATCTTCCCAGGAATAATAAAAGGCATAAAACATGTAGATATGGTGTCCAGCCGTGCATACAAGAATATAAATACCATAACTCAATTTGAAATAGAAGATTAAACAATACTTAAACATGAAATTTGGATCATATGAGTTATGAATTGGGGCTACTCTCCCATGTCAAAGAAAATGAGTTCACTCACTCATGGTGAGAAATTAGGGCATAGATGATATGTCAATGAAAGAAACATGAGTAGAGAGAGAGGAATAATAAATGAATATGTGGGAACAAAGAACAAATTAAGATCTCCAAACAAAAGGTGGAATCTATCTCTAAAAACACTCATTGCTCCAGCAATCTCCTCTCTACAACTTTGCAAAGGAAAAGAGAAGAGAAAATGAGCCAATAATGTGTTCTCTCTCCAGAAACCCTAGCTTTCTCTCCTAAGTCACCCCTCTAAAGTTCTTCTTTTGTCTCTGGCCTCTAACTACTACAAATGATATGTGGTGTGCTCCCCAAGGGAAATGGCTCATTATAGCATATGAAGATGGGCAATTGTTCTTTTAGAAAATGTAGAAAATAAGCCTAATAGGTTGTGTTTACAAGTCACACGCCCTGTCAGATCCAATTTTCTAAAAGAGTCAGGCCACGATCGTAACAAACACAACGTGTGAGTAGAACCTACGCTGTAAGGACACTTTTCTGTCAAATTTTCAACTTCTTTAGGCAACGTCGTGTCTTCAGATAACACACCATGACTGTAATTGATTCAAGGGGTGCCTAAATGAAAATCACACACCATGTCTTCGGTCCATACAATGTAAGGCAACTTTTCTGTTGAGTTTTTTCGCCAAGACTTGGGAAAACTCTGGAAATGTCAAAAGGTCAGATTTTTGACATTTTTCTTTCATTGTGAGTGGAATGTAGTGTACCTATAATTCAAATCATGACATAAGTAAGACTAATAAGAAACAAACATCTTAGCATGATTTGGAGTAGAATTGTGGTTAAATTGAGTGAAATGTGCAACTAAATCGTATAAAAATAAGATATGATTTGTGCACATCACATATACATATCCACTTTTAGGTATATTTACACCTTTTCTATTGAAATATTAAAAATGATTTATTTACATATTATAATATAGTTTTGAGTCATATCTATATAGTTAATGACATGCATTTATATGTGTTTGTAAAAATTAATGTGTGCAGATAGTTATACATATATGCATCTGAATGTGGATGCATACATACATTTATATTTATAGTGAATGAAATTAACAAAGTATAATGTAAATGTTATCTACCCTATAGATATATGCATTGTTTTGAACATTATATATGACGGGGGGTTGCTATAAATAGATAATATGTGTTGCAATACTTTATTCTAGTACATATATAAATTAAGAATAATCATGATGTTAATTACTACGATTAAATAAGCCTACTTAGAAGAAATCAGTAGCATGTATGAGTTTCTTTTTGTAGATACACTAATTATTTTGAAGTATTAATTATTGGGAGTCAATGCACCAAACGATCTAAGCCAATTAGTGAAATTATTTTACTAGCACATTCACCTAGAAAAGATGTTAGTTGGAAATTGATTTCATGAAGATGTTTGTTTACCAGAAAAGGTGATAATTGGGGTTTTCCAATATTTATACTAACTACCCCTTATAACAATCTCATACTGACTTTGAAGCACAAGATTAAACCATGTTCAATCTAAGGTTACATAACGTAATATGACTCATACTAGGATACATAAAATGCTTAAACAATGTCATGCTACTAACTGTATTATTCTTAATATTATATCATTATAAAACAATATTATACCATTGACGTTAAATTTCTATATTATTCATCAACTATTGCAATTGTCATATTTTTCTATGCTAGAAATAAAATATTGTTGCTAAACTAGTATGAGAATCAATGCACTCTTATCACCCAACAAATGGATTGAATTTATTACATCTAATGGCAAATTTAGAATTTTTTCACAGGGATTGAAATAAAATATTGTTGCTAAACTAGTATGAGAAGCATACTATTATCAATGATGAAAGTGTGAATTCTATGTATTTTTATATATAAAATGTTGAAAGTCTTTTACATAACTCTAATTAAAACTTTTTTTTAATATGTTTCTACCTAGTTAAGAAATAAGAAAACTACTATTTTAAGTTGTTAGGAGATATTAATTTTTTTATATGTATAAAGGGATGAAAAAATCCAAATATATTGCCTCAATGAACAAGAGAAACATCAATTAATCAATGATGGATCTATTGTACTTTATGTTGGTATATATGCCCATAGAGCCATACCAAGAGATTGCATGGAGTCAGATATTTATTAATCAATTAATATGATTATTTGATTAATTAATAAATTCCAGAATATTCTAATTAATCCACAAGCGTTTTAATTAACGCAACATTTATGTTTAGGAAACCCTACTTCCCTTCGTATCCTATTTAAGGGAGGTTGACGGCTGATATCTATATAAGATATCGAGAGAGGCTTTTCAGTTTATGCTCACGTACATAAACTCTAGCCGTCACCGTCCTTAGGAGAGAAAGGAGAGCAACGCACCGCTAGCACACCGCCGCACAGACACGACTCCTTCCCGCCGACTTAGGAAGCACGATGTGGAGTTCCGGTCCATCTACGTGGATGAAGTAGAGATGCAGACGCTGAGACGCCTGCGTTTGGAGGACATCAACGACCATCCTTGCACATTACGAGCAGTGTACATCGTCGCACAAAAGGAGTGCTGTCGGATCTTCCTGCGACAGCGAACGGGAGAGAGGTTCCATCCATGTAGATAAGCGTCGTTGCACACCTTTGTGCAGAGAGACATCTCCGGACTTACTCCACGATAAGGTATATCCCGCAAACACTCCTTCCAAATACGCTGTTGTCGACGAGATCATGTTTCAGGTTGTGTAGATTTTTGTTACTTCCGCTGCGCATGTTTTCTCCACAAAACCCAACACTTTATATATATTAGACATTAAAAAAGTAAATATAGCAATCACTAAATTTTTTCTATAGAATTTGTTGAATACTAAAACACACACTACCCAATTCACCTCCTAAATATTAAGCACTCATAGTACTGTAGAGTTGGACCTTTATATTGATTTCCCCTAGATTAGTACTTAGTTCTTAAAGAATATGTATATATTTGTATGTTCCATGGTTTAGTAGAGATGATGTGTATAAAATTAATGCGGATAGTGCTCAACTGATACTGACTATGGATCCATACCTAACTCATATTTTAACACACAAAAATTTATCCCATTTCAACATTTAAAAATATAAAAGTCATATCTATTAGACTATCTCAACTTCTAATAGTTCTAATCCAAATCCAGACTCATAATTGACATAATTATTTATTTTTTATTTTAACCTAATTCATTACTTCAATTTATGAATTTCATATGCAATTTCTATCCCTATATTGGTATAAAAGTTTCACCATGTCTTTTACATTTTTATATACTAAATATATTAAATTTATTAAAAATATTTTTATATATGTTAAAAAAAATCTATCAATCCAAATATAACATGTATTTCGACCTGATCCAATTTAATTCAAACCAGAATGCTAACAATCATAATGGCAGTTTATCCCATTATAAAGTTCCACTTCTCAATTCGACAATTGGAGAAACTCCTGTCTGACCCGCAAACACATGTTTCCCTCCAACCCATTCAAAATGAAAATATCAACATGTCTAAATGTTGATCTTCCCTCTTGTGGATATGTCAAAAAATTTGTACGTGCCTCTTTCTTAGCAGCAACACTCATGTTTCTGGACACATCGTAAAAGACATTCCAAACAAGATCAAGTATGCAGTTAAAACCTGGGAGCTGTCAACAATGAAGTAGATGCTCCCTAAAAGTGTCAAACATGCTTTGTGACAAAATGAGCATACCTCATCAACTGAATATAATTGGATCATGAGACATATCCTAGTATAGTATGATACTACTGGTGACATATGTAGGTCAAGCACATAAAAAATAATGGCAAGAAAAAAAATTGAGTATGATCAGCTTGTAGAAAAAAAATTCTTTCTGCCTTACAGTCATGTCAAACACAACTTCGATGCCCTCAATTACTTTGATAAAATGGGCACTCGCCTAAGCATTTTGAACTTTTGGAGTCACAATGTCCTTGTTAACAAAACAATTAAGGTCAAAGATGAAATCGTGATACGAAGACGATTTAGGGTACAATAAGAACCCATATCATGAAACATGTTGCCTCATAAGATATGATCTTATAACATCCAAGATTGGACCCTAGAGGCAAGAAAAGATTATGCGGGAGTCCTTACTACTGAAAACAGTCCCAAACTATCAATCCGAGTGACCAATGAGTTGAACCCGTATTGGAAGGTATCAAAGAAGGACCTCCCAAACTATAATGTCTTCAATAATGTAAACCACTGTTAAGCCGTGTTGTTGCCCCTTCCATGTGTATAAATTGGCATATCCTCATGTCAAACATAATCTTGGTTAAACTCATACAAGATTGAAGAAAAATGTGCTTACTATGTGAATCACACAATTGAGGAAGAAGATGCATCTACGGAAAAGCCATACTAGTCTCTAAATAGCCAATCCCTCAATCAAAGTTCAATCTCTACTAACAACTTCTCTATGCAGCCTCACTTCTAGCAAAGGCCTCCCAATATCAAAGAGAGCAACTCATTGTGGAGCTTCCTACCTTCATATATATGATAGAAAAACTCAGTTTTAAGAACATTCAAAATAAATTTCAAATCTCAACCAGACCACTGAATAATATCAAGAACCTTTGCCACCTCCTCTGTGTCTTTAATGGTAATTCCATCATCGAATTACCAAAAATAAAAAAATTTCAGTTCTCTTTATTTTTATGACAAGTGGACGCAATACAAGTAAAAACAAAAATTGATCTAAAGGGTCACCCTGTCACATCTTCTCTATCAATTATATGTATATTAGTATTTTATAGATTTTTAAGAAGACGGGAGGCTAGAGTCCCCGGCCACTAAATACACTCCTGCTCACATCCCTCTTCGATGTCGATAAGTCGTCCCATTGTGGTATTAAGTTGATGAAGTTGAATTCATCCCTTTTCCGCGAATCTGAAATAATCTGTCGCTTCTCCTTCCTCAGGAAAACCTCATTTTCCCTCTGTCTTCATTTCCCATTGTCTTCTTCATTTTCCTCTTCCTCAATGTACCTACCTGCCAATGCCTATTTTCAACGCGCGACGGAGGCATCGTCGGCAATTTAGGCGTCATTGATGCATTTAAGCTTGTCTTGTTCTATTTGCAGAAGTGTTTGTGTTATGGGGAAGAGCTTCAAGTCAATATGGCCGAGCTTGTCTTGTCCTATTTGCAGAAGTGTTTGTGCTTCAGCATAGCATAAGGCCCGGCGTGGAGGGGTGGAGGCATCGGGCCGAAGTCGTTTCACGCGGGATCAGTGAATTCAACCAAGTAGTCAATGCAAACTCGACATCTTGTTTTAGACGTTTATCTTATTACAAACTTGCCAGACGAGCAGAGGCCTTGCTTAAAGATGTTAGGTATTTAAACGAAGAGATAGGTAACTTTGATGAAATATTAGTTCGCCACATAGCTGCAAAATTAGTTATACCTCCAGTTTCTGCTTCTACTGATGACATCATAGGCCAAGGTGAAAACACTTCAAACTATTAGAAGACACATAGATGACAAATCGGTCAAAATAATTGGGATATGTGGAATGAGTGGAGTAGGAAAGACAACCTTAATGAGGGTAATAAAAGACGAAGTAGCTGACAAGGAAGGACCTCCCTTTCATTTGGTTGTTTGGGTAGATGCATCTGCTAGAGATGGGAGTCTGATAGATCTTCAGAGATATACAGCGAGAAAGTTGAACTTGCATAATATAGGCAATGCGTCAGTGGATCTCGAAAACGATGATTCCAGTAGTTTGTCACAGAGACTCCGTCATTATTTGAGTAGGACAAATTTCCTCATTTTTGATGATAATTTGTGGAATACGATAGATTTGAGGGCTGTGGGTATTCCGCTACATGAAAAAGGAAAATTAATTTTTACGACCCAGTCGAAGGACGTATGCGCACACATGGGTTGCAAACATAGAGTTGAAGTTGATTTCTTAAATGAACAAGATTCGTGGGTTCTTTTTTGTAAAAACGCGAATACTGATGATTTACACCTGCAGCTCGGTATGGTACTGGCACTAGCTCGGGCTATAGTTTCACAATGTGGAGGTCTCCCTCTAGCCCTCATCACCGTGGGGCAGGCGATGTCCCAAATAACGGAGTATCAAGGTTGGCTTGACGCAAGAGACCAATTGCAGGAGGCACCAGGGGACTTCTCTCATGTTAAAGCACGAGTACTGAGAAATTTGAAGTTCAGCTTTGAGAAGTTGGAGAATGATGATCTGAGATCGTGTCTGCTTTATTGTGCACTGTTCCCGCAGGATAGTTATATATATATATATATATATATATATATATATATATATATATATATATATATATATATATATCTTTTGATCGTAAAAGCCGCTTAGTATATAATAGATAGGTTCTCCAGCATGTTGTGACCACATGTGGAGAAATAGAGTACAAACATACCAGAAAGCTCTGGACACCAACAGTGTTGAGAGCTAGGCAATGTGATAATGGGGGGCACCCCTATAATTGTTGGAAATTTCGTGACCCACAAGTCCTTATTATGATGGACTTGTGGATATTTCGAAATTCAATAAAAACATTTATTATGTGGCCCATATAACAATCATGGTCTAAACATGAAGTTGTTGAATTAATAGGATTGAGATTTAATTTAGAAGATATTCTCTATTATCTAACAACCTTGATGGACGGTTGAGATTTAATCTTATAGAGAAATCCGTCCCTCTCTCTGCCTATAAATATAACCCAAAATCCATCTTAGGGTTATCTCACAAAAATCACAATTACGGCTTACGGCTGGCGGCTAAAGGCGAAGGGAGAGAAGACGCGTTTCAGATCTAGAAGTTTGCTTCAACATGATCTCACATTGTGTATTCAACAATGTCTACGGGTATGTTTCTACATCATTAGTAACTAGTTTATGATCAAGATCCTAAATCATAACCATGCTAATATTAATCATGCTTAGGTATCATAGAATCAATTAACATGTGGTATCAAAGCTTCGTTACGATCATATTCTTAGTTCTAAATCAAGACAAAATCAGTTTTTATCAATGTTTCCGCATTTTCTGAAAAAGTGTCAGAATTTGACGAAAATAGATTTTTCTGAATGGAAACGGCGTTTTCTTCAAGATTTATGGTTATGACATAAACTTTTCATATTTTAGCCTTTTTCGGCCGTTTAGACCCTCAAAATCACGTTTTAAGTATTTTTGGACATATTTGTTATGTAAACACGATAATAGAAATTTTGTTTGATGTTTCCGTGCCTTAATCTGTGATCCTGGAGTAAAACTCTATTATGTAGGACAATTTTTTTTCTCAGTACATAAAAATACCATATATGCATATAACAGATGAGAAAAATATGTCTTTAAGAGCAATATTCATATTATATTGTTTTGATAATCACCATAGTGATTTCATCTCAGTACATGAATGTTTCTCTTCTTTTGGTATGTCATTCATATTATTGGTTGTATTTCATCACAGTGGACTCAAAGAATGTAATGAACGATAGACTAAGTAAAATCATTGTTGGTTGTTTACTAGCATCATGTATTACCCATAGGTAGACTATGCATTAATAGTAAAATAACCATTATGGAGTTGATTCATTTACGTGATTAAGCTTGTATATGATATTCACAAATACCATACTCATTTAATTGTTGGTTTAAATCACTCGCTTATGTATAAATCTTAGTCATATTTGTTTATATGTGTTTACAACTCAAAGATTAATTGTAGTGAACATGTTTCTATAATGCAGTTCATCAACCTACCCAACTTAATTCCTTTGTCAACTCAGTTCTGAACTAGATGGGACTAATTACACCGAGTGGAAAGAACATGTTGAGTTTTACTAGGGTGTGCTTGAGATTGACTCAGGATTAACTATAGACAAGTCTGCCGATATTACTACTACCTCCACAGAAAGTGAGATAAAAAACTTTAACACATGGACTAGATCTAACAAACTATGCTTAAAATTCATGCGTTTAACCACTGCTAGCAACATCAAATCATCTATTCCTGAGAGTGAGGGTCAGACAACTAAGGAGTATTTAAGAATAGTCACTGAACGCTTTAAGATTGCTGATAAAGCAATTGCTGGAAAACTTATGGCTGAACTAACGACTGCCTGTTATGATGGTACCAAGACCATGTAGAAACATGTACTTGACATGACCAATCTGACTACAAAATTAGATAAATTGGGCATGACTGTAGCGGATTTTTCCTAGTCCAATTTATCCTAAACTCGTTGCATCAACAATATGGTCCTTTTCAGATTCACTACAACACGATTAAGGATACGTAGAATGTGAATCAACTGACCAATAAGTTGGTTCAGGAAGAGGCTCGACTTAAGCAGCAAAATGGTCATGTTGCTTAGGAAAATTATATGTATGAGAATGGGAAGAACAAAGTCGGTAAGAAAAATTGGAAGGGCATCAAGAATAGTCCATCCAATCAGTCACGCCAATTTGCACCTAAGAAAGCAAGGAAGAATGATAATTGCCACTTCTGTAAGAAGCCTGGACACATTTAGAAAGATTGCGTGAAGCGCAGAGAATGGTTTAAAAAGAAAGGTAAGCCTTTGACTTTTGTATGTTTCAATCAAACTTTGTAGAAGCACCTTGTAATACTTGGTGGATTGATTCTGGCTCTAATGTTCATGTTTCAAACTCGATGCAGGGATTCCTTACAACCCCGAACACAAGTCCAAATGAAACCTATCTTTATATGGGAAATAGAGTGAAAGCTCCAGTAGAATCCATTGGCACTTTTCGTTTAGTATTAGACTATGGTTTTCATTTAGATTTGGAGCAAACTCTTTATGTACCTTCCATTTCTCAGAATTTAATTTCCATGTCTAAACTTGATAATGATGGCTTTTCATTAGAAATAGGCGGTGGACGTTTCAATTTGTTTAAGGAAAACTGTTTATTTGGTTCAGGAATTTTGATCAATGGTTTATATCAAAATTTTCTTGATAATACATTTTATGAATCTCTTCTTGTTACCTTGCATCCTAAAGTGGGTTTGAAATGAAGTAGGATGAGTGAAAGTTCTGCATTCTTGTGGCATAAGAGACTGGGTCACATATCCAGAGAAAGAGTTAACCGATTGGTAAAAGATGAGATTCTTCCGAGTCTTGATTTTACTGATTTTGGTGTTTGTGTGGATTGCATTAAGGGTAAGCAAACCAAACAGACTAAGAAAGGAGCCGCAAGAAGTACTGAACTTCTCAAAATTATACATACAAACATATGTGGACCTTTCGATGTTCCATCTTTTGGTGGAGAAAAATATTTCATTACCTTTATAGACGATTATTCACGTTACAGTTATCTTTACCTTTTGCATGATAAATCTCAATTTGTGAATGTTGTTCAAATTTACATTACTGAAGATGAGAGGCAACTAGGTAAAAAGGTGAAAATCATTAGGTCCGATAGAGGTGGTGAGTATTATGGAAAATATGATAAATCAGGACAACGTCCTGGTCCTGTTGCTAAACTCTTAGAAAAATTAGGGATTGTCCCTCAGTAACAATGCCCAATTCCCCATGGATGAAAGGTGTAGCTGAGAGACGTAATCATACACTTCTAGAAATGGTTAGGAGCATGATGTGTCATTCTAATATGCCCATATCATTGTGGATGCATGCCCTTATGACCGCTGTGTATATCTTGAATCGGGTTCCCAGTAAAGCTGTTCCTAAAACACCTTTTGAGTTGTGGAAGGGATGGAAACCCAATTTAAGACATTTACATGTATGGGGATGTCCAGTGGAGGCACGCATTTATAATCCACATGAGAAGAAACTCGATCCAAAAACCATTAGTGGCTTTTTCATTGGGTATCCAGAAAGATCAAAGGGGTTCAAATTTTACTGTCCTAATCATACTACTAGAATTGTAGAAACCGCTAATGCTGAATTCCTTGAGAATGGTGAAATCAGTGGGAGTGATAAAGTTAGAGAAGTGATCATTTGAGAAATAAGGGCACCAATACCAATTCCCTTACCCTCAATTCCGACTGACATTGTTCCAACTAATGTTGTTGATCCAATCAATAATCTAGAACAAAATGTCAATGATCATGCACTCCATAATGAGCCTGTTGTCACCATTGAACCGAATGTAAATGCAACACATGCAGTAGAATTAAGAAGGTCTACAAGAAACAGGAAATCAACTATTTCAGATGATTATTTGTTGTATTTACAAGAATACGAATTTAACATAGGGATGGATAAAGATCCGATTACGTATTCACAAGCCATGAAATCTGAAAATTCTAAGAAATGGATTGATGCCATATGTGATGAGATAAACTCTATGGCTACAAACAAAGTTTGGGAGTTGGCCGATTTACCAGAAGGACATAAGAAAGTAAGTTGTAAGTGGGTCTATAAGACCAAACATGACTCTCTTGGTAAAATCGAACGACATAAAGCCAGACTTGTAGCTAAAGGTTTTAATCAAGAAGAGGGCATTGATTATAATGAAACATTTTCTCCAGTTTCTAAAAAGGATTCTTTATGAATCATTATGACTTTAGTAGCTCATTTTGACTTAGAGTTACATCAGATGGATGTGAAAATGACTTTTCTGAATGGGAGTTTAGAAGAAGAAGTCTACATGGCTCAGCCAGAAGGCTTCATTATTGATGGAAAGGAAAACATGGTTTGTTTGTTAAGGAAGTCAATATATGGATTAAAGCAAGCTTCACGACAATGGTATATTAAGTTTCACAATACCATCACTACCTTTGTGTTTACTAAAAACATTGTTGATCAATGTATATACCTGAAGATCCGTGGGAGTAAGTTTGCATTCTTGGTTCTATATGTTGATGATATTCTAATTTCCAGTAGTGATCTTGGTTTATTACGGGAAACCAAGGATTTTCTTTCTCAAAATTTTAAAATGATAGATATGGGAGATGCTTCTTATGTGATTGGGATAAAAATATTTTGTGACATGTCACGTAGGTTTTTGGGATTGTCTCAGAATGCTTATATCAAAAAAGTTTTGGAAAGATTTAATATGGCGTCTTGTGATTCTAATGTTGTTCCAATTCAGAAAGGGGATAAGTTCAGCTTAAGTCAATGTCCTCAAACTAAATTTGAGCGTTATCGAATGAAAGAAATTCCTTATGCTTCTCTTGTAGGAAGTTTGATGTATGCACAGGTCTGCACTAGACCAGATATTAGTTTTGCAGTCGGTATGTTGGATCGTTATCAAAGCAATCCAGGCATTGATCATTGGAAAGCTGCAAAGAAAGTGTTGAGGTACTTACAGGGAACGAAGAAACATATGCTCACATTCAGGCATACCAATCACCTTGAAGTGATTGGTTACACAGATTCAGATTTTGGTGGATGTGTGGATACTAGGAAAAGCACTTTTGGTTATGTGTTTGTATTAGCTGGAGGTGCCATTTCGTGGAAGAGTGCCAAACAAACCATCATTGCATCGTCCACCATGGAAGTTGAATTTGTGCATGCTTTGAGGCTACAGTTCAAGCATTATGGTTGCAGAATTTTATTTCAGGCCTTAGAGTCATGGATTCTATTGTTAGGCCGTTGAAAATTTATTGTGATAGTGCCACAACAATATTCTTTTCAAAGAATGATAGATATTATAAGGGCATAAATCACATGGAGATGAAATATCTATCAGTTAAAGAAGAAATTCGGGAGAAAAGAGTGTCAATTCAGCACATTAATACCAGTGCTAATATAGGAGATCCATTTACTAAAGGGTTGCCACCCAAGACATTTAAGCAACATGCAGAAACAATGGGTATTGAGGGTAACCAGTAGGTTTTCTTATTTTGTGGATTGCTATGTGCTTTTGTAATGACATTATTTGAGTATTCAGTATTAGAACTTCTGAATTTTTCTATTTCATATCATGACTCGTTATGTACATATTATTGTAATGTATGATAACAAAAATAGTCTTTTCTAAGACATTAAGTGAACAATTATGATTGCTTCGCTATACAGAATTGGTTAATTTGATTGTTGGTCAGCGGTACATGGAAGGAACTATGTTCTTTAATTAATATAGAACTGCTATGACTCTCATCAATGATTCGGGTTAACCAAAGTAATTAAGGTAAGCCTGTTATGTATATTATTTCAACATTTATGCACGCCTTATGTTTTTCCTATATAACACCATAATGGAATTGTAATATGGATAAAGTGGGAGACTGTTGGAAATTTCGTGACCCACAAGTCCTTATTATTATGGACTTGTGGATATTTCGAAATTCAATAAAAGCATTTATTATGTGGCCCATATAACAATCATGATCTAAACAGGAAGTTGCTGAATTAATAGGATTGGGATTTAATTTAGAAGATATTCTCCCTTATTGGACGGTTGAGATTTAATCTTATAGAGAAATCCGTCCCTCTCTCTGCCTATAAATATAACCCAAAATCCATCTTAGGGTTATCTCACAAAAACCACAATTACAGCTTACAGCTAAAGGCGAAGGGAGAGAAGACACGTGAAGATGTCTACAAGATGGGAGGCTTCTTCATCGACGGGGGTTCCTCACTTGGTTCCCAAACCAAGCCAGATAGCTCATCCCAATGTTGACTTAAAGAAGATATACAAGGAGTTTTACAAGCAGGAGATTGTTGCTACGTACACACTATGGAGATCGTGCCTTGCTCGACTATATCGGCTTCAACGGCTATATGCTGAAGGTATGTGAGCGTCAGGGGTTAGTAGGCGACCACCCCTTCTTTAGTGACTGGCCTACATACCCTGACTCCTTCTATGAGTTCATCACATCCATGGATATTTGCATTATCCCCGAGCATGGGGATGAATAGGGGACAAGCAAGATCCATTTCTGGCTCTACAACACTGAGTTTACAATGATGCTCCAGCAGTTCAATTCATCTATGGATAGCCATGTGAAGGTAGCCACTACTATCCCGATAATTTCAACTTTGAGGCGGCGTGGGAGCTGTTTATCGGTCTTCCAGAAGGCCAGCACATCAGATGGAACAACATCTCCTTTATGGACATCGAGCATCCTTTTGCTCACGTGCTTCACCGCCTCATCACCAACACTCTTCTAGTGAAGTCAGATCAAGTAAAAGGGAAGTGTCAGAGGATCGATATTTACTTCATGTTCAAGATGCTGGAGATGAGATCCCGAAGTCTGAACTTCAGAACCTTCTTCCTTCTGCATGTGATGGGAATGAGGTGATAGCTTAAGAGGAAACCTCCAATTCACTTTGAAGGGTTGATCATGCTATTTCTCTCCATATACACCTTGAACTCTCCACAACCAAGTCATTGCAGCCAACAACAAAATTAGATCTCAAGCATTTCAAGAAATCTGGACTCATCAACACGCGTCTGAACGATGTATATGCATGTTGTACAGTGGGGACCCACTACAAAAAAGGAAGCTTCCAGACGCCATCTTCTACCTACAGGGGGTCAACCTCCTATGGTGGCTCATACATAGCTCAGGCAAGGAGGTGGAAGAAGATGATGATGTCGAGGAGGAGGAGGAGCAAGCTGAAGAGGAAGAGGAAGTGGAGCCAACCATCCCCATGACAAGGAGGCAGGTTCCGCACAAGTATCCATGACATTTTGTTTCTTCCAGTTCATACGCTCCACCACCTTATCAAGAGGATGACCCGTATTCGATGGTAGGCATGTACATGATGTTGCAAGAGATCTAACAGGGACAGCAGCAGCAGTCGGCTACATTGGCAGGCATCCATGATGTCTAGGGATGGCTATATGAAAACCAACATGTGATTTTCCACAACAAGCAAATTCTCTTGGCAAACCAAGATAACATGCATATGTTCCTGTAGTGGATGGAGGGGTACCAACAACCATTCTCTATGCACAATCTCCACCCATGCCGCCACAATAGCCGAATTTTCAGGGAATGTTTCCACCATATGATCCCAACATGCCTCATCCACCACCACCTCCCATGTGATGTGGTACCACTATTCCACCTCTATAGTTATAATTTTGACTATGTGGACATAGTCAAGTTCAAGCTTAGGGGGGTAGATGGAACAATTTCAATCTTTAGCTTTATTTTCTTTTGTTTTATTTGTTTTTTTCTTTTTAGTTTTATCATTTCAAGTGTAGGATCCACATCTATCTAGTGTAATCATGGAGCTTAATTCATAGTCACATCATATGCTCTCAGTTATGTGCAATGAAAATTAATTAAGTGAAAAGTGTCACTTAGTTGCAAATTTTCTTAAATTGCACCACTTAGAGGAAGTGTTTGGGTTAGTCAGCTTAAGGACATTTAATATGAATGAACATCTTAATTATTCATGAAAAGTGGATGAATATGAGGTTTGAGCTTAAGTTGATCAAATAGTTAACAAGATCTTAAATTGAAATCTAATAAAGAAATCCTAAGGTTACCCTATCAAAAGTCATTAGAGAGGGACATATCATAATTTTAGGAACGTCTTTGTCTTTTAATTATGTGATTCCACCCATCCTTCACTCATTTTGAATCACCACCTTAAGATGAAAGTGCTCCAATTTATTTTCTCTTGTGGCATTACATGACATAATAGGTGACATGATATTTAGCTTACTTTTATTGCATTCGAAAAGAAAAACACATGCGTGCATTAACAATTTTTGTGCATACCATTTTAGTTGCATAAACAATTTCATGTATATTACATACATTTCATATCATTCATTTTTGTTTATCATGTGGATACTAGTGTCATTTTATAAAACTTGACTGTAGGGATGGACCTCCACATCAAAAAAGAAGAAAAAAAAGAAAAAGAATAATATGTGATCAAAGCCCAAGCATACGCTAATCATCCTAAAATCATGGGCTAATGAAAAAAAGAGGTTTGTCAATGTTTCAAGGTTATGAGGGAGAAAGTATGCCCTTAAATCTTATTGAAGAGATGAAGAAATACACATGACACATTCTTTCCTTTCTTCTTACATTCTCAATTGGTTGATGAGATTGCTTGATTCATGCATCATTGAAAAAAAAATTATAGGCATTAGTATTCATGCATGCTCTTATTTTCACTCATATAGGTTCATCATACTTTTGCATACATAAGTTGGATGTACTCGTGATTTTTCAATTGATACCCATTTCATAACATCCATTGCTCTTATTGGTAGGCCACTTATATGATTTTTCTCCTCATTATGTTCTTATGAACAACTACTTCCAAGTAGCTTGATAGTTAGGAAGAGCAATGTAAACTAAGGAATCACATAATGCACCAAGCAAATGCCTGACTGAGAATGATGCTAACTACTCTTTTGATAGTGTTCATTGATCTAAGGGTGAATATCTTTTATGGATTTTTTTATCGCTAAAGAGCAGTTAATTGTTCGGTGATTAATGAGAGACGATTTGGGACCGCCAAGTGGGGATTGTTGATAATTGATATTCATATTATTTTATCCTTTTGCTAACTTGTCTCAAACAGATATGAGAGTATGTTGCTTGGGGATGAGCAACATTTAAGCTTAGGGGAGTTTAATGCATTGTTTATTTTTTGTGTTCATAAGATATTTTGTACTAATTTTTGTACACTTTGTGGTAAAATCTCATATTTATTGTGCATGATTTATTAATACTAGCCTATTTTACTAAATTTCATCAAATTTGCATAATTTTAATGTTTTCCAGTGATTTAATAATTTTCCAGATCTTATGTTCAAATTTTGTGCATTTAAGGAAAGTTTGAGAATCTACACAGCTCGGTACTACTGACTTTGGAGTCGGTACTACTAACACTTGCTCAGTATTGAAGAGGAACTGAATTGAGATGACAAAGTAGTACCAACATGAATTTCGATGCTACGAACAATGTTACAACATTTTTGTCAAATAAATTTGAAGCAACACGATACTATCGACACACAGTCGGTAGTACTGACAACTTGACAGGTGGCTACAAAATTAAAGAAGTCAGTCAGTAGCACTGACGAATCAGGATCAGACAGATCTAAAAGTTGTGTTCAATCCAACATTTGAGGTTCTAACTCACCCTAAGTCATGCCTATGACTAAGGAGAGTTACGATCAGACCTAATTATCCAAAAAAAAATTCATTGCACGACAAGGGAGACCAAGGAAAAGAGATAGCAAAGAAGGAGGAAAACCAAACAATCCAGGCACTTCTAGCAGACAGAATTGCAGCTGGAACGTAGCAAATCAGCACGTGTGTGAGAAGGGAGCATTTGAACCGTCTACTTCAGGGGTTCTTCATGTTCTCCACGTTTTTCCTTTCTCTTTTTATGTTTTTGGTTATGGAAACTATGAGGGGATAATCTTCACATTTCTTAGGACCTGGGAGGAGCCCGGTTTTGCATTGTATTTGATGCTTTTGCATTAATCAATCAATTTCTCTTAATTTCTAGATTTCTTTAAATGTGAATGAATGAACTATTTGTGCTTGATCACCATAGATAGTATTTAGATTGTTAATTTTTCTAAAAAAGGGAAATTAATAGTCAAAACTTATAGAAATATACATTTCATAAAACCCTTTGGGAAAGGTGGTTTAATAACATGAGAAGATACACAGAGAATTCGATAAGGCGCCTATCTAATAACACAATCGATATGAGAGTGGGGTTGGTATTAGGTGAGGTAGTGAATTACACCACGAGAGTGGATAATTCTTACGAAAAACTCTTAATCCAGAGTTAGGAGAAGTTTTTATTAATGAACTAGGATTAAAATGCAATGTTAACTATGGTGAAACCATTATCCTAAGGAATTCACCAAGACTGAGAACAACAACCATAATTTAGATTTCTTTTCTGTTCAAATAACCAAATGAATCACTCAAGTTTTCTTCGGCCTAAGCCGATTGCACTATAGTTAGTACACGTCTTTGAAGTAACTTTTCCATGTGTTCGACATTCGGGCCTCATAGGCCTATAGTACTATGATAGAGTATACTTGCATTTTGAGCATATAGAAAATACCTATCACTTGACCACCCGAGCTACTGCTAACCGACAAAGTCAAACAATATTAACAAAGTGGAACAATCTTTTCAATCTTAATAACATCAAAAAATCCTTTCAATCTTGGGTTGTTCCCAGATAACATCTTTAAACAATCCCCTCAAAACCATCATGATGTGATCTTTCAACCAAGTTGACAATCTAACTGATCAATCTCCCAACCTATCCTATACCAGTAGATTTTCCAAATTTCTTTACATTAGCTTATCAATATTTCATAGCCTACACCCCACAATTAGGCTTCTAAAATTTACCTAAGTACCTCATTCATCTTAAAGACATTTTTAACCTTCCTAAAATATTTTTCATCGGAAGGCTTCTAAAATGAACCGTCAAGACATTTGTAACCTTCCCAAAAAAATTTGACTTGATCCACACTGAAATGCTGCCATATTTGTGTCTGTATTCATGATCTGCCGCTCATACTTAAGCTCTTAGGTACCTATTAAAAGGCTACCGAGATTCACCCGAAAAAATGAATGATGTTCAAGTTTGACTCATAACTAGGTTGAAAGACCACCCAATTTAGGAAATCTTCTCAAGAATCCTTGCCCTTCTAAAAATCAAAAATTCAAACCACCAGCCTAACTCCAAAAGGTTATCCAATGTCACTTACAAATTGTATTCTTCCATGAACAAATCACATCCATATTTGTACCATTTTTTTAGCCTTGAGCTACTCATACATTTTCACCACCATCTATCTCCTGGGATGACCTCCCAACTCAACTTGATCCTTTCAAGACAAAAATTTATAATAATGTTGTAAGGTTTCTTAGTTCTTGATTTTAGACCTAGATTTCATCTCATGGTGGAATATCAAAATCACATTTTAAACACTTGAATTACATCTAACTAAATAAATCTTCCAATTCAACTGAGGTGTCACCTAGTAGCACATGGAATGCCCATGTCTGCCAACCACTTACAGTCTTGGATCATGATTATAAACTGGAACATCACATCACCATCATGATCATACTTGTATGGTCTTGTACCATGACCAACAACTAGATTGTCACACACCTTAATGCTCATTCCTATATAGTAGAGGATCATAGCCTAAAATTAGACCACTACCCACTCTAAACTTCCATGCCCACAGTGTTGGGCTCCACCACTTTGTTTTTCTATCTTGCTCCAAGAAGAGGAGGTAGTTCAAGAAGGAAGTTATCAAATGGGGTGAGATATTTGGCATTGATGATGATGTCAAGGGCCCTAAAAGAAGCCAGACTCCCTTCAAATGATGACACCTTTAGTGAACTAGGTGGTTAATCAACTACAATCACTATACTTAAATATGGTATCTTAATCCTAATCAACTACCTTACCGCTATTCTTCTCTTGTTTTTGAATAACTATCATATGAACATGCCATTAGTGAAGAACATATCCCAACTACCATCTAGAATGGATGATGGCTCTACTAGAATCACTAGCCCTGATCGACTCACATACAAATATCTTAACTATACCACATTTTATTGTAATATCCTTCCATATACAATGTCATGGAGTTAATAGAAATATCTCATCCCAAAATTGGAAAACCCTTTTATTCCTCCTAAGAGAAGGTCATGAACAATTTATCCAAAATTGAATTTCTTTTGTATACCTTTGTTTAGTTAATTCAATAGATATACAATCTTAAATATCTTTTGCAAACTTTATCCTGATTGTAGAAGACCAAGAAGTATCTTTTTTTAATATCTTAACTAGGGGAAAGTCCTTTTAATTGTCATATAATAACATGTGTGCAAGGGGATTTACCCTGATGCATAATATATTTGTGCATTTCGTACTATAATTTTGCATTGGAACCCCATTAGTTGAAATTCCAACTCATGTTGGGAGCTAAGAAGAGTATGTATTTCACTTAATCTTACAAATGATTAGTCAATATGGTCAGGTAGAGAAAAGTTAACCAACAACACAGAGGAAGTGATAAAGGATATGTTGAAAACAAAAAATAGAACAAACCCATTGGGGAGGACAAGCCCAAGAACCCTCCCAGGAATTGGATGGTTTCACCACCCAAAGAATTCACTACATGGTACTTAGAGCGGCAAGTCAACATCTTCTATATTCATGCATACAATGTCAATCATTTGGAAGGGATGTACCACTCAGGAGTACCAGCTCAGGGGTTCTCAATATGCCATCTGAGCAATGAATTATTTTCCATATATCATGTGGAAAGTGTATTTACACCAACCAGGTCCATTCTATCATGGGCCATACTAGTATCTACCACATGTGAGTATTGGTTCAATACCAAAATCTTCTGAATTGAAAACATACATTCCACGCCCAGATTGTGAGTCCAAAGAGGAGAAGAAGGAACAAGAGATCGAGACAACATGGGATAATCCCAAATCCAATAGAGAGGGAAACATTTCTACAAGTATTCATCATGCACAACACGGGAAGGCCAAAGTAGCATTTACCAGCCTCCACTAATCTTACCCACCACCTACCTTTTGGTATAATTTGTAGATGGGAGGACCATATGGAAACCCAACATCGGTATGGATGTCAGGGAGTAGACCCGACAAAGTTGCTCACATGAAGATATATATATGCATGCGGTAGTGTAGTAACGGTTGTGGACAACTTCCTCCTATAACTGTCATAAGATGATTGTGTCTCTATGTAACTACACACTATGACTGGAATTGTATGTCTCATTACAAGAGTAGATAGGGAATGATAAACATTTCTATTGGAAGCATGCTAGTGTTGCACTATCAATCCTTCTCTCTTTCTCCATTGTGGGTAGTAATGGCTAGGATTCATGTGTCAAAAGGCATGTAACCAAAATCATAGCCATCATACCCCTAAATAGGAGAGGAAAGGAAGTAGGATTTCTAAAACCTTTGGAAAAGGCAGTTGTTGTGTTCAAGACGCCCACTTGTAGACAACTAGTCAACCAACTGGCTAGTATAGTCATCAATTAAATTGTATTAGAACTTTCTAGAATTAGTCATCCAACTCACTGATCTTGTTTAAGTGTCATATTAGATTGTCTAGTCAAGTGATTGGGATGATCCTATCCAGTCAATTGACTAAACTATCCAGTCGATCGATTATGTTGATCTCATGTCAATCTAATTAGATTATCTTGTCGATTGATTAGACTATCTTATTGACTGATTTGGCTAATTTCATCTCAATCATCCAGGTGGACTTTCCAGTTGATTGAGGATCTATCAAGTCAATTGATTAGACTTTCCAATCGACCAATTGGGCCTCTAAAAGTTATATAATTGTTCTAATTTGATTATAGAAACCTTTTAGTAATCAAGTAATCTTGTGTTCATAATCACACTCCACGTCAAAGTGCATCCTATGTGTGTGACCTTATAATACCCACATTATGTTGGTAGTGGTGTATATAATTATATTATAACTTCATATACAAGGACTGATATCTAGAAAGACTTCATTGAAACCAAGTAATTGGATAAGCTGGAGAATAAATTCAACCTAGTGTTGTGATTAGTGTTATAGTGATTAAATAATCCCTCTGTCTTCAATATCTAGATTGAATATGAGGCATAGAAACATCATCCTCTTCATGTTGAATATTTTTTCCTTGATCTAGAGTACAATATTTGAGATACATGTAAGCTCATTATTATATATTGACTCACATGAGCATGGTGATGCATTTCAAAATCTTAGTCATCTAGTGGTCGGCATATCAATTCAATGAGAGGGACATTCCATCTATGTCACTCATAGTGATCCACATGTGTCACAATGTATGCAAGAATGGGTGGGTCAAATCCCATCTACACCACTCATAGTGATCCACATGTGTCATAGTGTACCCAAGCACTACTTGTGTGGAAACCATTATTCAAGGTGACATTGAGTAGTTTTAAAGTATATTGAACAAAATGTTATCATCATAGTGACTTCTAGTCTAAGGAAAAAATCATGACTGTCATATTGTCATATGATTCTGACCACCATTAATGACTTCCAGGTATGACAATAAAATCGGGACTGTCCAATACTCTTGTTCATAACATGTATCGATGTGTTTGAATTGCTATCCAATATCATGACTAATGATTCGTAGTCATCAATTAGCATACTTACTAGTCTTAATGTATTAGTGTCATCCTAATTATGGTAATAAAATATGAGTAGGGATTTAGATAAGAATTATTACTCTTAGCTTACACATGATCTCATGTTTAGGTTCTCAACCCAAAATCACATGTCATTGACTCATACATTTAATAAATTATTACATTCATTCCTTATCTCTATTAAAAAATATAATAAATGAAATTTCGATAATTAAATGAAATTGGGTAACCCAATGGTGCAGCTCGACAATCCCCAATGAAGGGACCTGGATTCTCTGGACACCCATTATGGTGCAACAGTGGTTGGCATTTGACTGGGTGTGCCATGGTGTCCCCTCAATGACTTAGATGGTCTCGAGGTTTACTCTTGGTTGGGTTGGGTTCAATAATGGCCTTGCCCGGGAGGGGTTCCTCGTTACTAAAAAATAACCTAATCAATTACATTATGTTCCACAATCATTATATGCTTTCTCAAGTCTTATCACCAACACCAAATTCATGTTAACTTGTTAAATGAACAAGAGTCGGGAAATTTTTTTCTATAAAATGGCAAAAAATGATTTTTCATACTAGCCCACCATACACGAGAAAGCAAATGTAATTGTTTTGCAATGTGGCACTTGCCTCTGGCGCTCATTATCATGTGGCAGGGGATGTCATAAGGGAATAACTACCAATGTTGAGTTGATGCAACTATCCAGTTGCAACATACTACAATAGAATTCACCAATATGAAAATACAACTATTTTTAAATTTGAAATTTAGCTTTGAGAGATTGGGGAGAAATGTCATGAGATCTTGTATGTTATACTGTGCACAATATGTTGTGGAAAGTTGTACAGAATAAGAAGAATATATTGATTGTTGAATTGGTGATACACTCTTGGATGATGATAAGTCTGAGATGGTTGATATTGATGATGCTTAGAGAACATGTGATCACATTATTTTAAGACATCAAGAATCCTACTTAGTTATAGAAGGAAATAATAGATATAGTTGGAAATGGGTTCATTCAGACCTAGAAGATGGCATTATGGCTAATTAAAAAAATGGTCAAAAAAACATATTTTTGGTACGACTCAACAAGAAGGATGTATTACAAGCAATTTTAGACATCAAATCCTCTTAAGATAACTCAATCCCTAAATAAATGAATAGGTTTCGTATGTTGCACTACATGAATCTATTTGGGTCATATATCTATAAATTTCTTAATGTCATTGTCCTTTTAACAAAGCTATGAATCTTGAATTTAAATACACAAATCTTCTGAAGAACCTTTGTCCAAGAGAAATTTCTATGTTGTCTGATTTGCAAAAGTCTGACTTATGTTAGACTGCCTATTGTTAAGTCTGAGGAGTTCCTTGAGGTCAAAATTCTTGATGTTTTTACAACACTTCATAGTTTCCAATACCTACTTATTACAGCTCCAGTCTTGGAGGTTGTGAAATAACTTAGCTGCAAAAAACTATATGTGTCATATGTTGGCTTGCTTCCAATGGAAGTGGATGTTAGAGCCCAAGATATATCCAAGGCAGTAGCAGCTTTGCATGAGATGTGCAACTTGTTTATGCATAAAGTATGTGTTTTAGAGGGCAATAATGATTTGCTTGATATTGACAAAACATGCATCCTTTTTCATCTGCAATGGTTGACATTGGAAACCCTAGAATTGTCCACAATATAAGTCACTATGCTACTAGAACTATCATCCCTTTTCCTAATTATCTAGAACTATCAGAATAGAAGCCACTATGATAATATAGGAATGTTCAATCTATGTTATCTACAGTGTACAACTCTATAGGAAAATTTGGATGGATGTAGCTGGCTCATTTGCCATTGTTGAGTTACACTTTGACCTTTAAATAAACTACGAGCCTTTGAAATATGTGGGTGTAGATATTCAATTCAAAATCACTTCCTAATAAGTGAAGGAACCACATGCCATATAAGTCCAAGAATTACCTTCAAAATCTGAGGTGTTGGACTACTCTCACATCCTCATCAAGTACAACTACTTTTTTGTGTGCTTCCACTTATTATTCTAGATAGGGAGTAATTCATCCATTGGTTTTGTAGGGTTCATTTTGATATATTATGTGAGTGCAGGTATTCAACTTAAAATCAATTGACAATTAGGAAGGGTCCAAACATCTTATAACCAATTAATCATCCCCAAATTCAGTAGTGTGATTATTCTCACATCTCTGAAGTGCAAACACTTTTTTTTGCATGTGTAACTATTATTTTAGATATGGTGTGGACTACACACTTATTCTATGGGGTCTTCTCTTTTGTCATATGTGATGGTATTCTCATGTAAAAGATTTTCCTTCTAACGTTATCAATGCCATGAATATCTATAAGATATGTGGTGACAACAACAGTGGAACAGGCTACAAGACATATCAAATAGGTTGCACCCATATTTCATTCCTTGGCCCAAAAAGAAGTTGTGAAAATGTTATCTCTTCCCTTTTATCTACACTTCCTTATAGAAGAGAAGATCAATTCAGATTTCATCTACCCTTTTAATTTCCCACATTTTTCTTTGTTCTTTCTGTGGATTGCTCATAAGTAGTGTGAATGGGGTTGTGTGAGTTTTGTTAATGAAAATGTCATATAAATAAGTTTCTATATAATTATTTTCTATTTGAGTCATGTGTTTCTTCTACATATCATTCATTATGTTTTGAAAATGAAACAAAAATGCACCAACCGTTAGTTAGTTTAGAATATTATGATGCTTTGTTGTTTAATGATGATATTATGTATGTAAGGCCCCTAACCTTACTTTTAAAAGTAACATACTTATTTTTTCTAATTTGGGAGCTTATTTTCATAATTTACCCATAGCTTATGTTTTATTATCAGTTTACAAAGCTATGTTTCAAGTTAGAGCCCCTTACGACTTTGTTTGTTCAAGTTATGAAATTTTATGTACTTTGTGGGCTTGTCCACAATTTTTATTCTTTTCCATGGACCTAACTACAATTTTAATGTAAGTATATTTTGTTACATGGTGATCTTGATTATTGAAAAAGTAATATCTTATTTTAATTGTTTAAAGCTTGTGGCATAAATGCATCGAACCCTTATATTAGTTTAGTGTGGAAGTGATGGTCAAAACACCTACCGATGTTTGCTTAGCTTCAACAACTGAAGGTTGTTATACATGCTCACAAATCGAAGGTTGTTCTGCATGCTCCCAAACTGAAGGTTGTTCTACATGCTGATGAAACAAAGTAACCTCTGCATGTTCATAATTCAATATTTTATTGAATGGTTATAAATCAATAGTTTTTCTGGATGATTGTAAACCAATGGTTTTCTTGGATGTACAAACCAATGGGAAACGCTATCTCTTTGACCAATTGAAACTCTATTCTTTGACTTCTCTTGCTTTCATTCTAGCTATTAATATCCCTCCTACTCCCTAAAATTAACCTTTTACCCAAGTCTATTGTTGTTGCTACAAACCACTGAGAAATCATTGATAGACGACGGGAGGGCCTAGAAGTGACACAATCATGGATCTAGCTCCTCTAGGATGGCTCTAGGCCTTCTGTCCTAGTTTCTTACTCCATACATGTATGATCTTCTCTCATAACTCTTTTTCTTTCTATAATCCTCTTATGTACTCTATCATGGTCGAGATTTTTCGTACTTCTAGTTGTAAACTCATGCATATGGATAAAGAATCCTCTATTCTTCTCAAGATGGTCGATATACACCAGGTTATTGAAGATAGGAGCTTTCTTGGAGATTTTGGAGGATAAAGGTGGAGTTTTTGCTTCTTTTTTTGTTACTCCTTGCAGTTTGGACGTTTTTCTTCACCCTTAAGGTGATTGATATAATCATTTTATGCATTTCTTGTCTACTTATGACATGTGTAATGTTAATATTCTTCTAAACATCTATAACATACTAAAAGATGATCTTTCATGTATTGTTTTGCATGAGCAAGGTGATAATATGAATTCTTAAGTCTCTCTTATATTTTTTAAATTTTATGTTGTATAGTGAATATTTCATATGGACATGCAATAAATAAAATTATTAATACAAGTATAAAGTTTCATTAAAATGTCATTTATATGAAGTTTTAGTACCCGATGAAAGGAAATTCGACCCACATGCTAAAACTTGTTGTATGATGGTTATCCTATGGAAAGAATACGATTTTTATTTGTTAGTATATTTCTATAATAATAATTTTGAAGGAATATCTTCTATGTAAAATGCTCATCTATGCCACGAATTTCACATATACTTGCTATATTCTTAGAAATAACATATGTTTTACTTAGATTGGAGTTTCACACTAAAATTGTAAGATCGACCGTGTTTTGCCTTAATAATATCTCTACAAAATAATGGTTTCTTGTGATATCCCTACATGGAGTTATCATTATTTTGGATATAATGATTATTTGGGCTTTAAAGTACCCTACATTGAGGTTTGGTCCTCTTTATGGACAAGGTTAGATAAATATTTGATGATGGAGTAACACAAAAATGTCTCATACATTTTATATATTCTAAAGTTACAATACATGATTTATTTTATAGGATTTATTTAGGAGCTTGTATGTAACTTGATTGATGCAGCCAAAATCACCCACTTGGCTTAATTAATCAAGTATAACCTTAATCATGTAGTGCCTTGTAACCCTAGAACTAGCTTAGTACCAGAATTTGTTGTACAATGAAATGATTAATCTAAAAGAAGCTTGGAGTCGTATATTGTTGAGTATATGTGGGTGTTCTGAGGTATATCCATGTCATCCTATTTCCAAGTCTTTAGAGAGAGGCTGAGGCTGTGTCTCAAATTTCATGCAATAAAGAGGGTGGTGGTCATAACTTCGATTTGAGGATTTATACCCCAGTTTTGGTGTTATGGCATGTGTAACTAGGATGGAACAACTTTGATTTTAGTAGGTTGGGTCATTGTGTTACTACAGTTTCTCACTCATACTAGCCGAGGGGAAAATATATTTAGGATTCTGGTCATCCTAGATGATATACTGGGTTGATGCGACTTCATAGTGGTCATATAGTAGTTTGAGTGGTACGCTTCAAACTACCAAATTCTTAATAAAATATGTCATTCAGCTATGTAGTATACCTATTATGGTTATTTGGCGAATCACATTGGATGATAAACATTATTTTATTCTTTGTACTAGTATCATATGTGATTAATATCCTTACATATTTACATATACCTTTATTTATAGAGTCCAATTAGTTTTCAAACATGTTGTATTCATAACTTGTTTGTAAGCAATAAATATTAGTAGAGGTTATATCATATTGATGTGACTTCATGTCTCACCTCATGAGTTTCTACACCTTTTTACATGATCAACAACCAGGTGAGACCTGTGGTGATGAGGAAGCTTAATTTGGAGATTTATAGAGTTCATAAGTTGGTGTGGTTCTTATTAGAGTCCTAGAGTCATCCATGTACTCTCAGGTCTGGGTAGGGATATTTGCATATGTTGTACACCGATTTGAGTTATTGATTAGATACCATGACAAAGTAAATGTTGTAATTATCCAGAAGATACAAGTTGTGGATGAGGCCATGGGTACTCATGTATAGATACCTGGTATATATATGTATATATATAATGTTGGGCCTTTGTGCAAGGTTTACATGGGATGTTTGTAAATGTTTATTCGATTTTATTTTTTTAACTTTTTGATAATTTGGTTAATTAGTGTTTGATCAAAGTTTCAGTTTTGAGTAATCTAATTTTGTGTGGGGGGTTGCCACAATTTGGTGATATTAGATCTTTAGGTTTGTTGAGTCTATAGGTACATAGCACTTAGGTCGTTGTGTCCACTCTTAGGTATCCAACATACCTAACCATGTTTTATGGTGTAGGATATATGGGTTCTAGAGGAGACAAATAGAGCTAAAAACACTTAAACCAAATCCATTAGACCTTCAATTTATATCACAAGATAAGGTTGTAATTTGCATGCAACTAAGAAACATAGCAAGGATGAGGGAGATTGAACAAGCACAAGAACACAAGCTATGTATAGTGGTTCCAAACTCCAAACTAGGAGATGTACATCCACTACCTAGAGGGGTCAATATCTAGGATTTGCAACCACTGCACACTTCTTATATTCATTATAAGAGATACAATATGACCACCTTGTTCAAAAGTTAAGGGTACCTAGCATTCCTTTTTTGGATCAAAGGAGCCAATAACCTTACAAGGACTTACCCGTCTGTGAGAAAGAGTCTTCTACCTTCACCAGGACTTACCCACTCTTGCAACGAGCCAACCACCTTCACCAAGGATATCTATTCTTGTAATAAGTCTTTCGCCTTGATGGAATTATCCATTCTTCTCTTAGATCTTCATCCTTCTAACTCACCTTCACCAAGAGGAAACTTTCACCATCTTTGCTTTGAGAAAGGAGACTGGGAAGAGGAAGTTGAGAGCTTCAAAAGGTGTACAATGGAGCAACCCTATAACTAGTAACCTATCTCACTTAGATTGATGTAGATATGTAGCAAGCTTGAGAGAGAGGGACTGTTAGTAGACAAAACCACTCAACTATATCTACGAGAATAAGCAGGAAAACTTGGAATGAAGTTCAAGCATCCCTATTCATAGTTGGGGTGTCTACTAGCTAGTAGATGCACTTAGGAATTAATTCTAGATATTTTTGGTGTTGTAATGTATATTTTTTTGAGTTTTGCAACACTCCAACGATTAGAAACACTTTTTTTGCACTTTCTATATAGTGTTTTTGTTCGAGTTTCAATAAATGTAACTTGACCATAATACTATGTAACAAAGAAATTTTGAGTTTTTGGTCGAGTTTATCCTGGATGAAACCGACCAACAACTTAAAATTGATTTGCATGTACATGGTGTCGACCGAACTTTCACTAGGAAAAACCTGGCCGATCCTGTCAGTTACCAAGATTCACACAGTTTGTCAGTCAAGTTCATGAGAGGGAAACTCAACCGATAAGGTTCCTATGATGAATTTTATAAAATTCCATAAAAGTGCTTAAATATTTAATTTTAGTGCATTTTATATTTTTCTCAGCTTAGTTACAAATTATAGAATCAATCCAAGTGATTTACAATTTTTTTCTAATATATTTGATGCCTTCTCCACAAAAGCACACTTGCATTGATTTTGTCATGTTTTTGGTCAAGCTAGGGATTTCTTGAATTCATTCTTTTCATGTACCTAATACCTAAAATTGACCTCAAATAGACATATTAGATACTTATGAATGGAATGGTTAAGTCATCATCAAATATGGACACTGTACAACTATTAGGTCAAAATTCTCCCCCTTTTGAAGATGACAAAAGATTCCTTAACATATTGAAAATAACTTAGAATTTAAAACTTTTACCTTGTCAAAGTAGGGGGATACATGAAAGTACAATAGAAATTACTCCCCTCTATTCATGCTTATCTCTACATGTATAGTTAGTTTCTCTAAAACCATAACCATAACATATATGTTCTATTTGAGTCCACTTTTATAGTCACAAGATATTTTAAAAAATTAACTAGAAAAGGATCAAATTTAATATGTGTCAGGCTCATTTCTCTCCCTTTGTCATATCAAAACGAAAGGGGGTATAAGAGCTAAAATAGGTCTTATCTCAAGGAAGATACACCACATATAACCACGTCTTTCAAGCACCACACAGAAGCCAGAGAGAGAACACATATACTAAAGTTATAATTAAAATATGGAAGCACACACCAATAACTCATGAAATGTAGAAAATCATAGAGTTAAAGGTACAAATGATTAGATTACGCCAAAAGTAAGTCCTCTCAAGAAGAAAACTACAAACGATGAAGAAAAGTGACAAGATATAAAAATAGTAGTCCGCAAATATAGTGCCCAAAGTAAAACACATGATACCCTGCAAAAAGACATACATATGAGTACTCTAGAACCTAGGAAGTAAACATCAAGATCATCCATGTTGAACTCCTCATCAGGCTGGTAGTCCTCGTCACTGACTTGGCTCAGAAGGTGCAGCAGTGGAAGCCACAATGGTGTCCTCATCACCAACACCATCACCATCACCATAAGAACCATCATCCTTATTATCATCACCCTCACCATCATCCTCATTAGCATCATCATCATCATCCATCTCTACATCTTCTTTAAGAACAAAGGAACGAGGATTGTACCACTGGCATTTTTGCTCTTCCTAGGCAATACCATAGTCAAGCAATGCTTTGGCTTGATCATAGTTAGGGATAGAAACCCAATCATAGTTGATAAGCATGGCAGTAATAGGGCCAAATGGGATTGCACACAACTAAGAGGCATTAGGTTGAGGATGTGAGGAAACATGGGTAGGTCCCTCAGTAGGGGTAGGAGGTGAGCAGAAGCAGTAGGCTTGTGGGCCGAGTAGAATTGATCATATGCATAGAAATCATAGTCAGTGGCTGGGAACGACACCAGGGATAAGGATGTGAGCAGGACAATTTCATGTTTGATAAGATTTGAACTTGGTCCTAGTGAAGGTTCTCCTGGACCTGTATCCGATAGGCATTCCGACATATCATGTAACCCAAAAGGGTTTCATTAGACACAAAAAAGGATTCATGAGTTGGTCGAGGAGGAGATGGAAGTGAATTCACTAAGGGTAGAGGTATTGGCTGGATGGAAGGACTTCTTGATAGTAGTTTCACTAATGTAAACCCCTTTTCTACTGGCCTTGTAGCCAAGATCCTTGAAAAGAGATTTGTTAGTATGACATAGAAATAGACCACATATTAGGTTAGGGTAGGGTGGGTGGGAGTCATAGGTATAATTCTTGGTGTCAAAATAGGTCATGTGATAAAGAATATTTCGGGCCCATTTGACTTTGACATTTTGAAGATGAAAATACATAAGCACTGCAAAGTTCTCTACAATATCCGTTTGGTTTCACTTTGAGTGGATATTAAAATTTACAATGATTTCTACCAGATGTGTCTTTTTTCCAAGAGAAGAAGTGGGTAGGACTTCCTTCTTTCTATAGGGTACCTCAGGTTTCTTCAAAGTTTGATGTATATCGACTACGATAAGCTCGGGGTTAAAACTCTTCAAGAATGTTTTAGGATCGAGGAGGTCATGGTATTAGGGATAGGAAGACATCCAATCATATGAGGATGAGGAACTTTATAAGTATTTGTTGATAGGATACTCAAAAATGGTAAACCTAATCCCCAAAATCATGGATGTAACGACAACTTGGTTGTTATGGGGTGGCACTAGAGTTGTGTACTTCCATGTAAGGATTGGCATAGAATTCATGGACAACTTTCATGCTGGATTGGAAATTTGAGTAGCATGAGCGCTCTACACATAGTGCACCTAGGTTTTGTGTTGTAAAACCTTCTTAACCTCTTACAATAGCTCATTTTTAGTCTCTATAAAGGGCCTTAAAGGATAATGATTTCTAGGTAGCAACTCCTTATATCTATTAACAGCTTGAGAGTTGATAAAGGAGCCATCATACCCAATGATCCTTGAAGCAGAGGAGGTGGACGAAACACCAGATGGACTTGTTCTATTCCTCCTATTAGACTCCATGGAGATGAGAAAAGAGAGAAGACAATAAGTTGATAGCCAAGAGAGTGAAAGAAGAGCAGCAAGCAGTCGTCCAACTAGATTGGGTTGGCTAGGGAAGGTGAAATGGGGCTGGACAAGGCTAGGAAAAGATGTGGGAGGGTCTACAGTTTAAGGACAAACTCAAGGGGGTTGTCGGTCGAGTTTTCTCTAGTTGAGAGGGAGGAAATCAGTCAACAATCCCTTTAAATTGTTGCACAATAATGTTGTTGGTTGAATTTGTGAGTTGGGAAACTCGACCAACACTAAAATCAGTTCAGTCCTTGGTCATCTTGTCAGTCGAGTTTCCCCAGAACAAACTCGATCGACAAAAGGTGCCTATAAACAAGATATGAAATTTAATTCTACAATCATAGAACACTATATAAATGCATTTCTCTAGCCTATCATGTATTTTGAGCATATAGAGACACTTTTTACTCATCATTGGATACTAACTTGTGATAAAACACGTGTTTGTGATGTAAAGCAAAAACACCAAAAATAAAGCATTGAAACTTGGCGTATGCAGCACAAACAAGCACATGATAGAGCATTATATGAGCAACAACATAGAGCTAAGTGAACATCTTAGCTAGAAGGCATTGAATTATCATCAAGAGCAGTTAAGTAAGCAATTTTGACATAGTAAAAGTAAATTGCTCTCTAGTTAGAGGTTTAGTGAAAATTTCAATAAGTTGATTTTTGATGTCCACATGTGTAATATAGATATCTTTCTTAGAAATGTGGACATCAAGGAAGTGATGGAGGACCTTTATGTGTTTATCTCTACTATGTAATATAGGATTGTAAGATAGATTGATTACACTAGTATTATCACATTTGAAAGGAGAAGCATCATAGAAAACATTAAAGTCTTGGAGCATTTGCTTCATCCATAGGACTTGTGCACAATAACTTTCATATGCAATGTACTCAACCTCGATAGTTAAAAGATACATTGTGCTTTGTTTCTTTTAGAACTAAGAAACCAAGCATGGTCCTAGGAGGAAGCAAGTTCCATTTGTGCACTTTCTATCAATTAAGCACCTGGCATAATTTGTATCACTATAAGTAGTGAGAATAAAGTCTCTTGACTTAGGATACCACAGTACAAAATTTTGGGTTTGGTGTAGGTACCTTAGAATCCTCTTAATAGTTATAAGATGATATTTTCTAGGGCTTGATTGAAATCTATCATGCAAGACAACACTAAAGATAATATCGAGTGTAGAGGCAGTTAAGTATAGTTAGATACCAATCATACCTCTATAGAGCTTCTCATCTACCTTTTCACCTTCTTCATCTCTATTAAGTTTGGTTGTATGTTGGACATGGAAGTATCTGTTATCTTTGTATTCTCCATCCAAAGCACTGCAAGAATTCATTTGTGTAATTGCCTTGGTTGATGAAGTTTCCATCCTTTGTTTGCTTGATATGAAAGCCAAGGAAAAATGTGAGCTCCTCCATCATGCTCATTTCAAATTCACTCTGCATAAGAGAACTAAACTCTTTGCAAAGATCAAGATAAGTCCCGCCACAAATGATATCATGAACATATATTTTAATAATCAAGAAATTGTTAGAAGTGTGTCTAAGAAAGAGTGTAGAATCAACTTTTCCCATGACATATCCATTATCTAATTTTTTTTCTTCAATTTCTCATACCAAGCTCTAGGGGCTTGTATGAGACCATAAAGAGCTTTTTGTAACAAATAAACATGGTTAGGAAGCTTTTCATATTCAAAGTTGGGACGTTGAGCCACATAGACTTCCTCCTCTATTATACCATTTAATAATGCACTTTTAACATCCATTTGATATAGTAAGAAATTTTTATGACAAGAAAAGGCAAGTAGCATTAAAATAGATTCACGTCTAGCAACATGAGCATAAGTTATATCAAAGTCAATACCTTCCCATTGATTGTAACATTGAGATTTTAACCTCAATTTGTTTCTTACTACCTTTCTACTTTCATCTATCTTGTTGTGGTAGACCCACTTTGGGCCAATGATCTTTCTATCACTTTGTCTTGGCACTAAACTCCACACTTTGTTCTTTTCAAATAGTTCTAGTTCCTCCTACAATTCTAGGATTGATTCATCATCTTTAAGAGCTTCTTTGACATTCTTTGGCTCAAGTTGTGAAATGAAGGAACTTCCAATTTGTTATTTGTTGAAAGCAGCCCACATATTCACCATTTCAAAAGCATTTCCTACAATGAGATCTTTTGGATGATTTTTAGCAAACTGGGGAGTAGGTTCCTTCTTTTCATGCTCTTTTGGTTCTTCTCCTACAATGACCTCTTTTCCTTTGTCATTTATGTTGAGTTGTTTCAATCATGGAATCACTTCATCTACAACATCATCAATCACAATATTCTTGGATAGAGGGTTTAGTATCAATAAACCTAACATTAACATATTCTTCTACTTTAGATAGTTCAGTGTTAAATACCTTAAAAGATCTACTTGTAGTGCTATATCCAAGAAACAAAGCCTTATAAGATTTTGCATCAAAGTTATTGAGAGAATCTTTGGGGTTCAAAACAAAAAATGGACAAAAAAAGGTATGAAATAAATCGATTGACCATTTTCTACCACACCATAACTTATAGGGGGTTTTCTTAGGAAAATTTTGGTTGAAAACCTAGTATTGCACAAAACATGCAGTGCTAGCAGCTTCAGCCCAAAACTTCTTTGGAGTATCATACTTGAAAAGCATTGTTCTATAGTTTTTGTAAATACATGCTCTTCCTCTCAACAATCCCATTTGTTGAGGCATGCGGGAGGAAGAAAAATTGTGCGAGTGACCAGATTTCTCAGAAAAACTTTCAAACAAGTCATTTTTTAATTCACAGATAGACATGATACAGCAAGAAGCTTCATTTTCAATTCATTTGGAAAAGGATGAGAATACATCAAGAGTATCACTTTTTGAAACCAAATTGAAAGCCCATGTGTAATGGAAAAAATCATCGACAATCACAAGAAAATATTTTCTACCAGGAAGTGATTGAGTTCTAATAGGTCCAAATAGATCAATATGAAGAAGTGCAAGAACCCTTCGAGTATTAAGGACTCCTTTGGATTTAAAGGAGGATTTTGTTTGCTTTCACTGTGTACAAGTTTGGCATTCCTCATCCTTCTCAAAGTCCAATTTAGGAAGTCCCTTAAAGAAATCCTTTTTGCTCAACTTCTTTAATTGATGCATATTTACATGATCAAGCCTACGATGACACAAAGATACATCATTTTTATCAACTACAAGGCATTTACTGAGAATAGGTTTAAGAGAATCAAGAACAATAATATAAATATTTACACTTCTAGTTCCCTTATATATGACATTGTAGGAGAGGGAATCTAGAAGGAAACATTCAAGTGAAGTAAAGAGAACAAGATAACTATTACACAAAGTTGGATAACACTAATTAAATTGTGATGTAGGCCATCTACAAGAAGAACATTTTTATGCATACTGAATCACATACATCACCCTCACCTATTAATTTACCTTTCTTTTTGTCCCCAAATGTCACTGAACCTTCTTTCCTTTTTGTGAGAGTGTTGAAGTGGTCTCTATCACTGGTCATGTGTTTTGGCATCCACTATCAACAATCCATTTTCCTTTATCCTGCATAGAAAGGATATGTTGGTGTCCAATTCAAACTTTGGAATCCAGAGTTAGCTTGGGGACCCATTTCATGTTTGGTTTGGTCCCCTTCTTCTTGTAAGGATAAAAAGTAGAATAATGATCATCACACTTACAATGAGAGAACGCCATAGATGACTTAGAGCCGTGAGTCTCTCCATGGTAACTTGGAGTCCCCTTGATCTTTTTCTTACCTTTTCCCTTATTCTTATGGGCTCCCTCATATCCCATACCCACTACTACCAACTTGTTTGGTAGAGTGATCTAGGACTTCATATAGGGAGTTTTTTCCTTTGAGGAACTTTTTCAAGGTCTCTCTAAGTCTGTGGTTATCATCACTAAGAGTAATGATTGTAAAAGAAAGAGTAGCAAGATCATCTTGAGCATGCAAAAGATCAGTCTCTAAAAAGAAGGCTTTAGTTAAGTAAGAATCTTTTTCAAGAGTTAAACTTGATAATTCATTACTAGGAAAGACATGTCTAGATTGAAGATCATTATCTTTAGAAAGAAGCTGAGCATTTTCAATTCTTATCATAACAAGTTCATCAACATAGATTTGGTTTTCATCTTAAGACCGTTCATTTTCTTTAGATAAACATCATTTTCAATTTCAATGCCATTATATTGAAGTTCTATACCAAGAAATTGTCCTTGCAAAGAGTTTATGCTATCAAGATGAACCTTTTCATTTTGTTCAAGAGTTTCAATTCTAGCATATAGATTATCTATGATTTCCCTAGTCTCTTCTTTTAAGATTTGTTCTTAGAGTAAGAAGAGGGAGAAGAAAGGATCATATCAACTAGAGAATCTTTAGAATTGTTTTTTAAACTTAACTCATTTACTTCACCTATGTCTTCACTCATTGAGTCCATGAGTGCAAGATGAAATTATCCTTCATTTGAGCTAGAATCACTTGAGGAAGACTCCTCCCAAGCGATATGGGCATCATTTTTTCCTGTTCTTTCCTTCTTCTCCCTCTTCTTGAACTTGTTCTCCTTGTTTTATTCCTCCTTCTTCTTAAAGTTTCTATTGTGATGGGACTTCTTGTAATGTCCCTTTTGACCACATTCATATCATCTACGAGTAGAGGAGTAGGAGGGCTTTCCCTTGAAGTGTTTTCCCTTGGAGTAATGAGCTTCAAGATCACTAGGGGGTGCATCTTCATGAGAGGTAGGAGTAAGCTGGCAAGCAAGTTTTTTTTGAATTGCTATGGAATCCACTTGATCTTTGAAGGCTGCATCTTTTATCTTCCTTGATTCCTTCTCTTCAAGAATTTCATTGTCTTCTTGATTGCCAATCCTTACTTCAAAATCTTGGATATTCCCAATGAGTTCTTCAATAGCAATATCAGCAAGGCTCTTTATTTTTTCAATGGTGGTCACCTTGGATTGACACCTCTTGGGAAGAGGTCTAAGAATATTTGAGTTGACCTTCCCTTGCTCCATGGGTTGTGCCAAAGCTGCAAGCCCATGCACAATGGTGTTGAGTCTAGCACATCTCATCAATTCTTTCTTTCCTCCTCATCTTGAAGTTTTCAAGAAATCCATTGAATATGTACACCTTTGACTCCTTGACTTGCTTGGTGCCTTCATGGGTAACATAAAGCTTATTCCATGTCTCATGATATGTATCCCAAGTGTAGATTCAATTGAATTTTGTGGGAGTGAGGGATGAATAGATGATGCATATTTCCTTGGCATTTAGTTTAGCCTTCTTCATGGCATCTTCATTCCAAGTATCCATATCTCCAAATAGTTCTTTGTATGGAGAAGAAACCACTCTCCACATCTGATACCTCATTTCTTGTAGGTAGCACTACATCCTTCTTCTCCAATAGAGGAAGTTTGTGTCGTCGAATATGGAAGGATGCATAGAGAATCCACCTTCTATGTTAAGAGACCCCAACAAATTCTCACCCATCTTCTCATCTCGTAGGAGTGCTTGATTAAAGAAGACCTTCTCTAATACCACTTGTAGGATCTATGGGATCTAGAGGTGGGGGTGAATACATCTAAAAACACTTAAACCAAATTCATTAGACCTTCAATTATATCACAATATAAGGTTGCTAATATGGACTTTAAGTGCAACTAATTATACATAGCAAGCTGAGAGATATTGAACAAGTACAAGAATACAAGTTGTATATAGTAGTTCCAAACTCCAAACTAGGAGTAGTACATCCACTACCTAGAGGGGTCTGAAAAACTACTAGAGGGGGGGTGAATAGAGTTTTTGAATTATTTTAACAATTTATTGAATTCAAACAACCACAATTGAAATTAGAAGAAAGAGACAGGTGTTTAGAGTGGTTCCAACTATAGCAAATACTATAGTTGTCAGTCCACTACCCGGTTGCTTACCCAACCGGGATTTGAAAGTATTTATTTTATTACCTCTCGAGGATTTATACAAAATACAATACTTTCCTTTTACACCCTTTGAACAGCCTTCACCCTGAAGTAGGTGCACTAACTTTGAGGTAGCCTTCTATGAAGTAACTCCAAGCTCCCCCTTGAAGTAGCCTTCCTCTCTAGAAGTAACCTCCCGTTGCACCAGCCTTCTGAAGTAGCTCAAAGTCTCCTTCTTCTCCAAGAAGATCTTCACCCTCTCCAATCCGCAACCTCCAACCTAGGAGTAGCAAGGAGAGTACAAACAATAATAGGGAACAAGAAAGGAAATAGAAATTACAACTTATCCTTTAGAGCCCAAGGCTTGATTTGCCTAGATCAAGTGTATAGATCTCCTAACCAAGTATGTGAACTTGTGATTGCAGTGGGTAGGAGATACTAGCCTATAGGACATGAATTATGAGCTAAGAAATGAAATGGCCAATTGTCACAATGCTCAAATTGCTTACAAACAAATTGCACAAAGTATACTCAAAGGTTTCTCAAGTGTAGCAAGTGTAAACAAGTGAGTTTGAGTGTCCTATGGCTTGTCCTATTTATAGGAATGGCCTAAGGATGCTTAAGGACGTTCTAGACAACTTCTAGGGGTTTCTAAGTGCTTAACTAGCCGTTAGGTACAAAGTTGTTGCTTTAACAACGGCTAATTAATTAATTCTGCAGTTGCTGTCAGAGACCATCTCAGTCGACAAATGGTCGACCGAGACACCTACTCGGTCGAACTCTTGTCGACCGACAGGCTCTCTGGAACAAGTGATTTGCAACGTCTTTCTTCAACTGCCAACTAACTTGTCTGTTGTGTCTAACGGCTACTTTGGATCTTTCTCGGTCGAGAAGATTGTCGACCGAGAGTGTCTCGGTCGAGGAGTTTGTCGACTGAGATTGATCCTGTTTCAAGGTTTCAATTTAGGCACTAATTATGTGTGTAAGTGTGCATAAGTAATCCTATTTGAATGGGATGACTTGTCTAACTGTGGAGTTTATCTAGGGAGAATCTAACTCTTGATTTACATGCAATTCTAAGTACTTGTACATTATATTTTTGTACAAGTTTTTACAACAGTGATTACATTGCATGAAAATATAAATATGTAAGCTTGTAGATTTTCCCTTGTTGCTTTGTCATCCTGCACACTCAAGTAGCACGTTAGATTAATAAGAATGAAATGTTTGTCATAATCAAAACAAAGGGATTTATAGATGTCCATTTAGCCAACAGGGTCAATCTCTAGGATTTACAACCATTGCACACTTCATATATTCCATTATAAGAGATACAATATGACCACACTATTCCAAGGACAAGGGTGCCTAACATTCCTTTTAAGGATCAAAGGACCCAATAACCTTACAAGGACTTTCCCATCCTTGAGCAAGAGTCTTCTACCTTTATAAGGACTTACCCACTCTTGGAACAAGCTATCTGCCTTCACCAAGAAGATCTACACTTGCAAAAAATAACTTCTACCTTGAAGGAATTACCCACTCTTCTCTTAGATCTTCAGTCTTCTACTTCACATTCACCAAGGGAAAGCTTTCACCATCTTTTCTTTGAGAAAGGAGATTGGGAAGTGGAAGTTGAGAGCTTCACAAGGTGTGCAATGTGTTGGCTAAATTATACATTAACTTATCCTGTATTTTGATGATGACAAACATTTCATTCTTGTGGATCTAAGGTGCTACTTGAGTATTTCAGGGTTCAAGAAGATGAAGATATCTTAATAAGAGGATAGTTGAAGATCAATGCGCTTAAATGTTTAATATTTTCATAATTGTACTCAATGTAAAAACTTGTATAAGTATATAATGTACAAGTACCTAGATGTCATGTAAAATCAAGAGTTAGATCTTCCATATCCACATAGAACCCTTAGTTAGGATCCCCCTTAGAGTATAGAGTCATTATCATTTAGTAGAAAAATCAATTGATAGACTTTTTGCAATTTCACACACTCAGGGATATTTTGGTCAAGAAAAATGTCACCAAAAGTCTCTCGATCGAGAAAGTTGTCAACCGAGAACCGTCTAGGTTGTGGAGTCTGAGCACCGGTCAAAATATTACACACTTGTTCTCTAAGTCATTTTTGATCAAAATTATTGTCGATCGAACAAATCTTCGATTCAAATCATATGACCGTTAGACCAAGTGGTTAGGAGTTGAGACTAGCTGTGATGGACTGGATTTTTGTCTTAATTTCGAGGATGAAATTTCTTTTAAGGTGTGTAGGATGTGAGGGAGTGGATTTTTAGAATCCTTAAATATCCAATGACATAAGTGAATTCATATATTTAAGTAATTTGAAGAGTTCCAAGTGCTTTGGCAAAATATGGATGTCAATTGGTGTTAATATCATGATTAAGATCCATAAGTTTATGTCTTTTTGGAATATTTATTTGGCTAGTCAACTAGTTGATTTTTGTCACCCAATTTGATTAGAATGTATTTTGAGATCTAGTCAAGCCATGGTTAAAATTTGGTGGCAATTGGAGTATCCTATAGGAAGTTATTAAGATTTGAAATTTAGGAAATAACATGCTTTATTGAAGATTTATTAGACCTAAGTTTACTATTTTAAGCCTAGATTAGGTTGTGTCACGCCCATGAATCCTAGACTGGGCTGCGTGGATGTGTGTTGGCCTTATATCCTTGATCCAGTGGTCGTGGTCCTTGAAGGAGGGTGTTGCGGATCAGATTAAGTGGAGAGGATCCCAGACCCTCAGATGAAGATTGGACAGTTTGGAGATCTTCTCCTATCTCTAGTTTTGATACAGGTTGTGGGAGATGAGGACACGCTCATCCAAACCCCACCCACAACATTGATCATGTAATGAAGGTAGAAATCAATCACGGAACGGGAACCCTCAATTCAGTACATTTTCTTGACCCCTTGGGCTGGGCAACTGACCAAACAGAGAGAGAGAGCGAGCACCCACCACCCTTTGCTTCTCCATTACAACTTACAGGTGATGAGGAGTAGAAGTACATGGAGTTATAGAGGAGACTGGAGGAAGATAAGAGAGGGGAAAGGAAGACCGGACTGAGAGGAAGTGATCCCCGTTGTTAACATGAACTGTCATGGTGGATTTCATGGAGGACAAAGGCCAATTCACTGGTGAGAGGGAAGCAAGCTCGGCACAACTTCTCAGACCTTGCCACTTCAAATTGAGGTTGTGAGTGAGTTCAGGGAGGTCTTGCAGAGCTTTTATAAGGTTTAGACCCCTTCGAAGAGGAGCATAGTCAAGTTACCTCTTTACTCCACCGCAGTCGAGCCCAGCGGCGGCGCCCTACGGAGAATGAGCTCTAGCTGATGCCAAAGCTCTTTGAGAAGCTGAGATGTTGCGAGAAGGTTCCTAGAACCTTTTGGTGTTGGTTTTAGTTTTTAAAGAAGTCCTAGAGGTAGTTGATCGCTCGTTGGAGGATACCATGTGCTACGGCGCACCATGGAACAAATTCCCGCGGGAGAGATCACGAGAAGAATAAAAAGCCCTTAATTGGGTCCAAAGCTAGACTGGCTGGCTAACAACCATACCAGGCGGGTCCCATCCCTAGAGGTTGATCCAGTAAGGGATCCGCACATGGGGCTGACGTGGCTACACGTAATTGGGTCCAAGAGGTAGTATTCTTCAATAAATGTATAGATCTTATATAATTCATAATAATTAGCTCCATGATCTAAAAAATACCAATAAGGTATCAAAATGTTTAGAAAAATGAGTATAACATCATGTAACCATAATATCTGGCTTTGGAAGCACTAATATCAGTGATATCATGTGAGTTGTGAAATGCTTATTTCATGGATAATAAATATCAAACAATGGCCTAAATTTATGATAAAATGTCGGTAAATCCATATTCATGTATATAATCCATTTAAGTTATGTGATTATAATGTTGATGTTGAAATCATGTAATTTGCTCCATATGGCTAATTAGGGCTAATAACCCTAAATAAAATGCAATAAATACATGCATGTTCAATAAATGATGGAATTTATGGAACACCCTCATATCCTGTAATGGGGAGCTAAAATGTAAGTTTGATAGTAGTTAAATTCATGAAATCCATGTTATATGAAGTAGACCCTTTATACATGGTTTGAAATCCTGATTTAGGTTAATGCATGTAACCTATGGTTAATATGTTCACATAATAATGTGAAACACAATTATTAGTAAATGAACTATACTCTAGAATATAAGATTAGTAACACAATTCCAAGAAGATAAGACAAGTAATAATGATGGGAATATCATAAGACTAAGTGAAACCCTAATATGAACATGACTAGGGTTAAGATGATGAGAATTTGATGGCAGTACATGATCTTGTCTTAATAAGGGTTGACCAAGGTTAGGTTTGACATGAGGAATATGTGATTAGGATATCTCTTGATCAAGGTATGCCATTACCTCTTACTTGGCCTACTACTAGTATGGTTGTGTTATATGTGTACAAATACTTGGAATATGGTATTGGTTGAAATGATTGTTCTTGAATGATATGTTTCTTGATTTTCCATACTTATGAATATGATCATATGAAACATAATATATCTGTTCCATTACATGAAAGCACTAATTCATTTTGGTAGCACAGTGCTGAAAGTGATCATTCTCTTTGATAGCATATCACATTGTACAATGATCTAACTCTTTGGTAGTAGATCATAAGGCCTTGCGTCTTGAGATCTTTGATAGCCAAGATGATGCATTATTCCCTCAGGTGGAAAATGCATGGATGATATAATAGAAAAATGAGATTAAAACATGTGTTCTCTTTTGTTAATAAATATCTTTATTCAAGTATGATTTTGTTATATTTGTTTTTACTGCCAGGTATTAGTTTATCTTATTTCCAAGCTTAGTAATGAGAGGTATATAAAAAGACACGTAGGAGTACTCAGTACAATATTCTTGAATATTGTGCTGACGTGTACCTCATGTAATCTTTTATTTAGGTTGTAGACATGTGATCTTGAAGAACCAGGATAGTTGAGAGTTGTGTGGCGAGTTGATGTATAGGTGGACATGTTGTCTTAAGATCTTGTTGTGTAGTGGTAGTACATGTATATGTAGTTTGTTGTTCAATATGTAATATCAAATATTGTGTCAATTCATTATGTAATTATATGTTGAATGGTGAAAATGTGTTGTATGGCTTTGTTCTTGTTCATGTGCATGTGCTACTATTGCTTCTGTAACATCCCAATTTGTGAATAAAATAAGTTTAAGGTCCTTAGTGCAAATTTCCCACTTCTATTTTCAAAATCCTAAGAATTGATGCAAACTGCTCAAATATAATGAAAGGTTTCATCATAACTCAAACTTTGATTCAAAATATTACCTAACATTGAAAAGATAATTTATTTTAATTCGTATATAATGAGATAATGAAATTTGTGCATTTTATAAAAAAAATGTATATAAAACCTAAATCTAATCATATAGAAAGATTCTAGACCCTTTAACTAAGCTATTGTCAAAATTTGAGCCTAATAGGGCTTCATTTGACCCTTCAAATCAAATAGGGGAGTTAACATATGATTTTTGAGTACATTAATCAACTATTTCATGATCTGACCTAAGATTTTGCGTAATTTAGATGTCACACACGTGATTTCTCGATTTCGGGTATAGTTTATGTGTCACACGCTCTCTGGATCTTCGGAGTTCGTCTGGGCCGTTGGATGCCCATCGGATGCCACCCGACTCGTCTCCTACCTTGAGTAGGAGACCGAGAACAGGCGGGATGTGTGCGTTCTCTCCTCCGATCCCCTAGCTGACACCACAAATACCCGATCCACCTGGTCTCTTCGCCTCTGCTTTCGTGAGCCTTCCACGACCCTAGAGAGCCTGGTTTTGAGGGACGCTCGTGCCCTGGGCATCCCGGTCGAGGAGGGACTCTGCTCCCTCCCCTGTTCTCTCGGCCACATCCCTCCTCTCGCCGCTCGGGCCACCCAAATCTATAAAAGAACCATCTAAATCGATAACCGAACCCTAAGGAACACTACCCACAAATCTGTTCGCCCTCTAGAGCTTTCCCCCTCTGCTACCCTACTCCGCCAGTGACTCCTCTTCCTAGCTTGGCTGCGGCGACGGTTCCCAACCTTCTCCACCCCAAGTCGACGCTCGGAAGGGTTATCTACAACCCTAGGAAGCTCCTAGTACTCGAAACTTGTGAAGATTTCAAGGTATCGATGTTCCCCTTTTTTCGCTGTAAATTCGGATCCCATTGGTGATGCCCATGCGCAGGTCAACTCTCACCACTGTTCACCCTATTTTAACCATCATCAGTTGCATTCGGTACTAACGAATTGAATTGTCATCCTTTTTCTATGCTTTTGGGGTCTGATCCAGTTTCCCCTTCTCCGTTCCTTCTTCCTCTGTCCTCCTAGCAGCCATGGCGGCAGAGCTCCATTGAGATTCTGATCTCAAAACCAATCAAAGTCAGGCTCATTGAGTTCAGCTAGGCTGTGGGTACCTTGTGGTGTTGTACGTTTTCCTTGGTCATGATCAGAACCCAGATTTGCAGTCAAACAATTTCACCTTCACAGTGACTGTTCTCTGTGCGAATAACGCTCGAAGATGATGAATCCAGGTTTTGGTTTCACGAATTTGGCCCTAGTTGTTTTCCCCCGGTAACGCGCTGCCATGGGCAGTTTGGTCTTTCCAACCTCTGTGTTTGTTCGCCAGGATGCAAGGATGGTGTTGATACCCTCATCTTATGTGGACACCAGTGGTTGGACCAGCTAAGCAACGCTGGTGAATTTTCTGGTTAATACCAACGTGGATTTTTTGAGCTTTTAGATTGGCCGATACAAGAAAATTCGTAACTTTTAATTGGTACATCGGTTGGGGTCAAGTTATATATGAAATTTGCTTAGTTTTTAGAGATCTAGCCAATGGTCAGGGTTTTGAGACATGTTTTGGGTTGGTTTTCACGAAGTATCAGGTTTAAGGCAAATTAGGGTTAAGATGTAATTAAAGTGTTAAATAATCTAAAACATGCTAATTTCAAGGACCTAGGACTTGACCCAGGATCAGGGAGATTAAAGTTAGGATTTTCTCCAATAAGGTAAGCGGGTCATGCCATCATACATATTTATTTTGGTTGATTTGCATGTTAGGTATGCTTTATGATTATGCTTTAATTCCAAGTAAATGAATGAATTAAGATTATGATCATGTCTCATATTATATCATTGCATGTTGTTTGTTATATTCCTAAAGTTCTATGTTATCACAGATGCTCATTAGTTTATTGATTATGATCATGTAATGATGAAGGAATTTAAGAAAGAATCATGCAATTCATGTAATGAGGGAGAAATCCCATTATGTCAACGATTAATGTTCAATATTATGGTAATGTTCATTTTAATAATCAGGTTATAAGAAATTGATTAAGTTTTATATGCTCTCGTCATTATGGACCTTAGGGTTGTTATGGGCCTTTGTGCCAGTTATGAGCTTTCATAGCCAATCATGGACCTCAGGGTCGTTATGGGCTTTTTAGCCAAATCATGGGCATTCATGCCAATTATGGGCTCTTAAATGGGCAAATCATAGAGAGTGCATATTTTACTTATTCAATTCTTATTTATGTCAAGTAATTAATTTCAAGAATGCTTAAGTTAAATTCATGTCAAGTTTTCCTTTCAAGTCAAGTATATGTTATTTTTAGTCAATATAACATGTATGGTGCCGCTTACTTATGATGTTGCTTTATTTTGCATGGCCGTGGGACGAGATGTCCCTAGATCAAGGAGCAAGAGGGATCTGACGTGAGAAATCAAGGGTAGATGACCGAGAAGACTCTAGCTTGGTGGGGTTCTATCTACCACTCTGGATGTTATCTAGTTTAAATTCAGTTTATGCTTTAGATTTGTGTAGCCACATATATTAGGTTTTGATATCAGATGAGATAGTTATGTCTTTCCCTTTCATGAACAATGTATGAATCTATATTTTGAGTTGAATGCAAGTGTTTCATTTATCTTATTGCAATGTTTATCATATTTTGTGACGTTCCTCCGAGCCAAGCTACCCATGTTATGGACAACATCGGGTTTGCTTCCGCTGACTTATATATGTGCTTGGAGGGGCATTACAATATGGTATCAGAGCAATGAGTAGATGGCCACTAAGCAAAAGATTCACATGTTCTAACCCTAGGTATACCTTGTTTTTCTAGATGGCTCCTAAGACGTATGACAAGGGAAAGGATAGGGAAGATAGTTCTAGCTCTTCTAGTGAGGGGAGTGGATCAAGAAGGAACCCTAAAGAAACCCTAGAGGAATTAGTCCAACTGCTCACCAATGCCCTAGGACAAGGACAACATCAACCCAGACACCACGAGCTGACCTTGGTGGATTTCTTGAAGATCAGGCCTGACTCCTTTGCTGGAGAAGGAGAGGATGACGTCGTCACTAAGGGAGAAGAATGGATTATGATCATGGAGCATTGTTTTCGTGACCTGGACTGCCCTCAGCAGTCTAGGGTTCGTTTTGCCACCCACATGATAAAGGGAGCAGCTCGTACATGGTGGGAGAACTTCCTCAACTCAAGAGCGGATGATGCACCTGCACTCACATGGGAAGGATTTGTTGAAGCCTTCCAGGAGCATTATGTGTCTGAAGCCATGATAGAAAAGAAGGAGCTAGAGTTTGCCAATCTGGCTCAGGTGGGTGACATGACAGTGACGCAGTATGCCATGAAGTTTAGGATTCTGCAAAAGTATGGTTATGATTATGATGAGCGTCGCAGAACAAAGAAGTTCATCTAAGGACTCAAGCCCGACTTAAGCTTTGCCCTGTCAGGAAGATGCCATAGGACCCTTCAAGCTGCGTTAGATGCTGCCCTAGAGCTAGAAGACCACCCAGGGAGGTCTCACCAGAAGGAAGGTCATTAGAAGAACAACCAGTATCAACCTCCCAACAACCATAAGAGGAAGGCACCTGAGCCTACTGCAGGAGTTGAGAAGCCCTTATGCCCAATATGCAAGAAGAACCATTCAGGTCCATGCAGGTATGGTACAGGAGCATGTTTCTACTATGGAGAGAATGGACACCTCAAGTCAAGTTGCCCGAAGTTGTTGAAGAAGGAGGCAAATGCAAATCAGAATAGGAACCAGGATCCTCCACCCAAGAGGCAAACTAGGGTTTTTTCCATGGACTTAGAAGATGATGATCAAGGTAACATTTAAATCATGTTAAATATATTCTTTTATAAAAAGTTATAAAGTTTAAGAAGGGATAACTAAAACTCTAAGGTGGGTAGCAATCTAAGAAAATTTCGAGGATGAAATTTATTAAGGTGGGTAGAATTGTAACATCCCAATTTGTGAATAAAATAAGTTTAAGGTCCTTAGTGCAAATTTCCCACTTCTATTTTCAAAATCCTAAGAATTGATGCAAACTACTCAAATATAATGAAAGGTTTCATCATAACTCAAACTTTGATTCAAAATATTACCTAACATTGAAAAGATAATTTATTTTAATTCATATATAATGAGATAATGACATTTGTGCATTTGATAAAGAAAATGTAGATAAAACGTAAATCTAATCATATAGAAAGATTCTAGACCCTTTAACTAAGCTATTGTCAAAATTTGAGCCTAACAGGGCTTCATTTGACCCTTCAAATCAAATAGGGGAGTTAACATATGATTTTTGAGTACATTAATCAACTATTTCATGATCTGACCTAAGATTTTGCATTATTTAGATGTCACACGCGTGATTTCTCGATTTTGGGTATAGTTTATGTGTCATGCGCTCTCTGGATCTTCGGAGTTGGTCTGGGCCATTGGATGCCCATCGGATGCCTCCCGACTCGTCTCCTACCTTGAGTAGGAGACCGAGAATAGGCAGTCTGCGTGCCTTCTCTCCTCCGATCCCCTAGCTAACACCACAAATCCCTGATCCGCCTGGTCTCGTCGCCTCTGCTTTTGCGAGCCTTCCGCAACCCTAGATAGCCTGGTTTTGAGGGACTCTCATGCCCTGGGCATCCCGGTCGAGGAGGGACTCTGCTCCCTCCCCTGTTCTCTCGGCCGCGGCCCTCCTCTCACCGCTCGGGCCACCCAAAGCTATAAAAGAACCATCTAAATCGATAACCGAACCCTAAGGAACACTACCCACAAATCTGTTCACCCTCTAGAGCTTTCCCCCTCTGCTACCCTACTCCGCCGGTGACTCCTCTTCCAAGCTTGGCTACGGCGGAAGTTCCCAACCTTCTCCACCCCAAATCGACGCCCGGAAGGGTTATCTACAACCCTGGGAAGCTCCCAGTACTCGAAACTTGCGAAGATTTCAAGGTATCGTTGTTCCCCTTTTTTTCACTGTAAATTCAGATCCCATTGGTGATGCCCATGCGCAGGTCAACTCTCACCGCCGTTCACCTTATTTTAACCATCATCGGTTGCGTTCGTACTAGTGAATTGAATTGCCATCATTTTTCTGTGCTTTTGGGGTCTGATCTGGTTTCCCCTTCTCCATTCCTTCTTCCTCTATCCTCCTAGCAGCCATGGCGGCAGAGCTCCATTGAGCTTCTGATCTCAAAACCAGTCAAAGTTAGGCTCGTTGAGTTCGGCTAGGCTGTGGGTACCTTGTGGTGCTGTACGTTTTCCTTAGTCATGATCAGAACCCAGATTTGTAGTCAAACAATTTCACCTTCGCGGTGACTTCTCTCTGTGCGAATGACGCTCGAAGACGATGAATCCAGGTTTTGGTTTCACAAATTTGGCCCTAGTTGTTTTCCCCCGGTAACGCGCTGCCATGGGCAGTTTGGTCTTTCCAACCTCTGTGTTTGTTCGACAGTATGCACAGATGGTGCTGATACCCTCGTCTTATGTGGACACCACTGGTTGGACCAGCTAAGCAACGCTGGTGAATTTTCTGGTTAATACCAACGTGGATTTTCCGAGCTTTTAGATTGGCCGATACAAGAAAATTCGAAACTTTTAATTGGTACATCGGTTGGGGTCGAGTTATATATGAAATTTGCTCAGTTTTTCGAGATCTAGCCAATGGTTAGGGTTTTGAGACGTTTTTTGGGTTGGTTTTCATGAAGTATCAGGTTTAAGGAAAATTAGGGTTAAGATGTAATTAAAGTGTTAAATAATCTAAAACATGCTAATTTCAGGGACCTAGGACTTGACCCAGGATCAAGGAGATTAAAGTTAGGGTTTTCTCCAATAAGGTAAGCGGGTCATGCCATCATAAATATTTATTTTGGTTGATTTGCATGTTAGGTATGCTTTATGATAATGCTTTAATTCCAAGTAAATGAATGAATCAAGATTATGATCATGTCTCATATTATATCATTGCATGCTGTTTGTTATATTCCTAAAGTTCTATGTTATCACAGATGCTCATTAGTTTATTGATTATGATCATGTAATGATTAAGGAATTTAATAAAGAATCATGCAAATCATGTAATGAGGGAGAAATCCCATTATGTCAACGATTAATGTTCAAGATTATGGTAATGTTCATTTTAATAATCAGGTTATAAGAAATTGATTAAGTTTTATATGCTCTCGCCATTATGGACCTTAGGGTTGTTATGGGCCTTTGTGCCAGTTATGGACTTTCATAGCCAATCATGGACCTCAGGTTCGTTATGGGCTTTTTAGCCAAATCATGGGCATTCATGCCAATTATGGGCTCTTAAATGGGCAAATCATAGAGAGTGCATATTTTACTTATTCAATTCTTATTTATGCCAAGTAATTAATTTCAAGAATGCTTAAGTTAAATTCATGTCAAGTTTTCCTTTCAAGTCAAGTATATGTTATTTTTAGTCAATATAACATGTATGGTTCCGCTTACTTATGATGTTGCTTTATTTCGCATGGTCGTGGGACGAGATGTCCCTAGATCAAGGAGCAGGAGGGATCTGACGTGAGCAATCAAGGGTAGACGACCGAGAAGACTCTAGCTTGGTGGGGTGCCATCTACCACTCTAGATGTTATCTAGTTTAGATTCAGTTTATGCTTTAGATTTGTGTAGCCACATATATTAGGTTTTGATATCAGATGAGATAGTTATGTCTTTCCCTTTCATGAATAATGTATGAATCTATATTTTGAGTTGAATGCAAGTGTTTCATTTATCTTATTGCAATGTTTATCATAATTCATGATGTTCCTCCGAGCCAAGCTACCCATGTTATGGACAACATCGGGTTTGCTTCCGTTGTCTTATATATGTGCTTGGAGGGGCGTTACAGATTCCTTTTGACTTCCTATGATTTTCTTCTTCTTAGCCTAGTGTGTGTGTTTAAATTGAGATTCTCACTGAGGTGAGTTCTCAATTTGGACATCACACATCTGATTAAGTTTTAGAAAATCCAGGGACGTCACAGATGGTATCAGATCATGAACAGTAGCAAAGCATGGCATGTGCTCATTATGGAACTTGAAACTGAAGAACTTGGAACCATAAAAATCTTTAGGGTTAGATTAGTTCTCTTTTAGATATTAGACCTGACCTAGCCTCTAGGTTAGAACCTATATGTCTGAGAACTAGGCCTAGATTGGTGCTTATTGTATAGCAGGTCCTTAGGTTTCATTCTTTTCTTGTAGTGCAGTGGTATGGGATGTTGCATTATTTGGAAATGATGTACAACATAGGAAGATAAACCTTTGACATTTGATGCATATATGTTTTAGGTAGCTACACCAGTGTACACCCTGTTCTCACCCTTACGACTAGGTGACATGACACTAGACTCTCTACTATATGTGGGACACTCGTTTGGTGGATTTGATTTTTTATTCCAATCAAATCAAACTCGATAGTTTTTTGTGACACATGCTTTATCAGAGAAAAACTATATAATATTCTATTATATATGTAAGTATTAAAAAAATGTATCCCAACACATGTACAAGTAGGAGGTGGTCATGTAACCTAGATGAAAGTGAATGACATCAGTCTGGAAGAGAGAGTAGTTCTAGATTAGATGTCTAGAGCCTTGTTGGAATATATGATAGATGGAATAGATGAAATAAGTTTTGATGATATGATGTAGGTATTATATATATAATATAAGATGATTTATGATGATTAATGTTTGCCTTTAAGGATTAAGGTTCAGTTTTGAGGATTTGAGATAAGTTTTGATGATACAAGTATGCATTCTTCTTAAGATAAGTTAAGATAAGCTAAGACAAGTTGTGAGTCATCACGAGCCTCAAGCTCTTTTACGAAGGAGAAACTCTAGTGTTGGGAGCAGTTGTAGGGTTAAATCTAGAGAGAGTGAGACCCAGAGGGAGAAGGCTAGGGAACCTAAACTCCAAGATATGAGAATTTTGAGAAATACATGACATGATATAACCTAAACTAGACTACTCCTGAGTGAATGAGTTGAGTCACTTTATGCATGAATACTATAGTCTTATGGAACCCTAGATGTCCTTGGGGGGACCAAACCCTAGAGTCAGAGAGAGGATGGTTATATGTATGCATATGTGAATAAGGAAATATAATAACCTACCATATAGGTGAGGGAGAGAGAGAGAGTCTTAGGACCCTAGAGGAGGTAAAACTGTGCTAGTTTCTGTGAAAGCCTCATGCTCGGGTTGGTGGCTCCTTATAGGACTCTAGTGGTGTATATAAGAGAGAGAGAGTTAGGGAATAGTGTTTTGTGGATAGAGATCTATGAAGAGAATGTCATATCATGTTTTGGTTTGTGTTTATGTGGCTAGAGCTTGTAAGGCTATCACTAGTGCCAATGAGGTAATGTGAAAACCCTAGACTAAGAGAGGAAAGATTAAGTATATGCATATGAGATACTCATAGAGTTGAGTTAGATCAGAGAGATTGGGCATGACACTACCCTCATGATATGGGTTAGGAGAACCTCAGTTGGGCTAGATAAAGTTTTGATAAATGTTTAACAAGCCACTTGTATAAGTTTGTTTAGCACCACCATAATATAATATATGTAAGGATGTGATCTAATCCCAAGACGTGATATATAGACATGATATGATGGAAACCTAGAGATGGTTTAATAGATATCAATGCATAAATGGTTATCCATATACATGAATAATGATGATAATGTGATATTGTTGGTTAATCTTGTGATGAAATCAATAGTAAATGTTGCAATTTATTATGAGCAATTAAATAATATCATATGAATGAAACACATTACATGAGGTGTTAATCTTAGTGCTTAATAAAGATGAAAAATATAGTTTGACAGTTAGCACAACATAATGATTATGACACATTGATATGATCTAGATGAATAAGTGGGTTAGCTATAGTTAACTCCCTCCTAAAAGGCATATGTTAAATGTTGAACATGTTCTAACAACTAGCTTAATAAATTGTTGATGACACCTTGATATAATGGGATAACTTTAGTTAACTTCTTTAGAACATGGTAATATGATGTGGGAACCCTAATGCATGGGTAAAGATAAGGATGCAACCCTAACATATGAAATATGTCATGACATAACATGAGTTTCTATACCTTTTTGAAGGGGTAGTTTACCCTAGATGATCTAGAAATCCTCCTAGTAGTGGTTTGGATATAGTTCTAAAGGTTTTGTTTGATCATATGTTGCACTGACAGTGGTGACCTACTTATGGATGAAGACTTTTTCGTTTCCATTTAAGTAAGAGGATGGCTTAATTTTGAGGACGAAATTTCTTTTCAGATGTATATGATGTGATGGACTGGATTTTTGGCTTAATTTTGAGGATGAAATTTCTTTTAAGGTGTGTAGGATGTGATGGAGTGGACGTTTGGAATCCTTAAATATCCAATGACATAAGTGAATTCATATATTTAAGTAATTTGAAGATTTCCAAGTGCTTTGGCAAAATATGGATGTCAATTGGTGTTAATATCATGATTAAGATCTGTAAGTTTATACCTTTTTGGAATATTTATTTGACAAGTCAACTAGTTGAGTTTTGTCACCAAATTTGATTAGAATGTATCTTGCAAGATATAAAGCCATGGTTAAAATTTGGTGGCAATTGGAATATCCTATAGGGCGTTATTAAAATTTGAAATTTGGGAAATAATATGCTTTATTGAGGATTTATTTGATCTAAGTCTAATATTTTAAGCCTAGATTAGGCTGTGTCACACCCATGGATCCTAGAATGGGTTGTGTGGTTGTGTGTTGGCCTTAGATCCTTGATCCAGTGGTCATTGTCCTTGAAGGGAGGAGTTGTGGATCAGATTAAGTGGAGAGGATCCCAGACCCTTAGATGAAGATTGGACTGTTTAGAGCTCTTCTTCTATCTCTAGTTTTGATACTGGTTGTGGGAGATGAGGCCACACTCATCCACACCCTACCCATGACATTGATTGTGTAATGAAGGTAGAAATCAACTGCAAAATGGAAACCCTCAACTCAGTACATTTTTCTTGACCCCTTGGGTTGGGCAACTGACCAAACAGAGAGACAGAGAGTGAGCACCCATTGCCCTTTTCTTCTCCATCGCAACTTACATGTGATGAGGAGTAGAAGTACATGGAGTTATAGAGGAGACTGGAGGAAGATATAAGAGGGGAAAGGAAGACCGGACTGATAGGAACTGATCCCCATCGTTAACATGAACTATCGTGGTGAATTTCATGGAGGATGAAGCCCAATTCACTGGCGAGGGGGGAGCAAGATTGGCACAGCTTCTCAGACCTTGCCACTTCAAATTGAGGTTGTGAGTGAGTTCGGGGAGGCCTTTTGGAGCTTTTGGAAGGTTCATACCCCTTAGAAGAGGAGCAGAGGCAAGTTGCCTCTTTGCTCTGCCGCAACCGAGCCTGGCAGTGGCGCCCTACAGAGTGTTGATTCAAGGTCAATTAGGTCAATGTTGACTCACGTCGAAATTGACTAAACCCATGTTTTGATGATGACTAACCATTCCACATATTGGTGTCTAATGTCTCTACTTGAGTGATTTCAGATTAGGTATAGACACACTCTAAATGCCCTAACTTGTGCATCTCAAATTGGAGAAAAGACAAGTCAAAGTCAATACAAGTGCACGCTTTTGTAATATGATGTAAATCCATTAGAATCATGCTGTAAATCACTTGTAATGATTGTATGACTTGTAATTAAACTTAGAAAAAATTAGGAGCACTTAGATCGAATGTTTAAGCACTCAAAAGACATTTTCCAAAATTCACATCAGGTTGTTCATCGGTCGAGTTCTGTGAGTTGCAAACTCGACCGATCTTGATTGGATCTTGAAAATGACTTTTGATCGGTCGAGTTTACACTTCACAGAACTCAACCGATGGAGTACCAGACCAATTCAATTTTCCTTGGTCGGTCGAGTTTCCCCAGGACAAACTCGACCGATGGTCTGAATATCAGCTTTGTCTTTTACTCTATCAGTCAAGTTACCCTTATAGAAACTCGACGGATTACACTATACAGAAAAGTGCTTCTAGCTATTCAGGAGTTGCAACAAGTGAAAATATATCTGTTGCCACAAAACGGTAGTTTTCATTCTCAAGTGTTCCCAAAGGCTAAGAGGCATCCCCAACTATAAATAGGACCCCTTGGGATTTATTCCAAGGTTGAGCATTCAATGCAAACACTATGTGAGGTTCCTATTCTATAGTTGAGTGCTTCCTACAACCTCCTCTCTCTCTCTAAGCTTAATCACTTGCTACATCCATTAGAGTGAGTAGGAGATTTGCAAGAGAGATCGTCCTACATGTATATCTTGTGAGGCTCTCACTTCCATCACCTCCCCATCTCTCATTTCAATCATGAAGATGAAGGTTCTCTCTGTTGACTAAGAGAGGTGAAAAAGAACAAGGGAAGGCATCCCTTGGTGAAGATCAAGGCTAAAGACTTGGAGCTAGAGTGGGTAAGCCCTTGGTGAAGGCGGAAAACTCCTTGCTCAAGTGGGTAAGTTCTTGGTGGAAGCTTCTCTGAGTGAAGGTGAAGTCAAAGGTGGAAGATCCAAGAAGAGTGGGTAATTCCTTGAAGGCTGAAGACTTGTGCAAGAGTAGGTAAGTCCTTGGAAGAGGGCGGAAGACTCTTGCAAAGTGGGTAAGTCCTTGGTAAGGTTGAAGACTCTTTGTATTGGATAGGTAAGTCCTTTGGTGGTCATGTATTGTATCACTTATAATGAATATAATGAAGATGCAAGGTTAAGAAATCATAGAGGTTGACCTCTCTAGGTAGTGGACTGACTCACTTCTAGTTTGAAGTGTGGAACCACTCTAAAAGAGCTTGTCAATTGGTGCATGTTCAATCTCTCTCTCCCTTTCTATGTATGTTTTAGTTGCACACAAATTTCCTATTTAGAAACCTTATCTTGTGATATATCTTGAAGGTCTAATTAATTTTGTTTAAGTGCATTCGACTCTATTCACCCCCCCTCTAGAGCATCTAATCACCCATCTAGGATCCAACAATTGGTATCAGAGTGGGTCTTCTCCAAGCATACTTCCACAAGTAGGAGAAGATGGATGACTACCAAGGAGGGAGATACTTGATCAGCCTTCCAATCTTTGATGGGAGCAATTTCCTCTATTGGAGAAGAAGGCTTCAATTCTACATCCAAGGATCAAGTCTTGAGATGTGGCAAATGGTGAACAACCCATACATGCTACTAAAGACAAAGATTGAGGAATGGGATGAAGCTACCTTGAAGAAAGCAATCATGAATGCTAGAGCCATTCACATCCTCCATGCCTCCATGACCTCCACCGAGTTCAACTGGATTTCTTCATGTGAAACAGTCTATGAGGTATGGAGAAAGTTATGCATTACTTATGAGGGGACATATCAAGTGAAGGAAAGCAAAGTCTACATGCTCAAAGGGTTGCTTGAAAACTTCAAGATGGGAAAGGAGGAGAGGATAGCCAACATGTACTCAAGGCTAAACACCATTGTGAATGGTCTTGATATTTTAGGACATTCTATGAGTAGAGGAGAGATCAACTCTAAGATCCCTAGAACTCTCCCCAAGAGATGGGAACCCAAGGTGACTTCCATTGAAGAAGCAAGGTCTCTTAAGGATGTCCCTATTGAATAGCTCATTGGAAATCTACAAGCACATGAAGCCACACTTGACAAGAGGGAGGAAGTAGAAAGACAAGAGAAGAAAGAGCTAAAGAGAATGAAGAAGGCCGAAATGAAGGCACAAATTGAAGCTATAATGGAACAAGTCTCTCCATCATCTCAAGTTAAAGAAGATGCCATGTACTCCAAGGGTAGATTCTACAAAGGCAAGAAGATCCATCATCACAAGAAAAGAGAAGATAAGTGGCACTCAAGCTCAAGTGACTCCTCTAACTCAAGCTCAAGTGAAGATTCAAGTGAAGGATCAAGCTCAAGCTCTAGTGATGAAGGAGAATGCCATTTTGCTCTTATAGAATCAACAAGTAAGGATTCAAGTGAGGTAAATCTAAACTCCTTAGATAAAGAATATTTGATTGCTATTATACATGATACTTGTGCCTCTCTTAAGTCTTCTAAAAGGAAAAGGAAAAAGCTTGCTAGAATTGTTGATAATTTGCATGTACAATTAAATGATTTTGAACATTCTAATTCTTACTTGCTTGATGATAAAAATGCTTGTCCTAGCCAAGTAGACTCTCTTAAACTTAAAAATGCTAGTTTGCTTGATAAGATTAGATTTCTAGAAGCTCAACCTATCATGCCTAGTTCCAATGAAGAGCATACTTTAATTGTTGATTCTCTCATTCATGATATTGATGTTCTTAAATATGAAAACAAGGACAAAGATTTTGTTTTGCAAGAATTAGAAATAGAAAATTCCTCCTTGCTTGCTAAAATCAATGTGCATGAATCTTGTTCTAGTTCTACTAATAGAGATAATGATGTTGTTGCTCTTCATATTGATAGAGATTCTTATTTAACTAAAGCTCTTTTCTTAGAAAATGATCTTTTGCATGCTAGAGATAATATCAATCATTTATCTTCTACTATTACTTCTCTTATGCATGATAATGATAGTTTGAGATATTCTTTGCAAAGATTCTTAGTTGGTAAGAAGAGACTTAATGATATCCTACACCATACTACCAAACAAATTGGTAGACATGGTTTGGGGTATGATGGTAGTCAAAGGAACAACAAAGGTAAAGGACCTCCAATATTCCATGGAGAATCCTCTAGTTATAAGACTATGGGCACATGAAACTATTGCAATGATTTTGGTCATTATTCTACTTGTTGTCCTTTTAGGAAAGCACCCAAGAGCAATAGGACTTGGGTTGCTAAGCTAACCCCTGTAGACCCAAAAACATGATTGGGGACTATTTCATCTTTCTTCTTATAGGTACTTGCAAATGGATTGACTTGAGCAATTGAATTGCAAATTGACTTGTCAATCCACATGAAAGAAGAAAGGTGAGATGTGTAGAGGGTGAAAACAAATGGAAAAAAGAATGGTAAGCACAAAGGTAAAAGTTTTCTTTCTTATAACCTTTTCTAACTTGTTTTTGTCAAGTTAGTGTGCACTATGCATGTGGTTTTTGAATCAAAAGTGGTATTTTGTGATTCTCTTCGCACTCTTGCTCAAAAACTATTTCTAATGCTTCTATAGTGCATTACTAACTTGCTTAGACATGTTTGGATATGGTTCGTATTTTTAGCTTGCATTTAAATATGTTTTTATGAAATATATGTGCCATTTTTACAACAGCTCTGTCGGTCGAGTTTGCCCTATTTGAAACTCGACCGATAGGCACCAATGGGTGTTTCCAGTAGATGTCATCGGTCGAGTTCTTAATACACATAACTCGACCGATAACACTGTGCACAGAATATACATTTGGCTTATTGAATGAGAAACTCCCTCTCAACTAGATTTTCTCAACAAATCGCCTTATTCTTTGGCACTCCTTTGGTACCTTTATATATGCATATTGCCATGTTCTAAATTTCCTATCTTGCTTACAACTCTTTTTTTTTAGGAAAGGTTATGTCATATATTGAAAATCACATCAAAGCAAGCAAACACCTGCTTATGTGAGTACCTTACAAGATGTTGAAAAGATCGTAAGCTAGACATTTAAAAACTAAAAAACGTTCATGCCTAGATGAGATAAAAGCAATGTTTTGGTGAAGTGGGGGAGGCACCCCTTAACAAGCCTCTAGATGAAATAAAGAAGATAATCCCAATTTTGTTGAAAAAGCATCCTCCCGAAAATTTATCAAAGTTGTTGCTGAACTATACTGACCCCTGTTTCATCATCAACCATAACTTTGAGATCACACAAAAATTTTTCTTCAGATTCTCCTTCATCAGATTCATCATGTCCTCCTTCGACTTGGTTACCTGCATTTTGTTAGAATGTAAAGATCTGCATCTATTTGTGATATAATATTTTGTTTCCGTTTTTTGTTGAAAATTCTGTTGTTGCTTTCTTTCCAGAGATTCCAACTGATTGTGGTGAAAATATCACTACTCTTGAAGTTTTTGTAATGTATATTTGGAGTGATTTGTAAGGGGAAAGTTGCTTCCTTGAGGACAGGAAGGCAACTTTGTGAGTAATGAGTGAAGATGTTTTGTGAAAAGATACACTTGAAGAAGATGTGATCAACTGAGTCACTGTTTTTTTCACAAAGTGAGCATCTGAAAGGACCAATGAAACCTTTTTTTGTAATGTTTTCTCATGTGAGTAGTTTGTTTTGTAGTAAAAGCCAAAGGAATGTTTTATATTTTTGTGGCCAGTTCTGTTTCCAAATTTTTGTGGTCGATGGGGATAAACCTCTGTAGGATAGGTAGGTGTAGGCTTGTTTAACCGAGTATATGCAGCCCCATTTCCAAGTAATAGAATTTGAGGTATTGTTTTCCAAGGAGAATGTTAGATTTCTGAATTCGTTTTGGTTAAGTTGTGTTAGAATGCATCTTTTGAGAGAATTTGATCTGTTGCTGGTGAGAAGGGGGAGAGCTTTGTCGATCTTCATGTTGAGTAGTCTGTTTGGAATGTTCCAGTTTGATCGAAGATGGATGACTAAGTTGTTTTCGAACCAAGGATCGAACCAGAAGGAGATATTTTGGTGAGAGTGTGGGGGAGTGTTAATGATTTGAGTGATCGTTTGGATGTTTTTGTTGATGTATTTCCAAAGAGGGGAATTTGAACTTTTTGGGATAGGATGCCAGGGAGGTGAAGATTGGTAGTATTTGTATTGGATGAGTTGTGTCCAGATTTTTGGTTTGTTTTGGAGCAGACTATCGATGATTTTAGTAATAAGACAGAGAGCGTGTGTTTCAATATTTAAGATGCCCCAACCTCCTTGATCAAGAGGAGTAGATATAATTTTCCAATTAACAAGATGATAATGTTTCCCTGATTTTTCCGATTAGTGAAAGTTATTCCAAAGAAAATTTCTTCTGATTTTGTCTAGAATGGATTTTGTTTTTGAGGGAAGAGGGATGCAGCTCAGGAAGTGGGTAGTGATGGGAGTGATGGCACTGTTTAGAAGGGTGAGTCTTCCGGAAAGATTCAGGAAGTTATTTGTCCAATTTGAGAGTTTTGAGTTTATTTTTGAAATGATAGGAGTCCAGGTAGCATTTGTTATGTTGTATGGAGTAATGGGAAGACCCAGATACTTGATTGGAAAATCTTCAGTTTTGCATCTTAAGAGGTCTCTAAAACGCTCCAAAGAAGGTTGATTTATGTTTACCCAAAAAATGGAAGATTTATGCAGATTTATCTTGAGACCAGAGATATATGAGAAGATGCTGATGATTCTGAAGATATTTAGGAGGGAGGATTCATCCGGGGAGGAGAAGATAATTGTATCATACACAAATTGAATGATATTCTCCTTGCATTCCCCAGGTGAACTGATAAGACCCTTTTGTTTACCCAATTGGATCATGTGGGAAAGAATTGCTGTGATGATGATGAACAGATAAGGGGAGAGTGGGTCTCCTTGTCTAAATCCATTTGTGTTATGGAAATAACCAAAAGGAACACCATTTATGATAGTTGAAAAATGGTTTGTAGATATGCAAGCATGGATCCAATTAACCCATATGTCTGGAAAACCAAAACCCTTGTGAGATTTAATTAAGCAATTCCAATTTACAAAATCAAATGCTTTTTCAAAATCTAGTTTGATTGCTAGAAGGGGTATTTTGTTTTTGTGGCAAAGATGGATTGTTTCATTGACCATCAGGAAGGCATCTTGTATACTCCTATTTTTGAGGAAGGCAAATTGGTTAAGAGGGATGATATCATCCATGAGTGGTTTTATCCTGTTTGCTAGTGTTTTAGCAATGATTTTGTAAGAGGTATTTATAAGGCTTATGGGTCGGAAGAGGGATATGTGGTCAGGTTGAATAGTCTTTTTTATTATAGTGATAAAAGTTTTATTTATGAATTTGATGATATTATGAGGGTTTGTACTAGCATGGAAAGCAGACAGAAAGGCTAAGAAGTCTTTTTTGTAGTGGTCCCAGTTCGCCAGGTAGAATTCAGAGTTGAGTCCATCTGGTCCAGGAGATTTATTTAGGCCTAGGTCCGAAATGGCAGCATTCAATTCTTCTTGGGAAAAAGATTTTATAAGTTCTTGTGGATTTTTTATGTTTTTTTGACAAATTATGTTCCAAGACAAGTTATTAAGGCATGTGGGATTGTGATTGTTATTGAAGAGATTTTTAAAATGGTTAGTTATGTGAGTTATGATGGATTGTTTGTGCGAGGTGAGTCTTCCGTTTATTGTTAGATGGGTTATGGCATTTTGTCAAAAATTTTGGTTACAAATTTTGTGATAGAATTTAGTGTTTTTGTCGCCTTCTTTTGCCCAAATGATTTTTGCCCTTTGTCTCCATTTGGTGTCAATACAATTATTTATGTAGTCCAGCTCAGCTTTAATGGTAAGGACAAGGGTAGGGTCAGCAGAAGGATCTTTATCCACAAATAAGAACTGATCTTCAAGGTTTTTTTGTATTTCGAATAAGTTTTTTGGGTTTTGGATTTTCCATTTTTTGATATGTGTTTTAATATTTTTGGTGTTGTTTTGGATATGAATTCCTAAGTTTTCTGTTTGTGAGTCAGAAAGTTTCCATTATTCTAGACAGCAGCTGGTGAAGTTGTTTATTGAGAGCCAACTATTTTCAAATTTGAAAGGTCTCATGCCCCATGAGGTAGAAGATGTGTCAAGGATTAGGGGTAAGTGATCAGATATGGTTCTATGGGAGATATGAACTGATGAGAGTGGGTGTTTGTCTTCCCATAAGTTTGAGCAAATGAAGTGGTCGAGTTTGGCATAAGTCTGGTTTCTAGACCAGGAGAAAGATGCATTTGAAGGTTTGATGTCTATCAGAGAATGGTTTGTGAGCATCTAACTAAATTTTTTATTAGCTGCAGACATAGATTGAGGGGAGGAGATGGAGTTGAGTCTATCTGAGACTTCAGTGATCAAGTTAAAATCTCCACCCAAAACCCAGGGAGACAAGTGGTGTTTTGTAAAGAGATGATTTAGTTCAGCTATATAGCCAGATTTGTTGTGTCATGGTTCCCCGTAGATTCCAGAGAATGACCAGAGATATCCATCGGAAAGATTTTTGAAATCAATGGTTATTGAGAAATTAAGGATTGATGTGTTTTGTGAAGCTAGACACTGGTTGTTAAAACCAACTAAGAGACCTCCTTTGAATCCCTCAGGAGGTAATTGGACCCAGTCTGTGATTCTATTTCCCCCTATTGTTTTGAGGGCAAAAGGGGTAAGATAGGATTTTGTTTCTTGAATTGTAATCAGGTCGATTTTGTTTTTGTATATGTGAGCACATATTTTTTTCCGTCTTTGGAGGTTTGCTGCTCCACAGACGTTCCAAGATGTGATTTTCATTTTATTTTGAAAGTTAATCAGTATGATGTAAAAATTAACTTGGAATGATTTATACTGATCTATTTATTAGAAGGGAAAAGATTTTGTCACAGCAGGAAAGAGTCTTTTATTTGACCACCCCATAAAGGATTCTATGTTATCTAGAATTTTATGAGATTTATCTTCATCTTCTAGTTGAATGCCAATTTTGTTAGCAAAGGAAGTGAAGCTGTTTATATTTGACCAAGAAGCTAAATCTTCAATAGAATCTAAATCTTTATTTTTTTCTTTAAAAGGGGGAGAAGATGATAAATGATAAGCAGAAGTTATGTCACTATATGAACGGGGAGAGATATTTGGAGTAGTACCTGTCTTTGCTCTGTTGATGATGATAGTACTTTTTGAGTCTTTGTGATTTGGCTTCATGATCTTCTAGAGGTAGCTGGAGGAATGCCTTTGTTTTGGGCTCTCATGTTCCGAACTCTGCAAGGAATTTCCATCCTTATGCTGAGAAAAGTTTTGGTCTTTTTTTGTTTGTTGTTTTTGGTTTTGTGATGGATAGATCTCCTTAGTAGAGGAAGGAGATGGGAAGGTGGAACCTCTTGGTATGTATGTGTTATCATGAAATGATGGTTCGGGTGATCTGGTTCTTTTCTTGCTTGTTTGGAGGTATGGGTTTTCGGAGGGGGTAGAGTTTTTCCGGATCCAAACATGATTTCGATCGCTTGTTGACCTGGAATGAATGGTAGTAATTTTATCTTTATTTGGGCTAAACCAAGAGGGTGGATGTTTTGTGAGGTCTGAGAAGGCAGAACTATTCTCGGTGGGATGTTCAACAGATAGTTTTATATTGTAGATGGATTTTCCAATTCTAATATTGATAGAGGGAGGTAGGGAGATAGAAACTTTGACGGAAAAAAGACAATAAGCTTTGATGTATTGTGAAGGGTGTAAGGTTTCAGGGATGATGTATTGAAGTGTTGCCCCGATTGAATGGGCAATGCCTCTGAAGATCTCAATTTTCCAAAGGTGAGGAGGGAGGTTTGTAATGGCGACCCAGTCAGAGCCACCTACGGGGGCTGGATAAGAACCTAAGTCGGCAGACCATTTTGAGAGTCTGGCTGTAATGAAACTCGATCCACAGGGTATAGTGAGAACTTGATTGAAGAGGTGGTTTATCTTTGTTCCTTCTGGGACAGTATAGATGAGTTGGGTAGGAGACAAAATTTTTGGTTTAAGGATGGTTTGACCGGGAATGAGTAGAGCTAAGGCACGGGTAATGTCTAGGACATTAATGGGGTTATTGTCAAGGTTGTTTTCAATTGATATGAGAATGCTTCTAAGGGTGAGAACCTTGAGAAGACGCATTGAGTTGGCTGGAAGGTCAAGCGCGATCGCATATTCCAAATGGTCAGGAGTTTTCATGTTTGAAGAGGCAGATGGATAAATTGTGTTATGGGTTTGAGATGGGATTGAAAGGAGAGGGTTTTTGTGGTGAGGTTTGAGTATTGAGACTGAATGGTTCTTCGGTTTGTGGTAGGGTTTAGATATAGGAGGAGTCCAGGGGTTTGAGATCAGGGGGCGTGGAGGGGTAGCGTCTGCATGTTCAGGCAGGAGATTTGCGAGGCATGCAAAGGTGTTTTTTGACAGAAAGTGATGTTGAGGGGGGTGTGTATTGTGCCTGTGATCTGAATAGGACTTTTTTGGGACTGTGGAGGTTTTGTGAAAAAGCGGAAATCTATCTGAGAGAGAGTGCATGTAGGAGGAAGCTGGGTCTGCATGGGGTTTTCCTGGTTTGGGGGGTGGCGCGCCTTGCAGAATCTTTTTATGTGACCTATTTGATGACATCCAAAACAGGTGAGGCGGGAAAAGCATCTCGTTGACGAGTGGTTTCTACTGTGGCAAAGAGAATAGAGCAGCGCTTGAAAAGGTTTTTTGGGGGGACCAAAGTCTAAATTTGGGCGGGGTTTTTTTTTTCTAGGAGATTGTTTATGAGTAGGGACGATTTTGCATGTCCTAGAACAGGAAAGGCTTCGTTTAGGAGATCCAAGTCTTTGGGGGTAATATCCTCTACCAGGGAGGGATGGGGTTTTAGGGTTTTATGTAAAGATGACAAGTTGGGCCGATTGTTTTTCTTAATCGATGGGGAAGGGAAAAGTTTGTACCTTTCTGCGATAGAACTTTGTTGTTGTTCCATTGTGGATGTGACTGCATCGTCTTCATCCTCAGAGCCTGAGGAGACGGAAATGGGCCATGATCTTGCACCCTAGGGGGGTTGGTACTCATCCCTGACGAAGAGTTGGTCTGCTGAGTTTGACGATGAAGAGCTAGCTTGATCGTGTTTCTTGTAAAGATAGGCTAACTGTGGAGGAGTGTCGTTGATGAAGTCCCACACCCATGCTCGAAAAGTATGATTTTCCATCGGTTGAATGAAAATTGACCACTCAAGATTGAGCTTCAGCTCAGCAAGCATGTCGCTCCAGCCTTTTGAGATGAGGAGGATGGGAGTTTTTTTGCCCCAGGTTGGTTCAGAGGGGAGGGACCATGAGACCATCACCTGGAAGGAGCGGAGCCTAATGTTTATCATGCATGTTCCTGGCGAGATGTCAAACTTATGGTATATCCAAGCTCGTGGTAATGGAATGCTAGCTGAAAAAGAGGGGTCTGAGAGAGGGATTTCCATGAAGGAGAAACGAGAGTTCATGTCGGCAAGTGATGCCGGAGATATTGGGTCGCCGTTTGTCACCAAGGTTTTTTTTTCCTTAAAGCACGGCGGAAAGCTGAAGTCTTACCGTTTCTAGGCATGCAAGGTGTTTTTATGCATGAGACAAGGGAGAGCACACCTCCTGTACACATGGTGTTATCAGATCTTTTGATGGGTCTTAAATGTTATTCTCTGAACCAAAATAATGTTCTGATTTGATCTGACAGCCAAGTTGGTCTTGGGAAGGAGAGCTATAACCGGCAAAGAGAATAAAGTTTTGTGAATTTTTAAAGCGTGGTTTTTGTATGGAGATAAACTTTGTTGTTTAACTGGTGAGAAGCGAGAGGATAAAATCAAACTCAGGAGATGTGGAAGGCGTATTCAAAGAAATAGCATCTGCATGTTGCTATAAACCATTTGTGAATCCCAAGGTATGTTTCAAAGGATGTTGATATGCTCAGAATTTTTTTCAGACTGTTGTGAAAGAAGGAGGAGAAAAGGGGGAGAAACCTTTTCTTTTATTATGGCGCCGCTTAGATAGGTTTCTGAGGGCGAAGAGAAAATGATACTTGGTGGAGATAGGAGATGAAACACTCGACTGTGGATCACAAAAATGCTAATCGAGAAGATGTAAAGGCGATTGTTGTTTTTAAACTGGTGAATCCCTTGTGCATGCTGGAGAGTACAGAAGCCAGGCTCTGTGGAAACACTCCAGAGAGGGGATATCGGATCGCATGGAATGCCCAACTCTATCTCTCTAATTGCTCTAAATTGGTATATCTATATCTTGCAATAACTTGTTTTGAGTTGTTTCGCAGGTCTTGATGATGATCTATTTGGATCTCTTGGTTGTGTCTAAAATTGCTTCCGTTGTACTCTAACTTGTTACATCTATCTAGGTGTATATCTTGTTTTGATACAACCTTGAGGTTCTTAGTGGTAATCATCTTTTGGTAACGGTGCATATTTGTTAGTGAGTTATATCCTTCCATGCTTCTAAAATTGCATATCTCTTTGTTTGGATATACCTCTACATCTACTCATAGCTTGCTTTATCTTGTGTATCTTTTGGTATCTCTTGCTATGATCTAGATCCTACTAGTAGTCCTAACTTGTGATAACATCTACTAGTAGTTCATATACATGTTGTTCTAGCCTTGTTTAAAATTGGCATCTTTGCTCATCTATATGCTATGCTTGTATCTTATCTCATACATGCTCAAGATTGTTCCTTGAATTGCATATCTACTATCTTGAGTTTCTTGCATAACATTGTGATGCAGGGTACATAGATCTACATTATATGTAGAAATTGGAGTATGTTTGGATTTTATGCAGATTTGCTCCAGTTTCAATTTTTGCTGCAATAATAGTGTTTTTCATGCAAAAACGACCTTCTAAGCAAGACTCATCGCTTTGCCATGAGCCCTGATGCTTTTTGGGCAAATTTTGTCATCTTGAGGGTCAAAATTGCATTTTATTGTTTTTCAGCAGCACTTTATCTTGCATTTTGGGTTGTTCAAGTGCATGCTTTAACTTGTGTTTCTTTCTATGCTTGGACAAGCCCCTATCTGTGCTCTTCTACTCTCCTTATATAACTTTTTGTTATCTCCTCTCTCTTAACAAGTGGTGTTTCTTATTTCTTCATAATCCCACTTTTGAAATGACAAAGGGGGAGAAAGGTATGTCTTCTTTTGACAAAACACGGAGAAGGCATGTCTTACATGAAGAGGAGAAGTATGTCTATGTAAGGGGAGAAGGTAAATGGGAGAAGACATATATGTGTAGAACATATATGAGTAGAAGACATAGTATTCTATAAATGTTGTGAAAGCTAACCATGCAGGAGAAATAACATCAATTGAGGGGGAGTATGAATGTTGACTCAAGGTCAATTAGGTCAATGTCAACTTGCGTCGAAATTGACTAAACCCATGTTGTGATGATGACTAACCATTCCACATATTGGTGTCTAATGTCTCTACTTGAGTGATTTCAGATTAGGTATATACACACTCCAAATGCCCTAACTTGCACATCTCAAATTGGAGAAAAGACAAGTCAAAGTCAATACAAGTGCACGTTTTTGTAATATGATGTAAATCATTAGAATCATGTTGTAAATCACTTGTGATGATTGTATGACTTGTAATTAAGCTTAGAAAAAATCAGGAGCACTTAGATCGAATGTTTAAGCACTCAAAAGCCATTTTTGAAAATTCACATCAGGTTGTTCATCGGTCGAGTTCAGTGAGTTGCAAACTCAGACGATCCTGATTGGATCTTGAAAATGACTTTTGATCGGTAGAGTTTACACTTCACAGAACTCGACCGATGCACCAATTCGATTTTCATTGGTCAGTCGAGTTTCCCCAGGACAAACTCGACCGATGGTCTGAATATCGGCGTTTTCTTTTACTCTATCGGTCGAGTTACCCTTATAAAAACTCGACCGATTGCACTGTACAGAAAAGTGCAGAAAAGTGCTTCTAGCCATTGTGGAGTTGCAACAAGTGAAAATATATCTTTTGCAAGCCACAAAACGGTTACTTTTCATTCTCAAGTGTTCCCAAAGGCTAAGAGGCATCCCCATCTATAAATAGGACCCCTTGAGCTTCATTCCAAGGTGGAGCATTCAATGCAAACTCTATGTGAGGTTCCTATTCTATAGTTGAGTGCTTCTTACAGCCTCCTCTCTCTCTCTAAGCTTAATCACTTGCTACATAAATTAGAGTGAGTAGGAGATTTGTAAGAGAGTTCGTCCTACATGTATATCTTGTGAGACTCTCACTTCCACCACCTCCCCATATCTCATTTCAATCATGAAGATGAAGGTTCTCTCTCTTAGCTAAGAGAGGAGAAGAAGAACAAGGGAAGGCGTCCCTTGGTGAAGATCAAGGCTGAAGAGTTGGAGCTAGAGTGGGTAAGCCCTTGGTGAAGGCGGAAGACTCCTTACTCAAGTGGGTAAGTCCTTGGTGGAAGCTTCTCCAAGTGAAGGTGAAGTCAAAGGCGGAAGATCCAAGAAGAGTGGGTAATTCTTTGAAGGCTGAAGACTTGTACAAGAGTAAGTAAGTCCTTGGAAGAAGGCGGAAGACTCTTGAAAAGTGGGTAAGTCCTTGGTAAGGTTGAAGACTCTTTGTATTGGACAGGTAAGTCCTTTGGTGGTCATGTATTGTATCTCTTATAATGAATATAATGAAGATGCAAGGTTAAGAAATCCTAGAGGTTGACCTCTCTAGGTAGTGGACTGACTCACTTCTAGTTTTAAGTGTGGAACCACTCTAAAATAGCTTGTCAATTGGTGCATGTTCAATCTCTCTCTCCCTTGCTATGTATGTTTTAGTTGCACACAAATTTCCTATTTAACAAACTTATCTTGTGATATATCTTGAAGGTCTAATGAATTTTGTTTAAGTGCATTCAACTCTATTCACCCCCCTAGAGCATCTAATCACCCATCTAGGATCCAACACAGAGAACGAGCTCTAGCCGACGTCGAAGCTCTTTGAGGAACCGAGATGGTGCGAGAAGGTTTCTAGAACCTTTTGGTGTTGGTTTCAGTTTACAAGGAAGTCTTGGAGGCTATTGATCCCTCACCAGAGGATACCATGTGTGGCGGGGCATCATGAAACAGAGTCTCGCAGACTCCTAGATGGTGTCGAATGTGAGGACCGTGAGGGATAGATCATGAGAAGACTGGATAACACTGGACTAGGTGGGTCCAAAGTTGGTCTGAATGGCTAACACTGGACTAGGCGGGTCCCAGCCCTAGCGGTCGAGCCAGTAAGGGAACCACACATGGGGCTGACGTGGCGACACATAATTGGGTCCAAGAGGTAATATTCTTCAGTAAATGTACATATCTTATATAATTTGTAATAATTAGCTAGATGATCTGAAAAATAAAAATAAGGTATTAAAATGTTCAGAAAAATGAGTATAACAACATGGAACTATAATATATGGCTTTGGAAGGACTAATATTAGTGATATCATGTGACTTGTGAAATGTTTTTTTCATGGATTATAAATATCAAACGATGGCCTAAAATTATGATAAAATATCATTAAATCCATATTCATGTGTATAATTCATTTAAGGTCTGTGATTATAATTTTGATGCAAAAAATCATGTAATTTGCTCCATATGGCTAATTAGGGCTAATAACCCTAAATAAAATGCAATAAATACATACATGCTCAATAAATGATGGAATTTATGGAACACCCTCATATCTATAACTGGAGGCTAATATGTAAGTTTGATATCAATTAAATACACAAAATCCATGTTATATGAAGTTGACCCTTAATACATGGTTTGAAACCCTAATTTAGGTTAATGCATGTAACCTATGATTAATATGTTCACATAATAATGTGAAATACAATTATCAGTAAATGAACTATAATCTGAAATATAAGATAAGTAACCTAATTCCAAGAATATAAGACAAGTAATAATGATGGGAATATCATAAGACTAAGTGAAACCCTAATATGAACATGACTAGGGTTAAGATGATGAGAATCTATTGGCAGTAATGATCTTGTCTTAATTATGGTTGACCAAGGTTAGGGTTGACATGAGGAATATGTGATTAGGATTATTCTTGATCAAGGCACACCCTTACCTCTTACTTGGACTACTACTTAGTGTTGTTGTGTTATATGTGTACAAATACTTGGCATATGGTATTGGTTGGAACAATTGTTCTTGAATGATATGTTTCTTGATTTTCCATACTTGTGAATACAAACAAATGAAACATTATATATTTGTTCCATTATAAGAAAGTACTAATTCTCTTTGGTAGCGTAGTGCTAGAAAGTGATCATTATCTTTGGTAGCAGATCACATTATACAATGATCTAACTCTTTGGTAGTAGATCATAAGGCCTTGCATCTCGATTTCTTTGATAGCTGAGATGAGGCATTATTCCCTCAGGTGGCAAATGCATGTATTATATAATGGAAAATGAGCTTAAAAACATGTGTTCTCATTTGTTAATAATATCTTTACTCAAGTATGCTTTTTTTATATTTGTTTATACTACCAAGTATTAGTTTATCTTATTGCCAAGCTTAGTAATGAGAGGTATACAAAAAGACACGTAGGCATACTCAATACAATATTCTTGAATATTGTGCTGATGTGTACCACATGTAATCTTTTGTTTAGGTTGTGGACATGTGATCTTTAAGAACCAGGACAGTTGAGAGTTGTGTGGCGAGCTGATGTATAGGTGGACATGTTGTCTTAAGATCTTATTGTGTAGTGGTAGTACATGTATATGTAGAAGTTTGTTGTTCAATATGTAATAATATCAAATATTGTAACAATTCATTATGTAATTATTTGTTGAATGGCGAACATGTGTTGTATGGCTTTATTCTTGTTCATGTGCATGTTGTACTATTGTTTCCTTCTGACTTAATCTGATTTTCTTCTTCTTAGCATAGTCGGTGTGTTTAAATTGAGATTCCCACTGAGGTGAGGTTTCAATTTGGACGTCACACCTCAGATTAAGTTTTAGAAAATCTAGGACGTCACACTAGCTGTTGGAAGTAGTTATGCATTCAACTTTGGCTCGATCAAAGAAAATCTTGATTGAGACATGGTCGATCAGAAAACTTGTCGACCGAACTTGGTTATGGATTGTTCTTTCTAAACTCGACCATTTTAGTCATTGCAACCCAACTACTTTCTACATAACGGCTAGTTAAGCATTAAGAACACTCTAGACACTTCTTACAATGTTGCAAATCACTTGTAAACCATTCTTATAAATAGGAGAGGCATTAGGATACCGAAAGCACACTTGCATACTACAAAAACACAAGCAAAACTTGAGCAATCATTCTAGAGAGTAAATCATCTAAGCTACAATTTCTATCTACTCCTTTGAGATTTAAGTTAGTGTCCTATAGATACAATCTCCTAGATACCACCTAGCAGTGTCCATCCTAAGTGGTTAGGAGGTCTAATGATTTATATAGGATCAAAGTGTTATACTAAATTGGTGTAACTTTCTTTCTTCCAATCTATTTCTTTTGTATTGTATTTTGTTCTTCTTAAATAATCCTAGGGTTGGAGGGTTGGAGACTGTTTGAAGGAGGTTTATTGGACCTACTTCAAGGCAAAGTAGGTTGTTACAACTTGCTTGAGGTTAATTCAAAAAGGTTTCTTTAAAGGAGGTTGATGCTACTTCTAGGTGAAGGCTACCGCAAGGTGGTGGAGCTACTTCAAAGTGGTAATGGCTTCTTTAAGGGCTTGAAGTTACTTCAAGAAGGCTGCTTCAAGGAGGTTGAGTCTACTTCAAGGTGAAGGCTACTTCAAGGAGGTGGAAGGTGATTGTGTTTTGTAGTAACATCCTTGCAAGGTAAATAAAATAAATCACTTTCAAAATCCCAATTGTAAACAATTGGGTAGTGGATTGACAACCTTTGATTCAAAGGTTGGAACCACTCTAAATCCAGGTGCATTCCTCATTTCCTCCTCCTTTGGTTTAGTTTTTAATTAAATTTTAAAATATCAAAAGCTCTATTCCCCCCCTCTAGATCTTTCAATTGGTATCAGAGCAGGTATTCAAGGACCCTTAACTGGTCTTGAATGGGGAACAGTGTTCTACACAACCTCAACCTCGAGGGAACTTATGTGAGTCAGCCACCACCCTTTGATGGAAACAACTACACTAATTGGAAAAGAAGGATGCAATTCTACTTCCAAGGGATCTGCCTGGAGCTTTGCAGAATGGTGTCCTTTCCTTATGCACTACCTAATACAGAGTATGTGACATGAATTCCAAAAACAGTAAAGCAAGTTTAATTGAATGCAAAAGCAGTAAGTATTTTATATTGTTCTATTTCTGTTGGCGAGTTTAATAGGATATCTTCATGCGAAACTTCTTATGAAAAATGACATAAGCTTTCGGTTACACATGATGATATAGCTCAAGTTAAGAATATCAAATTAACATGCTTAGACAAAACTTTGAACAAATCTGCATGACACCTAATGAATCTATTAGTGAAATGTATACAAGGTTTTCTTCTATTGTTAAAAGCTTGAGTGCCTTGGGAAATTATACAAGTGAGGAAGATCAAGTGTTCAAGATTCTTAGATCCTTGCCTCCAAAGTACAAGCCAAAGGTGACGACCATTGAAGAAGCCAATGACCTTTCCACGTTGAAGATGGAGCAACTCATCGGCAATCTAGAGACTCATGAAGTTAATCCTAAAGAAGAAAGATTGGAGTTGGAACTTCAAAAAGGAAGAAGGAAGAACATATCATTAAAAGTGTCAACCAAAGCACAAGTCATCACTCAAGAAAGTGATGAGACAAGTATAGAGGACAATGAAGAAGATGCACTCATTGTAAATGGTAAGAAATATAGAAGGTATAAATCCAAAAACAATTCTAGTTCTTTTTCTTATTATTCTTCCCTTAGATGCTTTGAAAGTAGTAAGAAGGGACATGTAAAGAATGAGTATCATAAAATCAAGAAGGAAATGAAATCCTCTTTCAAGAAGAAGGACATGGGAGACAAAGGCAATAAAGAAGCTTGGGATGAATCAAGTGATGATAGCGAGAGTGGATAGGAAGAAGTGGAGTGTCTCATGGCTAAGGAAAATGAAGATGAAGACTCAAGTGAGGTAGATCTCATTGAATTATCTAAAATGGATCTAGTTCATAGTCTTGAAGAAACTCATACTAAATATGTTGATTGCAAAAGAAAATTGAAAAGGCTTTATAAAATTAATGACGAGTTACGTGCTAAATTATATGATCTTACTTCTGAAAATGAAAGTCTTAGTTCTGAAAATGATACTTTGAAAACTTCTATTGATGATTATAATGCCAAGTTGCTTGTCTTAGAAAATAATAATGATCTTCTATCTCAAGAAAAGGTTGAATTGCTTGCTAAAATAAATGACTACCAAACTCAACCTATTCTATGCACTCATTCGGATTATGATATCATTATTAGAGAAAGGGATACCTAGTGTGCCCCCGCCAATGGCATTTCACACCACTCAATTGAAGTTTGAATGGATGCAACTCTGCGGAAGGAGGCACACAGGTGGATTAAACTTTTGAATTTATAAAGACCTACACTCGATACACTCGTACAACTAAAACACTACACCTGCAAGAGCACAGGGTCATGTCGTAGTATAGGAGGGTGGTAAGCATAGGGTCGATCCTCAGGGAGAAAAGGGGGCACTAGAGCTAGGTTAGTTTGGCTGGGTTCCTACTGCGGAGACTAGGGCTAAGGGCTTGAAGGTTGTTTGATTATTAAAATAAGGTGAGCAAGAAATCAATTAAAGGCAAGAATGAAATCTAAGTTAACCCTAGACTAGATTAGGACTAATTAAGCAAGAAAAGTCTAAGCTAGGTATGAAAAGGCAATTTACACTAAGGCAAGCAAAAGAAAAGCACAAGAGCAAGTAAAGATCTAAACTAGCAAGAACAAGGTAAAAACATGGCAAGAAGCTAACTAAGCAGGAAAATAGCTAACTAAGCTAACACTAGCTAAGCAAGATGACAACTAGGGTTTTAAAGCAATTAAGAGAGGTGTGGGTTGTTTAGGGGATGTACTTATCACTTAAGTTGGGGGGTGACATAAGAATGTTATGATTCCATTTAGTTTATCCAAACCAAAAAACAAGTTAGAGTCCAATGAATTAAATTAAGATACTAACTGGCATGGATATGCTAGGTTGAGTATAGGAGAACTAGTCCCTAACACTCCCTGCTACCCTTGTTAGGCTCAATTGGGTTAGGGATTAGGTTCAATTCAATTAGAGTCTAGTCAAGTCTAGATTTTTAGATTAGACATTCCTAGGGCAATTAGGGGTCGAGGGTAGTAATGGGGAGGTGAAATTAGGGTTTTAGACCCCAATTCCCCCACATTCTAGCCTTGAGCACTACAAAAAATTTGGCTTTTGTTGAAGAACATTTGTGAGGAACCAAAAATCATGAATAATGATGTCCATTTGTGAGGGCTCATCCTTCAAATATGGGACCAAATCCCTCAACCGTGTTCTTGACATCGTTAGGCATTTTATGTGAACATTGGTCCCTCACAAATACATTTCTTACAAATCACCCCCTCAAAAACTCCATGACAAATGTTCCCTCCATCTCATAATCCTTCCCTCCATTCTAAAACACTGAATCGTCTATCAAAATTAATGAAAAAATCACCCAGTCCCGGCGGGCGCTCCTTTCCCCCTAATTTCCTCCGCACTTCTCCACTGAACCCTCCCCCTCCCGATTCTCTCATCGGTTCCTCCGCATTGGGTCATCCTTGACGCCAATCGCCCTACTCGGTTGCTGCCGTTCATCCTTCGCATTGGGCTCATCCTTCATAACTCCTTGCCGCCGTTGACGGTTGTTGCCCTCCGCCATTGACGGTTGCTGCCCACCGCATTGGTCGTTGCTGCTACGCAGGCACCGTGCTTGATTGCCGCTGATCGCCCTGCTCGGCCATTGGTCGTTTCTGCTACGCAACTTGCTTCTTCGGCCACTGGAATCCTCTCTAGGTTCGTATCTTTTTCTGTTTTTCTCATTTGGGAGAGCACTAGCCCCCACTTCGACCCCTGATAGCCAAGATTGGTTCTTCCTCCAATGGGCTTCCAGTTCATACCTCATGTGTCCGCCTCATCTCCCCCCAATGTGATCTGCATAGGATTAGCTGGGTTTACTTAGTAAAAATACTAACCATCTAGTATTCATATGAGTTATCTCCCCCTCCCCTAAGGGTTAACGTTCTCACGTATAAGAAACATATCACAATGTTGAAAAACTTTGACTATCCTCAGTTGCATGGAGATGGTCATACAGCAGTAATAGAGAGTAGTCAGGGGCATGTTCAATATTTGGAAGTGAGGAAATAGCTCCTTGGGAGTAGCTACCATAACTAAATGGAAGGGAATCAAAGTTGTGATGTACATAAATTCCTAGGCTATGCATCTATAGTATAGCATCCTCATAATGATTTTCTATCATACAACTTTGTGTTTTGTCAATAAGAAAAGAATAATTTACTGATGTGATTGAGTAGATATAGTATTTGATTGAATATTGTCTTTCTCGAATATGTACAATATCTATTAATTGTACAAACTCGAATTTATGTATAATACCTACCATGTAATCCAAGTCATACTTGATCAAATATTACTCATATATAATTGTTGAGGCTCAAGCTTGGTTCAAAGCAATACACATGTGTGCATGTATGTTTAATTTTGCTACTCTGTTCTATTCTATATGAACAAGTGTTCTCATGACACACATATATATGGGTCAGAGCCAAAGTAGTTGATAATGAATGTATTAATAATATTCCTAGTTTCTTTGAAGACAGTATGAAGGAAATAAGAAATACCTCCTTTAAATCTATTATATGTATCCTTTACTATATCTGGTGGTATAGAAATAAGGTGATTTTTGAGGAATGGTTAGTCAATGTGAGTGTGCTATAGTCTATTATCCATAATGAGATAAAAGTGCTTCTTTACTAAACGAGCCCTGTGTTCTTTTTTCTGGAATTGCTATGCTTGTGCTTATTTTCTAAAGATGAAGAAGGGTTCCATCTGATGTTACTGGTTTATTGATGTAGTGGTGATCAAGATGCTTGTAAACTGTTGTGCTGAAATGATCTTTCTTTTGAAGAGCAGTTCTAGAGGTGACCAAAGCATCATTCTGATTAAAAACCCTTACATTTAAACCCATTCCTATAAACCCATTTCTTATTGGGTGAAAATTGTAGACTGCTTTGGTGGCTGCATTAAATTGCTTCTCAAGTGAGGCAAAGCTTGGGGAGTTACATTCTTCTCTTCTAACTCAACATTGTTGACTTTTCTTTTCCCATAGTCAATTTTCTTAGGAAAGATCTTGTCAAACATGTATGATGGAATCACCAACATGGGATTATATTTTTATCTTCCTCCATGCCAACATGGTTTAGATAGTTGACTCTCATGGAAATAATATTGTCATGGGGGGTCACTTGTACGAGTGCTGTTCTGTTTTCTCACTGTGTTGTTTTTGAATGTTTTGTTTTTGGTTGTAAGTATAATATAGCCTGGTGTTTTTGCATTTTGCAGAGGTACACTAAGTCATTGTCAACATCTTAGAGGTCTGATCTGGTTGATAAGTCTAGGCAGAAGCCTCAAGAACGAATGGGTGTTCTTAGTAATGTGGGTTCCTCCTAAAACAACAATTGGATATATTATATGTCTTTTTTCCTTTACCCCCTCCATCTAAAATAATACCCTTTCTATAACATGTGGTTGTGATGTATGACCTAAAAGCCAATAACTATGGTAATGATCCTCGGCTAAGTGCAGCTCTGTACTTAGAGATTAATTAAAGGCCGACTGCCCAGGGCTCCCATGTGACACATCCATTCCTAATATAATAGTTGGCACTTTGGAGATCTTTGGCATGGATGGAGGATGCTCAGCTGTGGTGAACTTCTCTGCATCTTCCATTCATGCCAAAGATCTCCTAAGAGCCAACTATTATATTAGGAATGGATGTGTCCCATGGGAGCCCTGGGCAGTCGACCTTTAATTAATCTCTAAGTACAGAGCTGCACTTAGTAGAGGATCATTACCATAGTTATTGGCTTTTAGGTCATACATCACAACCACATGTTACAAAAAGGGTATTATTTTATATGGAGGGGGAAAACAAAAAAAGACAAATATACAAATGTTGTTTTAACAACAAAGGGATCAAGGAGGAACCCACATTACTAAGAACACCCATTCGTTCTTGAGGCTTCTGACTAGACTTCTCAACCAGAGCAGACCTTTTGTTGAATGCATGTCTGAAGCTTTCCATGGTCATGACAGCCATTCTATTGATGCTAAGTGTGCACAAAGATGGTATGCTACTAACTTATAATGATACATATCATACAAGTGAACCAGAAGTTACATTCATTTTACGCCCATGCTTTAGTGCTTCTATGCCCATCATTTGATTTTTAAAGATACCAAACTTATTTACATATCATTTCAGTTTCCATTGGAGACTAGAACTTTGTAATTCTACTATGTCCGCCAATCAAAAATTCTGGTCCTCTTCCTTTTCACTTCCTACTTCTATCTGTGATGAAGTGGAAATAATTATTATAAATTTCTTGTGGGGATAGTGTGAAGGCAAGAATGATATCCATCTTCTTAAGTGGGATGATGTAACCATCTTCTTAAGGTAGTCTATGGATCAAATTGATCCATGAGAAATACCTTCTTAAGGATTCTATCTAAAATATTGATATCTATGGTCAACTTTCTTGGTATTTAATTCAGATGATCATACATCTGAATTTAAAATCCTATTACGAAAGATTGCTAGAAACAACATCTCAGTGATGAACAACCTAAAAAAAGAGGGTTTTTCTATACTTCTATATGTTTTCTGTGTAGACGTTCTAATGAATTTATCATACATTTATTCTTTAATTGCCATGTAGCTGATTTCATCGGGGTAAGGCTGTTGAGTGTAAACTCATTGATAGGATTCCCCTGTATATTTACAAAGTTAATCAAAAGTATATACATTTTTAAATGTGTTTATTGTACTCCCAGGTTGGAGGCTATTGCTACTCATCTCTGTATCCAAATTGCCATTTTTCGGAAGTGGGTATTTTCCTCTTTTGATATCTAGCAGCTATCAATGAAAGTAATCTTTTTAGATGGGATAGACACTTCTACAATGTTTCTTTTGGGAGGAAACTTATTTTCTTCTCTAGTGGTTGGTATATATGAATTGTTTTCTTCTGCTAGTCTATTGTTCTGCTGGTTTACAGTCTCCTACTATCATAATTTGAGTGTTGTGTTATTAACAAGATACCAAACAATGAAATTGTCCCTGTTGTCCTGGTCTGCATGTCATATGTTCTATCTTGGTTGTTATTAAGTCTTATGCAGCTGACTTATTTTAAGTATTTCAACTCTTAATTTTATGAGATGTTATACATGATATCATATACTTATATGTTTAAGTATTTCAGCTGACTTATAGGGACAATTAGGTATTTGTCTCATAATGCTTGTTATAAGTAATAACAATATGTTGATATCAGATCTAAGAAGAAATAGACTGTCAGTGCCTTTATGCATAGAGATCTGCTACAATATTGAGATTCTATGGGATATGTTGGACATAACCCATAGCATCAGGACCACACACAACTTTGAATCTCCTTTGGTAGAGTCTAAATAGCTATGCGTCAAAATACTCCTTTGTAGTAGAGAGATTGCCTAGTTTGAGAAGAGAAGCTGTGTAGCTAGTCTGACAGTATAAGTAGCCCCTGTAATCGAGTATATGTTGAGACATGTGAGCAAAAGTTAATGGATGGATCAGTGAACTATTATTGATTAGGTGGGTACCTATGCTATTGCAGTTCTTGAAGGAATTTTCTTGAAGGATGTTTCTTCTGCCTCTTTTTTTGCTTCTTGTATATTGATAGACTTCATGTATGTCTTCTCCCTTCCCTCCCCTTTTCTCTTTTTCCTTTTTCATGTTGTATATTCGACACCCTTTTGCTGCAATTGTTGCAAAAAAATCAGTCCTTTTATACTACTGTTTCTTTGATTTTTTTCTATTTCCTCTTGTGTCTCCTATTCTAGCTTCTTTTCTTTTCTTTTTTTGCAATTTCTCCTTCATTTCATGTTCCTGCTATTGCATCTAAATTTTTGTTACTTCTATGTCCCCTCTTATTGCTTTTTCCTTGTTACTCATATCAGAAATTCAGATTCTTACTTGCATCTCCTGCTCGCACGTCTACTAGACTACTAGTATCACTTCTATTTGCAAGTTTTCTTCTACTTTTTCTTACTTATTCTTGCTCCTACATGACTACATCTCCTACATGACTACATCTCAAACAGCTGTTCCTCTACTTATTATATATTTTCCTTCATGTAGATGGATTTTCTAATAGATCGGAGTTGGATGTATATTGGGAACAGAGTGCGAAGTGATGTATTCAAGGCAGGGTTACGAAAGTTCATTGAGTTTGCTCTTATCCATCAGAGACCAACTAGACATGGGAAATTAATATGTCCTTGCAAGGTATGTTTGACAGATACCTTAAAAAAGAGGAGGAGGTATTCTCACATGTATTACAAAAAGGATTTGTGCATAGCTATGATGTTTGGACGTTTCATGGGGAGGTGATTGGTAGGAGCAATCCTATTGTGGCACCAAACATGCCTAGCACCGAAAATATGCATCAGATGTTGGAGGATTTGTTTGGTATGGGTGACACAACAAATGACCACTCTACTGAAGCTACATAGGAACCTTCAAATGTAGATGCACAAAGATTTTACAAGCTACTAAAAGAGGCAGATCAACCACTCTATAGAGGTTGCACAAGTCATTCTAAGCTATCGTATTTGGTTGCCTTGCTATTTCTGAAGGAGGAATCTGGATGGTCCAACGATTCTTTCACAAAGTTGTTACAGTTGGTTGTTTCAGGATTTCCGGAAGAAAAATGTCTATTCCCGGAGACGTACTATGAAGCAAATGCGATCGTGAAGGATTTACGACTTGATCATTCTACTATAGACGTATGTACAAATAATTGCATGCTTTTTCGCAAAGATGCAGCTTCAAAAGAAAATTGTGATACTTGTGGTGCTTCAAGATGGAATGAAAAGCAATACAAAACAAAGGGAAAGAAGGTAGCTGCTAAGTTCATGTATCACTTCCCTTTGATACCTCGGTTAGAGAGGCTCTATATGTCTTCATCTATTGCTAAAGACATGATTTGGCCATCAGAAGTAAAAGGCAAGGATGGTCGTATTCATCATCCTTCAGACACACCAGAATGGTTGTCTATTGATGCCAGGTATCCAGACTTTGCTACTGAACCACGCAATGTTAGATTGGCATTAGCAACAGATGGATTTAATGCATTTGGCAATATGAGTGCATCACATAGCATCTGGCCTGTGTTGGTGACACCTCTCAATCTTCCGCCTTGGCTTCTTATGAAAGAACAATTTATTATGATGTCCCTATTAATCCCAGGTCCACATATGGTTGGCAATGACCTTGATGTATACTTGGAGCCATTAATTGAGGAGTTGCAACTACTTTGGGAGCTTGGAGTCAAAGTTTATGATGCATATAGAAAAAGGAACTTCACTATGCGGGCAATGATTTTATGGACCATTAACGATTTCCCAGCATATGGTGACTTATCTGGTTGGAGCACTAAGGGTAAGAAATATTTGGGATGTCCTTGTTGTAATGTGGAGACTGTATCAAAATGGTTACAGTATGGGAAAAAGCAATGCTATGGTTTCCATCGACGTTTTCTTCCAATGAATCATCCGTATAGACGTGATAGGAAAAATTTTGATGGTGAAAAAGATTTTCGACTTCCACCTAAGCCACTATCTGGAGAAGATATACTGAGGCAATTTGATGGGTATGAAAATATCACATTTGGAAAAATGAATAAGCGCAAGAGGCTTGGAGATCAAATTCAACAATTACCTCCTGGTTGGAATAAGATAAGCATCTTTTTTTCAGCTACCTTATTGGAAGTATTTATCTGTTAGACACAATCTGGATGTGATGCACATAGAAAAGAATGTGTGCGAGAATATTTTAAACACATTATTGGGTGATTCTAAGAAAAGTAAAGACAACTTACAAGCTCGTCAAGATTTGAAGAAGATGCGCATTCTAAGAGATTTATGGCCAGTAGATGCAGGTGACCGCTATTACTTGCCTCCAGCATCTTACACCATGACTAATGCGTAGAAAGATAAGTTCCTATCTGTGTTAGAAAAGTTGAAAGTTCCTGATGGCTATTCTTCTAACATATCTAGGTGTGTTAGCAAATCTGATAGAAAACTTGTTGGGATGAAAAGTCATGATTGTCATGTTCTTATGCATCAACTTCTACCTGTTGCCTTGAGACATTGCATAAGCTTAGATGTGTACAAGCCTATTGCTAATTTGTGCTCATTTTTCAACAAGCTTTGCTCTAACATTATTGATGTGGAGGAATTCAAAGAATTGGAACAAGAAATTGCTGTCACTCTTTGCCAGTTGGAGAGAATCTTCCCTCCTTCTTTCTTCACCATCATGATGCATTTGCCCATTCATTTAGCTTATGAAGCCAGGCAAGCCGGATCTGTCCGAACTAGGTGGATGTACCCAATAGAGAGATACTTGAAGAAATTGAAGAAGTATGTAAGAAACAAAGCTAAACCGTCTGGTTGTATTGCTAGTTGCTATTTAGCTGAAGAAAGTTTGACATTTTGTGGTAGGTACTTGCATAATTTTGAGACAAAACTGATCCTCACTCCTCATAATGTTGATGGATCTCCAATTAGAGTTGGAGTGTCAAGAAATTTCGACATCCACACTTTGGAACAAGCCCATCGTTATGTCCTTTTCAATAAAGAGGAATTGGATGTTTACAGAAGGTAAGATTTAATTACGTCCTAAAATTCTTGCTGATATTTGTATATATGTTGTACATTAATTTGGACACTTCTTATAAAGCAGTGAACACATGTGTATTCTTCAAGATATGGAACCCAACATTGCCCCACGGACCCTAGAAACAAAACATGCAAAGGAGTTCTCTAAGTGGTTGAAAGAGCATGTAAGTCTCAAACATAAATATTGTTGTCACTCTTAATGTTCAAGTTAGTGTAGATTACATTAATGTTTTACTTTTTTATGAAGGTAATGTAAATGCAAGAGATTAGGCCGAACAGTATTAGCGATGATTTGAGATGGTTATCCCAAGGCCCTTGTGTTGAGGGAATGTCTTATGAAGGATTTTTGGTCAACGGATATCGTTTCCGTTCAATGCCCATTGAAAGTACATGTACTACACAAAATAGTGGAGTGTATTTGTGTGCTGACACTTCAAGTTATTCAAGTGGTAGAGATCGAAATCCTATAAATGCTGAAGTCACGTACTATGGCTACTTAGAGGAGGTTATTGAGCTAACTTATGGTCCAGGAATCAAAGTTCCGTTATTCAGATGTTCTTAGTATGATGACAGCACTTCTAACGGGTTGCGAATTGATGAGTATGGGTTCACACAAATCAACACTTCAAGGATAAAAAAAAAGGAGGAACCGTTTATCCTGGCTTCTCAAGCATTGCAATGCTTTTATGTGAAGGATCCTAATGATGATGATTGGTGCACAGTGCTAAAGAATCCTCCTAAAGATTATTCTGAAGTACCTCTTATTGAGAATTGTTTGACTGGTTTACAATCTGATGGTGGTGTAACTAGTGATGTGTCTTGGACGAGGAGTGACACCGGGGGATCTTTTGTTGATAGAACTAAAAAAAAGAATGATGGGGCTAATGTTTAGTTCATTAATCTGTCTGTTTTGTTTGCAAGTCTAGAATAATTTACTTGGGGAATATGTTGTATTGCATTTTTTTGGCAAACTGTTACTATATGGCATATTCTTTGCAATTTATTTAGTCTTGTTTCATATACCAGCAAGTAGGACATCATTATTCTTTTTTGGGATATGAAACCAAGGTACTCTACAAGTTATATATTTTTCAAATGCTGAATATTCATATGTTGGTGTCTCATATTCTCCGCAATTTATTTGTTTTTCAAATGTAGCTACTACTTTTGTTACTGACATTTCTGCACTAATAATCTAATTTTTTTTCCTTGTCAATTGAAGGATGGCAGGAAGAAGATTCACTAGATCTAGTTGTAACAACACACCCAGTCAACCTATTGCTGTCCCTCCATCCACAATTGAAGAAAATTGTGAGGATGAACCTACTCTATTGTCCAACAATATTGAAAATGATGTAATAGTTGAAGAAAATGTTGAGGATGAACAGAAGAATAGGAAGTATGGACGTGGGCCTGCAAGTGAGCAAAGCCTACTTCCTAAGCAAGGGCAGCCACGTCACAAGGTCCAATGAGATGATGAAGGAAATGATATTGGGGAGAATGGTGCCAAATTGAATCGTTATTGTCATATGCTAGCAAGGAAACCACACATATGGCATCTAGACTTGAAGTGGAACGAACAACCAGAACAAGCTTTTGCAGATAGAAAATCATTTATTGAGGTAATCTTTTTCATAAAAAGACCAACAAATTGTATGATTGTTATATCTAAAGTAATATTTTCTATGTTTTTGTAGAAATACTTTGATTTAGGCAGTCACCCTAATGCATGGAATCACATTGATGAACACATTAGCAAAGGGATATCAGTGTGGAGGGCACGTGTAAAGAAAGATTACTATGAAAAGTACAAGATTGAACCAGAATTGATGATGAAGAAAGTTGAGAAAAATGCTTCCATAGATATGGACCAGTTTAAAAATCTTGTTAAAGAATGGGGAACCGAGAAGTCTAAGGTACAATGGTTTCATATAACTTTTTTTTTATCAATAAGCGCGTTTCTCTTTCATTACTCACAAAATTTACAAAGGGGAGAAAAGCTCAATACATCTATAAAGATAGATATCAAAAGTCAAAAAGAGGATGCAATTTATCTATGCAAACTTCTATAATCAGTATTTATGCAATGCCACACACTGTTTGGTTTGCTCCTACTGTCTTCAAAAACACATCTGTTTCTATGTATCCATATGTGATAAATGATAAGAGTAGCAAGAAGAGCTGCTGCATATTCTTTAGCAGGTGTACTTCATTTCTGTTCCAGCAGCATGTGTACTTCAACGCTGCTGCAGATTTTTTGATTCTACTCAATTCCTCTGATCTCAGGGAGCTTCCACACTCCACACTTCACATCAGTCCCCTTTCCAATGTGGAATTGGACATTAGAGAGATATCTATCTCTTATATTGAGGATGTTCTTCCACATCCAGCTATTGGCTTGCTTATATTGAGGATGGTTTCATATAACTTGCATGTATACCTATCTAATTTTTCTAATTATATGTTTCTTATGGTTTAGAAAATTTCCGAGATCAACAAGGCAAATAGAGCAAAAAAAGTGATGGATCATACCACATGATCAAAGCCATGGAGTTGTTATCGGGCAGAAATGGTAGTAACAATGGACACTTGTCTTTCTTAGTAGGAGTTGAACATATAACATGGACAATTATTATGTTATCTATCATGTGTAGGTCAGTGAAGATCAACCCGTTGTGCCTCTTAACAAATTTTTGGAAAAAGTTTACGACAAAAGCCCACAAGTGGTTAGAAAATGGATATTTTCTTTCCTATGATGTCTACAAAGCTACATATGCTTAGATATCTCAATTTAAGCTTTCCTTTTATGATGCTTTCTAATTACAGCTTGAAATCTCTGATATCGTGGAAAACCAAGTAGCAAACCAAGAAGAAATAGATCCTAGAAGTGTTGATAATCTAACAGTGCTGCTTATTTGCAAGTTTTAAATTCTTCCAAAAAGGCTAGGATCCGAGGTGTTGGAATTGGGCACAAAGAGATAGGACATAGGGGAAAAGCTGCCCATATAAGATATGAAATGCTTCTTGAGGAAAGCAATGCAAAGGATGTATGTTGGAGAGAATATAAACTTGAACTATTAGTTACAACTAGTCTATTAGATTGATGTTTGTAATTTGTTTTCTATTTTAGGATAAACTTAAGGAACTTGAAGAAACAGTAAATGGATTGAAGAACTCCGTCTCCCAATTAATGACTTGGTATAATCAATCACAGGTAACTCAGATTCAGTTGTCTATGTCAATGTAATATATAATTTTTTTTTGACATTGTTGATGTATTTGTTATAGGATGGCGGTATTAATGTTGATTGTGCAGCTGAATACCCCAATCAGAATACTACAAGTGTCTTACACATGCAAAGTGGCACAAATAGGTCGGATGTGGGTTCTTTTCACATACAAGACAATACAAGTAATGGTGCAGATGTAGGCATGTTTCCCAGCCAAAATAATTCAAGCGGGGATGGCTTAGGAAGACTTTCTAGACCAAGAAAATCAAGGGAGACTGGAGTAGGCAGACTTTCCATACAAGCCAATTCAAGGGAGAATGGAGTAGGCAGGCTTTCCATACAAGGCAATGGACATCCACGGATCTTTGCGCCACAGGTAACTCATTACAGCTATAGATTATTTTCAATATTCATACATAAGAATATTAACATGTACACTTTATTAAAGGCTGCAGTTGAAAGTTGGTCCCCTTCTTCTGGTAATAATCGACAAAGTTATCCTCAAATGCAGAACACACCAACCACATCTTCATCGGTGTCTTTCACACCAAGAAATCAGCGTTTAAATCCTGTAAGTAATTCATTTCAGCTTATCTACATGAAGTGGGCGTTTAAGGCATTTTAGGCCCAAATTATGAAATTTAAAGGCTAAACTAGCATGAATCGAGTCTAGATTTGGTCAAATTAGATCACCTTCAGTCATTGCATGGTTGATATAGGTCTGATTTAGAGTAAATTAGGTCAAATTTTGGCAAATTAGGTCTGGTCTGAGGAAAATCAGGTCTGATTTGGGGAAATGAGGATTGATTTGGGCCAAATTGGTATGTCCTCATAGCGCTGTTTGTTAAGTTTTTTCTACTTTTTCATATTTTTATTGTTCTTTCTTCTTTCTCTTTTCGTTTTTTATCCATTCTCCTACATCTTATTCCTGCGTCCTGCTGCTATGTTTTTTTTGAGTTATTCATCCTATATTCCCTCCTACTACTATGCAAGCATGTGCATATTTTCTTTTTCAAATTTGTCCTATACATCCAGCTACGAAATCTACTACTACTATTTACATATCTAATTTTCTTTTTCTAATTTCTTCCTCCTAAATCTCCTCTCTTAGCCACTGTTGTTTGCATGTTTCCATTTATTTTCACTGACCTATTCCTTCCTCTATATTTTCTAATTCAGCACCTGCTACTGCTGTTTTTTATTTTGTTTTGTTGATTCTTCCTCTTTCAATCTCCTTTTACTGCCCTTGGTTTGTCTTATTTTGACTTATTCCTACAGAACTTCTACCATTTGCATGCTCTTTTTATCCCATTTTCTCTCACCAATTCGTACTTGTCTTCCTCTTACTGTTGTTTCATTTTCTTCATGTTAATTCTGTTGTCCCTGATTCTCCGATAGTTATCAATTCAAATTAAAGATGGCAGTAATTGTGATGATGAATACTGTTATTGCCTACTATTTCTGCTCCAGATGCCCTTGTCCCCTGCTTGTCCAGTTAAGGAACTTCCTGGTTCTTGAACTATTCCAAATCTTATATGTTCTTGAACTATTCCAAATCTTTGTGTGCCCTGCTAGAAATAGTGATGGTCCCATATGGAAGCTACATACCAGGATAGCTAAATGCTACATTTGCTACAAAACTCCCTTTTAGTTCTAAGAGGCATAGATCTTCAGAAATATATCCTCAAATTTTTAGTACATCTGCTTCTTGGCTATAGATAAGGTGTGGAAGTGGCACTGCATTTGAGTCTATGACAAAAGGGTGGGTGTAAGAGATGATGAGAGGCTGGTTGATGGTGTTCTCTAAAGGGTGGGGTGGGGTCAAATTTCTCAAGAAACTCTCTCAGGAAACCTAGTCAGTTTCTTCATATACTTCATGCTGCTAATATCTCTAATATATGTAAGCACACTGATGATACAAGTTCGTTAGGTCTCAACTCTTCTAGGTATGTTATGTTGTCCTCGTGGTTGTGCAATTCCTACTACATATTATTAATCTTCATATCTTATCCTCATAGCTCGTGGTTGTGAAATTCCTTTAACTTCTCAATTAACATCTCAATTGAGGATAAAGCTGCAGCCTCCCTTTGGTTTCCAAAACCCTTAGGATTGATGGTGGTGGATGTTGGATGGTGGTGGTGGTGGATGTTGGATGGTGGTGGTGGTGTTGGCTGGTGGGTGGGAGTGCTGATGTGTAGGTGTTGGTGGTGGCTGATGGTGCGGGCTGTTGGTGGTGGCTGATGGTGTGGGCTGGTGGTGGCGTGCAGTAGCATGCTGCTAGGAGATGATGATGTTATGATGGAAGATTGGGTGGTCTGTAGATTTGTAGGTGGTTTCTAGGAGATGGGAGGAAGTAGTAGCATGTTGCTGATGTGGAGGTGGTTTCTTGGGGTGGTTGTTGGCTGATGTGGAAGCATCAGCTTGCTGCTATGCTAAAGATGGTTCAAGAGTAGAATGTGTAGGTGTTAAGAGGTTGTGGAGGGAGAGAGAGGGTGGTTGCTAGAGTGGAAGCAACAACTTGCTGCAGTAATTGAGGTTCTAATGTTAAATTGTCTACTGGAGTCTGTTCTAATGTTTAAACTCTATGATCCAACTACATGGAAGTTGGAATGAGATATAGGCTTGTGTATAGATAGAGTTTTATTCATGCTCATCAATAATGTGAAGTTTTTCTGCAAAATAATGTTCATGTGTTTAATCATGAGAGGATCGTCCTCTTTTTGTATGTATAGATGCATCTCACTTATGAAAGAAACTAAGTGCAGTCAACAGAAATATAGGCATGTACTATTTAACTAACCCACTGAGTTTTTTTAATTATGTATTAGTTACTGAGCTCAACCATAATTTTAGTTTACGGGTGCATGTTGCTGCTATGTTGGTTCACTTACATTTTTCTCTACTTCGCACTCGCTCTGATTCCTTTTTGTATTTATATTGATAGGGTAGAATTGCTTTTAATGATGCATTTCGACCGACAATGCGCCTTGGAGTAGACCAAAATCAAAATATAAGGGTAAGTTTTTTGTTGTACTATGATTTATGTATTAACTTTAAATTCTATGAATATAATGATTTGTCATTTTTAGGAGAAGAATATTCAAGTACCTAACCGTATGAGGCCTGGCATTGATGAAGAACACCACACCATTTGAAGGAATATGGAGACATTATAGATCTTAAGAGTTTCTAGCATGATATGTTGATTGTCATCAATCTCAAAATTTAAAACCATATGTACTCTTTATTTATATCAACGTTGAGCACGCAATGTATGGATAATATTTTGCTTCAATATCAAAAATTGGTTTGAGGTGATTTAACATTTTTATGTGTCATTTTGGTGTTGAATCTTCTTATGATGTCATGTGAATTAGTATAAAAATATTGCTTGAGGTTATGTATACAAAGTTTTCATTTAAAATTTGATATTCACTATAGTAACAATTAATTAACATTTAATAAATCATTCAATAATCAATAACCAAATCGTTTACAGTAGTCCCTCATAAATATATTGATGAAGGTCCAGATTGACCATCAAAATTGCATTCATGACTACCACATAGCCCCTCAAAAATATATTCTCCAGGACCATCAAGTCCCTCAAAAATGTATTCATGAAGGCTAAATAGTCCCTCAAAAATGTATTCATGAAGGCTAAATAGTCCCTCAAAAATGTATTTATGAAGGCTAAATAGTCCCTCAAAAATGTATTTATGAAGGCTAAATAGTCCCTCAAAAATGTATTTATGAAGGCTAAATAGTCCCTCACAATTGTATTCATGAGGGCCACTGGTATTTGTCATGTGAGTTCTCTTCACGGACCATTTGTGAGGGCTAGACCCTCAACTGTCCCTATTTCTGAGGGCCTGTAGAGAGGGGTTTGTGACAGGACTCTCCCGTGAATAATGGCCCAGTTTTTTGTAGTGGAGAAGGCTCCACACTAATGGTACTAGAGTCACCTAATCTAACTACTTAGATATCTCACTTAGGCTTGTGGAGATTGATTAGGATGTCATAATATAGGAGGCAACCCAGGGATCCAAGAATTGGACCTAGGGGTAAATCCCAAAATTCACACATATAGGCAATTTTCCTAAATTCCTAAGTGATTTCACACACAAACCAACAAGCAATCCATGGAGAATGAGATAGAAATAGAACATAATTATTAACAAATGGAATTACAAAGTTTACATGTCATTTTCCCCCAACATGGTATCAAAGTAACATTTTACACCCCAAACAACCCACCAAAGGGGGCCTAGCTACTCATGGAAATGGAAAATACAAAAAGAGAGGAGAAAGAGGTAGAAGAAGACATGGATCTTGGTGTAGATGAAGAAATCCTCCTCTCTATCTGTTTCAAGACGTCCTCCTCTCTCCTCCAAGGTGCAAGGGTGTGGAATGAAGGGGATTATGGGTAGGAACTAGGATAAACTAGTGTTTTGGTGGTGGAAATGGTGAAATGGAGTGGAATGGAGGTGAAAATGGAGTGGAATGGCTAAAGGGAGAAAATGGAGTGGTAGGAGTGAGCTAGGTGTGGCCATCCTCAGCCTCCATCCACCACCTAGGTATATATAGGTGTGGGGGAAGCACTAGATCAAGTGGGGATAGTATGGGGAAAACAGTGGAAAAAGTAGTTGGATTTTGTGAGTAGCACGGTCATGGTGGTTCACCATGGCCGTGGTGGGTAGGGGTGAGCACAGTCGTGGTGGTAAACATGGGTCGTGTCAATTAAAATGTCAAAATCATAAGTTGATGGTCAATTCTGTATTGAGGCTGGCACAACCGTGGTGGGTAGGGGTGAGCATGGTCGTGGTAGTGACCACGGGTCATGTCAATTAAAATGTCAAAATCACAGGTTGATGGTCAATTCTGTATTGAGGTTGGCATGGCCATGACGGTCCCTAAGGCCATGGTTGAGTGAGGGTAGCATGGTCGTGGTGATCACCACAGATGTGGTTGCTCAAATGTTGTGGTCATTCTTTGCTCCACGGTCATTCTGCCTCTGAGGTAGCACGGTCGTTCTGGGTCAGTTCACCATAGATGTTTTGGGTGGCACGGTCGTGGTGATTCCAGCTTCAATTGAGGATGTCTCTACAAGCTACCTAGCACAGCCGTTCTATGGTACCACGACCGTACTAGGTTTTGAATAAGCACTTTGACTTTGTTCTTTGGATTTTCTTAGACATCTTTGCTTCAATAAATCTTTTGAGGGGTAGGTTGAGGGCACATCAAGCTTCACTTTGGGTCTCTCCAAGGGTGGAGAGACCCTAGGATCACTTCTTCTCTCTTTCTTCCATCAAGTGTGATCCAAATGCCTGAAAAACATGCAAATAATGTCCATAAGTGTATTTTACACAAATATGCATATTGGGAGAAATAACATGTAATCTAACAGGTATAAATGTGATTGAAATGCAAAATGACACAAGATGAAGCCCTAAAATAGGGTTGAATCACCACCCCAAACTTGAAACATACTTTTCCTCAAGTATGCTCTAACTCAATCTCTCTGCAAAATTTTCACAAACAAGAAATGCCAAATGCAATGTAAAGGATTATTATTGCTGAATAGGATAAATAGTGACTAAGTACATGCATTCCACCTCTCTCCTCTCCTTCTTTCACAAACCAATCATGAAAAGAGCACAAAGCATATGAACTTCAAATATAGTGCATAAAACACACAAGCTATCCATATTTCTATCATGTAGTTCTGGGTAAACCGTTTCATGATGGTGTTAATCAAGGATGACCAGGAGTGATGTTTAACCTTCATGCTTTCAACCTTATGTTTCAAATCACACCAAATGACCCACGCGGCTGTGGAAAAGGGCAAAATGAGCTAGGTTTGATGTTTCCTAGCTCAATGGGTATAAAAATGGAAGAAAGGGTTGCGGTAAGATTTTTGGAGTGCTATTACATAGAGCACCCATTTTTTGTTTATTTGAATGCTCTTAAATAGGAGCATCCTTTTATTTTCTTTTTGCATTTTTTTCTTTTCTTTTTCTTTTCCTTAGAGTAGATAGGGCATATGGTGATGAGAGTGAAGCGGTGAGATGTAGATGTGACCACCCCAAACTTTTGGAGGTGGCCACGGCTGATATGTGCACTTTGGCATCCTTTCATGAGGCAGAGGGGTAAGAAGATGGTGAGTGAAGAGTCAGGTCAAAGAGGGGTCATTGGCGTGATTCTCAACATAAGGTATCTTGCATGAAAATTAATCCAACAATTTCACACCACATGAATGAACAACCTGCAATTGATACTTCAATCAAGTGATTTCATAAACACTAAGAGCTCATAGCTTGCTCAAGTCACAATTCAACCAAATCATTCACAAACACAAGAGAGGTGATGCACATGTAAAAAGTCAAGAATTGATACCATTTAGCAATAAACAATGATAATTCACTTGCATTTGGGTCATCCTTTTTAATCCAAAAAAAGTAGAGATTGGGTTGAAACACACTTTTAGGTAAGAAATCTCAAATTTGGGCAAAATTGGCCAAAATGGTGCTAAGTTGCCTTCAATTACATCTAAGCTTATATTTTTGAACTTAAAGCAAAAAACAAGCAAATCCTAGCTATAATATGCAAAAATTACCAAAAATCTACATGATATTCAATGCATGGCAAAAAGAGCAAATTTTTTGAAAATTATGCAAAAATGACAAGAAAACAAGCTACATGGCATGCAAGTATGAAAAGTAGGTAAACTCTAAACTAGATAGCAAAAACAAACAAAAAGTAAACAGATGAGATAGGTGATCAACAAAAACAAGATGAGAAATGAGGGCTTACCACCCTACCACCCCAAACTTTTGAATCATGTTGTCATTAGCATGAAACTAAAGCTTAGGAATGATAGGGTAGAAGTCAAGACTGTGGTGGAGGTGGTCCTCCCTGTGGTGGGGGTGCTGGTATTAATGGCCCCAATAGTCTGCCTGTGGAGGCAGGTATGTCTCCTAGTAACCAGAAAGTGATCCCCAGAAATCCTCCCCCCATTGGGGGTTCCTCTGCATCTGTGCATGCTGGTAGTGGTACATGTGGTTAATCTGATGATGCATATGTTGCTGATCTAACCACATGGACTGTTGTGTCTGTTGAATCGCCTCCAACTGTACATGAATGGCTGACATGTCATATGCATTTGTTGGAGGTGGCTGGACATCAAAATCCTCCACTCTCTATCGTGTACGGCGTGACTGCTCAGAAAAGTGTTGCTGCTCTGGCACATTTGTCTATCATACTTCTTCTTACAATTCCACATTTTCTACAGTGAACCCCTCTCTTGGGTGCTCCTCCTCATACTTTGCTATCACCTCAAAAAAATTCTCTAGTGGCCCCACATCCATGAGTAGGGGGTGGCGTGGTATGGAAGCTCCAATGTGATTCCAGGGTACCCGGGGTTTAGAACATAGAAGATTTTGTTGTCTTTGAGGGAGATCATTTGGGACCTAGAAAGGTACTTTAGATCAACATATTTCCTTCCCTTACCTTGGTAAGTCCATATAAACTACAACCCATTGCCTTTGCCATTGTGGTGACAAGTCCTCCCATGATGAACATATTTTTACTCTTAGAGGGAATAGTCTTCAAATGGTCAATCACCATGGCACCTATATTTACAAACCCCCTACTTATAATTGTGGCCATAACAAACAAATCCTTTTGCGAGCAACACCCTTGATTGTTATAACGACCAAACAAGATGTTTGCTAAGACCTTCTGTAGGTATCTCATGAAGGGGTTGTAGATCTTACTGGTCTTTGACTTTCCTATAGAAAAAGAAGATTGACCAGTGATTGTCTTCCACATCTTTGTGTAGTCTGCTCTACCACTTATGCCAAGTCTTCCTTCATTGAACTTCTCTACCATTTCTAAATTGGGGGCAAAGATAGCATTAATTTGGTAAGCTTTAAGTACATGAGTAGAGTTGTGCATCTTGAACCTAATTGCATCCTCTCCTTGGTACTGTACCTTCTCTAAGGTTTCAAAGAACTCATGAGTCAGCTCTAAGTAAGTTTCTTCAACCTCAGTCAAGATCTTGTATAGCCCACAACGTTGCATTTGTCCCTTGAATGTGTAGTTGATCCCTAGATCTTGCACGGTAGTCATACATGCATATCTTGTAGGGATCACCCTCCTTGTCAAGCACTCGGGGTGGAGAGGCCTCATTACAACTTTTCTTGTCATTCCCATTTTGCAGGTGGCTCCTTCGGGTTGCTTTCCCACCCATTTCAATCTATCATCCTCAAGCCTAGAAACCACATCCACTGGTTCATCTTCCATATCTTCACTTTCAGAATCACCTTCCTCTTCTTCTGCATAGGTGTGCGACCCTGAACTTGTGTCTAAGTTCAAGGGAACCCTCTCGTAGCTTGCACTAGGTCGGTACAAGGAAGCGGAATGCCTTACTGGAGTCGGTCGTGGGGGTAAGCGCGATGAAGATGCATCATTTGATTTCTTGTCCCTCCTTTCTTGAGCCGGTGCATCAACATGGACAGAATCCACAATATTTTCTAGCTCCTCTTCTTCCTCCTCCTCCTCTTCGGGATTGTGGCAGCTTGGATCTGTAGTCAAGCGTCTGAAGGACAGGGAAATGGAGTTGGACGATGAAGATCCACTGTCGGACTGTTGTGAACGGGCAGCCCGTTTGGACTGACTCCCCCCCCCCCCCCCCCCCCCGGTGAGCATGTCCATCATCTTCTCTAGTCCCCTCCTAATTGCCTTGCCCATGCTCCACATTTTTTCAGAGTAAAAAGTTAGAAAAAACATTAATTCCCTACGATCATAATGGTTGGATACAATGCAGTATACGGCGAATCATGTTATCTCCAGTAGAAATACACTCCAAAAGGAAGCGAAAAGTGTAAGACACACCTCTCATGTCTCATCATATTCAAAGCATTGAACCTTTTGCTGTCACTGCGCCCATTAGTTTCTGGATGGTAATAGGATCTGTTATCTACTGCTTGCGAGCACATGAGGTTATCTGGTTACAAACTAAAAGAAAACCAGAATCATCCAGGTTGCATTGAATTGAACGGCCAAATAAAATTAAAACAATCTTGTGAAAAATTAAAAAATGGTCAAAAACATTTAGGTTGCATGCATATTATATAAAATGGTATAAGAAGATTTTCAGATACGAATGAGACTGTCTTGTATTTGGACATCCAACAAGATTTAACCATACATCCTTTCCTCGATTGTATATTGCTTGTTTGGTAGCAAAGAAGTTGCGTTCATCACTAGTGAGGTACAAGTAGGTATTGCCGGCATCAATATTGTAGTTATTCAATCCAACAACACAGACATCATATGTATTATTGGCTACTACTCCCCGGTACCTTATAAGCATGCAGTTACATGGGAATACGTCTTTAGAAGATGTTGTCATTATGCACTCCTTGAATTCAGTTATAGAACTGTCAGTGTCTTTTATATATCTATGATCGAAGATGGAAGCATAAATAGGTGGCCCATCCCTGGATAGTGAATAATAAGGTCATTAAAAGCTGTTGAATTATTCATGTTAATGAGGGAAGAAACACAGGCCTGCCTGAAGATCTTCATGCATAGAGGATAGAAGGACGAGCATCGCTAATTTTCATTGCCAGGAGAAAATAGAACAATGTTAAACAAATTAAGTCCCGATATCGCCATCATATTCTGTCATGGCAACGTTGCAACGACGAGGCTTAAAGCCTGTTCCATCGGGATAGAGGATCGGAGTCACCGATCTGTGCAAGAAAATTTAGACAAAGTCACAGTTGCCCCTTCAATGGTCTTTGCAACCCAGTGCATTCAAGGACGATCTTTGCTCCCTTGATGGTGTCTCTTAATCTTGGACCACACCACTAAAAGTTAGGAAGAAACATAAAACGATGTTGTTGGTGTTACATTTGGGTAAAGGACATGCAACGCCGGGAGTAACAACCAAACCAATAACACTGAAACATAGACAATAGAGACGGGCTATTATTTCCTTGATCAAATCAATATTCGACGTGTTCTTGTTTTCGATATATGAGTTTTCCGTTTTTGTAGGTATGATCTGGAGGTAGGGCTGTCAATGGGGAGGGTATTATCCATTTACCCTTACCCATACCCTGGAGGGTAAGGGTAAGGGTAAAGATTTTAATTACCCTTTATCCATTTACCCGTTCCCCGTTTCCCCGCTATACTATAAGGGGAGGGTAAGGTATAGACATTATCCATACCCTTTTACCCGCACATGATATAAATGTTACACAAATATAAATATTCTAAAGGGATTTGTATGTAAATGTTTAACCCTAATACTTTATTCTATCATTGGAAAATGACTTGATGTTGTGCTTGTAATACTTTCTTGTTGAGAGAAAAACATATATATCTTACGGAAAATGAGGTGTTGGTGAAACACTTATTTGTTATGCATACTTATGCAAAGGGAAAAAAATAATTTATGCATAAAAAATTGTTATTGTGTGAATTGACTTAACTTTACACAGAGAAACATATAATTTTGAATTGGATATAATGTTTTATATGTTGTTATCAATCAATTAGTTATAAAATTATTAAAAATCAACACACAATGTGTATAAAATTCTTTTTTTTGTCAAAATTAGTCGCTTACCCTTTACCCTCCCCGTTTACCCTGTGGAGAAGAGGGGAGGGTAATGGGATTTTTGAGAAGGATAATTACCCTTACCCTTACCCGCTACCCAAAGAGGGTAAGGGTAAGGGTAAGACCTTACCCTTCCCATACCCTCCCCATTGACAGCCGTATCTGGAGGGGGCGTAGTTGGCTGGACAATACTATAGACATCCAATATTGTCTTTCTGTCTGAAAATGTCAATCTTAGCGGGTACTCACACAACGTTCATGACTTGGAATCCGATATGTTTCACATCCTCCTCTATTGGCAAAGGCGCCATATTGATGTACGATTTCAGTTCATGGAGCGATCGTAATGGTAGCATCAACAACATGGTTAACAGCTAGCCACTGGAAATCATTCTTTTAATGTTTGCAGCTTACTTGGCCTTAATCTTATTGCTTTTGCTACTATATTGTGTATTTGCCATGAGTATATGAATCCAACGGCATCTGGTGACGCAAAATACAATATCAATGCCAGACAGAAATGGCTAGAGGAGGGCACAATCTTCAAACACGCATTCTTCTCTTCTTCCCCGTCCAACCTATTTTATATCTCATAACCCCTCTTTTGTTGTGGCGGCTGTCAATGTTATTGGTAGGGTTGGTGTAAGGCGTGAGGCAAGAATACAATCCCATCATGACTTCTTTAGAGGGAGGGATCCAATCATACCAGGACTCTTCCCTACCCGAGAAACGCGGTAAGATCGTCGATTATATAAGATGCAGGAAAAAAACAATAACAATCACGTGCTTATTACGTGAGGACGAAGACGTAGTAGTTTGTCATTGGTGCTTAGTATGGTCAATAGTAGATTTATTATCCAAATAGGGTAAATTTGACACTTCGCCTAATTGGACATATAGACAGGGGCAGAACTAGAAATACACAATAGGGGAGGCTGAAAAATAAAATATACACACACTGAGATTGGAACTTGCACCATTTACACAACTAAAGACACAAAGTATCACTTCAACTAGTCATTTTTTATGTCAAACACACTATGAAATATGTATATATCTAATTGTTATTTGCATTTTTTATATTTCTTTAATTATATTTCATCATTTTTTTGGGGGAGGGGCGGGCTAGAGCCCCCCAACCCTCCTTCCTAGTTCCGCCCATGCATGTAGAACACAAAGATGTCATTAGTTTTTATTTTCATAAAGCTTCTTAAGTTATCTAGAAAATAGGGTTCAATGATATTATTTCTCAAATATTATCCAACAAATGCTAATGTCCAACATTTCGAAATTCCTAATTTTGTTCATTCGTATGAGAAAAGAAACGGAAAAAAATTTCATTTATATTAATGTTCTAATAACATTTGCAAAAGGTATGTGTTTCACCTAATAAAATTACTACTTAGAAATGGAACTAATTACTTCTATAAAATAAGTAAATAGCATTTTTCTTATTGTTTTGGGCTTATCTTCACCAATAATGAACACTTAGAAACTCTTACATCAATTAATAAAAATTTCATCATAGGAGTACATAATTTTTCTTAGTGTGAGTGTCAAATATATAATGAATTACTATGAATCTAAGTTGATAATTAATTTGTATGTAAGCACTAGGGCAATCAAGTATCAAATCACTTATATCCTCTCAATGTAGTAAGTGTTCCCTAATACATATTAAAGCAGTGTCGTATATCCTATTTAGAATAACATTGTAATACTGACCCCTGGCCTAGTATAGTCCTCATGATCTTTGTGGAATTTACTCCATCCTAGTGTCCTCACAATTCACATACTTGTTTCATGGGTTAGACGTAATATTTGAAATCTAGGATTTGACCACATATGAAACCTAGTTATCCATATGCACTCATTGGCACTATGTTGAGCTACCTAGAATGCATCACCACGCCTAGGCTCATCAAAACACTATATATTGCATCCTATGTGTACATATGAGGATTTGATACCTTAAATGCTAGGGTTTGGCTCTAAAACTAGGTATTCTTACAACCTAATGGATTTCTCAACTGAATTATATATTACACTATATGGATCTAAGTCATTCTTCTTGGTGCATCCATGACATGGATGGAGTCACATGTATATAGTTTATGGATCGACGTCTAAATGCCCATTATACGAACATGTTAGGTTTGTAGTAGTATATCCATGGATATTGATGTGTATGTGATCCAAATGAGGTTTATTATTAATCACTAAGCATGTTCTCACTTATTCTAAGGGATTAAAACTTCACTATTAGGTATATAAAGATTTTGGTATGTTGTAGGATCCCTAGTCAAAAAGAGACACCATCCTACTAATGGCCTAAGGTATTTACTGTTCTTAAAGTAGGGTAGGATATTAGTCTTGGGTAGCACAATGATGAGGACATTCATATTAACAAAATTTTGGGATTATTTAGGATAAATTGCATTAGTCCAACCTAATTTAGGATTTATGGATCATTAGGTAGCTAAGAGGATCTCTAGCCTTACAAAAACACTCGAATGGATCCAAGTGATTTAGAGGCCCAATATTAAGTTAGATTCGTGTAAGGGTTATCTAAGTTCATGTATCATTAGTAAACCCTAAGATAAAGTAACTTTAGGGCTTAAGTGGGTGGTTTGTCTTAATCCACGATGTGATCTTAAATTACCATACTATTTTTTGTCAACAAGTAGCTTAAAAAAACACTAAACATGATCCACTAATCGTCATTAATCAACATTGCGATAAATCTACAATTTAAGTCTTAAGTAGACTAACTAATATAATGGACACGTTTCATAGTAATTTTAATAGGCAACTAGGACATCCCTTGTATATTTCCATTATGTCTAGGGGCCCCACACATTCACAACAAATAACCTAACAATTATTAGTTATTAACATTTATTGACCATGAGTATAGTCTTGTACTTCTATCACTACACCTGTCAAACTCGGCCATGTTATGGTGCAACCAATTTGACCCTCCTCTAAGCAACATAGAGCCCACCCATGAGCTTTCCCTCTACCTCTTCCCTTCCCTCATGCATATCCCATGTTCCTAGATCAATACCACCGTTGCACAACTGCACACTGATAATGTGAGGCTTAAGACTCCAATCACCATAGGGAGTGCTTCATACCTCATTAGTTGTGTACTCATTAGTCGTGTCTATTTTTGTGGTAATTTGTCTGGTCTGTCCATTTTTGTTTTAAGTTAGAGGGAGTCAAATGTATGTTAGTCGATCTTCTCTGTATTATTGAGTTGTATCTAAATTATTGCAAAATAATATAATATTAATCACGAGTCATCAAAAAATTATTTTAAATTTAGGTTTAACACCACTCCATTAGAGGTATTCCATGATCAAACATGTCCCATAAATCACTATGTATCAGACAATACAACTTATATTAAGCAAAAATCTTCTTATTTTTCTAAAGGTGGTTGTGTATAATGTTTAAGGAACTAAATGTTTGGATTGTTATATTTATAAAACCAATGACATAAGCTGTTAGTTGAATATTTTATTTCAGTCTATTGTATAAACTTTTTTACCATTATTTTGTAGCTTCATTCCATAAGTTTATTTTTATAAAAATAGTGAAAACTAATATTCAAGAAGTTTTCTTCATCTGAAATTCATAAAAATTAGCAAATATTTGAACAACTATCCACTGTCCTACTAGTCGTTATTTGTACATGTTTGCTGATTTTTTCATTTTTAACACAAAATTGATGACACAGGTTGTTAGCCACAATTTGAACATCTTGATTCACTTGGCTTGTAGCTTTTTTTCCTTGATTGATTATAAACTAAACTAGAGATAAAAAAAATCCTTTGAATTGTCAACATTCATAGTCATATTTTTTCAATTTAGGAGACTTATACCAAATAACCTCAAATTATCTAGGGCATACAAAGGTGACACATCGTCACATGTTAAAAAATACATTTATTATTCAATAAAATTACTTTTGATTTTCTCTACAATAGTAGTGATAACTTATATTTAAAAAGATGATTTTTTGAATTCTTTTCTTTTTAACAAAATTGACGATGAAAATGGGTGTTGGACATTTCTTCAATTGCTATGAAATGTAACTTCCTTTACTTTAGTTTCAGTATTGAGAACACACTTTGTTCAATTTTAATACTAATTCAAATATAATTCACGTGCTTAACACGAGTAGTCTGCTAGTAAAATAATGACTAATGTCACTCCCTTTACTAGATAATCAATCTCCTACCTACTCTAGAGTTAATTTAGATTGAGATAAATATGAGGAATGCAAGTCAATACGTGACCAAGAAATAAACATAAAGGACATGACTGACCTGAAGTACGATAATAAAGATATTTATCAATCATATCAGATAGATCATGACACACCACATACTGAAGTCAGTAGATTAGAGAACACCAATTGCATTTTCGATCCCTCATTACCTTGTCATGATCAAAGTCATTACAATTGAATCTTACCAAAAATAACCTAATATGGCTTAATACAATAAAATATAGTGTATTTTCTATTTTTCAACTGAATTGCATTCAATATCTATAATATTGGCCTCTAGTTGATCAATAACTTTATCTATCGGTAGAAAAACTAATTTTGCATGTGTGAACTTCATCTAATGGTTGCATGAGCTATGTGTACCTTTGAAAACTGTTTAGGGGATTGCTAGTGTTTTGACTGTGGGTTAGAGTTTATTATGTATTTGTTAGAGATTCACAGTCTTTCAAGTCATCCTAGCTCGATCACTAATTATGTTCGAATAGGAATCCAACAATGCAACCTAGAACGATCAAATCATTAGTTGGTTTTGAGGTTTTTCATGTGTCCCACTCAACCTTTTATCTTAGTGCATCCAATTTTCTTCATTTTGTTGGAAAGATAGTCATTCTTGATGGTATTATCAAGGCTTTGTTATTGAGTTCAATTTTAAGAATGATGATCTCCTATAATGTTTTAAGATGTAGAAGGAACAAAATAATAGGAAAAATATTTGGGTTGATGGGTTATAGAAAAACCTTCTTTTTCATTCGAGGAGTATTTAGAACGGTTTAAGTTTGAAAATCATCATAAGGTCCTCCCTAAAGTTTTCTAAAAATTTATAAAGAGCAGGTGTTCCACAATTTTCTAGGAATTTCCTTATTTTTTATCTTTTTTATGAGAACTAGAATTGCATTTTTTCTCTGTCATTGGCACCATTTTCATGGGAAACGAGAATGCCTTGAGTGACTTATCAACTTATTAGTCATTGAAACCATTTTAAGTTTCTATAATCAAGAGGATGACTACACATTCTCGTTATCCAAGAGATATGACCAATGACAAAGAAGATAGATTGTGCACTAGTTCTCATAAGTAAAACAAAAAAAATTAGGAAATTCTTAGACAATGGAGTTCACCTACTTCTTAGACACTTTTGGAGGGATTTTAGAAAAGACCTTCAGTTGATACTCAAACTCAAATTCATTTTTTTAGACTATTATGGTGAAGAGGAAGGTTGTTCCAAACCCCATTAGCACACTTAAATTTAATTTTTATTATTTTGTTCATACTACATGTCTTAATCATCATAGGTAGCCTCAAAGTTGATTGATTGTCATTTCAGTATTGACTGTGATAATGAAGTTAGATCTTCCATGGAGCTTTCGTTTAGATCTTTTGGAGTGTTGAGCAAGAATCTAGAGCCTTTTTGTGACTCTCTTGTGTGAACTCCATGATTAGCAACCTTGGATAGTGAAATGGTATTTTTGAGCTTCTTTTTCCTACTTGTGCATGCAAATACCTAAACTTGCTAATAAACTTTACATGTCTAAAAACTAAACCTTTAGGGACTAATGTTCATCTATATGATGTGATTAAAATTTTTTGGACTTGTTTAATATTTTAGTGATGATTCATAGTCATAAAGATATGCCCTTTTAAATGCACACATATTGAATTTTGTGGTTAATGCTTTGGTGCTGTTGGATGCCCTAATCTGGCTCTAAAGTCACCAAAAATGGTAAAAAATGACCCCATACAAACTGCTTTGGACAAGTAAGACAAAAATATAAATTTTTTTATTCTTTATAATCTTCCAAAAATTACTTTTGAATGTTAATGTCCTGCTCAATTAATCATTCATGGGTTGAAATTATATATATATATATATATATATATATATATATGGATGATTATAAATGTCATCTTTATGGTGTCTAGGAATTAAATCATGGGGAAATCAATATACATGTTATTCTTATTGATTGGGAGTTGAAATCAAATGATTTTAAGGCTTTTCTTTAATTTTATGCTTCAAAAATTTTATTTGAATTAGACTTATAATCTCAAAGAAGATCATATATGCATCAAGGTGGTCATTTAGCATACCTTCTTGTATTTGATGCAACTTCCACATGGTTTTGTATATGAAATTGAACCTTTGTTGGTGTGTATTACTGTGATATGAAGCGGAATCCAAAATTTTAGGTGGTTATAATATTCCTATAGGTCTCGGCCTTGTTGTGGACTTAGTATGGTGAAATTAACATGTTCATTGATAGTATTAGTTGTTTGTGCAGTAATAAGTATCTAATTATAAATGAAACATATTATATCCAACAAAATTGGGGACACAATTTCATATTAATAGAGATAAAGTAATTATGTGTCACTAGGTATAATTATATTAATTTGTAGGATATGCATCATAGGGTTAATAAACAATTGAAAAAAAGTAAGTTAGCTGTTTCTTAATCCAATATAAATTTCAAAAAAGATGGAAGTATTCTAATGATAAAGAATATTACTGGGATAATTTCTTTCTCATATGTTGAATATAACTTTTATATATCTTCTTTCTATAATATTAAAAGATTGAGTGTAATACAATCTGACATATAAGATGTATCATGGATAAAGGATATACATGAAGGACCGAAACCTTGAAGTAGTTACTTGGAGTGCTATGATATGGGTTACATCATTGGGATGATGGCAATGGCCAGTTTTTAGATTTAATCCATGTTTCTTGGATAAAATATTATATGATGGATAAGATGGTGAACTTGTTAAGGTGGAAATAAATGTGATCTAAATGAGGATGTACACTTTGTTATAACCAAGTATCCCTATAAGAGATATGAAGTGATGATTTACGGACTTGAATTAAATATTCTTAAAAACTACAACATGGTAGTTCTTGATGATAACCTTGCACTGGATGAGTGATGGTTTATCTTATTGCATGATAATGCTTTTTTCTAAATGAAGACTATGAGAGGTTCTATATATGAGATAATGGGGTATCAATTGTGTTACTATAATTGTATTGGAAGTAAAATAGTGTAAGGAGAAATAGCCAATATGTATGCTTGTTTAAGGATGATGTTTCCTGACTTGATATTTTAGGCCTTGTTGTGGCCAAGATTACTAGCTTGGGACTTGTTGTGCCCTAATTTGATAAATTGGGTTTTGTCATGGTAAAAGGTGACTACTTGTACCCTTAAGAGGTTCTATTTATGAGATAATGGCCTATCATTTGTGTTTTTATATGCATATGGGAAGTGAAATAGTGTAAGGAGAAATAGTCCATATGTATGCCTTGTTTAAGGCTGATGTGGCTTGACTTGATGTTTGGGTCTTGTTATGCCCTAATTTGATGAATTGGGTCTTGTTATGGTCAAAGGTGACTACTTGTACCCTATCTTGGGTGGTTTTCTATATGTGAGTATGTTTTATATCTTCTAGAGTTGCTAGACTTGATTAATGCTGCAATTACATCTCTATGCTTTATTTGCAACTTGATTGATGCAATCTATATATGAGTAATTGGACAAATTAATCAAGATTAACACTAATCATGTAGTTCCCTGAGTGCATATATCTATTTTCTTGAGTCGGTGAGGGAAATAGTGAAACGAGCTAATCTTATATCAATCTGGATATTTTGACAAGATGCCCAGAGTTGTAAATTAGTGAATATATTAGGATGTTTGTGATATGTTTATCCTGAAATCCTCAAACTCTTGTTAGGACTCAGTGGAAACTGACAAACTAGTGATATGTGACAGAGAGTTGTCATGACTGTTTCTCGGTATTTTAGGTTTTATAACATGGTTTTTAGTGTTGTGGCATGAGTACCTGGATGGACCTGAGTTATGTGGATATGCAAGCCCAACTTTTACTCCACCAATAGTTTGTCCTTTATGCCACTAGTTTAAATATCCTCTCTCCAATCAAGGTGTGGCATATCTACAGAGTCTGGGAATCCCATTGATCTTATATGGAGCTATTCTGGGCTTTTATGTCAGTAGCTACTAGTTTGAATGGTGTGCCTCAAACTACCTACGACTTAATTAAATAAGTAGCTCATCTGAATCGTGTATATGTTTAGGTTTTTATTTACAAATCACACTGGATGCGATGTTGTGATTCTTTTACTTCACGTAAGTATTATGTGTGATTCTTAATTTGTATCTATTATGTTTAGTATATTTTTGGTATATACTTTCTTAATTTTTATTATATCATGTGAAGATCAATTAGTCTTTGTTAAATATATTATGTATTATGTAATCTGATGATAATATGCCTGTAAACAATAAGTTTGCTGGCTTTTGCTATATCATATTGATGGGACATGGGTCTCTCCTCATGGATCTATGCATCTTTTAGGTATGTTTGAGCAAATGGAAAGGAAGTTTTAATCAAGATGTACCAAGAAGAAATATAGTTAAGTCTAGTATGTACCCATACTATCACCTTGTTGAGTGATGGATGGGTAGTTGATGATGTATATGATAGGTTCTTTACTCGGTGTTTTCTTATTATTACAATTTATTACCTAATTTATCCATCTCATATGGATGTATTTTCAAGGGTATGAGTCATCTTGCAATACTAATTAATGAAGTTAATAAAAGAACTAGTACAAATATCACCTTTAACGTCGATTAAATAAGACATTTGACGTTAGTTTCCAGGTAACACCCAAGTGGGTGACACTAAAAGTAGATGCCTTTAGTGTCGATAATATAAAACTAATGACATAGAGTCGTTCCCGATTGCAACCAAAAAAAGAATCGCCAGTAGTGAGACCATAGGCGTCGGTTATTCATTCAAAACCGACACCATTCTCCATCCCGGACAAAAAAATTGGCCCCGGTTTGATCATAGTAGTCGGTTTTCTATAAATAACTGACTCCGTTGACCTTTAGATAACTAAAAAGATAACCGACATCATTAGAACAAAAGGTGTCAATTTAATTTAATTAACTAACGAGTTGGACATTGGTTGTCAGTTTTTTTCATTTAACCGACGACTATGTTTTTTTCTTATCAGCTTGTAGGCCTGCTGTCTGGCTGGTCAGCAGGATGCAGAACATGTAGTTCTAAACTTTAGGTTTACAACATCGTCTGATTTCAGCCAACAACAGGCCACAAACCTGTAATATTAACAAGATGGACAATATTATATATAGATCGTGTGATTCACACACATGTATAAAAACATTTAATTAATTCATATGATTCACACACATGTAGAAACCTGTAGTTCCATTCATTCCTCCATTTCATATTCACACACATGTAGTGACATGTAGTTCCATTCATTCATCTCTTTTCACATTCACACACATGTAGAAGCACATTCATTCATTCATCTTCACATTCACACACATGTAGAAGCACAGTCATTCATTCATCTTCACATTCACACACATGTTAATTGCTAGCCTTCAAGAGACACGTGATAAGTATATTCAGTACAAGAAGAAATTAAAGAAATCTAATAAAGCAAATGATGAGTTACATGCTAAACTTCTTGCTCTCACATCTGAAAATGAAAATATGTATGTTAAATTAAATGACCTTGGATTTGAAAAAGATAGTATTATTTCTAAAAATAGTACTTTGAAATCATCTCTAAGTGATTGTAAGGTGAATATTTTTACTCTAGAAACAAATTATGATATTCTTTCTCAAGAAAAGGTTGGACTGCTTGCAAAGTTAAATGATTTTCAAACTCAACCTATCCTATGCACTCATCTAGATTATGATACTATTGTGAAAGAAAGAGATTCTTTATTATCTAATCTAGATCAAGCAAAGTTAGATATCAAAAGGAGAATGGATGAGATTTCTAAGTTACAACAAGAAGTTAGTAGCTTAAGAAACAATGATGTTCTTGATAAAATTTTAAATGATTCCCGTGGTCAAATTGGAAGGAGAGGACTAGGTTATAAGCCTAAAGGAAAATCCTGTCAAAAACCTAGTGGGAGAAGGACACAAGTTCCAAAGACTCAATCCATGTATGTACCTAAAGGAAAGTATACATATGTACCCAAGAACAATCTAGATCAAACTCATAAAAAGAGAAATGAGATTGATTCTATATGTTGCCATTATTGTTTGCGTCTTGGACATTATTCCTTCTCATGTCCTTACAAGAAAAAGGATGTTGAGTTGGTATGAGTTCCAAAACCCCCAAACTAAATAGATTAAATTAAGTTGAGATAAGACCAAAGACTCTAAATTGTATATTCTTCTGTCTATCTCAACTTAACATAATGAGATAACAAATTGATTCAAGTAATTAAAATTTCTAACTTGACAATATACATTTTTAAATAAAACTGCAAAGACACATCTTTAATAACTTGTTTTAGTTTGGGTTTCTAAAATCTAGAGATTTGAATATCATTGATTGAGATTTGACTTAAATGTTACCTTGATACTTCAATGTTTTATCTCAACTAAACTGAGTTTTAAATTGCATAATTGAAATGAAAGTGATCTATGTTTTACTTGTAAGCAATTACTGAAAAACAATACAAAAACATTCTCGGTTGAGAAAATGTTCGACCGAGAACACTGTCAGTCGAGAATTAGTCGACCGAGCAGGTTACTATTTTTAAGCTTGCAAAAATCTGACAAAACCTGCACACAAACAACGGAATACTCGGTCGAGAAAAACTTCGACCGAGATAAATTCGATCGAAGAAAAGTTCGACCGAATCAAGTTCTGCTGAACCTATTTTATCGATCTAGTTTTCTATCAATTTGCTATTAATGATTGATTTAATATGCAAATCAAGAACGAATCAATGGATAAAATTCTTTAAACATATAGCATAAATTGCAAATCCATTGATATAATCTCCTACATGGTTTGGTTTAAAACTGGAAATTATGAACCATGTTGATTTAATTACTGTTTTATAATAATCCACATGGTTTGTCCTAAGTATTCCTTGGCCTATCCATATAAAAACCATGTGTCTTGAAATTTGCTTTTAAATGATCATAATCATTGTATTTCATGGATATGCTTCTATTGTTCTATCATGATCATTGTGTTATGGATATGCCTTTACTGTTTCATCATGATCATTGTGTTCCATCTTTTACTTGGTTTGTCTAAAATAATCTTTGATCTATATATACAAACCATGAATGGATATTGTTTTCAAAATGATCATTGTGATTCAGCACATTACATATAAAGATGACTTTATCATTAAAAATGCCATTTTGCATAACAGTAAAACTCTATGGCCCAAATGAATCTTGACATGATAGATAGTGATTATCGTGTGCATGGCTTGTATCATCCCATGTAATAAATGAATGATTTCTGCTAGATGACACTATGGCAAGATAAATAGTTTGTTTCTTAAAACAAGAATATTAATATCTTATCTAGTTGTTTGTTCTGAGTAATCAAAAGCAAAATCTTGATTTCAAGAACCTGAGTTCTATGAGATATAAAACTTGTTCTTAATTTATACTCAAGAATAATTGATTCTAAAGAGTTAATCTAAAAATAAGTTTAAAATAAGAGACTTGTTTATAATAAAGAGATATTTCAATGTTACATTTAAAATCTATTTCAAGAGCAAGGTACTAAATCCATATATTGCTTAAAATTCTACACATGATTTCTTTTAGGATATAATTATGCATCATGGTGACAACATGACTTATGGAAATTTCTATTGATGCAAATAATCTTGCTTATAAATAAATGATTGAAAGCTACATTCTTGCTATGATTGAACATATTGTAGATGTAGTTCAATTGAAGAAAAATCTCTGTGGATATCAAAATGAAGAACATACATTCTAAATTTTTTGCTTAGAATATAACTTGCTCTAAGAAAATTGTGATGATAAAACTTCTTCAAAATAGGTATCACTCAAAGTGCTTCAAATTGATATACATTTGATCATATTACATAAAGACTTTATGTTTCACATACCAAGGTGTAACTCATTGAAAATGCTTAAATTGGAAATATGTAGAAACCGCCTCTTGGTTGAAATCAAGTTTGACCAAGGGGCCCCCTGGTCGAAGTCAAGATCGACCCAAAATAAGCTTGACCAAATGCTTATTTGTAAATCATTTTTCTTGCAATCAATATTAGTATATTGAAAACAAGATTTTAGTGCATAGCTCTCATAAAAGGTTAACTTATTATGCTCTAATGCTTATTGTGACCTTATAATCCTTAAATTATCTTAATTCAGGGGGAGCTCACAAAAACTATCTTGACTATAAGATTAAGAAGGAACTCATAAAACTTTGTAAACATCATAAAGAAAATTTGAAACTAGTTATGACCTTAGTATGTTTAAAGTAATCTTGGAGCCTACAATATTTATGAATATAATGAAATTCTCTAAACAAATCATGGCTTAACATCCCTTGCAAATGATTGAGAAATAAATTGTGGCTAAATTTGACAACACATGATTTGCATTCATATTAACTGCCTTGCTTTTAAAACTGAATATCTTATTGAGGGGGAGCATAGTAATAAAATTAAGGGGAAATAATAAAAGTTTTACTTAATGATTATCTTGGTTATCTTTTTTAAATGACAAAGGGGAAGAAATAATATAAAATCAAAATCAAAAATATAAATGGGTTTCATAATCTCTCGGCCAGCACACACTTACAAATAAGAAAATGGCTACAAAAGGTAAACTCAGGTATGAAACTCATATGATTTATATTGCCTTGATTTATATTTTGGAAATGTTTGTCATCTTCAAAAAGGGGGAGATTGTTGGCTAAATGGACATCATTTAAATCCCTTTGTTTTGATAATGACAAACATTTCATTCTTGTAGATCTAACGTGCTACTTAAGTGTTGCAAGAACTAGGTGGATGACACAACTTTGGAAGATCTATATGCTCAAAATATTTTAGTTTCATGATTGTAATAAAATGTAAGAACTTGTACAAGTATATAATGTACAAGTACTTAGATATCATGTAAATCAAGCGTTTAGATCTTCCCTAGCCATTCACAACACTTAGATAGGTCATCCCCTACAATACTGTCACAACTACACACTGATACACATACTTAGTACATAGTTCAAAACATTGAAACTGTGTCATTCTCAGTCGATAAACTTCTCGACTGAGACACTCTCGGTCGACCAATTCCTCCACTGAGAATTGACCCAAATAGCTGTTAGACCCAGTAGACAAGGTGGTTGGGAGTTAGAATTGAACATTATATACACTTGCTCCAGACCATCCCTCAGTCGACAAACTCCTCGACCAAGAGACACTCGGTCGACAAATTCTTTGACCGAAAAGAACTTTGTCTGCACTTTTCAGAATTAATTAACTAGTCATTGCTAAAGAAATTAGTGGACAACTAACGGCTAGTTAAGCACTAAGAACCCCCTAGAAAGTGTATAGAACGTCCTTAAGCACTCATAGGCCATTCCTATAAATAGGACATGCCTTAGGACACCCAAAATACACTTGTGCAATACTTGAGCATACATACTTGCAATTGACAATCCACTCTTATGAGTAATTGAGCAATTCCAACATTTGCTATTCACTTCCACTGCTCCAAGTTCATATCCTATAGGCTAGCATCTCCTATCCACTGTACCTAAACCTTCATACACATTGGTTAGGAGATCAAAACGCTTGATATAGGAAATCAAGCCTTGTGCTACAACGGTAATTGTAATTTCTATTTTCCTTTCTTGTTTTTTCTAATCTGTTTTGTACTCCCCTTGCTACTCCTAGGTTGGAGGCTATGGATTGGAGAGGGTTTATCTTCTCAGGTGGAGAAGGGTTTTCTCGGTGGAGAAGGAGGACTTTGTACTACTTGAAGAAGGCTGTCTCAACGAGAAGCTACTTCAAGAGGAAGGCTACTTCAAGGGGGAGTTTGAAGTTACTTCAAGGAAGGCTGCTTCGAGGTTGGTGGGACTACTTCTAGGTGAAGGCTTTCCAAAGGGTGGTGAAAGTATTTGTAATTTTATGTAACATCCTGGTGAGGTAATAAAATTTAAATACTTTCAAAATCCCAATTGGAAACAATTGGGTAGTGGACTGACTCCCTTAGTATTTGCTAAGGGTGGAACCACTCTAAACACCTTGCCTCCTTCTTCAAGTTTTAATTGTGGTTGCTTGAGTTGAATTATTTTTAAAATAATTATAAAACCATATTCACCCCCCCTCTAGTAGTTTTTCAATTGGTATCAGAGAAGGCTTCAAGGAGCTCTAATCGAGTCTTGAAGAATGGAGGGTGGTGGTGTCTACAACCACAAGCAAAGGCAAAGCTTGGACCAATCTTCAATAAGCTATAATTGGTGCTTAAGAACAAGGCACACAACACCTAGTTGTCCATGGAGGTTAAAGAAGGAAGATGTTCATAAAGAATGCCTTATTGCTACAATAAGTGAAGAAGAAGAAGAGGTAAGCCTTTTTTATTTATCTAAAGAAGAGTTAATTGCTAGCCTTCAAGAGGCACATGATAAGTATATTGAGTACAAGAATGAAATGTTTGTCATTATCAAAGCAAATGGATTTAAATGATGTCCATTTAGCCAACAATATTCACACACATGTAGCGACCTGTAGTTCCATTCAGTCATCTCTTTTCACATTCACACACATGTAGAAGCACATTCATTCATTCATCTTCACATTCACACACATGTAGAAGCACATTCATTCATTCATCTTCACATTCACACACATGTATATAGATAAGACAATTCAAAAAAATTCATTCAGACGTGTATATATAAGTGTGTCTTTCAAAGTTTAACAAGTCATTAAATATAGAAATAATATTATGACATCAAATTTTAGAAATGTCATTCTTTATCATCATTGTCATCCTCATCAGTACTCCAATGATAATAAAAAAATTCCCAGCGCTTCTAAGACTTTTGCCCATTGTTCTCTTATATCATCTAATTATTCCATTGTACAGGGACTATGTATCTAATAACTTTTCACTGTAGTGAAGTCACTGATTTTAAATACCTACAAAGAGAATGACTTAGATATATAATTAATAATATTGATATATTTCATATTATCTAATAAGACTATATAATATCTGTTGTATGGTATCGATTTCCAGTGCAACATGTCTGACAATTAGGTCCATATATCACATCATGTAGTATGCACATGCCCAACCGTTGTCTTGTTTACCACACTATAAATTTCAACACATAAAATGTTAATAAATAAAAGCAAGCATAGTTCACGTAAATAATATATACATTGGAGTAAGAAAACTACATTCACATTCTCCCAAACTAATGGTTTATTCTTTTTCTTGCACATGTTTCCTCCATCTTTTTTGAAAAATTTTAAAACCTACATGTTAATGTAACATATTAAACTGTATTACTAAATAATAATGTAATAATAGATGCTAACAGATATAAATATAAAAAATTTCTCATGTGAATAATGACCTTTTTATTACGTGTGCATGTATGTCTAATTACTTCCCCTCAAGATTTAGATAATAAACAGTGAACGTCTTGGGGACAATAACCAGTAACTCCCAATGCTTACAACTAGAGATAAGAAAGTTAAAAATATATAATTCTAAATCCATAATAAAATGTAATTTTCTTAAGTCAAAATTATAAGCAAAGTAAACTTACTTAACATTGAATGAAGCTATTATCACGCTCTTTTTTTACCAATATATTTAAAAGCAACAGAGTAGTATAAGGTAACTGATGAAGGGTCTTTATCTACAAGACTGATCAAAGATGGAACTAGAAATCTCACATAGATAAATGAAAATTCTTTACAGATCTTGTGTAAGTGGCTGCAAAACATATATTATGTATGCATTAATATATAAGAAATCAGATCAACGTCTATAAAATAAGGTATATAGATATATAAACAAGATCTCACCATATCCATAGCTCTATCATAGATGTATTCAGCCAATCATACCTAAACAACTCCAAAATATCTTGTATAAATATAGTGTTATCGTATGATTGGACTGCAACATCCTTCGAAATATAAACATTTATAGGATATTGTTTTTTATGTTCGCCTATCTATATTGTCATACCCCTACAATTAGGACCTATCGAGTTGTATAGGTCCTTTGGAAGCCAACTAGGTACTACATGTGGAGGTGGAGGTGGAGGTGGAGGTGGAGGCGGAGGCGGAGTTGTAGCGGGTTTCTTCCTTTTCTCTTATATATATAATTTCATATCAATTGACTTGTATATACACACTAACAAATTAACGTAATGTAAATTTACCATACAAGATAAATATAGACAACATTCATTTCGGGCCACAATATCACTCCGCCTTCTGCTTCACCAAGTGTGTCAGCATCTGGGTGGGGATATGGCAATGGATGCTGCTTCCAATGAGGGAACACAAGCCTCGGTCTCACACGAACATAACCATCAGGTACTGGGGTGCCATGAATCGTGTGACCTAGAAGGCGTGGGTAAGCCTCGGCCTCTGCAATGATGAATTCTTTGAATCTTAGACGGCATGACCTCAACCCCTACAAATTTACATAGAGTATGTTATATACATATATACATAAATATATCATCTTGAAAAGACTAGCTACTATGTCATAAAAATACTTACAGGGGACGTGCTAGGTGGTGGGTCTACAAGATTACTCCCAACCACCTCTACTGTTGGGGAAGAGCAGCACGACACAGGTACTGTCTGAGTGACAACCTGAGACGCCTTCCACTTGCTCATTGCTTCATGGACTCTCCTATCAATTAACTCATCTACCTATACATGGACAAAAGAAACACTAGTCTTTTATTATTGAATTCCCTTTGCAATAACATTCTAAAAAAAGAATAGGTTACCTCAACTTTTGAAAATCCCATTTTTGGGACATGTTTGTGTTGTGACAGCCCAAAGAACGCTTTTATGCCCACACCAGTGCCTGCAGCCCTAACACATCTAAGATGCTCTGGGTTACCAAGAGCAACTGTCAATTCATCCCTTGTGCCCTCAGGGATGAACTTGCCTTGCTTTCTCTGCTCGTGAAGCTCCCGTTAATCGCCATCAATAGAAATTGGTAAGTAAACATAACAATCAACATGGTGAGGTAGAGGTGTGGGAGTAACAGTAGAGGACTCACTAGTATCCTGAGTAGCAGCAGACTCATCAGTAGCAGCATCCAATAGTTTTTGGCAAACGACTGCATAGCCACTTGTACCCATCGTGTGGTCATGCACATTCAGTGCACGCCTTGCTCTTTAAGCGTCGCTGATAGCCTTGTTAGTAAGCACATTGAATTGGTTAGTAACACTAAAGGCCAATCATGAATAGGTGAATTCATAAGAATGTATATTAATTAAATTGGGAATGACGCTTAATACCATGAATTCATCGATATTTCTCTTGGCAACAAATGCCTCCCAGACCTTCGGTTCTAGGTAGTTCCATTGCTCAGTGGCTGACCTCTTCCTATTCTTAGCATCTCATATGTATAGTCGGGTGAGATTTGTGCTATAGTTCCTTAGGACCCTCCTACAATGTTGCATCACCTTTTTACGATGTAGGCTTTCATTCAGTTCAAATATACTTTGCAAAATTTCATATATTTAATAGACTAGTATCCTAAAAATTAGTATCCTGCAAAATAAAATTGCAAATGATAATAACTCACACATAGTTCTTTCCATACTAAGTCTTTCTTCCCTTTAGGAACTTTATTCCAAGAAGATTCTAAATTCAGACTACAACGGCTACAAGTAAAAACCCCAAGATATGAAATAAACGAGTTGTGGTTCACTCCATGCTGGATTTCCTGCATGATCAAAATCCACAGCCAGTTTTGGTCCATTACCCCTTTGTTGTAGTAACTTGTTCATCATAGTGATGCCCCTCACTTTTTCAATTATTTTTTTGCTGCTCATCAAGTGCCACAAGGTTTTCAGGGGGTACATCCTCAACCTAAAAATTGACAAAAAAAACACTTATAGGATATAACTTATAAATGGACATATAGAATTATAGGATATATTTTAAATCTTACATTGTGAGGTGGCACCTCATTGATATCCTCACCCTCACGGTAATCATCATTACGATCATCATACTCATGGTCAGCCATATGAAAGTGTCATTAAAAAAATCATACATTTAACATTTAACATAACTAGAAGATAATATAGCATTGTAAAGTTCACATCGATCTAACATTCAAAAAAATAAAACTTATAAAAAATAAAAACATGTCTCTAATACTGTGATCTTTTATCAATTAACATTCCTTCAGTGTGATCTCCGTGCACATATAAGTTATCATTCGCTTCAATGTTTGGTGTTGGCAACCCAACTGAGAATGGACTCGAGTCATCAGACTTATCATAGTACTCTTATTCATCTATAGGATCTTCAATGAACTGTCTTTTATCATGAAGAACAACCGAACATTTTTCATTTGCAGGATCATCAATATAAAATACTTATTTCGCCTATGATGCCAATATGAATGGTTCACCCTTCTCACCAATCTTTTCAAAGTTCACTAATGTGAAACCTAATTCATCCACTATAAATCCTTTGGTGTTATCAACTCAATTACATTTAAAGAGCAGAATTCTAAAATCTACGTAGTCAAACTCCCATTTGTCTTTAATGACACAGTAATATGACATTTTAGCTTCATGTGGACTCTTATCCTTTACACTGGCAAAAAACAATGAAGATGGTTGAAGGGTGGCCCCACTGCTTTGGAAGACGCTCTTATCATCTTGACGCTTTATGTAATATGAGAACCCATTTATGTCAAACCATTCATAAGACATAACATTCATTTTTGGTTTAAAGGCGAGGAATTTGATATTTTTAGCAAGATTATTTGGTATTTGAGATAGTTGATGTAAGACTTTATCTTCAAACTACTTAATAAATGTCTTGTTATGCTCTCTAGCAAGCCACATTGAATTGGCTCGAGAATATTGTTTCTTGATGAAATTGGTATGTTCCATGATATAAACACTCACTTCATCGATGTTGTATAAAATATACAAGTAAGCTTGTTCCAACAGCTCACGACTGATTACTTTCATTTGTGATCCTAAAATCCATTTGCCAGAATACTCCTCAATATTCTTGTCATTTACAAGAGCATCATTACCACTAAGATAGTCATTGCAAAAATCCATAACCTCTCTCACCACATAACCCTCAATAATACTTCCTTCAGGCTAATAACAGTTTCGAACATCCCCTTTAAAAATGCTCAGGTATTATTTAAAAGGATACATCTAATGTAAGAAAACTAGTCTCAACATTTTCACTTCCCTAGTCAAGTGGACAACAAAATGTACCATGATATCAAAGAACGAAGGAGGAAAATATATCTCAAGTTGACATAGGGTAATAACCACTTCTCTTTGAAACTTATCGAGAGTCTTAGGATCAATAACTTTGTTGCACAGATTGTTGAAGAAGAAACAAAGTTTGGTGATTGCAAACCTTACATGCTTCGACAGTATAGATCGAATTGCCATGGGCAATATTTTTTTTTGGTCGGTCAAAAAAGCGTGTTACTATTAATACCAAAAACTTCAGGCACTAAGTACCCCATTACATCAACAGAGAGCTAAAGAGCTCAATAAAGGATCAAAGTCCCCACGCAGGGGGGCACACAAGCTTACTAGGCAAAGCAACAAAACTAAGAAACCAAACAAACTAGACAAGCTAGGTCCAGGCGGACCAACAAGCAGAAGACTACAACAAACCACTATTACATACGATCAGCGTACCCACAAAAAGTAATAGCAGCATGACATAGACCAAACACTAGTAATCCATCCTGAAACGAGACATGAAGTTTCTGGCTAACTCAGCAAACCAAAACCAGGATCTTAATGGGCGAGAACCCAAAAGAAAGACCCCAAGCAACAGATCAGCAAGAGCTGAACAAGGAGCAAAAGAAGCAAGAACCATCGCGTATTAGCAACGAAGGAAAGGAAGGATTGATCAGCTCCCAATCACCCCTTCATACGTAGCACATCACCAACTATCTAATAAAAGTATCCACAAAATGTGGTAGTATGCCAATATTAGGGGGATCCTACGAACTGACAACCTCCATAACCTAGTTGCTCATCAGCCCAGGTCCTTGATCGATCAGAAGCAACTGATTACATAGCAGCAAGCACAAAACCCCATGGGTGTAACCTGCACGCAAGAGCAAAAGGGCAAAAAGAAGAGAAGAGGAATCAGCCCTTCTTACGCCCAACCCCTCGTGCAGCACCTGAAGGCGTTATGGCATTTCGTCAAACACCATGAAGGTGTTTCGAAGGAGTAGAAGCATAAGGCACCACCGTGAGCACTCGTCTGTGATGATACTTGATCAGCTAGGGGCGACCAAAACCGCAGCAGCAGGGAGCAACAAGGCGCGACGTAGCGTTGCCCTACCATCGCAGGAGAGTGGAACGTGCTGCCGATTGCCGAAATGGGAAGGGAGGAGACGCTCCACCCAGCGACGGCACCCTCGAGGCCGTCTGGAAGCACCACCACGTAGGGGATGCCGCCTGCAGGCCAGGTGTGGGACACCACCCAGGCCGCCAAAGGGGAACTTGCCGCCGCCGTAGTAGGAGACCGGAAAGAACCATCAGCCAGTTAAGTCGTGAGGCCGCAAAGCTCTGGTAACGACCAGAAGCCGACTCGGAAAGGGGAGGAACAAAGTGTAGGAGGGGAAACGAAACCCCTTCTAGATCTATGGCGGTGGTGTGGCTGCTCGAGGACCAGATCCACAGGTGCCGACTCCTCTCCATCTGTCTCTCTTGAACGAGATGGAGTCGACCAAAGCTGATGCTGCCAGATCCAGGAACCAGTCTTCAGCAATACGCATCACACCTCTCCCCATCCCTCACTGTGAGCATCCCCATCATGAGTAAGACAACCTTAGCCCCGAAATCCCTACTGCTGCGACGGAAGAGACGTCGAGAAACGATCTGGGCCAAGGGGAGGAAGGCACCGGGGAGGCGCCCCCTCCCCCCAGCGGTAGCCACCGGAGAAAACTAGAGAGGGACGGGACCAAGCCCTAGAGCGAGAGCCTTCAGGGAACTGCTACCATGGGTAATATTTGTTGAATTAGAGTGTGACAATCATGATATTTAAGACCTATTAGCTTCAAATCTTTCATTGATACCAATCTACAGATATTGGATGAGTAACCCTGTGGCACCTTAACATTAACCAAGCACTCACAAAAAGCTTTCTTCTCCTTTCTAGACAATGTGTAACAAGAAGGAGGTAAATATGTTCTCTGATCATTACTAACTACTTCGTTAATTTTGTCTTTATTCCCATTTCATGTAGGTCCATTTTGGATTTGATCCCATCTTTAGTCTTACCTGATATATTTAACAGAGTACCAATGATGCTATCACAGATATTTTTCTCAACATGCATGACATCTATACAATGTCTGACTGCCAAAGAACTCTAATAAGGAAGATCCCAAAATATTAACTTCTTCTTAAATAAAGATTTGTTACTCTGTGTGGCCATGGTACATTGTGATCTCTTGCCAAATTCATTGACAAAGTCTTTTACTCTTTCATAAACAACCTCCCCTAGTATAGGTTTTGGCGCACTCCGTTCCTCATTCCATCCATTGAACGCTTTGTGCAACCTTCAATACGGATGGAATTTTGGAAGAAACCTTCGATGACCAAGATATACAGTCTTGTCACCATGTTTTAGTCATATTAAATCAGTGTTCTCTTCACATATAGGACACACTTTAGATCCTTTGACACTGTATCCACACAAATTCTCATATGCTAGAAAGTCATCAACAGTGCAAAACAACATAGCATGCAAACGAAATGTCTCTCTATGTGAAGCATCATAGTTCATCACACCTTCACCCCAGAGTTTCTTTAAGGTATCAATTAGAGGTTCAAGATAAATGTCAATATCATTAACATGTTTTTAGGGCCCGATATCAACAACGTTAACATAACATACTTATTTTTTATACACAACCAGGGAGGAAGATTGTATATAATAAGCATAAAAAGCCAAGTGATATGTTGTCTTCTCAATGCCCCGTACAAATTCATCCCATCAGTACAAAGTCCAAGTCTTAGATTCCTGAGTTCTTTACCAAATTCAGGGTACAATAAATCAATCTTCTTCCACTGTGGGGAATGAGACGCATGTCGTAGGATCCCATCATTATTTTTTTTAACCTCTGCATGCCACCTCAAATTTTTTGCATCTATCATATTGGCAAATAAGTGTTGAAACTATTGTACTATAGGTAGATACCACATCACCCTAGCAGGAGAACCAGTTTTGGACTTCCCCAAAGTCATCATTTTATACCTTGACGCACCACATTTTGGACAATCTTTCAAATCCACATAGTCCTTTTGAAATAATACACAATCATTCGGGCATGTGTGTATCTTCTTGACCTCCATTCCCATTGGGCACAATAATTTCTTTAACTCGTATGTTGAGATTGGCATCTCGTTTCCTTCAGGAAGAATTTCTTTCAACAAAGACAACAATGACGTGAAGCTTTTGTCGCTCCATCTATTGTTAGCCTTCATCTTATACAATCTCAACACAACTCTAAGCCTCGTAAACTTATTACAACTTGTATATAATGGTCTCTCAGCATCATGCACAATATTCCTAAACATGAGAGGTGGATCGGTGTGCTCTACCCCACAACTATCTAGCATCTCATCAATGATGTCTACTGGAACTAGTTTGTTCACACCTACATCATCGGAGGCAATTTCTTCTTCCACACAAGCACTGTTATCGACATCTACTAATTTTAGGTTTGAAATTTCTCCATGCCAGTATCATTCTGTATAGCTTTATACAATCTCATTGCACATGACGACTTTTGATTTCGTCACCAGCGCTGACTTTCAAGTTGTTACTGCAATGACTACATAGATAGTAGAGCCTATCTCTAGGTTGTTTTCTATGTTCCTCTACAAATCTAATAAACTGATCAAGACCAAAAATAAACTCTAGAGTGTAGCGATTTCAAATGAACATCCATGATCTATCCATTCTATGATCAAAGAGAAAACATGTATATATTAGGGTTTAGGGATTACATATTAAGTTAAGGGTTTAGCATTAAAAGATTAGGGTTTAGGGTTAAAAGATTTAAAGATTAGGGTTTAGCGTTAAAAGATTAGGGTCTAGGGTTAAAATATTTAAATATTAGGGTTTGGTGTTAAAAGATTAGATTCTAGGGTCTTTTATATATATATATATATATTATATATATATATATATATATATATATATATATATATATATATATATAGTAAATGTGTACCACCTATCCCATTCTTGAACACAGAATTTCACTAGTAAGTGTATAATGTGTATTGGGTTTTCAAGGAAATTTCGACGACATTTCCCGGTTTTTCTCCAAGTACACCGATGTGTATTGGCAAATGCCCACCAACATATGTACTTAGAGAACAAATGGGGAAGTGCTGAAAAAACATCATGAAAACATAATATACATTATACACTTACATCATAAGCAAGATTAAGTGTTCAAGAATAGTCCCAAACCGGGGACTATCCAAGATTTACTCCTAATGAGTAAATCTCAGACGGGTTTCTAGGCCAACAATGTACATGTATGTTGTCATTCCTATACCAATGATCCTAGTTTCATCGTTCATATCCTAGGTTGATTTACAATAGCAACATCTTGTAGTCTTAATCATATACCCTAGTCTAGGTACCATATTCTATAACATTGATTTCAACATCTCCAATGTACATGCATGTTCATCATCAAGATAATCATTACACACAAATGTAGGTATCCTATCATTCATAATTGAGTAATATAGTTAATACAAGATTAGGGTGAAATGTGTACAATATTAGGTCTCAAATATAGCAACATGCACATTAGGTCACATTTTATTTGGATTAGTTAATCAAGAGAGAAATCAAACAATACCATCATTAGTCTACATCATACAAATGGATTCATGTTGGTTGGATGTGTCACCTATATGTAGTTATCCTATCATTCATAATTGATATCAAAATTTATAAACTAGCTCATTCATTATCATCATCAATCTACATCATATAATATGGATTCATTTAGAGGTTAGGGTGACACATCACTACTAAATCAGAGTACAAACATGCGAACAAACATCATATTAGGGTTTTAGAGATCTAACTGAGGAGATTTAGTTGGCAGCACCGCTGGTTGCTGGCGGCTGGTGGTTGGTGGCTGGAGGAAAAGAGGGAGGAAGAGGACCGATAGAGGGTTGAGGAGGCAGAGAAGCTGAAGGTGGTCGACAAAGCGTGGCGGTAAAGGAGCAGGCAAAGCAGCGTCGGTGGCCAACTAAGCAGCAGCTGGAGCTAGGCAGTGGTGGCGGCTCTGGCGTCTTCCCAAGCTCTGACTGGCGAGCAAAGGGAGTAACAGGAGCAACGAAAGTGGGGACGGTTGGAGGATGAGCAGCGGCCGACGGGCAACGAAGTGACGGCTGGAGGGGAAAATTGATCGCCACAGACCTAGCTCAATCGGGAATCAAACAGAGAAAGGGGAAGAGTCTGGTTCACGCGGGTGCAATTGAGTAAACTATCAGCACCGGTTATTATCAAAACCTGACACTTAAAACCAATAGGCATAGATCACACATGAAAACCGACACCTATCTACAACTATAAACAAAAAAATTTACACCCGATCAGGGTGTTTGTCGTCGGTTTCTAGATACAACAAACGACGTCTATCCACATAATCTGACAAAAAAATTGTTCTTGAGTTACGATCATAATTGTCAGTTATCAACCAAAAACTGACTCCGAATAGACAAATTGGGGGAAAATATTTTCACGGGGACAACGCGCAAACACACATCCTCATTGATTCTTTGGTACAAATCGACGACATATGAGGGGATAAATTTTGCCTCGCGAAGGATGCTTACTCGTCGGTTCCTTGTCAAAATCTGACAACTACTTAGGGATAAAAAATTTTGTGGGGGCTTGGCGCGAAACATATGTCATCAGTTTTATTACAACCGATGTCGAATTGAAAATTTTGGATGCAATTTTTCCCCCTAGAAAATTATATTTTGGGTGATTTTGGACATCGGTTTTTTGTGTCAACAAACTAATGTTAAATAAAAAGCGATACCCATGTCTTTTGTAAATCAGCCGGCCTTCACATATAGGTGACGATTATCGTTTTTAGCCGACGTCGTAGTATATTGGCGTCGGGTTTTTAGTTTTAATTGATGCTATCAAATGTGACTTTATATGTCATTTTTGTACTAGTGAAGGGATTTATTTTGTGCTCCTATCATTTGTTCTATTGGAATGAATTTAATTTGAAGCAACACAATTTGACATATGGTCATTCATAGTCAGATCTTTATGTGGATTGCTTACTCAAAATTTCTTTATCGATTGATTACAAATAGTTATTAGTTTTGATATGGGTTTTATCTAGGCATTTCCCCTAATGACCAGTTTTGGTTTGAACAACATGATGAACCTAAGATAGGGCATGCCACTCATTTTCCCAGACTCTAAAAGACATGTGTATCAAATAAGTACTATGCTAATACTTATTTTCCCATAGTATGTGTGACAAGATAAAATTCTCATGAGGGCATAATAGACATGTATCCCTCTATTATCTCCTAAAACTAACATGCGAAGGCCGGAGGTGCTTGAGAAGAAACATCATTCTAGCCTCTACCTATAGGATGAGTGAAGATAGTGTACAACCATTTCATGTTGCAGATATTAGATCCAACTAGATTATCAAAGTCAAAATCTAGGAGCATGAGGTGCAAAGCTAGATAGACTTTACAAAGGAGGCTATCTGTGTATGTAAGAATAAAGGACAATAACAAACTTCTAGGGAGGGTACAAACATCAAGTAACTTATCATCCACCCCTTATGATGAAATTGTAAGGTCAACACAATCTAGAGTGGTTAAAATTTGGAAATCTTAAGATAAATCCATCATCACAAATCCACAGTTATAGATAATAATGGTGAAAATTGGATGTTGGTATTTATCCTGAATATGATTGAGTTGTCAATATATGAAGCTCCGCATCACTCCTCATATTTGAGGGAATACTTTCATGGCTCACACATGTTCTTGGGGTTCTCTTCTAAATGAGACTGAGTAAGAAAAGATATCAGAGGTTGGAGCACTAGTACATATACTACCTTGAACGTTGGTTAAAATGAATATTTTACATCGTTTTCCAAGAGACACTCAAGTGGGTGACACTAAAGGTAGAGGCCTACTGCGTAGGTTCCAAAACCGATGACATATAGCCGTCCTCAATTGCAATTAAAAGAAAATCGACACCGGTATGAGCCATAGTCGTCAGTTATTTATAGAAAATCGACGACTATCTTCATAATCGAATAACAAATTGGCCCAGATTACGGACATAGTCATCGGTTATTTTAGTAAAAAATGACCACTAACTCCATTTCCAAAAAAAAGAGATCTCATGCTTGGTTGATAGTCGTCGGTCAGAAGTAAAATTGGCAATAAATCTATAAATTTCCGTCAGTCATGATTTCAAAAATTGATGCCTCTCTCCATACTCGAACAAAAACAATTGGTTTGGGTTAGGACATAGTCGTTGGTTTTCTTTAAATAACTGACGACATAGACCTACATTGATAGTTGTTTTATAATACCGATGACTAAATGTCATTTTTTTAAATATCAGCTTGCAGTCCTACTGTACGGCTGGTCAGAAGGATGTAGAACCTATAGTTCAGTTTTGAACTGTAGGTTTACAACATCATGTGATTTCATCCTAAAAACAGGCCACAAACCTGAAATAAGAAGACGAACAAGGCTATCTATCTATCAAGACCATATATACATCCTGTGATTCACACACATGTAGAAACACAATTCATTCATTCATATGATTCACACACATGTAGAAACATGCAGTTCAATTCATTCATCTATTTTCACATTCCCACACATGTTGAAACACAACTCATTCATTCAAATGATTCACAAACATATAGAAACATACAGTTCCATTCATTCATCTATTTCTACATTTACACACATGTAGAAACACAATTCATTCATTCATCTTCACATTCACACACATGTATATAGATCAACTTTCAATTAGACAATTAAAAAAAGTCATTCACACATGTATATAAGCACCACATATATATAGAAACAATGATGTCAAAGTTTAGAAATGTCATTCTTTAATCATCATTACCCCAATCATAATTAAACATTGCCTCCCTTTCAAAGGCTTTTTCCCATTATTCTCTTATGTCACCTAATTATTCTGTCGTATAGGACATATGTACATCTAATATTTTTTTCCCTGTATTGAAGCCATTAGTTTTAAACACCAAGAAAGAGAAAGATGAATATATATAATTAATAAGTTTGATATTTTCATATTATATAATGAGACTAGTTATATACTTATGATGATCAAGACAATATATTACATGTTGTATATTTTCAATGGCGTGTGCAGCATATCTGAGAATTATGTCCATATACTACATCACGTAGTATCCACATACCCAACCATTGTTTTGTACAACAAACTATAAATTTTAACATAAAAAATGTTAATAAATAAAAATAAGCATAGTTCACATAAATACCATATGGATTGGAGTTAGGAAACTACATCCATATTCTTCCAAACTATCACTTTCTTTTTCTTGTCCATATTTCCTCCACCTTTTTTGAAATCTTTTAAATCCCTATACATTAATGTAACACATTGAATTGCATTAGAAAATACTCATGTAGTAGTAGATGTTAACAGATATAAATTTAAAAATTTTCTCACGTGTATAATGGCCTTTTAAATTCGTGACTGAACAGTCTAATTTGTTTTCTTAGAATCTATATAATAAACAATTAACGTTTCAGGGACAACAACTAATAACTCACAATGCTTACCTATATTGATAATAAAGTAAAAAATATATAACTCAAAATCCACAATGAAATGTAATTTTCTTAAGTCAAAATTATAAGCAAAGTAAACTTACCCAACATTATATGGAGCTATTATCACACTCTTTTTCACTTCACAAAATATTTAAAAGCGATAGAGCAGTATAAGGTAATTGATGTAGGGTCTTCATTTACAAGACTGATTAAGGATGGAACTAGAAATCCCTCATGGGTCATTAAAAAATCTTTATTGACTCTATTTAAGTGGTTGCAAAACATATATTACGTATGCATTACTATATATAAGAAAACAGATCACCGTATATAAAATAAGATCTCACCATATCCATAGATATATAAATAAGATCTCACCATATCCATAGTTCTATCATAGATGAATTCAACCAAGCATAACGAAAAAACTCTAAAATATCTTGTAGAAATATATTATTATCGTATGAATGGCCTATAGCATCCTCCACCATAGAAACAATAATAGGTGAATTTTTAGGATGTTCGCCTATTCATATTGACATACCCCTATGTTGAGACCTATCAAGTCGAATAGGTCCTTTGCAAGCCAACTAGGTACTTCAAGAAGAGGTGGAGGTGGAGGAGGACGAGTTGTAGTGGGTTTCTTCCCTTTGTCTTGCATATAAGACTTCATATCAATTTTCATGTATTTACATATACAAATTAACGTAATGTAAATTTACCATACATGATCACTATAGATGACTCCTACTTCGGGGAAAAAGACCAATCCACCTTCTGCTTCACCAAGGGGCATATGACAATGGATGCTTCCTCCAAGCGGGAATGACAAGCCTCGGGCGCACACGAACCACATAATTGGGTACTGGAGTGCCAAGAATCGTGTGCCCTGGAAGGCATGGGTAAGCTTCACCCTCTATAATGACGTATTCTTATAATTTTAGACGGCATAGCCTCAAACCCTACAAATTTACATAGAGTATGTTATATATATAACTAAACATATCGTCTTGAAGAGACTAGCTACTATGTCATATAAATACTTACAACAGACGTGCTAGGTGGTGGGTCTACAGGATTACTCTCAACCACCTCTATAGTAGGGGAAGAGTGGCACAACATAATTACTATCTGAGTGGCAGCCTGAAATGCCTGCCATTTGCTCATTGCTTCCTAGACTTCTCTTATCAATTAACTCATCTACCTATATATGGCCAAAAGAAATGCTCTTTGATTCCTGAATTCCCTTTGCAATAACATTCTAAAAAAATAGGTTACCTCAGCTTTTGAAAATCCTCTTTTTGGACATGTTTGCGTTGTGATGGACCAAAGAATGCTCTTAGGCCCACACCAATGCCTACAGACCTAACACGTCCAGGATTCTCTAGGTTACCAAGAGCAACTGTCAATTCATCCCTTGTGCCCTGAGGGATGAACCAGCCTTGCTTCCTCTGCTCCTGAAGCTCCCACTAATAATTATCAATAGAAATTGGTAAGTAAACATAATAATCATCAATACTAGTTACTTTGAGAGTTGAATTTTACTATTTTTGCATCTGCTTCAATAATTGTGGGGTTGGTTATATCTCCTTTTTTATTTTACCTCCCAGCTATCCACACACCATGATGATGTAGAGGTGCAAGAGTAGTAGATGACTCAACAGTCTCAGCAGAAGGAGTAGTAGATTTTTGAATGGAAGATGCCTGTAGTTTTTGGCGAAGGGTGGCATAGACACCTAGACCCATCGTGTGGTCATGCACATTCAGTGCACGCCTTGATCTTTGAGCATCATTGATAGCCTTGTTAGTAAGCACATTGAATTGGTTAGTAACAGTCAAGGTCAACAGTAAAACAATGAATTCATAAGAATGTATACTAATTAAATTGGGAGTGACACTTAATAGCTTGAATTCATCGGTATTTCTCTTGGCAAAAAAAACCTCCCACTCAGTCGGGTCCAGGTAGTTTGATTGCTCAATGGCTGACTTCTTCCTCTTATCATCCTCTCATATGTATTGTCAGTTGAGAGTTGTCCTATAGTTCGTTAGGACCCTCCCACAACATTGCATCACCTTTTTAAGATGTAGGCTTTCTTCCATTTCAAATATACTCTGAAAAATTTCATATATTTAATAGAGTATTCTAAAAAATAGAATTGTAAATAGATTTAAAAACATAATTGCAAATGATAATATCTCACACATAGTTATTTCCATATAAAGTCTTTCTTGCTTTTAGCAGCTGTATGCCAAGATCTGCAATTACACTACAATGTCCACGAGTAAGAACCCCAAGATATGAAACAAATGAGTTGCGTTTCTTACCAACTATATTTCCTACATGTCAAAATCCACAACCAATTTTGGTTCATTGTCCCTTTATAGCATTAACTTGTTCATCACAGTGATGCCCCTGATTTTTTTAGTTTTTTATGTTCCTTGTCAAGTGGCACAAGGTCTTCAGGGGGTAAATCCTCAACCTAAAAATTTACAAAAAAACACATATAGGATATAACTTATAGATGGACATATAGCTAGATATATCGTAAAACTTACATTGTGACGTGGTGCCCCACCCTCATGGTGATCATCATCACGATCATCAAACTCATGGTCAGCCATACGAAAAAGTATCATATAAAATACAATCAAAAATTTAACATTTAACATTTAATAAATTAATATAACATTATAAGGTTCACATCAATCTAACATTCAAAAAATAAAACATTTAAAAAATCAAAAATATGCATCGAATATTGAGATCTTTAATCAATTAACATTCTTTCAGTGTGATCTACATGCCCATATAAGTCGTCATTAGCTTCAATATTTGGTGTTGGCAAGACAACTGAGAATGGACTAGAGTCATCATACTTATCATAATACTCTTCTTCATCTATAGAATCTTCAATGATCTGTCTTTTACCATGAAGAACAACCTACCATTTTTAATTTGTAGGATCATCAATATAAAATACTTACTTCACTTGTGATGCCAATATGAATGGTTCACCCTTCTCGCCAATCTTTTCAAAATTCACTAATGTGAAACCCAATTCATCCACTATAACTCCTTTGGTGTTATCAACCCAATTACACTTAAAGAGCGAACTTTTGAAATCTACATAGTCAACCTCTCAAATGTCTTCAATGACATTGTAATATGACATTTTAGTTTCACATGGAATCTTATCCTTCACACTAGAAAAAAAGCATTGAAGACACTTGAAAGGTGACCCCAAGGTTTTGGACGACACTGTTATCATCTTGACGCTTTACGTAATATGAGAACCCATTTATGTCAAACCCTTCGTAAGACATAAGATTCATTTTTGGTTTAAAAGGTGATGCATTTGATATTTTTAGCAACATTGTTTGGTGTTTGAGATAGTTGATGTAAGACTTTATCTTCAAACCACTTATTAAATATCTTGTTATGCTCTCTAGCAAGCCACATTGAATTGGCTCGAGGATATTGTTTCTTGATCAAATTGGTATGTTCCATGATATAAGCACTCACTTTGTCAATGTTGTGTAAAATATACAAGTGAGCTTGTCCCCACATCTCACGACTGATTACTTTCATTTGTTCTCCTAAAGTCCCTTTTCTAGAATAGTCCTAAATATTCTTATCATTTACATGAGCTTCATTACCACTTAGAATGTCATTGCAAAAATCCATAACCTCCCTCACCACATAACCCTCAATAATATTCCCTTCAGGTCGATAATAGTTTTAAACATCACCTTCAAAAATTCTCATGTATCGTTCAAAAGGATACATCCAATGCAAGACAACTGGTCTCAATATTTTCACTTCCCCAGTCAAATGGACAACAAGATGTACTATGATATCAAAGAATGAAGGAGGAAAATATATATCAAGCTGACATAGGGTAATAACCACTTCTCTTTACAACTTATCGAGGTTCTTAGGATCAATAACTTTGTTGCATAGACTGTTAAAGAATAAACAAAGTCTAGTGATAAAAAACCTTACATGCTTCAGCAGCATAGATCAGATTCCCACGGGAAATATTTGTTGCATTAGAGTGTGACAATCATGTGATTTAAGACCTGTCAGCTTCAGATCTTTGATTGATACCAATCTACGAATATTGAAAGAGTAATCATGTCGTACCTTAACATTAAGCAAGCACTCACAAAAAGTTGTCTTCTCCTTTTTAGACAATGTGTAACAAGTAGGAGGTAAATATGTTCTCAGATCACTATTAACTACTTCTATTAACTATTTCCTTATTCCCAGTTCACGCAGGTCCATTATAGATTTGATGCCATCTTTAGTATTACCCAGTATATTCAACAGAGAACCAATGATGCTATCACAAACATTTTTCTCAACATGCATGACATCGATACAATGCCAAACTGCCAAAGAAATCCAATAAGGAAGATCTCAGAATATTGACTTCTTTTTGAATAAAGATTTGTCACTTTGGGTAAGAATGGTACATTGTGATCTCTTACCAAATTCATTGACAAAGTCTTTTACTCTTTCATAAACAACCTCCCCTGGTATAGGTTTAGGGCCACTCCATTCCTCATTCGATCCATTGAGTGCTACGCACAACATTCGATAAGGATGGAATTTTGGAAGAAACCTTCGATGACCAAGATATACAGTCTTTCCGCCATGTTTTAATCATATTGAATCAGTGTTCTCTTCACATATAAGGCATGCTTTGGATCCATTTATACAATATCTAGACAAATTCCCATATACTGGGAAGTCACTAACAATGCAAAATAACATAGAATGCAAATGAAATGTCTCTGTACACGAAGCATCATAGGTCATCACACCTTTGCCCCAGAGTTTCTTTAAGTCATCAATCAGAGGTTCAAGATAAACATCGATATAATTTCCAGGTTGTTTAGGACATGATACCAACAACGACATCATAATGTGCTTATTTTTCATACACAACCAGGGAGGAAGATTGTATATAACAAGCATAACAGGCCAAGTTCTATGTCGGCTTCTCAATGTGTTGTATGGATTCATCCCATCGGTAAAAAGTCCAAGTCTTAGATTCTTGACTTCTTCACCAAATTCAGGGTACAATAAATCAATCTTCTTCCATTATCGGGAATCAGACGAATGTCGTAGGATTCCATCATTATTTTTCTTAACCTCTGCATTCCACCTTAAATTCTCTGCATCTATCAAATTGGAAAACAAATGTTGAAACTATGGTATTTTAGGTAGATACCTGTAAAGAATTCAAATCACTTCTCTACTAAAAAATTGAACAATAAAACCTTCAGTCCAAACACACTCAGAAGGTATGATGGAGTGGGTGTAAAATTTTCAAATCTTTATATAATGGTAACAAAAGACCAAAGTATAGCAGTGGAATAAAAACATGACTATATTCAAATATAAAACAAAGGGTTACAAACTTACATCATAAGGATCCATGTAGAGGAAATCTAAACCACCTCAAGGTTGTCTCCAAGCTTCATCATCTCAAGCTAAGTCTAGGTCAACAAGCCTCATCCAAGTCCTCCACCTAGGGTTGGAAGCATACCCCAGCAAAAGAAGAGAAAATGGAAGACATCAGCAAAGGCTGGTATGTGCATACTAAATAGGAAACTGTGAGAAATATAAGGAAATAAAGGACAACAAATAAATAGAAGCTTCCCATAGAAAAGAAAAGTACTACCCAAGCGGGTATCAAGAGAAAAGATCACAACAGAAGGGATACTTGCCATAAAAACAACATAAAAAGGATTGTTCCATATAAACATCCAGTACCACGGTGGGAAACAAGCACCAGTAGGGCACACACCCCACAATCAATATCATGTATGCATGTGAGATAAACATAGCCCTAGAACAATATAAACACAATTGGCGAACAACCCTCATAAAGTTGAAACCTGATAGAGAAAAAAATACTGCCAGTCTCCCAAATATATATAAAATGGGTCAAGACACACATCTTACCCAGGGTACGAGGTTCCTTGCCATCCCAAAAAGAGCAGGAAATATCACATCTACTCGGGAAGAAATAACACATCTTCCATAAACAAAAACCAATGCAAATTATACTAATCCAGTGCTACTAAATCACATAGCATGTTTAATGTAGAGGCAAGTAGAAAAGTATAGTCAGAAGATGATATAAAGGTTGCCATCACACAATGGACAACACAAACATATAAACATCCACATCATAGTGGGCATATATCAACAAGTAAAAATCCACATCACAGTGGGTATATATCGTCAAAAGTCCAACTTGCACCAAGGAATAAGAAATAGGGTCAAGAGAATATCCATGATCACAAGATCAATAACAAAATAAGATACTTCACATGAAGCATGATTTCAAAGGAACAAGATAATGTGTAGGCTAATGTCCATAGGACCAAGAATAAGACAAAAATAGGATAATTCCTCAAGAAGAATAATCAGGGATGCAAACATACCTCAACTTTAGAGTTAAACAATTCAAAGCCACTTCTAGGTCCAAGCCTGGGCTTCCAAAGCACCTATTAGCATATATGTGGAATTAGGGTTAGGTTTCCATTAATTATTCAAAACCCTAAAAATTTCCTTTTTATTATTAATAAATTAGGTTATCAAAACCATGCCATATTTTTGTATATGTCATTAGGAGTCCAAAACATATTTTATCATCTTTTTCTGACTTATATATAATTAGTAAAGTATTTTAGAAGTTAATTCATTATTAATTAGGTTCATTGAAAACACATGTTATTAAACATTAGATTTAGCCATTAAAACTTATACCATTAGTTAGATCATATTTTTCTCATTTTATTGACTATTTTTACACATTTTTCTGATCAATGGATAATTAGTTATCATTTCTGCGAATCTGACCAATCACAAAATTTAGAAAAATCACGTCAACGAGAAAAAGAGAGAGAAGGGGGTTGGGCCCCACTGACCTGGCCCAACCAGCAGCAACCAAGCCGCAGGGTCAACAGCCGGTTTGACCCACCCCAAACATGAAAAGATGGAGGAAAGATTACTATTTTACCCTTGATAAAAAAAATAGAAGAGAGGGCGAGGGTAGACGCGAGATAACCACTGGGGGATTCATCCCTCCCGTTGCTCCTCACCATGAACACAAGCAGCAAGATGATGCGTTGGCTGAAAAAACTAGGAATGGAGAAAACGAGATCTTTGGAAAATAGACCTCTAAAAAACGGTTGAGTAAACCATGGCGAAGGTGATGGTAGGCAAACCAAAACGGATAGAGGCCAAAACACCTTAGAGTCCCTAGGAACATAATCCAGTGAGGAAGAAGATCAGAAGAGGGAAAAGAAGAGGTGCTGACATCTTACCCAATTGAAGGAGCCAAAACCTCTGCAAAGGTAAACTGAAGTCAGAGCCGCAATTTCCTGAGCTTGAATAGACCCTAGACACGTCGACGAGTTTGACCTCCCAAGCAAGGGCGGCTGGAGAAGGGGAAGGACTCTCGGGGTCCAGCGAAGCCGAACCAAAGGGAGGAAAATGTCCCTGGGATACCGGCGAAGGTCGAGGTCCAAGTTCCCGGTGCTCCGATGGCACCAGATTGCATGGGAGAGGTGAACAGGGTGAGAACTGAGGTTTACGAAGCATTGGTGTCAACTGGGAGAAAGAGGCGATGAAACCCCAGTATATATAAGATCAAACCAATCGTAAAAGCATCAGGATTGCAGTGGGAAAGTCAAAAGGAAATGAGAAGGCAAGGAGAGAAAGCAAACTCAGATCGAAAATCTCGACTCCTATATACACAAAAGGCAGTCTGAACCAAGGTAGGAGACGAGCTTCCTACCCTTGGATCATAATCCAATGGTCGAGATAGAAAAGTGCATAATTGAAATCCGAGGAGCACAGAATCATAGCGTGACTGTGACAAAATCAATTTTATTTAATAAAGTGACATTGCATTACTATTCCTTTTCTCTTTCCTCTTTTGAGGGTCCAAACAAAACCCAAATTAAACCAAACTTGGCACACAAGTTAACTTAAACATGTAGATTCTGAATCTCTAATTGGATTTTACTTTTGGCAACATTAGATAGGTTATTTAATGTATTCTTTGTTTCTCTTTATTGATGCATTAATGACACATAGATTATCCAAATTAGGTAAAACTTCATCCATAATTTAACTTAAGTGTCTTGAATACAAATTTGTCTTTACTTCCAACTTTTGGTGTCATGAATTCAATTTATTTATTAATTACACCTTTTAGGCAATTTCTCTCTCCTAACTTACCATATTATTTCAAGGTTGTCCAAATTAAATGAAAATTGACATGTAGACTTATTTTAATGTGTAGATTATGAATTTGAAGTCTAATCTTTATTTTGAGGCTTTCTTACATGGGTTATGTCATCAGGCCCATTAGATCATTATGCATCCAATTAAGTTATTTATCATCTTATTATCACCAAATGAATTAGATGACATATTAGATTACATTATTCATGCCTTTGATTATTAGGATCACTCTAACCTCAACCTAGTTTGGTTAAGCCCAAAAGGTCAAACTTTTAGGGTAGGGACCAAGATCTGGTATGTTACAATACAACATCACCTTGGTAGGAGAGCCAGTTTTGGACTTCCCTGAAGTCATCATTTCATGCATTGACGCCCCACATTTTGGACAATCTTTCAAATCGACGTAGTCCTTTTGAAATAATACACAACCATTCGGGCATGCATGTATCTTCTTAGCCTTCATTCCCATTGAGAATAATATGTACTTTAACTCATATGTTGATATTGGAAGCTCTTTTCCTTCAGGAAGAATTTCTTTCAACAAAGCCAACAATGACGTGAAGCTTTTTTCGCTCCATCTATTGTTAGTCTTCAGATTATACAATCTCAACACAGTGCTCAACTTCATAAACTTTGTACAACCAGTATATAATGGTTTCTCAGTATCATGCACAATGTTCCTAAAAAAGGAAGGTGTATCAGTGTGCTCTACCCGACAACTATCCAGCATCACATCAGCAATGTCTATCGAAATCGGTTCATTCACATCTACGTCATCACCAACAATTTCTTCTTCAACACAAGTAATGGCATCCACATCTACTGATCTTAGGTTTGAAATCTCTCCATGCTAGTACCATTTTGTATAGCCCTGTACAATCCCGTTGAACATGACATGACTTTTGATTTTGTCATCAGTGCGGACTTTTAAGTGGTTACCGCAATGCCTACATGGACAATAGAACCTATCTTTAGGTTGTTTCCTATCTTCCTTCGCAAATCTTATAAAGTAATCAAGATCGGCAATAAACTCTAGGGTGAAGCGATTTGAAATGGACATTGATGATCTATCCATTCGATGATCAAAGAGAAAACTAGTATTAGGGTTTAGGGTTTACATATTAATTTAGGGATTTACATATAGATTAAGGTTTAGGGTTTTAGATTTAGGGATAAGGGTTTAAAGATTATGATTTAGTGTTAAAAGATTAGGGTTTAGGGTTAAAATATTAGGGTTTAGGGTTCAATAGTGAATGTGGGTACCACCTATCCCATTCTTGAACACCCAATCTCACTAGTAAGTGTATAATGTATGTATTCGGATTTCAAAAAAATTTCAACAGCATTTCCCTGGAGTTCTCTAAATACAAACATATGTACTTATAGAACAAATGGGGAAGTGCTGATGAAACATCTTGAAAACCAAATATATATTATACACTTACATCCTATGTGAGATTAAGTGTTCAAGAATACATTCGAACCAGGGACTATGCAAGACTTACTCTGAATGAGTAAATCTCAGACGAGTTTCTAAGCCAATAGATAATAGGGAAATCAAGGTTAAGGCTCATCAAGACATGGTAGATCTTAGTAACATCACATATTTAAGGTTCATCACGACATGCTAGATCTTAGAAACATCACATATTCAAATTGATCAATGCACCCAAATATACAAGAACTTACATCCAAATTAAAAAAAATGCACCCAAATAGTTTTTCCTATTCTAAATTAAAACCTGAGTTACATTTCATCATTGAATTTGATAAGTATTTTGACCTCATATAATTTAAGAAGCATTTTGAATCAATGTATCATCAATAACTAATTGATTTATCATTAGGCATTTTTATCATCAAACAAATGTGAAATACCATTAATCATTCATTTTTGTAAACATAATTGTAAATTCTAATTAGATATACAACTCGAATTTAGTGACCTAACATAATACATAATATATGAACTTATACCCAAATTGAACAATGAACTCAAATAGTTTCTCCAATTCCAAATTAAAACCCTAGTTACATAATACAAGTACCTTCCCTCTCCCCAGGGGTACATTGGAGGAAATTGATAGGCTTTGCATGTCCTTTCTATGGGGTGACAAGGAAAGCCAGAGGAAAATTCACACTATATCCTGGAGGGACATATACAGACCAAAACCTGAGGGTGGTATGGGTATCAGATGCATGGAGGAATGGAGTCAAGTAGGACTCACGAGGCTTTTTTGGGACATAGAAAATAGCAACAACAACTTATGGGTCAGGTGAATTCACAATAGATGTTTGGAACATCACTCTATATGGACATATATCCCAAAACAAACTGACAGCCAGATGTGGAAAGCACTTCTAAATCATAGAACTAGACTGGCGCCTATGGTGAAGTTTGAGAATGGAGATGGGCATACCATCTCTCTCTAGAATGACCCATGGGTGGATGGTGCATTCCTAGCCTTACAGGCTGATGAAGCTCATAAAATGAGGACAGGGTTGGGCACTAATGCAAAAATTAGTAACATTATAAAAAATGGAGAATGGGACAACCTAAAGTTCAAAGGGAGTGAGGTTCTCCAAAACATTTGCAACTCCATGACATTAAAGCCAAGAGATCTATGCTACTTTGAAAGTATGACCAACTACTCTCTTAGAAGTGCCTGGCAGATTATTTGAGTTAATTACCGAGATGTAAATTGGGCCTCTTGGTTATGGAAGTTAAAGATTCCTAACATAATGAAATTATTCGCGTGGAAGCTCCTTCAATAAAAGATGGTTACTGAGGAGTTCTTGAAAGGCAGAGGTATCTGCCTCGCTTCACGGTGTGCATTGTGTTGCCAAGCAAGTGAAGATCAGACCCATACTTTCTGGTTCTACAATTTCGCTAAAGAAGTGTGGGGAAGAGCTCTACCTCATTTCAGCCAACTACCAACAAATGAAAACAACCTTATTCATATCAAAAACAAAAAAGAGAAGCACCTGGTAGTGATCATCCTATATCATATATGGGGTGCTCGAAACTCAACAATTTTTGAAGATGAAAGACAAAATCCGATTGATATATGGCAGAGAAGTCATTCTGACTTGAGCTGTCTGCATAGATAGAGAGTATACATAGATAGTTTTTTCTTTTCTATCTAGTTTTACACTTCATCTCATACCAGTATAAATGCTGGCCTTTTTTCCTTTGAAAGTAATAGAGTAACATGCTTATTGATAAAAAAAAATACATTTCAACATTCACAATTATACATAATAATTAGATATACAACTAGAATTTAGTAACATAAAATAATATATAATAATACATTTTCGTAGGAAATCATAATACAATGTAGAATTTAATAACAAATAATATGTGCATAATAACAAATCAACATAACGTAAAAATATATAAAAAATTACATGGAAGGTGAGACACCTACAGGTGGCTTCCGAAGATGTGAGGTGGTTTTCGGAGATGGTTTCCTATAAGGTGGTTGTCATCAGCTCTGTGAAGGAGAAAGTCACCAAGATGTGAAGGAGAAGCAATGACGGCTCTAAGAAGGACAAGTAGTAGAGGTGATGATTCTGTGAAGGAGAAGCGAATGTGGCAAGAGTGGCGATAGAGACAGCCTGAGCAGTAGGCAGAGCCGACGGCCTGAGCGGTAGACAACGACAATGGCCTCAGCAGTGGCGGCAGAAGGCAGCGATATGAGCGGAGGCAGAAGGAAGGGGCATGAGCAGTGATGGAAAGCAGAGCACGAGTGGTGGCGGAAGGTAGTGGCGGAGTCGGTAGAAAAATCACATGGTTCTAGGTAACGCATGTGATGAAATAGAGAATGAGGGTGTTGGTGCTATTAAGTGGATCATAGTCGTTGGTTACAAACACAGAACCGATGACTAAGCACCAAGTCATCGATTAGAAAGAAAAAATTGACGACTAAGTGCAAATCTAAACAAAAAAATATGCCCTCAGGTTAGGGTTTTAGTCATTGGTTGGTAAAGAAAAAACGACGACTAACTCCTAAAAAAATAGACATTGGCGGTGGGCAATAGTCATTGGTTAGTCCGCAAAAACCGACGACTATTGTGAGGAAGCGAAATAACCTCCTTACTAAAAATTTGAACAATAAAACCTCCAATCCAAACACACCTTCAAGGTATCTTGGAGTGGGTGTAAATTTTCAAATCTCTATATAATGGTAATCAAAAGACCAAAGTATAGCAGCAAAATAAAAACATGACTATATTCAATTATAAACAAGGGAACAACTTAAACTTACAACATAAGGATCCATGTAGAGGAAATCTAAACCACCTCAAGATTGTCTCCAAGCTTTGACTTCACAATCAAAGTCCAAGTCATCAAGCCTTGTCATCCAAGTCCTCGATCTAGGGTTGGAAGCATACCCCAGCAAAAGAGAAACAATAGGAAACATCAGCAAAGGCTGGTATGTGCATACAAAATAGAAAATTGAGCAACATTGTGAAATAAAGGACAACAAATAAAATGAAGCTTCCCATACAAGAGATAAGGACTACCCACACAGGCATAAAAGAATAGAATCACAACAAAAGTGATACTTGCCATAAAACAAAAACATAAAGAATATGCAATACTGGCACGTAAGGAGAGTAGGGCACACACCCCACAATCATCATCAATAACTTGCATGCATGTGAGATAAACATAGCCCTAGAACAATATAAACACAAAGGCGGCTAAGGCTTCACATCCTTGAAAACCTGATAGAGAATGACTCACAGTCAATCTCCCAATATATATAGAAGTTGAGCCAAGGCTTCACATCCTTGAAACTTGGGTATGGGGCACCACCACCACCATCCAATAAACAAAAAGGGCACACACCCAAAACCAAAGTAATTTACATTATTCTAGTGCTACTGATTCACATTGCATGTAAATATAGAGGCAAGTAAATAGTTTAGTCAGAAAATGAAACAAAGGTTGCCATCACACAATGGACAACACAGACACATAACATCCACTTCAAAGTGGCACATAACAATAAAAGAGACCAACATGCACCACGACACAAGATAAGGTATCAAGAAAATATCCAAGTTCATAACAATCAAGATAGTTCACATGAACCATGGTATCAAAAGATAAGACATATTGTGTAGGTCAAAATTCAAAAGAATGATAAAGTAGGTGAATTGCCCAATATGGATGAATAGGGGATACAACATACCTCAACTTCAGAGTCAAATAATCCAAAGTCCAACTAGGTCCAAGCCTAGGCATCCAAAGAACCTATTAAACATATATGTAGATTTTTGATCAATTTCACATTCATGATTCAAACCCTAAAAACCACCATTTTCATTATTGGTGAATTAGGTTTCCAAAACCAATGCATAATTTATTATATGTCATTAGGAGTCCAAAACATATTTTATTACAATTTTCTGACTTATAAATATTTAGTTATGAATTATACAAGTTATTACCTTACTTAATTAGATCCATTAAAACACATGTTACTAAACATCAGATCTAGCCATCAAAACTTATACCATTAGTTAGATCTTGTTTTTCTGATTCCAATGAGTATTTATTCATATTTTTCTGACCAACAATTAATTCATTATTTATTTTACAAAATTGACCAATAAAAAATTAGGAAAAATCCACGTCGCTCAACAGCCGCGAGAGAGGAGAGAGACATCACGGGCCCCACCAGCTTACTTGACCCCACTCAGTGGCAACCAATATACGGGGTCAAAGCCCGAGTTTGATTCGTCCAAAACAAAATAACAAAACCTAAAAGATGATATTGCCCCTATTGAGAAACAAAATGAAAGTAGAGAAACTTGGGGTAACATAGAGAAGGCACACAGGGGACCTCCCCTTCTCACGTCAGGCATCATTGCTGCTCAGAGCAGCAGGTAGACCCAATTGAGATTTGGGGAAAAAGAAAGTCGTCTCCAAAAGCCAAAACCGAACTCAAGCTTCGACTGCAAACTCCACCAAGGTGGCGACAGAAGATAGACCAGATAAAACCATGACCTGAACACGCAGAATTGAATAACATCACCCAAAAACTTGTGAAGAATATGACTAGGAGGGGAAGACATGATGTTTACCTCAAAAGTTGTAATTGAAAGCGTCGGAAGATCTGCAGGAACCCGCCGAGAGGCTTAGCATGACCAGGGTCGCCCGAAGAGGGAACAACCTCTCTAATGAAGTCAGGTTGGCGGCGGAGGGTAACTCAAACAGGGGAAGTAAGATCGTGGTGGTAGGGGAGAAACCAGTGGCACAAATTGTTTATAGGAACTCCATAGATGGTTTTGGCGCACTTAAATAAGATCTCAAAGTACTGAGGTGTCCAAAACTCAAGTGAGAACAGGAAACATGGGTTTCATGGCATATGGTTTGATAGAGAGAAGAGATAGCCAAACCCCATATATATATAGGGATCAACTCGTGTGAAATCATCTGAGGAAAGCGATGGAAAAGAAATCAAGCGAAATCATAGAAAGGATATGAAGAAATCTGAGAAGGAAAAGCAGAAGTATTGTACACGCGGAAACGAGATCCGACCCAAGGTAGGAGACGACCTCCTCACCTTTAGATCCGGATCTAAGGGTTAGGAAAACAAGGTACATAAGTGAAATATGAGAATCCAAGAATAGTGACAAAAATCAATTTTATTTAATAATGTGACATTGCATTATTACTCCTTTTCTCTTTCCTCTTTTGAGGGTACAAACGAATCCCAAATTAAATAAAAGTTTACACAGAAGCTAATTAAAGCATGTAGATTCTGAATATAAAATCAGATTTGCCTTTTGGAGAGTTTTAATATGTTAAAAAAATCAAATCTCATTTTCTCTTTCCTCCTTCATTAATGACTTTAGGATTATTCAAATTTTATGAATCTTGACCCACAAGTCATAATTAATGTGTTGGGTACGAATTTTCCATCAATTTTACATGTTGGAGTTGTTTGGGCATTTATTTAATATTTTGAAGGTTCTACACATTTTCTCTCTCATGATTTCACCTTTTAAGAAAACTTTCTCCAAATTGGATGAAAATTCACCCAAAGACTATATTTATTATGTATATTATGAATCTAATATTATTTTCCTCTTTTGGATTCATTTATTATTTTATTTGATATTTTGGGGGAAACACTCATCTTCTTTTCCAATTTGAATTAAATTAATTATTATTATGTGAATAATGTGAAACTTGACTCCCAAGGTAATTGGGACCCAAGGAACACGAAATCAAACTTATTTTTCACTTTTGGTATTTATTTTTATGAGATATGTCATATGGCTCATTAGTGGCCCAATATCTTAATTACTCATTCAATTAAGTTCTTTATCATCTTATAACCATCCAAATGAATCATGTGACATATTAGATTACATTATTCATGCATTAGATTATTAGGATCATTCTAACCTTAACCTTATTTGGTCAAACCCAAAAGATCAAAGTTCTAGGGTAGGTTTGAGATCCAGTATGTTATAGCACTCCACCCCTTAAAAAGGATTTCGTCCTCGAAATCAATTGATCCAAACATCAACAACCAACTGCACTCCACCCCTTAAAAAGGTGCAACCTAACAAGTCAAACTAAACATCTTCTTAGAACTACCCACATCTCAAAGTTATGAAAGTTTGTAGAGAGTTATGGTTTTTATGTATCCAACAATCAAGTCACCATATAGGGTTGAGATATAGGTCCTTGTGCTTCTAACCTATCAACCCTACATGAACATACAAAAAGTCATAGGGTAGGTCAACTACACCTTTATATCAATCCTAGTCACAAAAATAGGTTTAGATTCTGCTCAACTAGAGTTTCACCTTCATTGTGACTTAGTTCGAGAAAACATCGACAAACCTGAGAAAACTTTTGTACGTATAGTTGTATGATGAAAATAATTTTTGGAGATAAGAATCATTGCGAGGTGAAAACAAATAGTTGGCCAAAACTCAATGCGAAAACCAAGTCACAACTTTTCCATATTAGGGTCTTCTCATAACCTAACCTTATCCTCAAAACAAACCTTATTGCATAAAAAGATCATCATTGATCAAATCTAGGGTCAACATCTCACTTAGAGGTAACTAGCAAAGTCAAGGGTTCTATAGGGAGACGAAATTGAAATAGTCGATTCTGACTAACCTCACTCTGATACCATGATGTAAGGAAGTGAAATCACCTCCTTACTAAAAATTTGAACAATAAAACCTCCAGTCCAAACACACCTTCAAGGTATCTTGGAGTGGGTGTAAATTTTCAAATCTTTATACAATGGTAATCAAAACACCAAAGTATAGCAATGGAATAAAAATATGACTATATTCAATTATAAACAAGGGAACAACTTAAACATACAACATAAGGATCCATGTAGAGGAAATCTAAACCACCTCAAGATTGTCTCCAAGCTTTGACTCCACAATCTAAGTCCAAGTCATCAAGCCTTGTCATCCAAGTCCTCCATCTAGGATTGGAAGCATACCCCAGCAAAAGACAAATAATAGGAGACATCAGAAAAGGTTGGTATGTGCATACAAAATAGAAAATTGAGCAACATTCTGAAATAAAGGACAACAAATAAAATGAAGCTTCCCATACAAGAGATAAGGACTACCCACACGGGCATAAAAGAATAGAATCACAACAAAAGTGATACTTGCCATAAAACAAAACCATAAAGAATGTGCAATACTGGAACATAAGGAGAGTAGGGCACACACCGCACAATCATCATCAATAACCTGCATGCATGTGAGATAAACATAGCCCTAGAACAATATAAACACAAAGGTGGCCAATGCTTCACATCCTTAAAAATTTGATAAAGAATGACTCACCATCAATCTCCCAATATATATAGAAGTGAGCCAAGGCTTCACATCCTTGAAACTCGGGTATGGGGCACCACCACCACCATCCCACAAACAAAATAGGCACACACACAAAACCAAAGTTATTTACATTATTCTAGTGCGACTGATTCACATTGCATGTAAATTAAGAGGCAAGTAAATAGTTTAGTCAGAAGATGAAACAAAGGTTGTCATCACACAATGGACAATAGAGACACATAACATCCACTTCAAAGTGGCACATAACAATAAAAGAGACCAACTTGCACCACGACACAAGATAAAGTATCAAGAAAATATCCAAGTTCATAACAATCAAGATAGTTCACATGAACCATGGTATCAAAAGATAAGACATATTTTGTAGGCCAAAATTCAAAAGAATGATAAAGTAGGTGAATTTCTCAATATGGATGAATAGAGGATACAACATAACTCAACTTCAGAGTCAAATGATCCAAAGTCCAACTAGGTCCAAGCCTAGGCATCCAAAGAACCTATTAAACATATACATAGATTTTTGGTCAATTTCGCATTCATGATTCATACCCTACAAACCACCTTTATTATTGGTGAATTAGGTTTGCAATGCCATATTTTATTATATGTCATTAGGAGTCCAAAACATATTTTATTACAGTTTTCTGACTTATAAATATTTATTTATGAATTATACAAGTTATTACCTTACTTAAATATATCCATTAAAACACATGTTACTAAACATTAGATCTAGCCATTAAAACTTATACCATTAGTTAGATCTTATTTTTCTGATTCCAACGAGTATTTATTTATATTTTTTTGACTAGCAGGTAATTAGTTATTTATTTTACAAAATTGACCAATCAAAAATTAGGAAACATCCACGTCGCTCAACGGCCGCGAGAGAGGAGAGAGACAATGCAGGCCCCACCAACTTACTTGACCCCACTCAGCGGCGGCCAAGACACGGGGTCAAAGCCCGAGTTTGACTCGTCCAAAACAAAATAACAAAACCTGAAAGACGATATTGCCCTTACTGAGAAACAAAACGATAGTAACACAATATGACAACATTTAGTGACCATGACCTTATGAAAATCATATTTATTAAATCATATATATATGTTAGATAATCTACATTTAATTATTATCTATCCTACTTTGCATTGGCTACCATTTATTATTGAAATAGGTTAAAATCTGACACTTCACCTAATTGGACATGTAGAACACTAAATATCATTAGTTTTCTTTTTAGGAAAGCTTAGTAAGTGATCTAATAAACAAGGATTCAATTATAGTTATATCTCAAATATTATCTAATAAATGATAATTTCCAAGATTTCAAAATTAGGTCCTAATCTTTTTCATCTAAATATGAGAAAAGAAATGGGAATAATATCTATTTATATTAATATTCTAATAACATTTGCACTAGGTCCTAGTTTCACCTAATAAAAATGACTACTTAACTATGCATATATTAATTCTTATAAAAAAAGTTAATATCATTATTCTAGTTATTTTAGGCTTATCTTCACCAATATTGTACACTTAGATACTCCTACATCCAATTAATAAAAAAAATCATCCTGGGAGGACACCATTTTTCCTAATGGGAATGTCTAATATATATGTTATTTGGAATATAAGCTGCTAATTAAGTTGTACACAAGCACTAGGGCCATCAATAATCAAATCACTTAGGTCCTCTCAATGTAGTAGGTGTTCCCTAATATGAATTAAAGCTAGAATTGTATATCCTATTTAGAATTTACATGTACGCACACATAGTTATTTAATACTAACCCACTTGCTTAGTATAGTCCTCATTATCTTTGTGGAATTTTCTCGATCCTAGTGTCCTCACAATTCACATACATATTTCAAGGGTTAGAGTTTATATTTCAAATATAGGGTTGACCACCTGTGCAACCTAGTTATCTGTATGTACTCATTGGCACTATGTTGAGCTACCTAGAATGCATCACCACTCCTAGGCCCATCAACACATTATATATTGCATCTTATGTGTACATGTAAGGATTAGATACCTTAAAGGAGAGAGTTTTTGGTTCTAAAAATTAAGTACTCTTCCAACCTAAAACAATCCTCAAGTGAATTATATACTACACTATATAGATCTATGCCATCCTTCTTGGTGTATCCATGGCATGGATGGAGTCACATGTATTGAATTTCCATTGTAGGTACATGTTAGGTTTGTAGTGGTACATTCATGGATACTAATGTATATGTGATCCAAATGCGGTTAACTATTAATCACTAAGCACATTCTTACTTATTTTAAGTGATTAAAGTTACCCACACATTGACAACAAATAACCCAACAATTAAGAATTAATAATATTTATTAGCCAAGAGTACAATCTTGTCCATTTAGCACTACACGTGTCAGACTGGGCCATTGTATGGTGCAACCAATTGGGCCCTCCTCTAAGCAACATAGGGCCCACCCCTCAGCTATCCCTATGCCTCTTCCCTCCCCTTATGCATATGTCCCATGTTCCTGCATCCATGCCACCGCCGCATGACTGCACACTAAGAAGCTAAGACTTCAGACCCCAATCACCACAGAGACTACTTCATCCCTCCAATTGCTACCACAGGGAGTGCTTCATCCCTCCAATTGCTACCACAGGGAGTGCTTCATCCCTCCAATAGCTACACGGGTTGAGAAGGAATCCATGCGGCAAATCCATGGAAAGTGTGAATCAGTGGAGACCCTTTTTCGGGCGGAAGGCCCATGGCGACTGGTGTTGTACAGTACTAGCTCAAAGCGGTAAGGTACTGTAACTGTAAGGTACTCAAGCACAGGTTAGTGGTGATCTTTAAGGTACTCAGACCCAAGTTGGACATAGATTAAAGGAAAAAAAAACTAATTTAACACACTTTTATAAAAATATTTACCAACATAGCACACTTTGTAAAATATTTCTCAAATAGCAGACTTTGTGTGGAACCCGTTACTTTTAGTGGTGTTTTTATATGCGAGATTGAAAAACGCAGTATGTACTTTTAAATAAAAAAAAATTGAAGTGGCGTTTTTCAAAAAAAAAAATTCAAAAAATTTTGTTTAAAAGTAGACAAGCCCGTTGTTGTGGCGCTTTTCAGTTCGGGTTACAAAAAGCTCCACACAAAGTCGTGTTTTCAGAGCAAAATGTGCTATTTTGGGAAATATTTTGCCAAGTGTGTAAATATTTTTACAAAAATGTGCTAAATCGGTTTTTTTCCCTCTAGATTAAATTCCTTCATGGCCGCGGACTTAGATTCCATGATGCTATTTTGTGACAACCTGAGTACCTTAAATATCATCATTAATCCAATTTATCACGTCAGGAGAAAGCTTCATAGAGTGGAGTACAGAAAATTCATCTTGGTCGTATGAAAACTTCTTTTGTTTCATCTTCATACTAGCTAAGGCATACTTTTACTAAGCCTCTTATGAAACGCCATTGGAGTCTCTTTGCACTACTAGGTGTCAGTTCACATGCCACCAACGCGTTAGTTTGAGGGCCCTGTAAGACTGAAGATACATGTTCAGCCGCAGTAAGTGTTCATGACGACGCTACTACATTTTATAACGAGAAGGGTTAAACTTGAGCTATTGCCTTGTCATTTGATATAACTAACTTGTCTTTATGAACTCTGTGAGTTTGGCCCAACACGGTTACACGGCCCACTCAGTGTTTCTCTGTATTTAATATCCAAATTCCATTGGATCTCTCCATATAATCTTATGTCGAAATGAGGCAAACAAAAGGTATAGAGTATGTTGGCTATGTCTACTGTAAATACTTGCTTAAGAGTGGATCCAATCAAGCCTTGCCTTTCACACAGCGACTAAAGCTGGAGGCGGTTTAGTATCTCTCAGGTAGTTTCATTTTGTAAAAATAAAAGTTAAAGAAATATTTTTCCCCGATCGTGCTATCATGATAGTCTTTTATGCATAATGCACACCACGACGCGGTTCAGCGTTCTCCCTCATCTTCTACATGCCATTGATCTCCAGCGCAACCTAATGTGTCTATATTTTCTTCTTTGTCAAGAACATCGTCTTGGTTTGTCTGTTCATATTCTGCTTCTTTGGAGTACTCTCTCTTCCTTCTTCCTCGAAATCAACACCTGCAATGTCTATTTTCAATATTAGCTGTGGCGTCCGTGAAGGCTTTCAGCTGATATCGTCAGGCTTTGAGCTCATGAAGAAGTATGTTATTACTAAAGGACAGCTTGATAGACATATTGACACACTCCAAACGGAGGTTCATCGCTTGGAGATGCTGATGGAGCAGACTAAAGTAGCAGTCACATACCAAAAGGCACAACAGCCTCAGACGAAGGGCAGGCCCGAAGTAAAGTTATGGAGGCAGAATGCTGCCGTCCTTCTATGCAAGAAGGATGAATTGGTCGGAAAGGTCACCGCAAAAGAGTCATCATTTCTTGGACGTTTTTCTTACTACAAGCTTGCCACGGAAGCAGATGACTTGCTACAACAAGTCAAGGATTTAGAGCAGGAAAGAGGTACGTTTGGGGATTCGTTAGTTCACCGTATAGTTGAAGAAATCATTGCATCTTCACATACAATAACAGATACAAACCGAGAATTAAGATCGACCAATAAAATCATAGGCCATGCCAGAACACTAGATGATATTCGATATTACATAAAGGATGACGGTGTGGGAATAGTCGGGATATGGGGAATAAGTGGGATAGGGAAAACCACCTTGATGAGAGCAATAAAAGAAGAGGCTGCTCAACAGCAAGTAGTCTGCCGTACCTTGGTGATCTGGGTACAAGTATCAAAAGACTGGAGCGCGATAGATCTCCAAAAGAACATAGCTAAGCAGTTAGATTTACCTTATTCTTCAGATAATGTTACAATTCTGTCAGATCGACTTAACAATTATTTGAAGAGAATAAACTTCCTCATATTCTTGGATAATTTGTGGAATGCAATTGACTTGCAGCATATCGGAATTCCTGTTCAACATGCTGGTAAAGTGATATTTACCACTCAACTAGAAAAAATTTGCAGAGACATGGAGTGTCGACATATTGTTCACGTTGATTTCTTAAATGAGGAAGAGTCGTGGGAGCTATTTTGTAGAAAGGCAGGGACGGAAGCTATACGCCAGCCTACTATAAATCCACTAGCTAAGTCAATAGCAGCGCAATGTAGAGGTCTGCCTCTTGCCCTCAGTGTCGTCGGGCGATCGATGTCACAAGTGAACGATTACCAATGTTGGCTGGATGCAAAGAAACAATTAGAAGAGGCACCAAGACGCTTCGTAGATGTTGACACACAGATCCTCACAAGTTTGAGATTTAGTTTTGACAGATTGGAGAACGATATTATGAGATCGTGTCTGCTATATTGTGCACTATTTCCAGAGGACCAGTATATTGATAAAGAGGAGTTAATTGAGTACTATATCGGTGAAGGACTCCTAGACTTTAGCCATAATGCCATTGTTGATATTGATACTGCCTATAGAGAAGGGCGCCATGTCATCAGGAAACTCAGTGAAGCCTGTTTACTTGAAAAAGATACACCGGATGGTTTTGAAAAGGAGTATGTGAAGCTGCACTACTGGGTCCGTGAGATGGCACTCTGGATAACTACAAATAAGTTCTTCGTGTCAAGTGCAAGCAGGAATGGGGCTGTTTCTACTGACTTGTGGCCCTGGAATGCTACTACAAAGATATCTTTGATTGAAACCGACGTTTTATGTTCTTCCCTCGACAAAAATTCTTGCAGCAATCTTGAGACATTAATATCAAAACAATGCGGTAAAATTGGACTCCACATTTTGGAAAGATTGTTACTTGGCAAGTTCCCCTCCCATTTCCGGTTATTGGACATGAGAGGTCTTGCGGTAAAGTACGTTCCGTATAAAATTGACAAATTACAGAACTTGCAATATTTGAATCTATCAGGGACGTCGATTTTTGAATTGCCCGAGAGCCTTGGCCTCCTGAGAATGCTACGAATCCTAAATCTGAGATACACTAGCAAACTGGTGGTTATCCCTGTGACAGCAATTTCCAAACTCACAAATTTGCAGAAGCTAGATTTATGGCAAAGTGGCTACTGCGATACACTGTTGGAGTGTAGGGTTTCTGAGCCCGACAAAGACAACATTTTGGATGAACTTAACCGGCTTGATTCTTTTCAAGATCTGCGCATTATCGTTCCCTCCTTCGGCATTGCCGAAAAACTTGCCATTGCCCGACTGCGTGGCGCCACCCGGTGGGTTACTCTAGCTGACATGTCTGCCAAAGCTCAAGATATATCAGGCATTCTCTTTAGACTGCCTATGTTGCATACCTTGGTTATGCAGAATGTAGGGGCTGAGGATGAAGACGATGATCCTTTAAGGATTCAGGGAACACAGTACCTGCAACATTTAACAGTTGAACAATCAAAATTAACAGGAATTCAAGTGGTTGGGACGCTACCAGCCCTGCGTGTTTTGATTATTCATAATTGCTGCTATCTAACTCATTTACGGTTCGTCAGTCAACTTCCAAACCTGGAGAAGCTTTCGGTGTCATACTGTCCTCTTTTGCAGTCTCTGTTTCCTGCAGATAACACAGAAGAGACACCCAGCGAAAATTGCTGCGGGTTGTTTGAATATCTCAAAGCGTTAGATTTGGCAGATCTGCCGTTGCTCACGTGCATTTCAAACGGTACACTCCAATTTACTTCTCTCCTATATTTGGAGGTGTTGCGGTGTGAATCCTTGACCGAGCTCCCTTTCGAAGATGGAAGTGCCATGAACATCCGTAAAATCCGTGGTGGACAGCAATGGTGGGATGCCCTGCAACAGAGTCCTCCTGATAGGCTGAGCTCTTGTTTCATCCCCTGGCCCTAGGATGTGCATCACAAATGCTTTCAAGTCAGTTCAGTTTTCATATCTGCTTCCATTCGTAATTTAACTTCCGCCTAGTGTGAATGCTAATGCGCGAATCGCACGAATGTCAACGTGTGAATGGCGTTCAATGAGTTCAGCGGCGTTGGATGCCCAGTGTTGTCTGAATTGTTTGTGCATTCCAATGATCACGTCCAGTATTCGATGAATGTTAATGCGTGAATGTGTCTGAATGTCAACGTGTTATGCTGTAAGTTTGTGATCACTGTTTTCATTAGTATGATGTGTATGAAAGCAACTTCGATATGGTTTTTCATCTGTTACTCAACAAATTAGTACCAAATCCTGATTTTAAAAAGTATGAGCGATGCAAGCAAATTCAAGGTCAAAATGTGTAATTGTTTAGTCAACTTTAAGTTATGGCTGAACGAAAAGCGCATATTGTCATCCATGCAAGGCTCTGTTGGGGATTGAAAATATGTCCAACACTACGACGGAAGAAACAAAAGTGGAGATGGGTGAAAAGGCCCTCACGGCTATTCGGTTGTCATTATCCTACACAATTCTTGTCGAAGCCTGCCAAGAGACAACAGCAAGATCGTGGTAGAATCTCGAAGTCTTATCTTCACAGAAAGATGTATCGCAAGCCACGTCTGTACTTACTACATATCGCGGAAGGTATCTCCATGCCATATAACTATCGATGAGTTTAATTCTTTTATAATGAACCAGAAAAATGTAGATATGAAATTCGAAGATTAGGATAGAGACCATACCTTGTGTTCATCACCCTATTCAGGCAAGAAATTTCTGGAAACTATGTGTATGTAAATACTCCATCAAGGTAGAGGAAGTTATCTCCTTTTTGAAATCAAAGATCATGGTTGAAAAAGACTTGGTCGCTTCTTCTGGTGGTGTCAAAGAATAGGATGTAAGGCTCCGATCTTTGCTCAACCTTAGTCTCGTTCTTTAATCTTAGTAGCATGCTTAATTAAAACCAAATCAAGTTGAATGACATGAGATATCTCTAATAAGATGAAAACTACACAAATATGATTGCTCTATGTTGTATTCCAGATGTGATATTAAGTTTTAAAGTTGTCCGCACATGTTTATGATCATGTTTGAGTTCATTCCTCTAAGAAAGGGTTTCGGACCTTAGTTTTGTGATATGCTTTTGGTGGGTTTTGAACTGGACCGGATTCACTTGAATCTAGGTCGGGTTGTTTGGGCCTTAGGCATGAACCCGACCAGGTTCATGTAAACAAATACCTAGTTTAGTAATTGCTTGTTCTAGAGTGAGAGGGAGATGAGAGATAGTGTTTTGGGTCAAGAAGTTATGAACCCTGCCGGGTCAGTGTCAAATTAGGTTGGATATATGAGGGGGTTGGCCTAGTTGGAGCAAGAGAGAAAGTGTGTTTTTGATGGTTGCGTCATGAATTAGGCCATGTTCATGTTGTCTTGGCGGCGGCGGCGGCGGAGGTGGGGGAGTTATGTTTACCCTGAGATGTTTGTGTGAAGTTTTATCTCATCTTGGTTTAGGAAAAGTAAGGGACTGTTGGTTGGGTTGGTGTTGAATTCGTCTAGGTTAAGTTAAACCCAGTCAGATTAGGCATACATGGTTTTCAAGTTGATGATGGTCAAACCCAATCACATCTCCCTAAACCACACCAGATTGCCTCCATCAGGAAATCATGATGAGACAAACATTTTGACTGTTTGACTCCATTATTAGGCTTAACTTGAACCTCCATCTATAAATAGAACGACACCTACAATCCATCTGCATAATGAGAGGTTCAACATGTTGTGGGAGAGAGAGAAGAGCCTTCCAAGAGTAGATCATGAGCTAGTGCTCACATGTAGATAGTTGTCCTAGTTCTTTGAGATCTTAGCCAAGAAGCTTTTTCTTCAAGCTAGCTTCTTCCATTTCCATAAAAGAACTACATGTTCCTCAAGTTCTTCTACTTTTTCTCATCCTTCCTTCTCTGACCTAGCTTGAGCTAGATCTTGCTCAGAGGAGCCTCAGGATGGGCAGAGCAAGGTCGATCTAGCCTCCCTCGCCTCGGTGAAGGCCGGTTCATGGACGATCTTAGTGGACAACCTTCATTTGAGGTGAGATCTTTTGTTTTCGATTTGTTCTTCACCTCCTTTACTCTTGCTTAGTTCCATGACGTCTTTCGTAAATAGATCTCGAAGGTCCCAAGCTACTTTCCTAATCTAACCTCATTTCTTGGTTCTTTTGTTATACTATAACCTAAGAGCCATTATATGACTATTGTAATAGGGATACTTTGTATATGATTTTATTATTAATAGAAGACAATTCTACTTATTGTGTTTGTTTCAGTATTAAGATATGAATAAACCTAATAATGTTAAGAAAGAATGTTTCGATTGGATACCATTTGTTTTGGATTGAGGACCTGAACATGAGATTTGATGTATACTTAGAGTAATTATTATTATGTCCCTAGTCAGTTTTTATTATGGATATTATAGGATAACAATAATACACAAGACTATTATGTATGGTGAATGATGACCAGGTCTCTTTAGTCATGATATTGCATATCAACTTATATTCATGGGTACTTGTTAGAGAACAAATTGCACTAGATAGACCCACTTAGAGAATGACATATTGAAGTCATGTAATGATATGTCAAAGTCACATCTCAATGTGACAGTGGTGACTGTGATCCTAAGACTTGAAGTCACTACAGTAATCACACTTGTTCTATGAGAACAAAGTAGACTTTGATCACTTCCCAATGTGCTCTAAATAAGGGTTTCTAAAAAGGTTGTGATTGGGTGTGTTGTGACACATGGGAATGAGTGCGAGTGATCTTGCATGGAAGTGCCCCTTTATCTTATGGCCTTTATTTATTAGATTTTGAGACACATGCAATATAACATAAACACCAAGAAGTTAAAACTCAATGACTCAAATAAAACTTATCTTTGGCATTGTCACTTAGGGCACATAAATGAGAAGTACATGTCTATATTCCTAAACATGGTTATTTGGAATCTTCTGATTTTAAATAAAAAGAGACATATGAATCTTGTTTATTGGGCAAGATGACAAAAGCACCATTCACTAGAAATAGTGAGAGAGTTATTAACATATTATGTCTCATACATACTGATGTGTGTGAACCTTTTAGCACAAATTCTAAGGGATAATATCAGTACTTCATCACATTTACTTAAGACTTTAGTAGATTTATATATTTGTATCTTATGAAACACAAATCAAAAACACTTGAAAATTTCAAGGAATTCATGAATGAAGTATAAAATGAAGTTCGTAAGAGTATTAAAGAACTATGATCTAATTGTGGTGGAGAATATCTTAGGTAAGATTTTATGGCCCTTCTAAGAGATGATTGTATTATATCATAGTTGACTCTACTTAGAACACCACAACATAATGGTGTTTGATAGAAACAAGGACTAGTGCCTTATTGGCCATAGTACCATCAATGATGAGTTCAGCTATTCTTCTAATTTACTTTCGAGACATTATCTTGAAACCATTGTGTTAACACTTAATCAAGAACCTTATGAATTCATTGAATAGACACTATATGAGATATGGAATGGGAAACGTCCCAATATGTCCCTCATGATAGTTTGGCAATGTGAGTCTTATACCAAAAAATGGTTCTGTGAAAAGCCTGGACCCAATCAGATAAATGTTTATTTATTATATACCCTAAGGAAACTAAGGTTTACTACTTCTATATTCCATATGACAACAAAATGTTTGTTTCAAGATAAGCTATATTCCTAGAAAAGAAATTTATTTCCAAAAGAATTAGTGGGAGGAAAATTAGAATTCTAAGAATTTCGAGACCAATAGAAGATAACATTGAACCTATGGAGGTAGATAGGGAACAAGAGGAACCACAAACTAGTATGGTACCTCAAGTCCCTATTGTAGTAGAAGGACTTCATAGGTTTAGTAGGGTACACTACTAAAAAAATGTTCTTTAACTATAAAAAAAAATTTGTAGCGAAAACCCCATATTTTGTAGCTAAAGGCTTTAACTACATATTTCTTTACACATACAAATTGTAGTATATGCTCGCATAGCTAAAGTCTTTAACTATATTTTTCAAATATATAGTTAGATAATCCATTCGCTACAAATTCATATGTATCTAGAAGCGTAGCTAGATATTATCCTTACATATTAAAATATAAGTATAATTATAGCTAAACGTATGACTACAATTACATATATAGTCAGTATGTAGCAAAAAGATGAAGTTAATACATTTTATGCGTAGTTAATGTCTAGGGAAAGGAAGTAGTCACTATATGTAATATATATAGTTGGATTATGCATCTAGCTACATTTATAGTGTCATTTATTACACATGCATATATGCATGGTTAGATTATTCATATATTATGTAATCTGCCAGTACAGAATCTCTTTTAGTAATAAAATAATAGTAGTTAGACCAAGTTACGCTCATTATGCCAACAATCTTATTTTCATTTATATCGAAACGTCAAATGTACATGGGGAGGACGTATACCTTGCCCCTATTACACAATGTGTAAAAAAAAGATATATATATATATATATATATATATATATATATATATATATATTAATGAATCATTGAGGTCTACATGCATCTTGGCGAAGGAGTATGTATCTTTCTCAACCGGTGTCTTTATTGTCTTCTCCTTTTGTTTGATGAGTTGGTGATTGCAGTTGCATACCAATCACCTTTGTAGACACGTCATGTTCATTATGATCCGTTAGGGAACATAACCTCTAAGCTAGCATTGTTCTTTTTTTTTTAGCAGGAGCATTTGCAATAGAAGTAGTCAAGAATGCAATTGGCATCGACTGAGAAACATCAACATATCCTTCATAGCCTTCGAACATGGGTTCGACATTTTTTTAAGGATACTTGAATCATAATCTGCAGCAATCCAATGTTTTCCTGATGAGATGCGCACTATCGATATTCTTCCCATACGTTGAATACAACTCTAGGATGAGAGATCATAACATGTAAACTTCTCTTAGTATTTATTCAAAGAAGGAAAAAATAGAAACAAACAAACGACTGTTTTGAAAGGGATCTATAGAAAAATGACCTGAAAGTATATAATCTATAGCTATACAATAAAATACGCCCGAATAAATGTTCAAGAATAACATGATATAGGTTCCAATATCAAAAAAGTCAGTAGTTGCTACTCACCACTAGATAGCCAGAGGGTGCCTGCGCGCTGCTACTCCACCACCGGGTTTGGAGTAACCTGGAAACACATTCGGAAACTTGTAGCATATGATACAAAATAACTAAAATATCTCCAGAAAACGTTAGGTCAACACTTGACTTCAAAAACAAGATCGGTCTTCAAAACCAGGACTCATCCATTTGCAATCTAGACGTAGTGTACATCCCAGTACTGGTATACAGAATGATAGTGAAGAACAACTAACATATGTTATAAAAGAGCATCAAAGTTTAAACAAATAATATGCTAGAAAAGAACATCAAAATTATACAACTAACATGCTAACAAACAACTTATAATTTGTTCTTGAGTTTAAATGTAACTAACATGTGACTGAAAAGAACATCAAACTTTAGCTTGGTCAAATTCAAACTAAATCGTGGTTACATTTATGTGACCCAGATAAAAATTTCTATACAAAACGTGAGTGAAGTACTAGCCTTGTGTAATGAAGCTACTATGAAAAGCATTGATACAACTATTACTATTTCAGAATTGACAGAAATGAGAGTGCGCTCACATTACCTTTATAGAAAATGTAAACATCATAAATCTAAGAATGCATGTATGTTTCTTTAATATGTTCCATTAGAGTTGATATGACTGATTTCTTTAATATGTTCCGCTAGAGTCATAATATCAATTAAGTGAGTGGATTGAGCTATGCTAGTCATAAATTTCATGGCTAACTTGCCGAGATATTCAACTTTCCCCTTGTGAAAAGATAAAATGCAAGTAACTACGTGATTACTTATGCATCCTCTTGCATGTTAAGCTAAAGGACAAACTATATATGTTTTATAATGTTCAATAAAAGGATGAACATAGGTCTCAAACATAAAAGGGGTAGTCCTCTTTTGCAACTTCACTATGCTTGGATATTAGCAGGCTAGATAATATAGAGTAAGTAGTCAGTTAACAATTTTAATAAGAGTTTTTGGTGACATTAAAACACTTTATGTTCATCATGTTATTCCTATAGAAAAATGCACCAAATAAGAGGATGTGCACATAAAAAAAGTGAAGAAATAGATACAGTATATACATTCTATGATGTGTAGTCAGCAGACCAAGAAGATAACAAAACAAAAATGCATTGCCTAATCATCAATGCAATGTTGACCCCAAAAATATCAATGTTATGTAGTTTAGAATTTGATATTTTACCTTGAGGTCAACTTTTCCAATTAGAATATCCAAAGTGGTAGTGATCTAAGTTATTTACTAAGCTCATTTCCAAATGAAGAACAAGATGTTTTCCAATATTCTGAAATTTTAGTAAATTAGATTCTACTGAAAATATTACTTCACTGTACATGGAGAACATGTTTGAAAAAGAAAATCGACCATAAGAACAAGGTTGCTACACAACATTCATTAGGATAGTTTAAAAAGTTAGTGTTTGTGCGAGATAAACTTTAGAGAATAAGGGAGATAAATATTGATAAGATGGGAGAGGATACAATCCCAAAAAAATAACACAACCATTAAGGTGATAGAACAGATTTCATTTTTAACAAGCATATTTGACTAAGACTTGATTCCAAAAGCCTAGAATGAAATACTCTAGGAACAGTCTCATATTTGCTTTAGCAACTCTTGCAAACAATAAATTTAATTCCTTTGACTTGTTATCCCCTTTGTCTTTATCGATCTATATAAAAATTGCAGCCAGATTCATACTCTTTGCTAGAGAATGACAAGGACTTCCTACTCAATCACGATACTGGGAGCTCAATGTTGTTTTTAGACTATTTGCTAGGTGGTCCTCCTACTACTGAAGCAGAATGTGCTACAATGTTGATTGTGTGGTTCTTGTCAATTGGTGTCTAATTGTGATGCATAGGCTTCTGTATTCTGAACTGCAAAAATATTTGAGCATTTGCAGTTCTACAACTATAATGATATTACTCTTATAAAAAGAATAACATGGAATTGAGTACTACACATAATCATATTGTATTCAATATCCCATTAAGGGGAAATGCCTATGACCAATCTTATTTTCCCTCTTCAAGATTGTGATGTGCCTTTCTACATAAATGCCCTTTAGTCAATAGAGAACACAACTGAAAAGGCCAACAACTGTAGACACATATCTAGAATATCTAGGTGTATTCTCCAATGTGAAAGTGCAACAACAAGGTGGTGATGTTGAGGATGTGTTGGTGGTAATGGTAGTAGTAACAGCAACATGTGACAACGGATCATGGGTTGAGGTGATGGCTCTACTTGATCATGGTGCGATCATGCAAAAATTTCTGCAAGGTGAAGGATGTAGGCTGCTCATATGGTGATGTCTCTACTTGGGCATGGAACAATTGGCAAGGTTGGCAGCCATGGGTTGGTATTTGAGCATCTTTGTCTCAATTTACATCAGGTTCGAACATGGTGGAGTAGATGGTGATATATGATTGGTGACATTGTCTTGATTCAGGCTGCAACCAATGAAGTGGATGGCCAATGTGTACCATGGTCCAAGACAATATCAATAGTCAGAGCATTCCCTTATAACTCATGGCACACACATCTTTGAAACCCTTCTGATGGAGTGTGGTATAGAGGCGTGCCTCATGTTGGTCCTTATAGGCCAATGTAACAGTCCCTTATAAAAATTATAAGTTAGATCCTTTTCCACTGGATTCAAATTTGCATAGTGCCCCAAGGGAAGGTGGTCATCCTGCGAGATATCTAAATGAATCTGGGGAGGGATCTCGTCCTCACCATCCTAAGGTGAAGCGAGCACCCAATTTTGGGGTGCCTAATCGCCACCTATAGGCCAAACAAAGAATCTAGGGATTTTTGACACTTATAAAGTTTTTTTTAACAGTATTGGATACATGTATGAATTTTATTGGCCGGCGGGCACTACCCCAATTGGCATACTTATTTCTTGGATCCTTTGTTATGTCCTTCCGAACATGAAATTCTACGGCAGTAGAAACAACCAGCCCAAGTGTATCATTGAACCTTTAACCTTTCTAAGAGGCTCAATCTTCTCTTCCATGTTCTTCTGTACATATCTTCATCATTTAAAAAGGTCAAAAATTATGTGCACCTTTAATGTAAGGAAATGTAAATTCTTTTTTCCCCTACTGATGCAGATTCTATGCAACTTTAATGTTGCTAAAAGGTGAAAAAATTAAGGTATCCAATTAGTATTTGTTTTAGCATAACAATGGGATACTAATTTTCATAGATAGGATATCGAGGTGCCAACATGAGAAAAAGGCCTACGGGTATGGAATGTGTAACGAAGAAGACATTGAGAAGAGACGACCACGATACTAAAGGTCTATCTCACGTATCATGTATACAAAGAAGATACATCAGACATGTACAACTAGGTCCCTGACTTTATACATAAGACCATAAAATTTACATTTAAATTCCTACATACTAACAAAATGATTGGATAAGAAGCTAAAACATACCACCAGTAGTCTGACGCTGCTTGGAGATAAAATCCATTCTCTGTGTTTGTGCCGCACCAAAGATAACTATGACCGACGTAGAGGTTCCCACTAGAGATGTCAGCCACAAAGAAACAGTGTTAGTAGGACTGGCCGAAAGGATGAAGTAGAGTTTCTGGACTGCTCTATTTATCATTATAATAGAATAACAAGGGTTAGTTGTGATACCCACCACAAGATTTTTCTGCATGATATTTCTAAATTAGAAGCAGAAGTCAAGCACATGATCCAACAGACTTATCATATGACAATACCATCGTTCAGGAATGAACCACCCAGCTTGTTAGTTATAACATTAACGTGTTAAATTATCAAAATAAGACCTTTGCAGTCTATATATGACAAACACAGATATCTAGGACGAACATGATCTGTTGGAAGCAATAATTACCTTAAAGCATTTTGTATTCACCATGTCAACATATCTGAAGCTAAGTTTGTCTTTCAAAGACCACATCTGCTCAACTTCTGCAGGGAAAAGAATTGGTAAATCAGAACAAATGGCTCAATGAGGATTTGACGATAAAATAAATTGTATCATCAGACTTCATGACAGCTAGTTGAATCTGAACGGAAATGACATCTATCAGTCTACCGAGAAACAAGAAAAGGATGTAGTGAAGGTCAGTCTATTGAGCAACAAGTTCCGACATCTGTGGTTCGTGATGTGGCTGGTGGAAGTTTAGGTTAGCACACTTAGTAAAATCTAAGGCCAATCTACTACGCAACAAGGAAAGAATGTAAAGGAAGAAGCTTGTTTATCCAGTCTCATCCAGAAAATCTCGTAACCGACTAATAAGCATTAGAAACTGACAACATCACCATGACAGGAAATTTACTACGTAATAGCGTACTTAAATCATCCTATTCGTATGACTTAATTCTAATAGTTGCTACTATGGATTTGGTTTGCAACAAAAGATAAAAACCCACATGTCAAGTATGGCATGCATCATGCACCTATTCAAGGTACATTCAAGACTACCCGGCTAGTGTGGTTCAGGTGGTTCGGTCCGACTTATCCTCCCTGGGGGACCCGGGTTTGAATCCCCCTGAGCGCACTGTAATTACCAACTCCTTGGGTCATCCGGGCTCTGGCACCTGTTTGAGGAGGAGGGGGAGCGGGGTCTCCCTAAGACTCAAAAAAAGGTACATTCAAGACTCTGATTCAGAATTCGATTCCTAAATCATTAGCTCCTATAACTATACTATCATTGAGAAAATGTTAGATAAAGATGTATTCTAACTTAAATTGCATATTCTAACTTAAATTGCATATTAAATACCTTAAAAGAGTGAACGTGTAGAATCTAAGATGAATTAGATATCATAAATCGCATATTGATCTAATAAATTGATTGATTAAGTAATGCAAAGTCATTTACTATATCTGAAATTCTGCTATGTTGATTGAAAAAAATGCAACAGTCAGGTGGATACTTCATTTTTTTATTACACGAACACATGCAGATTCATAATTGTATACAATCATACCATCATTTTAATTATTTTGAAATTCTGCTATATCTACTGAAAGTAATGTGACCATTAGGTATCTACTTCATATTGTTTCTATTGTACACACAAACACATGCATACTTCAAATTCATATACTAATGTACATATAAGTTTTGAATAAATTTAGATACATACAAATATGTATAATTCTAGATAATTTACAATAAATTTAGATACATATGTACTTATGTATATACATATATACATAAAATACATACATCATACACATATTTATTTGTATATATTAAAAAAACCTCATCTAGAGCTGTGTTCGTGTCATATATTTTAGAAAATTGACGTGTCCCGTGTCCGTGTTAGTGTTCATGTCCGTGTATAGAAATGTGTCCATGCTTCCTTGGCCCCTACATCTCTACAATGAGGTGATGTCTGGTGTGTCCTCTAGAGGTGCTACACACTAGCCGATTTGACTCGACTAGATGCGCCCCACGAGATCGGAACACACGGGTGGGAACTTTCAAAATTTATATTGGCCCTAACCAAGTCGATCACGAAACTAAACAGGTCGCCCGCAAGTGCAAGGGGTATTGTTGTAGTATAGGTGATTGGCAAGAAAAGGAGTCGGTCCTCAGGGATAGAGGGGGCACTAGATCTAGGGTAGTGTTTTCTATGTTCCTAGTGCAGAGATTTGGGTTTAAGGGTTTTAAAAGGGGTTTGGTTGTGATTACACTAAGCAAATAAGAAAGACAAGTGAAATTAAACCTAAGTTGTCTTGAACAAGCAAATCTAGCAAACTAGGTTAACAAACTAACTAAGAAAGAGAAAGAGGCAATTAAGAGCTAAACTAACCACTAGCAAGAGCAAGAACCTAAATTAACACTAAAGAGTAGAACTAAGCAATTAACTAGGTTAAGCAAAAGTGATTAAACTAGACTAGCATGAACACGCAAGTAGAGCAAGATGGGTTTTAAGTAAGATGATTAGGGTAGGTGGGCCGTTTGGGGATGTGGTTTGATATCAGTGGGGGAATCTCAACATAGCAAGCAACCATCACAATTCTATCTAGATTACCAAACCAAACAACAAGGCAAGTGCTAGTAGAATATACCCTATACTACTAATTGGGTAACTAGGGTTAGGTGTAATTCTAGTAGGACTTGTCAGGTCTAGGTTTCTAGGATAAGTGGTATTTGGTCAATTGAGAGCCAAGGGTAGAGATGGGAGTAGAGATGAGGATATTTGACCTCATGTCACTAGCCATTCTAGCCTTTAGAAAGCCCTAGGCAATTGCACTAATCACACTTACACTAACTACTTAGATCTCACACTCACTTGAAGGAGGGATGTGTATATAGGAACAAAGGGGGCTAGCTAGGGATCCACTAATTGGACCTAGGAGCCATTCCTAAGATTGCCACATACACTCCAATTCCTCCTAGAAGCCAACTGTCATCAAACATCTCAAAGCAAGCAATTCATGTTATAAGCACAAACCACATGCAATAAAATAGGAAATGAGATAGAAGCAAGAGGCAATCATCATAGATAGAAATTATGTTCATTACAAGCTATTTTTCCCCAACATGGTATCAAAGTCACATTTTAACCCCAAACAGCCCACCACTAGGGGCTTAGCTACACATAGTCAAAGAAATAGCAAAAGAAATGGAAAGAAGGGGAAGAAACGCCATGGAGCTCGGGGAAGTGGCCTTCTTCTTCACCTCCTTGCTGTTGTGGACGACCTCTCTCCTCCAAGGGTGCAAGTGATCATGAAGATATGGGGAATTATGGATGAAAACCTAGAAAACTAGGTTTCCAAGGTGGGATGGAGGTGGAAATGGTGGATGGGAGCACAAATACAAAGGAAATGCACTAGATGCTCAAGGAGGAGTGATGGAGGCTAGGAGCAGCTATAGGAGAAGCTAACCTTCGTGCCCCAGCCACCACCTATGTATATAGAGGTGGTGGGGAAGCATTAGGGTAAGTAGGGGTAGGATAGGAAAATCAGTGTAAAAATATAGTCGGGTTGATTGGTCACCACGGTCGTGTTGATGTGCCACAGCCGTGGTGAGGGTGGTATGGGACGGTCGTGGAGTAGGACACGGGCATGGTATGGAGAGGGTTGTGAAAAGTACAAGTAGAAGGTGGCCAAGGCCGTGGCGGAGTGCCACAGTCATGGTGGGTGAGCAACACCATGACCGTGTTGGGTAATACGGCCATTTTGGAGGAGGAGGACGTGGTCGTGGGGCAGCGGCATGGGCGAGTTGATCTTTAGAGGCCACGGTCATAGCAGCTTGGGGGCTAACTCCCTGTTGATTCTTCTCATTAAACGGTATGACTGTGGGCATGTCCCACGGTCATAGTATCTTCAATGGGCCACGGTCGTGTTGATGGCCACGATCGTGGCCATTTGGGTGCAAAGTTTTTGTTGACTCTGTTGGTTTTTCATAATAAACATTACGACCGTGGAGGTATGGCCATGACCGTCTTTAGCTCTCCTGGTCACGACCGTGTTGGCTGGCCACAGCCGTGGCCATTTGGGTGTAAGATCCCTGTTGACTATGTTAATTCTTCACAATAAACATTACGATCGTGGGGTTATTCCCACGGCCGTGTTGTGGTCTGCAGTAGGTAAATTAACTTCAAACTTCATCATTCATGAGTTTCTTTGCTTGATGTCGATCCTTGGCCATTGAAGGTAGTTTGATGGAGCTTTGGGACCTTCTTTGGACCCCTCCATGAGTGGGGGAGCCCTAGAACTCCTTCCTTCTCTCTCATTCACCTTAATCATGGTCCAAGTACCTGAAAATGATGCAAAGAACATCCATAAGTGTATTTGGCAATGATAAACATATTAGGGGAAATAGCTTGTAATCTAACATGTTTAGATGTGATTTAAGTACAAAATAGCACAAGATGGAGCCCTAGAATAGGGCTACATCAATGTCTCACATGATTGGCAAGGCCCTGAGTAAGCTTTTTAAAGTTGACAAATATAGTGCTACCGATGCTTGAAGCAATTTTTCCAGACTTGCCATTGAATTGAACAACAGTCAATTTGTCCAACTTGCAATGATTGTAAATGGATTCAAGTATGGCATTTAGTTGGTGACAACTCTGGGGCATAGAATATCTGAGGAGCGAGCTAACTGCACATAAAAAGTTTGGGCATGCCTTGCTCCCACCGTGTGGAGGCGAGGGGCTTCAGAGGTGTAATTTGTCTATTATGACTTATGAGATTATACCTGGTGTACCAATAAAATAGTGATCACATGCAATTTGTTCAATGTAACACGAACAATGATACTTTCCTTACAACAGTGTATTCTAGTCCAATCACAACACAAAGGGGGTTACTTTTGAAACACCTAATCAACATCATCCCACAAGTGAATGGAGGTTGGGTGAATATGAGGGAGTTTAACACAATGATAAACCCAACTAAGAATAGATGTAGAAACTTAATTAATAACTAGGAAGAAACTACAATCCAAAAATTCAAATCAACCCAAACTTACTTGAATTTTACATAGAGAACGTGAGATATTATGTTATAGCATACAACAAATACGGTTGTGTTTATTATGGATATGATGTCCTCTTTCCAGCTAATCTCTTGACAGTGAATCAGAATCACAGAAAAATATGTTTGCAAACTTGTTGTACACTCAATCTAAGTGAAATTGAATCGGAGTCCCATATAAACAAAACAAAAAGATGATTGACATGAATTCAAATTGAATCATATAACCTCAATTTGAGTGACCCTGCTACATACCGGTCAAGAAGGGTCTGGAGTGGCCTATTTGTACAAATGCCTCTGGTCTATGGGGCTTTGACCTATATGCATTGGTGGCCAACTGTTACAACTACATCTTATCAAGCCAAGCTCAAATGAACTCTTTTATGATCTCACTATCCAGCACAACAACATCACTATAGTAATTCTGACCATAAGATCAGTAGCAACTCAAACAAGAAATGCAGAAAAATTCTTCATACACATTAAATGCATATCTCAAGGATCCTTTCTCTCATTTGAAAGAGAGCAAGGTTTACAATTGAACAAGTCAAGGAAACAAAAATATCTAAGAAACACATTACAAAAACACTTCACATAGGACCAACAAGTATGTAACCATAGCATGAAACGAACCAGGTCGATGAAGGCAAAAATATGATAGAGTTCAAAGTCTCCATAGAGATACTTGTAAACAAAAAGCCCACCAATCAACGTAAACCAATTGACAGGACTCCAGTTTCACTTTTCTTTGGTAAAACTTAGGACATTCCTTCTAATAATCTTTCACTTTTCTTTGGTAAGACTCAGGAGGGCATAACACTGTATAGGGAGATGGATAGTCTGTATTTAAAAAGATAATAGGTGCAACATTGTAAATATGTTTCCCAATCTGTTCATAACTAAATATATCTAAATTGGATACCATGAGGCATTTTCATGACTGCATATTTTCTACTTGGCATCCAAAATAAAATTTCAGGTGCTTAATTTTTCACTATGATGGACATTTCAAAGTTGTATCATCATTTAGATGGGAGAAGGTTTGTATGATGGTGAAAGCTATGTTCTTATGGATTTCATTTATTAGGCAATGTATTGGGACTACCTCCTCTATTCTTGAAAATATTGTTTTAAATGGGATGTAGATGCCCATCAATTATTAGAGCGTGAACAAAACTAGGCTGATGAATATTTTCTCTACACATTCCAGTAAGCAAAATTTTGAGTTAAGGGATAATTGAAGATCTGGTGTTTTTTTATAATTTAGATTTTCTCTTTAAATGTAATAAAACTAATCACAAAAGGAACAAGCAAACGTAGTTTCTCTTACTGGAAACTTACCCATTCCATAATCTTTCTTATCCCAGTGAAGAAGTATCAATGGGCTTCATGCCTTCAGATCCAGTGTTTAGGGAAGGAATAGGTCTATAAAGCAAAGCTTCAAATGCGATGAGTACTTGACCTTGGGGCTCCATCAACTACACCATAGTAGTTTCTAGCATTTGTTCCTAAACAAACTACAAAAATAGACTATTGAGCCAGAATTAGATTTCTTACAACTTTCATCTTATTGGCTACATCATGACATTTCATTAAATGATTCTGCAATAAATTAAATTCAAATGTATTTAAGTATAGTAATCCAAAGATGAATGCACGGTGAAAAGAAAGCTAACAAATCAAACATTCAAAGCAAGAGAATACTCCAAATGTTATATAAGTGGTCATATTCCTCAGTTCCAATTCACAACGACCATGAGATAGTACAATCATAACCACTAGATTGCAGGATATGTAAGAAGCAATATATAATACATACATTAAAATATAATTAAAATATAACCATACATGATAAGTCAAACATAAAAACTATAACAAATACGTGTAAAGACTATTTTTGAAACTTCACAAGGATATTCATTCACAATTGCCAACCACGAACACAGGTAGAATTCTCTTTTGGTAATCGATGCTCCTTTATATTTTCATATACTTTCCTGTGGAGATGTGTAGATGTGGTTTCTTTACAATAGCCAAACTTTGGCCATACAGAAAAGAAAATGGAGTACCAATAATTGTAACCTGTCAGTAACAAACCTAGAAAGGCCAAGAACAAACAAACTAAACAGAAGGCTACGCAACTACAAACTTTACCAATAATTGGAGCTTATTGGAGGAGTGTTGCCTCTTGACCGTTTTCCTAAATAAAATCTGAAGACACTCTCAGACATATTTATATACTAGAATATGTACATTGAAGAGAGATGCCAACCAATGCACTAGGTGTCCTTCGAAAAAAAAATCATTATGAAACACTTCAAAGAAATATAAACTAAAATAAATCGTGGTATCAAATAGGATAGACAGAACAATGCTCTTCAAAAAGGCAATAGAACATGACTTGTACTTAGTGATTATCCATCCATCTTATAGTATATATTATCTCTTCAACCTATACATCAAAAGAGATAGGATTGTGAAAAAGAAAGGTATATCTTAAGCATTCAGTTTCTTGTATTATGCTTGTGAGTCTTCTTGGCATTATTAATCTCTTTCACCAATACATTCCAAAATCGTGTATGGTATAACCACAACTGATCCCATAAATAAGAGAGGTGCATCATACTTGATGCTTTTTTAATCCTTATTTCTGAAAGAAGACAGTATTACAGAGAAATTTCAAGCTAGGAATAAATGTCTCCTACAAAATTGATGGAGAAACCAATAGTATTTGAAAGGACCACATGCAATTAGATGAGCCGTTGGGGACAGTGTATATTTTAAACCATTGGAAGTACAATGAGATTAGCCTAATAAAAACTATTAAGAAACAAACATAGGCATAAATGAGACACAATGATCACAAGCACATACAATAGAAGTTGTTGTAGCTTGTTTTCTTTAGGAAGTCAGTAGATATTATCTATGTTCCAGGTTTTTAAACTACTAATAACATAATCTGAATTCATATTTATAGGAAAAGACCACAGGTTAGAGTAATTTTAGGTTGAACTAGATCTGTATGATGTGTTTCCTATCCACCACACAATTACAATTTGAAACTCTGGCTAATATAATCCATACTTGTGTGTTGCTCTTATCTGAAGACCTCATGTGGCTTCTTCTGTTGCTATGGATGCAACTGCCCATGCCTGTAGAAAGTGGTTATATAGACAAATAAAGGCTCTGTATATCATATATGAAGAAAGTAGTTGCCTTTGAGGAAAAAAGTTAAGAATTTTTCACCCAGACTGCACCTCTACTCTTTTCAGAAATGGCCATTGGTTATTCCATGTATGCTAAGACATGATGGACCTTTATTAGCTGGATATCTACAACATAGCACACGTACAGAGAAATGTAACAGTATGTGAAATTCAATGTGGCTAAATATCTGCTAAGATCATATATAGAATAATTACTCCTTTCTCGTTCTCCAGCTTTCTTCTGTCCAAAATTATATAGTCCAGTTTCCTGACGACAATTTTCTACATATTTGAAACTTGGACAAACATTGATTAAGCCCTGAAGACAAGATACCATTTATAGCAGGCCAACTATATCAAATGAGTGGTAATTTTTCATGAATGCCACACCTGCTCAAGTAAGATTCAGCCTTTTGTATGATCACACATACTTATACCTACCTCTATAGATGATTAAATTGCTATAAATATATAAGAAGATCTAGAATAACAAAGATGCAGAAGCTCTTGACACCGATGTTTCATCATGAGTAGAAGCCATGTGAAATATGTAGCAAATACTACATGAAAGAACTGAATTTACTACAAGCTACAAGAGGTTTTGACACCAGCTATCAGGGGGTAGAATCAATTTGGGGGCCATCTTCAGACACCATAGATGTACATTTAGATTCATGGTTGCTAAGACCATCTTTGTGAACATGGATTCCTTCACGGCTGAGTTTACTGTCATTCTCTTCAATTTGCAGACAACCAACAACCTAAATATGGACAAGGTGGTGATGGAAATGGATGCTAAACAGGTGAAGGAGCTATTAAATAAAGATAGCATAGGTTTAAGTCCTACAGTGATGATTTATAAAGATAGTGATATGCTGAAGAATAGCTTTCATAATATATGTTTCACCCATATATTTAGAGAAGGGAATGTGATTGCTCACAAGATTGCTAGAAATGGTATTGGTGATGTTTTAAGGTCCACTTGGAATTGTAATTTCCCTTTCAACCCTACTGATGTAATGGTTGAGAGTCCTATATAATATAAACACAAGGTTGTCAAAAAAAGTTAGGTGAAATGTTAAAAGGCAGATCTAGGGTAAGAGGCAAGATTTGATATAATTGTCATGGTATAAATCATTCTCTTTTCTTCATTAAAGGTTGAAAATGGCAAACAAGTCAATAAGAAAAGTAGTACTTCAAAGACCAAATTTGAAGAATGCAACTGTTTCATGGAATTCGAAAATTTATGGCAGAAGGTTAGGACCCAAAGTGGCAATTGAAACAATCAAAGCTCAATGGAGGGTTTTTTGTGGGATCCTTAAATGGAATAAGGAGTTGACCTCTTTCCTACTGTAAAGGCGCACTAACAACAAGAAGGAAGGAAACAAAACAATTCTTTCCCTCTATCTTTCTCCACATGGATGTTGCCACCTTTATTTTCTCGCTACAATGAGACTTCTAATTCCTGAAACAAAGCCATGACAAGTTCTTATAATTAACCCAGCACCCCTTCATCATAATATGCAGCTGAAGATTACAGAAGCTATTAACAGAACGAAACACACATTTTATTTAGAAACCAGGTGATTATTTTAGGCTACTATACACATAGTTCAAGTGGTTGTTCTTCTACTTCTTCTCACCTCTGTGGAATGAACATTGAATGCTCGTCTAAGTTACTCATCCCCTGTTCCAACTTGCAATCTCAACTCCTACACCTAATGCAAGTGTATTATTGAACCATTTTGTTCATCACTTACTATACATATCACATGTTCACCATTATTCCCTGTCTCAGAGGTTATCTATAAATGCATCACCATACATATTTCTAGCCAGGTGGGAGTTAGTGATGCTACATGCAATGATCAGCCCAGCTGAAAACCATTAGAACAGTGTTTCTCTCAGCAGAGAAGGTCGTTTTCTTTGGGTCCACTCACATGTTGATTTGAGAAAAGTGCACACAAGGATTTGCCTTACCTAATTGCATGACATTTTCTTCTCAGTACACTTAACCAAATATAGATTAATAATAATAACATTATAAAAAGAATAGAAATAACATTGATTATTATGATTTTTAGATAATTATTTATAGAAAGTGTTATGAGAGTTGCCTTGTAGGAGGTCATACAATTTAAAAAGAAGCCTAAGGATTGTTTTACTGTGTGATTTTTTTATGCCAAATGACATCATCATTCGGTAGTATGACACTAGTTATACATGACAGATTGCCATATATACCTGCCACTGCCATTGCCTTTTCTGTTGTCCAAGGACAGATCGAGCTCAAACTCTAAGTCCAAATGACTCTGGATGTTGGGCTAGTTTTCCTATTATATTCTATATGCTCATTGTTCCTTGGGATGTACTTCACTTACATGGCCTTACTGTCAAATGAAAAATAAAAACATGGGAAGTCACATACACAAAATGTACCACGATCATCTTTAGAAAATTAGAAGTTGAATTAAATAATGATGTGGAATCTACAATTTAAAGAACCAAAATATAAGCTTGTGCTTGATGTACCAGAAAAGTATGCTTGAACTAGAACTCAAAAAAGGCTTAAATGAATCTGAATCTTTAATTTGGGAAACTGCAGCCGAGTTGTTATGGTTGTTAATACGTTGCAAGAAAACACATCAAATGAGATAAGAAACTCTGACGCCTTACTATTTTTTATTTTTGAAATGTGACTATACAAGTGTATTACCTATATGATAGTTTACTGACAAAGAAAAACATTACACATTAGAGTATTTGATACGAAAATAATGTCTTTGCAATACTTAGAGCTATATATCAAACGCCCATAGATCACAAGTTGAGAAACAACAGGTCCCCAACAGGGAGGGAATGAGATACTAGCCTGCTGCTCCATGAACCAGTAGACATTCAACAATATGGAGTGTAGCAGGAAATGAGGAAGAGATAAGCTTGCAACTACATAAACTACTAGTCAGTCATCAACTCAAATCATGGAAGTCCACAGTTTAGTTACTATCATCAATCCCTCCATGAACCAGTAGGATTTCAGTCTAGTGGAAGTAAACACATAAAGATAGTGGACATACCAAAAGACCATGATAAACCTTCATAAATCCTCATGACCAGTGGTCAATTTAGAATATGAATAAGCAAGAAGTCCTATGAGTCAAAGCTTTAGCATCACAAGTTATCAAATTATAAGCATGAAAAGCATTGGTCTTAGAAAGAAGCAAGCAAGCATCCAAAGTCTGATGATAAGACCCAAATTCAGCTGAATAAATGCTTGTGTTCATAGATTGTTCTTGTAGAACATTCATAAGTTACTCTTTTTTGTTTTTTCATCACACTTGGTATACAATTATTATTGAAATAGATCAGTCTCCTTCACATCTTGAAGTACTTTACTGACAGTTCAGCAACCTAAAAGAATTTACTAATAGAACAATGAATGAACATATTTTCAGAATTTTCATAATCTTTCCTACAAAGGTTGCATATTGACACAGTAGGAGGCCAAAATGCCTGAAAACATCTTGAGTAGAAACTATATGAGGAAAATCTTCCAACATTATAGTACAAAGTTCCTTAAAGCATTGAATTCCTGAAGGAACTTGACACATTCTAGATCATGACCATTGCTGCTTAGTAGATTCCAACATTCTTTCTATCTGACTTTGCTCAGACTTTTGAGGGAATACAATCACTTTCGATAAACCACACTTCATAGCTCATGAGAACCTTTGTAAATTCCTACAAGGATCTGTTATCAATGATTCACTATTGCTTGTTAGCTATAAATCTTTCCGAAGAACCATACAGACCACTCACAATTCTCTTAAATGGCAGGAATCTAGAAAATCATAAAGAAATATTCCCCCTTTAATCCATAGTTACCTCCATGGTTGAATGGAATCCCCATTACCAATTCTATACGCAATGTGTGGCAAGATAATGCGTATGTGTCTAGCCAACTGCATCCCCGAAAACTTCGGATGAAACCTAACATTTTCTCATCTATAGCTAGAGGACTCATAGACTGTTCAGACTCGTTGAAGTGTTATATGCATACTTAGATCGGTAGTTAAGCTTTACCAATATGATATGAAAGGTACATGAGAAATACAAAATTACATGCTATATAAGTACGTAAATAATTTATATATACAATTATAAAGATAAAAGGTAAATGAAGGTTTTCATAATAGAATGAAGAAATTATTTTTATAGAAACTAGTTCAAACTGCTTCTGGTATTTTGTGGGCACGTTGGATATTTCAACTATGAATCTAACAACTAGAAGGTTGTATAACTTTCTAAATATGTTGAGGTTTACATGCCTTGACGAATGCAAAAAAAAGGAAAAAGATAGGAGATTACATGTAATCACTTTTACTGATTTGAGTGATTGAGCATTAACTTATTTCCTTTAAAATGCAATAGTAACATGTTTATACAAATGCCTCTGGCCTTTTGGGGCATTGACTTATATGCACCAGTGATCAACTAAGTACACCTACACCTTATCAAGCCAAGCCCAAAACTAACTGTGCTTTGACATCCTATCTAGCACAACAACATCACTGTTTCCTCTTTTCCCACTACACAAAGGAAGCAACTATTACCCCCCCCACCCACCACACACACACCCTTCAGCAAACACCATCAACTAGCCTCCCAACAAACCCCCACTCTTTTGTATAGACCTGAATCCAATGCCACTTTGAACACGCTATAGCTGAAGAGTAGCAGTACTGGAAATTTCAGAACCAAGTGACTAGGATTCCTGATGATTAAACAAGTGAATAGCTTTATCACTTGTATTCAGAACCAGTTCAGTAGTCCACCAATTTCGCACTCTGTACTTCAACATTTATTCGAGTATTTGTACTTTGCTTTCTACTTTTGAATTGAAATTCCTCTCCTTCACATCCTCTATTGTTACATGTGATTTAATAATGTATACATGTAGCAAATACAAAACAAAAATAGCTTCAATACAGACTATTAAATGTGACCTTATCATCCTACACACCAAATGAATCAAATGTGTTATTGCCCTACGCACCATCCCTTGAAATAATAGCACTTGAATTTACTATTATACATCTGCTTAAGCTCTTGTTAGCAGAATCCGATACAATCAAAAGTGTTTTACTTGTTCATGCAATATTTACCATAGACTAAAAAATCTATAAACTGAATAAAAATCACAATAATATGATTTACTGAATTCAAGATATAAAAAAGGTGCAAGGGTCTGAATATAATGGATCCCATTTTAGGATCATGGATTTCAGACTTGTTTTTTATGCCAACTGTTTTAGGAATTTATCAAGAAGTTGGTTGTATTGACCAACACTATGTACCTCATATGTCGAGGTTCAGTTGATGATTTCCTAATCATCTCAAGTTAAATTGGATGTATAAATCTACCTCAACTTTTCATCTTCTCTATGTTAGTTGAACATGTCCAGATTGAAGTTCAATATCTATTTTGAACGGAATTAATTGAAGATATAAGGATAACTATAGTGCAATATTATAAGGTTTCATGAATATCATATGAACATGCAGGTTCAAAATATAATTATTGGACAAATAAAAAAACCTGAGAACACTGCCTGACTCAAGTTTGAGACTTTATTCAGGGGGTGTGCACTGGATATCTCGAATGGTGACAATGTATGGGTTAATAATTCTATGAATATGGCCTGGAAAAATGGTTCAACAATATTACTTGTAAACTTCTAAACATTAAATTCAAAATTGAACTTGTTTGATTGAAGAAAACTTTGAACTTGAAATGGCAATGGCTGAAGCAATACTCTTTTATTGGAACATACCAAGACGATGAAAATGCATATTGGAGCTCCTCTAGAGCAATGAAGCAGGTTATAGATGTGGAGATTACGACATTGCTATTTGGAAACATCCAATCATTTTTACTTGCAAAATATATCCTCGGGCGGGTAGTATTCAATGCAAAGCTTGAAGAAGAAGTGCAGTTTCTGAAGTTCTTTTTACAACTGAGCTTCCTTTCCAAGATAAGATAGAAGGGAAACAAAGGAAAAACATTGGCATCATCCATACAGGGGGGAAAGAAACATCTGCCAAAATATGACCACTTCTAGGGAAAGAAGAGAAAGTGTTGAGAGACCATGGGCGTGATGCATCAGCTTTCGGGCCTCAGCATGCGGCGTCCTCAGGATATTGGGTTGTACTGCTGAGCATAAGAGAGGCCCCTAGCATCCGGCCTTAGGCTATTGGGTAGGTCGTTGATAAGATGAGATGCTAGCATCGTCGTCATGCTATTCTGGTGGAGCACCCTCAGGTTGTTGTGGTGAAGGCTCGCTCAATCTATTATGGTGGAGGCACCAAGAAGATAAGAAAGGTGTGAGAGGAGAAAATGGAGCAGACCGTGCTGCACGGCTCGGCTTGTGGGCGCGAGGGAGGGGGAAGTGCGGAGAGGAAGAAATATGGAGAAGAACAAAGATGACGATTGGGAAGAGGACGTAAATGACTAAATTGGGGGTGATGATGTACTATCACTTAGGAACATGAAATAAAGTCACGGGAGATGACTTATGGAGGGAATAATTTTCATTTGAGATTGAGAGAGTGAGTTTAAGCTTAGCTATACAATTAACTACATATATATTTGTTACATTATCATACTTTGTATCAAGAGATGGCTTCAACTACATATAATATATATGTAATTATAATATGTGTAGTTAAATCATTCTTTTTTTGTAGTGGTACGTCATGATCCAAAGAGATATGGATTTCTTGTGACTCAATAAGGAAATGTGTAGATTGTTGAGGATGATGAGCCAACAACCAATACTGAGGCTATTGAGGGACCGAGATTCTGGGAAATGACTTGAAGCCATGAGATCTAAGATGGTCTTTATGTATATCAATAAGGTATGAACCTTGGTAGATCCAACTAAAGGGGTAAAACCCATAGGGTGAAAATGGGTCTTCAAGATGAAGACTGACATGGATGGTAATGTACAAACCTACAAAGGTTGATTCATAGCAAAAGGTTTCAAATAAGTTCAAAGTGTTGACTATGATGAAACTTTTTCACTAGTTTCCATGGCTAAGTCCATCAGGATCATGCTTGCCATTGCATCTTATCATGACTATCAAATCTGGAAAATGGACGTTAAATCACATTTCTTAATAAGAATCTTCTTGAGGTTGTGTACATGACACAACCCCAAGTTTTTATCACTCAAAATGAAGCCAAAAAAGTCTGCAAGCTACAAGGGTCAATCTATGGATTGAAGAAATCATCTTGGAGCTAGAATCTTTTTATTTTATGATGTATTTGACAATTGCAATGTACAAGTATCATTTTTGTTTCATAGTTTCTATTTAATTTGGATTCATGGTTATTGTCTATTCCTGATCAATGTAGATAATATTTTCTATATTTTAAATCTTTGAAAGAGGGAAATTTTGTCAGATAATTTTTCATACACTTAAACAATAATTGCTACAAATGTGTGCTAATAATGAAGAGGGACGAACTAAGATATCATACTAGAATCATTTGATTTACTACTTAAATGCTACAAGAGTGGGTTTTTGACTAAATTGAACAAGGTTCTTGTGACGACCCGATTACAAATCAAGCCATCACCAGTAATAATCATAAAATAATCATAGCCAGTGAAATTAGCAAAAATCACTAAGAATTAAAACCATTCTGCACATAGATCCTTTTCCAGGAAACTCTTACAAACCGAACCAAAACTTATATATACATGTGGTTCATATTGTACATACAATGTATCATCTCCTCTCAAGGACAACAAGTACCAGTTGCTTTACTTTAACTTATACAACAGTAAAATAAAACCTCAAGGTAAACAAACCAAAATCTCAAGCCATTCATAAAAACCACTAAGGACTATCTCCCAAGGACCTGAGAGTACAAATATGACACATAGGACTTCTATCTACAAGACACGACAGACAGTGCACTCAACCTGAGCTACTACTGCTTCCCTTGCTGATGTGATCCTTCCTCTACAGTCTGGTTCCTAATCCCTCATCCGCGTCCACCTAAAAATTATGGATCCCACAGGATGAGACTATTGTCCCAGCGAGAGATATAACTCTCTGCCAACAATATTATTATCACAGGAAATAGTATAAAACTGAACAAAGGATATTTTATGCAACTAGTAGGTATATTTGCAGTGCAAAGCATAAATATTGATAACAGAATTATAAGTCATCTATTTGCTTTAAAAGGAATATGAAGAACATGTACAACATCAATCAACTAAAATATATAAAGTAATAAGGCATCAACCAATGTTTTCCGTATTCGATCCTTAAACAAATATGCTACATGGATGATTACATGTTCATATTCATACTTATGCCCAGAGGAGATGAGGTATACCACTCATACTTCAACCGACCACTAGTAAGTCGAAATCGGTACCATAAAAGGTCAGTGGCAGAGCCGGTTGTCAAGACCTCACTTGTCTTGGTCAGTACGAGATAACTGGCAGGACATCTTGTGTCATCTGCAATTAGCTATGTCAGGGTATAGCGACATATTCGCTATAGAGTTACAGTCGTAGCATGTACTCTCTTCGATAGAAGACCACTAAGCTTTCCCGGATTATTTGTCATCAGGAAGACCACTGAGCGATCCTAGTTTAGTTTTATCAGGAAGTCCACTGAGCAACTTGGTGTATTTGGGGAGTCCACTGAGCACCCATGTTTAGTTTGGGGAGTCCACTGAGCACCCTAGTATAATGATTAAATATTCAAAAATATGCATACCGAGTTAAACTCATTTCACCATTCAGCTAATCCTGACACTGAATGGATCTATAGTCTGGGCAACTACATGATAACATTTAACTTGCTTAATTAAGTTTATTTCAGTATCTTTTAGCATCAATCAAGTTACAAACAAGAATTATATCAGATGCTACAAAGAAAGGCATAAATATGTTTATAAAGTACTTTCATGATTCTTTGGAATACATATATCACTTAGGATCTCCATATCTTATCTTTATCATGTTTGGGTATTCAAACCCTTAATTCATCACTGAGTACTACCACCACTTAGAAGGTAACTGTTGGGTTTTGAAGGAGACAGAAAAGGCAGCGGAAACAAAAATTTTCTTCTCCCGAACCCAGTATAAAGGAATCGTGTCAACGTCTATACAATAGGAAAGATGGTTTGTAGAGGCATACCTTGTCCTGAGGCTTGCTCGACGACGTTACCTTGTGGCTTGCGCAGTCTTCACCTCCGGTCTTGGACGGTGTCTGTGCAGCTCCTGGTCTCACAGGGACTGTCAGGATTGATAGATGTCCTCTGAGTGGCAGAAGTCTCCTACCTCTGAAGTAGTCCACACGGACCACCTGGAACTCCGATCACCTTGTCACACAAGGCACCAGAAGGAGTCGTACCCTCCTATCGGCGTACCCTTCTGTCGGCGTACTAGTCACCGACACACTCTCCTGCAACCAGTCACTTTTCTGCAGTTGTCTTTCCCTTGATGTGTCTCCCTTATCAGGTAGCACTTGCTCGGGCTCTCTCAGCTACAACAACCAGAGAGAACGACAACTTTGCAGAGCAACTGGTATTCTGATTTGTACTTTGAGAAGCCCCCAATACCCCTATATATATAGGAGGGTCATGGGATACAGTTCTCTACCCCGGGCAATGCGTGATTAAAGCAGGAGTAGAAGGGTTCGATATTTTCCACAAAACAACCAACTGCGCCAGCTGAAACGGTCGGTTGGGGACCTGAGCCGATCGGTTCGTGGTCCTGATCAGTTCCCGATTGATTTTTCCTCTTTTGTTTTGAATTGATCCAAATAACAATCCTTGTTCCAATCAAATTGGACAAGTGAAATGAAGAGAAATATCTTGCCAACCTGACTTTCCCAACTTGCTCGTTTGGATCAGTTGAGCTGATCGGTTCAACCCTGGAATCGGTCAGTTCAGCCTATCCTGATCTGATCGGTTCATTACATGAGCCGATCGGTTCACCAACCTGAGCCGATCGGTCCATCACATGAGCCGATCGGTTGGGAGTGTAGACTGTACAAAATCAATCAACTGCAATTTCAATCAATCTGATACTCTAATCAATCGGTCCAACACCTTGAACACTATGATATTGAGATATCAATTGATTGAGTGTTTAATTGAACTACTAAACTCCTTTAGTAATCAATCTAAACATCGTTTGTGGATAAACTCATTTTCCAGGTTAAATCCTATGTGTGTGACCCTACAGGTCCATTTCACATTGGCAGTGAAAGTCCATAACACTTATGAGTTCATAAGAAAAGAGTGGTGCCTAGTCACACATCAGTGCTACCCAAGTGAAAAGGAAAGCTGGAGAAAAACTTTCAATCCTACAATCCGTGAATGGTGTTACAGTGAATGTATAATTCCTTTGTCACTGATATCCCGAATGAATCAAGGCATGGAAATCATGTCAACGTTCATTCACTTTCTTGATCTCATAGTAGACTGCAGGAGATATGTATGACATCAATATCACATACTGATTCACACATGCGTGTGCACGCCTATCTCAATCTCACTCATCAAGTGGCCATGGATATCAAACTCCCTCAGGAGGGATAAATCCCATATCTATCACTCACCCCTGAAAAGCCCCATGTGTCAAAGCCACCCAATCATCACCTTTATAACAACCCATGTTTCAGGACTGCGTTTGATGATGTCAAAGTGTACCCAACGATAAGTGTTGAGTGTAGTGATTTCAAGTCAAAGAATCACACTCACCACCATCACTTTGAGAACTGACTGTGACTACCATGTCATGGTTCCATGTGTCAAACTCACGGTGGGTCTGTCCGGTACACTTGTTCTCTAACAAGTACCTATGTGTTTGGTTTGATATCTCCATATCATGACTAATGAGATTCTGTCATCAACCAACACCACAATCTAGTCTTGTGTGTCATTGCTGTCTATCTTCCTTCCATAATGACATCCGACTAGGGACATAATAAGAATATACAAACTCTTAGCATCTGTATGATCTCATTGTTCAGGTCCTGAACCTGAAAGCATACGTCATTGAGTACTGTCATTCTCTAGACATTCAATCTATTCTATCATTATCTCATATGACTGAACCAGAAAGAATTGGAAGCTTGCCTTTGATCTTTATCAAATCAATCTTAATGTATCCCACCAATCATCCCATGATTGGCTCTTAGGGCATACATACCAACAGACTCCCACTTGCACTGTGAGCCAATCACCCTTGAATCATATTCATAGTGATCTTCAAACATGTCCCACATGTTACTGTGCTCTAGTGATAATATAGTGAGTTATGGCAACACCTTGCCAAAATTGGTATTAATTGTATGTCTCTCATCTCTTCGTTGTACGTCACACGTATGAGATGGAGTTGCCGTAATATGCGATCCAGTATTCCTTTGCTAACCTTTAGCCACATTGCATGACCAAGTACTCCTTACTTGTCATCAAAGATCGGAATATCTATAAGTTCATCTCATGAACTTCCTGATCCATATAGTATCCACTAATGTTCTCTAACACACGGATACTCGGCTTTTCCTTTTAAACTCCTTTATGGGAACGTTTCCATTTATCAACAAACATTCACTTTTATATATCCCGTATATATTTTGCGATTTATTTTTTGTCCTTTTCAGAAGTTCGCATCAGTGTAATTCTTTACAGTGAACCCTTCCTTATTTCCATAGAACTAGTACTTCTCAAGTACTCATCAAGTTCTCATGGTATTCCAGTAACCTTTACTAGAACTAGACATACATCCACTCGTCATGTCCCACATACGAGTTATCAGGATGAGCACATCATATTGTCATGTCATACATATAAGATGATAAATGCATTTTGTTCTTGCTATGTCCATACATGAAAGATAATGGGATGATTACATACATGATAGATCCATATCTATTCTTAGTGTTCCCATTCTTCATAAGAATTGGACACTTGGCCTTGGGATACTAACTCCATGTAACATGGATAAGTTTTCTCCCACTAAATCTATGCACACTGAACCCTTCAGTATAGATTGCCAATGTATGCTTTCTCTTTTCAGGTCAAGAGGTTTTTGAGAACTATCTCTATATATCTCTATTCCTATCACATAGGAAACGTTTCTATCTTCCTTAAAGATAATTTCCAAAAATAATTCCATTCTTAGAACATCTCATTCCTCATCAACATGTGGAATGCAAAAATTCTCCCACTAAATCACAGATCCCTTCTTTATCTTTGTCATATCAGTCAAACCCTTTGACTATATAATAAAAGTAAAGATCCGGCTTTGAGTTGCTTGTACTCAATCAATCACATTGATTAGTCCATTGTAAGTTATAGACTTCATTTGCATTAATGGATTCATAAACCTTATAGGTTGTGTCACGTACATATCCTTGTTTTATTCCTCATAGGAATGCAGTTTTAGTATCCGTATGCAAATCTCTTAGTCATTAAGTTGCAATCAACAAGCACCATCCTTCTCAAAATGTCATCCATGTGTCTTTACGCTTAAGACCCATTCACACTTATGGATTTCATCCCAATGGGTGCTACCATCAGGGTCATACCTTATGGTTCACATGGAAGTCATTTAGGATGTAATGGTCATAAACCATAACTCAAAATCCGGTTCCTCATTATTCATCTAGATAGTTGACTCATCACATGACCAACTAATCACATAGATAATCGAGGTGTATCTATCAAGGATATACGAGCTCACAACTCTTTTTGATTCTTAATGTTCTTTATTAATGTAGGGTATTCTTTATTTAAGAAGAACTTAGTTGTTTGATAATCATCCTCTAACTCCTTAGAGTATGACTCCTTCTTGATTTAGACATCAACATGCCTTAATCATGAGTTCACTATGATACACTATCATAATCACTCATGAGGATCTCAAACATTTGGTTCAAGTATTTTATTCATTGATCTCATCAAGAATTAACAATTTACCAAATTCGTACTTCATCTATGACATTCTTGAACACTTCAAGATATTCATATTGGTATTTCTCTAAACACCATTTGAAGTACTAGCATAAACTCCAATAGGTATGTAAATACATCACATGTATTATACCTAATAGGATAATCAATCTCCCACTATGACTAGTGAAGATTGATCATGTCCAAGAGATTCATGTCTCTTAGTAGTTCTCTAACCAAAAGGAGTATAGACTTATCCATCATATGGAAACTAGAAATGAATTTCTCATGATTTATGCTAATTTGATTGTTTGAGTTATCAATAACTTTTAGGTATCATTTTATCTTATGCATACCAAGTACCACAAGATAAACAAGGCATTGCCACAAAGATTGAAACATCAACTTTATTAATTGCCATCATTGCAAAAATTAAGATGTTTCTATCCATTGGAAAATATGAAATAGTAGTTCATAACTCTATTACATGCCTTCAAGGCTGAAAATAAACTAAAGTACTCCTATCTATGGCGGTAACACTTGCCCCATTTATTGGGTGCTTTACATTTTATATCTTGGTATCATATACCTCAAAAATGTTACAAGTTTATTTCATGACACCTTCAGGTGGAGACGTCTGTCGCCTCCTTCTTCTTTAGCTCTTCCAGATAGAGTGGACAATTCCTTTTCCAATGTCCTGGCTTTTGACAATGGTGGCAATTGCCTCTCTTGGTCACGCCTCCCTTGGCCTTGAGAGTTGAAGACGACTTGGGCTGCTGGCTAGCATCAGAACATTTCTTAGCCTTGCCCTTGCCCTTGCACTTGGACTTGCCTTTCTTGTTGTTGATCATCATCACAGACTTAGGCTTGTCCTTCTTCATCTGTGCCTCGGCTGTCCTCAACATGCCCAACAACTTTGTCAACGACTTGTCAAAGTTGTTCATGTTGTAGTTTATCACAAACTGACTGTAGAATTCTGGCAACAATTGCAGTATCACGTCAGTATCCAACTCTTGGCTCAGGGGAAATCCCAGTCTTTTCAGGTTCTCCACATACCCAATCATTTTGAGCGTGTGAGGACCAACTGGATCTCCTTTTGTCATGACACACTTGAACAATGCCCTGGAGACATCATATCTCTCTTGCCGTGCTTGATCTTCATACATGTTCTTGAGATGCTGAATCATCTGAATGACACTCATGTTGCCTCTGCAACTCATGGTTCATGGATCACAACATCAAGCACTTTTCATTAATGGCATCATCAGAATGCTTCTTATAAGCATCCATTTCTGCCTTTGGTGTGGTAGGAGCAGGTTCCTCTGGAACTGGAGTATCCAGGACATAGAGCTTTCACTCTTGAGTGAGAACAATTCTCAATGTACTAAACCAGTCGTGGAAGTTAGTCCCATTTAGCTTGTCCTTTTCAAGGACCGATCGCAATGAAAAGTGATTGTTGTTTGTTGTCATTTGTACTACAAAAGGAAATATATGCAATTTAGTCCAAAACTCAATTTTGACTTATTTGATTGATTTGAAAGGTTGACGATATAATTAGGACTTTAATTAATTATCACTCCCACTATTTTTGTTCAAATTGATAGCCCTCACCATCAATTCAGAAGATTGCAACGTACAACCTTCTAGTGAGCAAGACCCGTATTTCATCAAGTCATGAGTCAGCTTTGGCTGATCGCCCACAATCTTGACTATTTAGGTAGGCCATCATGCCAATTGCATCGTATGCAACTCTTGATGAATGAACATGCGCAACACCTTGCCATGAACATTTTTTGCCTCTGGGCTTAGACGCTCTAAGAATTACTAGTTAAGTCTAACCCAAGAGCCGACACGGTAAACATGCACCCTGCTTTGGCAGAACCTACATGTTTGCCCTTCACACTTCCGTGAGATAGACGACACACCACACTTTAGCGTAACCTATGCTTGGTCGATCAAGTTTTTCATGTGTGCCACTAATGGAAGGCATAAAAGACTTAATATTTAGATGAGTGATTTGGTTTTTATAGGTACATATACATATCCAATCACCACAATACATAGTATGTATCATATACATTCTATATCCCACAAAAAACATGTGAAATGATAAAAGTGATGATTATGGCCATCCTAATGTGATTCCTCAAGCCAATAGGAATCACGGTCATCTAGGTCAACATCACATGCCACTTGTCCATGATGAAATGCTATAGCCGTCCGAGCTTATCAACTCATCACATGAATGACCTGCTTGCCCTGGATGGTCGTTTAGGTGCCACCAGCCGATCGATTGGCTCCTCCAACCGATCAGTTTTCTTGGTCATCGTGCATCTCCTCATGGCCGCCACCCGATCGTCTCGCTCTTCGAACCGATCGTCTGGATCACCAACTGATCGGTTCACGCCTTGAACCGATCGTCTCAGTCATCGTCCGGTTGTCCATCGTTCTTTGACATAACAGGAAATAAAAGATCTATCCTATTTTACATTTGAATTGGGAAAAACTGAGTTACATTCGGGGGGGAGAAAAGGTAGGAAAGAAATCTCCAGTTATCTCGAGTTACATCAAGAATAAGGAGGTAGGGAATCAGTGCGCAAACCGAGATGCAAGAAACCACATTCAACCAAGCATACATACATAGGGTTTATTGGCCATAACCACGCTATAAATCCACCACAAAACTCGTTTAAGGGTGATGCGTATCGAGTGAATTCATATTACATATCATATATGTATATTGGGATTTGTGGATTTAGGATTGGACATGCATAAAGACAATTTTATTCGCATCGTATGTAATAAATAAAGGCTACAAACCAAAATCGATCACATCGATAATCCTAAAGTATAGAGCAGTTGACATGGCTCTGATACCACTGTTGGGTTTTGAAGGAGACAGAGAAGGCAGCGGAAACAAAAACGTTCTTCTCCTGAACCCAGTATAAAGGAATTGTGTCAACGTCTATACAATAGGAAGGATGGTTTGTAGAGGCATACCTTGTCCCGAGGCTTGCTCGACGACGTTATCTCGCGGCTTGCACGGTCTTCACCTCCGGTCTTGGACGGTGTTTGTGCAGCTCCTGGTCTCACCGGGATTGTCGGGATTGACGGTTGTCCTCTGAGCGGTAGAAGTCTCCCGCCTCTGAAGTAGTCCACACGGACCACCTGGAACTCTGATCACCTTATCGCACAAGGCACCAAAAGGAGTCGTACTCTCCTGTCAGCGCACTAGTTACCGACACATTCTCCTGCAACCAGTTGCTTTTCTATAGTTGTCTTTCCCTTGTTGTGCCTCCCTTATCAGGTAGCACTTGCTCGGGCTCTCTCGGTTACCACAACCAAAGAGAACGACAACTTTGCAGAGCAACTGGTGTTCTGAGTTGTACTTTGAGAAGCCCCCAATACCCCTATATATATAGGAGGGTCATGGGACATGGTTCTCTACCCGGGGCAATGCGTGATTAAAGCAGGAGTAGAAGGGTTCAAGATTTTCCACAAAACAACCAACTGCGACAACTAAACTGATCGTTTCAAGCATGAAACGGTCGGTTGGGGAGCTGAGTCGATCGGTTCACACATGAACCGATCGGTTGGGGCACCTGAGCTGATTGGTTCACTTCTGAGCTGATCGGTTCATGGTCCTGATCAGTTTGTGATTGACTTTTCCTCTTTTGTTTTGAATTGATCCAAATACCAATCCTTGTTCCAATCAAATTGGACAAGTGAAACGAAGAGAAATATCTTGCCAACCTGACTTTCCCAACTTACTCGTTTGGATGAGTTGAGCCGAATGGTTCAACCCTTGAACCAGTCAGTTCAGCCTATCCTGATCTGATCGGTTCATCACATGAGTCGATCGGTTCACCAACCTAAGCCGATCGGTTCATCACATGAGCCGATCCGTTGGGAGTGGAGACTGTGTAAAATCAGTCAATTGCAATTTCAATCAATCAGATACTCTAATCAATCGGTCCAACACCTTGAACACTATGATATTGAGCTATCAATTGATTGAGTGTTTAATTGAACTACTAAACTCCTTTAGTAATCAATCTAAACATCGTTTTTGGATAAACTCCTTTTCCAGGTTAAATCCTATGTGTGTGACCCTGCAGGTCCATTTCACGTTGGCAGTGAAAGTCCGTAACACTTATGACTTCACAAGCAAAGAGAGGTGCCTAGTCACACATCAGTGCTACCCAAGTGAAAAGAAAAGTTGGAGAACAACTTTCAATCCTACTATCCGTGAATGGTGTTACAATGAATGTATAATTCCTTTGTCACTGATATCCCGAATAAACTCAAGGCATGGAATAGTCATCCTGTCAATGTTCATTCACTTTCTTGATCTCAGAGTAGACTGAAGGAGATATGTATGACATCAATATCACATATTGATTCACACATGCGTGCACACACCTATCTCAATCCTACTCATCAAGTGGCCATGGATATCAAACTCCCTCAGGAGGGACAAATCCCATATCTATCACTCACCCCTCAAAAGCCCCACGTGTCAAAGCCACCCAATCATCACCTGTATAACAACCCATGTTTCAGGACTGCGTTTGATGATGTCAAAGTGTACCCAATGACATGTGTTCAGTGTAGTGATTTTAGGTCAAAGAATCACACTCACCACCATCACTGTGAGAACTGACTGTGACTACCATGTCATGGTTCCATGTGTCAAACTCATGGTGGGTCTGTCCGGTACACTTGTTCTCTAACAAGTACCTATGTGTTTGGTTTGATATCTCCATATCATGAGTAATGAGATTCTGTCATCAACCAACACCACAATCTAGTCTTGTGTGTCATTGTTGTCTATCTTCCTTCCACAATGACATCTGACTAGGGACATAATAAGAATGTACAAACTCTTAGCATCCGTATGATCTCATCGTTCAGGTCCTGAACCTAAAAGCATACGTCATTGAGTACTGTCATTCTCTAGACATTCAATCTATTATATCATTATCTCATATGACTGAACCAGAAAGAATTGGAAGCTTGCCTTTGATCTTTATCAAATCAATCTTAATGTATCCCACCAATCATCCCATGATTGGCTCTTAGGGCATACCAACAATAACCATTACCTCTAGGTCATCAGACCAAGGTATTAATTCAGATAGTTCACATAGCTCTTTGAATCTATATCATATAAACATCAGAGCTCTTACTTAGCTATGCTCATTACCTTATGATACCTGCATGGTTAGCATATCATGCTATCAGCAATATCAAACACATGTCATAACCATGCTATGCAAAAGAAACATATTATTCCCATCAATTAGGTTTAGGGTTTCCCTTTAGCAACCAATTAAGGTTTCAAATAATCTCATCACCCATTCATAGGGTTATGATTTACCTTTATTATCCAATTAGGGTTTCGACTCATCTCATCATAAAAGATTAAACCCTTATCTATACCCCACTCATACTAGGAGTATCAACATATACATATTACATAATTAACTTTCCAATCTTAGTTTCTCTCTCATCCTCACTAGGATGTTGATTACACCATACTCTTATTAAGTTGGCTTAATTCTCCTCTTAAGGTACATTAGTTCATCATTATCAAATTGCATTAATCTCATTGCATCGTAAAGTTGCATTTAACACAACACACAACATATATCACTTAATTAAATCTATTGGATTGAAGCATACCTAACATATCGGGCATCATGGTGTATATATGCTATCATATCGTGCTTTAAGATGCACATGTCATCATATCATGTATCCATATCGGTCATGTAATAAAACCACATCATCATTTCAGTTTTAGGGTATATCCCTTAACACCATATCGTGTAACTATCTCGGGTTAGTTATCACTTAAAATTCATCACTTCAAGTTAGAGGTACTTGACCTCATATCATGTATAAGCTAAAATCTTGACCTCATATCGGGTCTAGGGGTACACTTATTGTTTATATAGTGCAAGGGGTGTGCACCATGTCAGGCATAGGGTACATGTCTCATTATGGTAACGTTGACTTAGTATATACAAGATACCATATCGGTTTCCCATGTTGGATTCTTATATCGGGTTCCTATATATTGTGTTGGCAGATTGGCTAACATATTGAGTTAGTATATCAGGCAAACCATTATACTCATCTCCTTTTCATTCCTTCCCAAGGATCAGTAGTATCATATGATTGAATAACAAGCTAAGTATCTAGTTTCTCTTCAACCCATCACAAAGTAATAAGGGTATGTCGGGTTCCAAAGGCATATCAGATTTCAAAGGCATATCGGTTTCTACTTCTTCATCTAGGTTTTTAATCTTCATAATGGTTAGTGGTACCATATCATGTAAAAGATAAAATCTTAACCTTGTATCGTGTATAAGGTATAAGTAGGTACATCCCACACTACTACAGAAATGGCTTATAACGTCACATTTACATTCATCGGTTGTGTACAAGAAATCAACGCCTAAACCCTACAACGTCGGTTGAATACACAAACCGACATATATCTGTGAAGAGCGGCCAAACATGGGTATCACTTTTTATTTAGCATCGGTTCCTCAGTAAGCAACCGATGCCTAAAATCGCCAAATCCAAATTTTCCAGTGCAAAAAAATTACCTCCAAAATTTCACATACGACGTCGATTTTTTACCAAAGAACCGATGAATAAAGGTTTTTTGGGAGATAGAAATTGGGCCCACTTTTGTCGTCGGTTTTAGTAGACGAATCGAAGCCGATGTGTTTTCTCGCGCTATCCCCACAAAAAACTTTTCACCCCAAATTACCCAATTGGCGTCGGTTTTAAGTGGCAACCGACGAGTAGTTTGTTATAGGTGTTAATTTTTTTTATAACTGACACCAAGTATCTAACTTAATCACAAAATAGACTCTCCCAGTCTCTGTTTCACTGTGATTTCCTCCCCCCCTGCTTAGGGCTCTGGCGATTTTCCTCTTCCCCACTGCTCGCCGCCACTGCTTGCTGCCGCTAGTGCGTCAAAGCTCACCATCGCCTCTGCGTCATCTCTAGCTCGCCGCCATTCTTCGGATGCTCACCTCCACCTCTGCTTGCCATCGCCATTCTCCAGCTACTTGTCGCCACATCTGCTCGCTGCCTCCATTCTCCAGCTGCTCGCCGCCGCCTCTGCTCACCACCACCGTTCTCCAGCTGCTCGCCGCCGCCTCTGTTCGCCACCGTCATTCTCCAGCCGCCGCCGCCGCCTCTGCTCGTCACCGTCATTCTCCAGCTATTCGCCACCACCTCTTCTCACCACCGCCGTTCTCAAGCTGCTCGCCACCGTTGTTCCCTAGGTATATTTTTTCCATATATCCTTGTCTTGAATACAACAAATGCATTATGTGATCCAATGTATTGTGTGAATTTTTTCTTCAGTCAATTGATCAAGTCATTTACTTGGTGAGTTTTATTGATTTCTACTCATTTGTGGTTACTTGGTGATAGATATATTTCCATCGAGGTTAATCACTAATGTATATGTTTCAAGATTATGTAGTTGATTTATATTGGTTAATGATGCATGAATGAACTAACCCAAATAGAAGAGTGAATTAAATTAAATAAAGTTACATAAAACTTAGGATATAAACTTAATTAATTAGATTTGTACTTAATTAATTAGATTGTGTACTTAGTTAATTAATTAGATTTGTACTTAGTTTCTCTAAGATTGTGTTAATGATGTAAAGAACTGACGACTGAATATCCTTCGTGAGGCAAAATTAGGGTTAATGATGCATTAATGAACTTAATTAATTAGATTTGTACTTAGTTTCTCTAAGATTGTGTTGTTGATTAATATTGATTAATCAGGGTTAATGATGCATGAATGAATTTAATTAATTGATAGTGCTTTCTTTATTTATTTATTTCTTTCTTTCAGATGATGATGATGATGACGACGATGATGATGATGACAATGATGATGACGACGACAACGATGAAGACGATGAAGATGATGATGATGATGATGATGATGATGATGATGATGATGATGATGATGATGATGATGATGATGATGATGATGATGATGATGATGGCCACTGCCTACACCTCCAGCACCAGCCACCTTCACCTCTAGCTCGGCCACCTCCACCTCCGGCCGCTGCCCCCACAGCATGCTCGATCCACCAGTGCAGTGAGTGGTTAATTAATCAGTACTAGATTTGAACATAGGATTAATGATGCCACCATAGTTGATTACTATTGAATAATTAGGGTTAATGATGCATTAATGAACTTAATTAATTAGATTTGTACTTAGTTTCTCTAAGATTGTGTATTTGATTAATATTGATTAATCGGGGTTAATTATGCATGAATGAGGCTAAGTGGTATGGTGGGAGGAGGGTAGGGGTAGGGTAGGGTGGAGGGCTAGGGGAGGGTGAGGGTGTGGTAGGAGGATAGGGGTGGGGTAGGGTGGAGGGCCAGGGGAGGGGGAGGGTGAGGAGGGAGGGTGGTGTGAGGAGGCTAGGGGTGGGATAGGTGGAATCATTAATTGAAAATAATGAAAGGAAAGGTCATACTCATCGCGCCATACCTTTTTTTTGTTCTCAGTGTAGAACCATCTTCATTTCAATGTATTTTTGTGAACAAAGTTCCGCATCAGTATCACTAGTTTGATTATGTGTCTTATTTCAAGACACAATTTGTCAAATAAAAGATAAACCATTCCTTTAATTTCACTATATCTCTGAAGATTATGCAAAGTTGTATGACGTGCTTATCACTTTTGACGTGCTTATCATTTTCTTTTCAAGATAAACCATTAGTACTTATATTTTTCAGTATCTGTCTACTACTTTTTTTGAAAATATATAACATCGTTATATATACTTATAATTGTTAGTACTTATATTTTTCAGTCTCTGTCCACCCACAACAGTCACTATGAACTGGGCCTCTATGCCAATGTTAGCGTTCCCTAATGAAGAACAATTGAACATCATCCTAGATGATCGTTCCTTAAACCAACTAACCATACCCGGACATTGGCATTTTCTAAATGGAAGACACTACAGGCCTGGTGAAGTGACCCTAGATTTTGGAAATTCTTCACATGTTATCGAGGTTGAGTATGATTTGGCGGAAAATCTTGTATCAAAATTTGGTTGGCGTGATTGGATTAGAAAGATGCTAGTGGGCCGTAGCGACAAGCTTTTTCTCCGTCTAGTTGGCCATAATACCATCAAAGTTTGGATAACCAACGTCAACAACAAGACCCCCGATCATCTACGGCGGTATGAGTGCACGATGGATAGTATCAGCTCGGATGAATCTGATGATGAGGCCCCTGTCAGTTCAGATTCATTTAAATATAGTGAGGAGCTTTGCGACACAGCACAATCATCAAAAAGACCATGGTAGGTCCAATTAATAAATATAATTGTCCTGTCTTGTTTTGTGTTTACACTTTTTGTCTTAATGTAATCAATCCTCATAGCTACTTTATTTTCTGAACTTCAGGAGAAGATCGCCACAATGAAAAGGCATCAAAGTTACTGACGCGGGACCATGTTGGTGTAGTATTTAGTTGTCTATCTATCTAGACTTGTCTGTGTTAATAGATGCATGTTGTTCGTTTTTCTGAATTTGCTTCTTAGTTGCTTATGGAAGCTGCATATGATGGGTATATACTACTTATTTTTGTATTTCTAAACTTTGTTCTCATAATTATTTTTGTATTTGATGACATGTGAAACTTTTATATATACATGTCTGAATGAATTTTCTACGTGTCTGAATGTGTGAATGTGAAGATGAATACATGAATGTTTCTACATGTGTCTGAATGTGAAAGATGAAATGAATGGAACTGCAGGTTGCTAAATGTGTGTGAAAATGGAGGAAATTTGAAATGGAGCTACTGGTTTCTACATGTGGGTGATGAAAAATAATATGAATTAAGTGTGCTTATACATGTGTGTGAATCACATATATATAATATTGTCCATCGATCTTGTTAATTTTGTAGGTTTGTGGCCTATTGTTGGCTGATATCAATGGATGATGTAAACCTACATTTCAGAACTGAACTGTAGGGTTTGCATCCTGCTGACCAGCCATACAGCAGGCCTGCAAACTGATAAGAAAAAAAATCAGAACATAGGCGTCGGTTATTTGAATAAAACTGACAACAAAGACATACGGCGTCAATTGTTAGCCAAAAACTGACGTCTTTATCCCTTCCTAGCGTCGATTGTCGGCAGGAACTAACGCCTATTGTGGCCAGGTACCACGGCCGTGCTGACAGGGATATGGGAATCAGTTTTTGTTTAATAACCAACGTCTGTAATCATGCTATAGTGTCAGTTTTCATAAATAACCGACACCTATAGTTCCATTTCTGGTACGTTTTCGGTGGCGAGAAGCGTTTTGGCGTCGATTATGGAACAGACGCTGAAGGGGTCGACCTTTAGCGGCGCCCACTTGGGTGTCACTTGGAAACCGACACTAAAGGCCTTAATTAACTGATGCAAAAGGCTTGTTCTGTAGTATTGCCATATCATTTTATAAGGTAAGCCTCATATTGTTCATAAGGTATGACTCACTTCTATATCGGGTTAACCACCATCTTAGATTCCATATCAGATTTTAAGGTCCTTCACCCCATATTGGGTTGTACCATTATGATGTCATCATCATCCACCTCAATACCTTTGTCTTGCTATTCTAAATCATGCACAACATTCCTAACAACTTATTGGAACTCATAGATATATCAATTAATTAAAGGAATCCAAAATTGAAAGTAAACAACAAATTCAACAATATTGAAAAGGAATAATAACATAGTTGGGTTCAAGTTATATAACCAACCTCTAAAACAACTTCAAAGCTTCAAGCTCCAAATCTTCAAGTTCCCAAGTATAAAGATGAGCCTCTTAAATATCCAAGACTTGAGCTCCCTAGTACTTGCACGATATCTCCACTCCCAATGGACGATATTACCTTTCTAGGTTGCTATGACCTTGCTTGGCCGATATCCCCTATATGGTCGATACCAAGCTCTAATCTCAACTCTTCTTCACTATGCATGATACTAGAGTTATATGCACCATATCTAAGAGAGGGATGGTAATAAGATTTCGAAAATTCTACTAATAGGTGAAGAGAAGAGTATTTATACTTGGGGATTATGGAAAAGAGTGTAAGAGGTGTCATTACCTTAAGCTACTAAGTTCCGTATAGCCATGCATGGATTAACACATGTATTTGCATGCATCCCATCTTTATCTTGACATGAAAAAATAAAATCTCAAGGATAATTCAAAGGATAAGGGTCGTTCCTTTGGTTATCTTCTAGGGTAAGTTTTCTTCCACACACTATATTATTATATTCAACACAATCTTTTCCAAAGATAAGTTGCAAGCCGATACATATGACTTTCTTGAGTGTCTAGACCATCATGGGAAAAGCTAAGACTCAAAAAACTGATAGGAGACTACCTCTATGGCTCCATGGCCGATAGGGACTACTACTTCAAGTCTACAACTTGATATGATTCATATATAGCTTTCAACTATACAACTTCCTTTGGTCTTTTCATCACTAAGAGTGTTATCACTCTAGGATGATTCAAACATAGTGTCTCCTTCTTTCTCTCTCCTTTATATGCTACTAGGAAGGAGTAAGGACATTCTAGAAGTGGTAATTTACACATCAACCCTACATTTTAGATAATTTACAATTTGTACCATAAGTGATGCACAAAGCACTTAGCATTATTCAAACAAGTTCTCACTTAGAATTTAGGCTTTCCACAAGCCACCACTTAGAATCATTTTCTCTCTCATGATGTTAAAACACTTAGGGTACATTTCAGCATATTACATTTTGCAATATAACCCCTTATCTTGGGTAAATTGGATTTTACATTCAGATTATCATATAATGCATAAATAGTTTGCAATTGAGCTCAAACTTGAAAATAAACTTCACAAAAAGTCAGAATTACTTTTCAAAAGATCAGAACAAGTTTGTAAGTAACTTACTTAAACAAACTTCTATGGTTAAGCCATAACCCAGGTCAGGGATGTTATAGTTCTATTCTTTGAGATAGGGTGGTACTAATTTTTAAAGCTAAATAAACATCAATGGTTATTTGTAAAAGTGAATAGAAATAAGATGTAGACAACACTATTTTGAACAAAGAAACCCTAGAGATTCTCTTAAAGTTTTTCTAAACTAGTCATTTTAGTCACTTTCTATTTTTTTATTAATTAGTAAGAAAGTTAAATATTCCTTTCATTTGGTCTGCATGATCATAAATATTAAGTAGTAGTTTTTAGTGTCGTTAGTTCCTTATGTTTGACAAGTAGGACCTCAAGGTTCCAATTATTACTTTGACATATACACCTATGTTTCAAGGCATGGTTTTCACATGTTAGGTTGTGGAAAATAGAACAATAGAGATTAGAACAAACAAAAGGGCTCAAATCCAACATGTACCATACTCGAGATCTGTCTTCATGGTCACACTTCTCAAAGAATGTGGAGACAATCCAAGTAGTATTGATGCTCTAATTTCCCTAACCCATAACATCTATAGGGGAAACTATTGACTTGAGAGTTATACATTGTCTATATTTTGATAATGACTTAACCATTCCATTCATATGTATCTAATATGTTTGTTTATGATTGACTTTAGGCATTAGGTAAAAGAAAAAGATCAAATTGCTCAAGCCCTAGCTTGTCCAAGTTTAAGTCAAAAGCAATGCAAATGCATTTTTGTGGAAAACACTACAAACCAACATAGAATAATTTTTTAATCATTTGTATTGATGATATGACTTGTAACTAAGATGAAAAAAAATTAAGACACTTAATTCCATCAATTGATCACTTAAATATCATTTTGGAAAATTCATCATAGAAACTTAATCATTTGAGTTTGAATCTCGACCGATCCATGATGGATTTTTGGAAATGACTGGATCGGTCGAGTTGTACACTCACATAACTCGACCGATCAAATTTATGATGAAAGTTGATTTTGTCTTATCGGTGGAGTGATAACCTCCAACTTCGATGATTATCTTAGTCTTTTTCTTTAGTTTTCCACACTCTTTCTAAATTAAATATATACATAATCCCTAAATTTTCCCTCTTAATATAAATATATTATCAGACTAACTTTTCCTTTTATATATGCAGAAAAAAACACAAAAAAAAACATCATAAAAGACTAACTCAGCCTCAGACCGCATGAAGCCAAACGGTCCCGAGACCGCATGGAGTCAAACGGTCCCAAGACCGCATGAAGCCAATCGGTCCCGAGACCGCATGGAGTCAAACGGTCCCAAGACCGCATGAAGCCAATCGGTCCCGAGACCGCATGGAGTCAAACGGTCCCAAGACCGCATGGAGTCACACGGTCCCGAGACCGCATGAAGCCAAACGGTCTTGAGGTTCAAACGGTCTTGAGGTCCAAATGGTCTTGAGGTCCAAACGGTCTTGAGGTCCAATCGGTCTCGAGACCGCATGGAGTCACACAGTCCCAAGACCGCATGAAGCCAATCGGTCCCGAGACCGCATGGAGTAAAATGGTCCCAAGACTGCATGAAGCCAATCGGTCCCGAGACCGCATAGAGTCAAACGGTCCCAAGACCGCATGAAGCCAATCGGTCCCGAGACAACATGGAGTCACACGGTCCCGAGACCGCATGAAGACAAACGGTCTTGAGGTCCAATCGGTCCTGAGACCGCATGGAGTCAAACGGTCCCAAGACCGCATGGAGTCACACAGTCCTGAGACCGCATGAAGCCAAACGGTCTTGAGGTCCAAACGGACTTGAGGTCCAAATGGTCCTGAGGTCCAAACGGTCTTGAGGTCCAAATGGTCTCAAGATCCAAACGGTCTTGAGGTCCAAACGGTCTCAAGATCCAAATGGTCTTGAGGTCCAAACGGTCTTGAGGTCCAAATGGTCTCCAAACCGTTTGGACTTCACTTAAGGCCTATAAATAAGACCCCAAGGGCCCTCAACCAAAGGGGAAGTTTCAGACGTCCAGAGGTTGCCTCAATCACTCTAGAGCACATACGACTTCCATCCTTCGCCCTGGGGCTGCCGGTCTGAGACCCATACTCCATCTTGAAGCTGCTTTCTCTCTCTCTGCCAAAGAAGGTGGGAAGAGGGAGATCTCGTCATCGCGCAACCTGTGAAGCTGGCGGATCGTTTCTCTCTCTCCAAGGGGTTGACTTTCCTCTCTCCTTTATGGGGATGATGCTCTCTCTCTCTTCTTGCCTCCTTCTTTGTCCTAGTCATTAGCGAGTAGTCTCTTTCACTAGGGTGTGGGGAGTAGCCCCGCTACCCATGTTTTCATATCATGTATATGTAATCCATAATTTGTAATATAGAGTTGTTATCTTCTCAGTTCAACATCAAACGTTTAATGAATGCATGTTGCTTGATCTCCAACTTGTGTTATCCTTTATCTTTTAGTATGAATTGTCTACGTTTGTACTATTAGATTCGAAACTCATTTGTATGTTGGTTCTTGGTGCATGTATCCACCATGCATCTGTTTCGGTATCTAGAAGTGTCTTTCAAGAAGTGGAGTAAACTCACTATCATTCGTTGCACTTTCATACTATGAAATGGAATCAGTTGACGTATGAAAGTGCAACCTTGATAAGTCGAGGAACACACTTTGCGAAGGGAATGATGCAAAGTAGGTGACCATTTGTTCGGGAATGGCTGGCATTGCAACATTCCCGCACTTCTCGTAGTTAGTTCTCCGAAAGGAAACTAAGCCTACAAAGATACTAACTGACTAAACTCTTTTTGCAGGTTATGTTTTACTTTGCATGTTTTGATCCATGTGTAGTGGTGGTGAAAACCGATCACACCCTAGTGACCTTTATCATAGTTTACATCCTTAGATTTACTTGCTTTCTTTACTTTACATGTTCTTAGTTTAAAACAACAAAACCAAACTTTCGATTTAAGTGCCTACTATTAAGTGACTAAGTCAAATTCCAACGTTTTCCATCTTGTTGATCACAACAAGACCGTTGTCCCGTGGATTCGACCCTTAACTATACTACGATAAGACTTCCACGTATCTTAGCATACGTGGGTGGAGTTCTCTATCTAGTATAAGCAAGGCTAAACCTAAGGATTTACCATCTTTAGGATTTTTAGTGGTGCACGCAATTCCACGTAAGTGGAAGCTCCATCAAAAAATTGGCGATGTTTTTGGGGACAACGGAACGTTTTAATTTCATTTAGTATCTTGCTAGTTGGTTAGGGTTTTACACTTTCTTTTAATCATTAAACCATATCTTCTTGAATTCATTATATCTCCGCCATCATATAAAAGGTGTTTTCTTCTCTCTACTCAGGTAGAAAACGTGTATGCAACCAGTGCATAACCTCGGATTCTCCCATGATCCAGAGTACGACTCTGAGGTAGAGAGAAGCTTCCACCACCGCATTCGACTCAATCGCCAAAGAGCCAGACAAATGTCTGAAGATCAACGCCAGGCTGCTTTAGTGATGGAGAGGGTCAACGCCGCCATCACCGCTCAACGGGCACAACTCATTGCTGATACCCGTGACCAGATCCAAGCGGAGATTTGTGCGGAAGAACAAGCCCGTATCAGAGCTGAAAATGAGGCAGCAACCCAAGCTGCTCAATTGGAACTAAGGAACAAGCAGCTGAGGGATTACACTGTCCCAAAGAACTACGAGGACAACCATCCGGTCTGACCTCCGATCATCAATATCCCCAACTTTGAGATTCGGACCCAATGGATCCAGATCATGCAGGGCATCTCATTCTCTGGAGGATCTGGAGATGATTGCATGGATCATCTGAAAAGGTTTAAGGCACTGTGCCGCCTGGTTCCGCAGGCCGGAGTCGCATTTGATGCAATAATGCTTCATCTGTTTCATTTCACTCTGTCTGGGAGAGCCCTGAGTTGGTATAACTCACTTGACAGGGAACCCATAATAAGCACCTGGGCTCCCCTAGAGGAAAAGTTCTTGGAGAAGTTCTTTCCCCCTTCACTGAATTATGAGATCAGGGGGCAAATCAATCACTTCTCTCAACTACCCGGAGAATCCCTAGCTGAAGCATGGGAAAGGTTTAAAGAACTTTTGCGAAAGTGCCCCCATCATGGAATCTCCCAGAACCAATTGATAGAAACTTTCTATCGGGGAGTAAGTGATGATATCAAATAGTTTTTGGATTCCTCATCTGGAGGAAACTTCATGAGAAAAAATTATGAGGACGCCTGGAAAATTGTTACACTCGGAGCTGAAAATCAGTCCAACTGGGGACGATCAGCCGGTAAAGGTGTCCTCAAGGTCTACAAAGCTGAAGAATCAATGGAGATGAAGGCAATAGCTGAAGCCTTGAAAACCATAGTCCATAAACAACAAACTCTTGAGAATTCTCTCGGAGAGTTTGATAAGAAGAAAAATCCTCTGGTTCAACAAGTCAAGGCCGCCACAGGAACCTGTGAGGCTTGTCATGCTTCTGACCATCCGACCCTTTCCTGCGGTATGCTTTATAATGTGATGATGGATTTGCATCCACCACCACAACCATATGAACCGATCGCTGACCAGTCCGAAGATCAACTATCAGAACAAGTTAACTCTATCCACTCTATCCCTGGACAAGTCTATTACAACCCTCATCAGCCAAGGAATCATCCAGGATTTCAGTATGGAAACCCTGCTGGGACCGCTAATCCGCAGCACCAGACGCAGGGAGGATCCTCTAGTAGGCTACCACCTGGTTTCCCAAACAATTTCAATCAAACTCAAGGGAACTTCAAGAATAACTTCCCTAGGGCTAACTACCCCAGGAACCAATCTACCTACTATCAGTACACTCATCCTCCGCTTCATCCACAGCTGCACACTCAGCAACCTCAGCTAGCGATGCCACCACAACATACTCAACAAGAACAACAACAAGCCCCTCAGAAAAACACACCTCCTCAACCAGAAGATGAAATATCCTTGATAAGGCAGATGTTGCAATCCCAACAGACTATGCTCGCTAATCAGCAAGCGCAGCAAAAAGCAGTAGAAGCTCAGCTTGCCCAGATTGCTGCACAATTGAAGCCTCCAGTAGGCACATTTGTAGGGCAGCCTGAATCAAATCCTAAGCATGGATAGAATAGGCATGAACAGTTGAATGCTGTCACTATGAGGTCTGGACGTAATCTTCATGAAACTACCAAGATCACTCTTAATAATGATGATACACCTGCTTTTATGACAAATGAGAGCCCGCAACAAGGAACGGAGAAGCCCACAGAGAGCACTAAGGGAAAAGATAAAGACCAAGTGTCCGCAGAACCTGAAATTCTACAATATAAACCAAGAATACCGTATCTAGGTAGACTGCAAGAAACGAAGATGGACACCAGGTTTCAAAAGTTCAAGGAGGCGATGAAGAAACTGTACATTGATATCCCCCTCCTTGATGCTCTTTCTGAGGTGCCGGCTTGGGCAAAATACCTCAAGACCTTGTTATCAAGAAAGTACATCACCGAAGAGCAAGAAACTGTTAAGCTTGCCCATACCACTTATGAAATCATCTTAAACAAAATGCCAAAAAAGAAGAAGGACCCAGGTTCCTTCGGAATCCAATGTTGCATTGGGAATGCATCTACTAAAAAAGGATTAGCTGACCTAGGGGCCAGCATATCCATTATGCCTTATTCTATGTGCAAACGTCTGGGTTTCACCGAATTGCTACCTACAGCAATGAATATTCAGTTAGCTGACTCCACCATAACCGCACCTCTGGGGATCATTGAAGATATTCCAGTAAGGATAGGAAAGGATGCCTACGTCCCATGCGACTTCGTTATCATGGATATTAAAGAAGACCTGAGATACCCGATTATTTTTGGCAGACCTTTCCTCGCTACGGCCAGGGCGCTTATCGACGTTGAAGCTGACACTATCATTCTTAGGCTCGGAAAAGAAGCAATGCAATTCCGAGTCCTTAATAGCATGAAAGGCCCCAGTATCCAAGACGAGGTTTTTCTTTTGGATGCAATACAACAAATGTCTCAGTTAGAAATATCCGAGCCAGCTGATGAACTTGAGAATGTTCTAATCAATCCGGATGTCGAATTCTCTGCGAACGAACTTGTTCAACAGTGTCTGCAACATTTAGAAAAGGCCGAAGAAGCATCAACGGCCACGTTTGAAGAACTCAAAGTTGTTACCATTATAGAAGCGACTGAGCCACCAAAAGCCCCTGAAATGAAGACTTTACCCACAGGGCTTAAACATGTTTTCTTAGATGAAGAAAAATTATGCCCAGTTATCATCAGCTCCCACCTAACAGAAGATCAGGAGGAAAAACTTCTGGAAGAACTGAAGAAGCACAAAAAGTTCATTGGATATAAGATAACTGACCTAACGGGCATAAATCCAGCCATGTGTATGCACAGACTTCCAATGGTTGAAGAATTTAAACCATCTCGCGAACATTAGAGAAAACTGAATCCTAATCTCAAAGAGGTGGTTTTCCTGGAGGTCCTCAAATTACTTAAAGCTGACATAATATATCCTATCTCTGACTCCCAGTGGGTCAGCCCTGTTCAGGTCGTTCCTAAAAAGGGCGGCACTACTGTTGTGCTTAATGACAAAAATGAGTTAGTGCCCACCAGGACTGTAACAGGGTGGAGGATGTGTATTGATTATAGGAAGCTGAACAAAGCCACGAGGAAACATCACTACCCTCTACCCTTCCTCGATGAAGTCTTGGAATGCCTGGCTCATCAGAAATATTTTTGCTATCTCGATGGTTATTCTGGGTTTTACCAAATACCCATACATCCGGAAGACCAGGAAAAAACTACCTTTACCTGCCCTTTTGGGACATATGCCTTTAGAAGAATGTCGTTCGGGTTATGTAATTCACCTGCTACGTTCCAAAGGTGTATGTCTGCCATCTTCGCTGGTTTAACTGAATCCATTATGGAGGTGTTTATGGACGATTTCTCAGTTTATGGAGATTCCTTTGATAAATGCTTAATAAATCTTGGGCAAGTTCTACAACGCTGCGAGGAAACGAACCTTATCATGAACTGGGAGAAATGCCACTTCATGGTAACGGAAGGTGTCGTCCTCGGGCACAGGGCGAGCGATAGAGGGATCGAGGTGGATAAAGCAAAAATTGATGTTATCTCGAAACTGTCGCCACCGAAAGATATAAAGGGAGTAAGAGCTTTCTTAGGTCATGCAGGATTCTACAGAATATTCATCAAAGATTTTTCAAAGATAGCGAAGCCTATGACCCAACTCCTAACTAAAGATACTGAGTTCTTTTTCAATCAAGAATGCATGCAAAGTTTCTCCACTCTCAAGAATGCTTTAATTTCTGCACCTATTTTAAGAGCCCCAGATTGGTCGTAGCCTTTTGAAATCATGTGCGACGCAAGTGATTACGCTATAGGGGCTGTTTTAGGACAACGGATTGATAAGAAACCCTATGTTATCTACTACGCATCCAAAACGCTAGATGAAGCACAGAAAAACTATACTACCACAGAAAAAGAGTTTCTGGATGTCATCTACGCGTTTGAAAAATTTTGCTCATATTTGATTGGTTCTAAGGTCATCGTTTATACCGACCACTCTGCCATCTGAGACCTGATCCAAAAGCAAGATGCCAAACCCAGGCTTATCCGCTGGGTGTTGATGCTTCAGGAATTCGACTTGGAGATTAAAGATAAAAGTGGAGTAGAGAACATTGTAGCTGATCATCTCAGCCGTATCGAGGTTGAAGAAGAAGATAAAATCCCTATCTGGGATTCTCTGCCAGACGACCATCTTATGAAGGCCACCCATGGATTCCCTTGGTATGCAGATATCGTCAATTATCTAGCCACAGGGATTATCCACCCCTTTGCTTCCTACCATGACAAAAGGAAGTTCCTTCATGACATAAAACAATATTATTGGGATGAACCCTACATGTTTCACCTTTGTGTTGACGGACTTTTCCATCGTTGCTTGCCAGAAGAAGAAATAACCCCGGTCCTAGAGCATTGTCATTCCGGACCCACGGGGGGGGGGGGGCACATGAGTGCTAAGAAAACAGCTATAAAAGTTTTACAATCTGGTTTCTTCTGGCCCACTATATCAAAAGACTCCTACGATTTTGTGAAAGCCTGTAACAAATGCCAATTTTCAGGCAACATATCAAAAAGAAACGAAATGCCCCTCACAATGTGGCAGGAAATTGAGCTTTTCGATGTGTGGGGGTGGACTATATGGGACCTTTCCCTTCCTCCTATGGCTTCTCTTACATCTTGGTCGCAGTGGACTACGTCTCAAAGTGGGTCGAAGTTGTACCCATTGTGTCCAGCGATTCCAAGCCTGTTATTAAATTGTTCAAAGATATTATTTTCCCAAGATTTGGAGTTCCCAGAACTGTCATATCAGATGGCGGGACCCATTTCTTGGAACGAAGCTTTGAAGCCTTACTGAAAAAGTATGGAGTTAATCACAAAGTCGCAACGCCTTACCATCCACAGACTAGTGGTCAGGTTGAGGTATCTAATAGACAATTAAAGGTGATTCTTGAAAAAACAGTGAACAGAAACCGCACTGATTGGTCCACCAAACTTCCTGATGCCCTTTGGGCATACCGAACTGCATATAAAACACCAATCGGAACAACCCCGTTCCGTTTGGTGTACGGGAAGCCATGTCATCTTCCAGTAGAGCTGGAACACAAAGCCTGGTGGGCCATCAAACAATTAAATTTCGATCTTAAAAGTGCAGGAGAGAATAGACAACTCCAGTTGCAGGAGCTAGAAGAGCTCCGAATGACTGCCTATTAGAGTGCCAGAATCTATAAAGAGCGGACAAAAATGTGGCACGATGGTCATCTCATGAGGAAAGACATCGCCGTCGGCGACAAAGTACTCCTTTTCAATTCCAAGCTCAAGTTGTTTCCCGGAAAACTTCGAACAAAATGGTCTGGGCCCTTCACCATAAAGCACATCTATCCAACTGGTGCTGTCATAATTATCGACAACAACGGAGGAGAAAGGACGGTTAACAGTCATTGTTTAAAAAGATACTACACTCTGGAAGATAAAATGCCAAGACAAACCATTGAAATCACAGACGCTACGCCGTCAGCATAACAACGCTATAGCTTCGTCGAGCCAGCGACGTAAAACCCAGGCGCTACTTGGGAGGCAACCCAAGATTTTAGTTTCTCCCTTTACTTTCCGTTCTTTTAATTACCCTAGGTAGATCTTATGAAAATATAAAAAAAATCATATAACCAAAATAAAATAAAAACAACAAGACGAAAATATACAAAAAAAAATTCATATAACTAAAACAAACATAAAAATATAAAAATCCGTTCGCCCTTAACCCTACCAAAAGGTCCTGAAACCGTTTGGAACCAAATGATCTTCAAACCGTTTGGAGCCAACCGGTCTCGAAACCGTTTGGAGCCAAACGGTCCTAAAACCATTTGGGACCAAACGGTCTTCAAACCGTTTGAAGCCAAACGGTCTCGAAACCGTTTGGAGCCAAACGGTCCTAAAACTGTTTGGAGCCAAACGGTCGCTAAATCGTTTGGGACCAAACGGTCTTCAAACCGTTTGGAGCCAAACGGTCTCGAAACCGTTTGGAGTCCAAACAGTCGTTAATCCGTTTGGTCTAGGGTTTTTGTCAGGTCAACCCCCCGTTTCCTATAAATATAAACCCTACCCCCTCCTTCTCCTCTCTTCGACTCTCAAGTTTTCTCTAGCTTTCGCGAAAGACTATTCCATTGCCTTTGCACCCTCCTGCTCCCGCGCGATTCACCGTTCCACCTCCATTCCACTAATGGCTTCTCCGCCGTCGACGCTACCGACAGCTGCAAGGTAGTCCATTTTTTTTTCACTTCCGCTATCATCCGTATCTCCATTAATGCCTTCGGCGCCGCTGCGGCGTTTCCCCTTCTCCAACGCTGGCGCCACCATCATCGACGTCTTTACCGCCAACCTTGTCGCACTCATCTTCGTCGCCGATAGCTCTGTCTTATGACAAAGAGCATTTTCATCGCCCTGCCTTCAGCCACAAATGTCCCCAACAAATCCGACAATCAAATGACTGCGGCTTCCATGTCCTCTACTGGATGTACACCATCATCATCCTTCAAAGACCAGTAGAAGATATGACTGACATGGATTACCACGCTCTATGCGGACAGTTCGTAGAAAATCTACTTCAATCACCAGGGGCGAATTCAGAATTACCTTAGCCTGCAGCCCTTGTCATCATACTTCTCCGCCTCTCACTTTGACACTCTGAGGACAGAGTGAGTGATAAGTTGGGGGGGTACATTAGATAAGGGCGAGGTATCATTTCTAAATCTCTCTTTCCCCATTTTCTCCTTTCTCTGTTTGTACATATTTTCTTTTCTTCTTTTTCCTCTTTAAGTTTCTTTTTAAATAACCCTTTTTGAATAAAGTCACTCTCAGTTAACTTTAGAATCATGTTAGTCCCCACAAGTAAATAGCACTTAGACATTTAATGGTGATTTAATAATGTCCCTCCACTATTGATTTTCATGCTTTTGCTTCACTTCTTTATCTGACTCTCCACAGGTCAATATCAAGGCAGAAATAAGTCAGGCTCTCAAGGGTGAGAGGGGCATCAGGCATCTTCCAAATCAAGAAGCTCTGCAAGTGGACCACAAACCAAATAAGTGCATGTTGAAAAACTCTAAGAACAACTTTCCTCTCTTCAAAATAAAAGAGGCTTGGCCGCCCAAAATAAATTCCCAAACAAAACCCCAAAACCCAAGCCTACGAGTCTTCGAATAAAAGCCAGAGAGTCGAATAAAATTATGAGAGTTGTGCCATAAATAAGGATCTATATAAAGAACTGATGAAGGTCTCACCCGACCGGCACATTCAGCTACCCTCACAAAGGCAGATGTGTCGTGCCCGGTAGTGAACCCCTAAGGTATCCAAATATATGAAAGGCTTATAAAGGACTCACCCGACCGGTACATTCAGCTTCCCTCACAAAGGCAGATGTGTCATGCCTGGCAGTGAGATCCTAAAAGCATAGACAACCCCTCCCCCACTTGAAGGGGGAGTTACACTTCAAGCCTTTAGCCAACCCGCATACCCTCTCTAGCTTCCAATAGGTCTTTCAGAGAGGTATAAAGCTGATTAGAGTCAATAACATGCACAAAATAAAGGTGGACCCGATGCGAGCTATGAGATACGGAAGGAACCTGAGACCCAAGCAACTCTCGAAACCTTAAAGAGTCAAGGCAAGCAATAAGACCTGATATAAACTTAGGAGAACTTAGGTTAAGAATTGAAGCAAGAGTATGGAAATTCTAAATAAAATTGCCTCGCCATTACATGCCTCATCTCTATCTAACTTGAGGACAAGCTAGACTCTAAGTTAGGGGGGGTGATAACCTTCAACTTCGATGATTATCTTAGTCTTTTTCTTTAGTTTTCCACACTCTTTATAAATTAAATATATACATAATCCCTAAATTTTCCCTCTTATTATAAATATATTATCAGACTAACTTTTCCTTTTATATATGCAGAAAAAAAAACACAAAAAAAACATCATAAAAGACTAACTCAGCCTCAGACCGCATGAAGCCAAACGGTCCCGAGACCGCATGGAGTCAAATGGTCCCAAGACCGCATGAAGTCAATCGGTCCCGAGACCGCATGGAGTCAAACGGTCCCAAGACCACATGAAGCCAATCGGTCCCGAGACCGCATGGAGTCAAACGGTCCCAACACCGCATGGAGTCACACGGTCCCGAGACCGCATGAAGCCAAACGGTCTTGAGGTCCAATCAGTCTTGAGACCGCATGGAGTCACACGGTCCCAAGACCGCATGAAGCCAATCGGTCCCGAGACCGCATGGAGTCAAACGGTCCCAAGACCGCATGAAGCCAATCGGTCCCGAGACCACATGGAGTCAAACGGTCCCGAGACCGCATGAATCCAATCGGTCCCAAGACCGCATGGAGTCACACGGTCCCGAGACCGCATGAAGACAAACGGTCTTGAGGTCCAAACGGTCTTGAGGTCCAAACGGTCTCAAGATCCAAACGGTCTTGAGGTCCAAACGGTCTCAAGATCCAAACGGTCTTGAGGTCTAAATGGTCTCCAAATTGTTTGGACTTCACTTAAGGCCTATAAATAAGACCCCAAGGGCCCTCAACCAAAGGGGAAGTTTCAGACGTCCAGAGGTTGCCTCAATCACTCCAGAGCACATACAACTTCCATCCTCCGCCATGGGGCTGCCGGTCTGAGACCCATACTCCATCTCGAAGCTGCTTTCTCTCTCTCCGCCAAAGAAGGTGGGAAGAGGGAGATCTCGTCATCACGCAACCTATGAAGCTAGCGGATCGTTTCTCTCTCTCCAAGGGGTTGACTTTCCTCTCTCCTTTATGGGGATGATGCTCTCTCTCTCTTCTTGCCTCCTTCTTTGTCCTAGTCATTAGCGAGTAGTCTCTTTCACTAGGGTGCGGGGAGTATCCCCGCTACCCATGTTTCCGTATCATGTATATGTAATCCATAATTTGTAATATAGAGTTGTTATCTTCTCAGTTCAACATCAAACGTTTAATGAATGCATGTTGCTTGATCTCCAACTTGTGTTATCCTTTATCTTTTAGTATGAATTGTCTACATTTGTACTATTAGATTCGAAACTCATTTGTATGTTGGTTCTTGGTGCATGTATCCACCATGCATCTGTTTCGGTATCTAGAAGTGTCTTTCAAGAAGTGGAGTAAACTCGCTATCAGTCGTTGCACTTTCATACTATGAAATGGAATCAGTTGACGTATGAAAGTGCAACCTTGATAAGTCGAGGAACACACTTTTCGAAGGGAATGATGCAAAGTAGGTGACCATTTGTTCGGGAATGGCTGGCATTACAACATTCCCGCACTTCTCGTAGTTAGTTCTCCGAAAGGAAACTAAGCCTACAAAGATACTAACTGACTGAACTCTTTTTGCAGGTTATGTTTTATTTTGCATGTTTTGATCCATGTGTAGTGGTGGTGAAAATCGATCACACCCTAGTGACCTTTATCATAGTTTACATCCTTAGATTTACTTGCTTTCTTTACTTTACATGTTCTTAGTTTAAAACAACAAAACCAAACTTTTGATTTAAGTGCCTACTATTAAGTGACTAAGTGAAATTCCAACGTTTTCCATCTTGTTGATCACAATAAGACCGGTGTCCCGTGGATTCGACCCTTAACTATACTATGATAAGACTTCCACGTATCTTAGCATGCGTGGGTGGAGTTCTCTATCTAGTATAAGCAAGGCTAAACCTAAGGATTTACCATCTTTAGGATTTTTAGTGGTGCACGCAATTCAACGTAAGTGGAAGCTCCATCATGGAGTTACTCTAGGACAAACTCGACCGATGGTTTGAAAATTGGTTTTGTCATATAGTGGATCGATTGAGTTACCTTTATTGAAACTCGACCAAATACTTTGTGTGAAAAATACAAAAAAAAGTGACTCCAACTATTAGAGAGCTCTTAGAAACAAAATTAGGCCTCCTGCAAGTTGTAAAATGGCTATTTTTCATTCTTAAATGATCCCACACTCAAAGGAACAACCCAACCATAAATAGGACCTCTTGTAGTTCATTCCAAGGCTTCTCATCCATGCTATCCTTGGTCCTTGGTACAGTTGAGTGTGTAAAACCCCTTTGAGCCCCTTTCTCTCTCTCATTTACAAAGCATTTCATGATTATGAGTTAGGCATGTTTTAAGAGAGCTACCTCATTGTTACTTTGTAAAGCTCTCCACCCTTCCATCTTCCCAATCCCCTTTCTCAAAGACCAAACTTCTCCAGGTGAAGGAGGAGTTGTTGTTCTTCTTCAAGCCTGAAGAAGGTGTGAAGATCTTCTCCAAGTGAAGGATAAGGACAAGGTGGAAGATTCAAGGATCTTGATGGGTAAGTCGTAAAGGCTGATGACTTGTTGCAAGGAGGAGATGTCCTAGGAGAAGGAATCAAGTTTCTTGCATGAGTGGGTAAGACCTGTTGTGAGGTAGAAGACTAGCTCTTGGATAGGTAAGACCTTGGATGTAAGGTGGTCTTCTTGTATGTCTTATAATTGAATATAAACATATATGGCTTGCAAAGTCTTAGAGGTTGATCTCTCTAGGTAATGGACTAACGGTCTCCTAGTTTGGAGATTGAAACCACTCTAAACACCTTGTCTAGGTGTTTGTTTCAATATTTCTGATCCATGCTATGCTTGTTTAGATAGGACTTTGAGTTCACTTTTAGCTTTTGGTTTCAATTGATATAATTTGAAGGTCTAACTATTCTTGTGAAAGTTTTGAAGCTCTATTCATCACCTCTAGAGCCCTAGATCCAATAAGTGGTATCAAAGCAAGGATCTTCTCCAAAAAATATCCTATAAGATGAGAGGATGGGTGAGAACCTACTTGGTTCCCTCAACCTAGAGGGAGGCTTCTCCATACGCCCCCCAGACTTTGACGATACCAACTTCCTCTATTGGAGGCGGCAGATGCAATTTTACATTCAAGGAATGAGCTTTGACATGTGAAAAGTGATGATTGCACCATACAAGGAGCTGGCCAGAGATTTTGGTACTTGGGATGAAGCAACTCTAAAGGTGCCACAACTCAATGCCAAAGCAATTACCATCCTCTATGCATCCCTCACTCCTTCCAAATTCAATTGTGTCTCCTCATGGGACATACCCTATGAGATATGGGACATGTTGTGCATCACATATGAAGGCAAAAAGCAAGTGAAGGATGCAGAGATCTACATTTTGAACAACCTCCTAGAGAATTTTTAGATTGGAAAGAAATAAGGAGTGGACAAGATGTATTCAAGAATCAACATCATCATCAACGGCCTAGCTGATTTGGGGAAAACTTTGGATAGAGGAGAAATCAACTCAAAGATACTAAGGTCTCTTCCAAAGAGATGGGAGTCAAAGGTGACCTCCATAGAAGAAGTAAGAAGTCTTGGTGATCTTCTAACTGAGGAGTTTATTGGAAATCTACAAGCTCATGAGTCAAGACTTGACAAGCAAGAAGAGGAATCAAAGCAAGAAGAAAAAGAATCAAGGAAGATTAAATACAATGCCTTCAAAGCTCAAGTGGAGGCTCTCATTCTTCAACAACAACTTGCTTTCCAGACATCTCCCTCCTCCTCTAGTGAAAATGATGGCCCTAGTGAGCATGAAGCCAACTTCTCTAAGAGAAAGCACTTCAAACGTAAGAAATCTTCTTCATCTACTCCAAGGTGCTACAAGTGTGGTAAAAAAGGGCACTACAAGAATGAATGTCGTAAGGTTAGAAAGTCACACCACAAGAGCAACTCCAAGAAGTAGGAAGACTACAAGCAAGATATCAAATACAAAAGGAAGTACAATAAGGAGGGGAGGAACAAAGATGTAGCTTATGTTCCATGGGAAGGATCATACTCTAGTGGCTCAAGCTCTGATGAAGATGGAGAATGCCACCTTGTACTCATGGCTTTGAAAAGTGAAGACATTGATGAGGTAAGTGAGGTAAGCTTGCATGATTTAGCTAAAGGAACTCTTATTGGCATGCTTAATGCTACATGTTCTTCTTATTCTGATTATAAATCTAAAAAGAAGAGTTTGGGTAAAATTATTGATGATTTATATGCTAAGCTTGATATTCTTGAGCAAAATGAGAAAATTCATCTTGAGAACATTGACTCTTTGCAAGGCCAATTTCTTGATCTTGAGCTCCAATAAAATGGATTTGAAGTAGAGAATGGTGTTAATATTAAGAATATTGCATCTCTTGAGGAAGATAACCAAAAGTGACTCGATGAGCTTGACTTACTTAAAGCTGAAAATGTAGAAATTAATCTTATTAGTAATGCTCGTAGAGATGAGAGAGATGTTTATCTCAAAGAAATTCAATTGCTTAAATCTAGAAATGCTAGGTTACATGGTCGAGTTAATGATTTATCTTCTAGACCTATCTTGCCTAGTAATGATATTGCATCTATTACTCTTGAAAAGGATTCTTATTTGACTAATTCCCTCTATTTAGAGACCGAACTAGTACATGCTAGAGATGATATTGCTAGTTTTTCTATTACTGTTATCTCTCTTACTGATGACAATCATTCAATTTTGAGCCTCTCTATAGGAATTCTTCAAAGAGATGAACTCCCTAAATGAAATCCTTGATCACTCTACCAAACAAAGTCATACCAGTGGTTTGGGATTTTTAGGGGTAGCTCCTAAGGGCAAGAGTAATGCCAAAGGAAAGAAAAGGAGTAAGGAACCTCCTTTCTTCCATGGAGAGTCTTCTGGCTCAAAGAATCCTATGATTTGTTCTCATTGCAAAAGTGATGATCATTACTCTACTTATTGTCCATACAATCCTAAGGGACCAACCCAAAGATAAAAGGGGTCCCCAATCTAACATCACATCCCAAAGTTTGAATTGGGAACTGACATTCTCCTTTCTTATAGAAAAAAGGAAAATGGATTGTTGGTAGTGTCTGCAAAAAGCACATGACAGGTGACATAGACATTTCAACAACTTCACAAAGAAGAATGGAGGACCGACTACTTTCAGGGACAACAAGAAAGGTAAAGTAAATGGTGAGGGTGATGTAGGTGAATCTGTGTGTATCAAGAGTGTTCTCTTTGTGGATGGCCTACATCACAATTTAGTAAGTGTCAGTCAATTATATGATAATGGTTACCTTATGTTATTTACTTCTTTTGAATGTTTTCTCCTAGAACTCTCACTTACAATGTCACATATAAGGGAACTAGGAACGTTAATATTTATGCAATTGTTCTTTACTTTATTAAGCCTATTATTGGTAGATGCCTTGTAGTCAATTTGAATAATATTTCTCTTTGGCATTGTTGGCTAGGTAATGTAAATATGCATCAATTGAAGAAGTTGAGCAAAAAGGACTCGGTCAAGGGACTTCCCAAATTGGATTTTGAAAAGGATGATGGATGCCAACCTTGTACCCAAGGAAAGCAAATGAAGTCCTCCTTCAAATCCAAAGGAGTCCTTAGTACCAAGAGAGCTCCATATTGATCTATTTGGACCTATGAGAACTCAATCACTTCATGGTTCCAAGTATTGTCTAGTTATTGTCGATGATTTCTCTTAATATACGTAGACCTTATTTCTCTTTTCTAAGAGAGATACTCTTGATGTTTTCTCTAGTTTCTGCAAATGAGTTGAAAATGAAGCTTCTTGTCGCATTGTTTCTATTCGTAGTGATCATGGGGGAGAATTTGAAAATGATCTTTTTGAACGTTATCACGAAGAGTTCGGATATGCACAGAACTTTTCTTCACCTCAGATACCTCAACAAAATGGGGTTTTAGAGAGGAAGAGCATGTCACTACAGGAAATGTCTAGGACCATGCTTTTAGAGTATGACACTCCAAAGAAGTTTTGGGTTGAAGCCGTTAGTACTTCATGTTTTGTGCAAAACTAGATTTTCACACATCCCTCTTTGAAGAAAAACCCCTATGAGCTATGGTGTGGTAGGAAGCCTTCCATTGAGTATTTTCACATTTTTGGGTGTCCTTGTTTTGTTTTAAACATGAAATATTCTCTTGGCAAGTTTGACTCAAAATCGTACAAGGCTTTCTTTCTTGTCTATAGCACTACTAGCAAGGCTTTTAGAGTGGAGAATGTTGATGTATCTAAAGTAGCAGAATCTATTAATGTCAAATTTATTGAGACTAACACCTATGTTTCTAAGGATAATTCTAATGATGATGTTGCATATGAAGTAATTCCTATCTTAAAAGAACTCAACATCGCCCTAAAAGGAAAAAAGTGGCTACTCAAGAAGAAGCGATATATGAAGAAAAGAAGGATCCAACCCTCACTTTGAAACAATCATCCTAAAGAGCTCATCATAGGTGACCCCTTTGAAAGAATGAAGATGCGGGCTGCCTACAACAAAGAACAAGTCAAAAATTCCTTCATCTCAAATCTCAAGCCAAAGAATGTCAAAGAAGCTCTTGGGGATGATGAGTGGGTCCTAGCCATGCAGAAAGAACTAGAGAAATTTGAGAAGAACAAAGTGTATACTCTCATGCCAAGACCATGTGATAGAGTGATCACTGGAACCAAGTGGGTCTACCACAAAAAGCTAAATGAAAGAGGCTAGGTGGTAAGAAACAAAGCAAGGTTAGTGGCTCAAGGCTACAATCAATAGGAAGTATAGATTTTGATGAAACATATGCACATGTATCTAGACTTGAGTCAATTAGAATATTGCTTACTTTTGCTAGTTACAAAAATTTTCTTCTATATCAAATGGATGTGAAAAGTGTGTTTTTGAACAGAACAATTGAGGAAGTATATCTTGCTCAACCTCTGGGCTTTGAACATGATATTTTCCCAAATCGTGTATATATATTGGAAAAACTCTCCATGGACACATACAAGCACCTCGAGCTTGGTTAGAGAAATTAAAGAACTTTTTTTAGATAATGGTTATATCATGGGAAAAGTTGATTCTACCTTGTTCCTTAAACACACTTTTAACCATTTTCTTATCATTAAAATCTATGTAGATGATATTATTTTTGGCAAAACTAATATTGATCTTTGCAAGGAGTTCAGTTCTCTTATGCATAGAAATTTGAGATGAGCATGATGGGTGAGCTTACATTATTCCTCGGCTTTCAAATCAAGCAAACTAAAGATGGTAACTTCATCAACCAAATAAAATACACAAGTGAACTACTCAAGTTCTTTAGGATGGAGAACATGAAGCTGATGGACACACCCATGTCCAACACTGCCAAATTGGACCGTGATGAAGAAGGTAAGAAAGTGGATGAGAATCTCTATAGAGGTATAATTGGAAGTTTACTTTATTTAACTGCCTCTAGACCATACATAATGTTTAGTGTTGGCTTGTGTGCTCACTTTAAATTAAATCCTAAGAAATCACATCTTATAGTTGTTAAGAGGATTTTGAGATACTTAGCCAAAACCCACAGTTTTGAACTAGGTATCCTAAGTTCAGGGACTTTACTCTTACTGCTTATAGTGATGTTGAATATGTGGGATGTTTGATTGATATAAAGTGTACAAGTGGCACTTGCTTCCTCCTAGGATCATGCTTGGTGTCTTAGTTTTCCAAAAAATAGAGCACATTGGCTCTATCAACTACTGAGGCTGAATACATTGCAGTCGGGAGTTATTGTGCCAGAGTTCTATGGATGAAGAAAACGCTCAAAACATTTAACATTTATTTTTATACTTCTCCTATCTATTGTGACAATGCTAGTGCAATCAATCTATCTTACAATCCTATATTTCATAATAGATCCAAGAAAATATAGAGGTTCGCCACATTTTGTTCGTGATCACATTGCCAAGAAGGATATTTATATCATGCATGTGGACACAGAAAATCAGTTGGCAGACATTTTTATGAAACCTCTAGCTAGAGAGAAATTTAATTTTACTAGATCTAAACTTCTCATAACTGCTTTGGATGATATTGATATGCCATATATCTAGTTGCTATATATTCTATATGCTTTGCACATGTCTTGATCACCTTTGCTTGCTAATGTGCTAAGAACTTCACTTTCTTATGCCTTGTTTTCACTTGTTTTGGGTATTTTTCGCATTCTATTGTTTTATCACTAAATAGTACCCAATGATGAGTGATACGTGCCTAAATATATCTAAAATCCAAAATGGACTGCAAAAATAAATTTAATTAGAAATCAAATGGCTAGGATCTAGAATTTCTAAGTTTGGGACAGAACTTCTGTCAGTCGAGTTGCCAACTCAAACGATTGATGGTCGAGGGCTTATGTAAAAAACCATTCGCTTGAGTTTTTTCTCTCAGAACTCGATCGAAAGTCAGGCAAGACCAAATTTAAATAGGTTTTGGCCGACTATTCTCCCTCTCAAATAGAAAAAAGTCAACTGATTTGTATTCCAGCTCTCTTAAGCTTTCAACTCTAGTCTCGACCTTCCTTCTCCTAGCCCTAGCCAGCCTTCATTTGACCTACCTTGCACCTTTTCCTATCTTCTCGAGATGGTTAGATGACTTTGGTGGTGGTTTACTCTTGTTTACACTCTCAATCTTCTCCATCTTGCCTTGATGGCCTCAAATAGAAGAAAGAGGGTCGGACCTACTAGAGCACCATCGTCATCCTCCAACTCTCGCCTCATTCCTTATGATGACACCTTCTTTGTTTCAACCAAAGCTCTAAATTGGTACAATGAGCTCCTTCCTAGGAACCCTTTTCCTTTTCGTGCCTTGTATAAGCCTTGTCCATGTAAACAAGATGTGATAGATGAGGTAGTTGAGTTGCTTTATGACCATCACCTAGCAGCCCTGAGTGTGACTGACACATGAGTTCTATGCCAAACTTTCATAGAACTATGACTCTCTTGTACCCCCTCCTAATACTCAAGTGATATCACTTCCATGATTGCCGGTAAGAAATTCATTATCTCAGAGGATACCTTGAATATGTTTCTCAATGGTACTAAGGTAACCGACATGTGGAGAAAAGATTATCCTAAGTATTTTGACTTGCTTGACCCTAAGTGCTTCTACAATCACTATGGTATTACTCTCCCTAACACCCATAAGTTCTTGAAGAAGCCTCTGACACCCTATAGGAAGAAGTCCACCATCCCATCCTCTTCCTCGAGTCTCAAAAACTGCATACTCGCTCTGGTAGTCAACTACAATATTCACCCCAAAAGAATCAAATTGAAATTGTAGAGAATACCATAGTGATTATGTATTGTATTTTGAAGAACATAGGAATGAAATGGCTTAAGTACATTCTCCACCACATGACCTCCTTTGACTCTAGGAAGAATACTCGAGGCACCCACCCACCCTACCCAGTCTTAATCTGTGGTCTCCACCTTTGCGACAGAGAAGTCACTTTTTCATGATCTTCATTAAAGACCCTCTAGAAAAGGAGTTTGTATCAATGAGACCATAATCAAGATAACCTTTTTACCTACATATTATTCCACCACACCTAGAGTATCTACCTCCACCCAGACACCTCCACATCCACCATCCTCCCGACCTGCCCGCACCTTGTTTCATGTATCCAATGAAGCCCTCATGGGTTACATGATGTATCAACAGGCGTACAACATAGAGGTTCAGGATCACCTACATCAGGATCTTCATCAGATCATGTCAACCATGAACCTATCATGTGCCCATACTTACCCTACCTACCTGTGACTCCCCGATCCTCGAACCATCTCTAATGACCTTGAAGACCGGGGAGTCACCCTAGGTAAACCACTCTTAACCTTTATTTACTTGATCACTTAAATTCAACATAACAGAAAACCATAAATCTCAAATAACATTGAATTGAAATAAAACCGCGAAAGTAACTTACCATTAACCCTATTAAGAGGAAAACCAAACTTACATGTCATATTACACTGTTCTATTCGAAATATGAAGCACAACATATTACTGTAAATTTAAGCTACATATTACATAACATCCTCTCTATCTCACCACATGCCCAAGGACTGAGGGGAAAGGATCAAGAGACCTCTAAACCTAACTAAACACTACCTTCTAAGTGTCTGGGTGATACGATCCTTCAGCTTCCTCGTGTTGACATTGACCTGAAAAATGTTTCAGTAGGTTGGTGAGCTACTAGCTCAGTGAATAGAATTTCACCCAACCATCACAGATAACTCATTTATGTTTATTAATTGGAATAATATGCAAGAAATACTACACTAAGAAGATCTTAAACAATATAATTTAAATATCAAGAAATATCAACATCTCATTAAAATTACAACTGCTGCAAGCTATAGTTACAATTAAATAACAGGGATTATCAACATTTCATTTAAAGAACAACTGATATGAATCTAAACTCCATTTTTCTTAACTCTTTAACTTATAAGAAACTTTGTGAACCAATATGAACATATTTTATCTTATGCCCTGATCATATGCAGTGTACTCTACATATAAAGACACGTAGTGAGCTACTATCCCACCATACAAGACTTAGCCGACACCCCGGGATAGCTAAGTCTGACTACTCTCCTGGTCTGCAACAGGGAAACTGGCTCTCTAGCCTCGACACTCCTATGGTGCCATAAACTGGACTCCTCCTCTAACCTGAGCACACATGCGGGGAGTCAAGCCACCTACTACTCTAGTGCCACCATGATCCTATCTCTGGTTGATGTTGGATACTACATGGATTTTCTGTGCTCTAGTGCCACCAGGATCCTGTCTCTGGTTGATGTTGGACACTACATTCAGTAATTTAAGGAGACTTCCACTAGGGCTTTGTCCCCCGGACCACCTGTTGGTACATTTCGACCCCCATATACTGGACGCACCGCCAGGGTAGGTCATTTCACCCCTAAGGCGCAGACCACACATAGGGGTTCTACGGTGTTCAGGGATCTTAAGTCTATTATTTTATTATTCCTGAAAATCTCTTACTATATTGTATCTCTCTCTTACTTATTTTTGACTTTAGTATCTCTATGGTACCGAGTCTATTTATCTGAAACTTATAATTTCAACATGTATATTGTTTCTAACTTGGCAGTGCAATATATTCCAACTATTGTAATTTACTGATAAATCAACATAATCATACTTGCAGGCAGACGAATATTCTTAAATAAATAGATTTCATGTCCACTTGACATTTATACACTACATTTCCTGTAATTGAACCACTTAATACACTAATAAGAGTAATTTACTTGTCATATGAGAAATCGTTGGTAGCATCTGTAAATTATCTGAAATTCCTCGAAAAATGTGCACATTAACCCTAGTCTTGGTTTGTGCATCACATAACTCAGTTAAGAGTTAATTACTTATAATGACATGAATTATTAATAATAACAGAGGAATTCTAATGATATTTCTGAGAAACGTGCCAACTCGTGTAAATATTAAATCACTCACATTAAACATAGCAGAGAGCATGCAACTAGGGTTTTCATTAAATATTTTCATATCATCGTCATTTCTGTATAATCGTGTGTCATTTAATTTATTAAAATTGTGCAGTCTGGGTTTATACCCAAACTTTCCGGTATTCCTGGTCGTGCATTACTGTTTTCGACATTTAATCGATTAAACTAGGTTTTGATTAATCATGTAATTCCACTAATCCAAACCACACTGATTGGATGATAAACTAGGTTATACAAAAGCCTAAAGAAGTGATTTGTGAAATAAAAAGTCGGACAACGCTAAATACTGCTCGACGCCTGATAAATACTGTTATCTAAAGAAAATGCACATTTAATTGAAAATTTCCTAATATCAGAATTAAATCATGCTAGGTGAGTGAAATTCTACTCGCAGCTATTCGGATGTCCGAATTTATCTGGAAATACGTCCAGAGCCTATTTCCTAGCGATTTCTGGGTTGTCTTCAACCTTGGAATACCCTGTTTACAGACCTGCTGCACACAACCGCCTCACACACAAGCTTAGGTTGAAGAGAGAGCTTGATTGGTGGCTGAAACTTGGCTTAGAGCGGTGAATCTTTGCTTGGACCTCACGGCCAGCCTCAAAGGCACCCCCTGGTGCTTGGCGCGCCCAAAGCGGGCCGCCTAGCTATAGCCGCAACTACTGCTGGCCGTCGGACAAGGAGGTCAGGCTTTGGTGGCTAGGGCGGTAGCTAGGGCAAGGAAGGGAGGAGGAAGAAAGGAAGAAGAAGATGGCACCTACTGGCCGAAGCTATGGAGCTCGAGCAATCGCCTGCCCTTTCTCCTTGTTGTGATCGGGCATAGCTACAGTGTTGCTCAAGAGGTGGTCACAGAAGAAGATAAAGAAAATGAAAAAGAAAAAGGGTTATAAAGCCAAATAATTGGGAAATTTGCAGATTCAACCCAAAAATCTTGCAAACGTCATATTTTTTGCCTTGGAGGTCCAAATCAATCGATTCCTTTTGCATCTTTTCAAGCACGAGATCCTATACAACCCCAAGGCATGAAAACATGCTATTTAGCTTGTCTCAGTTAATCAAAACACTAACCGCTTCTTGAACACTAATCTTAACTTAATTAACATGATGATGCACTAATCGTTGTGCTTACTAATTAAGCTTGGAGTGGGTCATAAAAATCTCCCTCCCTTACAAGAATTTCATCCCGAAATTCCTAAAAGAGATAAGGAAACTTGTTATGCATCTCTGATTCAAGCTCCCACGTAGCTTCCTCTAGGTTTTGGTTCCTCCACAGAACATTCACTAATGGTATCTCTCGATTCTTGAGTTTCTTGATCCTCCGATCAACTATCTGAATAGGTCCTTCAACATAGGACACATCTATTCTGAGATGTGCATGTTTTGGGTCTACTATCTTCTCTGTACCATGGTAACACTTCTTTAGCATCGATACATGAAACACATCATGTAGATTAACCAACTCGGATGGAAATTCCAACATGTAGGCTACAGGTCCAATCCTCTCAATTACAGGATATGGGCCCATAAACCTAGGATTTAGTTTGCCTATCTTACCAAACCTCAACACTCCTTTCCATGGTGAAACTTTTAGATACACTTCATCACCAACTTCAAACTCAAGAGGTCTACGTCTCTTCTCAGCGTAACTCTTCTGCATGTCCTGTGCAGCTTTCAACTGTTCTCTGATCACTGTAATCTTTTCTGTAGTCAAATTCACTATCTCTGGTCCAAGAATCTCTTTTACACCCACCTCGTACCAACATACGGGTGATCTTCACTTCCTGTCATACAGAGCTTCATACGGGGCCATTCTAAGACTGGAATGATGACTATTGTTGTATGAAAACTCTATAAGGCTCAAGTGTTCTTCCCAACTTCCACTGAAATGCAAGACACATGCTCTCAGCATGTCCTCAAGAGTCTGAATGGTCCTTTATGAATGACCATCCGTATGCAGGTGAAAAGATGTATTGAACCTCAACTTTGTGCCTAAAGCACGATGCAACTGATTCCAAAACCTGGATGTGAACTTAGGATCTCTATCTGATATAATTGAAACCGGGATACCATGCAACCTAACTATCTCATCCACGTATATCTTAGCCAACTTCGGGACATCAAAGGTTGACTTAATAGGAAGAAAGTGAGCAAACTTAGTTAGTCTATCAACAATCACCCATATAGAATCACAACCTCTAGGTGTACTGGGCACCCCTACCACAAAATCCATTGTGATATGTTCCCACTTCCACTCTGGTATAGGAAGAGATTGCAAAGTACATACAGGTTTCTAGTGCTCAGCCTTAACCTGCTGACACACGCTACATCTAGCCACATACTCAGCTACATCCATTTTCATACCTGATCACTAGTACAACTCCTTACGATTCCTGTACATCTTAGTGTTACCTGGATGCATAACGTACATCGATGCATGTGCTTCCTCAAGAATATATTCCTTCAAATCACTATCTCGAGGTACACGCAACCTGTCATGCTGATACAACACACCATCATCTGAAAACCTGAACCCTGGTCTTTTCCCCCTGTCATGTCATGCATGATCTGTTGTAACTCACTGTCACTCTATTGAAGTTCCTTAATCTTCTCATAAAAAGTAGGCTTGACTCGCATATGTGTAATCAAACCACTCTATTCTGTCACCCCTAAGTCTAAGTTCAACTTCCGCATCTCTACTAGCAGATCTCTCTTGAAACGTGCCATAGAGAATACATCTATTGTTGAACTTGACTTCCTGCTGAGGGCATCTGCTACCACATTCGCCTTACCAGGATGATAATCTATAGTCACATTATAATCCTTGATCAATTCTAACCATCTCCAATGTCTAAGATTTAGATCCTTCTGGGTAAAGATATATTTCAAACTCTTATAATCCGTAAACACCTGACACGTCTCACCATAAAGATAGTGACGCCAAGTCTTAAGAGCATGACCTACAACAGCTAACTCCAAATCATGTGTCGGATAATACTCCTCATTCTATGCTACTTACTTCTTGTTACTTATCCTTCTCATTTTGATCATATAGAATAAACATCCCTAAAATTGAAACACACAAGTTAAGAATAGATTATTCCTCATTCTTGTTATTACTGTAACAATTTATTTCATAACACACTTCACTTATTTTATATTTCTCCTTTTGTTCAAAACACACTTGTTACATTTCAAATTTATATCTTACTCTTTTCTTTGAGTCATTTTCATATTGTTTATCTACCTTTCAGATTAGCTACCTTTAAACCCTGTATTTTATTAGTGCAAGCTTACCTTTCATAGTGCAAATCTCATGATTTTGTTTTATAGAGATGCTAGTATTCAAGGTCAAATCACTAGTGACATCCCTTGAACTACTTCAACTCTAAACATTCTAGGGTTTGATCCTTATCAGTAACATAGTGTTATTGTGATGTGACTTTGCTCCCTTAGTTTGAAATTCAAACTTTGGATCTCATAAGTTTTACTAAAATCCTCCTTATCTTATTACTTGAATTTCCTTTCTCTTACTTGAACATTCAGATAAATTACATTCTCAATTTACCTTGATAGGGTTTCATCATCATATATTGGGTCATTATTTCATTCACTTAGACATCTCTACCATGATAGTTATGCATCATATATGATTCATTTTCTAAATTATGCATTTGTTCTTTATTTTAGGAACTAGTTTGTTAGTCTATAGAGACTTAGAATCCAAAGGTAGTATGTACGAATGTCTTAAACATTATAATAAAGATATACATTCCATACTCTCAATTATGTCATGTAATCCTCATTCCTTAATCAAGGTCATCATTTCTAACATTTCTTTTGATTCAGCTAAGTTTCTTGTCCTGGTCTTATGATTTACATATTCATCTAATTCTGATGATTTAACTCTTCCGAAGGCTCTTTATTTCTATGTACTTATTGTATACTTAACTCTTTTCTTCTATTTTCCCTTTTCTTTGAAGTACATAAAAGTATTTTACTCTATTACATGATCCATTCCATGGTAGATTCTTACTATCTTAGCCCTTACATACTTTTCTCATATTTAGAGTTCATATAATACTAATCATTAAATTTAATTTGAACCTTATATCGTGTTCCTTTATTTCCAATTTAGGATTGCTCATATGAGGCCCCAATGTTGGGTCTTCGATATCAGTTCCAACTAATTCTTAGTTTTTCTAATCTTTCCCTTATATCTCAACATCTTAGTGTATGCACCTTCTCACTATGATGCATGTCTAAATTATCCAGAGTCTACTTGATGCGAAGAATATAAATAATACATAAATCACTTCATGACACACAACAATGTAAAAGAATCATATTTACTCTACAAATTGAAAATCTAAATTCATACATATAAGAGCATTTCTAGTGATCTCCAATCAAATAAGCAATATAAAGCAAGAGTTATATCACATACTATGTTTAATCTCTTACTCCTACATTAATTTTTGATTTTTTAACCCTAAGATTTCTAGGGTTTCTCTCTAGCCCATCCTTCCTCTGCATACCTGGCCAGGGTATTCAGAGAAGAATAGACAGAGTAGATTAATACTGGTCAATCTAAGTACTCAGATACCTGGCCAGGGTATCTAAATACTAAGACCTCCCAGAGATAAAGATACATCACTTCCTATCTACCTTACTTATAACTCTATCTTTCTATCCTAATGGTCCCTGACGACTCAGCCTAAGCTCTCTACTTGGTTCTTGTGACAACGTCCTCTTCCTGCCATCTGCAATAGTATAACAGAACACTTCCTGTTAGAAAATTATAGCTAGAAGGAAGACACCTAAATCCTAATCCTATTGGTCTCTTTTCGTCCCCTGACCTTGACTTAGAGTAACCATGTACTCAACCTATGCTCTGATACCAAATTAGTTGTGACGCCAGATCCCCGAGCCATCTCTAATGACCCCGAAGACCGGGGTGTCACCCTGGGTAAACCACTCTTAACCTTTATTTACTTGATCACTTAAATTCAACATAAAAGAAAACCATAAAACTCAAATAACATCGAATTGAAATAAAACCACAAAAGTAACTTATCATTAACCCTATTAGGAGGAAAACCAAACTTACATGTCATATTACATTGTTCTATTCAAAATATGAAGCACAACAGATAACTATAAATTTAAGCTACATATTACATAACATCCTCTCTATCTCACCACATGCCTAAGGACCAAGGGGAAAGGATCAAGAGACCTCTAAACCTAACTAAACACTACCTTCTAAGCATCTGGGTGATACGATCCTTCAGCTTCCTTATGCTGACGCTGACCTGAAAAATATTTCAATAGGTTGGTGAGATATTGGATCAGTGAATAGAATTTCACCAAACCATCGCAGATAACTCATTTATGTTTATTAATTGGAATAATATGCAAGAAATACTACACTGAGCATATCTTAAACAATATAATTTAAATATTAGGAAATATCAACATCACATTAAAATAACAACTGCTGCAAGCTATAGTTATAATTAAATAACATGGATTATCAACATTTCATTTAAAGAACAACTGATATGAATCTAAACTCCATCTTTATTAACTCTTAAACTTATAAGAAACTCTGTGAACCTATATGAACATATTTTATCGTATGCCCTGATCATATGTAGTGTACTCTACATATGAACACTCGTAGCGAGCTACGATCCTACCGTACAAGACTTAGTCGACACCCCAGGATAGCTAAGTCTGACTACTCTCCTGGTCTGCAATATGGAAACTGGCTCTCTGGCCTCGGCACTCCTATGGTGCCGTAAATTGGACTCCTCCTCTAACCTGAGCACACAGGCGGAGAGTCCAGCCACCTATTACTCTAGTGCCACCAGGATCCTATCTCTGGTTGATGTTGGACACTACATGGATTTTCTGTGCTCTAGTGCCACCAGGATCCTGTCTCTGGTTGATGTTGGATACTACATTATGTAATTTAAGGAGACTTCCACTAGGGCTTCATCCCCTGTACCACCTGTTGGTACGTTCCGACCCCTATATACTGGACGCACCGCCAGGGTAGGTCGTTTCACCCCTAAGGCGCAGACCTCACATAGGGGTTCTACGGTGTTCAGGGCTCTTAAGTCTATTATTTTATTATTCCTGAAAAGCTCTTACTACATTGTATCTCTCTCTTACTTATTCTTGACTTTGGTATCTCTATGGTACCGATTCTATTTATCTAAAACTTATAATTAAAACATGTATATCGTTTCTAACTTGGCAGTGCAATATATTCCAACTATTGTAATTTACTGATAAATCAACATAATCATACTTGCAGGAAGACTAATATTCTTAAATAAATAGATTTCATGTCCACTTGACATTTATACACTACATTTCCTGCAATTGAACCTCTTAATACACTAATAAGTGTAATTTACTCATCATATGAGAAATCATTGGTAGCATATGTAAATTATCTAAAATTCCTCGAAACATGTGCACATTAACCCTAGTCTTAGTTTGTGCATCACATAACTCAGCTAAGAGTTAATTAATTATTATGACATGAATTATTAATAATAACTGAGGAATTCTAATGATATTTCTGATAAACATGCCAACTCGTGTAAATATTAAATCACTCACATTAAACATAGCAGAGAGCGTGCAACTAGGGTTTTCATTAAATATTTTCATATCATCATCGTTTTTGTGTAATCATGCGTCGATGAATTTATTAAAAGCATGCAGTCTGGGTTTATACCCAAACTTTCCAGTTTTCCTGGTCGTGCACTAGTGTTTTCGACATTTAATCGAGTAAACTAGGTTTTGATTAATCATGTAATTCCACTAGTCCAAACCACATTGATCGGATGATAAACTAGGTTATACAAAAGCCTAAAGAAATGATTTATGAAATTGAAAGTCAGGCAACACCAAATATTGCTTGACGCCTGATAACTACTATTATATGTGGAAAATGCACATTTAATCGAAAATTTCCTAATATCGGAGTTAAATCATGCTAGGTGAGTGAAATTCTACTCACAACGGTTCGGGATGTCTGAATTCATTTGGAAATGCATCTAGAGCCTATTTTCGAGCAATTTCTGGGTTGTGTTCAACCTTGGAATACCCTGTTTAGAGACCTGCTTCACATAGCAGCCTCACACACAAGCTCAGGTTGAAGAGAGTACTTGATTGGTGGCTGAAACTTAGCTAGGAGCGGTGAATCTTTGCTTGGACCTCACGGACAGCCTCAACCCTGGTGCTTGGCACACCCAAAGCGGGCCCCCTGGCTGCTGTTGGCTGCCAGCCAAGGAGGTCGGGCTGTAGGTGGCTAGGGCAAGGAAGGGTGGAGGAAGAAAGGAAGAAGAAGGAGAAGAAGAAGATGGCGCCTGCTGGCCGAAGCTATGGAGCTCGAGCAATCGCCTGTCCTTTCTCCTTGTTGTGATCGGGCGTAGCTACAGTGCCGCTCAAGTGGTGCTCGTAGAAGAAGATAAGGAAAATGAAAAAGAAAAAGGGTTATAAAGCCAAATAATTGGGAAATTTGCAGATTCAACCCAATAATCTAGCAAACGTCATATCTTTTGCCTCGGCGGTCCAAATCAATCGATTTCTTTTGCAAATTTTTAAGTGTGAGATCCTCTACAACCACAAGGCATGAAAACATGCTATTTAGCTTGTCTCTATTAATCAAAACACTAATTGCTTCTTGAACACTAATCTTAACTTAATTAACATGATGATGCACTAATCGTTGTGCTTACTAATTAAGCTCGGAGTGGGTCATAACACTACCAGCCCTACCCAGGTGGTGATTATACTTAATATGCATAAAATCACTTCTACCTGGCCCCTCCACCTGCTACTTCTACTGCCACACCATCTGCTATTGGTGGACCTACTCTTAGAGTGCTACCTCTGCCTACTAGCCCCATAGCTACCCTTCTTATCGGCCTTGGATGTTATGCTCCCACTTTCCCTCAGGACAAGGAGCTACATGATCTTGGCATGTCTTAGGATGAGAAGAATGCCATGTGGACCAGTCGCGACTTCCGTCCTTATGCCGATGAGGAGATACCTAACAAGGCTGATGAGGAAGTTGTTGCTAATGATGAGGCCACTGAGAATGTTGGCCCTGATGTCAATTCTGATGGCTCTGGTGATGAAGGTGAAGTTGTTGTCTCTATTTCACCATCATATGGAGATGAGGACTATGAGCCTGGAGATGACGAGGATGATGTTGATGATGATATTTTAGACATAGATAGATAGATGTTTAGATGTTTTAGTTTTTAGCTATTAGATGTTGATCATATATACCTTTCTAGAATCTTTTTTTATTAATGACATCTGAGCACATTATCTGAGTTGTACTCTTTTTATCATCATGTTGCTTTCATCGTATGGCTTGTATTTGTTTTGAGAACATGCTTATGTGTTGTAATATTACTCATATATATCATAACTCTATGTGTTCTCTATCATAGGAGCTAATGGTATGTTTTCCATATTTTGATTATGACATAGGTTGCTTGTTTCTCTTTGTTCTCATCTTTATTTGATGTGGGTTATGTGGTTTAATGTTTTATCTTATGGTTACGTGTTTTTGGTTGTGCTTGGAGAAGACCTTTTTTATGCTCTTCTACCTCCCTTACTTTTTGATAATGCCAAACAGAGGATAGAATTTTGATGTTTTAAAGCTCAACCATATTGTTTTTACTTCCTATGTGATCCTTTTCTTTTCTAAATATATGTTTTATCATGTGACTTGCTAAAGGACCATGTAGTATACATGTTATATATCTTTTTGTTGAAAGAAAAACTATGTAGGTAAGAGTGAGCATAGATTGAGGGGGAGCAATTCACATTGTTGAAAACAATGGATTGTCATTGTCAAAAAGGGGGAGAATGTTGACTTGAGAGTTATACATTGTCCATATTTTGATAATGACTTAACCATTCGATTCATATGTATCTAATATGTTTGTTTAAGATTGACTTTAGACATTAGGTACATGAAAATGATCTAATTTCTCAAGCCCTAACTTGTCCAAGTTCAAGTCAAAAGCACTGCAAATGCACTTTTGTGAAAAACACTCTAAACCACCTTTGAATAGTTTTATAATCATTTGTATTGATGATGTGACTTGTAACTAAGATGAGAAAAATCAGGGACACTTAATTTCATCGTTTTATTACTTAAAACTTATTTTGGAAAATTCATCACCATAACTTAATCGGTCGAGTTTGAATCTCAAACAATCCATGATGAATTTTTTGAAATGATTAGATCAGTCGAGTTGTACACTCACAGAAATCAGCCGACCAACTTTCTGACCAAAGTTGCTTTTAGCTGATCGGTTGAGTTACCCCAAGGCAAACTCGACTGATAGCTTGAAAATTGGCTTTGTCAGTTAGTGGATTTGTCGAGTTACATTTAGTGAAACTCAACTAAATACAATGTACTGAAAACACACAAAAAAAGTGATTCCAAACATTGGAGAGTTGTTAGAAATGAAAATAGATTTGTTGCAAGTTGTAAAATGGTCATTTTTCACTCTTAAGTGATCCCACACTCAAAGGAGCACCCCCAACTATAAATAGAACCTCTTGGAGTTCATTCCAAGGTTGCTCATTCATGCTATCCTTGGTCCTTGCTATAGTTGAGTGTGCAAAACCCCTTTGAGCCCCTTTCTATCTATCATTTACAAAGCATTTCATGGTTATGAGTGAGTTAGGCATGTTGTAAGAGAGCTACCTCATTGTTACCATGTAAAGCTCTCCATCCTTCCATCTTCCCAATCCCCTTTCTCAAAGAGAAAAGGTTGAAGTTATCTTCTCTAAGTGAAGGAGGAGTTGTTGTTCTTCCTCAAGGTTGAAGAAGGTGTGATGCTATTCTCCAAGTGAAGGAGAAGGATAAGGTAGAAGATTCAAGGAGCATGGTGGGTAAATCCTCAAGGCCGAAGACTTGTTGCAAGGAGGAGATGTTGTCATAGACTGAATTTTTGGCTTAATTTCGAGGACAAAATTCTTTTAAGGTGTGTAGGATGTGATGGACTGATATTTTGGACACCTAATGAGACAAATGGATCCTATTTTTGGATAATATTAGGAGTCCCAAGTGTTTCAACAAAATATGGATCTTAATTGGTGTTGACATCATGATTCAGATCCTTAAGTTTATGCCCTTTTGAGGTAATTATTTGAGTGGTCATACAGTTGTTTTAATACACCAAAGTTAGATGGGGTGTTTATTGGATGATGATAAAATTATATATAAAATATGGTGATGATTGGGTACTCATAGAAATGGATATTGAGGTTTGAAAGTGATGTCAGAATGTATACAATCATGTATGATTGGCAATGGTTCAATTACATTAGCTTAGGCTTTGATCAATATATTTGTCACACTGCCTTGATAGTAGGTAGATCCCTTGCATAAGAGATGACACAGATTGGCAAGAGTAGGAGATGATTTGAGGCCCTAGGATGAGACTGAATGATCACTACATGTCACCGTCAATATTGTGACTATTGCTTTCACCGTGGGTAGCAACCACCTACACGTCGTGGTGCGCAGAGAACGTGTTTCAATGAGTAAAACCAACCTAGCGGATAAAATCGCCTCCACAACAATCTTGCATTACCCCTCACTTAGAGAAAACAGCCATGAGACAAGGAAAATGAGACCATCTCTCCCACCACTTCTTCACTAACAGACACAATATGTTCGAGGAAAGGTCAAGGAGGAGGCAATTCTACTTGCTTGCTCTGCCATGGCAGCAATAATGTCGGCAAGTTTGTTGAACCATGAGGAGAAGCAACACCAAAGCCGATCCCCGATGACGACACTCCAGGATAAAGGGAGCATGACGGAGCTCTACAATCAGAGGCTTCGAGTGAGTCCCTGAAGGATATGCAGTGTTAGATGGTGTTGTACTTGGAGTTTGGAGGCCTGAAGGAGATCTACATCTTCTACACAACTGCATGAGCGGCAAGCGGTGGCAACCATGCGATGGTGGAGCCCTAGAGGCATATAGAAGGATCTGAGGTGGTCAGGTGGAGGCTTCGACAACAAGCTGGTTACCCAGAGGTCGGTAGCATGATGCAAGCTCAGTAGAAGTTGCTGGTTGTAGAAGATACCGATGAGGAGGTGATAGGGCGGTTGATCATCATCGGAGACCAGCCCCCCATCGATAGCTTGGGCAGAAGAGAGCCCGCATTCACGGGCGGCGAATGGGAGATTTGAGTCCCACAATAGACGTGTGATGCAAGATAGAGGAGAATGGGAGATGCATGCAGAGCGGGCCCAGGCACTCGGATCGGCCGGCTGAACTAGCAAGCAGAAGAGCAACGTCCCATGGCGGCCAGGTGGAGGCCTTCAATTGGAACAAAGGTAAATATAAACTCAAAAATTCCAAAAATGTTTAGAACTTCAATAATTCAAAATAATTATCTTGATTATCAAAAAATTACAATCAAGGTACCCAAAATCTCAATAAATGTGTAGAACAACATAAAAGCATTATATCAGGATTTTGATGCACTAATCTTAGTGATATAATGTAAGTTGTAAAATGCTCATATCATGCATTATAAATATCAAACAATAACCTAAAATTATGAAAACTTGTATCTAAATTAGTAATCAGGTATAGAATCCATATTATGTCATAAATGGTGAAGTTTAGATATAAGATGATATTATTTGCTTGATATAACTAGATAGGGATAATAACCCTAACTAAAATGTAGAAATTACATTTATGATCAATAAATGATGCAATTCATAGAACACCCTCATATCAGTAATAAGAAGTTAATATGAAACTATGAGATCAGTTATTTGCATAGAATTCTTGTTATATGAAGATGGCCCTTAATACATGTGTGTAACCCTATTTGACTAATGAATGTAATATAGGGTTGATATGTGCACATAATTATATGCAATCAAATAATCAGATCATTTATCTTAATGTGGAATACAACATCAGTAACATAAATACTAGATAATTCCAAGAGATGAATACAAATAATGATGCACAGACCTAATCATCTAAATTAACCCTAAAATGGACCTAACTAGGATTAAGATGATGAGAATCTGATGATAGTATATCATCTTATCTTTATCAGGGTTTGACCTGGGATACATAGTTGACATCGGGAATGTGATATATGATGATTAGATTATCTTGATCAAGGTATGCCATTACCTCTTACTTGTCTTATTATACAATATGCTTATGTTATATGTGTAGTAAAATGCTTGGCATATGGTATTGGATGAAATGATTATTTTTGTATGATATATTTCTTGATTTTTCACACTTATGGCTATGAAAACATGTAAACATAATATATTTATTCCATTATATGAAAGAACTAAACTCTTTGGTAGTACAGTTCTTGGAAGTGACTTAACTCTTTGGTAGTCGGTCACATTGTACATATGATCTAACTCTTTGGTAGTCGATCATAAAGGCCTTAATCTTGAGCTCATTTAGAGTCAAGAGAATGCATCAAAACCTTTGGCAGTCAATGCATTGATATATAATGGAAAATGAGCTTAAAATATGTGTTCTCTTTTGTTAATAAATATCTTTGTGTAAGTATATGATTTTTCTTATATTTATTTAATGATACCAAGTATTAGTTTTACCTTATTGCTAAGTCTTAGTAATGAGAGGTATATATATAAAAGACATGTGGGAGTACTCAGTACAATATTCTTGAATATTTTGTTGACACGTACCACATGTAATATTTTATTTAGTTTGTTGATATGTGCTTTTGAAGATCCAGGATAGTTGAGAGTTGTGTTGCGATCTGATGTACATGTGGGCCTATTGTCTTAAGATCCTATTGTTTAGTGGTAGTACATTCGTATGTATAAGTTTTTTTGTTCAATATGTAATATCAAATGTTGTAACAATTCATTATTTAATTATATGTCGAATGGTGAACATGTGTTGTATGGTTTTATTATTGTTCGTGTGCATGTGCTACAGATTGTTTCCTTCTAACTTCCTCTTATTTTCTTCTTCTTAGCCTAGTGTGTGGTGTTTAATGGGGATTCTCGCTCAGGTGAGGTTTCAACTTGGATATTACACATTAGATTAAGTTTTAGAAAATCTAGGGACATCACAGGTGGTATCAGAGCATGAACAATAGCAAAGCCTAACATTTTCTCATTATGCAACTTGAAACTAAAGAACCTTGAACTTTTAAAAACTTTTAAGGGTTAGAGTAGTCATCTTTTAGAGACTAGATCTAACCTAACTTCTAGGTTAGCACCTAGATGTCTGAGAACTAGGTCTAGATCGGTGCTTGTTGTATAGTAGGTCCTTAGAATCGTTCTTTCCTTATAGTGCAGCGGTATGGGACGTTGTAATATTTGGAAATGACGTACATCATGGGAAGAGAAACCTTTGACATATGATGCATCCTATTTTGGGTAGCTACACCAGTCTACACCCTATTCTCACCCTTTTCACTAGTTTTCATGGCATTATACTCGCTACTATGTGTGGGACACTCATTTTCTAGATTTGGTTTTTGATTCCAATCAGACCGAGACTCAATAGTTTTCTCTAACGTTTGTTTTATCGGGGAAAAACTATATAATATTTTATTATATATGTAAGTATTAAAAAAAATTGTCCCCACACATGTATGAGTAGGAGGTGGTCATGTAACCTAAGTGAAAGTGAATGACATCAGTTTAGAAGAGAGAGTAGTTCTAGATTAGATGTCTAGAGCCTTGTTAGAATATACGATAGATGGAATAGATGAAATAAGTTTTTATGATATGATGTAGGTCTTATATAGATGATATAAGATGGTTAATGATGATCAATGTTGTCTTTAAGGATTAACGTTTAGTTTTGAGGATTGGAAATAAGTTTTGATGATGCAAGTATGTGTGCTTTTCTAAGTTAAGATAGGCTAAGTTAAGACAAGGTTGTGAGTCATCATGAACCTCAAGCTCTTTACAAATGAGGACCTCTAGTGTTAGGACCAATTGTAGGGTTAACTCCATAGAGAATGAAACCATAGGGAGAAGGTCAGAGAACCTAAACTCTAAGATATGAGATGATGAGAAGTATGTGTTATGATATGTCCTAAACTAGACTACTCCTGAGTGAATGACTTGAGTTGCTTCATGCATGATTCCTATAGATATCTTTAACCCTAAATGTCCTTTGGAGGACCAAACCCTAGAGTCAGAGAGAGGCTAGTTATGTATGCATATGTGAATACAAAAATGTGAGAACCTACCATTTGGGTGAGGGAGAGAGAGTCCCAAGACCCTGGAGGAGGTAAATGATGTTACTGTGTTGAGAAGCCTCATGCTTGGGTAGGTGTTTCCCCGCATAGGACTCTAGTGGCATATGTAAGAGAGATAGTTGGGTAAGAATAACGCATGGGTAGATACCTATGAAGAGAACATACATGTTTTGGTTTGTGCTTATGTCGTTAGAGATTTAAGGCTATAACTAGTGTCAATGAGGTAATCAGAGAACCCTAGTCTAGAGAGTAAAGATAAAGTATATGCATATGAGATACTCATAGAGTTGAGTTAGATCAGAGAGACTGAACATGGAACTACCCTCATGATAAGGGTTATGACCTCAATTAGACTAGATGAAATTTTGATATAGGTTTAACAAACCACTCACATAAGTTTATTTAGCACTACCATGACATAATATATGTAACGATGTGAACTAATCTCGAGACGTGATATACAAACATGATATGATGGAAACCTAGAGATGGTTTAATAGATATCAATGCACAAATGGTTAATCATATACATGAATAATGATGATAATGTGATATTGTTGGTTAATCTTATTATGAAATCACCAGTAAATGTTGCAATTTATTATGAGCAATGAAATAACATCATATGAATGAAACATGTTGCATGAGGTGTTAGTCTTAGTGCTTAATAATGATAAAAAATATAGTTTGATAGTTAGCACAACATAACTATTATGACACATTGATATGATCTAGATGGATAAAGTGGGTTAACTATAGTTAACTCCCTCCTAAAAGGCATATGTTACTGTGGAACATGTTCTAACAATTATCTCAATAAAATGTTGACGACACCTTATATAATGGTCTAACTTTAATTAACTCCTTTAAAACATGGTAATATGAAGTGGGGACCCTAATGCGTGGGTAAAGATAAGGATGCAACCATAACATATGAGATATGTCATGACATAACCAGAATTTCTAAGCCATTATTTCAATCTTTTATGAAGGGGTGTTTCACCCTAGATGTTTTCAAACCTCCTAATAGTGGTTTGGATGAGATTATGGATCTTTGTTCTTAGATATGTTGCACATAGAGTGGTGTCCAACTTATGGATGAAGAAGTTTTGATTTCTCTTCTTGAAATAAGAGAATGGCCTAATTTCGAGGACGAAATTTCTTTTAAGATGTATATGAAGTGATGGACTGAATTTTTGGCTTAATTTTGAGGACAAATTTCTTTTAATGTATGTAGGATGTGACGGATTGATCTTTTGGACACCTAATGAGACAAATGGATCCTAGTTTTGGATTATTAGGAGTCCCAAGTGTTTTGACAAAATATGGATCTTAATTGGTGTTGACATCATGATTCAGATCCTTAAATTTATGCCCTTTTGAGGTAATTATTTGAGTGGTCATACAGTTGTTTTAATACACCAATGTTAAATGGGGTGTTTATTGGATGACGATAAAAGTATATATAAAATATGGTGATGATTGGGTACTCATAGAAAGGGATATTGATGTTTGAAAGTGATGTCGGAATGTATACAATCATGTATGATTGGCAATGGTTCAATTACATTAGCTTAGGCTTTGATCAATATCTTTGTCACGCTGCCTTGATAGTAGGTAGATCCCTTGCACAAGAGATGCCACAGATTGGCAAGAGTAGGAGATTATTCCAGGCCCTAGGATGAGACTGAATGATCACTAAACGTCACCTTCAATCTTGCAGTTACTGCTTTCTCCGCGGGTAGCAACCACCTACATTTCGTAGTGCATAGAGAACGTGCTTCAATGAGTAAAACCAACCGAGCGGATCAACATACCTCCACAACAGTCTTGCATTACTAATAGACACAATATGTTCAAGGAAAGGCCAAGGAGGAGGTGGTTCTGTTTGCTTGCTACGCCATGGCAGCAGTAGTGCCAGCAAGTTCATTGAACCGTGAGGAGAAGCAGCACCCGAGCCGATCCCCGATGGCGGCACTCCAGGCTGAAGGGAGCATGATGGAGGTCTGCAATCAGAGGCTTCGAGTGAGTCCTTGAAGGATAAGACGTGTTAGACGGTGTTGTACTTGGAGTTTGGAGGCCTGAAGGAGCTCTGCATCTTCTACACCACTGCATTATTCGCAAGAGGCGGCAACTATGCACTGGCAGAGCCCTAGAGGCGTATAGGAGGATCTGAGGCGGCCAGGTGGAGGCTCCGGGAGCAAGCTGGTTACCTGGAGGTCGGCAGCGTCATGCAGGCTCAGAAGAAGTTACTGGCTACAGAGGATACCAATGAGGAGGTGATAGGGTGGCTGATCATCATCGGAGACCACACGGCTTGGGTAGGTGTTTCCCCGCATCAACGGCTTGGGCGGAAGAGAGCTCGCACTCGCGGGCACCAAACGGGAGATTGGAGTCCCGCAACGGATGTGTGATGCGAGAGTGGAGAACGGGAGATGCACGCAGACCGGCCGACTGAACAAGCAAGCAGAAGATAGCGGCCAGGTGGTGGCCTCCAATTGGCACAAAGGTAAATATAAACTCAAAATTTTCAAAAATGTTTAGAACTTCAATAATTCACAGTAATTAGCTCGATTATCAAAAAATTTTAATCAAGGTACCAAAATTCTCAGAAAAATGTGTTAAATAATATGAAAGCATTATATTAGGATTTTGATGCATTAATCTTAGTGATATTACATAAGTTGCGAAATGCTCATATCATGCATTGTAAATATCAAACAACAACCTAAAATTATGAGAACTTGTATCTAAATCTGTAATCAGGTATAGAATTCATATTATGTCATAAATGGTGAAGTTTATACATAAGATGATATTATTTTCTTGATATAGCTACTTAGGGCTAATAACCCTAAATAAAATGTAGAAATTGCATTTATGATCAATAAATGATGGAATTTATTGAACACCCTCATATCAGTAATTGAAAGTTAATATGAAACCATGAGATCAGTTAGATGCATAGAATTCTTATTATATGAACATGACCCTTAATACATGTGTGTAACCCTAGTTTGACTAATGAATGTAGCCTAGGGTTGATATGTGCACATAATTATATGCAATCAAATAATCAGATAATTTATCTTAATATGAAATACAACATCAGTAATATCAATACTAGATAATTCTAAGAGATGAATACAAATAATGATGCACAAACCTAATGAGCTAAGTTAAACCCTAAAATGGACCTAGCTAGGATTAAGATGATGAGAATCTGATGATAGTATATGATCTTATCTTTATCAAGTTTTGGCCTGGGATACATAGTTGACATCAAAAATGTGATATATGATGATTATATTATCTTGATCAAGGTATGCTATTACCTCTTACTTGGCTTATTATACAATATGCTTGTGTTATATGTGTAGTAAAATGCTTAGCATATGGTATTGGATGAAATGATTCTTTTTGTATGATATCTTGCTTGATTTTCCATACTTATGACTATGAACACATGCAAACATAATATATTTGTTCCATTATATGAAAGCACTAAACTCTTTGGTAGTACAATGCTTGGAGTGACTTAACTCTTTGGTAGTCGGTCACATTATACATATGATCTAACTCTTTGGTAGTCTATCATAAAGGCCTTAATCTTGAGCTCATTGAAAGTCATGAGAATGCATCAAAACCTTCAATGGTCAATGCATGGATATATAGAAAGCACCCAAGACCAATAGAACTTGGGTTTCTAAACTAACCCTTCCGGACCCAAAAATATGATTGGGGACCATTTCATCTTTCTTCTTGTAGGTACTTGCAAATGATTTGACTTGAGATATTGAATTGCAAATTGACTTCCCAATACACACAAAAGAAGAAAGGTGAGATATGTAGAAGGTGATGACAAGTAGAAAAAGGAAAGGTAAGAACAAAGGTGAAGGTTTAGTTGCTTATAACCTATCCTAACTTGTTTTTGTCAAGTTAGTGTGCACTATACATGTGGTTTTTGAGTCAAAAGTGGTATTTTGTGTTTTTCTTCACACTCTTGCTCAAAAACTATTTCTAATGCTTCCATAGTGCATTACTAACTTGCTTACACATGTTTGGATATGGCTTATAATTTTAGCACGCCTCTAAATATGCTTTTATGAATATATGTGCTTTTATACAGCAGCTTTGTCGGTCGAGTTTGTCTTGTTTGAAACTCGACCGATAGGCACCAATAGGTATTTCCAACAACTGGCATCAGTCGAGTTGTCAATACATAAAACTCGACCAACAACACTATGCACAGAATATACATTTGACTTATTGAATGAGAATTTCCCTCTCAACTAGATTTTCTCAACCAATAGCCTTATTCTTTGGCACTCCCTTTTGGTACCATTATATATGCATATTGCCTATATTGCTTAAAACTCTATCTTTCTAATTTGTCTAAATTGGTATATCTATATCTTGTAGTTACTTGCGTTGAGTTGTTTTGCAGGTTTTGATGATGATCTCTTTGGATCTCTTATTTGTGTCTTAAATTGCTTCTGTTGTGCTCTAACTTGCTACATCTATCTAGTTGTATATCTTGTTTGGATACAACCTTTAGGTTCTTAGTTGTAATCATCTGTTGTTGATGATGCATACTTGTTAGCGAGTTATATCCTTTTATTCTTATAAAATTGCATATCTTTTTGTTTGGATATATCTCTACATGTACTCATAGCTTGATTTATCTCATTCATCTCTTTCTATGATCTAGTTCGTACTAGTAGTCCTAACTTGTGACAGTATCTACTAGTAGTTCATATACATGTAGTTATAGCATTGCTTATCTTTTCATCAAGTGGTAATCAACTATATGATGTGGCATCCAACTTACAAAAACAAGATTTACTTAAGCAGAAGCGAATCATTTGCAGCGGATTACTGAAAATCACTAAAAATTAAAACTTTTTGCAAAGAGATCCACACATAGGAAATCTTTTTCATCAAGAACCAAAGTATAATATTTACATTCTGGTCCATAAGTACACAACATGTACTATCTCTTCTCAAGGATTACAACATCAGTTGTCCTATTCAACATTATATACAGATGGCATAAAAACCTCGAGGTATCAAGCCAAAATCTCAGATCGATTCATTAATAACACTAACTATAAATTCCTAGGACCTGAGAGTACAGAGATGACACATAGGACTTTCTAACTATGTGACTAGACAGGCAGTATCTCCACCTGAGATATTACTATTGTCCCCGATGCTGCTGTTGCTTTTTCTCTGCTATAAGGTTTTTGCCTCTTCATCCGCGTCCACCTAAAAACATTGGATCCCACAGGGGTGAGACAATTGTAAATTGCCCCAACGGGAGATATAACTCTCCACCAAAACATTGTTATAGCAGTTTATTATAATTAAAACTGAACATGAGTTCTTATATATTAACAGCAGTATTAAACATTGAGTGAACAGAGTAAAGTAATCTCCTTTCTTAAGGAGAGCATTGCATCTATCCATGATAGAATCATAGTTCATCCATCTACTTGTAATAAATATAAAGAGGTATGAATAACATCTATCAACTAGAGATGCATAAAATAAATATAACATCAGCCAATGAATTTCCATATTCAATCCTTAAGCAAACATGCTATACGGCTGATTACATTTTACAATCACACTTATGCCCTAAGGAGATGAGGTATACCGCTCATACTCCAACCGACCACTGCGAAGTCAAAATTGGTACCATACAAGGTCAATGGTAGAGTCGGCTACCAAGACCTCCCACATCCCAGTCAGTACGAGATCACATGCAGGACATCTTGTGTCTCTGCTATATATATAGATTTCCATGGTATACTGGCAACTTCGCTATCAGAGTTACAGTGGTGTGCTACACTCTCTTCGCAATCGTGAGATTTCATGTTTATCTCCATCGATCTGTCATTAATATTATTGGGAGATGTGTACTGCATCTAACCCAATCATCGGGAGATTTGTGATACATCCATCCCGGTACAAATAATGAAGGATTGAGAGGTTTTATGTTTACCTTCCCTCAATTCCCTCATTAGGACGTCAGGATACATTCGCCCATTGCCCCCACATATTCAAAATATGCGTTCTGGGTTTTGCCGCGGAGCACCCGTTTCACCATCACCTTTTACTGACGATGATGGATCTATGGTCAGGGCTCTACATGATATGATTTCACTTATTTAGTTAAGTACATTAGCATATTCTTTTAGCATCAGTCAAGTTCTCAAACAGGAATTATTATGACAAATGCTACAAAGAAACATGTAAGCTCTTATCTATAGCTTTACCAGAACTTATAATGCATTGGGATCTTAATCCCTTATCTCATTACTTCAAAGTTCACATCTCACAGCAACATCATTACCTTACTTACCAAAACTGGGTACTCATACCCTCAATTCATCACTATCACTGTTACCACTTATTAGGTAACTGTTACCTCCAGGTCCTCAGACCGAGGTATACATGATACTTGTTACACAAGCATCTCACATGGCTCACAAGGCCATAAAGTATCTTGTCACCTCTCTCTAGGCAACAACTTACTCATATGACTCATAAAGTCCATGCACATTCTATTACTTTTACTAAGCAACATCAACATTAAGGAACATAAGGCCAATCAACATTTTGTTATATAAATGTCATAGCTCAAATCTGGCTATGTTCATCATCTCGTAATATCTGCATGGTTATTAGACATGATAACAGTCATAAAAGTCATTTATCACATCATGTGATACATTAGTAACACCACCATTCCTTTATCAGGATTAGGGTTTACTATCAAATAGGGTTTTCCATTCCATTACCCAATTTAGGGTTAGGATTTCCCATTTCTCATTAATTAGGGTTTCATGATTATATTATCTGTCCGACCCTAATTCATTGTTCCATATCTCTAGGAGCATTCCATGATATCATAAGTATTTACTTATGATCACTATTCACATCATATATCATTAATGATCATCACTTCAAGGTATGAGTTCATTTCTCATCCTTGTTATGGTATGATTACATCATACTCATTGATTTGGCTTAACCCCATTCTCAAGGTATATTAGTCAACATTTATCAAACTACATTGATTTCATTATATCTTTATTGTAACAATTGCATAACACACACTTCATGTGTTTCTTATCCAAGAATATTGGATTAGAGGTTCATCAAGGTATGTCTACCCTGAAATGCTGAATGTGATATCTATCATGTCTTGATGTATCACTTTCTTCTCATTGCCATCTTACTTAAGTTAATCAATTAACCTTGTATTAAGGTATTTCCATCTTAATATTCTAACCACCAACCCTTCACCTTTATCATGTAGTGCATAGATCACACATTAGAATTGTCCAACTACCTTTAATGATATGGACTTATCTAATGGTTAGGCATTGTTGATATAGAATAAATCATTAAAAACCACTTTAGGTATTTCAATCCATAGGATGTTATTCACTCTAATATGTAGTATTGCATACATCACTCCTAATAGTTTCTTGTCCTCATCTTTGTAAAGTGTATAGGGTTATTACACATGTATGGAGTTAGATATATAAGGATCTAGGCATCATCTTATCCCTTTGACCCTTATTCATTAGAGTAACCACATTACCATTTATATGGGTCATCAACCTTACCCTATATGGTTATAACATCCTCATCTTATTTGATTATATTAGCCACACCCTATTTTAGTGTATTGGGTATTATACCATCACTAGGGTTTCACATATCATTACATGGCATCACCCTGGATTGAGTCTTACATCATATCATTGCATCAGGGTTCCATATAAAACAAAAACTATAAAATACAAGTGTGTGTGTGTGTTTATGTTTGTGCAAAAATAAAGAAAAAGTATCAAAAATGAGTGGTCGGGCAAAAACTTCCCCAAACCTAGGTGGGTGGCCTCCCACAAGCATTGAGTTTCTTGCCTTCAGCTTAGCTTCTTAGCGATTCTTCATTCATTTATTTGTTTGTCATTCTCATGTGTCCATTCTTGCAAAACATGCATCCCTCATTTGCACTCAACCTATTTTTCTCATCCCTTTGATCATAATAATCATCATCAATTGTTCCATCTTGATCTCCTTTTCTCAAATGATCATTCAGACTTGTGAAGTGATCATGTCCAATATCCCTATCTTAGACCCACCGGGTTGAGGTTTTGTACGTGTTGATCTTAATCTTCATGTCCATGAATGAAACCATCATGGTACAACTGCGTACATGAATCTTAGCATCTGTTGTAGATAAGAACGACCTTCCTAATATGATGGGAATCTTCCTATCCTCCGGCTCCATATCAAGTATAATGAAATCCTCCAGGAACACTACACCTTTCTCTTTATCTATCATCACCAAGACATCATCCACTCTACCCCTAGGCACTTTTATGGATCTATCTGCCAACTGGAGAGTGCAATGTGTTGTCTTCAATTTTCCTAAGCCCAGCTCAACATAGACATTGTAGGGCATCAAATTCACACTAGATCACAAATCAAGTAAGGACATGTCTATGTGATGTCCCCCTATGTAACTAGGTATGAGTAGGGCTCCTGGGTCTTTTCTCTTCACGAGGAGTGAATGTTGTATGATGGAGCACACTTGTTCAGTCAATTTCACTTTTGTTGGTATCATCCCATTGACCTTCTCTTCATAGTACATAGGTTCTTGAGGAACTTGGAATATGATGGTATTTTCTTGATAGCATCCAAGAGTGGAATGTTCACCTTCACTTGGAAAAACACCTCAAGAATATCAACATTGTGCTTTTGCCTCCTCTTCAATTCTGGTGGCTCATCTAGTGCTTCAATGAATGGAGGATCACTAGTTTTTGTCGTACTTTCATGAACATGAGGCGGAATAGTAGGGATGGTGGGACCTACAAATGGGATATGAGGTGGATCACTTGGAATCCCAAACTCAACATGCGGCATCACAAAATCATCCTCAGTAATATCAATCAAGATATCACCACTTGGCTGCCTTTGCTTTGCTTTGTCAACCTTTCTTTGACTTGCGGGCTACTCAAGAAACTTTCCACTCCTTAGAACTGTCATAGCACTACCTTACTCATGGTGGAGGAGGGAGCTAGTTGTGGTTGTGGAGGAGGTGGAGGTGATACATGGTGTTGAAATTGAGGTGGAAAGAGAATTGAGGGGGAGGAAAGAATTGGGGTTGGAAAGTGAAGTTTTGGGAAATTTGAGATGAGGGAGGTGGTGGAGGAGTGTAAGGCTTAGGATCGCCTTGGGAATGGTAGATGGGTGCACTTGCATGGGAGGTGGATTATAGAAAACTTGAGAAGATGGCATGGGTCCACTTTCTTCATTGTAGCTCATGATGGGTTTTGAAGACAACTTTTCTTCTTGGAGAGAAATTATGGAAGATAGTTGCTCTACTTTCTCTTCTAGTCTTGCAACATCTTTTTGGACATCATCAAATACTTTCAATCTAAGAGAACCTCTTCCTCAAATCTTGAGCTATATTTTGGACTTTGTGGCTCTTGATAGCTATAGGAGTGAGGTGTCTTCTTTTCCTCACCATAAAACTCAATAGAATTGACCGGGTGGCAAGGAACATTTGCCACTTGGTTTTTCATGAAGCTCACCATGTCACCAAGAATCTTCATCACTTGCGAGATTTTGTCACTATGAGTAGGAGGTGTCACACCAAAGGCATATCCCCTGTCATTTATCATGCTAGAAGCTTGAATTCTTGATCCTTCAGCCAACTGCTCAAACAAGGGCCATATCTCCTCAGGTGGCCTAGCCATGAAAACTCCTCCACAAGAAGAGTCCACTGTGTCTTGGTCCTTTAGAGATAAACCGGAGTAGAATGATTGAACTAGTTGCCACAAAGGGATCTCATGGTGAGGGAACTCTCTCAAAAGCTTCTTAAATCTCTCCCATGCATTATGAAACTGCTCATTGCCCATTTGACTAAAACTTGTCACGGCACGCTGCATTTGTGCTAACCTTGCTATAAATTAGAATTGTCTCAAGAAGGCATTCTTCATTGTTTCCCAACTCATGATGTCCCTTCTTGAGTCATACCAATCTTTGGCTCTATCTTTGAGGGAGAAATAGAACAAGGTCAACTGGATTGTATCATCACTAGCCGTCGGCATCCTAAAGGTGGAGCATACTTCAAGAAAGGAGTCCAAGTGCTTGTAGGGGTTCTCACTCTCCGAGCCATAGAAGATGGGAAGGATCCCAAGAAGACCTGGAGGAATAGAGAATTTCTCGCCTGGAATTTGATCAATCCTGCTAGCAATTGGTGATTTATAGTTGCTAGCCATGAAGTAGTCTTGAAGTGGCTTGTGGGATGCATTTTGGCCTTCCATCTTGTTTCCTCCCGAGTGTCATGTCACATGCACAAAGCACAACCAAACAAAAAAAGCAAGTTAGTAAACCAATATACATAAAGAATGCAAATAATAATGAATAAAGAATAGCAATGATGAGGACAATAGGAAAAGTGATGCGATGATTTTGAGTCGCATTTATAGACCGATTTCATATGTGTTTTGTGCCTTAATTACTCATTTTCATGGATATTATTGCATAATTCACTTTATTTGGTCTTTGCCATCATTTTATATCAAATCCCCTTTATTTCATTATTTTAAGCATTATTGATCATCTTATCATAAATCGTGTGGATTTATTTGGTCTTGTTGTGCAATTTCAGGAAAAACAAGTATCTACATCCGTCGATACCATCGACGGATGTCGATACCATCGACCAAGCCACAGGTTGTCAGCCGAGAAGAGCAATACAGAGTCGATACCATCGACACCCATGTCGATGGCATCGAGATGTCTCCAGGCTGCTGGCGAGGATGAAGTCGATACCATCGATGCAAGTCGATGCCATCGACACAAGGAGAGCTACAGCGTCGCTAAACGACAACAACCGACGCTAAAGGAGTCGATACCATCGACACCCAAGTCGATGGTATCGAGATCACCACAGGTGCTCAGAATAAAAGAAAGGATAGTTGCCGCTAATCCGCTGGGTCGATACCATCGACCCGCGTCGATGGTATCGACGCCGGCAGATATGCGTTGGATTTGTTTTGATTTCGATCGTACGGCTGTTGTTATTTGACGACCTAATTAGGGACTTATACCTAATGACGGCCGCCTAGACGGAATCATCATCTTATTTTGGATTGCACGAGTGCCGAGGAGGAGAGAAAGGAGAACGGAGGTCGAGAAGCTCATCCCGGGTGATTCGGACGCTGCCGAAGACGATTTCCACCACCGACAGGCGGGGAAAGCTCGTGTTCTACGCCAAGGATCAACCGGTTCTTCTCCGTTCAGGGGTTTTCCCATTTATTTCCCGTTTTTCTTATGAATTCCCCAATTTCTACCATGTATTCGTGTAAGATGAACATGAGAGGCTAAAACCCTCAATCTTTAGGACCGGGAGTAGCCCGGGGATACATTGTATGATGATTTTATATTGATAATTCATATTTTTCTCTCATATCCGTGGTATAAATTCGTTTTCTCCATTTCTATTGTTATGCTTGATCACCATAATAATAACTTAATGCCCTTAATCACTTCGACAGAAGGATTAACGGTTGAAAAGAGACGAATTCTACATTAATTAATAAAACCCTTGACAAAGGAGTTGTAAAATTAATGGTGGGAACTGAGAGACCATTTATAATGCACTTAGTTTAGGGGAATGATTACTACGACGGTGGAATCAACCTAAATCTAAGTAGTGAATTACACCACGACAGTGGGTAATTCTGTTTTCAGGCCACTACCCGGATAGAGAGAGAGAAGTGTGAAGAATGACATGAAACTTAATACATTGTTGACCCGCGGTGAAACCGCCATCCTAAAGATATCCATTTTAATTGATTAAATTAACCTTTAATCGATTGTTTTCTTTGTTTGATTTTTATTTTATTTTAATTTGAACAACAAAACCCTACTTTGTTAAGTGGTCTAGCTGATTGCGATTAGTTAGTAGAAGTCTCCAATAATTCACGTATCCCTGAGTTCGACTCGGGCCTCACAAGGCCTATATTACTCGACGCGTACACTTGCGTTTTTAGCGCGTAGTAAAATACACGTCAAGTTTTTTGGCGCCGTTGCCGGGGATACGGCGAATTATTGGCACTTCGAGTGCTAAGAGCGGCCACTCTAGGCCACATTTTTTTTATTTATTTTAAAACAATTTCAAAAATTCCTTTATTTCTCTATAATTGTGTTGACTCGTTCAAAGCATTGTACTGAACCCCTATTTCCATATTTCAGGTACTTTGCATGGTGCACACACGTAGTCGAGACTACGTGAATCGCACACCTGAGGTTCCATCTGCGGGACCAGAGGACGAGGACTACTATGAGGGGGAACACCACAGTGATATACATTCTGAATCTGAGCAAGAACAAGAAGAAGTAATGGCTGAAGCACAGACAATATGGGAGAAGATCAAGGCGTCTTCTTCCTCGGCATCAAAGGGGCCTATAAAGAAACAGGGGCTAAACATACCTACATACAAGATCGACCCAGCACTGATTAACTTGGTCAAATCCAATGCATTTCACGAACTGAAAAATGAAGATCCAGTGGCACACATTAGTCAGTTTGTTGAAAATTGCGATATGGTGAAGATAGATCGATTTCCACAGGATGTGTTGTACCTCAAGTTATTCCCGAGTTCCTTGGCTGGAGTAGCAAGAGAATGGCTTCATAACCTCGACGACGAGTTTGTTGAATCATGGGATCACATGGTGGAGGTTTTCTTCGAGAGGTTCTTCCCTCCTGAGAAGACCAATGATATGATCCGGAAGATCCACAATTTCACCCAACAGGCGGGTGAAACCTATTCTGAGACTTGGGAGCGATTTCAAGTCATGTTGAGGAGATGTCCACACCATGGACTGGACAAGGAAACCCAAGTGAAGATCTTCTACTTTGCTCTCTCCGAGCATGATAGAAGCAATTTGGACTCGGCCGGTTCAGGATTTTTCTTGAACAACACGGATACAAGATGCTGGGAAATATTAAAGAACATGGCTCGGAAACAGTCATGGGGCGACAGAGGTGCAGTAGAACATGTCAAGGCTGCCGGTGAATCCAGAACAGTTAGGGAGCTGAACGACAAGCTAGATCTTCTAGCCAAGAAGCTGCTAACTAAGGAAGATGCATCTGAGGATGAGGAAGCCCAAGTGAAGTTCATACAACAACAGGGCTATAGAAACAATGACTATGCATGGAGAAAGGATAAAAAGTTTTCATGGAAGGATCCGAACAATTTTCTACAGGATCCGGATGCCAAGCCACAGCAGAAAGCCGAGGACAAGAACACTGAATTACTAACTCAAATGGTCCAGCAAAACCAAGAGATGATGGCCATGTTTGGTAAACAATTACAATCTCAAGGTGACATTCTAACCAAGTTTGGGCAGACGCTGCAAAGCCATGGAGCACAGATGCGGGCATTAGAGACTACCGTGGCACAGATTTCAAATGAAGTGGCGGCCATCAAGCACGCCAATCAACAGAAACCAGCTGAGAATGTGAATGTGCCACAAGCACATCATCAGGTCAAATACATGTCTGTGGTAAGCACTGAGGAGGAATCTCAGGTGCAAGAAGCTGTAGAAGAAAGAAAAATGACTTTCAATGTGAATGCAACACCGGCGATACCGTATCCACGCACTTACTATAGATTGCCGGGCGGAAACCATTTCTTCAGAAAATCAGAAAGAGTTGTGAGTATGGTATCTCCATCTAGGCAAGAGGAGCAGGTGCAGGTTGTTTGTGCACATGTGGAGACATCTGAGGCGAGAGAGGAACCACAACAAGCTGCTACTATTGATGATGTCTCGCCAAAGCCCACGTCCGAGGGAATCATTGAAGCAAGCTTAGGGGAGGTACCCCTGAAAAGCTCTTATGTGCCACCTCACAGGCGTGTTGATGCAGCTGATGTTTCAGATCCGGTCAATTCTAAGTCAAAGAAGGAGCATCGTCACTTTAAGAAATTCTTGGAGATATTCCGGAAACTCCACATCAATATTCCATTGGTGGAGATGATTGAGAAAGTGCCCGCTTATGGGAGGTTCATTAAGGAGATCATCAATAAGAAGAGGCGGATAAAAGAAGATGAAATTTATTGGATGAATGAGACGGTGAGCTCGATGATTCATGGGAGTTCACCAAAGAAGAAAAAAGACCCAGGAGGTTTTTACATTCCATGCTCAATAGGTGGTCAACATGTTTCTAAAGCGCAATGTGATTCCGGCGCTAGCATAAATCTCATGCCTTTGGCTACATTTCAAAAGCTGGGGTTAAAAGAGATAAAGAGGTCAGCCGCAACAATTGAATTGGCGGATGGGTCTACCGTGAGACCCTATGGAGTATGTGAAGATGTGCTAGTCAAAGTTGACAGATTCATATATCCGGTGGACTTTGTCGTCATGGATATGCCACCACTCCAAAGCTGCGAAATTCTCCTAGGAAGACCGTTTCAAGCAACGGCAGACGTTGTGACTGCCTTAGGGAGAGGTACTTTGTCTTTGGGCATTGGAGGAGATCGTGTTGAATTCAAATTACCGCAGGATCCTCTAAGTGTGGTCCCCAAGGTGAAAAGATGATGATTGTCACACCGTCTAGCCTAAGACGTTAAACAAGGGCGCTTGTTGGGAGGCAACCCAACCATTGGTACATTAGGATAGTTTAATGTTAGGTGTAGTTTGCTTTTATTTTGTTTACTTTTTAGTTTAAAAAAGATACCTTGATCCGTTTGTTAAATGTGCAGGAACAGGCAGGGTCGATACCATCGACACATCAGTCGATGGTATCGACATGGGTTCAGGTTGACACCAGCAGAAGTCGCACTGCGTCGATACCATCGACGGCCCCGTCGATGGCATCGACATGGTCACAGGCAGGTTGCACAATAATGGTCGATGGTATCGACATGCCAGTCGATACCATCGAGATCTCTGGAGATTTTCAGAAGAAATCGACTCAGTAGAGTCGATACCATCGACACACAGGTCGATGGTATCGACATTTACAAGTGAAAAAGGCGGCAGCCGGACTCGCGAGGCAGTTGCCCTAATCAGTGAGTCGATACCATCGACTTCTGTCGATGGTATCGACAGGCTCACAGCAGTGTCGGTGTCAGTTATTCAAGATGGGGTTATTGGCCAAATGAAGTCACATCATCCAGAGCAAATCCGGACCCCACGACCCTGGCAGTACCCACCTCCACCACCATTGGACTGATCTGGTATCACTGTTCCACCCTTAAGTTGGTTTTTGACTATGAGGCCATAGTCGAATTCAAGCTTAGGGGGGTGGCTGGAACAGCTCTATCTTTTATCTTTTCTTTAGTTGTTTTTAGTTTTTGCTTTGTTATTTGTTCTTGCAATTTTAGTGTTTGTTTAGGATCCACATCTATCTAGTGTAATCGTGGATGTCTTAAAAAAATTGTCATCTCGCTTTTTCATGGGAAATTAAGGGAATTTTAAAATTTTTCTGTGTCATTTGGACAGCTTTACTTGGTTGTCCCTGGGGAACTTATTCTATGAAAATGATTGATTATGTCAACTTTGAAGCAATATGTCATACCCACACCCCTTTGACTCATGGAAAGTGGATAGTAACGGTTGTTTGAGTCTAACCTAATCAAATGGTAATGAGACCTTAATCAGATGTAAGAGAAAGAACCCTTTAAACTACTACACATGTCAGTAAGGAGGGACACATAATTTTCTTCTAAGGTTCAGTCACTTAATCTTGTGATCATTCCACCCCATTTTCTATAATCCACCCAAGAATTGGAAGTAAAGTGCAGTTTCAATTTCTTTTGCGTGCATGGCATGTAGATAGGTTTTGTACTGTTATTTTCATGTTTTTGCATAGAATGAAAAAAAATATATAGTGATACATGCACATTACCCTTAGGTGCATGTCATGTAGTTGCACTCACAATTTCATGATTTTCATGCATAAGCACACCATGTATCTCAGTTTTCCTAAATAGGTGATCTAATTTGTTCCATACCCTCGAAATAAAGCAAAGATCTCCAATTGGAAAGAAAATGGCCTTATGTATCTCTAAGCAATTATGGATATATGGGAAAAGAAAAAAAAAGAAAAAAAATTCTGAAAACATGAAAAAAAAATGTTAGAAAAAAAAAGAAAATTTAGAAGGAAATGGAATAAGAGGGAGAAAGGAATGATATCACTTGTATAACAGGGGAATTGAGTACATGATGTGGCTTGAGTAGATTTCTATCTCATTTTGAGGTAGAAGGTTAGTGCATGCATTATTCCACCCACTTTTAGGCAGTAGGGCATTCTTAATGTGCATTTGCATCATTTAGGGCATTTTGTTATATGCATACTGAAACTGTGTAATACTTCCATATTCTCCCATGAACCACCCATTCCATCCACCCGTTGCTCGTATTGGTAGTCCACCGTGATATTCTCCTCACTCATGTGTATAAGGAGGACGGCTTCCATGTAGATGGTAGTTAGGGCGAGCAACGTAGTTTAGGCGATCACAAGATGCACCATGGCTGAATCGGCGAACTTTATTATGTTAACTTCCCTATGTGATAGTGTTCATCGGTTTGAAGGATAATTTCTTTTATTGATGGTTATTGTCGCCTATAGGGTAATTACTGTTCTGTGATTAGGGTAGGCCGGTTTGAGAACGTCCAGTGGGAGTCATTTGTGATGTGGGTTGGTATTTTGATTGTTAGTTGACATTCGCAATTCTATTCTAAGGATTAGTTGCTCGAGGGCGAGCAATGTTTAAGCTTAGGGGAGTTTGATGCGATGATTTTGAGTCGCATTTATAGACCGATTTCATATGTGTTTTGTGCCTTAATTACTCATTTTCATGGATATTGTTGCATAATTCACTTTATTTGGTCTTTGCCATCATTTTATATCAAATCATCTTATCATAAATCGTGTGGATTTATTTGGTCTTGTTGTGCAATTTCAGGAAAAACAAGTATCTACATCCGTCGATACCATCGACGGATGTCGATACCATCGACCAAGCCACAGGTTGTCAGCCGAGAAGAGCAATACAGAGTCGATACCATCGACACCCATGTCGATGGCATCGAGATGTCTCCAGGCTGCTGGCGAGGATGAAGTCGATACCATCGACGCAAGTCGATGCCATCGACACAAGGAGAGCTACAGCGTCGCTAAACGACAACAACTGACGCTAAAGGAGTCGATACCATCGACACCCAAGTCGATGGTATCGAGATCACCACAGGCGCTCAGAATAAAAGAAAGGATAGCTGCCGCTAATCCGCTGGGTCGATACCATCGACCCGCGTCGATGGTATCGACGCCGGCAGATATGCGTTGGATTTGTTTTGATTTCGATCGTACGGCTGTTGTTATTTGACGACCTAATTAGGGACTTATACCTAATGACGACCGCCCAGACGGGATCATCATCTTATTTTGGATTGCACGAGTGCCGAGGAGGAGAGAAAGGAGAACGGAGGCCGAGAAGCTCATCCCGGGTGATTCGGACGCTGCCGAAGACGATTTCCACCACCGACAGGCGGGGAAAGCTCGTGTTCTACGCCAAGGATCAACCGGTTCTTCTCCATTCAGGGGTTTTCCCATTTATTTCCCGTTTTTCTTATGAATTCCCCAATTTCTACCATGTATTCGTGTAAGATGAACATGAGAGGCTAAAACCCTCAATCTTTAGGACCGGGAGTAGCCCGGGGATACATTGTATGATGATTTTATATTGATAATTCATATTTTTCTCTCATATCCGTGGTATAAATTCATTTTCTCCATTTCTATTGTTATGCTTGATCACCATAATAATAACTTAATGCCCTTAATCACTTCGACAGAAGGATTAACGGTTGAAAAGAGACGAATTCTACATTAATTAATAAAACCCTTGATAAAGGAGTTGTAAAATTAATGGTGGGAACTGAGAGACTGTTTATAATGCACTTAGTTTAGGGGAATGATTACTACGACGGTGGAATCAACCTAAATCTAAGTAGTGAATTACACCACGACAGTGGGTAATTCTGTTTTCAGGCCACTACCCGGATAGAGAGAGAGAAGTGTGAAGAATGACATGAAACTTAATACATTGTTGACCCGCGGTGAAACCGCCATCCTAAAGATATCCATTTTAATTGATTAAATTAACCTTTAATCGATTGTTTTCTTTGTTTGATTTTTATTTTCTTTTAATTTGAACAACAAAACCCTACTTTGTTAAGCGGTCTAGCTGATTGCGATTAGTTAGTAGAAGTCTCCAATAATTCACGTATCCCTGAGTTCGACTCGGGCCTCACAAGGCCTATATTACTCGACGCGTACACTTGCATTTTTAGCGCGTAGTAAAATACACGTCAAAAAGTCAAAGAAAAATTAACTAGATATGATGAGCGCATTCACTCCCCGACAACGGTGCCAGAAAGCTTGGCACGCCCCCGCCAATGGTGTTTCACACCACTCAATTGAAGTTTGAATGGATGCAACTCCACGGAAGGAGGCACACAGGTGGATTAAACTTTTGAATTTATAAAGACCTACACTGGATACACTTGCACAACTAAAACACTACACCCACAAGCGCACAGGGTCGTATCATAGTATAGGAGGGCGGTAAGAATAGGGTCGATCCTCAGGGAGAAAAGGGGACACTAGAGCTAGGTTAGTTTGGCTGGGTTTCTACTATAGAGACTAGGGTTAAGGGTTTGAACATTGTTTGATTGTTAAACTAATGTGAGCAAGAAAGCTATTAAAGGCAAGAATGAAATCTAAGTTTACCCTAGACTAGATTAGGATTAATTAAGCAAGAAAAGACTAAGCTAGGTATGAAAAGGCAATTTACACTAAGGCAAGAAAAAGAAAAGAACAAGAGAAAGTAAAGAGCTAAACTAGAAAGAACAAGGTAAAAATAGGGAAAGAAGCTAACTAAGCAGGAAAAGAGCTAACTAAGCTAACACTAGCTAAGCAATTTGAAAAGTAGGGTTTTAAAGCAATTAAGAGAGGTGTGGGCTGTTTAGGGGATGTACTTATCACTTAAGTTGGGGGTGACATAAGAACTTTATGACTCCATTTAGATTATCCAAACCAAACAACAAGTTAGAGTCTAATGAACTAACCTAAGCTACTAATTGGCCATGGATATGCTAGGTTGTATATAGGGGAACTAGTCCCTAACACTCCCAACTACCCTTGCGAGGCTCAATTGGGTTAGGGATTAGGTTCAATTCAATTAGAGTCTAGTCAATTCTAGATTTTTAGATTAGACATTCCTAGGGCAATTAGGGGCTGAGGGTAGTAATGGGGAGGTGAAATTAGGGTTTTGGACCCCAATTCCCCCACATTCTAGCCTTGAGAAGGCTCCACACTAATTGTACTAGAGTCACCTAATCTAGCTACTTAGATCTCTCACTTAGGCTTAGGGAGATTGATTAGGATGTAGGAAGATGGGAGACAACCTAGGGATCCAAGAATTGGACCTTGGGGCAAATCCCAAAATTCACACATATAAGCAATTTTCCTAAATTCCCAAGTGATTTCACACAGAAACCAACAATAAATCCATGGAGAATGAGATAGAAATATCACATAATCATTAACAAATGGAATTAAGAAGTTTACATGTCACTTTCCTCCAACATGGTATCAAAGTAACATTTTACACCCCAAAAACATCCCACCAAAAGGGGCCTAGCTACTCATGGAAATGGAAAATACAAAAAGAGACGAAAAAGAGGTAGAAGAAGCCATGGAGCTCAGTGTAGATGAAGAAATCCTCCTCTCCAGCTACTGCAAGATGTCCTCCTCTCTCCTCCAAGGTGCAAGGGTGTGGAATGAAGGGGATTATAGGTAGGAACTAGGATAAACTAGTGTTTTGGTGGTGGAAATGGTGAAATGGAGTGGAATGGAGGTGGAAATGGAATGGAATAGCTAAGGGGAAAAAATGGAGTGGTAGGAGTGAGCTAGGGGTGGCCAACCTCAGCCTCCAGCCACCACCTAAGTATATATAGGTGTGGGGGAAGCACTAGGTCAAGTGGGGTAGTATGGGAAAAATAGTAGAAAAAGTAGTTGGATTTTGTGAGTAGCATGGTCGTAGTGGTTCACCACGACCGTGGTGGGTAGGGGTGAGCACGGTCATGGTGGTCCACCACGGTCGTGGTGGGTAGGGGTGAGAACGGTCGTGGTGGTCACCACGAGTTGTGTCAATTAAAATGTCAAAATCATAGGTTGATGGTCAATTTTGTATTCAGGCTAGCACGGCCATGGTGGTCACCACGACCGTGGTGAAGTGAGGGTAGCACGGCCGTGGTGGTCACCACGTCTGTGGTGGATCGAAATGTTGAGGTCGTTCTCTGCTCCACTATCATTCTGCCTCTATTGTAGCACAGCCGTGCTGGGTAGCACGACCGTTCTGGGTCAGTTCACCATGGCCGTGGTGATTCCAGCTTCAATTGAGGATGTCTCTGCAAGTGACCTAGCACGGCCGTCCTGTGGTACTCGGCCGTTCTGGGTTCTAAATCAGCACTTTGACTTTGTTCTTTGGATTTTCTTGGACATCTTTGCTTCAATGGGTCTTTGGCCACTAGGGGTAGGTTGAGGGCGCATCGGTCTTCACTTTGGGTCTTTCCAAGGGTGGAGAGACCCTAGGATCACTCCTTCTCTCTCTTCCATCAAGCGTGGTCCAAATGCCTGCAAAATATGCAAATAATGTCCATAAGTGCATTTTACACAAATATGCATATTGGGGGAAATAACATGTAGTCTAGCAGGTATAAATGTGACTGAAATGCAAAATGACACAAGATGAAGCCCTAAAATAGGGCTGGATCAATACCTTACTTTCAGATTTAGCTCAAGCCAATTTGGATATTACAAAGAAACTGGTTAAAATTGTTGAACTAAAAAAATATGTTGATAGCTTAAAGCATGATGATATTCTTGATAGAGTCTTGGAAAGCACTTCTGGACATATTGGGAGAAGGGGCCTAGGCTATGTACCCAAAGAAAAATCTTTTCAAAATCTTAGAACTAGAAAAGCACAAGCCCCTAGAACTAAGACCATCTATGTGCCCAAAAACAATATAGCGCAAACCCAAAATGTAAGGAATAGAAATCAAATTGACTTTATTTCTTGTTTCTATTGCCTATGTATTGGACATTATTCATTCTATTGTGAATACAAGAAGAAGAAGGACATTGTTTGGGTTCCAAGACCCCAAACTTAGAGATTTTGAGACATTTTATTGAGATTTGACCTAAACTTCATTTTTGAAATTCATGTGTCTCATCTCAACTGAAATGAGCTTTAAAATGTATATCTTTATGTATTTGATTATTTACTTGTGTCATTCATAATTAACATACTTGAAAATAATATATCTTGTTTTCCCTAGAAATGTTGCATACTCTGGAAATTTACAGAACTTTCTCTTGGTCGACTAAGATCTCGACCGAGGGGCCTCCCGGTCGAAGTCAAGGTCGACTGAAAATAAGCCTGACAGAATTATTTTCTTGCAAATCAAATTACTTACTTGTGATTAACATTTATATGTTAAATGTTGTAAAATTCTCATCATATTGATTCATTTCAAGCACTAAAAATGATTTAAATCTGTAAGGCATATATATGTTATTAACTAAAAAAGGACCACCGCATGGGTGCCAAAAACCTTCATATTTTACAGGATTGGGTAGTTGATAGTGGTTGCTCCAAGCATATGACCAGAAACAAGGAATCCTTTCATACACTTGAACAAAAGAAGAGTGGAACAGTCACATTTACAGATAAGGCCAAAGGTAAAATCATTGGGATAGGTAATATTGGTAAAAATATTCAAATAAAAATGTGCTACTTGTAGATGGTTTACACAATAATCTAATTAATGTTAGTCAATTGTGTGATAGTGGCTATGATGTTCTTTTTAACAAATCTTTCTAGAAGTTGCTCATAGAAAACACTAATGATGTTGTTTATGAAGGAAAAAGAATAGGAAATCTCTATATACTTAGACCTAATTCTATTCATGCTATTATTGGAAAATGTCTACTTGCAAATGATGAATTCTGAAAATTATGGCATAGAAATCTTGGCCTTGGAAGCTCACATGTTATTAAAAAGTTACTTAAATATGATCTTGTTCGTGGTTTGCCTAAACTTTCTTTTGATAAACCTGAAAATTGTGAACCGTGTACTCTTGGCAAGAAAATTAAAACTTCTTTCAAATCTAAAGCCTTGCTTAGTACTACTAGATCATTAGAACTTATTCACATGGATTTATTTGGTCCCATGAGGACTCAATCTATTGGTGGTAAAAAGTATTGTTTTGTCATTATTGATGATTATAGTAGATATACTTGGGTGCATTTTCTTTCAACAAAAGATGATACTATTAGAATATTCATTCAATTTTTCTCTAAGATTGAAAATCAACTACAAAATAAAATATGCACCATTAGGAGTGATCATGGGGGAGATATTGAAAACCATATCTTTGAATAATTGTGTACCTCTCAAGGGTATACACGTAATTTTTCAACTCCACACACCCCACAACAAAATGGGATAGTTGAGAGGAGACACTGGTCCTTACAAGAAATGACTAGAACAATGTTACTTGAACATAACACACCTAAAACATTTTTGGATGAAGCAATAAATACAACATGTTATATCCTAAACTATGTTTCAGTTCACTCACATCTTAAGAAAACTCCTTATGAACATATATTTAACAAGAAACCTAGAATTGACTCCTATCATACTTTTGGTACACCTTGATATATCTTGAACACAAAACATGATAAAGATAAATTCGACCCTAAGTGACAAAAAGGATTTATCTTAGGATATTCAACATCTTGTAAGGCATTTAGGATTTACAACACTATTTCTAAGAAAGTTAAGGAATCAACTCATATCACATTTCATGAAATGACAACACAAATTGTTGCAAATGAAATTTAAAATGAAAACTTGAATGATATTACACATCAAGTTGAGGATTTAACCATATCAACAAAAGATGATAAAAAATTCTGAAATTGAACAAAATAAGGATCAAAACAATGAGGCACATCAGTCAACTCCTAGATGTTGACTCAAGGTCAATTAGGTCAATGTTGACTCACGTCTAAATTGACTAAACCCGTGTTTTGATGATGACTAACCATTCCACATATTTGTGTCTAATGTCTCTACTTGAGTGTTTTTAGATTAGGTATAGACACACTCTGAATGCCCTAAATTGCACATATCAAATTGGAGAAAATACAAGTCAAAGTCAATACAAGTGCACATTTTTGTAATATGATGTAAATCCATTAGAATCATATTGTAAACCACTTGTAATGATTGTATGACTTGTAATTAAGCTTAAAAAAATCATGAGCACTTAGATTGAATGTTTAAGCACTCAAAATCCATTTTCCAAAATTCACATCAGGTTGTTCATCGGTCGAGTTGTCAATACACAGAACTCGATTGATCCTGATTGGATCTTGAAAATGACTTTTGATCGGTCGAGTTTACACTTCACAGAACTCAACCGATGGAGTACTTGACCAATTCAATTTTTATTGGTCGGTCGAGTTTCCCTATGATAAAATCGGCTGATGGTCTGAATATTGGTTTTGTCTTTTACTCTTTCGGTCGAGTTACCTTTATAGAAACTCGATCGGTTGCATTGTACGGAAAAGTGCATAAAAGTGCTTCTAGCCGTTGTGGAGTTGCAACAAGTGAAAATATATTCGTTGCAAGCCACAAAACGGCTAGTTTTCATTCTCAAGTGTTCCCAAAGGTTAAGAGGTATCCCCATCTATAAATAAGACCCCTTGACAAGAGAGAAGAAGTTGCAAGACAAGAGGAGAAAGAGCTAAAGAAAATGAAGAAGGCTGAAATGAAGTCTCAAATCAAGGCTATCATTGGTCAAGCCTCTCCATCCTCTCAATTTGAAGAAGATGCCATGTATTCCAAGGGTATATTCTATAAAGGCAAGTCCTCCTTCATCTAGTGCTTCACATGTGGAAAGAAGGGTCACTACAAGGAAGACTGCCCACAAGGCAAAAAGACCCATCTTCACAAGAGAAGAGAAGAGAAGTACAAGAAGAAGGAGAAATGGCACTCAAGCTCAAGTGACTCCTCCAACCCAAGCTCAAGTGAAGATTCAAGTGAAGGATCAAGCTCAAGCTCTAGTGCCATTTTTCTCTTATGGCATCAAAACGTGAAGACTCAAGTGAGGTAAATCTAAACTCTTTAGATAAAGAATCTTTGATTGCTACTAGTCATGATACTTGTGCCTATCTTAAGCCTTATAAAAGGAAAAAGGAAAAAGCTTTCTAGAATTGTTGATAATTTGCATATAGAACTAAATGATCTTGAACATGCTAATTCTTGCTTGCTTGGTGATAAAAATGCTTGTCTTAGCCAAGTAGACTCTCTTAAACTTGAAAATGCTAGTTTGCTTGATAAGATTAGATTTCAAGAAGCTCAACCTCTTATGCCTAGTTCTAATGAAGAGCATACAATAATTGTTGATTCTCTCATGCATAATATTCATGTTCTTAAATCTGAAAACAAGGACAAAGATTATGTTTTGCAAGGATTAGAATCTGAAAATGGTATGCATCTTTCTAAGATTGTTGTGCTTGAAAATGAGAATGCCTCCTTGCTTGCTAAAATCAATGTGCTTGAATCTTGTTCTAGTTCTACTAGTAGAGAGAATGACGTTGCTGCTCTTATTATTGATATATATTCTTATTTAACTAAAGCTCTTTGCTTAGAAAATGATCTTCTGAATGCTAGAGATAATATCAGTCATTTGTCTTCTACTATTACTTCTCTTATGCATGATAATGATGGTTTGAGATCTTCTTTGCAAAGATTCTTAGTTGGTAAAAAGAATCTTAATGACATCCTACACCATACTACTAAACAAATTGGTAGACATGGTTTAGGGTATGATAGTAGTCAAAGGAACAACAAAGGTAAAGGACCTCCAATATTCTATGGAGAATCCTCTAGTTCCAAGACTATGGGCACATGAAACTATTGCAATGATTTTGGTCATTATTCTACTTGTTGTCCTTTTAGGAAAGCACCCAAGAGCAATAGGACTTGGGTTGCTCAGCTAACCCCTCCAGACCCAAAAACATGATTGAGGATCATTTCATATTTCTTCTTGTAGGTACTTGCAAATGGATTGACTTGAGCTATTAAATTGCAAATTGACTTCTCAATCCACATGAAAGAAGAAAGGTGAGATGTGTAGAGGGTGACAACAAGTGGAAAAAGGAATGGTAAGAACAAAGGTATTGTTTTTCTTGCTTATAACCATATCTAACTTGTTTTTATCAAGTTAGTGTGCACTATGCATGTGGTTTTTGAGTCCAAAATGGTATTTTGGGATTCTCCTCACACTTTTGCTCAAAACCTGTTTCTAATGCTTTCATACTGCATTACTAACTTGCTTAGACATGTTTGGATATGGCTTATATTTTTAGCATGCCTTTAAATATGTTTTTATGAAATATATGTGCCTTTTGACAACAGCTCTGTCGGTCGAGTTTGCCCTGTTTGAAACTCGACTGATAGGCACCAATGGGTGTTGCCAGCAGCTGTCATCGGTTGAGTTGTCAATACACAGAACTCGACTGATAACACTGTGTACAGAATATACATTTGGCTTAGTGAATGATAATTTCCCTCTCAACTAGATTTTCTCAACCAATAGCCTTATTCTTTGGCACTCCTTTGGTACCTTTATATATGCATATCACCATGCTTTAAATTTCTTGTCTTTCTTACAACTCTATCTCTCTAATTGCTCTAAATTGGCATGTCTATATCTTACAATTACTTGCTTTGAGTTGTTTTGCAGGCTTTGATGATGATCTCTTTGGATCTCTTGGTTATGTCTAAAATTGCTTCTGTTGTACTTAACTTGCTACATCTATATAGGTGTATATATTGTGTTGATACAACCTTGAGGTTCTTAGTGGTAATCATCCTTTAGTAATGATACATATTTGTATGTGAGTTATATCCTTTCGTGCTTCTAAAATTGCTTATCTCTTTGTTTGGATATATCTGTACATCTACTCATAGCATTCTCTATCTTGTGTATCTTTTGGTATCTCTTGCTATGATCTAGATCCTACTAGTAGTCCTAACATGTGATATCATCTACTAGTAGTTCATATACCACTAGTAAAGAAATGGGTTATAACGTCCCTACGTGTAGGGTCGGTTTTTCCAAATAACTGACCTTATATGTCTAAAAAAAATGCAGGCACCATTTAAGACCTCTTGGGTCGGTTTTCTTAAAAAAACCGACCTTGTAGTGTATCTCTATAGGGTCGATTTTCCAAATAACCGACCTTATATGTCTAAAAAAAATGCGGGCACCACTTAAGACCTCTTGGGTCAGTTTTCTTAAAAAAAACCGACCTTGTAGTGTATCTATATAGTGTCGGTTTTCCAAATAACCGACCTTATATGTCTATAAAAAATGCAGGCACCACTTAAGACCTCTTGGGTCGATTTTCTTAAAATAACCGACCTTGTAGTACATCTCTATAGGGTCGGTTTTTATAAAATAAGCGACCTTATAGACAATTGGTTTAGAAATTCATTTACAAGTTTCCCGCGGTAAAAATTTGCTTGATTTTGGCTTCGCGCCTCGATCTATAGGGTCGGTTTTTCCTTATAACCGATCCTAAAGGGCTCCTCGGTCGAAAAATTCGTCGACCGAATAAGAGCTGGATTTCACGTATACAAGCACCTTTAGGGTCGGTTTTTTCCTTATAACCGACCCTAAAGTCCTTTTCGGTTCAGCACCTCTAAGGTCGGTTTTTCCTTTAAAATTGACCCTAAAGGCTCCTCGGTCGACAATCGACCGATAACAATTCTGGATACAGTTTACTTCACACATGTATAAGCACCTCTATCGTCGGATTTGTACTTATAACCGACCTTAGAGCTTTTCTCGGTCGACAAATTCGATGACCGATAAGGAATCAGATTTCAAGTGTATAAGCAACTTTTAGGGTCAGTTTTTTGCTTATAACCGACCTTAGAAGTCTATTCGGTCGACAATATTGTCGACCGAATTGGACTTTAGGGTCGGTTATAAGCAAAAAAATGACCCTAAAGGTACTTATACGAATGAAATCTGGTTGTTTCTTGGTCGACGAATTTGTCGACCAAGATAGAGCCAGATTCGTTCGTATAAGCTCCTGTAGCGTCGGTTTTTCTTTATAACCGACCCTGGAGGGATTTTTCGGTCGACAATATTGTCGTCCGAGATAAACTTAGGATCCAGTTTAGTATTTCACACATGAATAAGTACCTCTAGGGTCGGTTTTAAGGAAAAAACTGATCTTAGAGGTACTTATATGAAGGAAATTTGGTTCTTTATCGGTCGAGGAATTATTCGACCGAGACAATATCGGTCGACAAATTGTTCGACCAAGGCCAACCCTGTAAACCTCCATTTGCTTGAATTAAAAAGGCAATATTCTGATTAAAATATAAATTGTAACGGCTAGAAAATCGACTGTCGTAACGGCAGACGACCGTTGCGGGCGTCGGTCGACAAATTGTCGACCGAAATGGCTAGAAAATTGACCGTCATAACGGCTAGAAAATCGACCGTCGTAACGGCTAGTTCGATCGACCATTGGCCGACTGGGATACGACTGTTGTGGGCGTCAGTCGAAAAATTGTCGACCGAAATGGCTAGAAAATCGACCGTCATAACGGCTAGAAAATCGACCGTCGTAATGGCTAGTTCGATCGACCGTTGGCCGACCGGGAGACGACCGTTGCGGGCGTCGGTCGACAAATTGTCGACCAAAATGGGCTCTGTTTTGCTATAAATAGTACCCAAAACGATACATTTCTTCACACCTTCACATTCTCACTTCTCTAGCTCCTCTCTAGTGTATTCTTGTGAAAATCTTTAGCTTCTCTACATCCAAGTCTTGCTTGCTACTTCTCCATTTCAAAGCAATGAGATGGCTTCCTCATCAACGCGTGGAAAGAAGCAAGTTGCAGGCAGGAAAGGAAGGACGGTCTCTCCAGCGCTGCCGATCATCAACGACGTCCCCTTCAACGACACAGCTGCAGGAGACCACTACCTCAGGATCTCCTCAAAAACTCCTCTTCCACGACGGCCAGTCGACGTCATGGGCTTCCACAACATTGTCAATTTGGAGGAACTCTGTAAGGTGAAACATTTGACTAATTTTCTAATCCCCTCCTTCCATTCCCACTCCTCCAAAGTAGTTAATGAATTCTATGCCAATTTAACCCCACATCCTGACCATGATTCCTTCTCCTCTATGGTTGGTGGGTATGGATTCCATTTTACTGAGGAGGGTATTCTTGATATGCTTGACATAGACATAGAAGAATATAAAGATTTTGTTGATCTCACCACAGGAAATCCACTCAACAAACTCTCCCAAGATGACACTACAACTAGCCTTAGTGATGTCAAAAAAGACATCTTTCAATCAAATACGACTTGTCATGAAGATAGGGGTACCTATTATGCCATAAATTTAAAACCTGAAGCTAGGATCATAAATCTCGTTGTTGCCACCAATATCCATCCTAGAGCAAACAAATCTGAAGTACCCACCTTTCGTATGTGCCTTATCTATGCCATTCTCAAAGGTATTCCCATAAACTTTATTCGTATCATCCTTAAGAATATACTTGAGTTTTCTAGAAATCCACCTTATGCTGACTTTGTATGCCAAATCACTCAACATTTTCTTAAGAGAAATATTGGGGACGACTTAGGTTACACATGGGATAGAAAACCCTAAAAGATAAGTAAAAATACGGTGGAAAAGATGGGAATCGACTTTGGCTACAAAAGGGCTAGGACTGAAGGGGAGACATCCACCCAAGACATACCTCCACCACCTCCTCCTACCAACCTACCCCATGATCCTATTACAAACACCTTGACATACATTGCTGGATCCCAATATCACCTAAGTAGGCAATTGAATTATAATCACCATGGCATGACTTATTTAAACCAAAGGATGCAAGCTCTCTCTCCTAACCAACCTGATGAATATCCCTATTCCCTTAATCCTGGCATGATAAATCCATACAATCCTTCCTACAACTACTATCAAATTCCACCTCCACCATCTCCTGATCTCACACATACTCAGTTTTCCCCAATTCAACTTCAAGACATTGCTGCCCACTTTCACTTTTATCGTGTTCCCACCTTCTTGGAGGCTTATGTCTTAACCAAGACAGGTGCCTTGGAGTGGCAGACACTGGCCAAATATTATAGAGTTGAGCCCTTTCTTGGAAAAGACCCAGACATTGATGTAATCCTTCGGTCTTTTCAGTGAGATTATGAGATATCTTTGTAATGATTGTAATGGATATCTTTTTATAAAGCAAGTATGTCATGCTTCATCTTATAAAGTGTATGGGCATTAAATTGTTATGAATAAAAGTGTTTTCCATGGCTTCATTTGGACATATACATGTTATATAAGAATATTGTTATTTCAAATGATTGAAAAATAAATTATGGCTAAATTTGACAAAGCATCACTTGGTTTTAAAATTAAATATCTCCTAAAGGGAGAGCATAGCATAAAATTAAGAGGGAGAACTAAAGAGTCATACAAAATGATTATATTGGATATCATGTAAAATCTTGTACAAGTACTTAGATATCATGTAAATCAGGGTTAATCTTGGGAGAACTAAAGAGTCAAACATTGAAATAGGGTTAATCTCGGTCGAAAATATTGTCGACCAAGACACTCTCGGTCGACAATATTGTCGACCGAGGAGGTCGGTTATAAGTACCTCTAAGGCACCTCGGTCGACAAATTCGTCGACCGAATAAGAGCCAAATTTAACGTGTATAAGCACCTCTAGGGTCGGTTTTTTGCTTATAACCGACCCTTAAGGGCTCCTCGGTCGACAATTATTGTCGACCGACATGAATTTTCGATCCAGTTTAGTTCACGCATTCTCGATCGATGAAATTGTCGACCGAAAAGACCTCTAGGGTCGGTTATAAGGAAACAACCGACGCTACAAGTGCTTCTAAGAAGGAAATCTGGCACCTTTCGGTCGACTAATTTCTCGACCGATAGATATCGGTCGACAAATTCATCGACCAAAAGGAGCCAGATTTCCTTCTTAGAAGCACCTCTAGGGTCAGTTTTTTCTTTATAACCGATTCTAAAGTCCTCTTCGATCGACAATATTGTCGACCGAGATAAACTTAGGGTCGGTTATAAGGAAAACACCGACCCTAGAGGTGCTTATACGAAGGAAATCTTGCTCCTTCTCGGTCGACAAATTTTTCGACCGAAAGGGTCCAGATTTTCTTCGTATAAGCACTTGTAGCGTCGGTTTTTTACTTATAACCGACCCTAGAGGTCTTTTCGGTCGACAAATTCGTCGACCGAAAATGTGTTTGAGTGTTTTTAAATAACACGACATGGGCACCGCTTATCTGTAGCTTCGGTTTGTTTTGTTTAACCGACGCTACATGTCTTTGTCTAAGTGAAAAAGCCGAAACCCTTTCTTCCTCCCGCGAAAACCTTTCTGTTCTATTTTTCTCTCCCGCGGTGCCGCAAAACCTTTGCTTTCTTGTGTCATTCCCGCCGCGAAGCCCTTGCCTCCTCTCCGTGAAGCTGTGCCACCTCTCCGCGTCGCCAAAGGATCGTGGTGTCCGGGCCGTTGCCACTCTCCGCGCCGCAAAATAGAGCTCGTCATCGCCGGAAAATAGAGCTCACCGTCACCGCCAAATAGAGCTTGTCGTCGTCGCCTATCCACTCTTCCACGAAGGTCGCCGCCTCTCCGTGAAGGTCGTCTCATCCTCCACGAAGGTCGCCGCCATTTCCAAGTAAGTTCTCCACTTCCGTTCCTTCGTTCCTTCCTTCCTTTGTTCTCGCGCGACGCCATGGTTGCGTCCAGGTCCACTCTCGATCGACAATTAGTCGACCGAGTGCCCACCTGCGCGCAGCGTCCAGGTCCACTCTCGGTCTTCGTCGACCGAGAGTGGACCTGGACGCTGCGCGCAGGTGGGCACTCGGTCGACTAATTGTCGACCGAGAGTGGACCTGCTCCTTATTTATGTGTGAGCTATAAATGGTTTAATCATATTTGTTGTAATGTTCACAAATAGTTCTGAATATTATAGTGATTTCAATCTTTGGACTGTTAGAAACGGCCTTACTTTGCTAATTTGTACAAGTAATTTTCTTTTTATATGATTTCATAACCCAATAATAAAAACATGTCTTTTTTCATATGTAATAATTATATAAATTCTAGAAATTAATACGAGATTAGACATGTGTACTCTTAGATTGACACTTTAGGGTTGATGCATTTATATATTAACTTAGAAACCCATTCAAAATTTACTCATTAGGAGTAAACTTTGGATAGTCCCCGGTTTGGGACTGTTTTTGGATATTTTAATATCACTTAGGATGTACCTGTATAATGTATGTTTAGTTTTGTAGATTATTTCAGTAGGATTTCTTCATTTGTTCTCTGGGTACATATGTGAGTGGTTATTTGCCATTTACATCGGTGTACTTGGAGAACTTAGGGGAAATGCTGCTGAAATTTTCTTCAAAACTAAACATACATTATACAGTTACTAGTGAGATTAAATATTCAAAAATGGGATAGGTGGTACACTTTAGTATATAAGTAATTAACTTCCTATCAATAAAAACTTACATATTATTATAGTATCAATATTAAACTGTTAGTTTTATAATTAATTTTAATGTGATATAGAAAATGGATCGAAGTTGGATGTCTATCAAGAACCGTTGCAGTCCAGAGTTTGCCAAAGGTCTTGATGAATTTATCAGATTTGCTGAGGAACATAGGAAACTACCTACAGATAGGCTATATTGTCCATGTAGAAATTGTTGTAACAATTTGAAAGTTGATACTGGTGAGGAAATTAAGAATCATATCATATGCAATGGGATCATACAAGGTTATAATGAATGGTATTGGCATGGAGAGAAATTGAATTATGGATCAGAAAATGTCGATACTAATAGTTGTGGCATAGAAGATATAGATAATGATGATAATGTTAATGATGAACCGATTCAAGATGACCAGATTCAGGATGATATGGTTGATGAGATGCTACGTAGTTGTCGGGACAATGTCATTGATCCACCTTCTTTATTTGCAAACATTGTCCATGATGCTGAAAAACCATAATATAAGGGTTGTACTAAGTTCAAGAGGTTGAGTGTTGTGATGCGAGTATATACTCTTAAAGCTCAAAACCGTTGGAGCGATAAGAGTTTCACTTCACTGTTGTCTTTGTTAAAGGAAATTCTTCCTGAAGGCAACGATCTTCCAATTTCAACATATCAAGCAAAGAAAATAATGTGCCCAATGGGAATGGAGACTAAGAAGATTCATGCATGTCCAAATGATTGTGTGTTATTTCAGAAGGACTATAGTAATTTGATAAATTGTCCAAAATGTGGTGCGTCAAGGTATAAGACTACAAATTCAGCTAAGGCTAAAAATGGCTCTCCTGCAAAGGTGATGTGGTATCTACCAATAATACCACGATTTCAACGCTTATTTGCTAATACAGAAGATGCGCAAAATTTGTCTTGGCATGGGGAGTTAAAGGTCAATGATGATGGCATCCTACGACATGCATCTGATTCACCACAATGGAAGAAAATTGATTTATTATACCCTTAATTTGGTAAAGAACAAAGAAACCTATGACTTGGACTCTGTACAGATGGAATGAATCCCTATGGTACATTAAGCAGCCAACATAGCACGTGGCCTGTTATGATTGTTATATACAATCTTCCTCCTTGGTCGTGTATGAAAAATAAGTATGTGATGTTGTCAATATTGATATCAGGGCCCAAGCAACCTAGAAATGATATTGATGTTTACCTTCAACCTCTAATTGATGACCTAATGAAACTATGGGAAGAAGGTATTATGACATATGATGCTTCACGTACAGAGATCTTCAGTTTGCGTGCTATGTTATTTTGCACGATTAATGACTTTCCAGCTTATGGAAATTTGTCTGGATATAGAATAAAAGGATACAAAGCATGTCCTGTTTGTGAGGAAAATATTGATTCAATCAGACTGAAACATGGTGGTAAAATCGTATATCTTGGTCATCGGAGATTTCTCCCACCAGTGCATCCTTATCAAAGGCAACGCAAAACCTTTAATGGGTCAACTGAGGAACGAAGTGCTCCTAAACCTATACCAGGAAATGTTGTATATGATAGGGTGAAACATATTGTTAATGAATTTGGAAAGAGTTCAAGTAGTCATACACTCACATGTGACAAATCTCTATACAAGAAGAGGTCAATATTCTGGGATCTTCCTTACTGGAGATCTTTGGCACTTAGACACTGCATTGACGTCATGCATGTTGAAAAAAATATTTGTGATAGCATCATCGGTACGCTATTGAACATACCAGGAAAGACTAAAGATGGCATCAAATCTAGAAAAGATTTAGAATTAATGGGTATTAGAAAAGAATTATCAGTGGAGATCAGGGGTCGCCGCACATATTTGCCACGGGCTTGTTACACTTTGTCAAAGAAAGAGAAAAAGACTTTCTGTGAGTGCTTGTATAATATTAAGGTTCCACAAGGATACTCTTCTAATATTCGTAGATTGGTATGAATGAAGGATCTGAAACTGATAGGTCTCAAATCTAAGGTTCCACGAAGAGAGCTCATTGTCGCACCGCCAAAGCTTCTCCTTACCAAGAGAGCTGCTGCGCCGCCAAATCCCTTGCCAAGAAGTTCATCGTCGTTTTCGAAGAGGGATCATGGTGTCTGAAGGTCGTCGTCGCCTCTCCACGCTTCCACAAAGGTTGCCACCTCTCCACGAAGAGATCTCATCATCGTCGCCTCTCCACGCTTCCATGAAGGTCGCCGCCTCTCACAAAGGTCGTCGCATCTTCCACGAAGGTCGCTGCCATTTCCAAGTAAGGCCGCCGCCTCATTCCTGAGTTCATTCCCGCCGCCACGGTAGCATCCCAGTTCACTCTCAGTCGAGAATTCGTTGACTGAGAGTCCACCTACGCGGTATCCAGGTCCACTCTCGGTCGAGAATTTGTCGACCGAGAGTGGACCTGGACACCGATCGTAGGTGGGCTCTCGGTCGACGAGTTCTCGACCGAGAGTGGACCTGCACACCTTTAACTGGACAGTTATATTGTTTTTCCATTTTATATGATTGATAACCCAACCAATAATAAAAACATGTATTTTTTCATATGTAATCATTATATAAATTCTACAAATTAATATGAGATTAGACATGTGTACTCCCAGATTGACACTTTAGGGTTGATGCATGATGTTTAACTTAATATATAAATATGAAAATAATACATTTATATATTAACTTAGAAACCCATTTAAAATTTACTCATTAGGAGTAAATTTTGGATAGTCCCCGGTTTGGGACTATTTTTGGATATTTAATCTCACTTAGGATGTAACTATATAATGTATATTTAGTTTTGAAGCAAAGTTCAGTAGGATTTCCTCATTTGTTCTCTGGGTACATATGTGAGTGGTTATTTGCCATTTACATCGGTGTACTTGGAGAACTTAGGGGAAATGCTGCTGAAATTTTCTTCAAAACTAAACAGACATTATGTAGTTACTAGTGAGATTAAATATTCAAAAATGGGATAGGTGGTACACTTTAGTATAAAAGTAATTAACTTTCTATCAATAAAAACTTACAGATTATAGTATCAATATTAAATGCTTAGTTTTATAATTAATTTTAATGTGATATAGAAAATGGATCAAAGTTTGATGTCTATCAAGAATTGTTGCAGTCTAGAGTTTGTCAAAGGTCTTGATGAATTTATCAGATTTACTGAGGAACTTAGGAAACTACCTACAGATAGGCTATGTTGTCCATGTAGAAATTGTGGTAACAATTTGAAAGTTGATACTGGTGAGGAAATTAAGAATCATGTCATATGCAATGGGATCATACAAGGTTATAATGAATGGTATTGGCATGGAGAGAAATTGAATTATGGATCTGGAAAATGTCGATACTAATAGTTGTGGAATAGAAGATATAGATAATGATGATAATGTCAATGATGAACCGATTCAAGATGACCTGATTCAGGATGATATGGTTGATGAGATGCTACATAGTTGTCGGGACCATGTCATTGATCCACCTTCTTTATTTGCAAACATTGTCCATGATGCTGAAAAGCCATTATATAAGGGTTGTACTAAGTTTACGAGGTTGAGCATTGTGATGCGATTATATACTCTTAAACCTCAAAACCGATGGAGTGATAAGAGTTTCACTTCATTGTTGTCTTTGTTAAAGGAAATTCTTCCTGAAGGCAACAAACTTCCAATTTCAACATATCAAGCAAAGAAAATAATGTGCCCAATGGGAATGGAGGCTAAGAAGATTCATGCATATCCAAATGATTGTGTGTTATTTTAGAAGGACTAAAATAATTTGATAAATTGTCCAAAATGTGGTGCGTCAAGGTATAAGACCACAAATTCAGCTAAGGCTAAAAATGGCTCTCCTGCCAAGGTGATGTGGTATCTACCAATAATACCACGATTTCAATGCTTATTTGCTAATACAGAAGATGCGCAAAATTTGTCTTGGCATGGGGAGTAAAAGTCCAATGACGATGGTGTCCTACCACATGCATCTGATTCACCACAATGGAAGAAAATTGATTTATTATACCCTTAATTTGGTAAAGAACCAAGAAACTTAAGACTTGGACTCTGTACATATGGAATGAATCCCTATGGTACATTAAGCAGCCAACATAGCATGTGGCCTGTTATGATTGTTATATACAATCTTCCTCCTTGGTTGTGTACGAAAATTAAGTATGTCATGTTGTCAATATTGATATCAGGGCCCAAGCAACCTTGAAATGATATTGATGTTTACCTTCAACCTCTAATTGATGACCTAATGAAACTATGGGAAGAAGGCATTATGACATATGATGCTTCATGTAAAGATATCTTTAGTTTGCATGCTATGTTGTTTTGCACGATTAATGACTTTCCAGCTTATGGAAATTTGTCTGGATATAGCATAAAAGGATACAAAGCATGTCCTGTTTGCGAGGAAAATTCTGATTCAATCAGACTGAAACATGGTGGTAAAATTGTATATCTTGGTCATCGGAGATTTCTCCCACCAGTGCATCCTTATCGAAGGCAACGCAAAACCTTTAATGGGTCAATTGAGGAATGAAGTGCTCCTAAACCTATACCAGGAAATGTTCTTTATGATAGGGTGAAACATATTGTTAATGAATTTGGAAAGAGTTCAAATAGTCGTACACTCACATGTGACAAATCTCTATACAATAAGATGTCAATATTATGGGATCTTCCTTACTGGAGATCTTTGGCAATTAGACACTGCATTGACGTCATGCATGTTGAAAAAAATATTTGTGATAGCATCATCGGTACGCTATTGAACATACCAGGAAAGACTCAAGATGGCATCAAATCTAGAAAAGATTTAGAATTAATGGGTATTAGAAAAGAATTATCAGTGGAGATCAGGGGTCGCCGCACATATTTGCCACGGGCTTGTTACACTTTGTCAAAGAAAGAGAAAAAGACTTTCTGTGAGTGCTTGTATAATATTAAGGTTCCACAAGGATACTCTTCTAATATTCATAGATTGGTATGAATGAAGGATCTAAAACTGATAGGTCTCAAATCTCACGATTGTCACACCTTAATGCAACAAAATTTACTTGTGGCTATTCGATCTATATTGCCGAAGCATGTAAGGTTTGCAATCACAAGACTCTATTTCTTCTTCAATGAAATATGCAACAAAGTGATACATCCTGATACTCTCGATAAATTACAGAAAGATGTAATTGTTACCATGTGTCAGCTTGAAATGTACTTTCCTCCTTCATTTTTTGATATCATGGTTCATCTTGTAGTACATATTACAAGGGAGGTGAAGATGTTGGGTCCAATTTTCTTACACTGGATGTATCCATTTGAACGCAATATGAGTATTTTTAAAGGTGATGTTCAGAATCGTTATCATCCTGAAGGGAGTATTGTTGAGGGTTACGTGGCTAGGGAGGTGATGGACTTTTGTAATGATTTTTTGAATTGCAATGAAACTTGTAGCGATCAAAAAAATTCCCATCACACTGGATCTTATTGTGGCAAAAGAACTCTGGGAGGACGAGTGAAAGGAATCAGTCGTGAGTTGTGCGAACAAGCACATTTGTATATTTTACACAACATCGATGAAGTTAGTAGATACATCACAGAACACAATGATCTTATTAAGAGAAATCATCCGCGATCCATTTCAATGTGGCTTGCAAGAGAGCATAATCGAACATTTATTAGGTGGTTTGAAGAGAAAGTATTTAATCAACTATCTGAATCACCAAATAATGCTGCTGAGAACATAAAATGGCTCGCCTTTAAGCCAAAAATGGATGTCATGTCATATGAAGGTTATGATATTAATGGATTTTCATACTACACAAAGCGTCAAGATGAAAGTAGTGTAGTTCAAAATAGTGGGGTCACTGTTAAAGCTTGTTCGTTGTATTTTACTAGTGCCAAAGATAAAAGACCACGCAAAGCTGAGATGTCATATTACGGCATCATTGAGGACATATGGGAAATGGCCTATACAAATTTTCGAGTTCCTATATTTAGGTGTAATTGGGTTGACAACAACAAAGGAGTTTTAGTGGATGAGTTGGGTTTCAAATTGGTGAATTTTGAAAAGATTGGTTTCAAAGATGAGCCATTCATCATGGCAGACCAAGCAAAACAAGTATTCTATATTGACGACCAGACAAATAAAAATTGGTTTGTCGTTCTTAATGGAAAAAGACAGTTTACTATAGATCCTATAAATGAAGAAGAATACTATGAAAAGTATGATGATTCCAGTCCATTCTCAGTTGGTTTTCCAAGTGTAAATGTTGAAGATAACACCGATGAATATTATAAACGTCAAGACCATGCTGAAGGAATTTTTCTTGACTAACAACTCAACCAATACTAAAGGCGTGTATTCTTTCAATTATTTATTTTATTATCATGTATACCTTATTACTTGTGCTTTTATTATCACTTATTTTTTTTATCATGTATACTTGCAGGTTCTAAAATGGCGAGTGAAGATGAACATTCTGAGCATGAGCACCATGAGGATGGTAGTGGTGATGCTCAGAAAAGTAGAGGTCCTACATTGATGCGTAGGCTGCAGGAGCTCAGGGCTAAAGGGGATAAATTGCCAGTCCAGTTTGATATGACAGGAGCACCTGTTGGGGAACATGCTAGTGCTTTCAAGCATTACGTAGGGGCGACAGCGCGCAGTAAGGTGGCAATAGATATAGAAAATTGGCATGATGTTCCTAATACCCAAAAAGACCTCATATGGAAAGATATATCTGTGAGTGGAAGTGATATTATTTTAAAATGTTTTTATCTATTGATTCTAATTTAGTTTGTTTGGAATTAATTCCTTTTCAAAACAACATTATTAATTGCTTCTTTTGTATGTATAGGGTGTTTTTCATCTAAATGAAAAAGATCACAAGAAAAGAGTGCTACAACGTTGTGGTGTAAGATGGAGGGGTTTTAAGACATATCTTGTAAGGGAATTTATAAATAATCCTAAACAAAAGAAGAAAGCTACAGATGTATATATTTTTATAGATCCTGAGGTGTGGGAAAGATTTGTTGCAGCTAGGAGATCGGAAGAGTTTCAGGTAATAAAGATTGTGATGTATTGTATGAATATTTAATTTTATACAATTAAGTGTTGACCTAGGTGTCGCATATTGCCCATATTTTGATAATGACTTAACCATTCCACTCATATGTATCTAACATTTCTAATTGAGATCATTGCAGACATTAGATACAAGAAAAGAATCAAAATTCACTCAAAGCTACTCTCTCGGCACATGCAAAACATGTGACTTTCACCCGCTTTGTAATATAGCCCTTAGAGGCTTAGAGCAATTTTTGTAATCACTTAAATTCATGTTTTGCATTGTATCTAAGATGGATAAAATGATTGGAACTCAAAAATCCATCATTTATACAGTTTTTGAATATTCCAAAATACCCCTTAACAGGGATTTGGTCGGCCGAATTACAAACTCGGCCGATCCATGTATTGAGGAATTTTCTGGGCTGTCGGCCGAGTTTCAATGCCAGGAAACTCGGCCGATCCACTGGTCAGTCAAAACCAAAGGAAGACTGATCGGCCGAGTTTCCCCCTGGAAACTCGGCCGACAGATTCCCTGTTGGTTTTGTCACCTAGTGTGTCGGCCGAGTTGCCTTTAATGAAACTCGGCCGATCGAACTGTACTGGAATGCAGAAAAAGCAATTCCAACCGTTGGAGGAGTTGGTGGGACTCAAAATAGATCCGGTGCAAGTTGTAAAACGGCTAGTTTGTGCCACTTAACTCACCCAACCTCAAAGGGACACCCTCAACTATAAATAGGACCTCTTGGACTTCATTCCAAGGTTGCTCATTCACATATGCTTGGTCCTAGCCTTAGTTGAGTGGTTTCTAATCCTTTGAGCCCCTTTCTCTCTCTACCTTCAAAGCAAATTCGTGAGTATGAGTGAGTTAGGATCCCATGTATGAGAGCTATCATTTGTAATCTTGTAAAGCTCTCCTTTCCACTTCTCCCATCTCCATTCTCTATGAAGATTGATTGAAGTTTCTTCTCCGAGTGAAAGAGAAGAAGGTTGCTGTTCTTCCCCAAGTGAAGGAGAAGAAGGCTAGCTGCTCCAGGCCTCCGAGTGAAGGAGGAAGGTGCTAAAGCTCTCCAAGTGAAGGAGAGGTGCAAGGCGAAGGGCAAGCAAGATAGGTAATTCCTTCAAGGCCGAAGACCAGAGCAAGAGTGGGTAAGTCCTTTAGAGAAGGCGGAAGACTACTTGCTTGGTGGGTAAGTCCTTGGTGAGGTAGAAGATCTTGGCTTGTTATATAAGACCTTGGATGGTTGGTTGTTGTAGCTTGTAATCTTATTTTTGTGAGAAATATAAGAGCCTCAAGTTACAAATCCTAGAGCCTAACCAACTCTAGGTAGTGGACTGACTTGATCCTAAGTTTAGGACGAGGAACCACTCTAAACCACCTGTCCAAGTGCATGTTTATCCATATCTCTTACCCTTGCTATGAATGCTAGCTTAGGACATCAAATTACTGTTTTGCTTCAAATTACACTCGTAATATAATTTGGTGGTTTAATCTATCTTGTGAAGTTTGTGAAGCTCTATTCAACCCCCCCCTTCTAGAGCCCATTGATCCAACAAGTGGTATCAGAGCGGGTCTTCTCCAAGCTACTTCAACAAGTAGGAGAAGATGGGCGATTCGGCTCTCGGTTCACTCAACCTTGAGGGAAGCTACTCCACAAGACCCCCGGTCTTCGACGGCACCAACTTCCTATATTGGAAGAGAAGGATGCAGTTCTACATCCAAGGAGTTAGCTACGAGATGTGGAAGATAGTCCACCTCAAGTACGACGAGCCGAAGGGGAACATCACAACATGGACGGACGAAGAGATGAAGCGTGCTCAACTAAATGCTAAAGCCATTAGCATCATCTACGCTGCCCTCTCTCCATCGGAATTCAACCGCATCTCTTCATGGGACACCGCTCATGAGATTTGGCACAAGTTATGTGTCACCTATGAAGGGACGGAGCAGGTCAAGGAGGCCAAGATCTACATGCTCGGAGGCCTACTTGAAAATTTCAAGATGGGGAAGAATGAAAGGGTTGCGGACATGTACACAAGGCTCAACGTCATCCTCAACAGCCTTGCAGCCCTTGGGAGTGTCATGGATCGAGGCACCATCAACGCCAAGATCTTGAGGTCTCTTCCAAAGAGATGGGAGCCGAAGGTGACTTCAATTGAAGAAGTCTACAAGCTTAGCGAGTTGTCAATCGAGGAGCTGGTTGGTAACCTACAAGCTCACGAACCAAGGCTCGACAAGCAAGAGGAAGAGGAGAAAAGGGAAGAGAAGGAGACAAGAAAGATGAAGGACACGGCCTTCAAAGCTCATGTCGAAGAAATGATGAGGCAACAACAGCTTGCCATGAAGTCTCCTTGCCCCTCCTCAAGCGAAGACGAAGGTGCTAATGACCATGAAGCCAATTACTCCAAAGGAAGACACTTCAAGGGAAAGCAATCCTCCTCCACTCCTAGGTGCTATGAGTGTGGCCAAAAGGGCCACTACAAGAATGATTGCCCAAAAGTCAAGAAGGGCTATCATAAGGGCAGTCACAAGAAGGATGACAAATACAAGAGAGAATCCAAGTACAAGAAGAAGGACAAGAAGGAAAGACGATCCAAAGATGCAGCTCATGCGGCATGGGAGGAGTCTTCTACTTCAAGTTCATCTTGTTCCGAAGATGGAGAATGTCATCTTGCACTTATGGCATCTACTAGTGAAGAGGTAATGGAGGTAAGTGAGGTAAGCAATGTAAGTGATGAAGCTTTACTTGAATTATCTAAAGAATCTATCATTGAAATGCTTAGTGAATGTCAATCATCTCTTGCTAAATGTAAAGCTAAAAGAAAGAGATTAGGAAAGATAATAGATGATCTATATGCCAAGATTGACATTCTTGATGAAAATGAAAAGTTACACCTTGATAGTATAGATTCTTTGCAAGAGCAACTTCAAGACCTTGAACTTCAATACAATGGAGTAGAGGTTGAGAATGGTGCTTATCTTAAAACTATTGAAAGTCTTAAGATCGAGAACCAAAATTGCCTAGATGAGTTAGATGTTCTAAAAACTGAAAATGTTGAACTAAAACTCATTGATGATGCTAGGAGAGAGGAAGTTCATTGTTATCAAAAAGAAATTGCTATGCTTAAATCTGAAAATGCTAGATTGCTTGCTCAAACAAATGATCTATCCTCTAGACCTATCTTGCCTAGGAATGAAGTTGCTAACTTAACTATTGAAAAAGATTCTCTTCTTACTAAAGCCCTCTGTCTTGAGGCCGACCTGTTGCATGCTAGAGAAGATCTTGATAGTTTATCTACTACTATTAAAAATCTTAGTGATGATAATGCTAAATTAAGATCTACCTTGCAAAGGTTTCTTTCCGGTAAAAAGTCTCTAAATGATGTTCTAGAGCACTCTACCAAACAAATTGGTACTAGTGGTCTAGGATACGATGAGAGTATCCCAAAAGGTAAGAAGAAGAAGAAAGGTAAGAAAAAGAGTGTGGAAACTCCAATTCTCAATGGAGAGTCTTCCGGCTCTAAAAATCCCATGGTATGTATGCATTGCAAATGTGATGATCATTATTCTACCTATTGTCCTTACAAGCCTAAGGGGACCAACCCAAATATGAAATGGGTCCCCAAGCTAACCCCGGACCCCAAAGTTTGAGTTGGGTTCCGACATCCTCTTTTCTTGCAGGTCACAAAGAAATGGATTGTTGATAGTGGCTGCTCTAAGCACATGACTGGAGAAATCAGCCATTTCAACAAATTTGTGAAGAAGAAAGGAGGATCGGTAACCTTTGGGGACAACAAAAAGGGTAAGGTTATAGGTGAGGGTGATGTAGGTAATGATTTGTGCATTAAAAATGTTTTGCTTGTTGATGGCCTACATCACAACTTGATCAGTGTGAGCCAATTATGTGATAATGGTTATCTTGTGCTCTTTACTTCCTTAGAATGCTTGCTTCTAGATTCCCTGTCCTATAATGTCATATATAAGGGAACTAGAAATGGTAATCTATATGTGATTGTTCTTGATGCTTTAAAGCCCATACTAAATAGATGCTTAGTCGTGGATAAAAACGATCTTTCGCTTTGGCATCGACGCTTGGGTCATGTGAACTTGCATCAAATGAAGAAACTAGACAAAAAGGACTTGGTTCGAGGACTTCCCAAATTGGATTTTGAAAAGGATGAGGAATGTCAACCTTGTACCCAAGGGAAACAAACCAAATCCTCTTTCAAGTCCAAAGGGGTCATGAGTACCAAGAGAGTTCTAGAGCTTCTTCATATTGATCTCTTCGGACCTATGAGAACACAAACGCTTCGCGGCTCCAAGTATTGTCTTGTTATCGTCGATGATTTTTCTAGATATACTTGGACTTTCTTTCTTGTTTCCAAAAGCGACACCCTTGACGTTTTCTCGAGCTTTTGCAAACGAGTCGAAAACGAAGCTTCTTGTCATGTTGTTTCCATCCGTAGTGATCATGGGGGAGAGTTTGAAAATGATCTTTTTGAACGTTTTTGTGAAAAATCGGGTTATTCGCACAATTTCTCTTCTCCTCGCACACCCCAACAAAATGGAGTTGTTGAGAGGAAGAATAGATCGCTACAGGAAATGGCTAGGACCATGCTTCTTGAGTATGATACTCCTAAGAAGTTTTGGGCTGAAGCCGTTAGCACCGCATGTTTTGTGCAAAACCGAGTTTTCACTCATCCGACGTTTAAGAAAACCCCCTATGAACTATGGCGTGGTAGGAAGCCGTCGATTGATTTCTTCCATGTGTTTGGATGCCCTTGTTTTGTTTTGAACACCAAGGACTCTCTCGACAAGTTTGATCCGAAATCTTACAAGGCTTTCTTCCTAGGCTATAGCACTACTAGCAGGGCTTTTAGAGTATTTAACATAGAACTATCTAAAATAGAAGAATCCATAAATGTTAAATTTATTGAAACTAACCCTGTTGTTGGCAAGCCTATTGGTGATAATGATGTTGCAGATGAAATCATTCCTATCCTCAAAGATCTCAACATCAAAGATAAAGGTAAGCAGGTTCAAGAAGAAGATCAAGAAGAAGAAGAGAAAGAAGAAGAAAGGAAGGATCCCACTCCCCGCTTCGCCAAAGATCACCCCAAGGAGTTGATCATAGGCAATCCATTTGAAAGAGTAAGGACACGGGCTGCACACAACAAAGAACAAGCAGACAGCGCCTTCATCTCTCAAATGGAGCCGAAGAACATCAAGGAGGCCCTTGGTGATGATGAGTGGATCCTTGCCATGCAAGAAGAGCTTGAGCAGTTCGAGAAGAGCCGAGTGTGGACCCTAGTGCCAAGACCAAACAATAGAAAGATCATTGGCACCAAATGGGTCTACCGAAACAAGCTTGATGAGCAAGGAAAAGTGGTAAGAAACAAAGCAAGGTTAGTAGCTCAAGGTTATAATCAACAAGAAGGTATTGATTTTGATGAAACCTATGCGCCTGTTGCTAGATTAGAATCTATTCGCATGCTACTTGCCTTTGCTAGTTATAAAAATTTCTTGCTTTATCAAATGGATGTTAAAAGTGCGTTTTTTGAATGGTACAATTGAGGAGGAAGTATATGTTGCTCAACCTCCGGGCTTTGAAAATGATAAGTTACCCAATCACGTTTATCTCTTGCAAAAAGCTCTCTATGGTCTCAAACAAGCACCTCGAGCTTGGTATGAGAAACTAAAGAACTTTTTGTTAGATAATGGGTATATCATGGGCAAAGTTGATTGTACCTTGTTTCTAAAACACACTTCTACCCATTTTCTCATCATTCAAATATATGTTGATGATATTATATTTGGCGGAACTGACCTTGATCTTTGCAAAGAGTTTGGTTCTCTTATGCAGAGTGAATTTGAGATGAGTATGATGGGTGAGCTGACCTTCTTCCTAGGCTTCCAAATCAAGCAGACCAAGAATGGTAACTTCATCAACCAAGGCAAATACACGCTTGAGCTTCTAAAACGCTTTGGGATGGAGAACATGAAGCAGATGGACACGCCCATGTCAAACACTGCCAAACTTGACAGGGATGAGGAAGGTGAGAAGGTAGATGAGAAGCTCTATAGAGGTATGATTGGAAGTTTACTTTATTTAACTGCCTCTAGACCTGATATAATGTTTAGTGTTGGCTTGTGTGCCCGCTTTCAATCAAGCCCTAGGAAATCACATCTTATTGCCGTCAAGAGGATTTTGAGGTATCTAGCCAAAACTCCAAATTTTGGACTATGGTACCCTAAGTCAAGGGACTTTACTCTTGTGGCATATAGTGATGCTGACTACGCAGGTTGCTTAATTGATAGAAAGTGCACAAGTGGCACTTGCTTCCTCTTGGGACCATGCTTGGTGTCTTGGTTCTCCAAGAAACAGAGCACAGTGGCATTATCAACTACCGAAGCTGAATACATTGCAGCCGGAAGTTGTTGTGCCCAGGTCCTATGGATGAAGCAAATGCTCCAAGACTTTAACATTCATTTTGATGCTTCTCCTATTTTCTGTGATAATACTAGTGCAATTAATCTTTCATATAATCCAATATTGCATAGTAGAGCTGAACACATAGAAGTCCGCCATCATTTTCTCCGTGATCACATTGTCAAAAAGGATATTTATATCACACATGTGGATACGGAAAATCAGTTGGCTGACATTTTCACTAAACCGCTTGCTAGAGATCAATTTAATTTCATTAGGTCAAAATTGCTAATAATCTCTCTTGATGATGTTGAATTGCTCTCTAATTAGCTGGTTACATGCTATGTGTGTTGCTCATGCTTATAAATGCCTTGTTTGCTTAAAATGCTTGTTTTTGATAAATATCTCTATTGGTTTTATCTCATTTTCGGGTATTTTTCGCAAAAAGAGTTTTTATCGACAAATAGTACACTATGATGATGAGAATGTGCCTAAATGTGTTTAAAATACATCCTAGATCCCTCAGAAAAATTGCCCTAGGTCGTATGAGGCTAGGACTAGATTTTAGGATTTCTCACATCAGGGTTTTTGTCGGCCGAGTTGGAAACTCGGCCGATCGGTCGGGCGCAGGGTGTCTGTACACTCTGTCGGCCGAGTTTCCCCACCCTGGAACTCGGCCGATCGACGGCAGACGGGTTTATATATATAGGATTCGGCCGACTTGCTCCCTCTCAACTAGAGCAAAGTCGACCGAACCCTAGCCGCCCAAGCCCGACTCCTCCTCTCCTGGTCTTTTCCTCCCTCTCTCCGGCCGTTCTTGCCCCCAAAACGGCCCCCTTGTGTGCCCTAGCTGCTTGTACGGTTCCGTTGCTACGTTTTTCTCCGTGTGGATCGGCGCCCTTCTCTCCGTTTCTTCTCTGATGAGGTCGCAACGTCGGAAACGCGCCGTTCCCGCTCCTGCTCCTTCGGTTCCTCTAGCTCCGAGGTATATGTCCTTTGACAACCTCTCTTTCGTGGACAATACCGCGGTTGCACGGTATAAAGAGCTTCTCCCTCGATCTCCTTTTCCTTTTCGTGCTCTTTATCAACCGCATTGTTTTCACGCCGATCTTTTTGAGGCGAGTCAAGTGTTTCGCACACACCATCTTGACGCCTTTAGCATCGAGGATCCAAAATTTCACAATCTCAAGTATAGCACCAAGGCTGTCCGCCAATTCTACGCAAACTTGCGGTGGAATTACGACACTTTGGTTCCTCCCTCGGATACCTCGATTGTCTTAACCTCTATGATCGCCGGACAACCGTTTCATATCACCGAGCGATCCTTTAATCTTTACCTTAATGGCAACGTCGGCCCGGCGTCTTGGACCACCTCATATCCCGATTATTTCGATCTTTTGCGTCCCGAGGACATCTATAAGGCACTCGAGATAGACTTGTCGGATATTCACAAATTCCTCAAGCTTCCCGAGTTTCCTTATAGAAAGAAGGGCACCCTGCCTTCTTCTGCTCTGTCCTCCCCTCGCCGTGTGTTGGCGTTTGTTCTTAGTTGCAATGTTCACCCAAAGAAAAACCAAACGGACATAGCCGAGAACACTGCCATGATGATGTATCTCCTCTTGAACAATCATGGAGTCAAATGGGCACGGTATATCCTGCACCATATGACATGTTTTGATTCTGGAAAGAACACGAAGGGCACCCATCTTCCTTATCCTGCCCTAATCTGTGGACTTTTCCAGTTTGCCACTGGTAAATCTCTTTTCACCGATTATCTCTACCGACCTGATCGAAAAGGGGTTTACATCAGTGAGACCACTCTCCAGAAGAGTGTCCCTACATCTGGTGCATCATCTTCTTCTGCTCCACCACCACCACAACCTCCATCATCATCGGATGCACCTCCTCCTCCACCATCATCAGCTGCACCACCACCTCCTGAGCCATCTTTCCAACCTCCTCCACACCCGGCTTTTGCCGATTTTCATGTTTCCAATGAGGCCCTCATGGGGTATCTCATGCATCAGCAAGCCTACAACATGCAGGTCCAACACCATCTTCATGAGGATCTCTGTCATGTCATGTCATCCATGTCTTTATCCTGCCCGCAGCCCTACCCCACCTACCAGCCCTACCCCGGTGACGACTACGCTTCTTATGCGTATAGTCAGTTCTATCCACCTCCACCACCCTCTGCTTCCACTGACCACTCTGCAGGTGGATACTCTCACCCTTCCCCGGTGTTGGCGCTTCCAGGTGGACGCTTGTCCGAGCTACTGGCCCAGTACACCTCGACTGCTCCTCCCATTGAGATAGCTTATGAGCTCCATGCTCTGGGCATGTCTTGGGCTGAGCAGAGCGTGAGATGGCCTGGACGGGCTTTTGGTCCTACAGACGAGGATATGCCAGATCAGGACGATGCCGAGTCAGATGAGGCGACTGCGACAGATGCTGATACGGATGCTGACGATGATGATGCTGCTGATGAACAGGCTACACCGGCTGATGCCCCTCCTTCTGATGGAGACGAGGACTACCAGCCCGATGAGGACATGGATGCTGCTGTTGATGACGTCGACATAGATTAGTATAGCTTAGAGTAGATGTGTCTAGTGTAGTCTCGCATGACCATGTCATTTTCTTTAGGGACTATGTTTGTATCATCTATATTAGGCACATTATCTGAGATGTACTATGGCTTTTCCGCTTGTCCTTGTAGCTTTTGGTTTTATGTTTTGGATACATTTTGTATGACTTATCTTATCATGTAATCCATATTTTGATGAATGACAGTTGGTTGTTTTCATGAATTATCTTTGTGCTTCTCTGTCTTCATATGCTATGTTTGATTGAGTGTTTTGGAGAAGACCTGGTTTGTATGCTCTTCTACCCCCCTGCCTTTTTGAGATGACAAAGGGGGAGAAATATACCTCAATCATATTGCCATCATATTGCTTTTAGTGCTTGTATGGTTCTTTTCTTGTCTTTAAAACTTATATATCTTGACTTGGCTAGAATCACACAATATATATATGTTATGGCTGTTTGTGTGTTAACTAACAATGCAGGGATGAGTAAGCATGAATTGAGGGGGAGCATTACAAGACTGATCATATTTGCATCCCCTTGCAATTCTCTAAGCAAAGGTATAATTTTCATATTCTTTTCAATATGTTGAGGAATGGTTTGTCATTGTCAAAAAGGGGGAGAATGTTGACCTAGGTGTCGCATATTGCCCATATTTTGATAATGACTTAACCATTCCACTCATATGTATCTAACATTTCTAATTGAGATCATTGCAGACATTAGATACAAGAAAAGAATCAAAATTCACTCAAAGCTACTCTCCCGGCACATGCAAAACATGTGACTTTCACCCGCTTTGTAATATAGCCCTTAGAGGCTTAGAGCAATTTTTGTAATCACTTAAATTCATGTTTTGCATTGTATCTAAGATGGATAAAATGATTGGAACTCAAAAATCCATCATTTATACAGTTTTTGAATATTCCAAAATACCCCTTAACAGGGATTTGGTCGGCCGAATTACAAACTCGGCCGATCCATGTATTGAGGAATTTTCTGGGCTGTCGGCCGAGTTTCAATGCCAGGAAACTCGGCCGATCCACTGGTCAGTCAAAACCAAAGGAAGACTGATCGGCCGAGTTTCCCCCTGGAAACTCGGCCGACAGATTCCCTGTTGGTTTTGTCACCTAGTGTGTCGGCCGAGTTGCCTTTAATGAAACTCGGCCGATCGAACTGTACTGGAATGCAGAAAAAGCAATTCCAACCGTTGGAGGAGTTGGTGGGACTCAAAATAGATCCGTTGCAAGTTGTAAAACGGCTAGTTTGTGCCACTTAACTCACCCAACCTCAAAGGGACACCCTCAACTATAAATAGGACCTCTTGGACTTCATTCCAAGGTTGCTCATTCACATATGCTTGGTCCTAGCCTTAGTTGAGTGGTTTCTAATCCTTTGAGCCCCTTTCTCTCTCTACCTTCAAAGCAAATTCGTGAGTATGAGTGAGTTAGGATCCCATGTATGAGAGCTATCATTTGTAATCTTGTAAAGCTCTCCTTTCCACTTCTCCCATCTCCATTCTCTATGAAGATTGATTGAAGTTTCTTCTCCGAGTGAAAGAGAAGAAGGTTGCTGTTCTTCCCCAAGTGAAGGAGAAGAAGGCTAGCTGCTCCAGGCCTCCGAGTGAAGGAGGAAGGTGCTAAAGCTCTCCAAGTGAAGGAGAGGTGCAAGGCGAAGGGCAAGCAAGATAGGTAATTCCTTCAAGGCCGAAGACCAGAGCAAGAGTGGGTAAGTCCTTTAGAGAAGGCGGAAGACTACTTGCTTGGTGGGTAAGTCCTTGGTGAGGTAGAAGATCTTGGCTTGTTATATAAGACCTTGGATGGTTGGTTGTTGTAGCTTGTAATCTTATTTTTGTGAGAAATATAAGAGCCTCAAGTTACAAATCCTAGAGCCTAACCAACTCTAGGTAGTGGACTGACTTGATCCTAAGTTTAGGACGAGGAACCACTCTAAACCACCTGTCCAAGTGCATGTTTATCCATATCTCTTACCCTTGCTATGAATGCTAGCTTAGGACATCAAATTACTGTTTTGCTTCAAATTACACTCGTAATATAATTTGGTGGTTTAATCTATCTTGTGAAGTTTGTGAAGCTCTATTCAACCCCCCCTTTCTAGAGCCCATTGATCCAACATTAAGGAGGTGAGTCTTTTTATATATGTTTGCCAAGTCTAAATTGCAATACCTCATTTTAAATGATCAGGCTATTCACCAGGCTCAAAAGGAAAGACGGGCTAAAAATGTGCATGACCATCACTTGGGGCCCGGTGGTTATGCCTTCCGCCGCCAACTACAAGAGAAGCAATCCTCTTCTAGAGAAGAATCTAGTACAACTCAAGTTGAGCGACCACCCCGACACATGACATAGATTGATGCTAGAAAGAATCGAGCAGGTGAAATTGTCAACCCTGCAACTAAGGAGGTGGCACAAAAGATGGTAGGTTTATCCCAACTAAGTATTTATATCTAATTGATATTGTGATTTAATATTTTTATTAACTATGAATAGATTGATCTCCACGAGCAAAGGAAGGAAGGAAAGTTCATCCCAACTGGCTACATGGATGAACTAGCAGTTTCTCTTGGTACGAAGGAGCATCCTGGCCGTGTTAGGGGATTAGGAGTTGGCATAGGATTCAAGTCTTATTTTGGCCCTTCGAAATCTAAAAGAGGTCGTGCAGGAGGTCTTACACAAGAGGAGTTTGAAACATTAGTAGCGCAGAAAGTAAAAGAAATAATGTCTTCATTTCAGCCTACTCAACCTTCTCAACCTATTCATACTGCGCGTCTCTCAAGTGATGAGGTACTAGCCCATACTCCAGTTGTAGAAGGTTATGGGAGCACTCCCGATGACCCACCACAACAATCTGCAGTAAGTTTTTGTTCTATATGTTGTGTTATTAGTATGATAAATATATGATAATATATATAGTTGTAACATGTATCTGTTCTATTGTTTCTTATATAACTTATATTATTTCAATCTAGGTTGGTATGAACTGTAAACTTATAGTGGAGGTTCCAGAATATAATGTTGTGGCAGCGGGCAAGGTATACAACCTTGGTGGTACATTGCATTGCCAACAAATTACTGATGACATTTGTCGTGTGTCCATCCATCTTGTGTATGACGGAATGGGGGACAAACCACTACCCATACCTAATCCTGAATATAGTACAGTTGAAGAAGCTGAGGGTGCTATGGTGGGTTGGCCTAGACACTTGGTTATCAAAGACAAGGTATACCTTATTTCTACCATATTTTTCATATTTGACTGCATATATGAACTCGTGTAATATAAGTATGTAATTTAATTAACAGGTTTGTAAACCAAAAAGTAAAAATTCTACTAGTCGTCCTCCTATGCCCAAGCCATCTTTCATTCCTGAAGCTACATTCGATGAATTGGGAAGCAAATGTAAATGTTTGTGTCGATACTTAGCCAACTAAAGCTCAGGATTACAAATGTTGGTCAATTTAACAGAAGATGCAGTTGGGAGGGATTTTGAGAATTTAATTTTTCTTGATGATATTATAGAGTTGTTCCAGTATGATTGGCTAAATACTTCGGTAATAGAAGTATGGATAAGGTAAGGATCTATCAATATATATATCAAATTCCAATACACATTTTTAGCTTAGTTCTATATATGGAAATAATTACAAATGTTTTACAGCCATTTATATACTTAGATCACAAACTTTGATATAAAGAATGTTGGATTCTTAGTTCCTTCAATCACTAGTCAAGTGGAGATAAATTTTGAGGATGTGAATGAATACTTCTCTACTGCATTCAAATATTTTGCTAGTGAAGGGAAGGAAATTATCATAATTCCTTTTAACGTGCAGTAAGTATTATTATTCAATATAATTTTAATAATGAATAAAATTATTTATTTTAATATTTGTTTTATTCTTACTCAGAGGTAGATATTGGGAATTAGTGGTGATTTCCCCTAAATTGATGACTCTTTATTATCTTGACCCAATGGGTAAAACAACAAGGAGTCACAAACTGAAATTGCTAGCTATGGAGTAAGTATAAATTTAGTCAATGCTTCAACATGATATTTCTATTTAGAATTTCTATTTTACCAACTATTATTTAATTGATTGGGGTATAAAGGCTTTTCGTGATGTTGGAGGACAAATACCAACAAAATTAAAGACATTGACTTTGAAAAATGTCAAGGTAGCTACTTTGACAACTGCTTAGTCTTATATGTATTAATTTTCAATTCTAATATGTCAACTCTTATAGTGTTATCTCAACTGTTGTTTATAGTAGTTTACTAACATTAAGTATAATTCGTTATTTGTAGTGTCCTATGCAAAATAATGACTGGGCTTGTGGCTACTATGTAAGGAAATATATGCAAGCTATTGTCAAACAAGAATCACATGACATTCAGACTATAAGTCAGGTAATAAAGAATAACATCATAAATTTACAAGTGATTGTAGTCATTTTATAAAATATTAGCATGTGCATTTTTTTATTACAGATCTTTACAACTCAGCCTTACACCCTTGTGGACTTGAATGAATTCTGAGAAGAGTGGTCAGATTCTTTTCTAAATGAAGTCAATATAGCATTGGATTAAATATGTCAGCTCCATTTATGTATGTGGTTTGAGTACCCTTTCATATTTACTTTTATATATCATCTCAGACTTGCAATCTATCATTTTGTAAATTTTTATGTGATTATGAATCATTTTTGTCATGAATGTGTGGTTTTGAATGGTGACGGTTGAGCATCAATGCTCCCCTCTCCCAGAATATATGAATCTTCTTGTTCTTCTGTTCTATTTCATTTTCTGCTGAAATTTAAAAAAAAAATCGTAACTTCTACCGTCAATTTTTTAAATAACCGACCCTAAAGATTGAAAGACCACTTCAGTGTGATCCTCGGTCGAGAACATTTTCGACCGAAATATTGTCGGTCGACAATTTTCTCGACCGAGAGAGTTTTACAGGGTCGGTTTTTTTTGGAATAACCGACCCTAAAGATTGAATAAACACTTCAGAGTAATCTTCGGTCGACAAATTTCTCAACTGAGGATTACTCTGAAGTCTTTATTCAATCTTTAGGGTCGGTTATTTCAAAAAAACCGACCCTGTAAAACTCTCTCGGTCGAGAATATTTTTGACCGAAATATTTTCGGTCGAAAATGTTCTCGACCGAGGATCACACTGAAGTGGTCATTCAATCTTTAGGGTCGGTTATTCCAAAAAAATCGACCCTGTAAAACTCTCTCAATCGAGAAAATTGTCGACCGAAAATATTTCGGTCGAATATTTTCTCGACTGAGGATCACACTGAAGTGGTCATTCAATTTTTAGGGTCGGTTATTCCAAAAAAAACCGACCCTATAAACGATATCGGTCGAGAAAATTGTCGACCGAGATCGTTACAGGGTCGGTTTTTTTGGAATAACGGACGCTATAGAGCAAATTCTCGCCTCGGTTGGTGTTTTGCGTCGGTGTTTACTCTGTAAGGTCGGTTTTATTTGGTCAAATAAACCGACGCTATAGAGCAAATTCTATAGCGATGGCCACTTAGGCGTCGGTTATAAAGTGACGCTACAGGCTTAAAAAACCCGACGCTACAGACCATTCATGTACTAGTGTACATGTAGTTCTAACCTTGTTTATAATTAGTATCTTTGCTCATCTAGTGGTATTTCACTATATGTTATGCTTGTATCTTGTCTCATACATGCTCAAGATTGTTCCTTGAATTGCATATCTAATATCTTGAGTTGCTTGCATAACATTGTGATGTACGGTACATAGATCTACATTATATGTAGAAATTGGAGTATTTTTTGATTTTATGTAGATTTTTCTCCAGTTTCAATTTTTGCTGCAAGAGCAATGTTTTTTTATGCAGAAACGACCTTCCAAGCAAGACTCATTGCTTTTCCATGAGCCCTGATACTTTTTGGGTAAATTATGTCATCTTGAGGGTCAAAATTTCATTTTATTGTTTTTCTACAACACTTCATCTTGCATTTTGGGTTTTTCGAGTATATGCTTTAACTTGTTTTTCTTTCTATGCTTGGACAAGCCCCTATCTGTGCACTTCTACTCTCCCTATAGAACCTTTTGTTATCTCCTTTCTCTTAACAAGTGGTGTTTCTTATTTCTTCATACCCCCACTTTTTGAAATGACAAAGGGGGAGAAAGGTATGTCTTCTTTTGACAAAACAGGGAGAAGGCATGTCTTACATGAAGAGGAGAAGTATGTCCATGTAAAAGGGGAAGAGACATATATGTGTAGAACATATATGAGTAGAAGACATAGTTTTTATAAATGTTATGAAAGCTAACCATGCAGGAGGAATAGCATCAATTGAGGGGGAGTATGAGAACTCCACTAGCATCAATTGAGGGGGAGCATATGAACTCAATTCTATTGAAACCCCTAGGTTTATCCGAAGGTATGATTTTACTTAAAAGCTTTCAATATATTTATGGAATGGTTTTTCATCTTTAAAAAGGGGGAGAATGTTGACTCAAGGTCAATTAGGTCAATGTTGACTCACGTCTAAATTGACTAAACTTGTGTTTCGATGATGACTAACCATTCCACATATTTGTGTCTAATGTCTCTACTTGAGTGCTTTCAGATTAGGTATAGACACTCTGAATGCCCTAACTTGCGCATATCAAATTAGAGAAAAGATAAGTCAAAGTCAATACAAGTGCATGTTTTTGTAATATGATGTAAATCCATTAGAATCATGTTGTAAATCACTTGTAATGATTGTATGACTTGTAATTGAGCTTAAAAAAATCATGAGCGCTTAGATCGAATGTTTAAGCACTCAAATGCCATTTTCTAAAATTCACATCAGGTTGTTCATCAGTCGAGTTGTCAATACATAGAACTCGACCGATCCTGATTGGATCTTGAAAATGACTTTTGATCGGTCGAGTTTACACTTCACAGAACTCGACCGATGGAGTACCTGACCAATTAGATTTTCATTGGTCGGTTGAGTTTCCCCAGGACAAACTCGACTGATGGTCTGAATATCGGCTTTGTATTTTACTCTATCGGTCGAGTTACCTTTATAGAAACTCGACCGATTACACTATACAGAAAAGTGTAGAAAAGTGCTTCTAACTGTTGTGGAGTTGCAACAAGTGAAAATATATTCGTTGCAAGCCACAAAACGGCTAGTTTTTGTTCTCAAGTGTTCCCAAAGGCTAAGAGGCATCCCCATCTATAAATAGGACCCCTTGGGCTTCATTTCAAGGTTGAGCATTCAAGCCAAGCACTATGAAGATCCCTATTCTATAGTTGAGTGATCCTACAGCCTCCTCTCTCTTTCTAAGCTTAATCACTTGTTACATCCATTTGAGTGAGTAGGATATTTGTAAGAGAGTTTGTCCTACATGTATATCTTGTGAGGCTCTCACTTCCTCCACCTCCCTATCTCTCTTTTCAACCATTAAGATGAAGGCTCTCTCTCTTGGCTAAGAGAGGTGAAGAAGAATAAGGGAAGGAGTCCCTTGGTGAAGATCAAGGTTGAAGACTTGGAGCAAGAGTGGGTAAGCCCTTGGTGAAGGCAGAAGTCTCCTTGCTCAAGTGGGTAAGTCCTTGGTGGAAGCTTCTCCGAGCGAAGGTGAAGTCAAAGGTAGAAGATCCAAGAAGAGTGGGTAATTCCTTGAAGGCTGAAGACTTATGCAAGAGTAGGTAAGTCCTTGGAAGAAGGCGGAAGACTCTTGCAAAGTGGGTAAGTCCTTGGTAAGGCTTAAGACTCTTTGTATTGGATAGGTAAGTCCTTTGGTGGTCATGTATTGTATCTCTTATAATTAATATAATGATGGTGCAGGGTTAAGAAATCCTAGAGGTTGACCTCTCTAGGTAGTGGACTGAATTACTTCTAGTTTAAAGTGTGGAACCACTATAAATAGATTGTAAATTGGTGTATGTTCAATCTCTCTCTCCCTTGATATACATGTTTTAGTTGCACACAAATTTCCTATTTAGCAACCTTATCTTTTGATATATCTTGAAGGTCTAATGAATTTTGTTTAAGTGCATTCAGCTCTATTCACCCCCACTCTAGAGCTTCTAATCACCCATGTAGGATCCAACACTAGAATAATCAAAGATCATCCTAAAGACTTAATCCTAGGAAATCCTTTTGATGAAGTAAAAATGCATTCATCATTTGGAGATGTTGCAAACATGGCCTTTGTATCAATTATTTGACTTTAAAAGATAAATGAATCTCTAAAAGATGGTTATTGGATAATTGCCATGCAAGAAGAGATAAATCAATTCATTAAGAATGATGTATGGGATCTAGTTCTGAGACCTCAAGGCAAAACCATTATTGGAACTAAGTGGATTTTTGAAATAAACTAAATGAATCCAGGGAAGTGGTTAGAAACAAAGCTAGGTTGGTTGCTCAAGTGTACAATCAACAACAAGGGATAGACTTTGATGAGGCTTATGCTCCCAGAGTTAGAATTGAGGTCATTCATATGTTATTAGCTCTAGCCTCCAATAAAGGCATCAAATTTTTCCAAATGAATGTAAAAAGTGCTTTCTTAAATGGAATTATAGAAGAAGAAGGTTATGTTACCCAACCACCTTGTTTTGAAATTCCAAACAGTCCTGATCATGTCTATAAACTTAAGAAAGCTCTCTATCGTCTAAAACAAGCACCCCGAGATTGGTATGAAATACTTAAGAACTATATGTATGATAATGGTTTCTCTATTGGAAAGTCAGATTCCACATTATTTTTCAAATCATATGAATCAGATTTTCTAGTTGTTCAAATATATGTTGATGACATTATCATTGGTGCTTCAAATGATTACTTATGATCTCAATTCAATGATATCATGCAAAAGGAATTTGAAATGAGTCTTGGGTGAAATGATATTCTTCCTTGGTTTTCAAATAAAACAAATGCCCGCTAGAATTTTTCTAAGCCAAGAGAAGTATACTAAGGAAGTATTAAAATGGTTTAACATGGGAAATTGCAAACATGCTACTACTCCTATGGCTACTTCTGCTAAAATTGACAAGGATGAAGATGGTGAACCCATTGATGACTCCTTATATGGAGTCATGATTGGTATATTGCTATACTTGACCACATATAGATCAGATATTATGTTTGCCGTTGGACTTTGCACTAATTTCAGTCAAATCCTATGCATTTTCATTTTCAAGCCAAGAAAAGAATTTTGAAATATCTTGTTGGCACTATAAATTTTGTATTATGGTATCCAAAGGGTCAATCGTTCGATTTGAAAGCTTATATCGATGTCGATTATGTTGGTTTCTATCTTGATCGAAAGAGCATAAGTGGTATTTGTTTCTAGCTAGGAAGAGACTTAGTTTCTTTGTTTAGTAAGAAATAAAATACAGTTTCTTTATCTACCACCAAAGTTGAATACATGGCTAAAGGATCATGTTGTGATCAAGTGCTTTATATGCAATCAGTCTTCAGTGATTATGGTTTTATACTTTCTTCAATGTCAATTTTTTGCGATATTACTAGTGTAATTAACTTGGCTCATAAGCCTATTCTACACAGTCATGCCAAGCACATTGAGAGTAGACATCACTTTTTGAGAGATCACATTGCCAATAATAACATCTCTCTTCATCATGTTGATACCAAGGAACGATTGGCTAGTATTTTTACCAAACTACTTCCTTTAGATAAATTTCGATATATTAGAAGGAAGTTACTTATTACTCGGCTAGAAGACTTTTTCTTTGATATATTTGCCCAATATGCTTGAGTATATTCTTGGTCTCTAGCGTGCATTTTGGAATTGTGGCTTTCATTGGACATTTACTTTAGTTTTCTTTTCTACTTTAAAACTTGGGTATTTTATTAAGTGGGAGTATCCCATCAAGGGGGAGTTATTCTAATATTGGCTATCTTTTTGAAATGAGGAAGGGGAAGAAATTAAATATAAAGCAAAATATTCCTTGAGCTTCACGACAGTTTCATGATTTATTATCTTAACAAAAAGAAATTTGATGCTAAATTGCTTTACGAGATGGATATCATGATCCATACCTCTCTAAGCATACTAGCACACATTTATATGCCAGTCAGTATTTATTCTTCTCATGTATGAAATTCATGTTTATAATATTTTTCTTACATTTTAGAAATGTTTACCATCTTCAAAAGGGGAAGATTGTTTGCTAAATTGGTCATTAGCTTATCTTCAATTTTTATGATGATAAACATTTCATTATTGTGTATCTAATGTGCTACTTGAGTATTTCAGGGTTCAAGAAGATGAGGAGATCATACTAAGTGGATAGTTGAAGATCAATGCGTCTAAATATTTAATATTTTCATGATTATACTCAATGTAAAAACTTTTACAAGTATGTAATGTACAAGTTCCTAGAAGTGATGTAAAGTCAAGTGTTAGATCTTCTATATCCACCGAGAACCCTTAGTTAGGATCCCCTTAGAGTCTGGAGTCATTAGAAAATCAATTGATAGGCTTTTCATAATTTTGCACACTCATGGATTTTTTAGTCGAGAAAAATGTCAACTGAAAGTCTCTTGGTTGAGAAAATTGTCGACTAAGAACCAAACTCAGTCGAGGAGTTAGAGCACCGGTCCAAATCATACACATTTGTGATCTAAGTCATTTTCGGCCAAAGTTATTGTCGACTGAACACATCTTTAGTCCAAAGCATATGATCATTAGACTGAGTGGTTGGGAGTTGAGACTAACCGTTGAAAGTAGCTTTGCATTCAACTCAGACTTGGTCGAAGAAAGTCTTAATCAATACATGGTCGGTCGAAAAACTTGTTGACCGAACTGGTTCTAGATTGTTCTTTCTAAACTCGACCATTTTAGCCATTGCAACCAAACTACTTTCTACCTAACAGCTAGTTAAGCACTAAGAACACTCCAGACACTTCCTAAAATGTTCCTAATCACTCGTAAACCATTCCTATAAATACGAGAGGCCTTAGGACACCCAAAGCACACTTGCATACTACAAACACAAGCAAAACTTAAGCAATCATTCTACAGAGCAAAGCAACTAAGCTACACTTGCTATCTTCTCCTTTGATCTCTAAGTTAGTGTCCTATTAGCTACAATCCCCTAGCCACCACCTAGCAACGTCTATCCTAAGTGGTTATGAGGTCTAACACTTGATGTAGAATTAAAGCATTGTACTACATTGGTGTAATTTATTTCTTCCAATCTTTTTCTTTTTAATTATATTTTGTTCTCCTTAACTACTCCTAGGGTTGGACACTATTTGAAGGAGGTTTCTTGGAGATACTTCAAGGAAAAGTAGGTTGTTACATGGTTTTTTGAGGTTACTTCAAGAAGGCTGCTTCAAAGGAGGTTGAGGCAACTTCTAGGTGAAGGTTACCTCAAGGTGGTGGAGCTACTTCAAAGTGGTAAAGGTTTCTCTAAGGGCTTGAAGTTACTTCAAGAAGGCTACTTCAAGGAGGTTGAGGCTACTTCAAGGTAAAGGCTACTTCAAGGAGTCTGAGGTGATCGTATTTTGTTGTAACATCCTTACAAGGTAAATAAAATAAATCACTTTCAAAATCCCAATTGGAAATTGACAACCTTTGATTCAAAGGTTGGAACCACTCTAAATCTAGGTATATTCCTTATTTACTCCTCCTTCTTTGGTTTATGTTTTTAATTGAACTTTAAAATATCAAAATCTCTATTCACCCCCGCTCTAGATCTTTTACAATGGAGCAAATACTTCAAAAGTAACATATCTCACTTGGATTGATGTATATCTATATCAAGCTTGAGCATGAAAGGGGCTCTTAGTAGACAAAACCACTTAGCTATAGTTGGGAGCATAATAAGGAAAACTTAGAATGAATTCCAAGGGTCCCTATTTATAGTTGGGGTGTCTACTAGCCAATAGATCCACTTAGGAATGAATTCTAGCCATTTGGGGTGTTGCAACGGATAACTTTTTTAGTTTTGCAACACTTGAATGGTTAGAAACACTTTTTCTACACTTTCCATACAGTGTTTTTAGTCGAGTTTCAATAAAGGTACTCGACTGATAGCACTATGAGACAAAGAAAAATTTTGAGTTGTCGGTCGAGCTTATCTTGGATGAAACTCGGTCGATGGCTTACATTGATTTGCCTGTGCAGGGTGTTGGTTGAGTTGTCGCCAGGACAAACTCAATTGACCCTGGCAGTTTCCATCATTCACACAATTTGTCGGTCGAGTTTCATGAGAGGGAAACTCGACCGATAAAGATTCTTGTGATGAATTTTGGAAAGTTCCACAAAAGTTCTTAAACATTCTATTATGTGTATTTTATATTTTTCTCAACTTAGTTACAAGTCATAGCATAAATACAGGCGATTTACATAATTGTTCTAATAGATTTGAGGCCTTTTCCATAAAAGTGAACTTGCATTGATTTTGGCTTGGTCAAGATGGGGCTTGATTGAATTCATTCTTTTCATGTACCTAATACCTAAAACTGATCTCAAATAGACATATTAGGTGCATATGAATGGAATGGTTAAGTCATCATCAAAATAATGACAATATATAACTATTAGGTCAACATATGGTTATGTAGATATGTATGCAGAATGCAAAGAACATGATGAGATTAGTTATGTGATACCAAGGGAGGGCAATATGAGACAAGTAGCATAGGGAAGAATACCTAAGATGGGGCCATAATTGATCATCCCACATCCATTAGACCCTATGAGCTTAGTTGATCTATCATTCTAATCAATTTTTTGATAACTAATGGCGACGATCACCTATTTGGCTGAAAGGACACATGTACCTCCACCCAGAGTACCTTCCCCAAATGTTGACTCACAGGGTCCATAGATGACCTTTTTAGAGGCTGAAGTGTGTTGGTGCCACTACTTATGCGGGCACAACGGACCCAGCTGCGCGGACGTGTGGCTGACAGAGTTGGAGAATGTATTTTCGATTCTAAATATCATCTTGGAGGACAAGGTTAAGCATGAGATCAACCTTCTAAAGGTTAGTGCTAGTCATTGGTGAGCCAGTAAGGAGGATAGGAGGTCGGATGAAGTGATCATATGGGATGAGTTTTGGTGGGAGTATGTCAACGGTTACTTTTGTGAGACGTATCTGAAAGAGAAGATTGATCAGTTTGAGCTGTTGTACCAAGGGATGTGGTCAGTGAATGGCTACCAAGATAGGTTCATGGAGTTGTTGAGATTATGCCCTCACATGACATAAACATAGAAGGAGAAGATTCGAAGTTTTGATAAGGGATTGAACACTGAATTGGCACAGACGACGTCCACTTTAGAATTATGGGAGAATTTTTCCACCTTTGTGGAGTCTTTTTGGAAAATAGAGAGGATAGTTTTGGACCATCTTAGAGGCTAGTGTAAGGAAGATATCAACTCAGTTTTAGGGACAATTGTTAGGTAGTTTCGAGAAGCATAGGTTTTCTATGTCACAGTACCAACAATCATATTAGAGGTGGACAGTCTCTGAGTTGAGGAAATATTTTCAGTAATAGTGGTCTCCTAGCAAGGGGAAAGGTCAAACAGTTAGGGATCTATGTTTGTGACATGGTTGTCTAGGTCATAATATGACAAGAGGATATGTTTCAAGTGTAATCAGGTCAAGCATGTGAAATGGTCTTTCCCCATGAAGAAAAAGGAGTTACTCAGCAGCCTAGGTGGGGTCAATAAGGCTCACTATTTTAGTACATTGGTGATGGTGGAAGAGGATATGGCGAGACATATCAGGCAAGGTCTTCAGGACCAGCAAGCATAGGTCAAGAATGATAATAGAAAATGGCCAGATTCTATGCTATGAGTCAACCAGAAGGAGTTGTCATCCCATGAGTCATGATGAACCAGATGAAACTTTTTCATTCTGACTTATTTGCATCTTAATATGTGTCTATTTTGTTTGAACCGAGTGAGACACACTTGTTTTCACTATAAAGGTGATAAATAGTTGTAGCTTGACTGTTAGCAGTAAAATTGATGGTATATTGTTAGAAACCCATTTAGTTGGTTATGTTGTGTTGCGGGAGTTGTGTCTATCTTGGGTTCTTTCTTTCTCAAGATGTAGCTTTGAATTGGATCTTATTCCACTTGATATTAATGAATTTGAAGTGATCCTAGAGATGGATACCTTAGAAAAGTAAAATGTTGTTTTGGACTATGGTTTGAAGGTTGCAAACTTATGTGATAGAGATATCTCTAAGACTTTCCAAGGAGATAGGAAGATTCTTCCTACATGTATAGTGTTGGTTGTGATATCTGAGAAGTTGATGAGACAAGGGTGTCAAGCCTTCTTGGAACTTGTAGTGGATATAAAGATGAGGAGTCCTAGTATCTAGGATGTATTAGTGGTATGTGAGTTCAAGGATGTCTTCCCCAATGATTTTCTAGGTCTTTCACATCTTGAAGAGATTGATTTTGAGATCAATCATGTTCCCTGTACGTAACCCATAGCTCAAGTACCATATAGAATGGCTCTAGCTAAAATGAACAAGTTGAATAAGCAGTTGCCAGAGTTGTTGGAGAAGGGTTTTGTGGGCACCTCTCTTTTGATTAACATAAATGCCAACCATTGGAAAGAAACCTTAAACCTAAACCCAGATTATGAAACAAAATAACTATTCTCGGCAAAAGCAATTAAAATAGCATACAAAAATCATAGATACTTTTTTCATTTTCCTTCTGATAAAACCTTGTAAACTAATGTCACGTCAAGGACAACATGTTCAATTATCACAAATCACATTCCAATCTATTAAACTACAATCATAATCTTATGTCTCGTACACGGTTTAGTTTACATCTTTTACATATACATGAAAGAACAAACTCATTATACTACCCAACCAGGAAAGAGAGAATACAGAAACATTCTAATCGAGATTATTATGTTTATATCTTTTTTGTTGCATCCTCTGCTCTGAGTGACATTATACCTAAAAACATTTGAAACAACCTCATGAGACTCATATAGAGCCCCAATGAGTGGATGCCTCCCACTCAAGCTAAGTACATGCATCAGCATCAGAATAAGTATATTGAACATCAAAGAACTTACATATATCACTAAGTCTAGTAGATAATTCAAGCATTTAGCATATTTAGTTTATGACAATAATTTAATCAATCATTAAGATATTAATTTAGTCCAATCATATATTTTAATACATCTTTAAGATATTTATATTAATATATCAGTAGATGCCATTTACTTCAGAGTGACAATTATTGCAAGCCAAAATCTAAATAATCTGAGCTAAAACATAAAAATAACAGTTGTTTTATATTGACACCCCACCAACTAGACTAGGAACACATTCTGTAGTCTAAACATGAAGTACACATATGACATGTCTACCAAACATGGTTGTTCAGATGAAAATTAAATCCAAATTATTCATAGTGGATACTAAATCCCAACATCAAGCATTTGTCAACATTTAAGGTTAGATTCCACACCAGGAATTTAAGAATAAGGAATTAGATTATCTTCATAAAAGGTTATTAATATCCACAACAAGAAATATATTAAGAAACAACAGGTCTATAAGCTAGCAGTATAAGGAATGTAACAAACATTCAATTTATATTCTGCATGGCTTATCATATTTTATTTATTTTCCTCAAAACTACTTGGATTTTACCTCACCAACTAGAAGTCACATTGTCTGATTCTTGTGTCAAGGAACCAATGTCATTATCTTAGGGTTTAGCCAACCACCCTAAGATATCAACAACTGACCTTGTTCCAATGCATGTTTTTTAAAGAGTGTGGGGTCCTCATCTTGATTATACGAGATAGGAACAAACATAATACAATACCACATATCACCATATTATACATAAATATTACATATCATCATATTTATCATGTCTCACAGTTTTCATTTCATTAGAGTCTTTTATTCTTGGACATAGATTTTCATAGTAGAGGATTTAGGGTAGAATCACACCAGATGACTCACCCCTAAATCCTTCTAGTCTAACCTTCTAGGTCTAGATCCACAATTCGGAAATCCTTCTCATAATAATCTAGTTACTACAAGAAGATATGTTTCATTTCCCTAGTGTGGCACTCGGGGGAACTCATAGTGTTTAGGACACCTAACAAGATGTATCATCATTTCACTTGTTATTAATAATTTTTAACTCATATTAAAGAAAATACAAATCATCATGTAGCATATGTGCATATTATCATGAAACTAGAATGACATGAGTTAGATTAGGCTTATTAAGAAAGAAAACAATAAAACAAAACACACAACAATCTGTAGATATACAACACATATGGTTCTTTCCATCTCCACATCATATTATAATATTCATCATTCATGGGCTTTCACTTTGAGATATAATCTCACTATCCACCATTTACCCTAAACTAGATTTCTCAAAATTAATCAATGCAGGTTAGTTCAATCTCAACATATTTTTTATCAATTCATTATGTATCATAGTTCTCATCAAATATTCATAGAAACCTTAGAACTATCAAAAGTATAAGCATAGAGACATCTTATGTCATTCATCATACTCAGAACAGGTTTATCATGCAAAATATACTTATTCCATCTAATTTCCAATGATACGAATAAATCTCAAACATAAACGTGCACAACACATTAGATCTCCTCTTTACTATTTCCTATCTTTTAGTTAGGGTTACCTTCCAATGCATATGTAATCTCATTTGATTTCCATCAGATTATATCGTTCTTAGAATACAAGTGTTCTACAGACAATGACAATCCAAAATCACATTCTCATGAATCAATTCACGCCCTTGAACTTTATGTTATAATTGAATCAAACTATACTTATGTGCATTCCTTAATCCTTTATTTCAAAATATTATACATTTTTATCACATAGCTCATGATATTAGGGTTACCATTAACTTTTCAGATCCAACTATCAATTTGCTTCATTTTTTCCATCATCTCATAACCACTAGTTATAACTTCTTTCATATCATGTTCACTACTATTCTTGGAATCAACCATTCTACATTTACTTATTGCATAAAGTTACACCTCATTGAAATCATTCATGATCTAATTTTAGTGTATTTCATACAATTTAAGTCAACCCAAATATATAGTATATATATGAAATACTTCATCATACTCATTTCATTAGTGTTGCAATCAATACTAATCATAACAATTTAGTTCACCCTTGTCCATTTCTTTTCTTGTATATAGATACATGTATTGTGTCCTTTGACTTCTAATGAAATTCTCATATATAACAACAATACTTGTGTTCCTTATAGAACTCTCACTTAAAGGAGTACCACATATTAGGGTTGCTCTTCTTACTCTTTAATCTTTAATCATCTTCCCAATTCATTATTATGCGACTTATATGAAAATCTTGAATTCATATAGAGTTTACTCACTATTACATAAATTATACTATAATATATGTATTAGGCTTAGATCATCATTATAAGACTTATCAACTTCAATTAAATTAAGAATACCTACAATTGAGCATCCCATCACATTTAGAAGATTATAATCGAGTTCTATCTTTATCACTCATATTCGTCTTAGTATTAGATTTCTATGGATTCTAAGAAGTCATATTAGTTAAATACATCATAAGAATCATATTATTAAACAATCTCAGTAGGGTGTGCAGAGGTTTGTTGAGTCTATTCAAGACATATGGAAACCCAAGTTTCCATTCCACATAATCAACCAATCATTTACAAGAATACAATGATTTATTGACTCATTTGAGTCCATCCCTCAACATTAACCCTAGACATGGATTTCATCCAAATCAAACCCTCATATATTGATCCTCATGTACATAAAATATTCAATCAAAGTAAGTATTCGAAATTTCAGTTGAGAAAATCATGCTTTATGAGTTCAATATGATTGCATACATGTCAACTAAATTTCCAAACTTATCGTCCATTGCGCTGATTTTTAACAAAATTGGTGTAAAATGATATAGTTGTCTATTCATAAAAAGGTTTTCCATATAACTTGAATTGAAATGTTAAGAACTCACTTTATACAAATCAATTAGGAGAGTTCAATCATAACCATTTTATTACCTAAAAATATTCCCAATTAGTTATCTAATACATACAAATACAAATAAGAATTTTGATTAATTTGGCTTGATAGAATTAGGCTTTCTGTATAATTACATAACGTAACAGGGATATAAGCACTCAACTCAGGTGTCAATCACCTTAAAATCATCTCCTACAATCTTAATCTCTATAAATTCATCAAGGTTCTAGACATCGACTCCTTTTTTCCATCCTCCAACTCGAAAACCCTAAACATGGAGAATAGGAGAGAAAGAAAGAGACAAGATGGCGATTTGCTATATTTTTGGGACAAATTAGAGGGAGGAAGGAATCTATATATAGGATAGTAAATCATATGTAAAGTATATGAACTTACATGAATTCGCAAGCTTTAGGAAGCCAAACCCCTAAATCAACACTTCTGGCAATTTTCTCCTTTAAAATTGTAATGTCTCTTTCTATCTGTCTCAAATTTTGAATATATAACATGGAAGAAGAGTTATGGAATCTACTAAGGTTTTTAGGTTGAAAATAAAAATGAATTGAGGTCCTTGGAACATTTATAAACTAGTCCAATAACTATATTCAGTCTCCTTTTTCATATAGACAGACCGGTTGGTCAGCCAAGTTGTTACTGATAAGAAACTCAAAAAGCACCACGCTCTGTATCACTCTAAAATCATCCAAAAACTACGAAAATTTAACTAAGTGTCTGAAATTGAGTAACCAAGATACAGTTAAGATTTTAACTCATTTGGATGTACCAATGAATAGATAAAAATCATATATTAGACTTCTATATTTCAACCTGAATGCATGGTTGACTATATTTGTCCTGAGGAAAATCTGTCAATGAACATGTCATAAATCATTTTCAGATTCTGATGTTTTATAATAACACTTAAATTTTATTTATGAAAACTATATCCAAATATCAAGTAAATATGAATTATGTATAAAATAATAAAATCATTTACTACACCACTATATTTATCAGATTTTGTATTCATAGGCTACCAAAACCCTAATTTGGCTAACTAGGGTTTACTCTCTCATCAAACCTTAATTATTTAAAGTAAAAGTAATATTATATTATTGAAATAAGTATAAAATATCATGATCAAAATATCATAATGAATTAATCTTAAACAATTATCACTCTAGTTAACCACAAAATCATACAAGTAAACCCTAATTAGATGGTAACTTAAAAAGGGTTGTTACAAATTCTCCCTTCCTTTTAGGATTTCATATTGAAATCCAAGGAAAGATATGGATATCTTGGCATATATCATGAATCTATCTCAATGTCTTGTTAGATTAATTTTTAGTTTATGTTTCTTCTATGTTACAACATTATCTCACTTCTTAGATCTTTTACATGGAATTCTGAATATACTAAAGTTAGATGGATATTTCATCCCTTATCATCATCATATCTCTCTTTGAGTATTACAAACATTTGTTTCACAAATGTTGGTAATGTATCACTTATAAAGATGTGATTTGCATCACCTTTCATATTCTCTTATAATTTTATGATGTATGTCAAACAATTCATTTTGTATTATTATCTACATCCATCAGTTCTGTTCATAAAGAAGATCATTTAATGGGCATCATTCTCAATTCTCAAGTTTTTGTTACAATTTTAAATTCATACTCATACTCAAATTCATTAGGGATTATCTTCATAATCTGTTAAATGTATTCATCTTTCTCATATGAAATTTCCTGCTTGTATTTGGTTCATATTTAATTAAATAATACTTCATATTTATCCATTTTATCATTCATTTATTTACCATCGTGCATTTTTTATACTCCCAAACTATCTTCCTTTGAATGCTTGGTTCAGGCAGCCAGAAGAAGTACAATCAGTAGTTCTATACTACCTTATCCCAATACTCAGATACTTGACCAGAGTAGTCGAATATTGAGTTTAGTTAGTATGCATATCATTCAGGTGATATTCAATATCCATATTATCATTTAGCCCTAGATCATATTGTCCATGTAGACTCATATCACCTAAGCTTGGATGTCACATTGTGGGGACCTCTCTTTTTATTATCATAAATGCCAACCATTAGAAAGAATCCCTAAATCTAAACTCAAATTATGAAACAAAACAACTAATTATCAGCAAAAGTGATCAAAACAATATACTAAAATCACATATAATTTTTTTCCTTTTCCTTTCTCATGAACCTTGTAAATCAACTTCACATCATGGACAACATGTTAAGTTCTCTCAAATTATATTCTACTCCATTAAACCAAAATCATAATCTTATGGCTCATAAGCAGTTCCAGTAACATTAGTTAGATATACATGAAAGAACAAACTCAGCATACTACCTATCATGGGAAAGAGAGTGTGCATTGATATTCTAATCTACATTTTTTTATAAATCTTCTTTGTTGTGTCCTCTTCTCTGGATGAAATTATACCTAAAAACATTTGAAACAACCTCATGAGATTCATGTAGATTCCCAGTGAGTTGATACCTCCCACTTAAGCTAAGTTTATGCATCATCATCAGATTAACTACATTGAACATCAAAGAACTTGTAGATATCACTAAGGCTAATAGACAAATCTATCATTTAGCACATTTATTTTATGATAATAACTTAATCAATGAATAAGATAACATTTAGTCTGATCTTAACTTTCAATACATCTTTAGGATATATCTATTAACAAATCATTGGATGTCATTTACTGCAAAGTGACAACATTATTGCAAGTCAAAATCTAAACAATCAGAATCAAAGCATAAAAATAGCATCATGTTTGTGACACCCCAGTCGGACCAGGAATATCTCTTATAGTCCTAAAGTTGAAGTAAACATAAGACATGTCTACAAAACATGGATATTCATATGACATGTAAATCCAAGTCATTCAGAGTATACTAAATCCCTACATCAAGCACTTATCAACATTTAAGATTAGATTCCACACCAGACAAATAAAATAAGGAAATATATTATGTTCATAAAAGAATGTTTAATATCCACAATAAGCAACACATTTAGCAATAAAAGGTCTATCAGCTAGTAGTATGAGGCATGTAACAAACATTCAACTCACATTCTACATGGCTTGTCATCCTTTATTCATTTCCATAGAACTACCTGGCTTGTACCTCATTAAGTATAAGTCGCCACACCTAATTCTCCTATCAATGACTCACCGTCACTTTTTGAGAGTTTAGCTAGCCATCCTAAGATATCAATAACAGACCCTAGTCCATTGTAGGGTTGTGTAAGGAGGCTTAGGTCTTTATTTTGGTTACATGAGATAGGAACAAACATAACAGAGTATCACATATCATCATATATCACATAAATATCACATATCATTATATTTCTCATGTTTTAAATTTTCATTTCATCATAGTCTATTCCTCATGGATGTAGACTTTCACAGTAGAGGATTTAGGGTAGAATCACACCATATGACTCATACCTAAATCCTAGTAGTCTAACCTTCAAGGTCTATATTGACATTCTAGAAGTCCCTCTCATAATACCCTGATTACTACAAGGAGATCTCTTTCATTTCCTCAGTGTGGCAGATGAAGGAAGCTCACGGTGTTCAAGGCACCTAACTAGATGTATCATCACTTTAGTTGTCATTATTCATTTTTAATCATCTGAAATAAAATTCAAATCATCATATATCATATGTGCATATACTCGCACAACTAGAATGATATGCATCAGATTAGGTTTGTCAAGAAAGACAACGATAAGAAAAGAAGCTCAAAAATTCATACGTTTGCAACACATATGGTTCTTTCCATTTCCACATCATATCATAACCATCATCATATATGGGATTTCATCCAGAGACATAATCTCATTGTCCATCTTTTATCCTAAATAGGGTTTTTAGAAGTAATCAGTACATGTTAGTTCAATTTCTACATATTTGTTATCAGTTCCTTCCATATTATAGTTTTCATCAAATATCCAAAGAAACATTAGAACTAGCAACAATATAAGCATATAGACATGTTGTATCATTCGTCATACTTCAAAAAGTTCTATCGTGGAACACATACTTATTCCATATGATTTGCATGGATACAAATAAACATCAAGCATAAGCATGCATAACACACTCAATACTCCTCTTTTACTATTTACCACTTTTTTAGTTATGGTTACATCCAACAGATGTGTAATCTCATTTTATATCCATTAGATTTTACCATTCTTAGAATAGAAATGTTATGCAGACAATTACAATCTGGACATGTATTCTTTTGAATCAATATACACCCTTAAAAGGTACCCTTGGTAGGCGAACGTGACAATGGTCTCTGGTGAATGCAAATGTGACAAGGAAGGAGATCGTGATGATGTGACTATTGTTGGTGGTAGGAAGACCATTGAGAAGGCGTCTTCATTGCATCTCCAACCTAGTTTCTGGGCTGATCTCTTTCATAAGAAGGTTCAAGGTGACACATCATTGGATAAAGTTAAAATTGAAGTCAAGGAAGGAACGCCCATTTATCAGAAAGAAGAAGCATTGAAGGATGTCGAGAAGTGGAACCGATGCCTGGCTAGTTATATAATGGGATTCATACCTCATCTTCCTACATTTCAAATATATCTCTCACAGATCTGGATCCTTAAAGGGAAACTGGAGGTGATGAACCTGGGATGGGGTTTCTTCTTGATATGATTCTCAGACCAAAAGGATTTGGATTCGGTCCTAGATGGTGGCACTAATTTTGTCAGGGACAAGCCATTGGTTCTAGTGAAGTGGCCACCATGCAAGATCCACCCAAATTCAAGACGGCTGAAGTTCCGGTGTGGATCAGAATACATAAGTTACCATTGGAACTGTGGGAGAAGAACATGTTCGAGAGGATAGGGTCATTCCTGGGGACTCCATTAAGAACTCATAGACTCACTTGTGATTTCAAGAGACTAGAATTTGTGTAAATTCATGTATTGATGCTTGAGGCTTCATCATTTCCGGACTCTTTGGAGGTAGCGAGTGAAGATGGTGATCCTTGGAAGATTTGCCTTGAGTATGAATGGAGGCCTAAGCCTTGCCCTATATGTAATCTGTTTGGACATGACAATTGCAAGAGAGAGGAAATCTCAAAACCCAAGAAGGTATGGGTGATCAAGAAGTCTTCTATTATTTTTGCTGATAAGGTGATCAAACAAATGGATGACTCAAGTGTTACAAAAAGAAGCATTTGATTCTGGTTTTCATGTTGATAAATTGATTACTACTGCTAATACATCGGGAGGATTCTAAGAAGGAGGTTTTTCAAGATAGTAATATGCTGTTTGACTCTATTTCTGCTGAAATGGAGGACCCCGTTGATTCAAGAAGTGTTGACGATCTAATTACCCCTCCCCCATTCTTATTATTCCACTAAAGTGGCTAGAGCTAATAAGGAGTTTGCTAGCTTCAATGTGCCAAAAATTCAAGAAGATCATAGAATAGAAATCCTAGTCCTACCTATGACCCTCCTTATTTGGGTTCTCTTAGTAATAAATTTAAAAACTTGGCTGAGGATTATGCAGATTCTGGAGAGGATGTTTCTTTGAGGGGGTCCAATACCAATGAACTACTAGTTAAAATTGGTTCAAATGGTTGATACTTCTCTCAATATCTTGTCGTGGAATGTTAGAGGTATTAATATTAAGGCCCCTAAATTCCAAGAAGAGATAAAAAGAATAAATCCCCATTTAGTGATTCAGAATGAAACCAAAGTGAGATAAAGGAGCTGACAAGGAGTGGCTCAAGTGGTCAAGCATGGTGTCTCCTCACGAAGGGACCCGGGTTTGAATCCCAGCTACTACCTTAGTTTACCACCCTCCCAGACGTTCGGCCTCCGTCACGGGTGTGGGAGAGGGGGAGAGAATGCCTTTTTTTATCCCAAAGTGAGATAAAGGAAGATTCAAAAAGCTCATAAATAGGTATTTCCCTAGTTATTTTTGGATCTCAAACCATTATTCCCATGTTCTTGGGAGGGTTGTTGTGTTATGGAAGGAAGATTTCATAATGTCAAGAAACTTGAAGAATCTAATCAACATGTTCCTTCTTGTGTCAGTGTTGGTAATATCTCTTTTTCCTTACTGTTGTATATGGACATAATGGAGACTGTGATAGATGCAGATTATGGAGTAGCATTGATTCTATTCATCGATCTATGTGTAACCCTTGGGTCATTATTGGAGATTTAAATTATGTGAGAAAGGAAAGTGAAAAACTGAGTAAAGAACCACCTTCAAAGAAGTCAATGGAAGACTTCAACAATTGCATGTTGAATTACAGACTATTTGACTTAAATCTGAATGGTCCTACATTTTCTTGCGACAATCATCAAGAACGAACAAGTTTGTTACTTCTCTTATTGGTAGAATTATCTATAACAATGATTTCTTGAAGGATTTTTCACATTTTGAAGGTTTTCTTATTTCTAACACTATAAGTGATCATAAAATGATGAGACTGCAAATTCGGAAAAGTAGGAAGATCTTTTCTCCTTTTAGATTCTTTAATGCATGGACTAAGAGTGACAATTTCAATACATTGTGAAAGAAGGTTAGTTTTGCCTTATAGGGATGGTTTGCCTCTTTTTATTGTCTACTCCAAGCTGAGTAATATGAGAAGTATTTTGTCTAAATGGGACAAAATTACTGTGGGCAATTTCTGTGATAATGCACATTTTTGTGAAAGAAAAGCTCTTAAAGCTCAAATTTGTCTTGACATCAGTACGGATAATCCTAGTCTTCAAAGGAAGGCAATCGTCTATAGCAAAGAATATAATAAGGCTCTTAAGCTTGAAGAGTCCTTTATGAGACAGAAATCCAAAGTTTTATGGCTCAAAGAAGAGGATTCCAATACAATATTCTTTTACTCCTCCATTAAGGTGAGAAGACAAATTAATCATATCAAAGCTATTAAAATAGAAGGAAACATCACCACAAAGTAGGAAGTGATTAAAAAATTATTGTGAACTATTTCTATAAGATTTTGAACACATGTCATGTGGGTGAGACTGTAGGTTTGAAGGAGCTAAATTTTATAAGAATTGATGATGTGCATCATCTTGATCTAGATAGAGTGGTTACTCCTAAAGAAATTGTGGATGTAATCATGGGTTTCAACTCTAATAAATTCCCGAGTCCTGATGGCTTCAATGTCCACTTTTTCAAAAGAAGTTGGGGCTCCATTAAAACTGATGTTATTAATGAGATTCTTCATTTCTTCAGGTCTGGAAGATTTTTGAGACAAACAAGAAGAACCTTCATCACTCTCATTCCTAAGTCTAACGATGTTCACCTTGCAAAAAATTGGCAACCCGTTTCACTTTTTAATGTTCTTTTTAAAATAATCACTAAGATCATGAGCAACAGATTACAGAATGTCATGTCATCTATCATTAGTGCAAATCATCGTGCTTTCATCAAAGATAGAAGTATATGTGATGATATTCTTTTATCTAATGAGTTGAATCATGATTCAGTAGGAAAGGAGGAAAACATAGAATGTTTCTTAAGGTTATGAATCAGTTTCTTGGGAAGACTTATTCAAGATTATTAATCTTATGGGCTTTCTTGTCTGTTGGAGTGTCTATCTTAAAGAAATTTTCTATACTACTTCTTGTGAGATTATGATTAATGGAGAGCCTTCCAAATATTTTAAGATGAGTAATGAAGTTAAGCAGGGAGATCCTTTGCCTCCACTCCTTATATTGTTGGTCATGCAAATCTTCTCTCTTTTTATTGACAAGGATGTAGCAGAAGAAGGATTAATCCTTTGAAAGCATCAAACAGTTTGGGGATATCACATCTTATTTTTGTTGATGATCTCATGGTTTTCTTGGATGTTTATGAGAAGAACGGTAGGGAGTTAAAGATGATCCTTAAGTATTTCTATGTTATTATTGGATTGAAAGTGAATCTTGAGAAGAGTTATGTCCTTTTTAGTAATGGTGTATTGTTGTTGATAAATAGTTGATATGGGATATTTTGGGCATTGAATAAGGTAGTCTAGGGCAAAGATACATTGGTATCCCTCTCTTCATTGGTAAGTTGATGAGAAGTTATTATAGTCCTTTAATAGATAAATTCAAATTTATATTGGAGAGTTCAAAATCCAAACTACTTTTAATGGTTGGACATCTTAAATGTTCTCACTACTTTATCTGCTATAAATATTTTTTGGCCAACCCCTTTACCACCTCCTTCTTCTATTATGGAAGAAATTGAAAAGCTTTTAGATATTTTATTTGGGGAGCTTCTAAAAATAAATCTTGTGTTCATCTTATCAAATGGGAGAGAATTACTTAGCCCAAAGCAGAATATGGCTTAGGCATTAGATCAATCAAAGACATTTCCAAGGATACTTTGATCTTTCAAGCTTGGAATATAGCGAGGAAAGTGAACTCTTTGTGGATTAAATGGCTACATGAAAAATATTTCAACAAAGGCTCCTTCTATTTAGTTTATGAGAAAAAAATCCTTTTCTTGGCATCTGTATAGAATTATTAGACTGTGAGATAATATCAAGTCTTTTATTAGTTTTGAGATTGGATATGGAAGGGATATTTTGCTCTACGATGATCCATGGATTCTTGGGAATTCTTTTTTTTATAGATAAACTCGGTCAGCAGAGTGCGATTAGGATTGGCTTTCTTCTTAATTTTAAGTTAAGCCAACTTATCAACAGAGGTAAGTGGGTTTTGATGACTCCCTTCTGCATAAATAATTGAATGTTATTCTAGTTGATTTGGGCAGTCCAAGTAATTCAAGGGACATGATTTTTTAATGGTGTTCCCCAGATCAAACTTAAATCTTTTTGGGAGGCGATCAGATCAAAGTCTAATACTTCTTTTATCTTCGATTGGATATGAAAATTTAAAGTCTCAATGTGTTTTCATGTCCATGCCTGGAAGGTAGGGCATGGAAGGTTTCTTACTACTGATTTTGTTAGAAGTATTGGAATTATAACTCCTTCAATCTGTTTCTTGTGTAATAGAAGTGCAGAATGGACAAATCATTGTATGTTTTTATGTGAATTCTATATTAGTATTTTGCCTGAATCTATGAAGGTTGGCTTCCCTTGCATTCTGAAGGACTTCCATGATTTGTTGGTCTACAAAAGCAGAAAGGATAAAGCTCTGTCTCTATGTATTTTATTCTAGATTTGGAAAGAAAGGAACTCTTGGATTCATGAAGATGTGGAGTTATATCAAGCTAAACTATGGGATCGTATCAATAAAGATTTTGTGCTACTGACTGAATGAGCTTTTTGATGTCTCTGTGATGATATTGAGCAAGGATCGATGCCTCACTATTTATTTCAAGACAGATCTCTAGTGGTCCTAATAGATTTTAGATTTTGGCTTGACTGAAGTGGTGACTCGTGTTATCTAGTTCTAGACATTCAGTTCTAGATATTTTTTTGAGTTACGTGTTAACTGGTTGTTGTGCCTTACCTTTTTGTACAGCTTTATTTTCCTCTTTTGTTGTACAACTTAAGCTACATTGTAATTAAAAAAACACACAAAATAACAATACTAGGAGCTTGGTTTACCAAAAAAATATACACCCTTGAACTTCATCTTCTAATTGAATCAAACTACACTTATGTGCATTCCTTAATCCTTTATCTTAAAATACTATACATTCTTATCACATAGCTCATCATATTAGGATTATAGTTACGTTCTCAGATCAAACTATCAATTTTATTCATTTTTCCTTCATAATATAATCATTAGTTATAACTTCTTTCATATCATGGTCACTACTATTCTTGGAATCAACCATTCAAAATTTCCTTATTGCAAAAAGTTCCCTTCTCATTGATATCCTTCATAATCTAATTTTCATGTATTTCACTCAATATAGGTCCACCTAAATATATTTATAGTATATATATTAAAAACATGCTAATACTCATTTCATAAGTGTACCAATCATTACTTATCATAATAATTCAGTTCACCTTTGTATGTTTCTTTTCTTGTATTTAGATACATGTACCATGTCCTTTGACTTATGATGGCATTTTGGTCAATAATAACAATAATTATGTTCTTTATAAAATGCTCAATTTAGGGAGTACCATAGATAAGGGTTGCTTATTCTTACCCTTTAATCATTAATCATCTTCCCAATTCATTATTATGTGACTTATATAAAAGTCTTGCATTCATGTAGAATTTACTCACTATTCCATAAAGTATACTAAAATAGATGTATTGGGATTAGACCATCATAATAAGACTTATCAACTTCAATTGAAGTAATACCTAGATTTGAGCATCTCATCACATTTAAGATTATATCTATGTTCTATCTTTATCAGTCGTACTCTTCTTATTATTGGATTTCTAGGGTTTTCAAGAAGTCATATTAGCTCAAAATCTCGTAATAATCATATTATTCAGTAATATAATTAGGGTGTACAGAGGTTCATTGAGTCTATTTAACATACACGGAAGACCTAGTGTCCATTCCACATAATCAACCAATCATTAACAAGCATACATTGATTCATTGGCTCATTTGAGTCCATCACTCAACATTAACCCTATACATGGATTTCCTTCATATAAAGCCCTCATATATTGATCCTCATTTCCATAATAACTTCAATAAATATTTTAGAAACTAAATATATACAAATCAATGAGAAAAATCAAAATTTATATCATTTGATTCCCTAAAAATCTTTCCAATTAGTTACCCAATTGCATACCAATACAAACAAGAATTTTGATAAACGGATAGAATTAGGCTTTCCTCATACTTATAGATATTAAGATAGAGATAAACAATCACCTCAGCTACCAGGTACCTTAACAATGTTGCATATAATCTGAATATTAAGAAATCCATCCAGGTTCTAGCCATCACTCCTTTTCTTCCTCCTTCCAACTCAGAAACCCTAAAAAATAGAGAATATGAGAGAAACAAAGAGAAAAGATGGTGATTTGTTATATTTTTGGGACAAATTAGAGATAGGATGGAATCTAGATATAGGAGAGAAGATCCACCATGAAACCATACCTATAGTTTATGAACTTACATGATTTCTCCAGCTTTAGGAGGCCAAAACCCTAAATCAGTACTTCTGGTAATTATCTCCTTCAAAACCCTAATTTTTCTCTCTCACACACAAATCTCATATATCCAACAGGTATGACGAATTATGGGATCTGATAGGGTGTTAGGTTGATCATATATATGATTTGAGGTACTTAGAACATTTATAAATAAGTCTAGAAACTATTTTAAATCTTCTTTTTTATTTAGATAGATCGGTTGGTCAACAGAGTTGTTCTAATAAGAAACCCGACCGACACCACATTTTGGATCACTCCAAAATCATCCAAAAATTGTTCTAATTTAACAAAGTTTCTAAAATTTAGCTACCAAGCTACATTTAAAATTTAAGCTCATTTGGATGTACTCAAATACTATTGTTATATTTTAGCTTAAATGTGTGATCAGTTGAGTATGTCCTAGGGAAATGTGACCAAAAAATAGGTCAAAAACATTAAAAGATTCAATATTTTATGAGAGAATTTATATTTGAGTTATGCAAACTATATACAAATTGTAAGTAAATCAAAGTTATGGGTGAAATAGTAAAAATCATTTACTATACAGTTATATTTATCAGATTCCTAATTCATAGGCTACTAAAACCTTGATTTAGATGACTAAGGTTTACTCCCATCAAACCCTAATTATTCAAGATTAAAGCATGTTTGAAGTTTTTCGTTAAGTCTAAAACATCATGATCAAACTATCATCATGAACCAAGATTAAACAATGATCACTCTAGTTAAGAATGTAATCATCCAAGTAAACCCTAATTAGATGGCTAGCTTGACTACGGGTTATTACAGGTTTCATATGGCCAAGCACGTCCCATTAGTGTTCTATAGTATTTTTTGTGAAGAATAAAGATGGTTTGATGAGGATTTTCATAGACTACCAGAAGTTGAACACGATCACAGTAAAGAACAAGTACTTGTTGCCAAGGATAGATGATTTGTTTGACCAGTTGAGAGGTGTTATAGTGTTTTCCAAGATGGATCTGAGGCCATGGTATCGCCAGCTGAGGATCAAGGTATATGACATACCAAAGGTTCCTTTTAGGACTAGTATGGTCATTATGAGTTCATGATTAATGCATTTGGGCTAACTAATACACCAACATCATTTATGGACCGATGAACAAAGTTTTTAGATCATACCTTGACAAGTTCGTGGTGGTATTCATAGTTGATATATTGATATACTGCAAAGACAACCAACATGTGCATCATCTTTCCCAAACATTGGATTTGTTGAGGTAGCATATGCTATATGCTAAGTTTAGTAAGAGTGAGTTTTGGATAACTGAGGTGTCTTTCCTAGGTCATGTCACCTCTACAAAGGGTGTTTGTGTAGATCCTAAGAAGGTGAAGTTGGTGTTGGAGTGGGATCAACCTAAGACACTAACTGAGGTTTGAAGCTTTCTAGGTCTAGTTGGTTACTACATGAGGTCCATTAAGAGCTTCAGTGTTGTAGTGTTACCATTAAGCTAACTAGGAAGAATATTCGTAAAGTATGGTTAGATAAGTTTCAATGTTCCTTTTAGTTGTTATAGGAGAAGTTGACGACTACTCCTGCGTTGGTGTGGCCATAGCCTGGGAAAGGCTACATCATTTTCTATGATGCCTCAAAAAATGGATTCAGATGTGTACTAATGCATGACAAGAATGTGATTTCTTTTGCTTCTTGGTAGCTTATAAAACATGAGGAAAATTACCCAGCTCATGATTATTAGTTTGGTTCTTGATTTGAATATTTTGAGGAAGTTCCAATATGGAGATAAGTGCCAAATCTTCATGGATCACAAGAATCTTTAGTACATTTTTAAAATAGGAGTTGAACATGATGTCGAGGAGATGGATGGAGTTGATCAAGAATTATGACTATACAATAGACTATCATCTAGGAAAGGAGAATGTAGTGGCTAATGCATTGAGCATGAAGTCATCTTCATCATCTTATTCAGATAAAGTATAGTTGTACTCCATGGCTTGTCACAAATGAGACATGTTAGTGTTGCTTCGACATATCAATGTACAGTTCAAGGTCCCCTTATTGGCAGGTTTTCTAGAAAAGTTACAAGTGAAGCCGACGTTGATACCACAGATCAAAGATACATTAAAAGATGATACTATGACACAAAACATCATATCAGAGTTTGTAAACATAAAGCATGATGAGTTTGATGAGACATATGATGGAATAGTGTTGTTCCTAAAATTGGCAGTCTGAGGAAGATGGTACTTTAGGAGGCTCATTCTTCAATATATGTGATGCATCTTGGAAGTAAAAGATGTTTCATAATGTGAAGGACTTGTACGGCTGTATAGATTTAAAATATGATGTGCCAGAGTTCATAGCCAAGTGTCCAGTTTGTCAGCAAGTTAAATTGGAGCATCAGAAACCTATAGGGTCATTGCAAGAATTACCTATTCTATACTGGAAATGGGATCACATAACCACAAACTTTGTGCTTGGTCTTCTTAGGAAATCTAAGGTTCATGATTCCATTTGCGTGATTGTCGATCTGTTGACAAAGTCAGCTCACTTTTCCCCAATCAAAACCACCTACGTTGTAGAGATGTTGGCACAAATCTATGTTCATGAGATAGTTCGGTTCCAAAACATACTAATCAGCCTCAACACGTGCCTAAAAGTAACGGATATAGGGTAGTCTGACATTTAAATTTATAACCCAAAACTTAGGCCCCGCAACAATAATGATGGGATCTGATGTAGTTGATCAGGGTCAAACATAGGGATATGGGTGGTAAGTGCTAAGATCCTTTTAGCATTGGCTTAGTTACACCAATCAAAAGGTAAGGTAAGGTTATTGTTCCCTATGGAACGGAGATTCTTCTACAAGCAATAAACAAGTAAAACAAATAAAGGGTAAAATAAAAGAGCAAGAATGTTAAAGGATAAGAGAACAAGTATTGAAGGAAACTTGGATTGGGTTTCACCATCTAAGGTCTCTTACCAACAAGCAATCCTCACACTCATTGTACACTTTTAGCAAGTTTACAAGCGATCATCATAAGTGTCTATTCCCTCCTCTTTCAAGCTTATCATCATAAGTGTTTATTCCATCCTCTTTCAAGCTTAGGATAGATCTAGATTATAAGGTTGCCTCTCTCTCAAGATGGCAAACAAACAACCATAATGCAAACATTTGATCATTATCTTATGAATTTCAACATTCTCATGCATTCATGCAACTCCATAACTCTTAGATGTAAGTTAATACTACTCTCTTGAGGCATTAACAATCAAATAACATAAGATGGTAGCTAAACATGCAAGTGAATCATTAAGAAAAAGCGTATAGAGATAAACATATTTAAGAGCATATATTTAATGGATATGAGTACTTACATGTTGGGAGAGCCTTAGTAGCTAATCCCAACCACAGTTAATTGACTAGCCACTCATGGTGGTGAATGGCATGTCAAAATTATAGTTGTGATGAGACATGAAGATGGAAAATGAGATGGAAATGGAAGTGGATGAATAGATTGAGAGAAGAAGGAGAAATATACACCAATAACAACCCCAAACAAGTCAGGGTCAAATTAAAAACTTCTCCTCTCTAAAATCAGCATTGGTAGTGAAGGTGGTTGCTCCATCTCCCTCCCTCTCTCAAAGAAGGAACATGGAGCTGCTCAAAGAAGATGTAGCTTTGCTACTCCTTGGACTCTCATCCTAGGAGTACACGAATCAATGGGTGGAAGGTGAAGTCTATGGGGAAGTATCTCAATGGCAACACTTCATCATCACTCTTGTGATGCAAGCAACCCCTTCTCCATTGCATGGAGTCTCCTATTATCACATAGTTTTGGGTTCGAGGCATGCATTAGTGAACTTTACTTGTACCCCAATCCTTCTGAGCACATGCCTTGCATCATGCGCTTAATGGACATCCCAACCATCAGTTGTTGGAAACACACATTGGGTACATGTAGGTATCTCTCTATCTTTGTGGACTTTGGTAGATGTTGTAAGTAGGCCATTAGTAAGGAAGTCAGTGGACGCCCCTCTGGTATAGGTGGGACTGTGGAGCCATTGGTAGGAGTCTCTTCAAGCAGCCCATCAGTATGGGTGTCTTCCAATATAACCATCCGTAGATGGCCATCTTCAAGTTATCATTCGATCATGTAAACCAATGGGTATCTGTCCATTGCCTTATGATGGCTAGACGGTTGTGTACTTCCTGGAGATTGTCTATTATGAAAACTAATGGACGGTCATCTTTGTAGATAACTAGATAATTCGTCTAGTGTGATGAAAGACGAAGGTGACCATCAATTGTGAGAGCCAATGGGGAATCAGTTAAAGGTTAAGAACCATCGCTAGATGTGTTTCCTACATGGAAATGAGTAGTTAGCCATGGATCAAGATATAAATGGTAAACATGAACAAAATGTAAGGATGTTAAAGCAAAATTATATAATGGGAAGAAACTAAGGGAAAAATTAGGCAAGCTACATCCACAAAGTTGGACGTTATCAACTCCCCCAAACTTAGAATCTCGCTTGTCCTCAAGGTAATGACTACAATCAAGGCACCAAGCAAATGTCAAGGGCTTTATTTCTTAGTGCTTTTTCAACTATTGACCATGTCCTTATTCCATCCTTAGGTCAAGACGTCTACATGATGGATCAATCTACTTAATGTACCCCAGGATCCATTCTCTTAGATCCGGAGTTGCATGGCCTCTTTTTGTCTAATGCATCCTCTTATGAGGAGGAGTTGTCTCCTTTGCGATCTGCACTCAACCCTATTTCCAATCCATATGCAATATACCACCAGAGGTATCTCTCCCACCCAACTTTTATTTTGGACAATCCTAGATAGTAGTGTGGGGGTTGTCTATGGTTGCTGGTATTTCATGTCTATCTAGGGTTCACTCAACCATGAGTACTGCTATAAAATAGTGTCACTCAAATGTTAGTCCTCATGTAGTTTCAAGTGGTTATGTGAGTTAGTCATTGAAAGACAAGTGGGTTGTTGTTTGGCATACAGGTTCCACTACCGAGCATGACATATCTACATTCTTGAGTGTAGCTATACACCGGTAGGGTAGATCCTTTTGACATCTTGCTAGAAACAACTCTCATGTTTTTATTCACACTCAGCTTTTATTCTTACTCACAAGGATAAGGCGATAGGATTTTTAGGGAAGTGAGCTTCCAAGCCTCTTTTATTCTCATATAAGGTAACTAGAACTAGAAGGGGTATTTGTTTCCTCTGTTGTTTGTGTTTGCATTTTTCAACTTGTACTGGGAGGCTAGGAGATTGATCGGGAGTGCACTGGATGGGTCCTCCTTATTTTAGAGGGTTTTCCTAGGATAGTAGCATTATTTTGATGCATGTAGTATCTTGAGATAACAATGATGTAATGAAATAGCCAAGTAGATTTTTATTAGGTGAATTAATAGTTCAAAACATCACTCTAGGCATGATTACGCTAAGTAGTAGCTTGAAGACAAGAACCTCTAAAGTAAGAGTGATGACAACCTTCAGAAAAACTGGATTCAAAATTTTCCTATATATCAAAAAATTTCCTCCTAAGGTTAACCATGACTAAGATATTTACAACTAGTAGGATATCTGATTTGATTCTATCAGAACTTTCACAAAATTTTTGTAGAAAAGCTAGAAATTAAAAGTAATTTGGAGTTTAGAGATTTCTGATAAGCATACCTAGATCCCTTGTTCAGATCCCCCCCCTAAAACTTATCATACACCTTGTATCTATGGTGTCAGAGATTGAGGTTGAGTGAGACCAAGCGAGCCAAATCTTTGAAGTGGTTAATGCCCATTCTAAGGTTAGTAGCTCCAAAGCATAAGTTCCTTGAAGGTGGTGGTAGTAGTTCTCTTCTTGATAAAACTACACCTTCTTGTCTGATGTTTCTATCATCTACATCCAAAATAAGAGGTAGAAATCATAGTTATTGGATCCAAGAGCTTGTTGTGGGTCCTATGGAAGAATTGTGGCTTTTCAAATTTCTATTTTGCATCAGTGAAGCCGCTGCCATGCATCTTAATAAGCTCAACGATTTGACATGTGCGACTTTCTGTTTAGTGATGTTGTTATTCATTTTACAGTAAAGAGTTCTTTACCTATTCTATACTGGAAATGGGATCACATAACCACAAGCTTTGTGCTTGGTCTTATTAGTAAATCTAAGGTTCATGATTCCATTTGGGTGATCGTCGATCTGTTGACAAAGTCAACTCACTTTTCCCCAATCAAAACCACCTACATTGTAGAGATGTTGGCACAAATCTATGTTCATGAGATAGTTCGACAACATACTAATCAGCCTCAACACATGTCTAAAAGTAACGGATATTGGGTAGTCGGACATTTAAATTTATAACCCAAAACTTAGGCCCCCGCAACGATAATGATGGGGTCTGATGTAGTAGATCAGGGTCAAACATAGGGATATGGGTGGTAAGTGCTAAGATCCTTTTAGCATTGGTTTAGTTACACCAATCAAAAGGTAAGGTAAGGTTTTTGTTCCCTATGGAATGGTGATTCTTCTACAAGCAATAAACAAGTAAAACAAATAAAAGGTAAAATAAAAGAGCAAGAATGTTAAAGGATAAGAGAACAAGTATTGAAGGAAACTTGGATTGGGTTTCACCATCTAAGGTCTCTTACCAACAAGCAATCCTCACACCCATTGTACACTTTTAGCAAGTTTACAAGTGATCATCATAAGTGTCTATTCCCTCCTCTTTTGAGCTTATCATCATAAGTGTCTATTCCCTCCTCTTTTGAGCTTAGGATAGATCTAGATTATAAGGTTGCCTCTATCTCGAGATGGAAAACAAACAACTAAATTCAAACATTTGATCATTATCTTATGAATTTCAACATTCTCATGCATTCATGCAACTCCATAACTCTTAGATTTAAGTTAATACTACTCTCTTGAGGCATTAAAAATCAAATAACACAAGATGGTAGCTAAACATGCAAGTGAAGCATTAAGAAAAAGAGTATAGAGATAAACATATTTAAGAGCATATATTTAATGGATATGAGCACTTACATATTGGGAGAGCCTTAGTGGCTAATCCCAACCAAAGTTAATTGACTAGCCACTCATGGTGGTGAACGGCATGTCAAAAATACAGTTGTGATGAGACATGAAGATGGAAAATGAGATGGAAATGGAAGTGGATGAATAGATTGAGAGAAGAAGGAGAAATATACACCAACAACAACCCCAAAAAAGTCAAGGTCAATCAAAAACTTCTCCTCTCTAAAATCAACATTGGTAGTGAAGGTGGTTGCTCCATCTCCCTCCCTCTCTTAAAGAAGGAACATGGACCTGCTCAATGAAGATGTAGCTTTGCTGCTCCTTGGACTCTTATCCTAGGAGTACATGAATCAATGGGTGGAAGGTGAAGTCTATGGGGAAGTATCTCAATGGCAACACTTCATCATCACTCTTGTGATGCGAGCAACCCCTTCTCCATAGCATGGAGTCACCTATTATCACATATTTTTGGGTTTGAGGCATGCATTAGTGAACTTTACTTGTACCCCAATCCTTCTGAGGATGTGCCTTGCATCATGCGCTTAACGGTTCTAATGATTGATGTTCTCATCCCAACCATCAGTTTTTGGAAACACACATTGGTCACATGTAGGTATATCTCTATCTATGTGGACTTTGGTAGACATTGCAAGTGAGATATCAGTAAGGAAGTCAGTGGATGCCCCTTCGGTATAGGAGGGACTATTAAGCCATCAGTAGGAGTCTCTTCAAGCGGCCCATCGGTATGCGTGTCTTCCAATATAACCATCAGTAGATGGCCATCTTCAAGCTATCCTTCGGTCATGTAAACCAATGGGTGTTCTGTCCATTGCCTTCTGATGGCTAGACGGTTGCGTACTTCCTAGAGACTGTCTATTGTGAAAACTGATGGACGATCATCTTTGTGGATAACTAGTTGATTCATCTAGTGTGATGAAAGATGAAGGTGACCATCAATTGTGGGAGCCAATGGGGAATCAGTTAAAGGTTAAGAACCATCGTTAGATGTGCTTCCTACATGGAAATGAGTAGTTATCCATGGATCAAGATATAAATGGTAAACATGAACAAAATGTAAGGATGTTAAAGCAAAATTGTATAATGGGAAGAAACTAAGGGGAAAATTAGGCAAGCTACATCCACAAAGTTGGACGTTATCAACTCCCCCAAACTTAGAATCTCACTTGTCCTCAAGGTAATGACTACAATCAAGACACTAAGCAAATGTCAAGCGCTTTATTTGTTAGCGTTTTTTCAACTATTGACCATGTCCTTATTCCATCCTTAGGTAAAGACTTCTACATGATGGATCAGTCCACTTAATGTACCCCAGGCTCCATTCTCTTAGATCCAGAGTTGCATGGCCTCTTTTTGTCTGATGCATCCTCTTATGAGGAGGAGTTGTCTCCTTTGCGGTTTGCACTCAACCCTATTTCCAATCCATATGCAAGATACCACTAGAGGTAGCTCTCCCACCCAACTTTTATTATGGACAATCCTAGATAGTAGTGTGGGGGTAGGCTAAGGTTGCTGGTATTTCCTATCTATCTAGGGTTCACTTGACCATGAGTATTGCTATAAAATAGTGTCACTCAAATGTTAGTCCTCATGTAGTTTCAAGTGGTTATGTGAGTTAGCCGTTGAAAGACAAGTGGGTTGTTGTTTGGCATACAGGTTCCACTACCGAGCACGACATATCTACATTCTTGAGTGCAGCTATACACCGGTAGGGTAGAGCCTTTCGACATCTTGCTAGACACAACTCTCATGTTTTTATTCACACTCATCTTTTATTCTTACTCACAAGGATAAGGCGATAGGATTTTTAGGAAAGTGAGCTTCCAAGCCTCTTTTACTCTCATATAAGGGAACTAGAACTAGAAGGGGTATTTGTTTCCTCTGTTGTTTGTGTTTGCATTTTTCAACTTGTACTGGGAGGCTAGGAGATTGATCGGGAGTGCATTGGACAAGTCCTCCTTATTTCTGAGGGTTTTCCTACGATAGTAGCATTATTTTGATGCATGCAGTATCTTGAGATAACAATGTCGTAATGAAATAGTCAAGTAGATTTTTATTAGGTGAATTAATAGTTCAAAAAATCACTCTAGGCATGATTATGCTAAGTAGTAGTTTGAAGACAAGAAGCTCTAAGGTAAGAGCGATAACAACCTTCAGGAAAATTGGATTCAAAATTTTCCTATATATCAAAAACTTTCCTCCTAAGGTTAACCATGACTAAGATATTTACAACTAGCAGGATATCTAATTTGATTTTATCAGAACTTTCACAAAATTTTTGTAGAAAAGCTAGAAATTAAAAGTAATTTGGAGTTTAGAGATTTCCGGTAAGTAAGCATACCTAGATCCCTTATTCGGACACACCCCCCCAAAAAAAAACTTATCATACACCTTGTATCTACGGTGTCAAAGATTAATGTTGAGTGAGACCAAGCAAGCCAAATCTTTGAAGTGGTTAATGCCCATTCTAAGGTTAGTAGCTCCAAAGCATAAGTTCCTTGAAGGTGGTGGTAGTAGTTCTCTTCTTGATAAAATTCCACCTTCTTGTCTGATGTTTCTATCATCTACATCCAAAATAAGATGTAGAAGTCATGGTTATTGGATCCAAGAGCTTGTTGTGGGTCCTATGGAAAAATTATGGCTTTTCAAATTTCTATTTTGCATCAGTGAAGTCGCTTCCATGCATCTTAATAATCTCAATGATTTGACCTGTGCGACTTTCTACTCAGTGACGTTGTTATTTGTTTTACGGTAAAGAGTTCTTTCCATGCTAAACATAGCATCTAGGCTATTGTACAAGATCATTGTTCTGGCCTTTGTATGGATCGATAGAAGTGTCCAGTGGCCATCGTGAAGTATTGTTACAAAGATCAGATGTGGAAAACTAGACCTCGGGTATTTTGTAAGTCTTTGGATCTCTTTAGATTCTTTCTTTAGAATGATGTCTCCTACTATATTGTAGAAGGAATCATGTATACATCATCGAGCTCATCAGCTATAAGTAGATGGCACACTGTCATGACGTTCATTGTGGTATATCCTCCAATAGTTAGCATGTCACAGAGGGTTGTCCATAGAACATTGACATTGTCTCTCTCAAAGAATGTTATTATTTCATCATCACTAGGTTTGAGTTCTTGCATGATGAAGTTCTGGTCTTTTGGCGATAACCCATATCAAACATCATTGTTGAAGTTGACAAAAGTGGGTTGTATTAGATCTTTAGGTGTTAGTTCTCCTTCAACTTCAACTCCATTAAAGGTCACAACCTTTTCTACCTCTGATTTGATGATATCTTTCTGAATTGGGGATGTGGCTCTAGGAGCTTCATAAACAGATGCAGGTACTTATGAGATAGTATCACAGCTATGTTTAGTAGTTTTTTCAAAAGCCATCTATCTGAATTTCATTTCATCTATAGGTGGGAAATTGGGTGACAGAATAGCCAGTAGAAAAAAAAATATTACCATATTCCCTATAGACCAGCAGATCGTGGGAAAAATTATAAAATGGAAAGGATGGTTTTGAGGATATACCTGGTCCTGGAGAAAATCTAGCGGCATACTCCTCATCGTTGTAGATGTACACCTATCTTCTAGTAGCACTGGGACTTGTCTATAGCTCCTCCATGGACAGCAAACTCAAACGTCATCGTCTGTAGCATCTCCTCTCGCCACGGATTGTAGGTTGATGTTGTCCTCCTTAGCGATGGGAAAAGGCCACCTCACCTCTAGAGAAGTCCACACGGATAGCCTAGAACTCCCATTGTCCTGCTAGAATGGAAAGGAAGGAGTTTTCCTTCCCATTGGTGTAGTAGTCACCCGCATACTCTCCCCAATGATTTTTAGTTGTTCTTTTCCTCGCTATCCCTCTTTAGTTGGGTAGGACTTGCTTGGCCTCTCTTTGTTACCAAAATTAGCGAGGACAAGAATTTTCAAAGAAACTGATTCTCAATTGTGTGTGTTGGGAAGCCCCTAGTACCCCTCTATTTATAGGAGGGGTTTGGGTCAGGGTTCCCAGTCTGTGCGAGAGTGAAAAGGACCAGAAGATCATGAATTTTCACAATCAATGAGTCTCAAACTGGTCGATTGGCAACTGAACTACTCGATTCACATGTCGAGAAAGTCAGTTCACTTAGCAAATCGGTCATTCTGCAAGTTTCCCAATGATATATGTATTTGACAATTCTATTCCAATTAATACCCAACATGATGTCAGCGCTAATCCTTGATGCAATCGGATTTTATCTCGAATCATTCATCCCGTAGAGCGAGACGACCGTCTCACAACACCATATGATCGTCTCACCCACTGAACTAGTTGGTTGGCACCCAGTTTGTGCAGAACTCAACCAATACAATATCCAATCAACCTGACACTCCAACTGGCTATTTAATCACATGAGTCAATCGGTTGGGAGTCTAGTCAATTGATTTGTTGCTTGAATTGAATACCTAAACTCTTTAGTAATCAATCCAACCACCATTCAAGATCAAACTCCTCTTCTAGGTCATTTTCTATATGTTTGACCCTATAGGTCCCATATTACTTTGGTAGTGAATGTCTGTAACCAATTACGACATCACAAGCAAAGAGAGGTGCCTAGTTACAAATCGTTGCTACCCAAGTAAATGGAAAGTTGAGGAACAACGTCAACCTACAATCTATGCTTGGTGTTGTAGTGTTTGTATGTTTCCTTTGTCTCTGATATCCATATTGAACTTAAGGCATGGATCTATCATCCTCTTCAACACTCAATATATGTTTCTTGCTATAACAAACTATATGAGATATGTGTAAGCTCAATATCACATGTTTACTGAAATGTACATGGACATGCATTTCTCAGTCTCTCTAACTCAAGTGGTCTAGGATATCATACTCCCATAGGAGGGACAAATCCCATCTAAATCACTCACAGTCAATCCACATGTGTCACACTCACTCAATCAGCACCTTTATGATAATCCTTATTTAGGATTATGTTTGATGATGTCAAAGCATACCGAATGACATGTGATGAGTGTAGTGATTTTAGGTCTAAGAATCACAATCATCACCATCACTATGAGAGCTAACTGTGACCACCATAACATTGGTTTCCATGTGTTACTCTCATGGTGGGTCTGTCTAATTCACTGTTCTCTAAGATGTATCTGTGTGCTTCGTTTGATATCACCATATCATGACTAATGAGATTCACTTGTCAACCAACACACACTCTAGTCTTATGTGTTATTGTTGTCTATCAACCTTCCACAATAACATCTGACTAGGGACATAATGAGAATGTATACTCTTAACATCCATATTATCTCATTCTTCAAGTCATGTACTTAAGACATACGTCATCGAGTAATATCATCCTCTAGACATTTATTATGTTACTTCATTTTCTCATAACTGAATAAAACATAACAAATTGGAAGCTTTCCTTTTATTAGTAATCAAATCATTTACATGGTATTCCATTACAATCATCATATGATTGGCTCTCTGGGCATACATACCAATAGACTCCCACTTGCACTTAGAGTCAATCACCTATGAATTGTAGTCCAAGTGATCTAACATGTCCATCATGTGTCTACTGTGAAAGTGACTTTTTCAGGGGATCTACAACATTGCTCTCAGTTGGTACTCTACAAATGAGATGGAACCACCTTTGTATATGCTTTGAGCACTTTTGCATTCTGAGTTCCTTAGCTTGTGCAATAGCTCCATTGTTGTCACAATATAGCTCAATTGAGTCGTTGATGCTTGGAACGACCCCAAGTTCAGAAATGAACTTCCTGATCCATACAATCTCCTTTGTTGCATTCGATGCAGCAACATACTTGGCCTCTGTTGTAGAATCAGCAACTGTCTCTTGCTTGCAACTCATCCAACTTACAGCTCCATTGTTTAGACAGAACATGAATCATGAGTTTGATCTGTAATCATCTTTATTAGTCTTGAAGCTTGCGTTAGTGTTACCCTTTACCACCAACTCTTCCTCTCTACTATAAACTAAGAATTGATCCTTAGTCCTTCTCAAGTACTTGAGGATGTTCTTTACAGCTGTCCAATGAGAATCACCTAGATCTTATTGATATTTTCTCATCATGCTAAAGGCATACGAGATGTCAGGACAGGTACACAACATTGCATATATGATTGATCCAATTGCTGAGGCATATGGAATCAAAATCATTGCTCCCTTTCTTCACAAGAATGGGACTTTGAGCTGTAGAGATGGTAACTCCATGTAGCATGGGAAGGTTTCCTCTCTTTGAGCTCTCCATGTTGAACTGCTTCAAAATTTTGTCAATGTATGTTCTTTGACTTAGTCCAAGAATCCTTTTAGATCTATCTCAATATATCTTAATACCCAAGATATAGGATGCTTCTCCCAAGTCTTTCATATAAAATTTATTTCCGAGCAATGTCTTTACCTTTTGTAAAGTATGAATGTCATTCTCCATCAATAGTATATCTCTACATACAATATGAGGAATATCACTATGCTCACACTAACCCTCTTGTATACACAAGGTTCATCTCCATTTTGTAAAGGCAAACACTTTGACTGTCTCATTAAAATGAAGATTCCAGCTCCAAGATGCTTGCTTCAATCCATAGATTGACCTTAGTAGTTTACATACTTTATTTGCATCCTTTGGATTTATAAACCTTCAGACTATGTCATACACACATCCTCAAGAAGATTCCCATTAAGGAATGTAGTTTTAACATCCATCTGCCAAATTTCATAGTCATGGTGAGATGTAATGGCAAGCATGATCTTGATGGACTTAACCATGGCCATTGGAGAAAAGGTTTCATCATAGTCAACACCTTGAACTTGTCTAAAACCCTTTGCAACCAATCTTCCCTTATAGGTTTGAACTTACGCATCTATTTTAGTCTTCTTCTTGACGACCCACTTGCACCCTATAGGTTTTACCCCTTCATGTGGACCCACCAAGGTCCATCCCTTGTTGGCATACGTAGAATCTATCTCAGATCTCATGGCCTCAAGCCATTGCTCAGACTTTGGTCCCTCAACAGCATCTAGATAGACTATTGGCTCATCATCTATGACCAATTCACTACCTTCCTGAGTCATAAGATATCCAAATTTTTTAGGTTCAAGGCGCGTCCTACTAGATCTATGAGGTACTTGTGCTACTTGATGAATTTGAGTCTCTACAACACTTTGTGATTCTCTTTCTTCATCGTGTATATCTATCAGTTAAATGCTTTCTTTTCAGTCTTAAACCTCTTCAATTTCCACTTTCCTCCCACTAATTCCTTTGGAAATAAGTTCCTTTACAAGGAATGAAACATCTCTAGCAACAAACACTTTGTTTTCAGATAGGGAATAAAAGTAATATCCTCTTGTCTCCTTAGGATATCCAACAAAGTAACATTTATCAAACTTAGGGCCAATCTTTTTAGGAAAAAAAATTCTAACATAAGCTTCACATACCCAAATCCTCATAAAAGACACATTGGGACGCTTCCCAAACCATATCTCATATGTTGTATTTTGAACCGATTTGAATGGTACTCGATTTAGTGTATATGCGGTGGTTTCTAAAGCATACCCCCAGAAAGTAGTTGGAATATCAGCTAAACTCATCATTGATAGCACCATATCGAATAATGTGTGATTCCTTCTTTCTGATACACCATTATGGTAAGGTGTTCTTGGTGGAATTCACTATGATATGATCCCATGGGCTTTAAGAAGGTCCTCAAACTCTTCATTCAAATATTCTCCACCTCAATCAAAACAAAGTGTATTAATAGTTTTACCAAGTTGGGTTTGTACTTCATTCATAAACTCCTTGAACCTGTTAAGAGTTTCTAACTTATGTTCCATTAAATAAACATAGCCATACCTATTGAAGTTATCAGTGAAGGTAATGAAGTACAGATACCCACCTATAGTTGTTGTTCTAAAAGGTCCACATACATTAGTATGTATGAGTCTTTCATTGTTACCAGTGAAAGGGGTCTTTGCCATCTTGCCCAATAAACACTTTTCACATGTCTCCATTGATGAAATCAAAAGAGTCCAGATACCCATCTTTATGGAGTCTAGATATGTGATGCTCATTTATGTGCCCTAGACAACAATGCCAAAGGTATGTTTTGTTTGAGTCATTGAGTTTTAGTCTTTTGGTATTTATGTTATATACATATGTCTTTAGATCTAGAAAATAAAGTCCATAAGACATTGGGGCACTGCCATAAAACATCCCTTCTTTAAAAATAGAGCATCGACCATTTTTAATATGGAATTCAAATGCATCCTTGTCCATACAAGATATAAAAATGATGTTTCTATTTATAGCATGTACATAATAGCAGTTCATTAACTCTATTACAAACCCTGTGGGAAGAGATAATCTATAGGTTCCAACTGCATTGGACGCAACTCTTGTGACACTTGCAACTCATAGTTCCACCTCGCCTTTTCCCAAAGGCCTACTTCCTTTTAGATAATGCATATTCAAACATATGTGAGATCCACATCCAGTATCTACTACCCATAATGAAGAATTAGATGTATTTATCCCAATAACGTATATACTTGAAGTGGAGATCACCATCCCCATCTTCTACTTGAATGCCTTCAAGTACAAAGGATAAGTTCCTCTTGTACTTTTTTCTTTCTCCTCATCTTGAGTGTTGAAGATTTGGATTTGGGCTTGACCTTAGAACTCTTCACGGCCTTGCTTTTATCCTTGGACACATCTCCGTTGATATTCATCACATATTTGTCCTTCTTCATTCTTGCTTCAGCATGTATCAACATACCAAGCAGATCTAACATCAGTATGGCCATATTATTCATGTGATAGAACACAATAAAGTGGCTATATGATTCTGGAAATTTCTTTAGAATCATATATTTGTCCAGCTCTTGGCTCAGAGTGAATCCTAGTTCTTCTAAATGATACACATGTCCAATCATATTGAGCACATGTTCTTCTACTGAGGTTCCCTCTATCATCTTAGACTCAAGTAGTGCCTTTATGATATCATACCTTTCTTGATTTGTAAGGCCTAGGTTCACTTTTTAAGATATGATACCATCTCAAGAATACCCATGTCCTAGCACTACTCATGCAACTCATAGTTCATGTAGCTAATCATAAGGTACTTTATCTCTAAGGCATCGTTGGCATGCTTCCAGTAAGCATCCACCTTTGCCCTAGGCACATCAGGAGCAGGTATTTCTGGCACTGGTCAAGGGCATAGAGCTTGCACTCTTCATTGAGAACCCTTCTCAAAGTCCAAAACCAGTCAAGGAAATATGGGCTTAGGCGCTCTAAGAATTACCAGTTAAGCATGACCCAATAGCCAAAAGGATGGATAAGCACCCTGAGGAAGCAGAACCTACATATCTACCATCACATTTCCACGAGATAGACAGTGCACCAAGTGAGGGTGTAACCTATGCTTGGTCGATCCATCTTTTCATGTGTCTTTCTAATGGAAAGCATCTTAAACTTAATATTTTATTTGAGGGGTTTGGTATATATAAATACATATACTTTATCCAATCACCACATATATAGTACATATCATATACATTCTATCCCACAACGAAAACATGCAATAAACAAAAAACAGTGGTTATGGCCAACCTACTATAATTCCTTGGAGCCACAAGGAATTACCACAACCTGGGTCTATATCACATGTAGAAACCTATTGTTGATGAAGATCCATGCTTGCAAATCCAGGTTAATTGATTCAACCTTTGAACTGATTGACTCATCTCCTGGCCGGTCATTTGGTGGTCTCACTGGGTGTCTGGTTCTTCTATGTACCATCTACTGGCTCCTCCAGCCAATTGGTTGGGTTTACCATCCGGTCAGTTTGACTTGTTCTTCTGTTCCTCCTCGACCCTCCAGTCGGTCGGCTCATCTCCCAGACAGTTGGTTGGAATTATCGGGACATCTTTCTTCTTCATTACAATAGGAAAGTAAACTATCCTACTATTACATGATTATAGATAAACCTCGAGTTACATTCGAGGGGAGCAAGGGTTGGAAAGAATTAACTTTACATTGGGAAGATAAGATAGAGGCTTCGTAAGCAAATTAAGATAAAATAGGATTAACCAACCACACAACCATGCACAGATAATAGGGGTTATTGGCCATAACCATGCTACACATTTACCATCAAAACTTTCTTTTAGGGTGACACGTGTAAATTTCATATATATATATATATATTAGTTTGGGATTATTGTGATATTTAATTGGACACAAAATCATTCACATCACATGCAATAATTAAATGATAAAACCAAAATTTTATCATATCTATTATCCTAAAATATAGTATATTGATGTGGCTCTGATACCACTATAGGGAAATAGGGCAACAAAACAGGTAGCAGAAACAAAAAAAAATATTGTCATATTCCCTATAGAGAAGCAGATCGCATCAACAACTATATAATAGAAAGGATGTTTTGAGGATTTACATGGTCCTGAAGCAAGTTCAGTGACATACTCCTTGTCGTTGTAGATGTGCAATTGTCTTCTAGTTGCACTGGGACTCATCTGTGACTCCTCCACAGATAGAAAACTCAAATGTCGCCATCTGTAGTAGCTCCTCTCGCCATGGACTGTTGGCTGACATTGTCCTCGTTAGCGACGGGCAATGGCCACCTCGTCTCTAGAGAAGTCCACACCGACCGCCTAGAACTCCTATCATCCTGCTAGAATGGAAAAGAAGGAGTTGTCCCTCCTGTTGGTGTACTAGTCACCAACTTGCCCTTCCACAATGATTTTCAGTTGTTCTCTCCCTCACCATCCCTCCCTAGTCGGGTAGGACTTGCTTGGGCTCTCTTGGTTACCACAACCAAAGAGGACAACAATTATCAGAGCAACTTCTCAATTATGTGTGTTGGGAAGCCCCCAGTACCCCCTCTGTTTATAGTAGGGGTTTGGTTCAGGGTTCCCAATCTGTGCGAGAGTGGAAAGGACTGGAAGATCATGCATTTTCCCAACCTGTGAGTCCTAAACCGCTTAGTTCACATGAGACAGTCGGTTCACTTAGCAAACCGGTCATTTCACATATTTCCCAATCGCATATGTATTTGACAATTTTATTCTAACTAATTCCCAATATGGCGTCATCACTAATCATTGATCTAATCGAATTACATCTCAGACTGATGGCCTCACCAAGGAAGACGGTCGTATCATGACCACCAGGAAATCGGCTCAAGTGAACCGGTCGGTTGGCGCTCAGCTTGTGAAATAAAATATTCGATCAACCTAACACTCCAATCATCCATTTCATCACATGAACCGATCAGTTGGGAGTCTAGTCAGTTGCTTTGTTGCTTGAATTGAATACCTAAACTCTTTAGTAATAAATATAATCATTATTCAAGATCAAACTCCTCTTCTAGGTCATGTCCTATGTGTGTGACCCTATCGGTCCCATATTACGTTGGCACTGAATCTCCATAACCAAATATGACATCACAAGCAAAGAACAGTGTCTAATCACATATCATTTCTACCCAAGTATATGAAAAGTTTGGGAACAACTTCAACCTACAATTTGTGCTTGCTATTGTGGTGTTTGTATAATTCCTTTGTCTCTGATATCCAGATTAAATTTGAGGCATGGTACTATCATCCTCTTCAACACTCAATCTATGTTTCTTTCTACAGCATACTGTATGAGAAATGTGTAAGCTCAATATCATATATTGACTCACATGTACATGACCATGCATTTCTCAATCTCGCTAACTCAAGTGGCCTAGGATATCATACTCCCATAGGAGGGACAAATCACATCTACATCACTCACAGTCAGTTCCCATGTGTCACATTCACCCAATCATCACCTTTATGATAATGCTTATTCGGGATTACATTTGATGATGTCAAAGCATACCGAACGACTTGTGATGAGTGTAGTGATTTCACTTTTAAGAACCACAATAACCACCATCACTGTGAGAGCTAATATGATCACCATAACAATGTTTTCCATGTGTTACTCTCAATGTGGGTCTGTCTGATACACTATTCTCTAACATGTATCTGTGTGATTGGTTTAATATCTCCATATCATGACTAATGAGATTTAGTCATCAACCAACACACACTCTAGTCTTATGTGTTATTGTTGTCTATCAGCCTTCCATAATAACATACAACTAGGGACATAATGAGAATGTATACTCTTAACATTTGTATGATATCATTCTTCAAGTCACCTACTTAAGATATATGTCATCAAATAATATCATACCCTAGACATTTATTATGTTACTTCATTATCTCATAACTGAATATAAAAAAATTGGAAGCTTGCCTTTTATTAATAATCAAATCATTTACACATTATGCCATTACAATCATCATATGATTATCTCTCTGGGCATACATACCAACATGAACCACACGGTTATCTTCTGAGGGCAATCAGTAAGCACTGTGACTGGTAAATGAAAGAGAGAGAAGAAAGAAGAATCGGCAGCTAGGTGTCAGGATGAATAGAAATGGATATGCCAAGGAACTTGTTGTTGCCTATCGAAGGTGGTGATAGAAGATGGTAGCACGATCAGAACAAAGGAAAAGGGGAAGCATAAGAGGGGGTTTCGTTATTGATGGTTGAGCTCTGATTGCTTCCTCTACCGATGTATCAGGCTTTGTGCATTGTTGAGGCTAAGCTCCACTACCGTTAATGCTTCCAATCTTTGCTCTGGTGCCATGCCAGTATCAGATCTTTCTTCTTCAGTGAGTGCCTTCCGATGGCTAAGGTTGAAGATGATCTTGCCTTTTTCGATGGTTTGAGGAGAGGGGTAGCAAATCACCAAAATTCAAAAGGATTAGGTGCCCAAGATAAGCTTTTCACTCTGTTGTATTTACTCTACTTGTACAATGTAGCGTACAAGTATTTGGCTATCCTTTCCCTTTATAGTATTTGCTTTAAGTGGAGGTGGGCCCCATACATTCTTCAAAAGAGGCTATGTGCCTTCTGATAGTCTGCATTGTCCACGCCTTCCAATGCCATGAGTGATCCATACCTTTAGGTGGACTCTCCTTCTGATGGCGAGGCAGATTGTTTCCCTTCCGATGGATTCATGGAACTCCAAGATCCAATGGTGATGTTTACAGCATGCATTCCGATGGTATCCCTAATCACCCACCTTTTGATGGATTAGTAATCATCTTGCCTACTGAAGGTTCAATAGTAATTGCTAACTTGATGGTTGTTCTTGGTATTTGTCTTCTAATGAGGGACCAGTGTGGAAACCAATTGTTCCATTGGGGCCTAGTTTGATGGTTCCTCCAATACATAAACCTATTTTAGATTCTTCATTAACATTATTCTATATAATCGAAAATGTAAAAAAAGCACAAATTAGAAAAATAACATTTGAATAGAAATTTAAGATTGAACCTAGTGGCTGAAAAATAAAGTAACCTAGAATTCATGGAAGCATGTTTAAGAAAGACTTCGGTTTCCTCCCAAGAAGTGATAATTTATAGTCTTTAGCTTGATTCTCTTTGGGTCTCATCATGGATCTTCCTCAGGCATTGTTGGGGGTGGTTCTTCTAACTAAACCTCAACTCTTCTTGTAAATGCTTCATTCTCATAGTATCTCTTTAACATGTACCCATTCAAGGAAAGGTTCCACTCTTTACACCAAATAGTTCCATCAATCTGGATGCATAAATTTTTGACATAGTGAAGGGTCCTGAACATCTTGACCGAATTTTTCCAAGAAACAGTATAATACTCAAGTTGAACACCATATCTCCTCCAAACACACCTTTCTTTTGAAGTGGGCATCGTGACACACCTTTGTTCTTTGTTTGTCAATTATGGCATTTTCATAGGCATGCAACCGAAGTTCTTTTAGATCTTGTAGTACCCTTTTCTTGCCGGCTAACTCTGGATCCATATTTAAGAATTTAATAGCCCAGAATGCCTTATGCTAAAGCTCAACCAGCAAATGACATGCATTGCAAATAATCAATCTGTATGGTGTAGTCCCTATAGGAGTCTTGTATGTAGTATGGTAAGTCCACAAAGCATCCTTGAGTTTTATAGACTAGTCTTTCTTGGTATGCCCGACAATCTTCGAATGGGTTTATTTGATCTGTCAATTCAACACTTCCACCTAACCAATGGTATGTGGGTGATAGGGAGTGGTAAGCTTGTGTCTTACCCCATACTTTTGCAATACGGAGCCAAAATATCTTTCAACAAAATGGGATCCCCCATCACTAACGACGGTGCGTGGGAATCCATATCTAGGAAAAGTAACCTTTTTGAATAATTTCATCATAGGATTTGAATTACAGGAGGGGGTAGCTATTGCTTCTACCCATTTATATGCATAATCAACTTCAAACAAGATGTGCTTCTTTCCTCTTAGTGATGGGAAAAGTCCCATATAGTCGATTCCCCAAAACATAAAAAAATTCTACTTTTATCTAGCCAGAAATGGACATCTCATTCCTCCTTGATATGTTCCCCATATGTTGGCACTCTTTGTAGGACTTTGCATAGGCATGTGTATCCTTGAACACTATAGGCGAATAAAATCCAGATTGCAAAATCTTGGCAGTTGTCCTGTCTCCACCCAAGAGTCCACCATAACGCGAGGAGTGGCACTCATTAAGGATTTTTGATACTTCTTATTTCAGGATACAACGGCAATGTAAATTGTCAACGCACTTCTTAAACAAAAGTGGATCATCCCAATAATAGTTATTTAAATCAAAAAATAACTTCATTTTCTCACTATAAGTAATATCTGGTGGTAGTTTTCGACAAGCGAGGTAATTGCATATGTTGGAAAACTAGGGTACAGAATCTTAGATGGTCTTTTCCATCACTAGACATTCATTGTGGTAATTGTCATTGATCAATAGTGAGTTATTGTCAACTACAAAAATTTGTGACAAGTGGTTAGCCACTACATTTTTTGTTCCTTTTTATCGATTCTTTTGTGGTCAAACTCCTATAGAAGGAGTGCCCACCTCAACAGCCTTGGTTTTGTATCTTTCTTTTGCATCAAGTACTTAATGGCACCATGGTCTGTATAAACTGTAACCTTTGACCCAATAAGATAAGATATGAATTTGTAAAAAGCATATACCATCGATGGCATTTATTTCTTAGTTGTTGTTTTGTTGACCTGAGCCTCATCTAGGGTTTTACTTGCATAGTAGATAACATGGTGCTTTTTATCTTTATTTTGATTAAGTACTACCCCTATTGCATAATCAATTGCATCGCATATTAATTCAAATTGCAACTCCCATTCTGGAGCTTGGATTATTAGGGTAGTGGTCAAGGCCTTCTTTAAATTTTCAAAATCCTTTAAACATTCATCATTGAAGTCAAATATGGCTTCTTTAGAGAGAAGGTTTGACATAGGCTTAGATATCTTGAAGAAGTTTTTTACAAACCTCCTGTGGTATCCATCATGTCCAAGCAAAATTATAACTCCAGTTATCCAGTTAGGAGGTGGAAGTTTAGAGATAGCCTCCACCTTGCTTAGGTCCACTTCAATCCCTGTCTTGGAGATTTTGTGACCAAGCATGATTCCTTCATGAACCATAAAGTGACACTTCTCCAAATTAAACACCAATTGTTTTTTTTCACATCATTTTAGAACTTGAGACATGTTTCTTAAACAACTATCAAAGTTGGTTCCATACACGGAGAAGTCATCCATGAACACCTCCATAGTGTCTTCCAGGAAATCTGTGAACATAGAAATGATGCTACGTTGGAACGTTGTTGGTGTGTTGTAAAAACCAAACCACATTCTACTAAAAGCATATGTCCCATAGATGCAAGTAAAAGTCATCTTTTCCTAGTTTTCTGGGTGTATTAGAACTTGGTAGAATCTGGAATATCCATTAAGGAAATAGAATTATGAGTGGTGAGCCAAACATTCCAGGATTTGGTCGATGAATGGCAGTAGAAAGTGATCTTTCATTGTTGTGGCATTTATTTCCTATAGTCGATGCACATTCTCCACCTTGTGACTGCTTTGGTCACAACTTCAATGCCATTTACTCCTTTTACCACTGTCACGTTGTTGTTCTTGGGTACAACATGGATTGGGCTTACCCAATTGTTGTCATTGATTGGATATATAATTCATGCATCTCTAACGTTGATCACTCCCTTATTAAAAACCTCTCTCTTATTCCGGTTCAGATTTCTATGAGGTTGGGTAAGGGTTTGGCATTCTCTTCGAGGTGGATTCTATGCATGTAGTTCACTGGACTTATGTCCAATATCTTCCACAGAATACCCTATTTCCTTCCTCATCAACTTGATTTCACTTAGTAGCCTCTCCTGTTGATCTTCTATCAAGGCGGAATTTAAGATGAGAGGATTCATGGCCTCATTGTCTATAAACTCATACTTCTGTCCTTTAAGAAGTTGTTTGAGGTCAGGCGTGGGTTTAAGAGATACTTTCTCCTCGGTAGTTTTCTCCAATGAAGCGTCCTTCACTATTTAAACCATTCTATCATCTTCATTTTTGTAATCTTCTTCAAAATGATTTGAGTATTCTAGTATCTCACTGACCTATGCGTCTTCTTTATTGGGATTGGGGTTGTTGAGAGCTCACATCAGTAAGTAGACCATGGCATTCTATTCTTTCACTTCTACATAAAATTGGTTATAATTGTACATGAAGTAAACTGACTCAAAAAGATAAGGTCCCCTCATGGAATCTTGAACATGAAAATTGATATGGTTTCTTCCCACTCTTATAGTGATAATTATGACTTCAACATCTGTTAGAGATCTCTCAGCAAATAGGAATGGTCTTCCAAATAGCACCGGGTAGATGGGGTCTTCAATCGCATAAATAATTACTATATCACGGGGAATAAAGAATCTTCCCACATGAATGTGCACATAATCTACTATTCCTACTGGCCTTGTAAAGGAATGATCTGACAGTTGGATCTGCATTCCAATTTTTACCATGTCCATAAAAACCTAACCTCTGGGCTAATGTGAGTGGCATTAGGCTGATGCTTGCCCCCAGATCAGCTAGTCCCAGTCTTATTTCATTATCCCCTACATTGAAAGGGGTACTAAAGGCTCTGGGGTCCTATTGCTTTGTAGGTGTTTTCTCCTGCACAAAGGCATTGGACATCATTGCAAGCTGGACAGTCTCTACCTCATCTCCATGCCTTCTCTTAGTGATAAGGTCCTTGAAGAATTTGTCATACATAGGCATTTCTTCTATGTCATCTAGAAACTAGATGTTCAGGTGGAATAATTTTCCATATTTCTTTTTCAGGTGGTATTTTATCAACTTGAATGGGAAATGTATTCTTGATGTATAGCAATCCCTATTACTTAAGGCTTCTTCAGTAGTATGCAACTTTCTCTCCATCACTGGCTTCTTTTCCTTGCCTTTTTCCTTTGGCTTAGCTTTCTTTGTGACGACTTCTACGTCGACCAATTCCTCTATTATGTCAATCTTTGGTAGGGACTCAGTGATAGGGATGTTTTCTTGAGTAGCCTCACTTATTGGTCTCTCTAGTATTTTTTTGGACCTCAGAGTAGCCACCTTTGTAGATTCAATGGTGGAAGGGATCTTCTCATGTGGATTCTTTATTATCTCAGATAAGTGTGCTAGTTGTTGATTGATTTGCTTGTTATGGGCATGCTTATCAGCCATTTGAGCAGTTACTCTCCCCAGTTGGGTTTGCGTTGTATTTAACAAAGATGCTCATTTATGGCATCTTGTCTTTTCACAAAGATGAACATCTCAAACATCAAGTCTTGTTGATTAGAATTCTAGTTTTGTCCTTGGTTACTTCCCATAGGAATTCATATTTAACCTTGTCCCTGATTGAAATTATTCATGTTTTGTTGATAGTTGGTGTTTCTAGTGTAACCTGAAGATATAGCCCCTGCCAAACCCAGGGGGTCTATTAGGAGGGTCATTCAATTGGTGGGATTTCTCAACTACTTTCTTGTTTCCATAGGAGAAACCAGGATGGTCTTTTTTCTTGAATTTAATGTAGGAAACATTTTTGGTATCATATCCTTGTTTTCCTTCCTATGGTTGGGTGTAGATACAATTATGTATGCCATGTCCACCTTCGACACATGTGATGCACTTCGTCATCATTTTTTTTCAATTCTTTCCCTTATTTCCATAATCCTTCAACTATCTCACATTTGAAGCAATATTTTGCATCTAAGCAATTTTAGCTTCTAAAGCCTTAGCTTTTGTAGTTGTCCCTTCAGATGATACTTTGTTAGATATTCCCCAATCATATTCCAAACCATCTTGTAGGGCAGCCATATTGTCCATTTACTTCATGGTCTTCTTTGGTTTTTTACTCATGAAATCACTGCATGTAGCCGCTTTCAGTGAGGTCCTTTTAGCTAAAGTAAGGCCATTATGAAAGGTTGTAGCCAGAAATTCTTTGTCATAGTTTTGGTGAGGGTAGTCCCTCTGGTATTATTGGAATATATCCCATGCTTTACATGTTCTCATCGGGTTCCTGCATGAACATGGTGACCTTGTGCCTACTTCTAAGGGTCTTCTCCACTGGATAGAAGTTGGTGACAAAAGGTGTCAGTCAAAGGTGCCCATCCATTGATGTTTTTGTTAGGTAGAGCAAGGTACCAACATAGAGCCTTATCTCTTAGAGAGAGGTTGAATCCCTTGTAGTAGATGACCTCTTGTGGCACCCGATTCCTCTTGATGGTGTCATAGATGTTTCAAAAAGTGTCCTAGTGGTGATAAGGATTTTCATCTAAGGAGTTTCCTCCAAAACTCTTATTCTAGATCATACTAATAACCAATGGTTTCAGCTTGAAGTTTGGAGTTTTGAATCGAGGAATGATGATTGGGCATATGGACTCATTTGCCCTTGTATCAGCTATCTCTCGAAGTGAAGGGCCTCCATCCTCTTTGTTATCTTTGTTGTTTTCATTATTGTCTCTATTTTTCTGGTCCACCAAGTGGAGGACCTTCAGCTTCATAATAATCCTCCTCCTCTTCTTCATGGTGATCTTCTTCACATTTCTCATGGTCCCCCTCTTCCCTCAGAATGGGGATGATTGGGACCCTACAAGGAAACATGATCCTTACAGTTGGTGGTGATGCATATCTTACTCAAACTCCTAAAATAAGTCACATAGTAAAGTTAAATATTGGATGTGTGACACAGAATATTCAAGGGAATAAGAGTTTATCATATCTAATATGTAACACCCCATATTTTATACACATTTACATGAGGGGAAGCATCAATTTCTAACTCATAATATTGATGGGGGTGTCACACACATTGTATACCATGAATAAGAAATAATTGAACTATAACCATCACAAGGTCACTTTTGTTTCTCATTACTTAAAGTTTACACAACAAGAAAACATAATACAAACTAAAAACATTGTTCTAAGAATTTATATATAAGTAGATAATATTGAATAATGAAAGAAACTTAAGGTGCATAATGGCACCCCACCAAGGCACTCTCTAAAATTAAATCATATCCTTGTTCTGAGGTCTCTGGCTCTATAACTGATCATGCTCCTCACCTACGGACATCTCATCCCTAGCCATGCATTGGAGGAAAATGATAATCAGTAAGTGTTATGAGTATTCTAGGTATATGAAATACTAGAATAAGAAAAGAATGTACATTATTCTCAAACATTATGCATGGAAGTCAACATGAAAATATGTAGAAAACTTGCACATGAAGATCTAATATTTCTTAAGTCTTACTTCTTATCTTTGTACATAACTTATGTTGGAGACTTGTACTATGGTATATGGGTCTCATGACCTGCACTCTAGTGCTTGGGTCATCATATCTCAGTTGACTTGCACTAATGGCATGGGCCTCATGACCTACAAAGGGAAAGGGTCATGTCGCTTGAGTTGACATGCATGAAGGGCCTAGGTCAAACTCCATGATCTCATATCATCTAAAATTTATCTTAACTTGAATCTACTATATGAATTGTAATGGGTTCTTATCTTGAAATCTTAGCTTTGAATCTTAAGGATATAATAAATCTTAGAATGAACTCTTGAATCATAAAACATATTAAGAAACTTATAAGCATACATTTAACTTGAAATCTTAAAGCATAAGGACATATGAATCATGAATATCTCAATTGACAATAAGAAACATCAAAAAGATGCTAAAATTAAATATTAAATGCTAATGAGCATGATACACTTATGTAGTTAGTAGGAACAAAACTCTTTAGATTTCTCTGGTCTTATATCTTAATCAATCTGTGAAAATAATATAATGTTTCTTAACTAGGATCTTTAACCCTAATTATGCTAAGTCTAAAACTTCGTAAAAACACACAAAAAATTGTAACCTAGCCCATTAACTAGATATCGAAAAGCTGATCAAAATTCATATAGGGTTTGACCCTATCTATGCTATAAATTAATTTATACAACTTATCAAATATCAGACTAAATCCACAAATCAGAGGCAACATAAATAATTTAATCGATTTCTTAGAACTCTAAAAATCTAGGGTTAAAGAGTTTGGTAAAGCCTCATATTCCCTTTGCATTATTTTTACAAGTAGATATGTGACAGGGGTAAACTTGACAAACTATTATTTGAATTGGCACAACTATATCGAATACTAATAATGAAAACATTCCAGTCCTAACCTAAGTATATGTGACACAACCATGAGAGACCTAGGGGAAGAAAAGTCATTTCATCACATTGATTTTTCCATCCCTGGCAGCTAAGTGCGACTCTGCCATGGATCTGACCAAGGAGGATCTTGCAATTGCAAATCTCACAAGGGTGCATCACAACCCCTAGAACTATCTTCATTGGCTCGGACAACCTCCACTAAGATTATAGAGCTCCTAGTCATGGCTTGCTATGGTCGGACCAGTAAGAGATGCTCACTACAACACATTGGTTACATCTTGAAAAACAAACTTCTATGTGTGTTTCACAATGAGGAGAAACAACGTCTCTGGGAGACTCAAGGCAAGTTGACGATGTGGAAAAGCAAGCTTATCAACATAAGAATAATAGAAAGATCAGAATTTGCTATGAACCAAAAGAAGTGTGAAAATTGGGAATAGGAGTATTACCTCCCCTCCAATAGAATTAGGGTCTAGATAGATTTGTGGAGATTTCCGTGAGTGATTTTGATTCTTTGTGTAGTAGTGGCATGCCTAGCCTTTATCGCTGGTGGAGTTCTTATAGCTTCTGATAACTTGAGTTTGGGGAAGAACTCAGCCAGATCACACCTTCAAGAGACACTCATAAATGCTTCCCTAACCCTCTGAGATGGATCTTGCTGAGTTAATTCATCTCCCATGGCTTCTACCCCAAGAGCATCTCCAGGGAACTCAAGGAGGAAGACAACTGAGTATCGGTGATAGGGGCTAAATGGGGAAAATTAAAGTAAGAGGGGGAGTATAAGGGACCTATTCATAGGCCTTTAGGGGACTGGTAGCCTGCATGGAGGTGCAAAGGTGCATCTGGGAGTGGCTCTGTCAAGAAGGAAATCGGTGGGGTTTGGTGTTTCTGATATATGAAGTCTTAGGGTTTGATCTTAGGCTCAAACAACCTGAAATGGCCTCCTAAAGCCAATAGTTTAGGACAAATAGGAAATCATTGAGAGTGGAGTGGGAGAGAGTGATCGAGATATGTGGGGTATCAGTTGTGTCATTACTTTCTATCATTATGAAAACAATTGGAGGTAGGAGATGAGGTCACCACCTTCATATAAAAATTGGATGGTTTCTATAGAACCCAGACTGAAAGACAGAGCATGAGACATGCATAAATAAGATGAATATTCAAGACTAGGTAGACCTAGGTTGATTAGTTGTATTGGTTAGATAATAAGGTCTAATTATAACGTTTGCATCATTTTCTCCTTAACATTATTTAGGTTGTCTATGGCCATCTAAAGAGATGAAAATTGGTATTTTCCAAATCAGACCCAAGGATTCCAAATATATACTCAAATTTTACATTAAAGTTACAAAAATGCATGCTATTAAAGTTAAGAAAATACATGCTTTCCATTATTAGGCATCTAGGCTAATTAATGCACTACTAATCATAACCATGAGTCACATCACCAAAATATGAAGTGAAACTCTAGTGTCTTACATCATTTGAGATTTATAACTTACATTATTCGTTATGTTTATTCCATATTGAAATTAGGGATGTCACATAAGATGTATAGTTAACTCTACAACTAGACATGAGGCGTTGGTGTATGATATGTAGACGCATGTTCTTAATAGTGTTTGTTGCTTGTCTTAGGGAACAGTAGAAAAAATTGATCGGCCTAAATCAGACATCCAAAAGGAATAAATATAGAGTAATCAGACTTTTAAATTTATAACCCGACACTTAGGCCCCGCAATAATAATGATGGAGTCTGATGTAGTAGAGCAGGGTGGAGCATAGGGACAAGGGTGGTAAGGGCTAAGATTCTTTGAGCTTTCTCTTAGTTACACCAATCAAAAGGAAAGGAAAGGTTTATATACCATGTGGAACATTGATTCTTCAATAAGCAATCAACAAGAAAAACAAATTAAAGGTAAAATAAAAGAGCAAGAATGTTAAAGGATAAGAGAACAAGTATGGAAGAAAACTTGGATTGGGTTTCACCATTTATGGTTTCTTGCCAACAAGCAATGCTCACACCCATTTTACACCTTTAGCAAGTTTACAAGCTATCATAATAAGTGTCTATTTCCTCCTCTCTTAAGCATAGGATAGATCTAGATTATAAGACGACTCTCTCAAGTTAGCACACAAACAACCACAAGGCAAAAATATGATCATTAGCTTACATGCATTCATGCAACTCCATAACTCATAGATGTAAGTTAATAATACTCTCTCGAGGCATTAACAATCAAACAACACAAGATGGTAGCTAAACATTCAAGTGAAGAATTAAGAATAAGAGTACGGAGATCAACATTGCTAAGAGAATATATTCAATGGATATGAGTTTTTACATATAGGGAAAGCCCATGTGGCTAATCCCAACCCAAGTTAATTAACTAGACACTCATGGTGGAGAATGACATGTTAGAATTACAGTTGTGATGAGACATGATGATGGAATATAAGATGGAAATGGAAAGGGATGAACAGATTCAGAGAAGAAGGAGAAAAATACACCAACAGCAACCCCAAACAAGTTAGGGTCGATGGAAACCTTCTCCTCTCTAAATCTAGTGTTGGAGGTGAAGGTATTTTCTTTTTCTCCCTCCTTCTCTCAAAGAAGGAATCTAGAACTACTCGATGAAGATGTAGATTTGATGCTCCTTGGACTCTCATCCATAGAGTGCACAAATGAATGGGTGGAAGGTGAAGTGATGGTGAAGTATCTCAGTGCAATCACGACATCATCACTCTTGCAATGTGAGCAACCCCTTCTCAATAGCATGGGGTCTCTTATTTATATCCCAACGGTTCTAGGTTCGAGGTGTGCATTAGTGAACTTTACTTGCACCCCAAGCCTTTTGAGCATGTACATAGGGGCATGTGCTTAATAGTTTTAATGATTGATGTGTTCAGCACCGTAATCAGTTGTTCAAAACATAGGGTGGGCATCAGTAGATAGCTCTATGTCTGTGTGGCCATCGGTAGACATCGCAAGTGGGCCATCGGTAGGGAGGTTAGCTAATGCACCATCGGTAGTTGTGGACCTGTTGAGCCATCGGAAGGAGTCTCCCAAAGTGGTAAATCAATAGGTGTGTCTTCTTGTCCAACCATCAGCAAGTAGACATCTTCAGGATAGGCATCATTTGTGTAAACTAACATCTGCTTTGTCCATCACCTTCTGATGGATGTATAATTGAGTACTTCCTAGATACTTCCTATCATGAAAACTGATGGATGGTCAACTTGGTGGATAACTAAATGGTTCTTCTAGTATACTAAAAGACAAAGATGACCATCAGTTGTGGGAACCACTGAGGAATCATCTCAAGGTCAAAAGACATCATTTCATGTTTTCCCTACATGGAAATAACTAGTTAGCCATGGATCAAGATATAAATGGTAAACATGAACAAAATGTATGGATTTCAAAGAAAAATTATATAATGGGAGGAAATTAAGGGAAAACTTAGGCAAGGTACATCTACAAAATTGGATGTTATGACCTACCAGTTACAATAGTATTAGATAGGGGTACTCAAATTATGAGCAAATTATCAGAGCGTCTACATACAACTTTTTGGGACACAATTGAGGTTTAGTACAACCTTCCACCCATAGATAGATGCTCAGTCAGAAAGGAAGATACATACATTAGAGAATATACTAAGGCATGCATACTCCAATTTCTAGAGGATTTTTAACATATTTTTTAAATGAATTACAGTTACATTTTTATGATAGAAAATTCTATTTCTTTATCATTAAGCGTACTTCTCATTCCTTAATCACAAAAAGTACAAGTGGGGGAGCTTAGCTCAATAATATCTATCTATGCAGATAAACAAAAAACAACCTATCTATGCAGACTTTTATAGTCACTAGATATGCAACGCCACACATTATGTGGGCTGACACTAGCTCCTTCAAAAATGACGTGATTCCTATGAATCCATATATGGCATATAACGAGAATGGCAAGTAATGCTTCATTCTTGTTCTTCAGCAGGTGCAGCTCATCCTTGCAACCTGGAGCAAAGGGAAGCAAGGATGCAACTCTCCCCCATATTTCATTGGCCACATCATAGTTCCATAGGATGTGGTTGTTCGTTTCCACTTCTCTGTAGTAAAGGCTACATCTAGAGGCTAGGCAGAAACCCCTTTTCTATAACAGATCTTCAGTGACAAGCATGTCGTGCATAGTCTTCTGACAGCAAAGAATTGCACGTCTTCATTCTCTATATTTCCATAGCCATTTAGACCACACCAGTTCCTCATGTTTGACTCTGCAGAAGTTCTAAGCTTCCTTCAGTGATACAGTCTTTAGTTTTCCCAACAAACAGGCATCATCTCCAATGCCCACTTGTATGCCCCTGCAAATCTGTAGCATGTTATCAGTCCCCCTTACAATAGGAATGTCCCACATATTGTTAGATATAATATTGCTCAGATAGATATTAGGTCCAAGCTTAGACCTAAGTTTTAGGTATCCAGGATCTTCAACACATTGGTCTAGAAACTGACTGTTGACCCAAGGATCCTTCCATGTTTTCACTGTTGTCCCCTTTCCAATATTGAAGCAAACATGTAGCATACATTTATCTCTTGTTTTAAGGATATTTTTCCACATCCAGTTATTCGTCTGCTTAGGATGACACGACCACAAGGTCTCTTCCTTGATATACTTGCTATGGATCCAATGTATCCACAAGGAATTTTTCTTGTTGACAATGTCCCACAACGTTCTAACAAGCCCTGTTGCACTCCAATCTGCTACTCTTCTTATTCCTAGACCCCCTTCGAACTTAGGCCTACATATGATATCCCAAGCTATCAAGTGAATATGTTTGCTCTCCTCCTTATCCCCCCTAAGGAAATTTTGGCAAATGCATTCGATTTCCTCCATCGTGGATCTGGGTAGAGGGAAGATGCCTGTCCAATACAAATGATAAGCAGTGAGGGTTGAGATGACAAACTCCATCCTACCTGCCATTGATAGGAGCTTGGTCTTCCATGCTTCTAATTTTGTTTCAAATTTGTCAACGAGAGGGTGACACATCTTCTTCGTGAGTCTTCCTGCAAACAAAGGCACACCCAAGTACCTAATAGGGAAAGCATTGCTTAATACCAGTAATATTATCTTTTGTTGCCTTTGTGAACACCAATAGGTCATCAGCAAATAGCAGATGAGAGATAGATGTATCACCAGAACTAAGTGGAACAATCTCCTTTCTATGAACCACCTCATCAAATATAGATGTTAGTCCTTGCATCCCAATCACAAAAAGGTAAGGTGCCAAAGGGTCACCTTGCCTGATGCCACTCGTGGTTTGATTAACTCAGTAGGTGATCCATTGATCAGAATTTGACATGAAGCAGTGTTCAAACATTCTCCAATCCATTGAATCCAACAAGTAGGGAACTCCATAAGCTTTAGAATGTTAATCAAGTAGCCTCTGTCAATAGAATTGTAAGCCTTGCTCAAGTCAGCCTTTAAACAAAGTTTACTACCAATATTGACCTTCTTGAAATTGTGCACCAATTCATTGGCAAGGAGTATTGCATCTGCGATCCTTCTGCCTTTGACAAAATTGCACTGGTTGGAACTAATGAGGCTTGGTAGAATATTTCTCAGCCTATTTGCCATGATTTTGGAAATAATTTTGGTGACAAAATTGCACAACGAGATGGGCATCCAATCACCAACTCTTTGTGGCTGCTTAACTTTAGGAATCAGGGCCACATAAGATTTGTTCATCTCCTTCAGCATCCTCCCTTTAAGGAAAAAGTCCTTGATGGCACAACACACATCAGACCCCACAACGTCCCATGTGGTTTTAAAAAAATGTGTGTTCATCCCATCAGAGCCAGGGGATTTGTCATTGTCAGAGTTCTTGATGATGTTGTAGATTTTCTCATCAGTAACCACAACACACATGGATCGTTTCTGATGCTCAGTGAGCTTTGGCAAGTTCTCACCTCTGAAATAATATCTTCTACCAGGTGCATTGAAGATATTCTTGTAATGGTTAATGAAAGCATCAATGATGACTTCCATGTCACTTGTTTGAGCACCATCCACATCCAGAATCCAAATTTGGTTCCTCATTCTCCTAGTTTTCAAGGAAGCATAAAAGAACTTAGTATTCAAATCTCCATTCTTAAGCTAGAACACACGAGATTTCTGTCTCACAATGGACTCCTCAGCGTCTCTAGCAGCGAGAGCTTCTTCTTTCAAAGCCTTCACAATGTCCCAAAGCAGCTCATTATAGGGGGTTCTGTCAGCCTCATCTTGGGCCTTAAGCACTTCCAGTTCCTTGTTTTTTGCCGAGTCAGCCAGATCTCCATTCATCTCCCAATTCCAAGTTTGTAATCTCTTTTTTGTAATTTTAATGCATTGGTAGAGTCTGTACATGGGGTTACCTTCTATCCTGGAGTTCCATGCATTAGAGACTACCTCCTTGAACCCAGGCAGGCTGGCCCCCGCATTGAAATAACAAACAGGGTAGTAGCACATTTGTACTTCATCATCCATGTGTATTATTTGTACATGATGATCACTATAGATGGAAGGGAAGGTTTCAATCCATACTTTGGGAAACTCACCAAAACCTTGAGAGTTGAGGAATCTTTTGTCAATATTGCTCCGGGTATTGTTGAGCCCACTTTGTTGATTGTTCCATGTGAAGAAGGAACCCTTGTCCTCTGCTTCTATCACATTTAATTTGAGAATCACCTCATTGAAATCTCTCATCGACTTCACTGAGGGTGATGATCTTCCTTTTCTTTCCTCCACTTTCCTGACTGCATTGAAGTTACCAGTGATGAACCATGAGCCTCTCACTGAGTTACTGACCTTAGTCAGGTCTTCCCAGAGACTTTCCCTCTTGGTGTCATCATTGTCTCCGTAAACAGCAGTCATTTCTATACTCCTACCTCCAAAGCTTAAGCAAAAATGCAAGAACTGTCAAGATTGAGAAATCGCTTTCATCTGGATATCATTGCTTTCCCAAATCACCAAAATTCTTACCTTCTTGCATGAGGTTGAGTTGTCTATCCACTTGGTTTCTGGCCAAGTTCGTTGCATAGCTTTAGCTATCTTTCTTCTTTTGATTTTCACTTCAGTTAAGAGAGCCACATCTACTTTAGCTCTCCTCAGTTTAGCTCAGATAACATCCTACATCTCCCAGCTGGATAAGCCACATACATTCTAAGCCATTACTTTGGGTGTTTCAACCATTGGACCTCTGGACTGGCACGCCGCCAGTCGAGGCCGTGGCTTCCGTATCATTCTCTGAATCACCAAGTGATTGAAACCTATTTCCTTCCTGCTCTATCCCAACAGGAGTCTTCTACCTTCTTATTCTTCTCGGGCTTATTGGTTTTCTTGGCTTCTCAAATCCACCTTTCTCATTGGAAGTACCCTTCTCAAGTGAGCTGCATGAATTATCGCAACAAGAGGCAGTAGCCTCAGGCTGCGTCTGCGAGGCACCACTTTCTTGGGTATTCCATCGAGCAGGTTGGGGTGGTCCTGTGCTCTTCTTTGGTTGGATAGCGTTAGACTAATTTGTCAGCTTCTCCTAGGTGGGAGCAGAGGCTTTGCACAATGCCTTCTCATGACCAAAGCTCTCACAATGAGGACACTTATCAGGTATCCACTCGTATTCAATGCTAACAGCATAATCCACCCCCTTGTCTGTCTGCAGCTTCACTACCTTTGGAAAGGCCGACTTTGCATTCATCAGCACATTGACACGAGCATAGTCAATTCTGGACTTTACCTTCATTTGGCAATCCAGACACTGTGGTTTCCCAAGGTATGAAGTGATGCACGCGATCATCACCTCGCTCCGTAGCTCGAGCTGTAGATTATGAATCTTCAGCCACACTGGAAGAGAGGTGAATTTCTCATGCTCTGATGGTTCTCCTTTCTCCCACTTCTTGAGGACCATCGGCTTGCCTTTAACATGCCAAGGTCCACCCTCGAGTGCATTGGCAAGGTCAGTATCCTCCTGGAATTTGATTATGAAGCTTGCTCTCCCATGTCCCAACACCTCCATGGATCCTGCAGGTTTCCATAACCTTATCAAGTATTCCTACAGCGTTGGTATGTGTGGTTTAAACTTGATGATATATCCTACATGCATGTTCCTATAAAGTGTTGCATTTTTTTCCACCTCCGCTTGCGGGATTATGATTGTATCTCCTTCCACTATCAAAGCGATTTCCGGTAGCCTAGTGTCAACATCTCCGACGAAGTTTTTGAAAACAGCAGACCATTCCTTGGCCACACTAGCCACTCTGACCTCCTCTATAGCATGGCTCCTTTGTTGAGTTTGCCTTCCTCCTTGGGTCGGAGGTCATCGATGGTCATCACCTCCAGCACTGCCAACGCCGCCACAGTGCGACCCCATCGTAACCTATAGAAGTTTTGACAGAAAATTCTATTGAAATAAAAGAAAGTATAAGTAGGGTCAATTTGCAATTGACATAAGCAACTCAATTTCTCTATATGTTCAACCTAACACACCAAAAGCTCCCATATTTCGTGACCCATTCCATAGAAATGAAATCCTAGAGAGAGAGGGAGAATTAGGGTGTGTATGGAGAAAGTGGTGAAGATGATGGTCTAGGGTTTTCTCTTCCTAGAATTGATGAAATCAAGTATGTTTGTCATCTCTAGATAGCTTTTCTTGGTGATTATTCTCTCACATGTCAATATTCCTCCCATCCTCTTATTTGATTTGGAATGATATCAAATCTCTCACTTTTCTCACTCTTTCTCCATAATTCTCCATTCCTAGGGTTTCTGAGTTGAAAAGAAGAAGAAAGTGATGATTTGCTAGGGTTTTTGATATGGATTTGAGAATTTCAGATGTGGGGCTACATTTTTAAGGTATTTTCACACCTTAGGTGAGTGGGTACTTCTGTTAAATAGTAGATTGCATAAAATTAGAATAAATCCACAATAATCTTCAATTGCTTTGTATGTGACTACAAACCCTAAATCTGCCTTTCGGTTTAAGCTTATGAAAGATAATCTAGAAATGGATTCTTTTCATATTGTGATGAATTTCAGATGATAAAATCATAATACAAATATATACAAATTATCTAAAATAGAATTCCTAAAGTTATTGCAGAAGTTATATGAATATACAGAATTCTAGGGTTTTCAGTTATGTATGAAATTGTTGTATAAATGAATAAAGAACTTTTCCTATTTGAATCTCCTTATTTATGAATGATTGTTTTATCTGAATGCATAGTACAGATATGTCAGATACTATCTTGGATTTTATTTGATGTTATCGGTGTTTCCTTGATATCTTAGTAAAGAGGGTGAAACCCTGGATGAATGGAGAGTTGGAAGTTTGTGAATAGACATCATGAAATTCAACTGATGTGAATCATTTATCATTATAAATTCATTTATTCAAGATTATTCATAATGCACGATATTCCAGTGAATATCATGGAAACCCTATTTAAGTTCATTTTCGGGTTTTATATATATGTTTGGTTGTATGTGAGTTATTCAAAGTCATCTTTTATCAGTGAAAGTTTATGATGCATTAAATCCTTATGTGATACACATGATATGTGAATGAGAAGATTGAAACCATAAGGATAGGGCATTCAGTGAATCAAGTATTTTCATATCAGTATTTCTCATTATGAGATGTGATGTTGCTCAGTAGTTTAGTTAGCAGTACATATTACTGATGATCTATGGAATGAACTATTTACAAAGCTAAACTAAGAAATGTTGATGTGATGATTGAACTGTGAATTTAAAGAGTGAATTAGATATTAGATGCCATGAACACTATAGAATCATCTCAAGAAGGCCCCCACTGTGAGGAGGAAATGTTTTCCCAACTAGAGGTATTTTCTCCAGATCACAGTAAGCCAGAGTGCATCGTAGGGTGCGGTGGTCTAATCCACTGAGGGTAGACTCGTTACATTTGTGTGGTACCCAACAACAACTTGGGATGTTGATGGTATCTATGTTATGAGTTGTGTTGATCAGTGGACATGTTTGGTAGGTCCACTGATGCATAACAAGCTAGAGTGATTTGACTCTCCGCTTGAGTACCTAGGTTTAGAGGAGTCTAATATCTTGTCACTCCCATTAGACGAAGAGAGCTAGACGTGGTGACTGCCTGCTATAGATGGGGAAGAAGAGACTATAGGTTTAGGAACCCAAGCATGCTTCTAAGCCTTGTATAGTGAGATCATATCTTTCATGTGGGTTCAGGGCATAAAAGATGAATGAGACATTAATTGTGTGTGTAGTTATTCCTTTATTCTTTATATGTTTCTCAATTACTAATTCCCTTTGTGACTAATCAAGTATGTTCAAATATTGATTTATTCTTTGTAGATACCTAGAGTATCCTACCATATATATGTCTGTAAATAATTAGTTCTTGTAGAGCTCATTACTGCTCCACTTTCTATACAATTTCTCAATAATATATATATTGACAATTAAAGTGTTGTAAGTTATTTCTTTGAAGTACTCATTAACTAAAAGAGTAGGCTCACCCGTCTACTCACAAATTTCCAGGGAAACCACGTGGATTTGAAGAATGTCAATCTAGAGTCAATCTTCCACAAGAATTATGTATCAGATTAGTTAAGTTCAGTCATTCCATGTCACTCTAGGTCCTTGAGTAGGAGTGAGAGAGTTGTAAATGATGATGTGTAACTTTGTCTCCTTAATAATAGAGAATGTATCCGATTATCATATTCTATGTACATGGAAGTGTGAGAAACAAAATGAATATCTAGGTATGTATCTTTATTGTTGAGATCATATTAGAGTAATCAAGTTTTAAATCCCCTTGCATAGTTAGTTTATGTGATTCAATGTAAGGAAACAAAGAGATTGAAATTGGAAGAAAAATAAAAAGTTAAGAGTGATATTTGTGTTATGTTTAATCATGAATTCATGCCCTAATATCATGATTTGTGGTTATCGTGAGGTGTGGGTGTAGCAGCTTGGTATAGAGCTTAGGCTGAGTAATCAGGGACAATTAGCATAGAAAGTCAATGTTATAAATGTGGCCATTAGGAGGTGCTATATCAATAGCTCTGAGAAGTCTAAGTATTTGGATACCCTAGCCTAGTATCTAAATACTTAGTTTGACCAGTACCAAGCTACTCTATCTATTCTTCTCTGGAGGCTCTGTCTAGGTATGTAGAGAAAGGATGGGCTAGAGAGAAACCCTACAAATATTAGGGTTAGAAGACCAGAAAGTAATGGAGGAAAGAGCATAAAGATAGAATGACATACACCTTTTATTTATTTTTTTGTTTTACTTGGAGATGATTAGAAATTCTTTTATATATTTGCATTCCAATATCCAATATATATATATATATATGATTATTTAATATTGTTGTATAGTATGAATTTACTTCAGTTATTGTCTATATTATTTTCATCAAATAGACTAGAAATAATCTTTAGATGATCTTCCCAGAGTGGATATTCTTCCACGTGTTTGAGATAAATAGGAGTCAGTTAATCCTCAGTAGCTCTTGGCTTCAGGATTACAGGTTTGGCTTGGTCCAGCTGGCAGGATGCATTATTGGGATCTAATGAGTTCTATTAACAATATAGCAAGAGTAGAGTCTGGATAAACTAGACCCATATTGTAGTGAGAATGTATGTACATTAAGATGTTGCAATATAAGGGAAAGACTGGAATAACTAATAATCAGTTGGCACTGATATCTAAGATCCATCTTTGGGGCCTCAGATAAGAAACCCTAAATTGGGAACTAAGGAAAAAGGAATACAGATTCAAGATACAAATTGGTTTATAGCATACAAAATGAAGAAAAAAGAATGGATACATAGACCTAAATCATATAATTAATTAATTCACTTCTTTTCAAAATGAAACAAAAAGGAAAATAGGAGAAAAGAGTTAAGAATACAACAAGTACATAGAAGTGGATAATTTTCATAAGAATTAAAGTAGATAGAACTAGATGAACATGTAAAATATAAAATTAGGATAAGAAACTCAGATGAAATAAAAAGAAATGTTGGAGATGATGAGTTTGATTAAGGGAAGAGGGTTGCATGATATAATAGAAAGTGTAGAATGTGTCATTATATTATGAATTCTAATGCATTCATCATTACTACCTTTAATTCAAAGTCTCTATAGAGTAACAACCTAGTCTTCATCAGATGTATTCAATAGGTTCCTAGTGATGAAATGGAACTAGTTCTGAAAAGAAAAATAAAGGTGCATCTAAATAAATGAATAGGTCATATAAAGGTAAATTATATGCTGAACAGAATAAGAAACTCAGACAAAATAAAAAGAAATGTTGGAGATGATGAGTTTGATTAAGGGAAGAGGGTTGCATGATATAATACAAAGTGTAGAATGTGTCATTATATTATGAATTATAATGCATTCATCCTTACTACCTTTAATTCAAAGTCTCTATAGAGTAAAAACCTAGTCTTCATCAGATGTATTCAATAGGTTCCTAGTGATGAAATGGAACTAGTTCTCAAATGAAAAACAAAGGTGCATATAAATAAATGTATAGGTCATATAAAGGTAAATTATATTCACAACAGAAAAGCTTGATTGAAAGAGAAACTATGTTTAATCCATGCATGAGCGATTTGAATTGAAACAAAGTACATGTAATGTATTAAACATAACATGAAACTAGTAGGGAGACTATTGATTTAGAATTTCAACTTCACATTAATAAAATGATAACAAGAAATATATGTGTCATGGAATAAATAATCATACACATGCATGAGAAACATGATCATAAGAGATTATTAGTAGTTAAAGATGATAGGTGGAAGAGTGGCATACAGAAAGTGGATGATGGAAATTAAATAAGGGTTTGAAATATGATGGAGTAATATAGATTATGAAAGAGAGATTGTGAGATGTGATAAAATGATAAGTATTCTAGTCTCCTTGATGATGACTAGTTAAACCTAGATACAATATATATGTTAAGTGAATACTTGAAGATTAGAATTCTAAATCTCAAAATCATCTTCCCTTTTATATATGCTTTAATGAGAGAAATGTGGGAATGAAGTGATAAGAAAATGAATTTTATATGATGAATAATCCTTCATGGTAGAGACATCAATTGAATGTATTAATGACACATAATATGATGAGGAAACCCTAGTAGGGTAATTAAAGAAAGCAACCTATCATACATGTCAAGTAAGAGAAAAGGAAATTCAAAGGGTAAGGATAAGGAAGACTTTAGTAAAAGTCAATAGAGATGAAGTTTGCATGTCAAACAGGATGTAAAATCATGTCACAATATCATGTTATTGATAAGGATCAAACTGTACATGTTTAAGGTTAAGGTTCTAATGACATCAAGGGATGTCATTAGTGATTTGACCTTGAGAACTGATAATTTTGTGTAATAAGATCTTGCAATTAGCAATATGAGAAGTAAATTAGTAATGATAGTAACCCAAGTTGTATGGGTTGCATATGATAAAGATTGATAAAATATAGAATAACTAAGAACGGAGGATAAGAATTAGATTTAAGATGTAAGAAGCATGATTTAAACCAAAGGAGAAGTGCAATGTGAGAAAAGTGTGATCTAAAATAAATTCTTACAGTGATTGCAAGAATGATGAACAATACACTCTTACCTCTAATATTTTAATTATTATGAATGTTTAATCTATATGATCAAAATAAGAAAGATAGGCAAGATGAAGTACATAGTAGTGGATACAGGAAAAAAAATAGAGTGTAATAAATGATATATTGGAAGTGTGTTATATTACAATGATATGTTACAAGAGAAACCCCTCTCCTTTATATAGGAGAAGGTGGACATGACTCTAGAGACTTCTACATTTGACTTTATTTGAATTGACTAGACTCTATATGGACTAGACTCTATATGGGCCTATAGACTTTAGACCATTTATGATATGACTTATATTCTAACACTCCCCCGCAAATTGGAGCATGGGAGAATCACATGCCTAGATTGGATGATAGACTGACCAAGATAGAGAAAAAATATGACTAAAAACATGATAGATATCCCCTTAACTTAGCACGACATCTGCACTCCCATGCACCTTTAATATCATTGGCATCTTTGATTTTGAAGCTTCCATTGTGATTGATAAACACCTGGGATTGATACACACTGGATCTTTGAGAGAGATTGATAAACACCAAATCTTTGAAACATCTGGAGCTTTGACTAGGTTGGAGGTTATATCTTGTATTATGCTAAAGGAAGATGTGAAAATCGTTTGAGTCACGGACTCAACTGCTACTATCGTAGAAGTAGTTTCTAGGATAATACCACCATGTGGTAGCCTAGATGATCAATATGTTTGACAGAACACGGATGAACTTCAACATGATGGCAAGGACGAACATCAACATGCTTGACATGGCATGGATGAACATCAACGTGTTTTATGGACAAGCATCAATGTGTTTAACACAGAAAAACATCAATGTGGGCATGTACGAACATCAAAGTGTTGGACATGGCATGGACAAATATCAACATGGGAACAGATGAACATCAACATGTTGGAGAGTTCACCGACAAACAAGAAGGAATCCTTGTTGACATAGCCAACTAAATGATCTTCTCCAGGAGACATACATGTCGAATCAATAGACAACTAAATGTGCTCATAATCTAATATGATCCAACACTAGAAGACTGAAGTGTTGTCCAAGTAGAATGACCAAGACATGGCTAATGAATAAACATAATCGCCTGGTGTAGAGCACGGATGACATCCAATTTATTTGAGGAATCATATTCTTCAGCTAACGATGATGCAAGAGGATGAACTCTGAGCTACAGATTAATGCTTGGCAACTCAGATTCTGAATGGCATGGATGAACATGGCCTTGAACTGGATGGGGAGATATGAACAACATGTAGAGTACACAAAATCCATATGTAGACAATGCTCTTATTCTTTTTTCCTCTGTTGATATCTACACCTCAAATCTTCACATCATCCTCCTCTTCTCATCTCCTCTATCTCTCCCCTACACACCAACCACGAAGAGATGATAGAAGTGGTTGTGGTGGATAAAGAGAAAGAAAAACTCCCATGTGCAATTCGGGGACATTGGGAGGGGAGGGAAGAAATGACTGGAGAAGGATTGGCTTGATATCACCAGAGAAGTAGAGTCAATAAGTGGATTCGATGTAGTATATGACACAATTTACAAGATCCGGATAAGATAATAAATGGATCTTTTTTATGACCCCAAAAATTTTTGAATCTGAGAAAATTTTTATATTTTTAGTGTTGGGGAGAAAAGTTGAGGATTAGGATTAGGGTTGGCTTGTTTATCTACCCTTTTTCTGATGGTGATGGTAGTAGGATCATCGAAGATTATTTAATGAGAAATTCATGTCTTGAAGAAACAAGAAACTTATTCAGTTTTCTTCCATATCTAGAAAAGTCAGATTACAAATCAGAAAACCAAAATTGATAAAGGCAACTTATTCCATGCCTTAAATGTGATCATGAAAGGCATAATATAAAGTGGAATTTGGTCTTTGAAAGTTGTATTTTGAATACGAGTCACACTGGAAACATAAAGGCATAATACAAAGAAATAACAACTACCAATAAATATGAGTGATATTTCCTTTGCCTCAAATATGAGACTAGTCGCACAATCACTAAAAATAAGTTGCTAGCTTTTAGAAGACACCGTGATCATTATGTGGGACTCGCGCGGTCTTTGATTAGCATCATGTGAAGGCTTTGCTAGTGGAACATCCTTTTGATTAGTGTCCTTCCCAACTAAAATTTCTGCTTTGGTCGATTAGGGGATCAGGATTCTCGAGAAACTTGTTGGCATGGAATAATGGAAAAATTGTCGTCATAATGGGAGGCCAACAAAAGTAGGCCCATAACTCCAGAAAAGGGACACAGCTGCAAAATAATCAAGAGGCCATGAAATAGATAAAAAGGTGACTAAATATTTGACCAATTAATAGCGGGTACGATCGGGGAGCATGCCCTGTTCTCAGGACCATACATACGGTATTCAAGGCTTCTATAGTGGCCACCATCAATATGGAGAGGATTAGAGAGGAGCATGACCAATATCAATCTTGAAAAAGATTGAGAGTCTCTCCTTCAGTATGCTAAGAGGGTTGGAGATAGATCATGAAGGTAGGGATGACTAAAAAGATAAGTGTTGTAGAGAAGACGACCATGGAGGCTTAGATGATGCTTGGCAGACACACAGGGATGCTAGATATCCTATATGAAGATGAAGAAAGTACTTGTCAGATCTGGAACTATGCTATAGAGACCTGGATGGCAAAGGCCAGAGAGAGGGCAATGGATATCACCCTTTAGAGAGGGTGATAGATATGGCCTGACGGGAAGCCAGCCATGATGGTCACCACCGCCCACAGGCAGAGGAAATGTTGCTTTTCCTCTAGGGTTAGAGTACCTGGAAAGAAGGCTCTGATACCATGTACAAAATGATGGATGGACGATATATTAGAAGTGTGTTGTATTACAATGATATGTTACAACATTGACCCCTTTCCTTTATATATGGTAAGGTGGACATGACTCTGGAGGCTTCCATATCTGACTACATTTGACGGACTAAACTCTATATGGACTAGACTCTATATGGGCCTACACACTCTAGTCCATATATGATATGACTTGTGTTTTAACATTGAGAAAACAAATGGCTTTCAATAATACATAAATTTGTTTTCAGACGTATAATGTGTTGAAGGTATATCAAAGAATGTAATTTGTTGAACATATGATTTCAGTTGTACATCTACAGGCAATTTTTTAAATTGAAAAGGGTGGTATGGTTTTAGTTATTCATACCAGTAATCCATCTCAGTACTATACAATTGTTATTAGATCTAGTCTTGTAGCTTATGAGTGTTTTTCTATATGAGTAGAACAATAGTAAAATTCAAAATAGCAAAGTGAACTCTCTTTAGTAACTCTGATGTGATGATTGAATAGTATGAATTGAGATATTTGGATTGGATTATCAGGGCTGAGGTAACCCCTTAAGAGATTATTAAAATATTGAGAATGGTTGATTTCTCTTTCTCTTTCCTAGTGATTGATTGTGATGTGGGAAAAAAATCCATTGCCATTAAGATTTTTTGTTTAGAATATGATGTAGTTGGAAGAGAAACAAAGGACTCAATGTTGAAAACATTATTCCCATATGAAATACAAGGATTTAGTAACATATATGATTTTATATGTTTAAAAGAAACCTCAAGTGTACGTGTCTGGGAATTTATGTTTTGAGGAAGAAACCTTTTTAAGGGGTGGAAGAATTGTTATGATTGTGTCTGAGCTTAATTAGTAAACTAGGGTTTACCTAGATGATTACATGCTTAATTAGATTGATCATCGCTTAAATCTAATTACTGATGGTAGCTCAATTATGATGTTTTAAACATAATATGGAACTCTAATCATGATTTTAATTTTAAGGATTAAGGTTTGATAAGTGTAAACCCTAATCGCCAAAATTGGGGTTTTGATAATATAATATAAAGTTTTATAGATATAGCAGTATGGTATATGATCGTTCATATTTTCTATGTAACTTGTGTTTACTTGAAATTTGGAAATGATATGTATACTCGATAATGTGTATTAGTGAAAAATATCAAAATAGTTGTATCTTCTTTGAATGTAGTTCTCGATCGATTTATACTTTGATCGACAATGCTAAAGATTGTTGTTAGCATTGTAGTGTTTGATTTTTATTTATTTATTGGTATGAGTGAATGTTTTGAAATTTTTACTAGATCTCTGATATTATGTATTAGAAAACATGCTAATTTTTCAAAAAAAAATTGAGGAACTTTAACCAGTTTAGTAAATGAATTACAGTAACATTTTTATGATAGAAAATGTTTCTTATATAAAAGAAAGTACAAGTAGGGTCAATTTGCAATTGAAACAAGCACCCAAATTGCTCTATATGATCAGCCTAACACACTAGGACCTCCCATATTTTGTGATTCATTCCATGAAAACTAATCCTAGAGAGAGAGGGAGAATTATAGTTTGGATGGAGAAAATGGAGATGGTGATCTAGGGTTTTTGATGAAACCAAGTAAGTTTGTCATCTCTATATAACTTTTCTAGATGATTATTCTCTCACATGTCAAGATTCCTCCCCTTTTATGTTTTGATTCAAAATTATATCAAATCTCTTCCTTTACTCACTCTTTCTCCATAATTCTTCATTCCTAGGGTTTCTCAGTTGAAAGGAAGAAGAGAGCGGTGATTTGCTAGGGTTTTGATATGGATTTGAGAATTCCGGATGTGGGGCTACATTTTTAAGGTGTTTTCACACCTTAGGCGAGTTGGTAATTCCTTTAAACACTAGATTTCATGAAATTAGATAAAATCCACAATAATATTCAATTTATTTGTATGTGATTGCAAACCCTAAATCTGCCTTTCAGTTTAAGCTTATAAAAGATGGTCTAGAAATGGATTGTTTTCCTATTGTAATGAACTTTAGATGATACAATTGTATTATAAATAGATATAAATTATCTAAAATAGAATTATTAAAGTTATTGCAGAAGTTATACAAATGTACTAAAATCTAGGATTTTCAGTTATGCCTGAAATTGTTATTTAAATGAATAATGAACTTTGCCTATTTAAATCTCCTTGTTTATGAATGATTCTTTAATCTAAATGTGTAGTATAGATATGTCATATACTATCTTCAATTTCATTTTATGTTATCAGTGTTTGATTGATATCTTAGTAAAGAGGATAAAACATGAGATGAGTGGAAAGTTGGAAGTTCACGAATAGACATCATGATATTCAATTGATGAGAATCTTTTATCAATTATAAATTCACTTATTCAAGGCTATTCTTAATGCATGATATTTCAGTGAATGGCATGGAAACCCTAGTTTAGTTCATTCTAGGGTTTTATATATATGTTGGTTGTATGTGAACTACTTAAAGAAGTCTTTTATTAGTGAAAGTTTATGATGCATTAAATCCTTAGGATATTCATGTGATATGTAAATGAGGAAAATGAAACCTTGTGGATAGGGAATTCGGTGAATCAAGTATTTGCATATCATTGTTTCTCATTATGATATGTGGTGTTGCTCGGTAGTTCAGTTAATAATACATATTACAGATGATCTATGAAATGAACTGTTTTCAAAGCTAAACTATGAAATGTTGATGTGATGATTGAACTATGAATTTAAAGAGTGAATTAGACATTATATGCCTTCAATACTATAGCATCCTCTTAGCAAGGTCCACACTATGAGGAGGAACATGCTTCCCAACTAGAGGTATTTTGTCCAGATTGAGGTAAGTCGAAGTGCATCGATAGGGTGTGGGGGTCTAGGCCATTGAGGGAAGACTCCTTATAGTTGTGTGGTACCATCACCAACTGGGAATGCCGATGATACATGTGTTACGAGTTGTGTTGATTAGTTGACATCTTCGGTAGGTCCACTAATGTACAAAAAGACAGAGTGCTTTGACTCTCTGTTTGAGTATCTAGGTTTAGAGGAATTCCAGATATCTTACCGCTCCCATTAGCCACCAAGAGCCAAACATGGTAACTGTCTGTTGCATATGGGGCAGATGAGACTATAGGATTAGGAACTCAGACATGCTTCTAAGCCTTGTATAGTGAGATTGTATCTTGCTATGATGCTTTCACATGTCGAAGTACACTTCAAGTGGGTTCAGGGCATAAAAGATAAATGAGTGACTAATCGTGTATGTACTTATTCCTTTATTCCTTATATGTTTCTGAATTTACTAGTTCCCTTTGTAATTAATCAAGTATCTTCAGATATTGATTTATTTTGTGTACATACCTAAAGTATCCTGCCATATATATGTATGCAAATGATTAGTTCTTATACAACTCATTATTGCTCCACTTTATATTCTATTGCTCAATAATATATGTTTTAACAACTAAAGTGATTTAAATTGTTTCTTTGAAGTACTCATTCACTGAGCGAGTATGCCCACCCCTCTACTCACAAATTTTTAGGAAAACCATGTGGATTTAAAGAATGTCAATGTCAGAGTAGATCTTCTAGAAGATTTATGTATCATATTAGTTAAGTTCAGTCAGTCCCTATCACTCTAGGTCCTTGAGTGAAAGAGTTGTAAATGATTATGTGTAACTTTATCTCCTTAATAATAGAAATCGTATTTGATTCTCATGTCATGTGTACATGGAAGTGTGAGAAATAGAATGGATTTCTAGATATGTATTTTTCTTATGAAATCATATTAGAATAATCAAGTTTCAAATTCCCTTGCATAGTTAATTTATGTGATTGAATGTACAAAAACAAAGAGTTTTAAATTGGCAAAAAAATAAAAAAGTTAAGAGTGATATTCATGTTATGTATAATCCTTATTTCATTCCCTAAGCTCATGACTAGTGGTTATCATGAGATGTGGGTGTAGTAGATTGGTATCTAAGCTTAGGATGACTTGTCAGGGTCCATTAGGATAGAAAGTCAATTATATAAAGGAACACACACATCAACAAAATTATACCAAACTAAGTTGTCGGAAAAATAAACAATAAAACAAAATTAAAAAAAACAAATAGAATAACAAACAACACAATGATCGAAAAGACATACACATGAAGTAGACAACCACAATGAGGCAAACAAATAAAAATCATAAAGAACAAAACATGGTAAATGATATGAAGAAGAGACCCTGCAATGACAGTACCATACATTACCTTTTTTCCTTCTCTTCTTCTTTTCCTTTTTTTGTTGTTGTTTTGTCTCGATCAATAAGTAATGGTGAGTGATTTATACTCTTCCATCTAGTGGCATGTATGAGATAAGGAGACTTAATACCATTATGTACAATGGTCTAATAGGTTATGCTTGGTATCTAGGATAGACAAAGCATAGGCCCAACAAACTACATCTAAATTAGGAATGTGGACTGAGTATCTTTGTGTATGTAACATACTGAAAACCTAGCATCTTGACTCTAAAAATCCCTAATCACATGGATAAGAGAATGGTGCGCTTGGATATATAGAATTGACCAAAATAGGTTAAGCATGTATCCCAACACCCATGTCTAAATCCTAATAAACATTAATTGCATATACAATGAGTAACTTAGGTTAGACCTTGCTAATGTTACATTTATAATCATACCCTATATCTATTAACACTAATAATTTTATGACCTAAATATACAGAGCCTAACCCTAGATTTCATACATGATGATTAGGTGTATGTGAAGCGAGCAATCATGTCGACTTAAACCCTAACTTTTACTCATATAACCCTAACATGTGCATCCTCATTAACATCCATGATACATTAGTAACATCGGGTCCCATAATCATATATCACATATCAATTCATATATACTTATATTTAATCACCTAATTGTGGCTTAATATGTAAATGAGTTTATTAATATGCATTATATGTCACTTTTTCACTAATACATATATAATGACTATGATGTGGATAACTAGTAATCTAATGTGAATAAATATAAATAAATAGCTCATGTAGACAAAAATGTGACTAGTAGGTATAGTGTGATAAGAATTGCATGTTTAATGTGATTTATCTGAGTTAATATTGTAACAATGGAGATAATGGGCTTAATGAGTAAAATACAATATTTTTATCAAATAATATCATGTAACTTTGATGGTGGAAAGATTATGTTATTGGGACTCTAAGTGACTAATACCGATAACTGATGTGATGTATAATAATTACTATTAAGATAGTTTAGTGAAACCAAAATTTATATTAGAACTCATAAAGGAAAACGTCTAAACCCAAATGAAATGGAAAAATTTGATCATGCATGTCAATATTAACCTAGGTGCAAATTTTGGTACTAATTAAACAATGTTTGAGTCCTCAAACAAATAAGAAACAAAAAACAATTTTAAATGCCCAATATTCTAAGTATTTAATTAATGTAGGAGATTTATTTCTCATTTTTTATGCATGTCACATTGGTTTTGACTTTAAAAAAACCAAGAATCAATTCTAGGCATCATATGAGGATCTAAGGGGGTAGAGTTGGTTCCTACATGGCACTTTTAGCTATGTTCGCATGAGTTGTGTGTTCTTTCTTCCTCCCTTTTGTCTGTGATTTTCTCTATAATCAATGCAAATTTCCTTTGATTTCTTCTCCACTACCTTCCTCAACTCCTTCTAAACCCAGCAACTATATATACCCTAGGGTTTCATCACATCCACTCCCATGCCACACCCTGACTCCCTCTTCCCTTGTTGTTCCTCTATTTTGAGCCTCCTTCTATTCACATTGAAAAACCAGACCTTCATACATATATGGATGTGTCCCTCAACCTTCTCCAAACTTCTAGAAACCCTTTGCACCTCCCTTAGTTCCACACCTCTATCTCCAGAATCTGGCAGTGATGCATGGTCTTCGAGTTCATCAACAAGGTTGGGTGATTAGCATCCTATTGTGAAGGTGCACATATGTTCTTGCAACCTTGTCAAAGCTCCTTGCTGCTTCAATTTCTCCAACTAGGGTCTGAATGGATTTTTCGTATTTTGATTTTCTTCTATCTGTACAACTAAAGTCAATGCTTCCTTAAGTTTCTATTGCCGATGTCTTGTTCTCTACCTCACAAACTCGATGAACAAGTTTGTTTTCATCACCTATCATGGAGTGATGGTTTCTTAGTACTAGATTTTGTGGAATGTGTGGCCAAAGGCTCTGACAGAGATGTGGATGGTTTCAACCCTTGTTTTTTAGCTTGTTGGATTTGGTTTGTCATTGTGGAATCAATAGAATTGTCCATGTAGGGAAAGGAATGAGGGATCAAAGTTTTGTTGTGACGGTTACCCTTTGTAACCTATAGTCGTCTTCTTACAGTTGAGATTTATGGATTTCTAGCTTCTGTTTGATATGAGGAGAAACATAACCTCCTGACGATTTACCAATGTGACCCTAAAATAATCTAATTTTTGTCACACAACCATGGGCTCTTCAGTCTTTTGCCTTTTCATTTTAGATTTAATCGCCCGCCTTGGGCACAAGCAATGTACTAATATACCCCCTATCATGCTACTTAATTGTAAATTATAACTAGGGGTACATTTGTAATTGCACAACATAATTTTGTTTAGTAATTTTGTAAACATTTTTATATTAGAAAAATCATAGTAAATGCTTTAGATGTCAAAAAAATTAAACAAAATATGTTTTGGAATTTTGGGATCTTTTCTATACATTGGTATGGTTTTCTATCACCTGATTCCCATAAAAATACACGATTTTTAAAGATTTTCTTAATTGGGTTCCAAAATTCATATCTATAATATATTAATAAGTCTGTAAAATAAAGTAAAAAAATTTATGGAAATAGTAATATATAATTTACAAGTTGGTGTGGTTTTTATAACCTACCACAATAATAATAAAAGGGCAATTTTATAGAGTTTGAGTAATTAATGTGTCTTAACCCTAATTTCATATATGCTTTTAATAGGTAGTGTGTGATCTTGATGTGGAACTAAGTTTGACTTTGGACACATGTAGACCAGCTATTAGGTATGTTGTATTCCCCATGAGTCATTGAGCAGTTACTCTATTGATTCTCTCTCTTAAACCTTTTGAGGCATTTGAATATTGAAATTACTCTTTCATGTTTTGATTGGATTATTTGGATCAAGTTTTCTGGAATAGATCTTTTGATATTCTTAGTTTGTTGGATATTCTTGTTGGATTCTAATTTGTACCTTGTTCAACTTATTCCACATGGAAACCCTAATTTGGGCAATTGAACTAAATGAAACCCAAAAATTTCGTTGTGGACTTTTAAGATCTTGTTATGTATCTTAGTTGTGGAAATTGTTGTATACTTGTTTATGAATCCTCTGACCCCACATGATATTTTTTGGATGTGATCATCCCTTATTTAAGCATGACTATACTTCATCTTGCATGCCTTATTTGTATGTGAGATTGATGAGTCATAACTAGAAGTAGTGACATCTTATAGGCATTGAATTTTATTCCCTTATCACGTATGATACTAGACATTGGGTTTTATTCTTCTACCATGGTTGATATTTAGGGACTGGGTTTTATTACCCTACTAGGCATTGGGTTTTATTTCCCTACTACAATGATATTATGCAGTGGGTTTTATTTCCTTGCCACGCACTCTATTTTATTCACATGTAATATCTATAGTTATTTGTCACTGATGTCTTAGTCATCCTACCCCTTCGTATGGAATATAGGGATTCCTACCCTTCTTTTTAGTATACGCTAGTCTTTTTATTACTCACCATGCAACTATTTATGTTTTGTGATATTTTGATGTGACATTGTTTCAAAAGCAAGAACTCTTCATTATTGTTCATCTTCTTTGAATGTTCTCTTGATATCAATTTGGATATTCACTGTCTCTCTTTATTTGGGAAGCCTTAATAATTATATTATGTCTTTTTACCTTATATTTTTCAATCCATGTTCTTATGCACATGCCAAATTTAATGCTGACAACTTCCATTTTGTCTTCTCTAGTGGGGTATGCCTCCAACCCCTTAAGTGAAGGACAGGGAGGGCTGACATGATGACCTATACCTGGATTGGTGAATTTGATTCTTCAGAGGTAGACTTGAAATAGTTTTTAATTCCCTCTGCCTAGCTATTGAAGTTGTATCTTTCATGTAACCCCATGTGGGAGATTATCATATAAACTTGTGAAATTAAATATAGCCATTAGATTTATTTTCATTGTTATACTTTGGTCATGTATACCAATCATTTGAAAAAAATACACCTATTACAGCACCCTTATTAGTTTGTTTGGATGGGACGGGTTTATTCCTCAAATTGAGTAAGGAGTGGATCTTCATCGGTTCCTAATCATTACAATATGGTATCAAATCCATGGTTGTTGGATTCTGACTATTTCAAATATTATCTCCCTTAGTTTCCTATCTTGTCTCGTTAGTTCCTTATCGATCCCTTACCTTATGTGAAAATACCATATGATAGGTTAACCCTAGATGAGATGTTTACCTTTGTGTATACCCATGGTGTCGATTAGGGGATGAAGGAAAGTTTTGGAATCATATTTGGTACATATAAAGTATTTATGAGTAAACCTTAATGTGTTGAGACCCTAGTTGATCATACCTTATGATGTAGGTTAGTTTTATCATGTATTTTTGGATGTTATGAGGACTTAATGTAGGATGTAGTCAGGTTATGAGTATGTTGGAATAGTGGGATAAGGATATCTTGATATGGTAAAATTCATGACTTGATTCTTGCATTGATTTTGGTACCATCTTTATTTTACAACGCATGGTTTCTTACCATCAAAAATTATTTTTCACTATATTGTTATATGTACAATGAAATTTTGTGGATTTTATCGATGTTATCTTGGAACAAATCACAATGGAGAGATTTATGAAGTCATGATAGAGAAACCCTAAAATTATTTATAATAGACATCTCAAACTTTAGTTATGAGTTGAAGTGATGACTAGGAAGATGAGGCTTGTTTTAAAGGTTTGGTTGACCTACCCTTTGGTCTCCCTTAAGTTTTATAAGGTTGTACCCTATGAATTTTTGGATGCACATGTGAACCTTAGGGTTGTTCAGTTAGAAACACAAGGACCTAAAATTCAACCCTAGGTTTATATGAGATATTAGGGGATGCATGACCTAAAAATAGATCGACCACCTAAAGTATTCACAACTTAAAGATCCACAGGTATCCTAATGTATTTAAGATTTGTTTAATTTGAATTTTTAGGTTAAACCTTATAAGGGGTGGAGAATAGTTAGTTGGTAGTGTAAGGATGGTTGTATTTGGGGGGGTCCTCTTTAAGGGGTGGAGTGTTGTAACATACCAAAAATCTAGAATCTTAACTATAGAAACCCTAATCACATGGATAAGAGGATGGTACACTTGGATATCTATAATTGACCAAACAAGGTTAAGAATGTACCCTAACACCCATGTTTGAATCATAATAACATTAATTCCATATATAATGAGTATCGCTGGAAGCCTTGCTAAGGTTTCATGAAATTATAATCATACCATGATCTATGAATCCAAACATGTTGATGACCTAAATATACAGACACTAACCCTAGATTTCATACATGATACGATGTGTATGTGATGTGAGAAATCATGTTGACCTAAACCCTAAGTTGTACTCAGATAACTATAGCATGTGCATCCTTGTTAACATCCATGATACATTAGTAACATTAGGTGTCATAATCATATAAAGCATATAAATACAAATATACTAGACATAATCACCTAATTGTGGCTTAATATGTAAATGAGTTCATTAATAAGAAACACGTCCTTATTCACTATCACATATATAATGAATGGGATGTGCATAATGAGTAATCTAATATGAATGAATACAAATTAATGACTCGTGTAGACAATAATGTGAGTAATAAGTATAGTGTGATAATAATTGGATGTTTGATGTGTTTTATATGAGTTAATATTGTATTAGTGGAGATAATGGGCTTAATGAAAAAAATAAAATAATTTTGTATAAAATGATATCATGTAACTTTGGCGGTGGTAATATGATTACATTTGGACTCTAAGTCACTAATATAAACAACCAACGTGATGTATACTAATTACAATTAAGATGATTGAGTAAAACCCAAATTTCTATTAGAACTCATAAAGAAAAACTTCAAAACCCAAAACTAGTGGCAAAATTAGATCTGAATGTCAATATATACCTAGGTGTAAAATTTTATATTAATTAAACAATGTTCAACCCTCAAATAAATTAAGAAAGAAAAGACAATTTTTAAATGCACAATATCGAAGTATTTAGTTAGTGTAGGAGATTTCCTACAGTTCATGATTTTTTTTCATACCATACTGGTTTTTGACTTAATAAAATCCGGACTCACCCTTTTAGTCGTCTAATTAGGATCTGAGGTGGGGCAGAGTTGTCTTCTACCCACTGCTTTTATCTATGTTCGTGTGAACTGTGCACTCTTTATTCCTCCATTTTCTTTGTGATTTGCTCTATATTCAATGTAGATTTTCTTTTAATTATTCTCCCCTACCTACCTCAACTCCTTTTAAACCAAAAAACTAAATAATACCTAGAGTTTCATTACATCTACGTGCAGGCCACACCCTGACTCCCTCATCCCCTGTTGCTCCTCTGTTTTCGCCTCCTTCCCTTCACATTGCAAAACTAGACCTTCAAACCTATATAAATGTGTTCCTAAACCTTTGCCATACTCCTAGAAAATGTTTCTAACCGCATGATCATCTCCCTTGGTCCAACACCTCTATCTCCTAAATCTGGAAGCCTATGTATAGTCCTGGAGTTCGTCAATGAAGTTGGGTGATTAGCATCCTATTGTGAAGGTGTACATATGTTCCTAAAACCCCAACAAAGCTTCTTTCTTCTTCAATTTCTATAACTAAGGTTCAATTGGATTTTCCCTCTGATTTATTCTCTTCTATTTGTACAAATAGTTGGTGCTTCCTCAACTTTCTATCAACAATGTCCAGTGATTTTGGTAGTGTTGTCTTATGTTCTGTCTCACAAACTCAATGAACAAGTTTGTTTTCATCACCTATCCTAGAATGTTTTTTCTGAGTACTCAATTTTGTGGCATCTATAGCCAATGGATTTGGCAGAGCTATCGATGGTTTCTCTCATTTTTAAGCTCTTTGTCTTTGGCTTGTCACCCTAGACTCAATGGAATTGTTCGTTCAGGGATAGGAATGAGGGATCAAAGTTTTTCTCTAAGGGATACCCTTCATTAACCTATAGTCATCATCTCACTATTGGGATTTTTAAAGGTTTTAGTTTCTATTTTATAGAAGGAGAAAGATGATCGCTTGTCATTTGACTTATGTGACTCTTAAACAATTTGATTTATGTCACACGACCATGGTCTCTCTAGTCTTTTGCCTTTTGTTTTAGATTTGATTACCCAGCTTTGGGCATGAGCAATGTATTAATATACCCCATGTCACATTATATGATTTTAAATTATAGTGAGAGGTACATTAGTAGTTTGAACCACAAGATTATGTTCAATCATTCAGTAAATAGATTTAGTTTAGAAAATTCATAATAAATAATTTGTAAGTCAAAAAAATAAAATAAATTATGTTTTGTAATCATGAATTTTTGTTTATACATTGATATGGTTTCCATCACCTAGTTCCCATATAATAAGTATATGAATTTTAAGGATTTTCTTAATTGGGTTCTAAAATTCATATCTAATATATAACTCAAAAAATTAAGTAAACAAGGTTATAAAAATAGTAATGTATAATTTACAAGTAGGTGTGGGTTTTATAAGCTACCTCAATAATAATAAAAATGCAATTTTAGGATTTGAGTAATCAGTGTAAACTTAATCCTAAATCCATATATGCTTTTAATAGGTGGCTTGTGACCCTGATGTGGAACCAAATTTGACACATGTAGACCTAATATGAGGTATGTTGTATATGTGAGAACCTATTACACTAAACAAGATTACTAAAAACATAAAAAACAACCAATCACCAATTAACCACATACCCAAAAATATGGGTAAATCAAAACCGATTTCAATGTCAGCACCCGCTCAAAAACATTTGCATAAGAGCCCAACATCTTTCTTGTATCCATACTATGCCAAGAATTTGATACAAATTGTTCTATCGTCTTAGCCACAACATATATATACAGGAGAACAATATTCGTAAATGCCACACAAACAAGCATTAATATGCTAACAAAAGTTTGATTTGTTTGAAACACCATATACACACTTTTCCTGCCCGAACCTGAGAGTACGAGGAGGACTCTAGGACACACTAGACATCTAATCAACTTTATCAAAGATTCATTACTATAGCTCCTCTTTGCTGCCATGCATTTGTTTTTATCACTTCTGATTACCTAAAAAATGTGGCGAACCATAAGGGTGAGACCCATGTCCCAGTAAGAGATATAACCTCCAACAACGTTTATTGATTACAACATTTTTAAGTAATTAAATAGTTAAGTAGTTTAATCAGATATAACAAATAAGATCAGCAGTACTGATGAATACATAAAGGAGCAGATAATAACTATCATCATTAGCCAGACTGTCATCCTTTATCTTGTTGACAATATAAGCAATTCAGTAGCATATGCATATCTGGCATCATGAGCAAGTCTAGTAACATAGCATAGCTAACAACATGAGCATGTCTAATTGGTTGAACATATCAACATCATAAGAAGAGCTAAAAACATAAGCACAACTATCTGGATAAGCATGATTAGCATTATATGCATCTCTAATTACAAAAGCATGGCTAGCATGCTAAACATAACTAACAACATGAGATCGCTAGCATCGTGATTATAATCAGCAATAGCAGTATAGTTATCAACACAAGCATAGCTACTGTATGTACGCATCTACAATCTTAAGCATATCCACAACCTAAGTATATCTACTATCTCTTAATTGCACTAAACATCATCTTTATGTTAAGATAACAAACAAGGGTTATCATCCAATGTGAAACGTTGTGTATGACCCTAAACAAATATGCTACACGGTTGTATTACATCTTTTATTATGCCCTGGGGAATTTGAATCATACCATTCAAAGTCCAACTGACCCCTGCGAAGGGCTATTCAGTTCCATACAAGATCTAGGAGTGTCGGTATCCTAATATCTCTTCCCCTCGGTCAGTACGAGTAATAGGTAGTGACATATCAGTCAAAGCTGCCACCACATCGACATATAGTCATGTAACTAGCCCACCTTGGTATAGGTCACGACGCTAGCATCTAGGGTATTCAAACCCAATCACTGAGGTACAACTGCAGTTGTCCTCTAATCACATCATGTTATAATCACTGAGACACGACCGCATCCATTCTCAATCACATCAGATGTATGAGGCATGACCATAGCCAACCTTCACAATATACATTGTGGATGAAAAAGATATATCCTCAACCTACCACCCCCACATACTCAACAGTATGTTCTCCGAGTTTCCCTTAGGAATACTCGTTTCACCATACAACAAGTTCTGACACTAAAGATGGTTCTACGGCACAGGGAACTACATGATTAGAGTTGCACTTTATTATTTATGCCAATTGGGTGAATTAAGACTGCATCAAACAAGTGGACATACAAACCCTAATTCACTTCTAGCAAGCATATAAATATCACAACTTTGAAAAGATATAAAATGTGTGAAACACAATTTCTCATCTCATCATCACATGGTACTATTTACTTGCCATTCATAAGACCACACTAGTCATCATACTATCACAAGATATAAATCCTTTTCACAATATCACAGGGTATCAACCTTTATCAACATAAGAGGATTACACCTCATTCAGGGCTCAACCATACCCTAAGGTCATTAAGACCATCATACTATCATAGGATATAAATCCTTTTCACAATATCACAGGGTATCAACCCTTATCAACACAAGAGGATTAAACCTCATTCAGGGCTCAACCATGCCCAAAGGTCATTAAGACCATTATACTATTCCCTGCAAGATCATCATTATCTTTGCATGCCTTATAACAAGGCTCAACAACATCACTTACATATAATATAGTGGATCAACACAATATTGCATTAATGGGCTAGGAGATATTCATAAACAATCATAGCAGGGTTATATTAACATTAAGAACATTCCTCTATTACATCAACATGCAAGGAATCTAGATATGATTAACCCTCATCATATTCATAGTATACATGTTTAGCATAAAGTATCAACCATGCGGCTATGATAACCACCAATTAACATATTAAAGTTATGATCATATTAAGGAGGTTATTCTACCATCATTCCATCATATAAGAATGTTAAACATGAATACTCATCTTTATATATTTGCATTAGAGTTAGGTTCAACATGATAAATTATATCAATGCTACTGATCAACACTTATACCCAAACCCTAACTCACGACATACCCATTGGATCATGGATGTAAAAGGTGAAGCATCACCATCACATTCCGTACTATTCTCAAGTATGAACCCACACATAAATCAAGATGTAACCATCGGGTTATAGCATACTAGGTTTTCAACAAATATAAGAGAGTACCCCATGATTTCATTAGTCATTCAAGGACTATTCATACCCAATTACCATCATTTAGTTATATTAAAGCTGGTTATAACAAGCTATACCTCATTAGGGTTACGTATACATACAATATGGTTATTATCCCTTCTATTCATATGAGTGAATAGGTAAGACTACCTTGTTAAGGGTAACCCTCCATTTGTTCTATCATCATTCAACCCATATCACCATACCACAATGTCACCCAAAACTGTTGGATGTTTAAAAGGTAAGACCATTGGTTGTTTACATAAGTAAACACCTTGGATAAACCACCTATGAAGTCCTTGATTTGTGCTCTAGAAAGATTCACCATTTAACCCTAGACATCCCTTGATTAATTAACAACACAAAAAGTTCCATTGAGAGTAGGGTAAAACCCATAATCGACTGTTCATATAAAACAAGCCATCCATTGTCAACACGTAAGCTCCTTAAGTTGATCATATAAAGGAAACCATATAAATCACATTATTAGGAACAACATATTACATTATCCATCATTCTACTTTATTGGAGGAATAAATAGTAGATCTTGACCATTGGGTCAAGTTCATATGTTAAAACCATCAATTACAGTATAGGTTCGACCATTGCATCAAGTGATCCAAGAAACCATTGGTCTAAGGCTTAATTGATACTAAAACTACAATGCTTAACTCAACATAGGTTGTAGAGACCTGATCCACCATCATTAGTGACCATTAAATCACCATAGTTTGTTAGATCGGCACTATATTCATTAATCAACATCAAATATCAAACTAATATCACCATTGATTGATAGCATCATTAGGGTACTTAGTTGTTAATCACTAAGCTTCTAATTAGGCCAACACCTGACCTAAAGGGTGAAATTAAGTTGACACCCTTGTTCACCACCATCAGTTTTCATGAAGACAACACCATCATTTTTTGCAATGGTACCACCATCGAGTCATGTGTTTATAGAAGAAATCATCTTTAAACCCTAAAATTGACCATTGGTTGATAGGTGCTTAGCACCATAGGTTGTCAAACCAACCTGATCTAAGTCATATTATACCTTAGGAATAACTTAAACTTGATCACATGTTCATCTAGAACTGAGATCAGAATAGGGAACATTATAAAAATTGAAATCCAAGTCAAGCATAGCTTTTTAGTGCATGAATCATCATTTTCTACAAAGAACATGAGCTAACAAGCTTATGGTAAGAAATAAATGTGGAGAAAGTTATAAAACTTGTCTATAATGAGAATATAAACTCCCACACATAAGAAAACACGAGCAGGTAGGGTATAAAATCCAATCATAAGCTGTAAACTCGTCCATCTAACACCTTTCTTCATCAAATGAGCAAACCCTAAGCATAAGGAGCAAGAAAGGTAGGGTTTTAGAGATTTAGAGCAATTTGTACCATGGAACAACAAGGTTCCAACCTAGATAAAGGTAGGAGGAAGGATAACAAAGAAATAAACGGAGTAAAGAAAGGGATTCTTACTCTTTTAGGTCAAGATCACTAGAAGGAAGCTTTTTAAACCCTAAAAGGAGTCAATTGCAACCCTAGATCTTTTTCCAAGAAGGTCCCCTCTTTCTTCTTCCTTGGACAGGAAATTCGCAGAAGCACATAGGGAGAGTTTGTAGAAGGATGGAAGTGGTAGAGAGAAAATGGCTCATTTTGGTGCTTAGGGATAAGTATATAAAACTTTAAGATAAAGAAAAAGAAAAAGTTTAAGTTCTAGTATCTTTCCAAGTGTCCATGGCCTTAAACTATTAAGAATGTACAAGCACACACACAAGAAGCTCCCCCATCGTCCATAGAGACATGCTTATCCATCGTTTCTTGAATTGCCAAGCAAAACAAATCATTCATTAGTTGATAGCTACTAAAGTAGCTCATCCATGAAGGGGTAAACCCTAAAATACCCTTGAGGAAAACACCTTCAAACCAAGGTTTAAATAGGCACCCAATGTATCAAAAAGTTCAAGGATGATGAAATAATATCCAAGGAACATAATTCAAGTGATAAATTGCAAAGAAAACCTCTCGATTGGGTAAATTGCATAAAAGTCCAAAATGTGCATAAAATTGCATAACTTGCTCAACCAGTGTCCAAATTGGACAAAATTTGAAACTTAAGCTTGTATTATGATTTTCAAAGCATATAAAAAGGTTATATTAGGGTTATAAGAATTCAATTATGATAATTAATCTTATTCAACTCATTAAGCAAGTTTAGGGGCCTTATAGTATACCCCAAGAGAGATATTGAGTGGTTACTCTCTTGATTCTCTCTCCTGAACCTCTTGAGGTATTTCAATATTAAAATTCCACTTTCATGTTTTGACTAAATAATTTGGAACAAGTATACAAGAATAGATATTTTGATCTTTTTTATTTTATTAGATATGCATGTTGGATCCTAATTTGTTCATCTTATTTCACATGGAAACCTTAATTTGAGTAATTGAACTAAATGAAACCCCAAATTCTCAAGTTGATGACTTTTATGATCTTTTGATGTATCTTAATTGTGGAAATTGTTGAATACTTGTTTATGGGTCCCCTAATACCACATGATATCTATAGGATGTTCTCAACCCTTATTTTAGCATGACTATACTGCATCTTGCATGTCCTAACTACATGTGTAATTGACTAGTTATGACTAGAAGTAGTGACACCATATGTGCATTCAATTTTATTCCCCTACCACATATAATATAATGCATTGGGTTTCATTTACCCATCATATTTAATATTTAGGCACTGGGTTTTATTCCCTATTACTCATAGGGTTTTATTCTCATGGCCCAATAATATTAGGCATTGGGTTTTATTCCCCTACAAAGTCTATTTTTATATGAAATTGAGGTTTAAGTCCTCCTGCCCTTTGGTATGGAATATATGGATTCCTACCCTACTTTTAGTATATACTAGTCTATTTATTACTCGCCATGCAACTATTTACGTTTTGTGATCTTTTGATGTGATATTATTTAAAAGGCGAGAAATCTTCATTATTGTTTATCTTCATTAAACGTTATCTTGATATCCATTTGGATATTCATTATATCTCTTGTTTTGGGAAGCCTTAGTAATAATATTGTGTTACTTTTATATTATATTGCTCAATCTATATTTTTATGCACATGCCAACTTTTATGCTGGCAACTTCTATTTTGTTTTCTTTTGTGGGATAAGCTTCCATCCCCTTAGGTGAAGGACATGGAGGGCTGACACAGTTGGTATGTATGCCCAAAGAGCTAATCATATGATAATTGTAATGACATAACTTGTAAACAATTTGATTGATAATAAAGGAAATCTTCCGATTTATTTTGTTTTCTTCAATTATGAGATAATGATGTAACATAATAAATGTCTAAAGAATGATATTACTCAATGACATATGTATTTAGGTTAAGAACTTGAACAATGAGATCATACATATGTTAAGTATATATACACTATTATTATGTCCCTTCTCGATTGTTACTATAGAAGCCTAATAGACAACAATAACACATAAGACTAGTGTTACACCCCGATCTCACAATTACCACTAATCATGATATTAGTGTATAAATTGAGGATTTAACGTAATACAAAGATCACCCTTAACTTTTTATTCTTTTTCAAACTCTTTGTTTTCTCGCATTGAACCACATAAACTAACTTTATAAGAGAATTAAACTTTTATTTCTCTAATGTAATCTCAGCATTAATGATACACATCCATACATTCATTATGTTTCTCACACTTTCATGTACATACAACATGGCAATCATTTGCATTCTCTCTTATTAAGGAAACAAATATACAAAACATCATTTACAACTCTCTCACATCTATACAAGGACCTAGAGTGATAGGGACCGACTAAACTTAACTATACTCAGACTTAACTCTTGTGGCAGATCTACTCTGATGCAATGATATCTTCTTCAAGTCCATGTGATTTCCCTAAAACTTTTGAGTAGAGGGGTGAGCCTACTCGCTCAGTGAATGATTACTTCAAAGAAACCGTCTAAAGCACTGATATAACTATAGATATACTTTTGAGCAACTGATATCAATTATAACAGCAGTAAGCTTTAAAGAGTCTAATAATTGACAATCATAAATATGGCAAGATACTCTAGATATCTATAAGAGTGAATCAATATATGAAATGCTTGATTGATCATAAAGAGAACTAATAATTCAAAAACATACAAAGAATAATTGAATAATTTTACACACTTGTTTGACCTCTCATTCATTTTATTATGCCCTGATCATATGCAATGTACTCTACATATGAAGACTCATAGTGTACTACGATCACACCGTACAAGACTTAGCAGACACACCCATGAAATGCTAAGCCTGACTACTCTCCTGGTCTGCAATAGGAAAATGGCTCTCTGGCCTAAACTGGACTCCTCCTCTAACCTGAGCACACAGGCAGAGAGTCAAGCCACCTCTTGGCTTTTTCTATGCTCTAGTGCCACCAGGACTTCTGGTTGATGTTGGACATTGCAAACTATAATTTAAGGAGACTTCCACTAGGCTTCATCCCCCGTGCCACCTGATAGCACGTTCCGACCCCCGTATACTGGATGCTTCCAGGGTTAGGTCGTTTCACCTCTAAGGCGTAGACCTCACATAGGGGTTCTACGGTGTCAGGTCCCTTAAATCTATAATTTCATTATTTCCTAGAAAACTCTTACTATGTTGAACCTTTTTCTTACTTATAATCGACTCTGGTATTTCTATGGCATGTCATCTTTTTAATTGCAGTTCAAATCACAACATGAATATCATTCTAGACCTGATAGAGCAGTATACTCAAAAACATTATAATTTATTGAGTAATCCATATACCATGCATGCAGGCAGATTGAAATTTCTTAAATAAACTAAACTCATATCAACTTGTCTCATATATGTTGGAATTATACAATTGAACATTGTAACACACATACAAGAGTTAATTATTCGCTATATTAGAAATTGTCAGTAGCACTTGTAAATTATATGTAATTCCTCAAAAATCGAGCACATCAACCCAAATTCTAAGTTATGCATCACATAACTCAATTAAAAGTCAATTTACTTGACACAGCAAGATTTAATTGTAAAAATGTGTGCATCAACCCTAATCTTGAGTTATGCATCACATAACTTAATTAAGAGTTAATTTCTTATCATGGCAAGAATCATTAATAATAACTGAGAACATTGATATCACAATACTTGATTCATTGAACACCCTACCCTTATGGTTTCATTTACCTCATTCACTTATCACATGGCTCTCATAAGGATTTCATGCGACATAAACATTCACTGAATAAAGACTACTATCAACAAATCATATAAAATCAATATATGTATGAAACCTTGGAACTGAGTTGAATTTGGGTTTCCATGACATTCACTGGGATATCATGCATCAATAATAACATTGGATAAATAAATTTTACCATGTCAAGAAAATCCCTTCAAATGGATTTCACGATATCTATTCGCAAATATCCAACTTTCCTCGCATCTAGGGTTTCACCCTCTTTACTGAGATATCAAACAAACACTATTCACTTTAAATGAATTAAGATAGTATCTGACATATATGTACTATGAATTTAGATAAACAATCATTCATAACCAAGGGGATCTAGATAAGCAAATTTCTCTATTTACTTATACAGCAAATTTCAGTCATAGACAAATTCCCTATATTTCGGTTTATTCTTATAACCTCTACGAATACTTCGGGAATTCTCATTAGGATGTATTGTATACATTTATAATATGATTTTATCATCTAAAATTCATCAAAACAGAGTAAGAATCCATTTCATATCATTTTACAACAACTTAGAACAAATAGACAATTCAGGGTTTGTAGTCGCATACTAAGCAATTAAATATTATGGATGATTTAACCAATTTTCATGCAATATAATGTTTAAAGGAAGTTCCCAATCACCCTAAGGTATGAAAACACCTTAAAAATGTATCCCATATCTGAAAATCTCAAATCCATATCAAATCTCTAGCAATTCACCAGATTCTTCTTCCTTTCAACTCGAAAATCCTAGAAAAGAGGAATTATGAAGAAAGAGTGAGAAAAGGGGAGGTTTTGATACCATTTTGGATCAAATCAGAGGAGGGACGGAATTTTGACATGTGAGAGAAGATTCACCATAAAACTATATCCAAAGAGACTAAACTTACATGATTTCATCATTCCTCGGACCGCAAAACCTTAGGTCAGCATCTCCATCATTTTCTCCTCTCAAACCCTAACTCTCCCTCTCTATCTAGGATTTCATTTCTCTAGATTGAACCATGAATTATGAGAGCTCCTTGTGTGTTAGTTTGATTATATAGAGCAATTGAGCTGCTTGAGTCAATTGCACTTTGACCCCTCACTAAACTTTTTCTTATTTCAGTAAATTTTTCTGTCATAAAAAGTTTCTGTAATTCGTATATTTCAGAGATCAAACCTTGTAAAAAATTATTATAATTTAGCATGTTGTGTATAATTTAGTTACTAAGATTCAGTTAAAATTTGATATCATTCCAATCTCTCATTAAATAATTAAAAATCTAATAGTGCACTATTATCTAGAATTCTGTAGAAATGTCAGTTACTGTAATTCGTCTACTGATAAGGTCTAAACGCATCCCAAAATTATTAAAATTTTATATGTTATTTATTATTGAGTTTCAGATCTCCAGTTAAAATTTTATATAATTTGGATTTACTAATAAATAATTAAAAATAAAACACTACGCTGCTGAAAAGCACTCTGTCAGCATTTTGGTCGAAGTATAGTTAGACCGAGAACCACACATTCAAAGAAAACTCAAATATTCTGAAATTTTTCTCCAATATGCATGATTGAGATATCCATATCATATCCAAAATTAAATTAAATTAAAAATTTGTAGAAAATATGAAAAATCATTTACCACACTGCTATCCTGATCAAATTCCATATTCATGTACTATCAAAACCCTAATTTTTGCGGATTAGGGTTTATATTTCTCAAACCCTAATTCTTCAAACTAAAATCATAGTTAGAGTTTCTTATTAGATTTGAAACATCACAACTGATCTACTATCATTAATCAAGTCTAAATGATGTTCAATCTAATCAAGCATGTAATCATTCAGGTAAACCCTCTTACCAATTAAGCACAAATGTGATCATTACAACTAGTGTGTATGACAGAATCTCATTCAGTCATGATATGTGAAATCAAACCAAACACATAGATACTTGTTAGAGAACAGTGTATCGAATAGACCCATATGGAGAGTGATGCATGGAACCTTTGAATGGTAATTAGAATCATCCCTCATAGTGATGGTGGTGATTGTGGTTCTTAGACCTAAAATCACTACACTCATCACATGTCGTTTGATGTGCTTTGACATCATCCATTGTGATCCTGAATAAGGGTTGTCATAAAGTTGGTGCTCGGGTGCATTGTGACACATGGGGATGTCTGAGTGATGTAGATGGGATTTGTCCCTCCTATAGAATTTTGATATCTTGACCACTTGATAAGCAAGACTGAGAAAAGCATGGCACTGCACATGTGAATCAATATATGATGTTGAGTTCACATATATCTCAGACAGCCTGCTCTAGTTTAAGGAAGATGATTGAACATTGAAGAGGAGGATGATTCCATGCCTTGAGTTTAATCTGGATATCAGAGACAAAGGAACTATACAATCACTGTAACTCCAATCATAGATTATAGGTTGAAGTTGTTCTCCAACTTTCCAATTACCTGGGTATCAATGATGTATTTCTCGATACCAATCATTGCTTGTGATGTCATAAATTAGTTATGGACATTCACTGCCAACGTAACTTGGAACCTATAGGGTTACACTCATAGGATGCACTAGGAATATGAGTTTGTTCATGAATGATGTTTAATTTGATTACGGTTCAAGTGTTGAACTGATCGGTTGGAGTATCAGGTCCATTGGAAATAACATTGGTTGAACAATGCTTGAACCAAGGCATGAACTGACCGGTTCACTTAATCAACTGACCAGTTCATGGTCCCAAATGATTACTTCATGTGATGAACCACCTGGTTCAATGGTCGATTCGATCGGATCAAGGATTGATGTTGATTTCATTATCTACATTAGTCGTGCATTAAATACCAATGTGATTTAGAATAGGAAATATGCACGAACCGATTGGTTCAAGTCACGAACTGACTGGTTCATGCACGAACCAACTGGTTGGTGAGTGAACCGATTGGCTCAACGTTCCTAAGGTTTGAAAAATTCATGAAAAGTTGTCTCTTTGACTCCCAGATGCATTGGGAATCCTAACCCTGGCCTTCCTATAAATAGAGAGGTATGGGCTTCCCAGACACAACAATAAGCTCTGACAATTATTACCTTTTCTGTTTGTGGTAACCAAGAGAACCCAAGAAAGTTCTACCTACCAAAGGAAGGAACAACAAGGGAGAGACAATTGAGAGAGTCAGTCGACTCAAGCACGTTGACTAGAAGGGACAACTCCTTTCTGTCTATTACACGAGAATGACAGGGGTTCCTAGTGGTCCACGTAGACTATGCTAGAGGCAAGAAGGTTGTTTCCTACCACTAGGAGAATGACGTCAGCCACCATTCATGGTGCCAGACCAAGAGGCCGACAACGATAGACATCTAGGTGCAACTTGAAGAAAGTTGCATGCTACCATGAGGGAATTGTCGATGGACTTGATTCAGGACTGGGTAAAACCTCACAGCCATCCTTCTCATCTCATAGTTGCTGAAGCATATACTATTTTTACAGAATATGGCAAGTAATTTCTTTGTTTCCACTGCCTTAACTTATGTCATATTTCCTTATGGTGGTATCATAGACATGTCAATTTACTATGTTTTGGGATTTAATCAATATGATCAAATTTTGGTTTTATCATTTTTATTCCATATGATGTGAATAATTAATTTGTCTAATCTGCATATCTGATTAAACACCACAAATGATCCCAATGTATATATATATATATATATATATAGAGAGAGAGAGAGAGAGAGTCATGCTAGAATACACTCGAGTGTATCCGGAGCGGAATACACTCAAGTAGTTTTCCATGATGCAATATTTTTTTTAAATCTAATCCATTGATCTTCTTAAACATCTCATGAACAACTCATACGCAAAATTTGAGCACATTTGGATATGTATAGCTCATGTTATGAAGACCGCAAAAATTATGCATTTCAAATTAGTTTCGCATGTTGATTTTGTTGCCCTTGGATGAGTAACTTACACTCATCCAAATGGGTTCAAAATTTGTATGTAGTCTATTTATAGTATGACGGTGAAGATCAATGGTTTACATTTTGCAAAAATAGTCTTGATATACAAACACACTTGAGTGTATTCGTGTGATCCGTACACTCGAGTGTATTCTATCCTGACTCTATATATATATATATATATATATATATATATATATATGTGTGTGTGTATGTGTGTGTGTGTGTAATTTATACGCATCTCCTTAAAATCATTTTTTTGGTGATTGGTAGCATGGTTATGGCGTATATCCCTAGACCTTTTGTTCATGGTGGATGGTTGTTGTTCCCTTTTATATATCATTTTGCATATCGAGCCTCTGTCTTCTTTTCATATGTAAAAGTATTAATTATTTCCTCTCTTTTCTCCCCTCGAATGTAACTCAAGGTTTCATATTTACAATGTAAAATTAGGATAGCTTTTAATTTTTGTTATGGTAAAGAATATGTTCTACACCAAGGAGCCGAACGGCTCATCATACAAACCGACTGACTGGAAGACTGAGGAGGCAATGATAAGGGAGCCAGTCGACTGGTTGGTGGCCTAGATGACCGGTTGGAGGAGTCCAAACGTTACAAGGATCAGAGGCTAGACGACTGGTTCGAGAAACCAACCAACTGACCAGGAGGCCAGCCGACCGATTCAAGGGTTGAACCGGTCATCCCAAACTGGTTTAGCATAAATTGTCATCAACAATAGGTTTCTACATATGATATGGACCTTAAGTGGTAATAATTCCTTATGGATCCAAGGAATTACTTTAGGATGGCGAAAAACATTGCTTGTGTTTATTATTGCATGTTTTGTTGTGGTTATAGCATGTGTATGATACATACTATAAACATATGGTGATTGTATATGTATATGTATTAAAATTCCTCAATTACAATATTAAGTCTTAGATGCTTTCTATAAGCAACACACATGAAAAGCTTGATCGACTACGCCAAAGCATGGTGTGTTGTCCATCTTGTGGAAGTGTGATGGTAGATATGCAGATCTGCCAAAGTAGGGTGAATATCCCATCGTATTGGCTTTGGGGTTAGTCTTAACTAGGTGATCTTAATGAGATTAAGTACCTAGAGGCATGAAGATGGATTGTGACAAAGAATTGGGCACACCATCTATCCAAGAGTTGTATTTAGATACAATTGGCAAAAGTTGCCTACCTAAATAGTCTAGTTGTGGGTGATCAGCCAAAGTTGACTCATGATTTGATGAAATATGGATCTTGGATCACTAGAAGGTTGTACGCTGCAATCTTCCGAATTGGTACATGAGAGTTATCAATTTGAACAAAACAGTGGGAGTGATAATTAATTGAAGGCCTAATTAAACATCATCAAATTTTATTTAATCAAATCAAATCAAAAATTTTGACAAATTGAAAATTTATCTTGTAGAATCAAATGATGAAAAACAACATGTTTTCCTTTCGATCAGTCCTTGAGAAGGACAAGTTAAATGGGAATAATTTCCATGATTAGTTTAGGACATTGAGAATTGTTCTCACACAAGAGCACAAGCTCTATGTCCTAGAAACACCAGAGCCAGATGAACCTGCTCCCAGAGTGCCTAAGGCTGACGAAAATGCTTACAAGAAGCACTTTGAGGATGTCATAGATGTCAAATGTCTGATTTTTTGATCCATGAATTATGAGTTGCAGAGACAACATGGTAATATTGATGTGATTTAGATGGTAACACGTCTTAAGAACATGTACCAAGATCAGGTAAGACATGAGAGATATGATGTCTCCAAGTACAACATGGAAGAGATCTCGTAGGTCCCCATGTACTCAATCTTATTGGGTATGTGGAAAGCCTTACTATACTGGGATTTCCCTTGCATCAAGAGTTAGCCACATATTTGATTCTACAGTCACTTCTAGAGTCATATAGCCAGTTTGTCATGAACTAAAATATGAACAATTTTGACAAGTTGTTGTCAGAATTGCTTGACAAGTTGAGAACAGCTGAAGAAAAAATAAAGAAAGACAATCCCAAGTCTGTGATCATGATCAGAAGAGGAAAGGGAAATTCTAAGGGCAAAGGCAAAGATAATAAGTGTTCTAAAGCTATCTAGAAGCCCAAGTCTTCTGCACTCAAAATAAGGAGAAGGAGAAGGAAACCTAGGAAGATGAAGTAAGGGATAGAGATATCTACTTCAGGTACATACTTAATTGAGATTAGCTTCACTACTTCTTCATATTAGGTACTAGATATCGAATGTGGATCACACATTTTCTCGAATGTAAAGGATCTGAAAAGAAGTAGACCTTTAGCAAAAGGTGAGGTTGAATTGTGTGTTGCAAATGGAGCAAGAGTTCTTGCCACTACAGTTGGAACCTATGATTTTTTCTACCCACGGGGCTTACAATAGAGCTTGAGAACTGCTATTATGTGCTTGTCATTAATATGAGCATCATATATGTATCTTGTTTGGACAAGAACGGGTTTGAATTTCTTATAAAGAATGGTCGATGTTATAACATGCCTGAATCTAGATACCTAGCTTGACACTCCTATTCTTTTATGCTTTACCTATTAGGTTAGTATGGATCCTTATTCTCTTAGATATGGATACTCAGAGCAAGAAAATATTATGTTTTTAACAAATAATCTTTTAAATAGGATTAATGATACATTAATTAATCAAGACTCCAAGTTAATTATACAAATTCACCAGTTAAGTACTTTGACCATAAATTGGAACTCGTGAGTCAATCTAAGACTATTTTATGAATATAAAGTAATGTATACAAAATAATATATCAAATAGATAAATAAAGACATTAAATGAACGAAGTTAAGACTTGACATATAAGAGAAATGTTACACAAAATGTTTTCAAAAGGGACAATTGATGTTAAAATTGAATCCTTCACACCTTAATTTGCCTACCTAAAGCTTTTCAATCCATTTGGGAGGTGTTTACTCTTTCAATTTGGTGTATGAAAAAAATGAATCAAATAACCTAAGTTTTTTATCAATCAAGTTAATTACATTTAATTTCCATTAGTTTGTTCTCCCACTAAGATTCGTTCATGCGGATTAGTCCCCCATGACTTATTCCTCTTTGCAGTGGATGCCTTAGCTTGAAGATCCTTCTTCTCTTCCTTTCTTCGGTAAACCTAGATCCCTTCTATCTCTCTCTTTCTCTCCTACTCCAGCCATCCAATGACACCTGCAACACATAACCTCATGCTGGAAGTTGCTTGGCACCTCCCTCACAACCAACAACAACATTGACCATGAACCAAGTCTCATCAATGTCCTCTTAGGTCCACGACAACCACTCCAAGTTGATCCAGCCACCTAATTCCCTTGTATTCGTCTCTTCTTGCCCTTCCTCTTCCTCTTGTATCGTAGGTTGTGCAAAGCATTCAATGGATGGAATGAGGAACGGAGTGCACCTAAACCTAAACCTCACACCAGTTGCCTTCGAAGAAGGGGTGCTAACGGGAACTGCAGAAGTTATCTTAAATGTCGACCACCTACTCACAAAACTGACCGGACCCCTCCTTGCCACATTTACTCTTCTTCAACCTTGCACCTACCTTCAGGGTCACAAACCCTAGCCGTTGTTGTGTTGGTATTCCATTATGGCCGCTACACCTTGAAGCTGAGCCAGCAGGACGATGAAGTATCTCCTACCGCACATGTCTCCACCTTCTTGGCTTGAGAATCCTCCACACCTCACGCCCATCCGTCTTCAAATTACTGGTGATAGTTTCAGACTGACAGGCACCACGACATATCACTTTGCAGCCTAATGGTCTGGACCATATACCTTCAAACCACCATGAGAAATAGAAGCAACACCGCCTCTTGCACCTACTTCACTTAGCAGAAACTCTAGTAATGAATAAACTAGTATCCTACCCAGGCACTTTCTAAATCCATTATCAGCCACATCTTCTTCTATATCTATCCATGACCTGACATCTTTTGATGCTTCAAGGACCTTCAAAATATGATGTCACTTCTTTGTCCTACCCTGACATAGTAACAACCTCTAGGCTAGTAGGCACCACCTTCACCTCCACAAGCAAGTCATCGTATATCTACTCCTTTTCCCCTATGATCATCATGCACCCCCTGGTCATCTTTCTTCCACTCACATGTTGTACCAAATCATCCAAAAAAACAATAGCAATGTCATATTAGGGCATGCCTCACAAACCTAGTGCCTACAAACTCCCCACTTGTCCTCTACTTCTCCTTCATCCCATCTTACACAGACCTAAACCCTAACCACTATTGCTCTCTTTGTCTCCTTATGCCAGCCGCAGTAGTGAGGGAGTTGTCGCTACTGGTTGCATTAGATGATGATAGATCCAGTAGACTCCCTACACCATTGAAGCCTTTCCTCTCACCTCCATCTTCTCTTAGATCCTCAGAAGACCTGCACCTATAGTGACATTGCCATCTGTTTCCTAACCATCCCATCACATGAACCAATCCTTCAGATCATCTCTACCACCATCACTACTATAATCACATCCAGCTCAAGACAAGGTGACTATGATGGGACTCAGTCTAGATCCCCCACTTGGGTTTAGACACACACACAATTGATCTAGTGGGTTTAGCAAGACAACAAATTAAAGGTCAGTGATCTATTCAATGCTTCATTTTGTTAAGGACTCATTAAATATGATAGATGGGGTTATATAGTCTAATCTTGAGGATTCAACTTGATTATTACATGGATTATTAGATTCATCCAGACATCCAATTATATGATAGTAGCATATACGTAAAGTAATGCATCAATGATAGTAATGTGAAGCCTATAAGTTTACAAATATGATACCAATGTGTTAGCTTGAGCTTAGATGAAAATCTAGGTGTTTTGGATAACATCACTAATCAATTATAATCACTACACCCCTTGATTGAATACCATAATACAAATTATATTACTACCTAAATTAGAGTGGTAATATTAGTAAATAGTATGCATGTATTATGTATTTTCATGAAAATAGTTCTCGCATGTTAATAAGAAGATTATATAATGAAAAGAACATATTTGGAATGATAATATGCAACCTAGTATAAACATCACCCTAATATTTTCCAATTATAAATTGAATACCCTAGATGTACAAACGTGCATAACCAAAAATACAAATGGATCTTACAAGCATGTTCATACCTAAATATTAACAGGAACACAATCTACCCTACTTGAATAAACTTGAACTAAATGATGTATATAAGATCATGAGATCTAAATTAGAGGAAATAATATTATTACTAACACATATATGTAACTTAGGTACATTTAGATTTATGTATCTAAATATGGATATTAGAATTGAGGAAGATATCTAATAGATCATATATTCACTTATTATGATTAGAATCCCTAAGATGTCATTTGGTGGTTGGGACTAGGATGAGAAAAAAAAATCCATACTAGGAAAACTATACACATGTTTTCCTTAGTTTGACTAACCTACATGATGTATTTCTAGGATGAATACTCAACTTTGGGTACTAAGTAAGACTAGGTTTAACCATTAGTCGTAAAGATCAGGCATGTACATCCTCTATTTTTATTTTGGGCATTATTTGACTTATACCTAAATTCATTTAATGAGGCATCTTTTGAATATCGATTCTACTTGAAACTCAATTGGTGGACATTCATATTTCCTAGGATTCTTATAAATTCATGTGATTGTTGAATTACTCTGTTATAATGGGTCATTGGACCCCCTTGCTATGATTGCCTTTTTATATGAGAAATTGACTAAATTAATGGTCTTGCCACTCTATTTATTCATGCTACATGTTTGACTAGAATATCTAGAATAGTGGTACTTCTATACAACCATTTTTGTAAAGGTCATGTGTATTCCGCCTAAGGTGTGCGTTTCCACCCTTATTTCTTTTAGGCCATGATCCTATGGTGTTATGGACCTATTTCAGGTATATTTAGTCTACATTGTTATGCAGGCAAATGTTTATTGTTTTATATTGAGATTGTTGATAATTGTTATAGCAAGACACTTTTATTCTCATGCTTGTAATCTAAATTTTAATATGTGTTGTTTCTTTTTTACATTTCTCTTGAACTCACCTAAATGCAAACAACCCCCTTTCTTGTGGGAACATCTCTTTGACACGTATAACCCAATATAATGCCCAAAGTGTTTTATATATGTACATACTCAGCCTTGTCTGACCTACATGCTTTTGTTTCCTATTTTCTGGGTGATGTTCCCTGCCACCCGAGTGTAGGTACATTAGAGGACAAGGACTCAGGAAGATCATGTACATGATGTGGAGTTATGGATAGATTGGAATAGTTGGGTTTCCCTCTTCAACCGGCCTTATATGTACACCTTTTTATTATGTCATGCCACCTTTTATGGTGAAGAACAATTGTATATGGATGATCACTTAAATTTGTAATAGTTTTATTTCCATTTCTTATTCATTGTCTTGCTCTGTAATGTGTACCATTTGAATTATGAATGAAATATATCATTCCTTACATACTTTATGGTATGTTGGGTTTTGTCGGAATTATTCCTCAATCAAGTAGGGAGTGAATCCCCTCTCAGGTCTCACTCTTAACAAAATGATATCAGAGCCTAAGCAGTTGGTAACTTGACTATTTCAAGTTATCCTAGAATGACCCTTAATTAGGTCGAGGACCCTTAGAGGTTTTTGATAAACCTATTTCCTAGTTGAAGAATACCAATTAGGGTTTTCATCTGCTGATTAACTTGGTCGGTTACACTCCTCAAACCACCTATGTGGATGTGAGTCAGTCTTTTGTAACCTTATCACCCTTACCCTCTTTACGGAGGTGGAGATGATGACATGTGGAATTGACTCCTGTAGTGTTTGGTTCCTACCTTATTTTTCTAGGATGTTAGCCTAAGTGTTATGGAACGTAGGTTGACTTGTAGCTAGACTTTATCCTAGTTCTCACCTTAAACTTTTCCTTATTGTTTTCTATCATGCCTTGATAAGTCCACTAGGAGGACATGAGCATGTAACATAGAAATTGGACATAAGTTGTAGCATGGGTGATGATTTCCTTGATACTAGGTGATGGACTGACTTAGCTATGTTATGGTTAGGCATGTTTTACCTTCAACATGAAGTAACACAACATAGATCTACCCAAATCCATCTAAAGGGTGAATACCATCTTCTTTTAGCTTGTAATGCTTCATACATGACAATTGGTTGAGGAAAGTTATAAGTTTTAGTAGATATCCTTAAATGTTCCCCTCTCTCATTTCCAATAGTGTACTTGGTTTGTCTAGAGATTGAGATGATTAGTTGGACTACATATGTTACCTTATCCTGTGAAGGCACTGTGATTGTAAACCAGCGAGTATTGGTAAAAAAACCAAATCTCTCTCTATAACATTGGATAAACCATATTACTCCCCTAGATCTTGAGATGAGGCAATGTGATGTATGGTTAAGAGTGACATAGGAATGTTGGATATCATGTCTTATTAGGGTTTCATATAAGTTGACCATGCTTATTAAAGACCCTTCTCCCTCCTATGCTCATATAATGGAGATGCGACCATATGCCCTTTTGATGCTTGAAGAACTAAGCCCTCTTAGTGGAAGGATGTGATGATAAAATAATAGTATATGTGTTGTGTTGTTAGAGGTGGTTGACTTGGTTCTTAGGTCAATTTTCAGATCCGACTTTGGATTTTTCATAGCAAAGTTTTTATCATCAAAATTTATTTTCACTATTAAAAATATATGTAAAAGAATTTTTCTGATTTTATCAATGGTTTTGGAACCAAGTCACTCACCACAAGGAATTTTGAATTGTAGAGAAAACCTTTAAATGAAGAAGGTCTTGACTAGAATGATCAACTTGATACGTAAGGACTGTGTGGTGTAGAGAGTACAAAGAATCTTTAGATATGTAAGACCTAGACTCACCCTTTTTCCACTCTATGTGATCAGATAAGTTATAAATTATCCTTTTAAGGGGATGACTATTAAAGCTTTCTCCTATAGGAATGTAACCCGACTTAGAACTATCTATGGTAAACATGGGTTGTAATAGGTAAGACATGAGTCACATATATCATTAAGGACATAAGTATTTAGATACCACTTAATATTGGAAGATGGGAAAGACTTGCAAATTTTACCATCATGAAAATTGACATAATTAAATGTGTTTAAAATTTATCTCCCTTTATAAAAAACGGTGAACACAAGTAAAGGTTACCAAGTGAATAAAAACTCAATCATGATAACCCCTTTAAAGTGATGTTAACGGAAGATATTATCACTTTAATAATGGACACAGTATTATCAATACAACACTAGGTTTTGATGTAATTTCCTTATCCAAAATCTTGTATGAGAAAACTAATAAAGTCTTGACACATGGAATGATACAATTTCACCTTGGAATTGGACTATATGTGTGGTACATGGTGATGTACTTTGACCATTATATTGAGTGGACTAGAAATGTATTATTAGGTTGAGAAGCATAACCTAATAGACATATTTGGCTATAGATGGATGGATTTTGGGGACGAAATCCCTTTTAAGGGGTGGAATAATGTAACATTCCTGAATCTGGACACCTATGTTGGATCCTAGATGGGTGATTAGATGCTCTAGAGGGGGGGTGAATAGAAATGAATGTACTTAAACAAAATTCATTAGACCTTCAAGATATATATCACAAGATAAGGTTGCTAAATAGGAAATTTGAGTGAAACTAAAACATGCATAGAAAGGGAGAAAGAGATTGAACATACACCAATTGACAAGCTATTTAGAGTGGTTCCACACTTCAAACTAGAAGTGAGTCAGTCCACTACCTAGAGAGGTCAACCTCTAGGATTTCTTAACCATTACACTCTTATATTCATTCATAAGACTTACAATACATGTGTGACGTCCCCGGATTTTGATTTCTCCAAACCCTATTGGGAATGAGAGGTCAAAATCTGAAAACATCATCCAATCATATCAGAAAGCGATGCAGAAGCATAATACGCATACATGAACATACAACCATAACATACTCAACATTCAACATGTATTTTTATACGAAATGGACTTATTACAACATGAATTACAATTACAGATTGAAAGATGATTTACAAGTCTAAGAACATGTATGCTAACTAGGATCTTCACAATAGGTACAACCTGAACAACTTGCTCACATCCTGTACTTTTTCCTCCCATGCTATCTCTGAACCTAAAACATATGTGAAACAACAAATCAACACACAAGGTGTTGTGCATGTGGGTAGAAAGATACATATATTTATGGCTTTCATAATTTTTGAAAAATATTTGCAGAAGGAAAGAAAATCATAGACAACTCTTCTTTATTAAGAGAAATACGCCAATTTAAGTAATTTTCCTAGATGAATTGCATTATCAAGGTGGACTAGTACCAAAACATAAATATGGGCCCATCCCCGTGTACCAAGTACTCTAGGGAAACTCCCCGTACACCGTGTGCTCTAGGGAGTTGTACTATCCAACATTAATCCATTCCCTCGTGAGGAGGATAATGAACACCTTAAATAACTACAAAACATCTACTCATAATTTATGTTTTCAAGTGACAAAACAACGAGTACTACATAGCAATACTACATCCAATATTTGCAAATAGAAGAGAGCATACATACATATCATGATTGCAAGCAAGAAAACCATAGTCATATAATTAAATAAACCCACGTACTTGAGTTCAGAGATTTCTAACTTATCCTTGATCATCTAGAAGTCTGGTCATCACCTGATAAAGATAAGACCACATACTATCATCAGATTCTCATCATCTTAACCCTAGTCATGTTCATTAGGGTTTATCTTATCTCATTAGGATATTCCAACGTTTACTTACATTATTGTCTTATATTTATCCTACTGATGTCATTTTCTAGATTATGATTCATTATCTGAATATTAGGTTCCATATTCTATTTTTGTGCACATATTAACCCTAGGTTACATCATTAACCTAGATTAGGGTTTTTAAACCATGTATTAATATTCATCTTCATATAACATGGATTTTGTTCACCTTTATGATCTCATGATTAAAACTGAGGTTCAATATACTGATATAAGCTTACTCTGTGAATTTCATCATTTATTGGACATGTATGCATTTATTGCATTTTATTAGGGTTATTAGCCCTAATTAGACATATTAAGAAAATTACATGATTTCATACATCAACATGACCATAACGGATATCATATGCATTACAAACATAATTATGAGTCTACTGACATGTTCTCATAATTTTAGGCCATTGTTTACTATTTATTATCCATGAAAGAACTGTATAACATCTTACATGATATTGCTAATATTAGTGCATCAAAAGACTGATATTATGCTTCCATCTTGTTCTACATATTTTTCTGAGAATTTTGGTATATTATGTGTAATTTTCTGATACTCGACATATTTATTGCGATTTATCTAAGATCTGGAATATTTACCTTGTTCTGGCCAATTGGCCTGCGCCACGTGGACACTTAGGGTTGTGGCTCCTTCCTAGTTGAGCCGGCCGGTTCTCGTCTGACTGGACCCGGTCCAGAGTCCCCCACTTTCTCTTTGTGTTCTGTCCTGCGTCCGAGTAAGCAGCAGACTCAATTCTTCCGCAAGGCAGCCGTCGCGCCGCCTGGGTTCTCCTCCGGCGACCGCGTGCTTGGCAGCCAGAGTTCCAAGCGGGACTCTAGTCCTCTGCCTCTCTCACTATGAGTCCCATAGATCTATGCTCAGGCCTGCCGCCAGTCTTCATGGATTGCTGCCGGAGTTCCTCCTCCATGGTCAAGGTTCAGGTGCCGCTGCTAGGACGAGTACCGGTGTGGCTGGGTCTGCTCCAGTGAGCGGTTTGCATGAGATCCTCCTCCTCAACCTCTGCTTCGTGCTGGTGGATCATTTCCCCCCCTACTCAACGCATGTGTGTGCATGACACCGCCTGGAAAACGCACGCTGCTACACAGCTCCGATGAGGAACCATCATGGCCAAGATCCTTCTCAGTGAATCCGTCAAAGCTCGTGTCATCGCCGTTCAGGATTCTCTACAATGGCCGCTGCAAAGCAGGCCACATGACTCCAGCATCAGCTCCTCCTCTCATGCTCTCACCTTGGAGGGCTTCTGTCCAGTGCGGCGCATGGAGGATGTCGCCGTAGAGCAGGGGTCTCAGTGAGGGGAACGACGGGATCGTACCCTTACCCTACTGATCTGCAACGGCAAGTCATCATCTTTGATGGCCTCCTTCCGAACCTAGAAGGGGTATGCGCAGGTGATGGGGATGAGCAACATATTCCTATCGCGTTCATCGACTGGTAGCTCCTAGAACTGCGGAGCTGTAACAACACTGCAGAGGGAGCCTAGGGTCCAGGTTCTCGTGCTCTTCAAATTGGTGAGGATCACGGCCACGTCAAAGCTACTGGTCCGCTCCTTTCGGAGATGGAAGAAGGACCAGGGGACGCACGATCTTCATCCTACGAATGAGGGCAACACGTTTGGATCTGTACTTGGGATGGGCTCCATCGTCCAAGGAGGATGGTGCGTGGCATATCACGTCACAGCCTTAGTTTGATAACAACGAAAAGACCAAAGTCCACATATTCACATAATAATTGAGTAGAATCTTAACCTCTAATAACTCTCAATTGGAACCTCATAAACACACTTCTATTATTGTATATTATCTCCTCTACTAATGTTTAGACCAAAAATCCTCAACATGATCATGTAACAACCTCTTGTGAAAGAAAATAACTTATAAATAGGTGCATACACCTTGAATACAAGATAATTAATCCTCAAACGTTATTGACACATTCAATCCACTTTGTTTGATTATGAAGCATACAAACGTTCATCATCCCACCCGTTGGATCCATGTGTATCCCTAATGATAAATGAAGTCATAACTATCCAACTTGATATTTTAGGGCATCCAACCCAAAGTATACATCAATATAACTTCTAGAATCATCAACACAAGATCAACTTACTCAGATTGACCCTATAAGACCTCATCTTCCACAATTATATCATTTTACTCCAATTATGTACTCAAGTACTAGTCCAAATATCAACAACCTAAAATCAGTGTTATCACATTCACCCCACCTTATTTGGAATTTTGTCCTCGGAATTCATTTAACTTCATCCTTAAGAGGCTATTTAGGAGTTCAACTTCATATACATCATCATTGTTTAGGTTCTAAGACCACCATAGTTGCATGCACTCTAAGTTGTCAACATAAGGTCTAGAGATTCTTGGGTGTGTCCACCCCACCTTATATATGTGGAAGCATCACTTAATGTCTTAGCCATAACATGACATCATGATATCTTAAGACTACATCACCCCTAAGGATACAAGTTTTGTTCATACTTTTAAAGTTCAAGAGGAATTCGTTTATATGCCATGATATTTAGATCATTCAAATCCAACATCATTAATATGTTTTATGATCAACATCTTACAATGATTTCAGCACTAGAGGAGACTTATCTTCATCCTTGATATTAGGATTTTTCTACTTAAGAAGGGCTTACGTAACATGTTTGACCATTAGGGTTTCACCCTATGGTGTATTAGAAGCATACATTGAGAAGGATCAAAGTTACAAACTATATTTCTGATCATATATTCTATGATCTAAAAATATCTTTATATCAAGTTCATGAGTTCAATTTTTTTTTTGTCTTACATGTATTATGTGAAGGGAAAAAGAGAATATACTAAGTTTATCCCATGATCTCAGCATCATATATTTCATGTTTCGTGTGAAGGGATAGAGAATATTTTATTGTCAAACTTATCATAATTTCAATCTTGGTTGAACATGTATGATATAGGGGGGAAAATATAGAATAGGTCAAGCTTATACGAGTGACTCCTCATATATAAATCATCTATATAGCTCAAGTGAGGTTTCTATTGTCATATATTAAGAAAGATAAGAAGAAGGGAGAACATGTATTTTTAGTATCTTTTGCACAAAGCATCATACTCTCATAACTAGAGTTCATATATTACCTCACTTGCAACTAATGATGAGATTCACAAAATATGTCACTCTAGCTAGGACCTAACTCAGCCAAAGGATTGACTTAATCATATGGGTCATCTACCCATCCTTTTATTTTGCCCATTTCTCACATATAGATTTGAATCATGCATAAGGACTCAACTCAACACTCGAGAGTAATCTAGTGTAGGACATTTTTTTAACACATCTCATATATTGGAGGCTAGGTCCTATGACCTTCTCCTTGTGGGTCTTACTCTCTCTAGAGTTCACCACATATCTCATCCTACCACTAGATATCCTCCTTGTATAAGATCTTGAGGCTCAGGCACATTCATCTCTATCTTAACTTAGCTTATCTTAAGTATAAAAAGGGAATGAACTTTCATCATCAAGATTTTGCATAAATTCTACAAAATTAGATTCAACAAGTATACAACTTAAACCTTTATAAGGAAACTTATACCATCTGAGATCAAACTTAGATAAGATTTCTATATGCTTATCTCCTTCATCTTTCTTTTATCTATCTATCTATCACCTAATCTTATGAGGCTCTCGACTTCTAATCTAGATCTATTCTCTCTACTAGACTGATGTCACCCCCTTTCACTTTGATTGCATGAACACCCACTACCCTCCTGTGTGATGGACACATTTTTATATTTACATATATCTAATAAAATATTATATTGTTTTTCTCCGAGAAAGAAGGCGTCAGATAAAACTGTCGAGGCTCGATCCGGTTGGAAAACAAAACCAAATCAGAAAAACCGAGTGTCCAACGCACAGTAGATAGTCTGGTGACATGTACCCTAGTGAAATGGTGAGAACATGGTGTAGATTAGTGTAGCTACCCAATACATATGAGATCTATATGGAAAGGGTTTCTCACACTTATCTAAACCTAGTTCTCGAACATCTAGGTTCTAACTTAGAGGCTAAGTCAAACCTTATTCCTATAGAACAACTTACTAAGTTTCTAGGGTTTAATGTGAAGGGTGAAATTATGTTTTATGTTTCATGGTGAGCAATTGTTAGGTGTAGCTATTGTTCATTCTCTGATACCAACTGTGACGTCCCCGGATTTTGATTTCTCCAAACCCTATTGGGAATGAGAGGTCAGAATCTGAAAACATCATCCAATCATATCAGAAACCGATGCGGAAGCATAATACGCATACATGAACATACAACCATAACATACTCAACATTCAACATGTATTTTTATACGAAATGGACTTATTACAACATGAATTACAATTACAGATTGAAAGATGATTTACAAGTCTAAGAACATGTATGCTAACTAGGATCTTCACAATAGGTACAACCTGAACAACTTGCTCACATCCTGTACTTTTTCCTCCCATGCTATCTCTGAACCTAAAACATACGTGAAACAACAAATCAACACACAAGGTGTTGTGCACGTGGGTAGAAAGATACATATATTTATGGCTTTCATAATTTTTGAAAAAGATTTGCAGAAGGAAAGAAAATCATAGAAAACTCTTCTTTATTAAGCGAAATACGCCAATTTAAGTAATTTTCCTAGATGAATTGCATTATCAAGGTGGACTAGTACCAAAACATAAATATGGGCCCATCCCCATGTACCAAGTACTCTAGGGAAACTCCCCGTACACCGTGTGCTCTAGGGAGGTGTACTAGCCAACATTAATCCATTCCCTCGTGAGGGGGATAATGAACACCTTAAATAACTACAAAACATCTACTCATAATTTATGTTTTCAAGTGACAAAACAACGAGTACTACATAGAAATACTACATCTAATATTTGCAAATAGAAGAGACCATACAGACATATCATGATTGCAAGCAAGAAAACCATAGTCATATAATTAAATAAATCCACGTACCTGAGTTCAGAGATTTCTAACTTATCCTTGATCATCTAGAAGTCTGGTCATCACCTGATTAAGATAAGACCACATACTATCATCAGATTCTCATCATCTTAACCCTAGTCATGTTCATTAGGGTTTATATTATCTCATTAGGATATTCCAACGTTTACTTACATTATTGTCTTATATTTATCCTACTGATGTCATTTTCTAGATTATGATTCATTATCTGAATATTAGGTTCCATATTCTATTTTTGTGCACATATTAACCCTAGGTTACATCATTAACCTAGATTAGGGTTTTTAAACCATGTATTAATATTCATCTTCATATAACATGGATTTTGTTCACCTTTATGATCTCATAATTAAAACTGAGGTTCAATATACTAATATAAGCTTACTCTGTGAATTTCATCATTTATTGGACATGTATGCATTTATTGCATTTTATTAGGGTTATTAGCCCCAATTAGACATATTAAGAAAATTACATGATTTCTTACATCAACATGACCATAACTGATATCATATGCATTACAAACATAATTATGAGTCTAGTGACATGTTCTCATAATTTTAGGCCATTGTTTACTATTTATTATCCATGAAAGAACTATATAACATCTTACATGATATTGCTAATATTAGTGCATCAAAAGACTGATATTATGCTTCCATCTTGTTCTACACATTTTTCTGAGAATTTTGGTATATTATGTGTAATTTTCTGATACTCGAGATATTTATTGCGATTTATCTAAGATCTGGAATATATACCTTGTTCTGGCCAATTGGCCTGCGCCACGTGGACACTTAGGGTTGTGGCTCCTTCTTAGTTGAGCCGGCCGGTTCTCGTCTGACTGGACCCAGTCCAGAGTCCCCCACTTTCTTTTTGTGTTCTGTCCTGCGTCCGAGTAAGCAGCAAACTCAATTCTTCCGCAAGGCAGCCGCCGCGCCGCCTGGGTTCTCCTCCGGCGACTGCGTGCTTGGCAGCCAGAGTTCCAAGCGGGACTCTAGTCCTCCGTCTCTCTCACTATGAGTCCCGCAGATCTATGCTCAGGCATGCCGCCAGTCTTCGTGGATTGCTGCCGGAGTTCCTCCTCCATGGTCAAGGTTCAGGTGCCGCTGCTAGGACGGGTACCGGTGTGGCTGGGTCTGCTCCAGCGAGCGGTTTGCATGAGATCCTCCTCCTCAACCTCTGCTTCGTGCCGATGGATCATTGCCCCCCTGCTCGACGCCTGTGTGTGCACGACACCGCCTGGAAAATGCACGCTGCTACAGAGCTCCGATGAGGAACCATCATGGCCAAGATCCTTCTCAGTGAATCCGTCAAAGCTCGTGTCATCGCCGTTCAGGGTTCTCTGCAATGGCCGCTGCAAAGTAGGCCACATGACTCCAACATCAGCTCCTCCTCTCATGCTCTCGCCTTGGAGGGCTTCTGTCCAGTGCGGCGCACGGAGGATGTCTCCGTAGAGCAGGGGTCTCAGTGAGGGGAACGACGGGATCGTACCCTTACCCTACTGATTTGCAACGGCAAGTCATCATCTTTGATGGCCTCCTTCCGAACCTAGAAGGGGTATGCGCAGGTGATGGGGATGAGCAACAGATTCCTATCGGGTTCATTGACTGGTAGCTCCTAGAACTGCGGAGCTGTAACAACACTGCAGAGGGAGCCTAGGGTCCAGGTTCTCGTGCTCTTCAAATTAGTGAGGATCACGGCCACGTCAAAGCTACCGGTCCGCTCCTTTCGGAGATGGAAGAAGGACCAGGGGACGCACGATCTTCATCCTACGAATGAGGGCAACACGTTTGGATCTGTACTTGGGATGGGCTCCATCGTCCAAGGAGGATGGTGCGTGGCATATCACGTCACAGCCTTAGTTTGATAACAACGAAAAGACCAAAGTCCACATATTCACATAATAATTGAGTAGAATCTTAACCTCTAATAACTCTCAATTGGAACCTCATAAACACACTTCTATTATTGTATATTCTCTCCTCTACTAATGTTTAGACCAAAAATCCTCAACATGATCATGTAACAATCTCTTGTGAAATAAAATAACTTATAAATAGGTGCATACACCTTGAATACAAGATAATTAATCCTTAAACGTTATTGACACATTCAATCCACTTTGTTTGATTATGAAGCATACAAATGTTCATCATCCCACCCGTTGGATCCATGTGTATCCCTAATGATAAATGAAGTCATAACTATCCAACTTGATATTTTAGGGCATCCAACCCAAAGTATACATCAATATAACTTCTAGAATCATCAACACAAGATCAACTTACTCAGATTGACCCTATAAGACCTCATCTTCCACAATTATATCATTTTACTCCAATTATGTACTCAAGTACTAGTCCAAATATCAACAACCTAAAATCAGGGTTATCACAACATGACCACCAAAGGACTTACCCATCCAAGCACCAAGAGTATTCCACCTTGCCAAGGACTTACCCACTTTTCTAGGAGTCTTCAGCCTTCTCCAATGTCTTACCCACTCTAGCACAAGTCTTCCGCCTTCAAGGACTTTTCTACTCTTCTTGGATCTTCAGCCTTTGCCTTCACTCAGAGAAGCTTCCACCAAGGACTTACCCACTTGAGCAAGGAGTCTTCTGCCTTCACCAAGGTCTTACCCACTCTTACTCCAAGTCTTCAGCCTTGATCTTCACCAAGGGATGCCTTCCCTTGTTCTTCTTCACCTCTCTTAGCCAGGAGAGAGAACCTTCATCTTCATGGTTGAAATGAGAGATAGGGAGGTGGTGGAAATGAGAACCTCACAAGATATACATATAGGACTAGCTCTCTTACAGATTTCCTACTCACTCTAATGAATGTAGCAAGTGATTAAGCTTAGAGAGAGAGGAGGCTGTAGGAGGCACTCAACTATAGAATAGGAACCTCACATAAAGTTTTGCATTGAATGCGCAACCTTAGAATGAAGCCCAAGGGGTCCTATTTATAGCTGAGGATGCCTCTTAGCCTTTGGGAACACTTAAGAACGAAAACTAGCCGTTTTTTGGCTTGATATATTTTCGATTGTTGCAACTCCACAACAGCTAAAAACACTTTTCTGTACTTTTCCATACAGTTCAATCGGTCGAGTTTCTATAAAGGTAACTTGACCGATCCCACTAAAAGACAAGACCAGTTTAGGCCATCGGTCGAGTTTGTCCAGGGGTAACTCGACTGATTCACTTAAATCATTTTTGGTCAACAGAGGGATCGGTCGAGTTCTATGAAGTGTAAACTCGACCGATTAAAAGTCATTTTCAAGATCCAATCAGGATCAGTCGAGTTTGCAACTCGACTGATGAACAGCCTGATGTGAATTTTGGAAAATGGCTTTTGAGTGCTTAAACATTCGATCTAAGTGCTCCTAATTTTTTCTAAGCTTAATTACAAGTCATACAATCATTACAAGTGATTTACAACATGATTCAAATGGATTTACATCACATTCCAAAAACGTGCACTTGTATTGACTTTGACTTGTCTTTTCTCCAAGTTGAGATGCGCAAGTTAGGGCATTTGGAGTGTGTCTATACCTAATCTAAAATCACTCAAGTAGAATCATTTGACACAAAGAATTAGAATGGTTTATTCATCATCAAAATAAGGGTTTACTTAATTTAGACCTTGAGTCAACATTCTCCCCCTTTTGAAGATGACAAACCATTCCATAAATGTATTGAAAGCACTTAAGTAAAGTCATACCTTTGGAGAAACCTAGGGGTTTCAATAGAATTGAGTTCGTATGCTCCCCCTCGATTGATGCTAGTGGAGTTTTCATACTCCCCCTCAATTGATGCTAGTGGAGTTCTCATACTCCCCCTCAATGTTATTTCTCCTGCATGGTTAGCTTTCATAACATTTATAGAATACTATGTCTTCTACTCATATATGTTCTACACATATATGTCTTCTCCCCTTTACCTTCTCCCCTTTACATGAATATGCTTCTCCTCATCATGTAAGACATGCCTTCTTCCTCTTTTTTACAAAAGAAGACATACCTTTCTCCCCCTTTGTCATTTCAAAAAGTGGGGGTATGAAGAAATAAGAAACACCACTTGTTAAGGGAAAGGAGATAACAAAAAGTTATATAATGAGAGTAGAAGAGCACAAATAGGGTCTTGTCCAAGCATAGAAAGAAAAACAAGTTAAAGGATGCACTTGAACAACCCAAAATGCAAGATAAAATGTTGCAAAAAAATAATAAATCGTAATTCTGACCCTCAAGGTGATGGAATTTGCCCAAAAAGTGTCAGGGCTCATGGCATGGAGATGAACCTTGCTCAAAAGGTAGTTTTTGCATAAAAACACTAGTCTTACACCAAAAACTAAATTTGGAGCAAAAGTTGTATGAAATCCAAAAATGCTCTAATTTCTACATATAATGTAGATCTATGTATCCTGCATCACAATGTTATGCAAGCAACTCAAGATAGTAGATATGCAATTCAAGGAACAAGCTTGAGCAAGTGTGAAACAAGATACAAACATAGAATATAGTTTAATACCACTTGATGAATAGGGCTAGAACTACATGTATATGAACTATTAGTAGATGATATCACAAGTTAGGACCACTAGTAGGATATAGGTCATAGCAAGAGATACCAAAAGATACACAAGATAAAGCAAGATATGAGTAGATGTAGAGATATATCCAAACAAAGAGATAAGAACTTTTAGAAGCAAGTAAGGATATAACTCACTAACATATATGCATCATTACCAAAAGATGATTACCAATAAGAACCTCAAGGTTGTATCCAAACAAGATATACCACTAGATAGATGTAGCAAGTTAGAGAACAACGGAAGCAATTTTAGACACAACCAAGAGATCCAAAGAGATCATCATCAAAACCTGCAAAACAACTCAAAGCAAGTAATTGCAAGATATAGATATACCAAATTAGAGCAATATGAAAGATAGAGTTATAATCAAGGTAGGCAATTTAGAATATGGCAATATGAATATATAAAGGTACCAAGGGAGTGCCAAAGAATAAGGCTGTTGGTTGTAAAAAAAAATCTAGTTGAGAGGGAAATTCTCTTTCAATAAGCCATATGTATATTCTTTACACAGTGTTGTTGGTTGAGTTCTATGTATTGACAACTCGACCGATGATAGCTATTGGCAATACCCATTGGTGCCTATCGGTCGAGTTTCAAACATGACAAACTCGATTGACAAAGCTACTGTCAAAAAGCACAAATGTTTCATAAAAACAAATTTAGAGACATGCTAAAGATATACGCCATATCCAAACATGTGTAAGCAAGTTAGTAATGCACTATGAAAGCATTAGAAATAGTTTTTGAGCAAGAGTGTGAAGAGAATCACAAAATACCACTTTTGACTCAAAAATTACATTCATAGTGCACACTAACTTGACAAAAAAAAGTTAGAAATGGTTATAAGTAAGAAAAAATTTACCTTTGTTCTTACCATTCCTTTTTCCACTTGTTGTCACCCTCTACACATCTCACCTTTCTTCTTTCATGTGGATTGAGAAGTCAATTTGCAATTCAATAGCTCAAGTCAATCCATTTGCAAGTACCTACAATAAGAAAGATGAAATGGTCCCCAATCATGTGTTTGGGTCCGGAGGGGTTAGCTTAGCAACCCAAGTCCTATTGCTCTTGAGTGCTTTCCTAAAAGGACAAACATGTAGAATAATGACCAATTTCATTGCAATAGTTGCATGTGCCCATAGTCTTGGAACTAGAGAATTCTCCATGGAATATTGGAGGTCCTTTACTTTTGTTGTTCCTTTGACTACCATCATACCCTAAACCATGTCTACCAATTTCTTTAGTAGTATGGTATAATATATCATTAAGATTCTTTTTACCAACTAAGAATCTTTGCAAAGAAGATCTCAAACTATCATTATCATGTATAAGAGAAGAAATAGTAGAAGACAAATGATTTATATTTTCTCTAGCATGCAAAAGATCATTTTCTAAGCAAAGAGCTTTAGTTAAATAAGAAGAATCTCTATCAATATGAAGAGCAGCAACATTATTCTCTCTACTAGTAGATCTAGAACAAGATTCAAGAACATCTATTTAAGCAAGCAAGGAATTTCAAGCAAATCAATCTTATAAAGATAAACACCATTTTTAGATTCTAATCCTTGCAAAACAAAATCATTGTCCTTGTTTTCATATTTAAGAACATCAATATCATGCATGAGAGAATAAATAATTAAAGTATGCTCTTCATTAGAACTAGGAATAAGAGGTTGAGCTTCTAGAAATCTAATCTTATCAAGCAAGCTAGCATTTTCAAGTTTAAGAGAGTCTACTTGACTAAGACGAGCATTTTTATCATCAAGCAAGCAAGTATTAGCATGTTCAAGATCATCTAATTCTACATGCATACTATCAATAATTCTAGCAAGCTTTTTCCTTTTCTGCTTAGAAGACTTAATAGAGGCATGAGTAGCATTAATGATAGCAATTAAAGGTTATTTATCTAAAGAGTTTAGATTTACCTCATTTGAGTCTTCTCTTGTAGAAGCCATGAGAGCAAAATGGCATTCTCCTTCATCACTAGAGCTTGAGCTTGATCCTTCACTTGAATCTTCACTTGAGCTTGACTTGGAGGATTCACTTGAGCTTGAGTGCCATTTCTCCTTCTTCATGTTCTTCTCTTCTCTTTCCTTGTGATGATGGGTCTTCTTGCCTTGTAGACAATCTATCTTGAAGTGACCCTTCTTTCCACACTTGAGGCATCGGATGGTGGAGGAATTCTTGCCTTTATAGAATCTACCCTTGGATTACATGGCATCTTCTTCAACATGAGAGGATGGAGAGGTTTGTTCCATAATAGCTTCAATTTGAGCCTTCATTTCATCCTTCTTCATTCTCTTTAGCTCTTTCTCCTATTGTCTTTCAACTTCTTCTCTTTTGTCAAGTGTGACTTCATGGGCTTGTAGATTTCCAATGAGATCTTCAATGGGGATATCATCAAGAGACCTTACTTCTTCAATATAAGTCACCTTGGGTTCCCATCTCTTGAGGAGAGTTCTAAGGATCTTTGAGTTGATCTCTCCTCTACTCATAGGATGTCCTAGAACAGTAAGACCATTCACAATGGTGTTGAGCCTTGAGTACATGTTGGCTATCTTCTCCTCCTTTCCCATCTTGAAGTTCTCAAGCAGCCCTTTGAGCATGTAGACTTTGCTTTCCTTCACTTTTTGAGTCCCCTCATAAGTGATGCATAGCTTTCTCCATACCTCCTAGGCCATCTCATAAGAAGAAATTTGGTTGAACTTGGTGGAGGTCATGGTGGCATAGAGGATGTTGATTGCTCTTGCATTCAAGGTGGCTTTCTTCATGGTAACTTCATCCCATTCTTCTATCTTTGTCACCAATAGCTTGTATGGATGTTCCACCATTTGCCATAGCTCAAGACTTGATCCTTGGATGTAGAATTGTAGCCTTCTTTTCCAATAGAGGAAGTTACTCCCATCAAAGATTGGAAGGTTGATCAAGTATCTCCCTCCTTGGTAGTCACCCATCTACTCCTACTTGTTGAAGTATGCTTGGAGAAACCCGCTCTAATACCAATTGTTGGATCCTAGATGGGTGATTAGATGCTCTAGAGGGGGGTGCATGGAGCTGAATGCACTCAAACAAAATTCATTAGACCTTCAATATATATATCAAAAGATAAGGTTGCTAACTAGGAAATTTGAGTGCAACTAAAACATGCATAGAAAGGGAGAGAGAGATTGAACATACATTAATTGACAAGCTATTTAGAGTGGTTCCACACTTCAAACTAGAAGTGAGTCAGTCCACTACCTAGATAGGTCAACCTCTAGAATTTCTTAACCATTGCACTCTTATATTCATTCATAAGACTTAAAATACATGACCACCAAAGGACTTACCCATCCAAGTACCAAGAGTCTTCCACCTTACCAAGGACTTACCCACTTTACCAAGAGTCTTCAGCCTTCTCCAAGTTCTTACCCACTCTAGCACAAGTCTTCCGCCTTCAAAGACTTTTCTACTCTTCTTAGATCTCCATCCTTTGCCTTCACTCGAAGAAGCTTCCACCAAGGACTTACCCACTTGAGCAAGGAGTCTTTTGTCTTCACCAAGGGCTTACCCACACTTTCTCCAAGTCTTCAACCTTGATCTTCACCAAGGGACACCTTCCCTTGTTCTTCTTCACCTCTCTCAGCCAAGAGAGAGAACCTTCATCTTCATGTTGAAATGAGAGATAGGGAGGTGGTGGAAGTGAGAGCCTCACAAGATATACATGTAGGACTAGGTCTCTTACAAATTTCCTACTCACTCTAACGAATGTAGTAAGTGATTAAGCTTAGAGAGAGAGAGAGAGGAGGTTGTAGGAGGCACTCAACTATAGAATAGGAACCTCACATAGAGTTTTGCATTGAATGCTCAACCTTGGAATGAAGCCCTAGGGGTCCTGTTTATAGTTAGGGATGCCTCTTAGCCTTTGGGAACACTTAAGAATGAAAACTGGCCGTTTTGTGGCTTGCAACGGATATATTTTTTATTGTTGCAACTCCACAACAGTTAGAAACACTTTTCTGCACTTTTCCATATAGTGCAATCGGTCAAGTTTCTGTAAAGGTAACTCGACCGATCCTACTAAAAGATAAGATCAATTTAGGCCATTGGTCGAGTTTGTCCTGGGGTAACTCGACCGATTTACTTAAATCAGTTTTGGTCAGTAGAGGGATCGGTCGAGTTCTGTGAAGTGTAAACTCGATCGATCAAAAGTCATTGTCAAGATCCAATCAGGATCGGTCGAGTTTGCAACTCGACCGATGAATAGCCTAATGTGAATTTTGGAAAATGGCTTTTGAGTGCTTAAACATTCGATCTAAGTGCTCCTAATTTTTTCTAAGCTTAATTACAAGTCATGTAATCATTACAAGTTATTTACAACATGATTCGAATAGATTTACATCACATTCCAAAAATGTGCACTTGTATTGAATTTGACTTGTCTTTTCTCCAAGTTGAGATGTGCAAGTTAGGGCATTTAGAGTGTGTCTATACCTAATCTGAAATCACTCAAGTTGAATCATTTGACACAAAGAATTGGAATGGTTTAGTCATCATCAAAACAAGGGTTTACTCAGTTTAGACCTTGAGTCAACAACCTAGATTGACACTACTTTTCTTTTATGATTCACCTATTAGGTTAGTATGGATCCTTATTCTCTTAGATTTGGATACTCGGAGCAAGAACATATTATGTTTTTAATAAATAACCTTTTAAATAGGATTAATGATACATGAATTAATTAAGACTCCAAGTTAATTATACAAATTCACCAGTTAAGTACTTTGACCCTAAATTGGAACTCTTGAGTCACTGCAAGACTATTTGATGAAAATAAAGTAATGAATAAAAAATAATATATCAAATAGATAAATAAAGACATTAAACAAACAAAGTTAAGACTTAACATATAAGAAGTCAAATATTACACCAAATGTTTTCAAGCCATTTGGGTGGTGTTTGCTCTTTCAATTTGGTGTAGGAAAAGAAATGAATCAAATTACCTAAGTTTTTGATCATTTAAGTTAATTACATTTGATTGACATTAGTTTCTTCTCCCACCAAGACTCAGTCATGTGGATTAGTCCCCCTTGACTTCTTCCTCTTTGCAACGGATGCCTCAGCCTGATGATCCTTCTTTTCTTCCTTTCTATTGTAACCCTAGCTCTCATCTGTCTCTCTCTTTCTCTCCTACTCCAGCCGTCTAAGATGATCTGAAACACATGACCTCATGCTGGAAGTTGCTCAAAACCTCCCTCATATCAAACAACAACACCGACCATGAACCAAGTCTCATCGATGTCCTCTCAGGTCCATGACAACCACTCTAGGTTGATCCAGCCATCAGATTCCCTTGTGTTCGTCTCTCCTTGCCCTTCCTCTTCCTCTCAGTCTTCCTTGCCAAGTACCCAAGCCACCTCACACCAGTTGCCTTGGAAGAAGAGGTGTCGACAAGAACTGCAAAAGTTTGCGACTCTTCTATGAGGATGCTCTATGACTGAAGGATTTCCCCCTAGATTGTCTCATACAAGTTGTTCTCCCGACCCTCATTCTCCAGGGCCCCCAAGAAATCTAAGCAATCTTCCACTTCCAAAGCAGGAGTGGTAGAGGATGCGTCCCATTCGGGCACCCTCTCCATTACCATACGGGAGCTTCTTGCGATTGATCCTCGGGGGAGCAGAGGAGCCCTTCCTCTACTAATAAGATTGTCCCAACGTCCCACAAAATTTTCCTCAATTGTGGTGAGATCACCTCTGGTGCCTCCACTGCGGTAGGTCTGGTGCACTCCGCCAACTCCAAGTTAGAGAACATGGAAAATATAGAAATGACAACAAAAACCACAAAATCTTCTATTCATCTTTTTTTTTTTGTTTTTCTACACCGTATTTGGATCTTCCCCTTCTTCGATCCAGAATTCCCTGACCCAACCCCTCCATGCCACGTGTACTCTTCTTTGACCTGCACCTACCTTCAGGGTTGAAAACCCTAGCCGTTGTTGTGAGGGTATTCCATTATGGTTGCTACACCTTGAAGCCAAGGCAACGAGATGACAAAGTATCTCCTATCACACATGTCTCCACCTTCTTGGCTCAAGAATCCTTCACACCTCACACCCATTCGTCTTGGAATTACTGGCAGAAGTTTCAGACTAGAAGCCACCATGACATATCTCTTCATGGCATGATGTTCTGGATCTTCTACCTTTAAGCCACCATGAGAAAGAGAAGAAACACCATCGCCTGCACCTACTTGTCTTAGTGGGAACTCTAGTAATGAATGAGATAGTATCCTGCCCAGGCACATTCTAAATCCATTAGCAACCGTATCTTCTTCTATATCCATCCATGACTTGATATCTTCTAATGCTTCAAGGACCTTCAAAAGCTGACACCACTCCTTTTTTCTACCCTGACGCAGCGACAACCTCTAGGCGAGCAGGTGCCACCTTCACCTCTAGATATAGCTAGCCATCATCTATCTCCTCCTTTCCCTTGTGATCTGCCCGCACCCCCTGGTCATCTTTCTCCCACTCACATATTGTACCAAACCATCCATAATGACAACAACAGTGTCATAGCAGGGCATGCCTCACGCACCCAGTGCATGCAGACTCCCTGACTCTCCTCCACTTCTCCTTCATCCCATCTTACACAAACCTAAACCCTAACCATTGTTGCTCTCTTTGCCTCCTTGTTCCAGTCGTAGTAGAGAGGGAGTTGTAGCTACCGGTCGTATTGGTTGACAAAAGATCCAGTACACTTCCTACATCGTTGAAGCCTCTTCTCTCACCTCCCTTTGGTCTTGGATCCTCGACAGACCTGCACCCATAACGACATTGCCAGCTGTTTCCTAATAATCCTATCACCTGAACCAATCCTTCATATCATCTCTACCACCATCACTACTGGAATCGCATCCCTATCAGGCCATGGAAACCATGATGGGATTCAGGCCAGATCCCCCACCTAGGTTTCGACACACAAACAACTGATCCAATGGGATTAGCATGATAGCAAATTAAAGGTCAGTGATCTATTCAACGTTTTATTTTATTAAGGACTCATTAAATATGATAGATGTGGTTATACACTCTAATCTTGAGGATTCAACTTGATTATTACATGGATTATTAGATTCATCCAAACATTCAATTATATGATAGTAGCATATACGTAAAGTAATGCATCAATGATAATAAATATGAAACCTATAAGTTTAGTGATATGATACCAATGTGTTAACTTGAACTTAGATGAAAATATGGGTGTTTTGGATAACATCACCAATCAATTATAATCACTAGACCCCTTGATTTAATACTTTCATACAAATGATATTACTACCTACATTAGAGTGTTAATATTAGTAAATAGTGTGCCTATATTATGTATTTTCATGAAAATAGTTCTCGCATGTTTAAGAAGATTATATAATGAAAAGAACATGTTTTTCATGATAATATGTAACCTAGTTGAAACATCGCCCTAACGTTTGCTACATATGAATTGAATACCCTAGATGTACAAACATGCATAACCAAAAATACAAATGGATCTTATAAGCATGTTTATACCTAAACATTAGCATGAACACAATCTACCCTACTTGACTAAACTTAACTATATGACGTATATAAGATTATGAGATCTAAATTAGAGGAATGAATATTATTAACAACACATATATGTAACTTAGGTATATTTAGACTTATGTATCTAAAGATGGATATTAAAATTGAGGCAGATATCTAATAGATCATATCTTCACTTATTATGATTAGAAACCCTAACATGTCATTTGATGGTTGGGACTAGGATAAGAACAATATGAAAATACATACTAGGAAAATTATACACGTGCTTGCCTTAGTTTGACTAACCTACATAATGTATTTCTAGTGTGAATACTCAACTTCAGGGACCAAGTAAGACCATGGTTTAATCACTAGTCGTGAAGATCAGGTATGTACATCCTCTATTTTTATTTTGGACATTATTTGACTTATACCTAAATTCATTTAATGAGGCGTCTTTTGAATATCAATTCTACTTGAAACTCAATTATTAGATATTCATATTTCTTGATTTGACTTCATATAAATTAATGTGATTGTTGAATTACTTTGTTATTATGGGTCATTGGACCCCCTTGCTATGACTTCCTTTTTATATGAGAAATTGACTAAACTATTGGTCTTGTCACTCTATTTATGCATGCTACATGTTTGACTAGAATATCTAGAAAAATGGTACTTATGTACAACCATATTTATAAAGGGTGTGCTTATTCCGCCCGAGGTGTGCGTATCCAGCCTTTTTTTAGGCCATGATCGTATTGTGTTATGGCCTTAATTTTAGGTATATTTAGTCTACATTGTTATGTATGCAAATGTTTATTGTTTAATATTGATATTTTTGATAACTATTATGGCAAGACACTTTTATTCTCATGCTTATAATACGAATTTTAATATGCCTCATTTCTTTTGTTACATTTCTCTTGAACTCACCTAATTGAAAACAACCTCCTTTCTTGTGGGAACATATTTTGACACTTATAACCCAATATAATGCCCAAAGTATTTTATATATGTACATACTCATCCTTTGCTGACCTACATGCTTTTGTTTCCTATTTTATGGGTGATGTTCCCTGCCACCTAGGTCTAGGTACATTAGAGGACAAGGACTCAAGAAGATCATGTATAGGATGTTGACTTGCAGATAGCTTGGAATAGATGGGTTTCCCTCTGCAACCAGCCTTAGGTGTACACCTTTTTTTAATGTTGTTCCGCCTTTTATGGTGATGAACAATTCTATATGGATGATCGTGTAACTTTGTAATAGTTTTTTTTTCGCTGCTTATCCATTATCTTGCTCTATAATGTATACCATTTGAGTTTATCCATCATTCCTTACATACTTTATGGTATATTGGGTTTTTTTGAACTTATTCCTCAATCAAGTAGGGAGTGAATTCCCTCTCAGGTCTCACTCTTCAAAGATGTTCTATTATTAAAAATGAGATCTTTAATGGCAGTGCCCCAATGTCTTATGGTCTATACTTGATAGATCTAGAAACCAGTGTGTATAACGTAAATAGCAAAAGACAAAAAATTGATAACTCAAATCAAACATACATTTGGCATTGTCGTCTAGGACAAATAAATGAGAAACACATTTCTAGACTCCACAAAGATGGTTATCTAGACTCTTTTCATTTCGAATCAATAGAGACTTGTGAGTCTTATTTGTTAAGCAAGATGACAAAGACTCCCTTCACTAGGAATAGTGAGAGGGCTAGTGATCTATTAGGACTCATACATATTGATGTGTGTCGTCCTTTTAAAACAAATGCTAGAGGTGGGTATCAGTACTTCATTACCTTTAATAATGACTTTAGTAGGTATGGTTATGTTTACTTGATGAAACATAAGTCAAAAACCCTTCAAAAGTTCAATGAGTTCATGAATGAAGTACATAATCAAATTGGCAAAAGTATTAAGGTACTTCATTCTGGTCGAGGTGGAGAATACTTAAGCCAAGAGTTTGAGGACCTTCTGTGAGCCCATGGTATTGTATCACAATGGACTTTACTTGGAACACCACAACACAATGGTGTATTAGAAAGAAGGAATCACACAATGCTAGATTTGGTGCAATCAATGATGAGTTTTGCTGATCTTCCGACTTCCTTCTAGGGACATGCTCTACAAACCACAGTGTTTACACTTAAGTGTGTACCTTCTAAATTGGTTCAAAAGACACCATATGAGATATGGCATGGGAAACACATCGATGTGTCTTATGAAGATTTGGAGATGTGAATCTTATGCCAAGAAAATGTTTCCTAAATAGCTTGGACCTAAATCTGATAAATGTTATTTTGTTGGATATACTGAAGAAACAAGGGGATACTACTTTTGCACTCCATTCGACAACAAAGTGTTTGTTGCCAGGACTAGTGTATTCCTTGAAAAGGAATTTATTTCCAAAGGAATTAGTGGGAGAAAGTAGAACTCAAAGAGGTTTGAGACCAATAAGAAAACATAGAACATGTATAAGTACACCAGGAATAAAGAGACCCACAAATTGTTTTGGAATATCAATTCCTCAAGTAACACAGGAACCTCATAGATCTAGTAGGACATACCTTGATCCTGAAAGATTTGGTTATCTTGTGACTCAAGAAGACAATGTGTTGGTCATTGATGATGACCCAACAACCTGCTCGGAAGCTGGTGAAGGAACAGAGTTTAAGAAATGGCTTTAGACCATGAGATCTGAGATGGAATCCACATAGACCAACAAGGTATAGACCTTACTGGGATCCAGCTGAAGGGGTACAACCCATAGGGTGAAAGTGGGTCTTCAAGAAGAAGACCAACATGGATGGTAAAGTACAAACACATAAGGGTATATTAGTTGCAAAAGGGTTTCAGACAAGTTCAAGGTGTTGACTATGGCAAAATCTTTTCTCTAGTTTCCATGGTTAAATCCATTAGGATCATTCTTGCCATTGCAGCTTATCGTGACTAAGAAATTTGGTAGATGGATGTTAAAACTACATTCCTTAACAAAAATCTTCTTGAGGATGTGTACATGACACAATCTGAGGATTTTATAAATCCAAATGATGCAAATAATGTTTGTAAGCTACAAAAGTCAATCTATGGATTGAAGCAAGCATCTCGGAGCTAGAATCTTCATTTTGATGAAACAATCAAAGAGTTTGGCTTTAGTCAAAATGAAGATGAACCTTGTGTGTATAAGAAGGTTAGTGGGAGCATAATTGTATTCCTCACATTGTATGTAGATGGCATACTATTGATGGGGAATGACATACTGTAACATACTGAAACTTGGACATATTCTCTTTTTGGCCCTTTTTCAAGCTTTTCCTTTCTTTTCTATCCTCTTTGGCCTTTATCGTGAACTTGTGGAAATAATAGTGCTTTGGTGAACATTTGTTCATTTATTATGCCAACAAATGGGTTCAGTGAAAGTTTAACTTAAGGGGTTAAAGTGCAAATTTACCACTTATGTGAGATAATGATAAAATAATTCATTCTACAACATTCTTTAGCCTTTTGGAGCAAGGAAGAGAAAAAGGAATAAAATAGAAAAGGCTAAAGTTAGGAAAATAAGGCATTAAATGCTTTAATGTGACAAATAGTGAAAATATAAGTAAATTGCCTAAAAATCATAAAAAGGAAACTCAAAAGATAATTCTAATCCCAAATTCATTTTCCTTGGATTTGAGTTTGCTTGAATGATAAGTTTCACAATTATGGAAAATTAATAATTTTCTTTGCATTAATTGGAATTGGAAAATATGAGTTTTTTTTCCAAAATTATTAAATAATTTTTTAAGTGACTTTAAAAGTGGAAGCAATCTCAAATTCGTAATCTACATGTCAAAATGAGTCTATGTGTGAATTTTCATCTAATTTGGACAATCTTAAATATTTTATTTTATCCAAGAGAGAGAAAATGATTTAAAGACCAAAAATATTAAATAATATGTTAAAAAAATTAATCAATGGAAAAATTGTATTCCCCATACTTATTGATTGTATACCAAGTTTTATATTTTTAGAAAGTTTCTAGATGTCTCTAAGTCATTAAAAGGCTAAAATAAGTGATAAGATTATTAAATAAAATAATAAAAGTCTTCAAAAAAACAAAATAATCCCAAATTCGTATTCTACCTGCTAAAATAGTCCTTTGATTAAATTTTCACTCAATTTGGAAAATATTTGGTAAGAAGGTGAATTTAGGAGAGAGAAAGTGTGTAGAGCCTGCAAATCATTAATTAAAATAACAAAAAACTTCAAAAAATAGATTAATGGTAAATTTGTATCCAACACACTTAATATGACTTATGGGTGAAGTTTCATTAATTTTAGAGAATGAATTTAATGCTTAAAATCATAACTTTAACATATTAACTCCAAATAAAGCAAATAAATATGTTTTCTCGATTAGGAGAATTTAATAAATCGTTTGGTCGAGGTTTTGAGTCCAAAATTTGAATTTTACTAAAAAGGTCTAGAATTAGGGTTTCAATGCACTTACATGGATTTCAAAACCCTAATATATGTGAATAACTTGAAATAGGCAAAGGTGGATCTTGGGTCATCTAAAAGTGGTGAAGGTGAATAATTGAAATCAATAAGAGAGGTATGTGCAAATCTTACCCTTTAGTTGGGATATTTGTGGACCAATCCTATTTTCCATAATGAGGCATGAACCCTATTTCATTTATTATTGTTTTTCTTGTTCTAATTGCCTCAAAATCAGTTTTGATATTTAATTCTTGGGTCTTGGAACCCCACTACCATGTTGCAACCATTTGATGATATTTCTTATCACTTTACTATTCCTTGAGCATGGTGTCTTATTTGACTATTTAGCTATAGTAGTGGTACTTATGTACAACCACCCATAGTTAGGTCATTTGTTATTTCTCCCTGGGGAATGTGCTTACTCTCCCCCTGGGGAATGTGTTATTTTGCCCCAATATAAAATATTTGATAAGTGACTGGGAATGTGATTACTCTCCCCTCATCTGTAGGTTGGGGTCTGGTAGGTGCCTCAATCATACTTAGTTAATGTAGTCCAATTAATATCATGCATGCTACTTCTTATTATTTGTTGGTTTTGGAAAGAATCTTTTGTTATATGCCTCATTCTCTCGGCTTTCTCATTTTATGATGAATCTATACCCTTATGTTTCATTGTTGTTCTTATCTTTGTTTCTTGTTCACATTATTGACACATGCTTTGTTTCTCTCTCTTGCTGGGTAACTTCCCAACCACCCAGATAAACACAAGATGTTGAACAAGATCAAGGAGAACATATCTTTTTGCATGGACCTAGCTCTTGAATATGTTGCCTTGGAGACAAGACCTCAATGGGAGATATGATGGAATTTTGTAATCGTTTGAAAATTTGAATATAGTCATGATTTCTATTCCGCTGCTATACACTTTGGTACTTTGTATACCATTATATAAAGATTTGAAAATTTTACACATGTTCCAACATACCTTTTGAGTATTTTTGGGATGGATGTTTTATTCTTCAATTTTTTAGTAAAGGGGTGATTTTTCTCTTTTACAACATGGTATCAGAGCGAGGCTAGACGGAATCTGACTACTTCAATTTGTTAGCTAAATGGACATCTGTAAATCCCTTTGTTTTGATAATGACAAACAGTTCATTCTTGTTAATCTAACGTGCTACTTGAGTGTGCAGGAACAAGGTGGATGACAAAGTATTAGGGAAATCCATATGCTTACATATTTATATTTTCATGAAATGTAATCGCTTTGTAAAAACTTGTACAAATATATAATGTACAAGTACTTAGATTTCATGTAAATCAAGTGTTAGATTCTCCCTAGCTAAACATCACATTTAGATAGGTCATCCCCTTGAATAGTGTCACATATGCACACTCATACACACACTTAGTGCTTTAATTGGAAAAGTGAAACAGGGTCAATCTCGGTCGACTAACTCCTCGACCGAGACACTCTCGGTCGACAATCTTCTCGACCGAGAAAGACCCAAGTAGCCGTTAGACACAGCTGACAAGGTGGTTGGCAGTTGGAGATAAACGTTGCATACACTTGATCCAGAGAGCCTGTCGGTCGACAAAAGTTCGACCGAGTAGGAGTCTCGGTCGACTATTTCTCGACCGAGATGGTCTCTGACAGCAACTGCAGAATTAATTATTTAGCTGTTACTAAAGCAACAAACTTGTACCTAACGGCTAGTTAAGCACTTAGAAACCCCTAGAAGGTGTCTAGAACGTCCTTAAGCACTTGTAGGACATTCCTATAAATAGGACATATCTTAGGATACCCAAATATACTAACTTGTTACACTTGAGCAATCTTTGAGCATACATTGACTTTGTGCAATCTGTTTGTGAGCAATTGAGCATTGTGACAATTGGCTACTTCTTCCCTTAGCTCAAAATTCATGTCCCATAGGCTAACATCTCCTATCCATTGCAATTACAATTCCATACACTTTGGTTAGGAGATCTACACGCTTTATCTAGGCAAATCAAGCCTTGTGCTACAAAAGGATAAGTTGTAATTTCCTTTTTCTTTCTTGTTCTCTATTATTGTTTGTACTCTCCTTGCTACTCCTAGGTTGGAGGCTACGGATTGGAGAGGGTGGAGATCTTCTTGGTGAAGAAGGGGACCTTGAGCTACTTCAAGAAGGTTGGTGCAACGGGAGGTTACTTCTAGAGAGGAAGGCTACTTCAAGGAGGAGCTTGAAGTTACTTCAAGAAGGCTACCTCAAGTTGGTGCATCTACTTCAAGTGAAGGTTGTTCAAGGGGTGTAAAGAAAGTATTGTATTTTGTATAAATCCTTGTGAAGGTAATAAAATAAATACTTTCAAAATCCCAGTTGGGTAAGCAACCGGGTAGTGGACTGACAACTTTAGTATTTGCTAAAGTTGGAACCACTCTAAACACCTGTCTCCTTCTTCCATTTACAATTGTGGTTGTTTGAGTTAAATAATTGTTAAAATATTTAAAAACTCTATTCACCCCCCTCTAGTGTTTTTCAATTGGTATCCGAGCAGGCTTCAAGGAACCCTAACAAGGTCTTGAAGAATGGGGGACGGAGTGCTCAACAACCTTAACCTTGAAGGGACACTTGTTGCTAGACCTCTGGCGTTTGATGGAACAAACTACACATATTGGAAGAGAAGGATGCAGTTCTACTTCCAAGGCATCAATTGGGACTTATGGAGGATGGTGTCAACCCCATACGAGCTTCCTCAAACACAATATGTAGAGTGGGATGCAAACACGGTAAAGTTGGCTCAAATGAATGCCAAAGTTGTAAGCATTTTATATTGTTCAATTTCAGTAGGAGAATTTAATAGGATATCAAACTGTGACACAGCCTATGACATTTGGCATAGACTGTCCATAACTTATGAGGGTACAGTTCAAGTCAAGAATTCTAAGATTAGCATGCTTAAACAAAAGTTTGAACATTTCCGTATGGATCCAAATGAATCTATTAGTGAAATGTTTACAAAATTCTCTTCTATTGTTAATGGTTTAAATGCCCTAGGAAAAACTGTTCTTGAAGAAGATCAGGTATCAAAAATCCTACGATCACTTCCTTCTAAATACAAGCCAAAGGTGACAGCCATTGAAGAAGCTAATGACCTCACTCGGCTGAAAATGGAGCAACTCATTGGAAATCTAGAAGCTCATGAAGCAACTCTAGAAGAGGAAGAAAGAAGAGAACGTGAACTTCAGCAAGGAAAGAAGAAGGATGTGGTGTTGGTATGTATGCCCTGAGAGCCAATCATGGGATGATTGATGGGATACATTAAGATTGATTTGATAAACATCAAAGGCAAGCTTCCAATTCTTTCTGGTTCAGTCATATGAGATAGTGATAGAACAGATTTAATGTCTAGAGAATGACAGTACTCAATGACGTATGCTTTCAGGTTGAGGACCTGAACGATGAGATCATACGGATGCTAAGAGTTTGTACATTCTTGTTATGTCCCTAGTCGGATGTCATTGTGGAAGATAGATAGACAGCAATGACACACAAGACTAGATTGTGGGGTTGGTTGATGACAGAATCTCATTAGTCATGATATAGAGATATCAAACCAAACACATAGGTACTTGTTAGAGAACAAGTGTACCGGACAGACCCACCGTGAGTTTGACACATGGAACCATAAGATGGTAGTCACGGTTAGTACTCACAGTGATGGTGGTGAGTGTGATTCTTTGACCTGAAATCACTACACTCAACACATGTCGTTGGGCACACTTTGACATCATCAAACGCAGTCCTGAAACATGGGTTGTTATAAAGGTGATGATTGGGTGGCTTTGACACATGGGGCTTTTGAGGGGTGAGTGATAGATATGGGATTTGTCCCTCCTGAGGGAGTTTGATATCCAAGGCCACTTGATGAGTAGGATTGAGATAGGCGTGCGCACGCATGTGTGAATCAGTATGTGATATTGATGTCATACATATCTTGTTCAATCTGCTCTGAGATCAAGAAAGTGAATGATCGTTGACAGGATGACTGTTCCATGCCTTGAGTTCATTCAGGATATCAGTGACAAAGGAATTATACATTCACTGTAACACCATTCACAGATTATAGGATGAAAGTTGTTCTCCAACTTTCTACTTTCACTTGGGTAGAACTGATGTGTGACTAGGCACCGCTCTTTGCTTGTGAAGTCATAAGTGTTATGGACTTTCACTGCCAACGTGAAATGGACCTGTAGGGTCACACACATAGGATTTAACCTGGAAGAGGAGTTTTGTCCACAAAGCAATGTTTAGATTGATTACTAAAGGAGTTTAGTAGTTCAATTAAACACTCAATCAGTCGATAGCTCAATATCATATGGTTCAAGGTGTTGGACGCATTGATTGGAGTATCGGATTGATTGAAATCGCAATTGACTGATTTTGCCCAACCTGTGCTCCCAACCGATCGGCTCATGTGATGAACCGGTCGGCTGAGGTGCTGAACCGGTCGGCTGGAGTGTCCAGGCCGATCGGCTCATGCCCAGGTTGAAACGACCGATTCAAGAGTTGAACCGATCGGCTCAACTGGTGCCACCGACCAGTTGGGAAAGTCATGTCGGCAAGAATTTTCCTTTGGTTTCAAATTGCCCAATTCGATTGGGAATAACATTGGTATACGATACCAATTGAGAACGAAACAAGGAAAGTCTTTTTGAGCCGGATTAGGACCATGAACCGATCGGTTCAGGGCACCAACCGATCGGTTGGAGTGCCCCAAACGATCGGCTCAGGTCCAACCGATCGGCTCAATGGCCGAACCGATCGGTTCAGTTGTGAACCGATCATTTCAAGTTGCGAACTGGTTGCTTTTATGGAAAATTCTCGAACCCTTCTACTCCTGCTTTAGTCCCATATTACCGGACACAGAGAACCTTGTCCCATGACCCGCCTATATATATAGGGGTATTGGGGGCTTCTCAAAGTACAACTCAATGCAAGCCGGTTGCTTTGCGAAGTTGTCGTTCTCTCTGGTTTTGGTAACCGTGAGAGATCCCGAGCAAGTGCTTCCCGCAAAAGGGAGGTGCAGCAAGGGAAGGACAACTGCAGTTGCAACTGGTAGCAGGAGAGTGTGTTGGCGACTAGTACGTCAACAGGAGGGTGCGACTCCTTCCACTTCCTTGTGGGACAAGGAGAGTGGAGTTCCAGGTGGTCCGTGTGGACTACTACAGAGGCGGGAGGACACTGCCGCTTAGGAGGACAACTGTCATCCGACAGTCCAGTTCGAGTAGGAGTTGTCAGTCCCGGTGTGACCAGGAGTTGCACAGACACCATCGAAGTCCGGAGTTGAAGACCACGCATTGCACGAGGTATTGTCGCCAAGCAAGCCTTGGGACAAGGTATGATTCCGCAAACCATCTTTTCCTATTATATAGACGTTGACGCGTTTCCTCGGTATGGGTTGGGGAGAATTTTTTTTTTCCGCTGCCTTCTATGTCTCCCCTAAAACCCAACAGTGGTATCAGAGCCACGTCAACTGCTCTATATTTTAGGAATATCGATATGATCGATTTTGGTTTGTCGCCTTTATTTATTGCATACGATGCGAATAATATTGGCTTTATGCATGTCCAATCCTAAATCCCAAATTACATATATGATATGTATTATTAATGCACTCGATACGCGTCGCCCTTAAACGAGTTTTGTGGTGGATGTGTGTAGCGTGATTATGGCCTATAAACCCCTATCTGTGTGTGGTTGTTTGTGGTTGCTTGCATCTCGGTCTGCGCACCGATCTTCCCTCTCTTATTCCTGATGTAACTCGAAATAATTCGAGATTCTTTCCTACCTTTGCTCCCCCCGAATGTAACTCGGGGTTTCTCCTTTTAAAGCAATGTAATAAATAGGATAGATTTTATTTCCTGTTATGTCAAAGACCGGCAGACATCAAGACGACTGCTCAGACGATCGGTTCAAGGCGTGAATCGATCGGTTGACGTTCCAGACGGTCGGTTCAAGGAGTGAACCGATCGGTTGATGACTGGTTCGAGGAGCGATACGAGTGGGTGGCGGACATGACGAGATGCATGATGACCAGGCGAACCGATCGGTTGGAGGAGCCAACTGATCGGCTGGTGGCACCCAGACGACCGGCTGGAGAGTACAGATCATTCATGTGATGAGTTGATCAACTCGGAAGGCAAGGCACAGAAGTTCATCTTGTACAGGTTGCATGTGATGTAGACCTAGATGACCGTGATTCCTCTTGGCTCGAGGAATCACATTAGGATGGCCATAATCATCGCTTTTTTATTGTTTGTGCATGTTTTCTGTGGGATATAGCATGTATATGATATGTACTATGTATTGTGGTGATTGGATATGTATATGTATATAAAACCAAATCCCTCATTAAAATATTAAGTTTTAGATGCCTTCCAAATGCGACACACGCGAAAAACTTGTTCGACCAAGTGTGGGCACGCCCTAGCGTGGTGCACCGTCTACCTCGTGGAAGCGTGAAGGATGAATGTATGGGTTTGCCCTAGTAGGGTGCATGTTCATCGTGTTTGCTTTGGGTCGGACTTAACAAGGTGATCTAGATGGGATCTAGTACCTTGAGGCATGGAGATGATCATTGCAAAGAGCTGTATGTGACATCTTATCAAGAGTTGCATATGATGCAATTGGCAAAAGTTGCCTACCTGAGAGATCTATGTTGTGGGTGACAGCCCTAGCTGGTCCATGGCTTAGAGGATTTCAGGATCTTGCCCACTAGAAGGTTGAACGCTGCAATCTTCCGAATTGATGGTGAGGTCTATCAATTTGAACTAAAATAGTGGGAGCGATAATTAATTAAAGGCCTAATTTTATCGTCAACTTTTCAAATCAATCAAATAAGTCAAAAGAGTTTTGGACTGAAATTGCATATATTTCCTTTTGTTAAAATAAATGGTTAATCAACAAATCACTTTATTTGCGATCGGTCTTTGAAACCAACAAATTAAATGGGAATAATTCCACGACTGGTTAGGATGGTGAGAAGTGTTCTCAAAGAGCGAAAGCTCCAAGTCCTAGTTATACCAGAACCAGATGAACTCGATCCCACCACATCAATGGCTGAAAGTATGATTATGGAAGCATACTGAGAAAGACATTGATGAGGAGTGCTTGATGTTGTGTTCTCTGAACTATGAGTTGCAGAGACAACATGAGACATATGATGTCTCCAAAACACTGTCCTAGTATGGCATGACAGAAGGAGATCCAGTAAGGTATTCACACACTCAATTTGATTGGGTATGTGGAAAGACCTGACTAAGAAGGATTCCATCTGAGCCAAGAGTTGGCTATTGGTATGATACTGCAAATGTTGTGAGAATCATACAATTCATGATAAGCTACAACATGAACAACATTGACAAGCGTTGACAGAGTTGTTGGACATGTTGAGGATAGTAGAGGCAAAGATGAAGAAAGACAAACCATAATCTTTGATGTGATCAAAGAAAAGGTAAGTCTTAAGGGCAAGGGCAAGGGCAAAGCTAAGAAGTGTTCTGATGCTAGCCAGCAATCCAAGCCGTCTTCAGCCTCAAGGCACATGGGGAAAGGGTGTATGAGGGATTGCCCTCTATATCTGGAAGAACAAAAGAAGATGAAGGAGAAAATGGAGATCTCCACCTAAGGTATCATGAAATGAACTGCTTCTTTATCCGAGGTATATGATACCAAGATATGGATATGTCATATATGATATGCAATATCTGCAAAGAAGTGATGGACTTTATGAAAGGACCAAGAAAGAAGTACCCATCATTGGAGCAAGTGTTGCGGCCATAGATAGGAGTATCTTTCAGTTTATTTCAGCCTAAAGGGCACGAAATAGAGTTGAGAACTGCTATTTCATATATTGCCAATAGATAGAAACATTTTATTATTGCATATTGTATGACAATGATGGCAATTAATAAAGTTGATGTTTCAATCTTAAAGATATGATCTTTGTGGCAATGCCTTGTTTATCTTGTGATACATGGTATGCATAAGATAAAATGATACCTAAAGTTATTGATAACTCAAACAATCAAATTAGCATCAATCATGAGAAATTCATTTCTAGTTTCCATATGATGGATAAACCTAGACTCTTTTGGTTAGAGAACCATTAAGAGACATGAATATCTTGGACATGATTAATCAATCTTCACTAAAGGTAGTGGGAGAGTGATTATCCTATTAGGTATAATACATGTGATGTATTTACATACCAATTGGAACAAATGCTAATACTTCAAATGGTGTTTAGAGAAATACCAATATGAACATCTTGAAGTGTTCAAGATTGTCATAGATGAAGTACAAATTTGGTAAAGTATTAATTCTTGATGAGATCAATGAATGAAATACTTTGACCAAATGTTTGAGATCCTTATGAGTGATTATGATAGTGTATCATAGTGAACTCATGATTAAGGCATGGTGATGTCTAAATCAAGAAGGAATCATACTCTAAGGAGTTAGAGAATGATTATCAAATAACTGAATTCTTCTTAATAAAAGAATACCCCACACTAATAAAGGACATTAAGAATCATAAGGAGTTGTGAATTCTTATATTCTTGACAGATACACCTCAATTATCTATGTGATGAGTTGTTCATATGATGAGTCAACTATCAAGATGAATATGAGGAACCAAATCTTGAGTTATGGTTTAAGACCATTACATCCTAAATGAAATCCATGTGAACCATAAGGTATGACCTTGATGGTAGCACTCATTGGATCATATCCATAAGTGCAAATAAGTCTTAAGTGTTAAGACACATGGATAACATTTTGAGAAGGATGATGCTTGTTGATTGCAACTTAATGACTGAGACATTTGGCATATGGATACTAAAACTGCATTCCTATGAGGAATAAAACAAGGATGTGTACGTGACACAACCTATAAGGTTTATGAATCCACTAATGCAAATGAAGTCTATAAGTTATAATGGACTAATCAATGTGATTGATTGAGTATAAGCAACTCAAAATTGGATCTTTACTTTGATGATATAGTCAAAGGACTGATATGTCAAAGATAAAGAAGGGATCTGTGATTTAGTGGGAGAGTATTCACATTCCACATATTGATGTGAAATGGAATTGTTCTAGAATGGAAATCCAAAAGTGGAAATTATCGTTAAGGAAGATAGAGATGTTTCCTATATGATAGGAATAGAGATCTATAGAGATAGTTCTCGACAAATCTCTTGACCTGGAAAAGAGAGAGCATACGTTGGCAATCTGTACTGAAGGGTTCAGTATGCACAGATTCAGTGGGAGAAAACTTGTCCATGTTATATGGATATTAGTATCCCAATGCCAAGTGTCCAATTCTTATGAAGAATGGGAACACTAAGAATAGATATGGATCTATCATGTATGTAATCATCCCATTGTCTTGCATGTATGACATGGCAAGAATAAGATGCATTCATCATCTTGTATGTAGGACATGGAAATATGATGTGCTCATCCTGATAACTCGTATGTAGGACATGACGAGTGGATGTCTGTCTACTTCCAGTAAGGGTTACTGAAATACCATAAGAACTTGATAAGTACTTGGGAAGTACTAGTTCTATGGAGATAAGGAAGAGTTCGATGTAAAGAGTTACATTGATGCGAACTTCCGAAAGGACAGAAAATAAATCGCAAAATATATATAGGATATATAAAAGTGAAAGTTTGTTGATAATTGGAAGTGTTCCAATAAAACCATTTAAAAGGGAAATGCTGAGTATCTGTGTGTTAGAGAACAGCAGTGGATACTATATGGATCTGAAGGTTCATGAGATGAACTTATATTCCACTCATTGATGACAAGTCTGGAATCCTTGATCATGCAATGTGGCTAAAGGTTAGCAAAGGAATACTAGATCGCATATTACGGCAACTCCATCTCATACGTGCGACGTACAGCGAAGAGATGAGAGACATGCAGTTTATACTAACTTTGGCAAGGTGTTGTCATTACTCACTATGTTCGCACTAAGAGCACAATAACATGTGGGACATGTTTGAAGATCACTATGAATATGATTCAAGAGTGATTGGCTCGCAGTGCAAGTGGGAGTCTGTTGGTATGTATGCCCTGAGAGCCAATCATGGGATGATTGATGGGATACATTAAGATTGATTTGATAAACATCAAAGGCAAGCTTCCAATTCTTTCTGGTTTAGTCATATGAGATAGTGATAGAACAGATTGAATGTCTAGAGAATGAAAGTACTCAATGACGTATGCTTTCAGGTTGAGGACCTGAACTATGAGATCATACGGATGCTAAGAGTTTGTACATTCTTGTTATGTCCCTAGTCGGATGTCATTGTGGAAGATAGATAGACAGCAATGACACACAAGACTAGATTGTGGTGTTGGTTGATGACAGAATCTCATTAGTCATGATATAGAGATATCAAACCAAACACATAGGTACTTGTTAGAGAACAAGTGTACCGGACATACCCACCGTGAGTTTGACACATGGAACCATAAGATGGTAGTCACAGTCAGTACTCACAGTGATGGTGGTGAGTGTGATTCTTTGACCTGAAATCACTACACTCAACACATGTCGTTGGGCACACTTTGACATCATCAAACGTAGTCCTGAAACATGGGTTGTTATAAAGGTGATGATTGGGTGGCTTTGACACATGGGGCTTTTGAGGGGTGAGTGATAGATATGGGATTTGTTCCTCCTGAGGGAGTTTGATATCCAAGGCCACTTGATGAGTAGGATTGAGATAGGCGTGCGCATGCATGTGTGAATCAGTATGTGATATTGATGTCATACATATCTCGTTCAATCTGCTCTGAGATCAAGAAAGTGAATGAACGTTGAAAGGATGACTGTTCCATGCCTTGAGTTCATTCGGGATATCAGTGACAAAGGAATTATACATTCACTGTAACACCATTCACGGATTGTAGGATGAAAGTTGTTCTCCAACTTTCTACTTTCACTTGGGTAGCACTGATGTGTGACTAGGCACCGCTCTTTGCTTGTGAAGTCATAAGTGTTATGGACTTTCACTGCCAACGTGAAATGGACCTGCAGGGTCACACACATAGGATTTAACCTGGAAGAGGAGTTTTGTCCACAAAGCAATGTTTAGATTGATTACTAAAGGAGTTTAGTAGTTCAATTAAACACTCAATCAGTCGATAGCTCAATATCATATGGTTTAAGGTGTTGGACGCATTGATTGGAGTATCGGATTGATTGAAATCGCAATTGATTGATTTTGCCCAACCTGTGCTCCCAACCGATCGGCTCATGTGATGAACCGGTCGGCTGAGGTGCTGAACCGGTCGGCTGGAGTGTCCAGGCCGATCGGCTCATGCCCAGGTTGAAACGACCGGTTCAAGAGTTGAACCGATCGGCTCAACTGGTGCAACCGACCAGTTGGGAAAGTCATGTCGGCAAGAATTTTCCTTTGGTTTCAAATTGCCCAATTCGATTGGGAATAACATTGGTATACGATACCAATTGAGAACGAAACAAGGAAAGTCTTTTTGAGCCGGATTAGGACCATGAACCGATCGGTACAGGGCACCAACCGATCGGTTGGAGTGTCCCAAACGATCGGCTCAGGTCCAACTGATCGGCTCAATGGCCGAACCGATCGGTTCAGTTGTGAACCGATCATTTCAAGTTGCGAACCGGTTGCTTTTGTGGAAAATTCTCGAACCCTTCTACTCCTGCTTTAGTCCCATATTGCCGGACACAGAGAACCCTGTCCCATGACCCACCTATATATAGGGGTATTGGGGGCTTCTCAAAGTACAACTCAATGCAAGCCGGTTGCTTTGCGAAGTTGTCGTTCTCTCTGGTTTTGGTAACCGTGAGAGATCCCGAGCAAGTGCTTCCCGCAAAAGGGAGGTGCAGCAAGGGAAGGACAACTGCAGTTGCAACTGGTAGCAGGAGAGTGTGTTGGCGACTAGTACGTCAACAGGAGGGTGCGACTCCTTCCACTTCCTTGTAGGGCAAGGAGAGTGGAGTTCCAGGTGGTCCGTGTGGACTACTACAGAGGCGGGAGGACACTGCCGCTTAGGAGGACAACTGTCATCCGACAGTCCGGTTCGAGTAGGAGTTTTCAGTCCCGGTGCGACCAGGAGCTGCACAGACACCGTCGAAGTCCGGAGTTGAAGACCGCGCATTGCGTGAGGTATTGTCGCCGAGCAAGCCTCGGGACAAGGTATGATTCCACAAACCATCTTTTTCTATTATATAGACGTTGACGCGTTTCCTCGGTATGGGTTGGGGAGAAAAAAAAATTTTGTTTCCGCTGCCTTCTCTGTCTCCCCTAAAACCCAACATGTGGCTCTAAAAGCTTCAAAGATAATCACACCAGAAAGTGAGGAGTCAAGTGAAGAGGAAGGAGAAGAGGCATTGATTGTCAATGGTAAGAAATATAGAAGATTTAAATCTAACAAAATTTCTAGTTCTTCTTCTTCTCCTCCTAGGTGCTTTGAGTGTGGAAAGAAAGGACATTTCAAAAATGAATGTCCTAAAGCAAAGAAAGGAAAGAAAAGCTCACACAAGAAGAGGGGAGAAAAAGCCTATAAAGCTGAATGGGACGAGTCAAGTGAAAGTGAAAGTGAAGAAGAAAAGGTGGAATGTCTAATGGCAAAAGAAGATAATGAAGACTCTCAAGAGGTAAGCCTACTTGATCTTCCTAAAGAAGAGTTAATTACTAGTTTACAAGAAACTCATGATAAATATGTTGATGTCAAGAAGAAACTAAAGAAGGTTATCAAAACAAATGATGAGCTATATGCTAAATTAAATAATCTCTCTTCTGAAAAGAACAACATTGATCTTGAGAATTTGTCTTTAAAAACATCTTTAAATGATTGCACTAACAAGCTACTATCTCTAGAAACAAATGTTGATCTTCTCTCTCAAGAAAAGACTGAATTGTTAGCTAAACTAAAAGATTTTCAGACTCAACCAATTTTGTGTAACCATCTAGACTATGAAAATGTTGTACAAGAAAGAGACTCCCTGTTATTTGATTTAGATCAAGCTAGAAAAAAATTACACAAGAAGATGGATGACATTGCTAAGCTACAAAAGAATCTACATGAGTTAAGAAGAAAAGATATCCTTGACAACATCCTAAAAGCCTCCTCTAGTTTCAATGGAAGAAAAGGTTTGGGATATGATCCAAAGAAAAATCAACCCAAGAGAACTCGAACTGTGTTCGTACCTAAAAATACAATTCCTAAAAAGAGATATGAAGTTGACTCTATTACTTGTCATTTTTGTCTACGTCTTGGACATTATTCATTCTCATTCCCTTATAAGACCAAGGATTTCAATTTAGTTTGGGTCCCAAAACCCCAAACTTAGTAGAGTCAAAAGCCATACAGTTGAGATATGATCAAACGCTCAATTTGCAATTTATATTGTCTTATCTCAACTTAACAAAAGGTTTTCATGCGTATTGGTAATTTTCTGAACTGTTGTACTGAAACAGAAAAATAGTCGGTCGAAGTATTGTCGACCGAAATATAATCGGTCGAACTTTTGTCGACCGACCAGATGCCTGTAACAAATCAAAATCTACAACAACTATTTCGGTCGAAAACTGGTCAACCGAGCTGAATTTCTGTGTTTATTTGTTTGTCATACAGTAACCTTCTCGATCGAAAATTAATCGACCGAGAAACATGTCGGTCGAACAATTGTCGACCGACTCGATTTCTGAATCATAATCTTTATGCAATCTATACTTAAGTGGTTCTAACCATATCGGACCATCACATGGGTACCAAAATCTATAATTTCATGCAGGATTGGGTAGTTGACAGTGGATGTTCCAAACATATGACCGGAAACAAGGATGCATTTCAAACTTTTGAAGAAAAGAAAAGTGGAACAGTCACCTTTGGAGACAACGGTAAAGGTACAATCGTTGGAATAGGTAATGTTGGTACAAACCTCGAAATAAAGAATGTTCTACTTGTTGATGGTTTGTACCATAATTTGATAAGTGTTAGTCAATTATGTGATAGTGGCGATGATGTTTTATTTAACAAAACCTGCTGCAAATTATTAATAGAAAACACTACAAATGTTGTGTATGAAGGAAAAAGAGTTGGAAATCTTTATATTCTTAGACCTAACTCTATGAAATCTATAGTAGGAAAATGCTTGCTTGCAAATGAAAATACTTTACAATTATGGCATAAAAAGCTAGGACATGCTAGTTCACATGTTATCAAAAAGTTAGTAAAATATGATCTTGTTCGTGGTTTGCCTACTTTATCCTTTGATCAAGTTGAAAATTGTGAACCATGTACATTGGGAAAGCAAACAAAAACCTCTTTTAAACCTAAAAATGAACTTAGCACCAGTAGATCTTTAGAATTAATTCACATGGATTTATTTGGACCTATGAGGACACAATCTATCGGTGGCAAAAGATATTGTTTTATTATTGTTGATGATTATAGTAGATATACATGGGTACATTTTATTGCAACCAAAGATGATACTATTCATGCTTTTATAAAATTTTGCCCTATGATTGAAAATCTATTACAAAGCAAAATATGTACTATTAGAAGTGATCATGGTGGAGAATTTGAAAATCATGTATTTGAAGAATTTTGCACATCTCAAGGGTACACTCACAATTTTTCTGCTCCACGCACTCCACAACAAAATGGTATAGTTGAAAGGAAAAATAGATCCCTACAAGAAATGGCTAGAACTATGATGCTCGAACATAACACACCCAAAACCTTTTGGGCTGAAGCTGTGAACACCGCATGTTATGTGTTAAATAGAGTAACTGTTCACTCTCATTTGAAGAAAACTCCATATGAAATAATACATTCTAAGAAACCTAGAGTTGACTATTTTCATACTTTTGGATCCACATGATATATCTTAAATACCAAAGATGATAGAGATAAGTTTGACTCTAAATCACACAAAGCATTCTTTTTGGGATATTCCACTTCTAGCAAAGCATTTAGAGTATATAATACTATCTCTAGAAAAGTTGAGGAATCTATTCATGTTTCTTTTCATGAAGAGTCCAAAACTGAAAATCTAGAAATAATTGATCTCACTAATCAATTCGAAAACTTAAACATACCAAATGATAGTGAGAAAGTTACTACAAACAATCACCAAGATGAACCATAACCCACACCTAGGCTTATTAAGGATCATCCTCAAGAACTAATTATTGGAGATCCTAATGATAAAGTAAAAACTCGGTCTTCCTTTAAGGATGTTGCAAACATGGCTTTTGTTTCTATCATTAAACCTAAGAAGATATCTGAAGCTCTTAAAGATGATTATTGGATAATAGCAATGCAAGAAGAATTGAATCAATTCACTAAAAATGATGTATGGGATTTAGTTCCTAAACCACAAGATAAAACCGTCATTGGAACTAAATGGGTTTTTAGGAATAAGCTAAATGAGGCAGGAGAAGTAATAAGGAATAAAGCTCGGTTAGTAGCACAAGGATATAATCAACAAGAAGGAATATATTTTGACGAAACGTATGCACCAGTAGCTAGACTTGAAGCTATTAGAATGTTGCTAGCTATTGCTGCACATAAAAACATCAAACTCTACCAAATGGATGTAAAAAGTGCATTTCTAAACGGTATCATTCAAGAAGAGGTATATGTTGCTCAACCACCTGGTTTTGAAATACCGGAAAAAGGTGACTATGTTTATAAACTTAAGAAAGCACTTTATGGTTTAAAACAAGCACCTGGGAATTGGTATGAAAGGCTCAAGACATATCTTTTTGATAATGGTTTTTCTATTGGAAATTCAGATTCTACTTTATTTTTCAAAACATATACATCTGATTTCCTAGTTGTGCAAATATATGTTGATGACATTATTTTTGGAGCTTCTAATGATTCGCTGTGCACACAATTCAGTGACATTATGCAAAAAGAATTTGAAATGAGCCTCATGGGTGAACTAACTTTCTTTCTTGGTTTTCAAATTAAGCAAACGTCTGCCGGAATCTTTATAAGCCAAGAAAAGTATACTAAAGAACTCTTACAACGTTTTGGGATGGATCAGTGCCAACATGCTACTACTCCTATGGCTACTTCTATTAAAATTGATAAGGATGAAAATGGGGAACATATTGATGATTCCTTATATAGAGCCATGATTGGTAGTTTGCTTTACTTAACTGCTTCTAGACCGGACATTATGTTTTTCGTTGGTCTTTGTGCTCGATTTCAATCACAACCCATGCATTCTCATTTTCAAGCAGTTAAACGAATTCTTTGATACTTAGCAGGCACTACATGTTTTGGTTTATGGTATCCAAAAGGACAATCCTTGGATTTTAAAGCTTATACTGATGCAGATTATGCTGGTTGTCGACTTGATCGCAAGAGCACTAGTGGTGGTTGTTTCTTGTTAGGGAGAGCTTTAGTATCTTGGTTTAGCAAGAAACAAAACACGGTTGCTCTCTCTACAACTGAAGCTGAATATATGGCAGCCGGATCTTGTTGTGCTCACGTACTTTACATGCAACAAGTGTTAAATGATTATGGTTTTACTCTTTCATCTATGCCTATCTTTTGTGACAACACGAGCGCTATAAACTTAGCACATAATCCTATTTCACACAGCCGAGCTAAACATATTGAAATCCGTCATCACTTTTAAGGGATCATATCTCCAAGAATCATGTTTCCCTTCATCATGTTGATACGGAAGATCAATTGGCTGATATTTTTACAAAACCGCTTCCACTAGACCAATTTAACAAAATTAGGAAGTAACTGCTTATCACTCCTTTGGAAGATGTTTTCTTTGATATTTGTACTTCTTAACGATAACCTTTACTTGCATCATTTTGGCTTTTAATGGACATCTTTTCCATTGGATTTTGATGGTACATCTAATTAAGGGGGAGTTTTAATTCTTAAACGGATATCTTTTTGAAATGACAAAGGGGGAGAAATAAATATAAACTTAGTAATTATGCAAAACTCAATCAATGAGTTTCATAAACCTCTTGGCTTTACATTGAAAGTTGCTATATTCCCTAAAGAGTTGGATTTCATGTTCCATAATTCATGGGGAATAATAAGCACACATTTTATAAACAAGAGGGAAAGCTACAAAAGGTAATCTTAAGGTATGAAACTCATATGTTTTATATTTCCTTCATTTATATTTTGGAAATGTTTGTCATCTTCAAAAAGGGGGAGATTGTTGGCTAAATGGACATCTGTAAATCCCTTTGTTTTGATAATGACAAACATTTCATTCTTGTTAATCTAACGTGCTACTTGAGTGTGCAGGAACAAGGTGGATGACAAAGTATTAGGGAAATCCATATGCTTACATATTTATATTTTCATGAAATGTAATCGCTTTGTAAAAACTTGTACAAATATATAATGTACAAGTACTTAGATTTCATGTAAATCAAGCGTTAGATTCTCCCTAGCTAAACATCACATTTAGATAGGTCATCCCCTTGAATAGTGTCACATATGCACACTCATACACACACTTAGTGCTTTAATTGGAAAAGTGAAACAGGGTCAATCTCGGTCGACCAACTCCTCGACTGAGACACTCTCGGTCGACAATCTTCTCGACCGAGAAAGACCCAAGTAGCCGTTAGACACAGCTGACAAGGTGGTTGGCAGTTGGAGATAAATGTTGCATACACTTGATCCAGAGAGCCTGTCGGTCGACAAAAGTTTGACCGAGTAGGAGTCTCGGTCGACTATTTCTCGACCGAGATGGTCTCTGACAGCAACTGCAGAATTAATTATTTAGCTGTTACTAAAGCAACAAACTTGTACCTAACGGCTAGTTAAGCACTTAGAAACCCCTAGAAGGTGTCTAGAACGTCCTTAAGCACTTGTAGGACATTCCTATAAATAGGACATAGCTTAGGACACCCAAATATACTAACTTGTTACACTTGAGCCATCTTTGAGCATACATTGACTTTGTGCAATCTGTTTGTGAGCAATTGAGCATTGTGACAATTGGCTACTTCTTCCCTTAGCTCAAAATTCGTGTCCCATAGGCTAACATCTCCTATCCATTGCATTTACAATTCCATACATTTTGGTTAGGAGATCTACACGCTTGATCTAGGCAAATCAAGCCTTGTGCTACAAAAGGATAAGTTGTAATTTCCTTTTTCTTTCTTGTTCTCCATTATTGTTTGTACTCTCCTTGCTACTCCTAGGTTGGAGGATGCAGATTGGAGAGGGTGGAGATCTTCTTGGTGAAGAAGGGGACCTTGAGCTACTTCAAGAAGGTTGGTGCAATGGGAGGTTACTTCTAGAGAGGAAGGCTACTTCAAGGGGGAGCTTGAAGTTACTTCAAGAAGGCTACCTCAAGTTGGTGCATCTACTTCAAGTGAAGGTTGTTCAAGGGGTGTAAAGAAAGTATTGTATTTTGTATAAATCCTTGTGAAGGTAATAAAATAAATACTTTCAAAATCCCGGTTGGGTAAGCAACCGGGTAGTGGACTGACAACTTTAGTATTTGCTAAAGTTGGAACCACTCTAAACACCTGTCTCCTTCTTCCATTTACAATTGTGGTTGTTTGAGTTAAATAATTGTTAAAATATTTAAAAGCTCTATTCACCCCCCCCTCTAGTGTTTTTCACAATTTTGTCTCCCTAATTAGAATCCTTGTCTTACATAGTTCTCCTTTAAGTGACATGTCCACCCTAGAATTGACCTATGTTTTCATGAGATGATGAAAGGTTGATGTAGGATCCTATGAGTTTCACATTAGAATCATGATGAATAAACCCCTAAAATATTTATAATTAAAAGACATGAGTAACCATAGCAACTTGAGGTTATTTAGATTTGCCTTTAGGTAGTTACTAGGACATGAATTTGAAAGAAAAGGTGTCCAGAAAGGATCAGGGTTCAGGGGCTGGCAAGATTTTTCTCCACACCACTAGCTTGGTTTACGAGGACTCCCAGATCCATATGATAGCTGCCAGGCCTGAGCTGATATGGATTGTCTGAAATAGCATGCTTTTAGGCAAAAGTAACCTTAGACATCTATGTTGGATTCTTTGGGAACCTTAATATGTTGACCTTGAGACTTGTTTGAGGATGGATACCGAATATAGTTCCTTTATGTCCCTAAGGACCACATCCTTGGGGTAGGCTATCCCTAGAACCTAGACTTTGAAGTTCGGTGTTAAGTAAGCTATCAGAGTGTGCAGTGGAAGCATGATGGATCTTATACATGGTTTAGTTAGACTCACCCTTTTACCTATAGTTTAGTTTGGCTTGGTAGGCCAAACATTTTAAGGGGTGGGGAGTAGTTGGTTGTTGATGCTTGGGTGGTTAGATTTTGAGGAAAAAAATCCTTTTTAAGGGGATGGAACCCTGTGACATTCCAAAATCTAGCTACTCTGACTCTAGAAACCCTAACTCCATGAATAGGAGGATAGTGTGTTTGAATCCTTAGTTTTGACCTAACAAAGTTATAGTTGTGACCCTAACATGCTTGTTTATACACTAATAAACATATAATAGTCATCTAATGAATAGTTCATAGGTTTGAACCCTAATGAATATTTAAAGCACATAATAAGGGTAACTCACATATTAATACTAATAGTGGATATACACGAGATGTTGACCATGTCATCAACCTATAAACCATAATGATATAATGAGCAAGATAATTGGAAGTTAACTCTGGACTTAATGCATGCTAAGAAGGTATAAGTATAATGATCATGTTAATCTAAATCCTAAGTTGTAATGATATAACCTTAACATATACATCCTTAATGCCTTTCATGATACATAAGTGACATTAGGTGTCACAATCAATAACATACCTTGATACACACTAATGCTATATAATCACCTAATCATAGATTAATCAAGTCATCAATATATGATGCATATCACCTTGTTCTTTAATACACACCTAATTAATCACCTAATCATGCCTTGGTATGCCAATCAAATAATTAATGTGTAATATGTTCCACCTTGTTCACTAAAATGCACATAATGACTCAAAATATGGATAAGAAGTAATGGGATTCACACAAGTGTGCATAATCAACAGTAAAAGTGGATAAATATGAGAAAATGATTCACGATGACATTAATGTGAGCAAGAAAGGTAATGTGACAATGTTTAATATAGATATAAGTAATTAATGTGACATTATTTGGATTAATTGAAGACTTAATAACAAACTGGATAAAATGTCTTATTTCATGCACAATAATCTATTATAATTCAATATGGTGACAATGAAGTCTAAATCCAAAATAATCAAGGATAATGATCAAATATAATATAGATATTGAGATAATTGAGTAAACCCTAATTGTGTCGAAACTCTTAATGAGATAAGTAAGAAATATATTGGGTATAACTCTTGTGACAACAAAGTGAATATATCATGACTCAATTATAAAGAATAATAATGATAATTTGATATCCTAATAAATATAATTCTAATAAGTCAAATGTTAATTGTGTTATATCGCATAAAAAGAAATCTTAATAGTGGAACCGTAGGTGATCCTTGAGAACCTGACCGTTGAGGAGTTGCTTATGAAGATTTTGAACTCCCAAGTTAAGCGGTTTGAGTTAGTGAAGGTTTTGGTGGAAGTTTGGTTTGTTTAGAGATGAGTTGTTACATACTCACCCTTCTCTCTTTGCTTGTGATTTCGGGGATGAAATCTTCTTTAAGGGGTGGAGTGTTGTAACATACCGAAACTTAGACATATTCTCTTTTTGGCCCTTTTCCATGCTTTTCCTTTCTTTTCTATCCTCTTTGACCTTTATGTTGAATTTGTGGAAATAATAGTACTTTGGTGAACATTTATTCATTTATTATGCCAATGAATGGGTTCATGTACAAATACCTCAGCGAAAGTTTAACTTAAGGGTCTAAAGTGCAAATTTACTACTTATGTGAGATAATGATAAAATAATATGTTCTAGAACATTCCTTAACCTTTTGGAGTAAGGAGGAGAAAAAGGAATAAAATGGAAAAGGCTAAAGTCAGGAAAATAAGGCATTAAATGCTTTAATGTGACAAATAGTGAAAATATAAGTAAATTACCTAAAAATCATAAAAGGAAAACTCAAAAGATAATTCTAAGCCCAAATTCATTTTCCTTGGGTTTGAGTTTTCTTGAATGACAAGTTTTATAATTATGGAAAATTAATAATTGTCTTTGCATTATTTGGGATTGGAAAATATGAGTTTTTCTAAAAAATTATTAAATAAATTATTAAGTGACTTCAAAAGTGGAAATAAATCTCAAATTCGTAATATACATGTCAAAATGAGTCTATGTGTGAATTTTCAACTAATTTGAACCATCTTAAATATTTTATTTTATCTAGAAGAGAGAAAATGATTTAAAGACTAAAAATATTAAATAATATGTTAAAAAAATTAATCCACAGAAAATTTGTATTTCTCATACTTATTGATTGTATACCAAATTTAATATTTTAAGAAAGTTTTTAGATGCTCTAATCCATTAAAAGGATGCCTTTGAAAAGGGTCGTTCGGCTCATATGAACAGATTTTCTATTTTTAACTACCAGGACTTTAAAAATCTCGAGCCAAACGACCCTTTAGTCCTTGTTTGATTCGAGATCGAGATTACGAAATTCGGATCGGGTTAGTTGATAGATTCGGGTTAGTTATTTGGATCCGGTCTTATTTTTATTTGGCATCCCAATCCCGTTGCAAGCATTCATTAAATTGGACTGGTCTCCTAATTTGTATTTTTAAGTCTGACATATAAAATAAAATAACACAAAAGACAGAGCTAAGTTCGGACTGAGATCTCGAAAACTTGTTGATAGCATGACTGACTTGGTCTGGATTAGAGGACTACGGAATCCAAAATGGACCCGTCAGTCCAATTTTTACCAAACAAAACAAGATTGGATCTCGACGAAATTAGTCAGGATTCGCGCCTACGTGGAACAAAAAAAAATGCCTAGCCGGATTGGATCCCCAGCCCCTTAGTGTTGTGAAATTTATATGTTAAAGTTGTACTATATCTAACCAGTTAAAGACTGAGGTAAATTGCGGTAACATACCATGACCATGATAAACGCTCATGCTGAACTAAAGCAGAACAAATCGATCAAAATCCAGAACAACGCCTAAATCTTTACTGGACAGTGACACGTGATTATGGCAACCCAAATGTTTTGTGCTTATATTGCTCGACTCTTGACAAATCTTTCGTGCGCGTGGACAAAGTGTTTTTAATAACTTTTGATAGTTCTACCGTTCAGCACAGAGAATGAGAAGATTCTGCAAGAAAGAATGATCAAAAGATTACTAGTCCAACTCACTTTTTGCACCATGTGTTTGTCTTTTTAGTGGAAGAAACTTATGCAACCAACCGGCCTCTCTACAAATCCAAGCAGTCACGTGGCGGGTTTCGAAGAGAGCAGCACACCAGCAACTGAAGTTTCTTACAAGATACAGTACAAAGTTAACGAAGTGGACGTTATGGGGTGGCCCGTCGCCTGTGATTTTTCAACTAAGGTCTTTGATTTTGATCCTGCCTCAATGAACCGGCAGTGTACGACAATCTCCGATTTTCTCTTACTTCTCTCAATGATCCTGCCTCAATGAACCGGCAGTGTACGACAATCTCCGATTTTGATCCTGCCTCAATGATCCTGGGAAGTACGATATCTTACTCTCTTACTTCTCCAAGCCCAAAATCCATCGCACTACAGATTCATGGTAAAATTCAGTAACTCATTACACCTGAGTTGAAGGTGACTTGTCGATGGCACGTGGCGGTGGCGGGCAGCCATCGTACCCATAACCAAACCCTCTGTCCATATCCATGTGTATATCGTGCAAAATAATAAAAATGGGTTCCTCTTCTTCCTGCCAATCAGCGTGAACGAGTTGGCTCGACTTTTTTTATATTGAAAAAAGTGAGGCCATTGCCCCCATTTTGTTAATTAACTACGTATCAGACAGTCAGAGGTTATTCGTGCGCGCTTTTCCCCCCTACTAGTAGGGCTAGCCAGCTCCTCTTCGCTGCATAGCCCGTGTAATTCTAACCACATTTTTTAAGGGATGGTTATTTTAGGTTTGGCAGCAACCGCTTAGCCCATACAAAAGATTAGGGTTCGACCCTTTCTTTACCTAATTCCGACAATAAACATTTATGGTATGCCCACCACTATGAAACAACAGGTAAAGGCCATCACCGCCGATTCCAGAAATATGCATCCCCACGTAAGTTTATTACAAACAAAATGCACACAACGGGTATCACTAAAATACACCACAAGTTAACCATAATAAAATTGAAATATCGTACCTTAAATCGCTAGTTAATTGGTTGAATTCTAAAGAAACAACCAAACAATAAAAAATGTGTACTAACTTACCCAAATATGCATCATTTCACACTTATGAACCAAGAATGTAAAACTAATGTGCACTTAGGTGCTAATCCTAAAACCTAGGTACATGTGACCCATTCCATGAGTTGGATCTAGAGAATTACAGTGATTTTGTACCATTGAAAGCTAGCCCTAGATTTATGGATGTTTGATGTGTATTAGATGATAGGTCATGAGTTTGACCTAAGCTCTAGTTCTTGGTGGGATAACTCTAGCATTTTCACATAAATAATAGTTTATAACATAAAAATATATCTAAGTGATAAAATACATTAATCAAGTCCAAGTATGCATTCAAGATTTAAATAATTGACTTCACTTAATATGTAAAATGGATCAATATAAGGTGAAATGTTATCATATGGTTCGTTAATGCACATTTTAACTTAAGTTGTGTTTTATTTATACTGATAAGTGAACAAAAACTTATAATATTTTAGTTTGTTGATTATATCTAAAATGATTAATTGGATAATATTCAAATATTTGATAAAAGCTAGGGTGATAAAAGTGACACTATCTAAGTTGATAATGAATCTAGTGACTTGATTAGGTAAAATAATAGTTTTTGTGATTGATGATTTCAAGCAAAGTTTTATGTGGTAAGATAATGCTAATCTACCACCGAGGTTGTCGCTTGGTGGTAAAGGCATGAGCTCTTCAAAGTAGGACCCAGATTTGAATCCCCAGTTGTACAGCTTGAGCGATCATTGGTCCCGTCTTGCATGGTGGCATCTTCTTTAGTTTATACACGCCCTCCAATGTGTTGGTTGTCAATGGGGGTCGAGGGTTTACATTGTCGGGATGGGGTTACCGATGTGCCTCCTCCTCGGGAATGGTTCTCATGTATAAAAAAAAGATAGTGATAATCTAAGTATAAAAAAGAAAATGACAATCTAAGCATAATTTCTAAATTTTGATAGGTAAATATGATGTATAGAAGTAATTGTGTGGGTAGTACTAAGAAATCCAAGTTCATTTAATAGTGTAATAAAATTTTGCAAAACCAACCCTAAAATTAGATTTATATTGTCAAATTTGTTACGATAGCAAGATTCGTCTTAATGGGATAATGTTAACTAGCCTAACTAGGATATACAAGATAGTAAATAGATAGTTGCAAACTAAGGGTTAAGGATGGCTAATCAGATTCATCTTTGTGTATGTCTTTTTCACGCCTCTTGTAACTCAGTTGTTTAAGATGTGAATTTTCCTTTGTCCATTGGATTTACTATCATAACCAAATATTTCCTATCATCTTAAAAAGGTCAATCAACAAATCCTTCATGCTTGCATTTTAAATTCCTTCTTCCAATCCCTTTATTTGTAGAAGAAGTCTTGTATAGGTGATTTAGGGTGATTGAAGCGATGAGTGGTCTAGAAGTCACTCGCTGGTCATCCTTATCCTGGAAAAGACCACAATATATGGGGACCTTCCTTCAGCCGCATACCAAAGAAGGTGTTGTGGTGCTCTCAGTGGCCTACAAAGAAATAGTGGTGATCTCCTACAACTAAGATATAAAGGACAAAGTGCATCATTTGATTTTTATTTTGATTATTTGATATAAATAAATATTGTTTGCCTAAATCTCACGATTTAAAATACATCTAGGCACATATTAGGAAGCCTTTATGCTTTTTGAACAATGCTAAATAGGTGTGTACTTGTATCTTCCTTCTTCCACCTCCTTCTTCATTTAAGTTATGGCTATAGAACAATTGTTACTAAAATTTATTATTGAAAATTGCAAGACTTGTCTATTGAATCTATGCACCATGAATCTAGACTCTTCTTTCAATTATATAGTTTATAATTTTTTTATAAACATATTTTTATTTTTAAGTCTGTCAGAATTACAAGTCACCTAAAATTCAAGGAAGTCAGTCAAGATTCCAAGGTTGAAGGAGGTCAGAGTGTTTGAAGATAGGATTAAAGATAGATTGATGCTCACATGTCAGTCTGACTTGTGGGAAGTGGGTCCAACTTATGGACATGTCTTCCATACAGATCAGTCAATATTTTAGGGCCTCAATCATTGCAGTCACTTCGACCCCAAAGGTCAGCCTAACCTTTGCAAAAATCAACCAAGTTATCTACCTGACTTAACAAAGTCGCATCCAACCATTCAAAACACCTTAATTTGAACTACAAACCCTAGTTTAATTTCCAACTCATATATTCTTTTCTTAAACCTTCAAGTTCCATATGTGTCATCTAAAGAGGGGTGAAAGTGATTCTTATGAACTTTCTATTTAGTTATTATACAAACTCGATGTTTATAATCTTGATTGTCCATTCATACTAAATGTCAAAAAATAACTCAATTCATGACGTGTTCTTTCATAAATATGTATATCATACACCTTACAGTAACATCATGATTAGGGTGTCAATGAATGGTCTACATATTGATCTTAGTTTGTTCAAAAATAGGATTTGAATCCCTTCCATACAGTCAGACAGCTTCCATTTTACAAGGAAAGATTTTAGATTACCATACATAAGAAAGATATTATACAATTGTTACATAAGCTAGTGTTGGGTTATGCTTAACTTGGGAGTGGGTTGTTACAACTCAAGACATGACGACTCATTACCATCGTGATTTTTATCATCATATAACACTCAATCCATAATTTCTATCTTGGGATCAAATCATAATTTCACTAGGATAAAGAAGGAGAGAAGCTAAAAATTAGGAATAAGAATCAAGATTTTTTCCAAGGGTGGTGAATAACTATGGCCAAGATGGTATAGAAAATACAAAGCATATGGAAAGATGAGAAAGAAGGAAATAAATTACTTAGATTGAGACTCTCTAGGTTGGGATGATTCTTAGCTAGGATATTCAAGAATCCACCAAGAATACCAACATGCAACATGTCTCCTCCAAGAACACCTTGTTCGTCTCCAGAACAAACTAAAATAGAGTACAAAGTTGTCATGACCATATATATAGGTATTAGAACAACTAACAAATGCAATTTCATCATAGAACAAAAAAATCAGTAGTCTGTCAACTAACCACAACTCATACCAACTAAGATGCTCATAGTAACATGGCTACGACTAGTAGTAGGGTTGAGCTACAAGCTAACTTGCTTCAATTGAATGAGTAAGTGTATATAAGAGGTTGACAAATAGAATAGTAGAGAAGGAATTAAATATGTATATCCTACACAATTGTACATTGAATTATTATACACGTTTACATTGAGTAAATAATAACACAATGAAATACTTAGAATCCTCTTTATTGTAAATGTAGTTGTCAATATTTTCTAATTAAGTTTTCTAAAAAGGGGAAATATATGATAAAACATAAACATAAATAAATGGATGGGAAATGACGTTTTTATGTTTATTCTTTCTTGTCATTTGTTAAAGAATGCTTAACTTTTTTCCTTTTACGGTATATGTTGCATATTTTCCCTAGTAGGCAAAAATGGATAAGTTTCTTGCTACTCAATATGAATAGTTCTATATATAGACCTCTCTTCACAACATTCATAGAAATATAAATCACTTGACCAATAGGACATGACCCTAACCTTCTTCCTTATCCTTCTATTAAAGTCCCTTGGATGAGCCGTCAAAGACTTGTAATTTCATGGTGATCTTTTCTCAACCGCCAATCTTACAAACCCTAGAACTGTTTGTAACCTTGACTTGGATCTAAGATATGGATTTGGACAAGTTGACAACATATTTGAGGTATGATGCATTCCATAGATGCACATACTTTTGAATAAATTGGATTATCATCCCTTTGCAAAAAAATCTAGTTGTGTGTTTGGCATATGGGATGACTCCTTTTATTTGATTTAGTAGGGAGTGGATCCCATCTTGGGTCCCACTCCTTCTAGTATGGTATCAAAGCCATTAGCGGTAGGTTAATCTAATTATTTCAATCTTTTCTCCCTTAGTATGTTTACCATAGGAAGATTTGTCATGTACAAAAAAGTTAAGTGTACCTACCCTCCTTACATGTCTAATATGTGGAAACTTGTACTTGGTGAATCTTTAGTTTTGCGATGTGAACCTTAGCATTGCTAGGTTAGAATCATAAGGGCCTAAAATTCAACCCTAGGTGAATATGACATGTTAGTTGGTTGCATGAACAATATAAAAAGTTTTCACGATTAAAAGATCTATAAGTAACCATGATATCTATAAGAGTTGTCTTATTAGGTTAAACATTTACAATAGGTGGAGTAATTGGATGATAATATGTGGATGTTTAGATTTTGAGGATGAAATCCTTTTAAGGGGTGTATCATTGTAATGAATTGAAATCTAGGATCTAATTCTATTCCACGATTAGAAGGTTAGTAAGCTTTGTCCCCTAGATTTGACCACACAAGGATAAAAGTTAAGCCTTAATGACCATTGTTAATGCATATTACATTATGTGGCGATAGGTTATATAATCAACATTGCATGTGCTAATACACTCATATTGACATAATAACTTAATTATGTGCTAACATGTAAATAAACCCACATATGTTTCTTTGTGCTAACTAAAATGCAAATAATGACTAAAATATTTTTAATGAGAGGTATAATGTTCTTTGGAATAACAATTGGTATTTCCATTCCCACAAATATGGATAATGTTCCATTATATTTAAATAAATATTGAATTAATGGACTAAATACGTTAATAGAGTAAAATACATAATTTCATTCATAAAAATAAAGTAAAAGTCTTTTGGAAACAATTTGAAGATAATATAACTCTAACACTATAATAGTAATGATGTAATATAATAATATAATAATGGTGTTGTGCCTAAAACCATAATTGTATTATAACTCATAAAAGGAAATCTCAAGAGTAAAATATAATGGTAAAAATGTGTTCCTTGCGTGTCAATTACCTTAGATTCAATTTTCACGATATTTGAACAATCATAATATTTATTTTCATTAAGAAAGTAAAAGGTAAGATAAGGCCAAAAATATTAATTTAAACATCTAATATATTCAATGAATAGTATAACTCAACTTATATGGTTTATACATATATAATTTAGGTGAATGTGTAATAAATAAAATTGTGGTATAAAAAAAAAGAAAAACAATGTTGTATGTGCATGATAAGTCTATGAAAAAATTATCATCGTCAAAATTCTTATAGTGGATTTACTTTCCAAGTGTAATATATTAGTTATAGAAACATAAACCAAAGTAATTGCAAAAATGTACAATACATGAGATATTTAATAAATTAAAAACAAATCCTCTCTACTTAATCTTTGAAAGAAATATATAAATGAAAATAATCACGTTAGCATATTATAAAGGAAAGATTTATTTTAAATCAGTTATATATTTGTGTGTAAACAAATATATATTCCCAAATTCATATAATCAATTAGTTAACCCAAATAAGAAATAATAGTAATCTTAACTAAATGATTTCCTTTGTAAACCCACCTATTACCTCTTAAATTTGTTAAAAGCACACAAAAAAGGAAAATTGTTCGATATATAACATTTTCACTCTTTTGACTTGAAATTCATGTGTCTATAATATATAGTTATTATAGATATGTACATTTATTACCACCTATCTCCTATGTAAATAATTAATGTAAAATATATGAGCAATATATATGCTTGACTCAAATTTGAAATTTTGGATCTAACTTAATATTAATTAAATGTATGCATTTTATTAAAATAAAATTTTATACATATTTCCAATGGCTATAAAGTGAGAAGAGAAACATTGTGCGAAAGTCATTTTGTAATGGAATGAGTAAGTGTATATAAGAGGTTGACAAATAGAAAAATATAAAAGGAATTCAATATGTATATCCTACAAAATTGTACATTAAATTATTATATACGTTTACAATGAGTAAATAATTACACAATGAGATACTTAAAAGACTCTTTATTGTAAAATGTAGTAGTCAATATTTCTCTAATAAAGTTGTTCAAAATGGGAAATATATGATAAAACTTAGACATAAATAAATGTAAGGGAAATGATGCTTTTATGTTTATTCTTTTCCTTCATTTGTTAATGCATGTTTAACTTTTCTCCTTTTACAATATATTTTACATATTTTCTTTAGTAAACAAAAATATATAAATTTCTTGCTACCCAAGAAAAATAGTTATATATAAACCCCTCTCCAAGGCATTCACAGACATAGAAATCACCTAACCAATAGGACATGGCTCCTAACCTTCTCCATTATCCTCCTATTCAAGCCCCTTGGACGAGCCATCAAAGATTAGTAATCTCATGATGATATTTTCTCAACTATTAATGTTACAAACCTTGGAACCATTTGTAACCCTGACTTGGATCTAAGGTTTGAATTTTAACAAGTTGACAAACATGTTTGAGGTATGTTGCATTCCATATTATTCTCATTGAGCAATCACCTATTTCCTTCTCTCTCTTGGTCCTTTAGACAATATCCTATACACTTTTCTATCTCTCTCTCTCGATCCTCTAAGAGGTTGACTTGTATGAATCTTTTGTTAGATATTCTTATTAACTCTATATTTTACCTTTGTTCATGATAAAATCCTAATTGCGGATTGGAACCATGTTGTTCTTTATCGTGAGATGGAGCCCCAATTTTGCCCACTTTTGTGGTGGATGTTTATATTGTCTATTTATGTGATGGAAATCTTATTAATTCTATTTTGTGACTATACTTTCACTTGCCTCTATATTTTGCATGCTTTGTGATTCACTAGCCCTAGGGACATATAAGTTCATTGGTTTTATATTTGGGATAGAGGTTATGTGCCCCATACCTTGGGTTATGTGTCCCATATCCTTGGTTATGTGCCCATGTTATTTTGGGATGGAGGTTATGTGCCCCATACCCATGTTTTTTTTTCCACTTTACATATATTTGGGAATTTGGTTATGTGCCTTACTATATCAGGTTTTAAGGTTATGAGCCTTATATGTCACTATTATTTATATTTCACTAGTGTTATTCCTATCTCACATGCACACAAGTTAATTAATGTTGTTTGTGGGTTATGTTCCCTACATTATTTACATGCTCTTTTATGGTACATCATATATTTGTTTTAATGGCAAGTGAGACTATTTTTCTTGATTATCATCTCACTACAATTCATATTCTTTTATTTCCACTTAGATAATACTTCTCCTCTTATAAGACCCCTGACCTAGGTTTTTGTCTAACCATGTTTGTTTTGTCTTGATTAGGTTCTTAGAACCTTGCTCTAATCCTGTGGTATGATCTTAAACCTTGTGGTGAGCTTAAGTCTCAAGTTTGATCTTGTTTGGATGTTGTTTGTGCTCTGTGTGCTAGTTTTGGTGCAAATTGTAATTTACCCAAAATAGGGGGTGAATGTGCAATTTGTCACCTATAGAATGTTCCTTCTCTTTCTTGACATCATATAGAGGAGAGAGAAATAAGGGGGAGCCTTATTTGAGACTTGGTTGAGTGGTAACACCCTTAGTGGTGATTAGGTTTTTCTAAGGTTTGGTGTGTCTCGACCTATGTGTACCTTGTGGGTTGTCTCGAGCTAGGTCGCAACCTAGGGCATGTTTTTTGGGTGTCGTGATCGAGGCACCTTCCCTAGGTGTGGTGGACATGACCAAGATGGTCTTGGGTCGAGACATTTGCTTTTGTGTAGAGTGTCTCGACCTAGGGGGTGTGTGGTGACCCTTTATCTCGACCAAGTGATGTTTTGGTGTTGTTGTCGCGACCATGGATGGTGTTCCTTGGTGGTTCGCGATCGCGACCATGTTAGGTGACCCAAGTGGTTGAGACTCGACCTATAGTGTATCACCATCTCATGCATGTGTGTGTTAAGTGGTTGTATGTTGGTTTCTTGGGTGGACAAGTGTCCCTTTGGTGCCTTAGGGTGTTAACACCTCATCCTCACCCTACTTCCCTCCTATTTTGCTATACAACCCCTTATCTCTCTAGCAAGTGGTCCTTTTCAGCCATCCTCTTCCTGCTTCCTTGATTGGTCATCATTGGAGCCTTGAGGAGCAAGGAGATCTATTTTGGAGCTCTTGGTGACCGGACTTCCCTTGCATGTGGTGCTTGTGGTGACTTTTGGTCATCTTCTATCTTGGTAAGTGTTTGCCTTTCCTTGATGGTGTTTCCTTTTATCTCCTATCCCATCTTCTTCTCTTTTCTTGGCCCTAGACCATGGATCCTCCATGGTGGTCTTTCTTGAGGAGTGAACCCCTCATCACCAGGGTCATAGTCCATGTTTTGACAAGGTAGACTCAAGTGTGAGGAGGTTTCACTACTACAGAACATGCTTTTGGTGTCGGTTATTTAACCCCATTTAGCGACGGTTTTCAAGCGACGCCTATGTGGGCCCCGCTAAAGGTCGAACACTTCGGCATCGGTTTTTTAACCGACGCCTATTTAATCTATAGGCGTCGGTTGTATATACAAAACCGACGCCAAAAGGGTTCGCGCCATAAAAAAGGGCGCCATCTAGGACACTTTCTGCGTCGGTTATCGACTAAACAACCGACGCTATATATCCTATAGGCGTCGGTTTTATACGAATAAGGGACGCCATTTCCACCACAGCCGTGGCCACATTAGGCGTCGGTGTTTATCTAATAACCGACACTATAGGCCTTTGATGACGGTTTTTTATAAATAACCGACGCCTATACTTTATTTTTTTTTCTTATCAGTTTGCAGGCCTGCTGTGGCTGGTCAGCAGGATGAGAACCTGCAGTTCAATTTTCTGAACTACAGGTTTACGACATCCATTGATATCAGCCTACAAACAGGCCACAAACCTGCAAAATCAACAAATATTTTTTCACACAAGTAGATACATTCAGACATCAATTCAATTCTCACATTCACACATGTAGAAACATTCAAATACATGTAGAAACATTCAGACATGTATAAACATTCAGAAATATTCATTTATAAAATATCATTCAGCATCGCTATCAGCATCCCAATTATATCTTACAATCGCCACTGCTTGTATGGCTTTTGCCCATTCTTCTCTTATATCATTTAATGCTTCCATCGTATATGGAGCATGTACATTTTTTAAGCGTTTACCTATAGTGTGGTCAGTTTTAAACACCTGCAAAGAGAATGATATATATATAAGTAATAATATAAAAATAAGATTGATATATTTCATACTAACTAATGATACTATATATAATACCTCATGTATGGTAGTAATATCCAATGCGGCATGTCGGATAATCATCTGCATAAATCACATCACATAGTATGCACATGCCCAGCCGTTGTCTTGTGTAGCACACTATAAATTGAAACATACAAAATATTAAAAAATACAACTAAGCACAGTTCACATAAATAATATATACATTGGAGTCGAGAACTTACTTTTACGTTCTCCCAAATTATTGGCTGGTTCTTTCTTCTTGGGACATTTCCTCCAGCATTTTTGAATGCATCTAAACCCCTACATGTTAATGTAACACAATAAATTGCATAATTAAATAGTAATGTAATAACAGATGTTAACGGATATAAAAATGAAATATTTCTCACCAGAATAATGGCATTCTCAATATGTGTCCAATTTTAGTGTTCAATGTACTTCGCGCAGGATCTAGATAATAAACAGTGAACGTCCCGGGGGCAATAACTAGTAACTCCCAATGTCTACTGCTAGAGGTAAAAAAGTTAAAAATTAATAACTCAAAATGCACAATAAAAATGGAATTTGCTTAAGTCCAAATTATAAATAAAGTAAACTTACTTGACATTGAATGGAGCTATTATTATCGTCTTGTTTTGCTGATCGAAAATTGTAAAAGCATCTATACAGTATTGTTGAACACTATCAGGGTCTTTAGCTACCATACTAATCAATGATGGAATCAAAAATCCCACATGATCAAATGCAAATTGTTTACATTGATCTTCGACTAAGTAGCTGCAAAACATGTATTACGTATGCATTAATATATAAGAAACTAGATCACCGGATCTTACACAAGGTATATGGATGTATAAATAAGATCTCATCTTATCCATGTCTCTATCGTTGATGTATTCAGCCAATCATACATAAACATCTCAATAATATCTTGTATAAATAAAGAGCTATCGTATGATTGACCTGCATAATCTGCATCTAAAGAAACAATTATAGGACAATGTATATTATGTGCACATAGCCAACATGCCATTCCCCTACAAGCAGGACCTAACGGGTATTTTAGGTCAGTTGGAACCCAACTTGGTAATGCAGGAAGTGGAGGTGGAGGCCTAGGTGCTGCGGGTGTCTTTTTTTTAACATGTATATATAATTTCAGATCAGTTGACCTCATGTATACACATTAACAATCTAAAGTAATGTAAATTTATCTTACAATTTCAGTAGTGTAGACGACATCTGCTTTGGGCCACAATATCACCTCGCCTTCTGCCTCAGCAAGTGTATCAATATTCGGGTGGGGATATGGCAATGCAGCTTCCCTCCAATCGGGTAATACACGTATCAGGCTCACACGAACGTAGCCCTGCGGCATTGGAGTCACGTGAAACATTGCCCCAGGAAGGGACGGGTAAGCCTGCACCTCTGCAACAACATAGTCTTGCATTCTTAAGCGGCATGGCTTCAATGCCTACAAATTTACGTAAAGAATATTATACATATATACATATCATCTTGAAAACATATCATCTTGAAAAGACTAAGTATAATGTCATAAACAATACTTACAGGAGACGTGCTAGGCAATGGGTCTCCAGGATTACTCACAGTCTGTACATCAGGAGAAGAGTGGGTCGCCATAGGCTGATTGGAAGCCTGAGATGCCTGCCACCGCACTATTTCTTCCTTGACCTTCTCAGCAACTATATCATTGACCTTCTTGGCAACTATATCCTCGACTCTCTTATTCTCCTATACATGGATAAAAGAAACATTAGCTTCTTATTATTGAATTCCCTTTTACAGTAACATTCTAAAAAAAGAATAGGTTACCTCTTCTTGTGAAAGTCCCGCTCTGGGCTTGCGCTGGGATGGCCCAAAGAATGCTTTGCAGGATGCTCTGGGTTACCCAGAGCAACTGTCAATTCATCCCTTGTGCCCTGAGGGATGAACGTGTCTTGTTTCCTCTGCTCATGCAGCTCCCGCTAATCACCATCAACACAAATTGGTAAGTTAACACCACAAATAATCAATATTCAAACGATTGCTCTAAGAGTTGTATTTTACCATTTTCGCAGCCGCCTCAGCAGTTACGGGCTTCTTTATTTCACCCTTCTTGTCTTGCCTCCCATCTATCCAGATATCATGGCGAGGCATGGGTGTGGCAGACTCCTGAGTAGCCGCAGACTCCGCCTGTAGTCTTTGGCGAATGCTTGCATAGACCTTTGGACCCATAGTGTGGTCATGCACATTCAGTGCACGCCTTACTTTTTGCGCGTCACTGAGGGCCTAGTTAGTATGCACATTAATGATTTGGTTAGTAGCACTAAATGTTAATCTTGAATAGGTGAATACAACGTATATTAATTAAATTGGGAGTGACGCCTAATACCTTGAATTCTTCATATTTTCTTGAAGCAACAAAATTGTCCCAATCTTCTTTGTCCAAGAAGTTCCACTGTTCAAGGGCTGACTTCCTCTTCTTATCACCATCTTTTATGTATTCTCTGTTCAGATTTGTCCTATAGTTCCTAAGCATCTTTCCAACGCGTTGCATTACGCTTTTACGATGCAGCTTCTCATCCAATGCAAACAGATTCTGTAAAATAGAATTCTTATTAACTAGTATCCAAAAATAGAATTGCAAATCATATAATTTGTAATCTACAAAATAGAATTACAAATAATAATAACTCACGCATAAATCTTTCCATATCAAGTCTTTCTTCGCCTGAGAAACTTTATGCCAATTATCATACTTAACACCACAATGGCTTCGAGTGACACACCCAAGATAGTTTACAAAATTATTGCGGTTCACTCCAATTGCATTTCCTCCATTATCAAACTCAACAACCAATTTGGATCCACTTCCACTCAGCGCTATTAACTTCTTCAACAGAGTGATACCCCTTTTCTTGTTAAGTTTTTGGTGCTGCGCATCAAGTTGCTCCAGTGCTTCAGTGGGTACATGTGCATCATCAACCTAAAATTTGACAAAAATAAACACACTGAATTAACCCAATATAGAAATATAGGATATATGACATAACTAGAAGATAATGAATTTTATAGAAATACAGGATATGTTTTTAGAACTTACATTGGTATCCTCGCCATGCTCGTCATGGATAGCATGCTCATCATGGACTTCATGCTCATCATGGACATCATGCTCATCATGGTCAGCCATCTGAAAATGTCATTAAAAAGGCAAACATTTAGCATTTGTATTAACTAGAAAAAGGCAAACATTTAGCATTTGTATTAACTAGAAAAAGGCAAACATTTAGCATTTGTATAAACATACATGTCTCTAAAATTGTGATCTTTTATCAATTAACAATCCTTCATTTTGATTTCCGCGCACATATAAGTCATCATTAGCTTCAATATTTTGTGGAGTTGGCAACCCAACTGAGAATGGACTGGAGTCATCATACTTATCATAGTACTCTTCTTCATCTATAGGATCTTCAATGAACTGTCTTTTACCATGAAGAACAACCGACCATTTATCATTTGCAGGATCATCGATATAGAATATTTGTTTTGCCTGTGATGTCAATATGAATGGTTCACCCTTCTCGCCAATCTTTTCAAAGTTCACCCAAGTGAAACCCAATTCATCCACTATAACTCCTTTGGTGTTATCAACCCAATTACATTTAAAGAGTAGAATTCTGAAATCTATGCAGTCAAACTCCCATATGTCTTCAATGACACCGTAATATGACATTTTAGCTTCACGTGGACTCTTATCCTTTGCACTTGCAAAATACATAGTCGACGCTTGAAGAGTGACCCCACTATTTTGGACGACACTCTTATCATCTTGGCGCTTTGTGTAATATGTGAACCCATTAATGTCAAACCCTTCATAAGACATAACATTCGGTTTTGGTTTAAAGGCGAGGCATTTGATAGTTTCTGTAATATCATTTGATGTTTGAGATAGTTGATGTAAGACTTTATCTTCAAACCACTTAGTAAAAGTCTTATTATGCTCTCTAGCAATCCACATTGAACTTGCTCGAGGATGTTGTCTCTTGATGAAACTGGTATGTTCCTCGATATAAACACTCACTTCGTCCATGTTGTGTAAAATATACAAGTGAGCTTGTTCCAACTGCTCACGGCTGATTACTTTCACTCGTGATCTAAAAATTCCTTTGCCCTCCTCAATATTCTTGTCATTAACAGGAGTGTTATTACCACTCAGAAAGTCATTGCAAAAATCCATAACCTCTCTCGCCACATAACCTTCAATAATACTCCCTTCAGGCCGATAACGGTTCCGAACATCACCTTTAAAAACGCTCATGTATCGTTCAAAGGGATACATCCAATGCAAGAAAACTGGTCCCAACATTTTTACTTCCCTAGTCAAGTGGACAACAAGATGTACCATGATATCAAAGAATGAAGGAGGGAAATACATCTCAAGCTGACATAGGGTAACAACCACTTCTCTTTGCAAATTATCGAGAGTATCAGGGTCAATAACTTTGCTGCATAGACTGTTGAAAAAGAAACAAAGTCTGGTGATTGCAAACCTTACATGCTTCGGCAATATAGATCGAATTGCCACGGGAAATATTTGTTGCATTAGAGTGTGACAATCATGAGATTTAAGACCTATCAACTTCAGATCTTTCATTGATACCAATCTACGGATGTTGGATGAGTAACCATGTGGCACCTTAACATTTACCAACCATTCACAAAAAGCTTTCTTCTCCTTTCTAGACAACGTGTAACAAGCGGGAGGTAAGTATGTTCTTTTATTACCCATTTCACATAATTCTGTTAATTCTGACCTTATTCCCATTTCACGTAGGTCCAGACTGGATTTTATCCCATCTTTAGTCTTACCTGATATATTTAACAGAGTACCAATGATGCTATCACAGACATTTTTCTCAACGTGCATTACATCGATACAATGCCTGACTGTCAAAGAACTCCAATAAGGAAGATCCCAAAATATTGACTTCTTCTTGAATGAAGAATTGTCACTCCGTGTGGCCATACTACATTGTGATTTCTTACCAAATTCATTGACAATGTCTTTTACTCTTTCATAAATAACATCCCCTGGTATAGGTTTAGGTGCACTCCGTTCATCATTCCATCCATTGAATGCTTTGCGCTTCCTACGATACAGATGAAATTTTGAAAGAAACCTTCGATGACCAAGATATACAGTCTTTCCGCCATGTTTTAGTCTTATTGAATCAGTGTTTTCTTCACATATAGGACACGCTTTAGCTCCTTTGACACTATATCCAGACAAATTCCCATATGTTGGAAAGTCATTAATAGTGCAAAACAACATAGCGTGCAAACGAAATGTCTCTCTTCCTGAAGCATCATAGGTCATCACACCTTCAGCCCAAAGTTTCTTTAAGTCATAAATCAGAGGTTCAAGATAAACATCGATATCATTTCCGGGTTGTTTAGGGCCCGATATCAACAACGACAGCATAACGTACTTATTTTTCATACACAGCCAGGGAGGAAGATTGTATATAACAAGCATGATTGGCCAAGTGCTATGTTGGCTGCGCAATGTCCCGTACGGATTCATCCCATCTGTATAAAGCCCAAGTCTTAGATTTCTATCTATTTCACCAAATTTGGGGTACAATAGATCAATCTTCTTCCATTGTGGGGAATCAGACACATGTCGTAGGATCCCATCATTATTTTTCTTAACATCTGCATGCCACCTCAAATTCTTCGCATCTTTCAGATTTGCAAACAAGCATTGAAACCGTGATATTATAGGTAGATACCACAACACCTTGGCAGGAGAACCAGTTTTGGACTCCCCCAAAGTCGTCAATTTATACCGTGATGCACCACATTTTGGACAATCTTTCAAATCTACATAGTCCTTTTGAAATAATACACAATCATTCGGGCATGCGTGTATCTTCTTGGCCTCCATTCCCATTGGACACAACATTTTCTTTACCCGGTATGTTGAGATTGGCAGCTCGTTTCCTTCAGGAAGCATTTCTTTCAACAAAGTCAACAATTCAGTGAAGCTTTTGTCGCTCCATCTATTGTTAGCTTTCAACTTATACAATCTCAACACAACGCTAAGCTTCATAAACTTAGCACAGCCTGTGTATAACGGTATCTCAACATCATGCACAATGTTTCTAAAGATAGGAGGTGGATCGGTGTGCTCTACCCTACAACTATCCAACATCGCATCAATGATGTCTACTGGAACTGGTTCGTTCACATCTATGTCATCGGAGGCAATTTCTTCTTCCACCCAAGCACTGCTATCGACATCTACTGGTTTCGAGTTTGAAATCTCTCCATGTCAGTGCCATTCTGTATAGCCTTGTACAATCCTGTTGCACATGACATGACTTTTGATTTCCTCACCAGTGTTGACTTTCAAGTTGTTACCGCAATGCCTACACGGACAGTAGAACCTATCTGTAAGTTTTTTCCTATGTTCTTCGGCAAATCTAACAAACTGATTAAGACCAGATATAAACTCTGGGGTGCAGCAATTGCGAATAGACATCCATGATCTATCCATTCTATGATCAAAGAGAAACCAAGTATATATTAGGACAAGATTATGGTATACACTTACATCCTATCCAAGATTTACTCCAACAAACACATGTGATGTCATTCTTATATATAATAAATGTGTACCACCTATCCCATCCTTGAACAACTAATCTCACTAGTAAGTGTATAATGTGTATTGGGTTTTTGAGAAAATTTCGGCAGCATTTCCCCGCTATTCTCTAAGTACATATGTACTTAGAGAACAAACAGGGAAATGTTGTCAAAATTTTCTCAAAAACCCAATACACATTATACACTTACATCCTAAGTGAGATTAGGAGTTCAAGAACAGTCCCAAACCGGGGACTATCCAAGATTTACTCCTAATGAGTAAATCTTGGACGGGTTTCTAGGCCAACAAACACATGTGATGTCATTCTTATATATAATAAATGTGTACCACCTATCCCATCCTTGAACACCTAATATCACTAGTAAGTGTATAATGTGTATTGGGTTTTCAAGAAAATTTCGGCGAGCTCTAGGCGGTAGGGCAGACAGACCAAGGAGCAGCGGCAAGGAGCAGCGGCGTCGGCAGGCAGCGGTAAGGAGGAAGGCGGCGCGACGGCGAGCTCCAGGCGGTAGGGCAGGCAGACCAAGGAGCAGCGGCGTCGGCGGCAAGGAGCACCGGCGTCAGCGGGTGGCAGCAAGGAGGAAGGCGGCACGGCGGCGACGCAAGGAGGAAGGCGGCGGTGACACAGAGCAGCAGCAGCGCCGTCGATGACGAGGAAGCAGCAGGCACCAGGAGGCAAGCAGCAATGGGCGATGAAAATTCAGAAGACGATGAAACAGAAGAAAGAGGATAGTGGCCGTTTGAGGGTCTATTAAGGTGGTAAAAGGCGTCGGTTATAAAATACAACCGACACCTAACGTCTTCGGCGTCGGTTCTACTTAAATAACCGACGTCCAATTAGACAAATTTTGCCCTAAATAGTATGGCGGGAACCATTATCGGCGTCGGTTATCAACGTATAACCGACACCTAAGCTGGAACTTTTCGCGCAATTTTTCATCTTATATAGGCGTCGGTTTGTTGGTAAAAAACCGACGTTGTATGTGCCAAATTTTTTTCGCTCGAAAATTAGATTTCGCGGGAGATTTTAGGCGTCTGTTATTTGTTATCCAGCCGACGCTGAATACAAAGTGGTACCTGTGTCTGGTTGGTCTTCGAATATATACGTCGGATTTACTAAATAGCCGACGGTTATGTTATAGGCGGCGGTTTTTGTAAATAACCGACGCCCAGAAAAGTGACACTGAATGTTGTTTCTGTAGTAGTGTTTCCTTCTCTCTTTCTCCACTTTCTTTTGGTTCAACCTATAGCTTCTTGCTCTCTTTTCTTGGGTTATCTTTGACCTTGGTGTTTTCTTATTCTTGAGGTGATCTTGTGGCTGAGATTGAAGCTTTTGGTGGAGCCTCAACCCCCCTTAGGATCGTGTGCTTGGAGCTTGTAATCCTTGGAGTGATCTTCCTTAAAGCGGGTTATATAACTCTTAACCTTCTGTATCGATGCACGTTTCCTATATACACATTGATGTTTTCTCTCTCTAATATGTTCCCTTAACATGATAGTGGATGATGTTAAGCCCTAGGACTTGTTTGATGTTAAAATCATGCTTGGTTGGAAAGTAATCCGAATTTGATACCCGATTTTGGTGATTATGGTGAAATGGTGGTTTTCCCCTATCTCTTGATCTTTTTCTTTTGGTGAACCCATGCGTGCCTCTTTCTATTAAACCAAAAGGATAAAGACTTGATACTAGGTGTAACAAGAACAAAGGGAAAGAAAGTAAAAAAATTGTACAAAACTATCTATACATAGTAACTATTTGTATTAGTCAAAACTGAATTCCAATTCTTTTCCGGATCAGACTTTAAACCCTTGAAGATCATGTAGTTCCTTTCTCTCCATAGATAGTAGAAAAGGAAGCCATCTGCCAGCTTACTACCACCACTCAGCTTTAGGAGATCATTCAGAGAAGAGGTTGAAGTCTGAAAGTAACAATGAAACCTATGCCATATATCTTTCGAGAAAAAACAACCAAAGAAAAGATGTGGGACATTTTCCTCACTACACTCACAAAGAGAGCATCTAGATGCCATATGAAAACCAAAAAGCTTAAGGACATCAATTGTTGGAGCCTATTCAAGAAGCATTTCCACCAGACCATAGAGCATTTTTTGGGAGTCCCCTCAACCCAAATCCACTTTCCCCAAGGAACCGAGGGATGGGCGTGTCTACAGATATCCCACCCATCTTTGAGTCTAAGAGAGTTTTTCCCTTTAAACAGAATAGAGTCATTTTGCCCAGTAGGTGGATTGGAGGAGTGAAGAATAGCTTTAAGGGCATATGAACCTCTGAAGTCTGGAACAAACCATAAGTTCTTTTTAATACAAACCTTCAACTGGCAATTAATCCCCTTCTTAAGATGGAACATGAGTTGAATGTCTACAAGATCAAAGATTTTACGACTATTTGGAAGCCATGGGTCTCTCCAAAGCATAAACTTGCAACCATTCCTAGGAGAAAAGGAAATGTTATTTAGAAGAGTAGTCCTTTTGCTCAGAAGCTTTTTCCAAAGCCAGGAAGAGTTATGACTCTCCCTAACTGACCATATGGAGTCATGTTTGAGGTACTTTCCATGTAACCATCTAACCCACAAAGAATTCTTATCGTTTTCAATGTTCCATGGATTCTTGATTAAACCAACATTACACCAATCCTTGATAGAGCAGAAACCAAGACCTCCTTCAACCTTAGGTTTGTAAATAGTGCTCCATGCAACAGTATGCATATGTCTTTTATCAAGAGAATCATTCAAGATGAAGTTTATCATCATCCTTTCTAACTCATCAATTACATCTTTGGGCAAAGGGAAGGCCAATGACCAGAAGATATGTTAGGTTGAGAGGGTGGAAATTACAAGTTCCACTCTCCCTACAAAGGATAAGAGCTTGCATTTCCAAGAATCAATCTTGTTTCTGATTTTTTCTAAAATAGAACACATCTTTTTGGTAAGATGACTTGTAAAGAGAGGAAGGCCCAGATAGCGGACATGCAAATCACAAGTGGAGATATTCAACAATTGATCAAGGTTAGTATCATCACATGATTTACTGAGAAATAGTCAAATTTTATCATTATTCAGCTTTAAACTTGAAACCTCATAGAAATGATTCAAAACATCACTAATAGATTCAACATTATTCTTATTTGCTTTGATGAAGAGAAGAAGGCCGTCTGCAAAAATAATGTGGGAAACACCAATATTGGTAGAAATGGAATATTGATCTATGAGATTTTTTGAAACAACGACCTCCATAATAGAAGAGAATCTTTGCATAGCAAAGACAAAGAGGATAGGGGATAAAGGGTCTCCTTGCCAGACACCATTTGAAGCATAAAAGGGAGTAGAAGGAGAGACATTTATGAGGACCTGAAATGAGGTTGAGTTGAAACATTCATCAATCCAAGATAACCAACATTATGAGAACCCCATCTTCACCATAATGAAAAGGATATAGTCTCTACGAATAGAATCAAAGGCTTTGGAGAGATCAGCCTTCACGCACATCAGCTTAAGGCCATGTGAATTTGGGAATGTACTAAGCATCTCGTTTGCCAGCAGAATAGCATCACTAATGGATCTACCATGAATAAAAGCAACTTGATTTAGACTAATAAGACTTCCCAAAACATATTTCAATCTATTTGCCATGATTTTAGAGATGATCTTATAAACCAGGTTATAAAGAGAGATTGTCCTGAAATCTTTAATACTAGAAGCATTGGAAATCTTTGGAATTGGACTTATGAAGGTACGGTTGCACTCTTTGAGGAGCTTTCCATTAGCAAAGAAATTTAAGACAGCGGATGTTATATCAGACCCAATGATATTCCAGTAATTTTTAAGGAAGACCAAGTTATAACCATCAGGTCCAGGGGCCTTTTCATCACCAAAATTTTTAACAACTGTCTCCACCTATTCCTTTGTGACCCGTTTGTTGAGGTATTCAATATTGTCATTAGAAAGATGGGGAAGATTCCAATCAGGGTCCCAGTCAACTCTATTGTTACTCGCAGAGTTAAAAACTGACATGAAATGGTTAAAAATAGAGTTTTCAATAACCTCCATATCATATGTATTGATCATCCACAACTAGTAAATTAATACTATTACAGATTCTTCTAGTTTTAATGGAGGCATAGAAAAAGGATGAGTTTATGTCACCCAATTTAAGCCACTGAATCCTTGACTTCTGTTTCAAGAAAACCTCTTCATCCGCTTTAGCTTTGATTACTTTATTTCTAGCAGAGATCAAATTAAGCTGCAAGGCAGAGTCATGAGGGTTGTTGTCCACCCTACATTGAAGGTCAAAGGCCACTGCTTCAAGAAGATTGGCCTTAGAAATATAGTTAGGGACTTTTTTACTGTTCCATGCAATCAGATCACCTCTAAGGTTGTTTAGTTTGCAGTAGACACGATACATGGGAGCACCAGAATAACCTTATTTATTCCATCTTTCCTTCATAGTATCATAGAAACCATCCTCATTTATCCAATTTTTGATGAAACAAAAAGGTTTTTCTTCTTCTTTTTAGAATAGTTGAAATGAAGAGATACATGACGATGATCACTAACATGGGAGCTAATGACTTCACCCCAAGCATTAGGAAAGGAGTCCAGAAAAGCAAGGTTGGAGAAAATATGATCAATTTTAGAGAAGGTATTGTTACCCTTCTTGCTTCGACTATCCCAGGTAAAAAGTTGGCCCTTTGTGGTAACTTCAAGAAAACCTGTATCCAGAACAACTCTATTGAAATCTTTTATGCTTTTCAATGATGGAGGATGCTTCCCTAGCCCTTTGGCATTTAATCTAACATTGTTGAAATTGCCAAGAACACACCAAGGTAAGTTTATACCTATACTAATAGAAACCAGACCATCCCAAAGATTCATTCTATCAATATCCTCATTGAGTTTGATGATGGATGCCAGCACGAATGTGACGGGGGAGGCAACTGCCGACGAGAAGTAGGTGCCTAACCCTCTGGATCTGGGTAGGGTGAAGTCTGTGGAGGCTCGTGCATGTGTGACGGGGAATATTGGAGCCGTATCTGTTACTGAACAAGTGAGACAATGGTCAGATCTATTTAAGAACAAGGAGGTGATAAGCCCTATTAATCTAAAGACGATAGAGATCCAGGTGGTTGACGGAAAGCTGGTTTACTCGAAGGCCATCGCCAAGCAAAATGTTGCTAGGTGGAGCAGAACTATGGCTGGTTATGTTGTGGACTTGAATCCTCACTGTCCAGTGCTTGCTTGTCACTTAGCTCAGATCTGGCTGGTGAAAGGTTCGATAGAGGCCAGATATAGGGGTCGTAGATTCTTCATTGTGATGTTTGATAATGATGAGGATCTATCGACTACCATTGATGGTGGGCCTTGGTTTGTAGCTGGCAAACCTTTGATCATTTAGAAGTGGGAGAGGGGGGAACCATTAAAGAAGACGAAGCTATCGATAGTCCCTATTTGGTTGAAGATTCATAAGCTTCCTCTGGAGTTTTGGGATCCTGAGATGTTTAACCACATTGGCTCCTACCTTGGAAAATTGCTGCATCCTGATAAGCTCACATCAGAGTTCCATAGGTTGGAGTATGCCAGATTGCAAGTTATTATTCCTACTAAATTTTCCTCCCCAAAGGAGCTGCAAATCATCAGTGAGGATGGTCAGTGTGATACGATTGAGTTTGAATATGAATGGGAACCTTCTAGGCGTATGTCGTGTGGTATGTTTGGTCATGAATCTTTGTTGTGTAAATCTGATAAGTTAGATGATGGGATTCCAAAGAAGAAGATGAAGAAAGTTTGGGTTCTAAGGAAGCAATTGGTGGAAGATGATATTGAGATATTCATTGATGCTGAGGATGGTAATGTGGAGGATTCACTGTTGGCAGTGGTGAATGAAGCTACAAGCTCTAGCACTAGTGGTAATGCAGATACAAGCCTGATCACCCTGTTGACTTCACCTGAAGCTAGCTTGGAAATTGAGGGCAAGAGGTTGAAATCTCCTCCTAGAGTTTCTATGAAAAGTGTGGTTAGGAAGATCCCTGAGTCGGTGAATAAATATTCTCCTCCTTTGAATTTTGATGGTAATGAACTTGAAGTTGAGGTGGAAGGCAATGTACACCGGAATGGTGGGGGAGCTATGACTACTAATATCTGTAATGGTTGATCCCTTCACTGTGATGTAGTGGAATGTGAGGGGAGGCAATAATAAGACCCCCCACATTCAGAGTGACATCAGTAGACACAAGGCAAACATTAACATCATTTTAGAGTCATGAGTGAAACATGATGATCTTGATAGTTTTGTCAATTCTCTCTGTCCTGGCGCTATCTATGTAGATAATTCTCAGTTTTACTCTTATACTCGTATTATAATTTTGTGGTGTGACCTGGAGGTGACCCTGGAAGTGGTTTCTTCTTGTGAACAAGCTATTCACTGTAATGTTAGTAAGAACACGTTAAGCTTCTCGTTATCAACTGTTTATGGTGCTAGTGTTGATGCAAATAGATATGTTTTATGGGATTCTTTGAGGAATTTGCATGCCATGTATCTGACTTACTAGTGTGTGCTAGGTGATTTTAATGTTGTGAGAATGATTGGTGATAGGTTGGGGAAGAATCCACCTTCAAGGAAGTGTATGAAGGAGTTCAATGATTCTGTCTCTGATACTGAGCTTCTAGAAATGGTTATAAAGGGTCCCTTTTTCACTTGGGATAGCCATAGTAGGAGTTGTAATAGTACCTTCTCAAGAATTGACCAGATCTTCAGTAACATGGGTTTCTTAAAGGCTTTCCCGAATTGATGGGGTGAAGTTGTATCAACTCTTATTAGTGATCATAGGATCATTGTTTTGATATTGGATGTGGGTAAAAGGCTTCCTACGCCTTTCAAGTTTATAAACTATTGGGTTTCCCAGAATGGTTATAAGGAGGTTGTTGGTAGGGCTTGGAACGATACTGTTGTTGAAGGTTCTCCTATGTTCAGAGTCTACAGAAAGCTACAGGCTGTCTCCTATGCGTTGAGGAAATGGAATAAGGAAGTGGTTGGTAACCTTTTTTCTATGGCTAAAGAGCTTGAGCTTGAGGCATTTCAATTACAGAAGAAGGTTGATGCTAACCCAGGTGATACTATGAAACATGAGGCTCTTTCTCGGTGAGAACTGAAGCTATAAAAGCTATTAATGATGAGGAAAGTCTTCTTAAGCAGAAGAGTGGAGTTCAGTGGCTTAAATTGGGAGATTGGAATTCAGTCTTCTTTTATGTTTCTTTGAAGATGAGAAGGTTGAGTACTAACATCAATGTGCTTCAGTTGGATGATGGTTGTAATATCTATGATTCTGATTCTATTAGATTGCAGGTGGAGCTGTTATATAAAAATTTGTTCAATAGTGCCTCTGATTCTCTAGTTGGTTGGGATGTTGATTGGGAGTTTCCTTCTATATCCAAGAACCAGTTTGATGAGTTATAAAAACTTATTACTAGAGGTGAAGTGGAGAAGGTTTTCAAGTCTATGAAGGATGAAAAGGCACCTGGCCCATATGGTTATAACACAATCTTCTTTAAGTATGTTTGGGAGACCATTGGCGAATAAGTTATTTCTACTGTTCAAAGTTTCTTCAGCTCAGAAAAGTTGCTTAAGGAGTGTAACAGTACTCTTATTACCTTGATCCCTAAAGTTCGTGGGGCTACCCTCCGTAAAGATTTTCGTCCTATTTCTTTATGCAATTTGATTTATAAAGTGATTATGAAAATCCTTGCAAATATATTGAAATTCATACCTCCTTTTTAATTGATAGTAGCCAAGTAGCTTTTGTTCATGGAAGAAACATCAGAAATTCTATTCTCTTAGATAATGAGGTGCTTAGAACCTTTGTGGGCACTCAAAAGAACATGTGTGTTAAAGCTGACTTGGCTAAGGCATATGATACTATCAAGCGAGATTATATCTTATTTCTGTTATGGAAGATGGGTTTCCCTTGTTGCTGGATTGAGTGGATTATAGAATTTTTTTGTCAGCCACTTTCAAAGTTATAGTAAATAGATGTCCTTCTTCTCAATTTGATGCTTCCAATGGTGTTCGTTAGGGAGATACTCTCTCCCCCTATTTGTTTGTTATTGTTATGCAAGGTCTGACTGCCATTATCAAATCCGTTGTGAAGAATGGTGATATAGACCCTTTAGCTGCTTTTGAGAAGGTTAAAATCTCTCATATAATATTTGTAGACAATCTTTTGCTTTTCTCTAAATCTGATATGAGGAATGCTATTGGTATGAAGAAGGTTCTTGATTCCTTTTTCTATGTTTTGGGGTTGAAGCTCAACAATAAGAAAAGCCAAATATTTTTGAGTAAACTTGTTGTTGATTGTGATGCTTCCTCAGTTCTGAAGATCAATGTTTGTTCTCTACCATTTAGATAGTTAGGGGTTCCTTTATTCACTGGTAGGTTGACTAAATATATGTGTGCCCCTATTGTTGATAAAATTAAGGGAAGGCTTGACTTGTGGAAATGTCATCTTCTTTCCCAAGCTGGGAAAGTGGAACCGATCATCTCAACTCTATCCTCATACAATATATTTTGGTCCTCTGCCTTTCCTTTACTGAAATCTATGATCATTAATATTGAGCATCATATGTGGGACTTCCTTTGGGGTGATGATGATGAGAAGAAACATGTTCATCATGTTGCATGGAAACTGATCTGTAGGCCTAAAGGGGAAGGGGGTCTTCGCATTAGAACCATTAACGATTGGTCGAATGGTGGACTATTAAAGAATTTGTGGAGTGTTGTGAGTGATAAAGAAGCTTTATGGGTTAAGTGGCTTCATGAAAGATATATTAAAGAGGAGTCAATATGGGTGGTCAGAGCCAAATCTTCTTCCTCGTGGCTCTGGAGAAAAATGCTTGACCAAAGAAACACTTTGCTTAGGGAGATTGAGTTTAAGATAGGTAAGGGGGGTCATTTTATTCTCTAGAGAGATCCTTGGTTGAGAGATAAAAAAAATTGTTTGATCTAGTTGATTCTCAGCTGGTGTTCAGGCTTGGCAAATGCATGAATTGTAAAGTTGGATGTTGTATCATTGTTGATAGGTGGATTTGCCCTGATTTCAGGGGAAGTGCAGCTGTAAGTGCCATCCCAGCTAATCAATTGATTCTTGCTGGTAATGAAGATATGATATTGTATAAAGGGGGTTCCTCCTTCAAAATCAGTGATGGGTGGGATGTCTCGAGAAGAAAGTGGCCTAAAGTGACATGGGGGAGGTGGATTTGGTCTTCACCTATTCCTCAGAGGTGCTCTTTTACTTTATGGAAATTTTTTCTAAAGAAATTACCTACTGTCGATTTTCTGTAGAGAATGGGATTCCAGTTTATTCAGAGATGCCCGTTCTATTTGGAGAATGGAGAATTTGTTGATCATATTTTCTTTAATTGCAGTTATAGCCTGGCTTTGTGGTGCTTTTTTCAGAGAAAGTGTGGCTACTTTATTAAATCTCTTGAGGACTTGTTGAAGTTGCAAAAGTATGAGAAGGTTCTAGCCTCTTTGATCATACATAATTTGTGGAAAGAGAGAAATGGGAGGATTTTTCATGGGTTTGAAAGAGAAGTTAGGGTTCTTTGGGAACTCTGTGTTAGAGATGCAAGTAGTTATAGTTTTTTTAGTTTTCTTCTTACTTTTTCTCTGTATAGTCTTTGATTACACTTTGTAATCATCAAATTTACCTATGATATGAGTGAAGAGACACAACACCCTCTTTTACACCAAAAAAAAAAATCCACATTAGTCCCGTAGATGGCAGAGAAGCATAAGGTATGATCATCAAAAGTAGCATTACAGTGAAGAATTTGGGCATTAACTCATAATCTTTGGATCTTAAGATCAGGGTTTTTCCATAACACGAGAATCTGCATATAGGAGTAGTACTCAGAGTTTGAGAGGAAGTTTGCACCACTCCAAACATAATCAACCAAGATCACAATATCCTTATCTTGTAGCCTAGTTTCAAGAAGGATATAGATATCTTCCTTATTCTTGTCCATCACATCCCTAATTTGTGAGAGCTTATTGAGCATACCTCTCACATTACACGCGAGGATGGAGAGAGGACTAACCATTTGATGAAAAGGTGGGGGGGGAACTTCCCGACAACTCCATCCTTTGAGGCTCCCGCATCACCTTTAGAATCGTTATCAAGTTAAGAAAATCTATTTGGTGAGAAAGCAACATCCTTTTCCTTGTTGCTTACACTTTGGAAATAATTTTCTGTCTAGGAGGAGATCTCGATTTCTTGCCTTGCATTTCCCAAACCTGGGGGGGTCTGGTCAGGAGTTTAAGGATTAAAACCTGGTCCATCACCTTTCCCAGAAGCAATATTTCCAATGGCACTCCCACCAGTAGTAGCATTGGAGGTTTCTAAAGCCGAATCCACATAAATAACGGAGACCTATGGTGTCGCATTAGTATTTCCAGAGACTGAAATAACTGCATCAGTAATTTTGGGAATGGAACTGACTGCATCACAAAAGACTTCTATCTCTTCATTTACAGAGTTAAGGCGGGGAACTTTGGGAATCCAGACCTTCTTTTTGACTGGAATAGTCTTCTTCACGTGAATAAGATTTGAACATGTAGATGATTCATGGCCAAAATTCCCACAATGTAGACATCTATCAGGCTCCCATTCATATTCGAATAGAATAGTATCAAGCTGGCCATCATCACTCATGATTTGTAGTTCCTTTGGGAATTTAAAGTCAATCGAGATTAACACTTGAAGTCTGGCATACTCAAGCCTTGTAAATTCAATAGTCAATCTATCAGGACACACTGGTTTGCCCAGATAGGATCCTATATAGTTGAACATTTCTTTGTCCCATGGCTCTAGCGGAAGGTCAAAGATTTTGATCCAGATTGGGATTTTCGCTAGCGATAGTTTTTCTAGCAGCTCTCCTCTTGACCACCTCTTGAGAATCAGAGGCATGTCCACCAGAGACTGGGGTCCATCTTCAAAAGCAATTCTCATGTCTTCATCATTCGAGAACAAGATAAGGAAAAAGCCATTGCCCCTGAATCTAACTTCTAAAGAACCTTTTGCCTTCCAGATCTGTACAAGATGTACAACAAGGGTTTGCCAAACCGGTTTCATACCCACAATGTATCCACCAAACACGACTCCATCTAAACACATTCCTTTCTCCAATAGATTTGGGGTAAATCAGTCTACCATCCTTTACTTCAACATTGGTCTGATTGAGGGTCATTGGATTGTTAAATGCCTTCTTCTTGGATAGATTTGACCAGAGGGTGACTTCCTTTACAACCGAAACACCTTTGGGCAAGTTCTGAGGATCCTTTCTATATCGAGCTTTTTCTCTAGCAGCAACATTATTTGCATCATTCGGATATGATAAAAGACCCCCACCATCTTCACTCTGATTCACATTTCCGGTTACCATAGAAGTCGCTCCACTGGTCGCCACTGAAGTCCTGCTACCGAGCGCCTTCGGAGTCACGCCGGTCGCCTTCGAGGTCGCGCTGTCGCTAGGCATCTTCAGAGTCTTAAAGAAGGAGACACTGCTGATGAACCAGATAAGAAGACGTCGCCGTAGAAAAGCCTCAGGAGACACCTATCTCTTGATCTTGGTTTTGATCACATGTATGATGGACGAGTGTCTTGATGTTTTGTGAAGTTTGAGTTCTGTTTTGGTGCTGTCAAATGTGGTTTCTATCTCTTGTTTGAGGTACCTTTCATGGTGTTTTCATGACACTTGTGTTAGGGTTTGATACTCAATTTTGGGTGATGCCTTCCTACTTGAGGATGGTGGTTTTCCTCGTTGTTGTCTTCTATTTTGGACGTGGTTTGCTTATGTTTTGACCTTGGTCACCCTTGGATTGACGATGACTCTTTGTCTTGATGGTAGCTTGACCAATAGTGGTCACTACACCTTATTTTGCTTTGGGTCGCGACACCTTGTCATGTGTGGTTTTGGTTGAGACAAATGACCTGGTTATGGTCACGACATCCTGCCCTATGATAAAAATAAAAATAGTTCGGTACTATTTTGTTGATGCCCAATATGATACGAAGAAAACAACCAACTATTGTGTTTGATATCAAACATAATGTATGGTGTCAAGTTAAAAAAATAATATAACTTCTAAACATAAAAAATATAAAAAAATAACAGTTAATCTACCCCTTACCGTTTTATCACTTGAAATATAATCGGTTATTAGTTAACAACTACTTGTAGTTGTCTACCATACAACATAAGTTTTAAAAAGTATGTTGCAACTAAAGACTGATTTGGTAGCCGGGCCGGGCAGCCGGCTTGTTAACAGTTATTTTTTTTGCTACAAGTGAGCAGGCTATTGTGTGAGCATATGGTGAATATTGCTTAACCAAACAGCTGAAAACAAACCACAAGTATTTGAACATTACCCAACCAAATACAAATATTCAGATTAAATTGCTGCAGTTTGAACAATATGTTTTCTTAAACATATTTTGTACTTCAATCACCTCCTACCAAACAGGTCCTAAATGTCTTTAGAAAAGTAGTCACTCGGTGGGGGTCTATGCGGAGCTTGACCAATTTGAGAGGTCGATACTTGGGACAAAGTTAAATAGCTGTGAGCATGTGCCTGTGTGCATAAAAAATGACGCAAAACAAAAACATGTTCAAGTGTCACACCATCAACGAAACCAGTCAAATTGAAAGATGTGGGGTCACAGTAAACGGCCCCCCCCCCCCCCCCCCCCCCCCCCCCCCCCACAAAACCCCGTTAGCAAAGACAAACCAAGCCCAATCCCGTCGCAAGCGGAAAATTTCCAAGCGGAGCAGCAACAGCGATGGTTCGTCCTTTGAACATGGCAGCTGAACTATAAAACCCCACCTCACACATTCTTTCATTCCCGACACAGACACAAATTCTTGATAGCACCCGACTTTCTCACACCTCCTACTCCTCCTCCTCATGGCGACCGCGACCTCGCAAGCTCTGTTTACCCACCCCGCTGCAAGCCGGCTGCCGCCGTCGTACAACGCGGCGGCCAACCCGGCTAGGTCCTCCGTTACTATGACAGCTTCTGGTAAGACCCCCCCTCGATTTCCCTGTCCGTTTCACCCAGATTTTTTGAGCATGTTTCCGTCCTGTCTTCAGCAAGGATTCACGGGGGTTTGGTGTCGCGGGCGCGCCGTACTGACCTGGTCAAGGTGCCTAGCGCTCTGGCTGACGCGCAGGTGGCGTCCGAGATAAAGGGTTCTTCCGAGGCTGCCAAAGAGATGGGCCCGATCGTCGTCATCGACAACTATGATAGCTTTACCTTCAACCTATGCCAGGTAAAGCTCCGGGATTTCTCCCTTTGTGCTTTATAGTTTGCGGTATGATCATCTCGTAGAGTGTTGTTTTTACTGGGCCGCTAGCCACCTTCAAGAAATTACTTTAGAATCTGATACTTATATTGAGTACTCGATCCGTTCGTTGCAACCCTGTTGTGTTGCTGGAACTATTGCAATTAGGAAGACAACATTATACCCGGACTGTGTCCTTTTACTGTACTGGATCGCTGGTTAAGTACTTTTTCGGAAATAGGTCAGTCTATAAGCATAGGAATGGCTTGTTCGATAAGAGAGTTATGGGTACAAGATGCATCATCAGCTGAGCAAAACGTACTCGACTTCTCGGAATTTTGGTCACTTGTAGCCTGTAACAGTTCAACTATTTGAGAAGGGGTAAGACGATGCTACGGAATCTAGAACCAGAGTCTTCTTCTGATAGGACAGGACTATAGGTGGAAAGTTGAGAGGTAAATATATGAACGGAAAACATGGAATCAGACAACTAGACTTAAGTAACGGCCATCTTGCTACTTGACATTTACCTATCCTGTGAGAGAAGTACTGCAGAAGCGTTGTAAAGGGCCTCATTCCATGGCAGAATACTAGAATAGTCGGGAAGGATATGAGGTTTGGAGAAAAATGAACTTTTGCACATTACTATAGTGTGTTGTCTATCAAAAACGAGATATGCATCTGGTTCCTTTTGTCATTGTCAATTAGCTCGTGCCTCTGCGAAGACATTTCTTTAAAATTTATACGATAGAATTATAAGAGGAAAAAAAAGAATATCTAAATAAATTTGGTTTCCTCATCATTGTCAATGGAAAGTAGAAATTGTGCCTCTGTTAGAATCCCGTCCCAGCCACACTGCATATAGAAAGAATAAAATTGCTTGCATCACAGCTATCAAGTGTGGTATCAAGAATCAACAGAATGATCTACGAGACTGTGAATTGTAATGAAATCCTAATTCATCACGCAATAACTCTATCAAGGATCTTGCAAGAATGTATTAGATTTAGTAGGATTTCCTTCCTGGACCTAAGTAATCTAGTGCATTAAGCCCCAATAGCAGGTTTATGCAACACTCAAGACCCTCTTGACTAGACTCTACACACACCTACTCATGGTCATGGGCCAACATTCCACTAGTACATTAAAACCTTTTAGACTTTTCTTCAAATCTAGTTGCTTTCTCTCGAATAATTTATTAGATGGCATTCATGCAAGGGGTAGAGATCAAACAACCAAGCAATCATCACATAAGAGAAAGACACAATCATAGTCATAAATTCAGAATTTGCGATTCATTCGGTGAGCTTGAAACCTTTCGACATTCAAGAATTATGTAGAAATTTGGATAAAATTGACAAAGATACATTAAAAGTTCGGTCAAATATTTCGGAAAGAATAGGACAAATTCGGACAATACAATGTGTGCATATATACATACAAATATTACATATACACACAAGATAAATATATATTTTTTTGATTTACGAGAGAACCACCCCCGTAGAAGCGCCACAATCGTGACCCCCCAGACAGCGTAAACTCTCGGGACATGAGAGGGTGTGGTCCGGTCACCCCCTCCTGCGCCCAATCAAATTCCTGTTACTTTTCGCAGAGCGCCTTCGGTGTGATTCAACATATTTATATACAATTATATATGTGCACACCTTGATTTGCTTATTGATTCTCTATTCACAAATTACAATTATGTAACATGTTCTTATTATATAAATGAACAACCCGTCAAGTTGGGAAACAATTTGTGAAATTCAGGGATCCTTATTTTCCAAACAACTCTATTAGGCCTGCTTCAGTTTATTTTAATTGTGCTTGACTCAATAACCTTGCTCCGAATAGGTTCACTTGTCGGTCTGCGCTGCACATGTCCATACCATCTTAGACGACCTTCATGCAACTCCTCAATGCTCACCACCCCCAGTTTATTCTTGATATAGTGATTCCTCAAATGATCTTTCCTAGTCTCCCCACACATTCATCTTAGCATATGCATCCACATTCTTCTTATTGACACATTGTTTCTTCACTGTCCAACATTCAGTCCCATATAGCATGGCTGGTCGTATAGTTCTATAGAACTTACTTTTTAATCTGAGAGAGATCTTTTGGTCACATACTACTCCACTTGCACTCCTCCACTTCAGCTATCCTACCATGATCTTGAGACAAACATCATCTTGGACCTCACCCTCCTTTTCAATAATAGAACCCAAGTAACGAAACTTATCACATATTGGTACATTCTTTCCATCCAACTTGACTCCACCATTCACAATTCTAGATTGACTGAAATTGCAATGCATATATTCAGTTTTGCTTCTACAGATCATAAATAATTCCAATGCATTTCTCCAAAGTTCAACTTTATCATTCAACATTTCTTTTCTTTCGTCAATCAACACAATATCATCAGCAATAAGGCACACCAAGGGATATTATCTTGAACATGCTTTGTCAACTCATCCATAGCAAGAACAAATAGATATGGGCTGAGTGTCGATCCTTGATGTACCCTAACAGTGTTAGGAAATGTGTGTGTCTCTCCTCCAAGAGTCCTAACACTTACAGTTGAGCCATCATACATGTCTTTAATCAGATCAATGTATTGGATAGGCACACCCTTTTTATGCAAAACCCTCCATAACGTTTTCCTGGGTACGTGGCCTTTTTCCTGATCAACAAACACCATATGAGAATCTTTTTTATTTCTCTGTACTTCTCCATAAGCCTCTTTATCAGAAAAATAGCATCTGTTGTCGATCTTCCGGGCATAAATCCAAACTGGTTGTTGGATATTTGTGTTATCAATCTTAGCCTTTGCTCAATAATCCTCTCCCAAAGCTTCATAGTTTGACTCATCAACTTGATACCTCTGTAGTTTGTGCAGCTTTGAACATCTCCTTCCTTCTTGTAGATCGGGACTATAATACTATTTCTCCATTTGTCTGACATCTTCTTTGTCTTCATAATCTTGTTAAATTTTTTTGTTAACCACATAGCTTGTTCATCCCCCATACTCTTCCATACACTAATGAGAATACCATCTGAACCACATGCTTTTTTCATTTTCTTCTTTTTTCAAAACATTCTTGACCCCAGATAGTGAAACTTGTCATGTGTAAGTGACATCTTCTGCATTCATGTCACCTGAGACTCTTACTTTGTTCCCGGTATCTCCATTGAAAAGCTTAGGAAATTAGTTTCTCCATTGGTTCTTTATATCATCATCTTTCTCTAACACTCTGCCATCTTCATTCTTGCTGTACTGTACTTGACTCAAGTCTCTTCCTTTCCTTTCTCTCATACGACTCATTTTATAAATATCTTTTTCTCCTTATCTAATGTCCAACTTCTTACATATCTCATCAAAGTATCTAGACCTGGCCTCTTGAACAACCTTTTTAGCATCTTTCTTTGCTTGTTTGTAGCTCTGAAAAGTTGCATCATCTCTAGATTTGGGCAAGCTCCTATAGATCTCCCTTGTGAGTTTAGTAGTCTTCTGTACTTCATCATTCCACCACCAAGTCTCTTTCAATGGAGGCCGACACCCTTTGGACTCTCCCAAAACCTCTGTGGCAATTTTTTTTATACAGGAGATCATACTTTACCACAGATTTAACATCATTGTTTCTATTTCAAGTTCTCTCCTTGATAAGTTTTTTCATAAAATGTCAATTTCTTTTCTCCTTTTAGATTTCACCATTTGATCCTTCTATCTTGGCTTCTGTTATGCTTACCTTTGTTGATCTTGGTGTTCACATCCAAAACTAACAAACTATGTTGGGTGGTGAGTTCTTCCCCAGGGATCATTTCACAATCCTTGCATACTTTTTGATCCAACCGTCTTATGAGGAAGTAATCAATTTGGTTACAATTGTGCCCACTATTGAAAGTAATAATATGAGGATCTCTTTTCTAGAAATGTGTATTTGTCAAGATGATATCAAAAGTACCTGCAGAATCTAAAATCCATTATTCTTCATTTCTGTTGCCATATCCAAAATCTTCACGCACTCTCTAATATCCAACATTGCTACTCCCCACATGGCCATTTAAGTCACTCCCAATAATGATCTTTTCCTCTATCGGTATTCCTCGCATCAGTTCATCCATGTTATCCAAATTATTTTCATTTGTCTCCTCACTAAGGTCAACTTGGGGGCATAAACACTAATATTATTAAAAATCTTTTCCCCAAGAATAACCTTGGTAGCTATGATCATGGTATTAAAAACCCATCTTGATGCTTACGCCTCAAGGCGAGGCTATCCTAAGTATGCCTCGAGGCTTACACCTCATTGCCCTGGACTGAGGCTTACGCCTCGAAATGTCTAAGGCTCGCCTCAAAGCATTGAGGCTCTGAGGCTTAGCTGAGGTGCAAGCCTCGGTTATGGATGCTAATGTCTTATGTTACCCACCAACTTTTCTACTTTTAAGACTATTACAAACATTTTATTCAAAGTTTTCAATTCATCGTTGTCGTAATTAATTATCTTCAATTTATTAGTGAATTAGTAACTATTATTCTATGAGCGAGATCTTTTGATCTTCATTGTTAAATTTGTCTTTGTTTGCTACCTCTTTTATTTACTATGTCGGTGAATTTCATTTCATTGATAACAAATTTTGGTTCCTTGTTCCTACTAATTCTTATATGGATCTAATATAAAATCATTGATACTTATATTTGCTAAATAAATATATTACAATATTGTAGCAGTTTTTAATCTCTATTTATCCTTATTAAGTTACATAAACCATTTCTATTTAGTCTTGGTCTTACTTGTATGTACATATTTATGTCAAGGTCAGGGATATAGAAAGAAGCACAACGGAGTTTATGGAAATCAAGAGAAAGGGGAGACTGTGGGTTTAATACACATATTGCATTATATATATATATATGTATATATATATATATATATATATATATATAGAGAGAGAGAGAGAGAGAGAGAGAGAGAGAGAGAGAGTCAGGCTAGAATACACTCGAGTGTATCCGGAGCGAAATACACTCAAGTAGTTTTTCATGATGCAATATTTTTTTTGAAAATCTAATCCGTTGATCTTATTAAACATCTCATGAACAATTCATACGCAAAATTTGAGCACATTTGGATATGTATAGCTCATGTTATGAAGATCACAAAAATTATACATTTCAAATTAGTTTCGCGCGTCGATTTTGTTGCCCTTGGATGAGTGACTTACACTCATCCAAATGGGCTCAAAATTTGTATGTAGCCTAGTTATAGTATGACGGTGAAGATCAACAGTTTACATTTTGCAAAAAATAGTCTTGATATGCAAACACACTTGAGTGTATCCGTGCGATCCGTACACTCGAGTGTATTCTAGCCTGGCTCTCTCTCTCTCTCTCTCTCTATATATATATATATATATATATATATATATATATATATATATATATATATATATATATATATATGCCATTCATTCGCTACCCGCACGAGTAACTAATTTTAGTTACCCGTGGATCTATTTTGTAATAGAAAGGTACCTATTTGTAAATGACACATACAACGTTTGTAATGAGATGACTAAATTTGTAATACAAACACTCGTTTTGTATTACAACGTAAACAACTGTCATAAATATCATTTTACTGTAATCAGACGTGTAATACAAAACGAGTGTTTGTATTACAAATTTGGTCATCTCATTACAAACGCTGTCTGTCTCATCACAAATAGGGACCTTTCTATTACAAAATAGATCCACGGGTAACTAAAGTTAGTTATCCGCACGGGTAGTGAATATATACCCATATATGTATGTATATATATATCTAAAAGGGTATATATATGTATGTATATACTTGTATATATTTATTAATATATGAAGGCCTCATACATATTTCGAAGCTTACGCCTTGCCTCTTTGAGAGAAAAATGCCTCGTTATGCCTCAGGCACTTTAAAACCTTGGCTACTATTGATAATTCATGTGATCTTGACAACATCATCTTTCAACATCTTATCAACAATAATTCAAACACCATATCTATGTCTATCAATACCTTTATACCAAATCTTGTACCCTGTGTCTCCAATCTCTCTGCATCTTTCCCCTGTCCATTTGTTTTCTAGTAAGTAAATAATGTGAACTTTTCTTTTAATCATGGTATCTACTATCTCCAAAGACTCACTTGTGAAAGAGTCAATATTCCAAGATCCCACTGTAATCCGTTTTTGCTAAACTTGCTTTTTTACCTGTCTCATTTGAAATGATTGCCCTTACACATTTTTCACTACATATGGACAATAATGCAGCGAGACTAGCTTCTTTACCCACATCTGTCCAAGCTGTGGAAACCCTTGCTGTATAGAAACCTGTTGTATATTTATCACTACACCCTGTCACCGATGCAACACGTCGCTAGTTGGGGACGCTCCAACGAAAGTTTTATAAGGGTCCATGTCATAGAAAGAGTGACATAGTTTTTTGGTTGACTGTCAGCCTACCATCAACACTTCTCCTTTACCCAGACTTGGGACCGACTATAGTTGTATAGAATATACAAAACCATAGGCGGAGTTGAAAAATTTGTAAGTTATTCGTAGAATTCAGGAATAGTACAAGGTTCTTGCAAAATTCGAACATAACATACACTACATGAAAAATTCGTGAATTATACACAAATAATTTAAAGAAGTGACTATGGACACTATCATGTTGGATGACACTACTAAATAACAAAATGGTAGTAAAGTACATAGACATGCCGAAATAGAGCATAACTAATCTGGAAGGAGCCTAGCTACCTGTAGACGAGCATTACTGGCTCCAAACTAAGAAAAGGACAATTAAGAACAATAACAAGAAGGGAACAACAACTAGAGACAAGGAGAAAAAGAGAGAAAAGGTGGACGAAGGGGGCTCTCGCTCCCAAGTCCTTCAAGAAGTTCCAATCTCCTTGTGGGTCCCTTTTTCTAGTTTGGATATCACTCCCACATCCCCAACATACTCGCAAAATGGTGAGCAACAACCTATGGGTGGTGGAAAGGATGTGTTTGGGAGGTGGGGAGGATGTGTGGGCCATCATGGTTTGACGTCAGCAACCGATAGGCTTATTGTGTTTGAGGTCATGCGGGCCCTCTTTGATAGACGCTTCAGCCGCCTCCGCTTTGGATATATAGTATAATGGCTAGAGAAGGCTAGGTGGAGTGGGATGAAGGTGGAAACCCTAGACCTAGACGAAGAGTAGGTGAAAAATGGAGTCAAATGGGATGTAGAGTGGTGAGGTTGGTTGGGGGACTGGACGTCCTTTGCCAATGACGACTAGTAGTCGTAACTATACGAGGGGAGTTGTCAGATGCACTTCCCTGGGGTCTAATAAAGCGTGGAAGGGTAATTGGTAATTTTTCTACTGTAGTGATGAAAGTTAGGCTGACCATTAGAAAGGTCCACCAACTTATTGTGGCTGGCGGGCTGACTTGTTTCTAGTCGATGTAACTTGATTATGCTTGATGGTGGCCCAAAGGTTGGCCGAACTTATTGCCTGATTTGGTAAAACAGTTGATTTCTGGGCGTTGGCCGGCCCTAAGGTCTGAAGGGTCAACTAAAGTCTTTGTGCCAGCAACTTCTCAACAAGTCAGTGCTGATCGACATATGTCAATGTGGCTTGAAAGGTCGGTCGACCATTGGAAACTCATGGAATTACTTTGTATGCTTTTATAAAATTTTGCAAATTACGATTTCGTTGTGGAACCAGTTATGATAGTTTATTATACATTTGAACAAACTATTTTCTGGTTGCTGTTGGTATTGCCTGGCAAAACAGTCCTTACAGACCATTACATGAAAATGAACCTAACATTCAATTACCCGTGGAATTACCTTATATGTTATATGAAATTTGCATTTCATAACCATTTCAAAAAATTCATGATTGTGATAGTGTTATACAACTGTACAACCTACTCATTGGTCGGTGTTACATTGGCAAAATACACTCAAAAGTTCATTACCTAATGTGACATTAAAAAAAAATTATCTTATAAATACAATTACGTGCAACTGTCTCCTTTGCACAAAAACGCTGTACAAAAATTATGTGAATATGATCAGTTCGGACCTCAGTTGCCCAATGAATCTTCACAAGTTAAAGTTAATACAGGATCACCTACATGCCTCTGGTATCAAATTGAAGGCTCGTCTTTCTTTGCTGAAGAGGCTCACCAGATTGAAAAACTCTTTATCGTTTCTTTGTTGGATACCTTTTAGTTTTGAACTTTTGTTTAGTTGAACCATCTTTTTCTGTAAAATGTTTAATTTTTTTACGGTTAAGAATTTTTTTAATTAATCTAGCAGAAATACTCCTTTGTGATGTTATCGAATCACTTCATAGTTTGTTGCCCAATTTGGCTTTGTTATTAACCTTTTGCCTGCAGCTTCATGCAAATTTAAAAGTAGAATGAGACCAAAAGGAAAATGTAGAATAGGACCAAAAGGAAAATGTAGAATAGGAACTATACGCCAAATTTCAAAAGTAAACCCCTACCTGACTCCAATCAACTTTGGCATAATTGTTTGTAGAATAGGACGCACTTCATAACTTACCACAAGGAAAATGTAACGGCTTCTTGAATCTGCAGATAACTGACTGTTATGGTCTATAATTGTGGCATTTTAGGGTAGTCCCTGTAATTTAATAAGTATAATTGCATGCTTTGATGCCTGCTGCATCTAACTTTTCCAGTTGTGGTCCGACTCTGTACTTTATTTCACATAACCTGAACGTGGTGCTGTATCTTAGTGTATTTATTGCTAGATAAGTGAACTGTGACCTCTCAATCTTATATATATCCCATATTTTTTTTTAATAATGAAGTACATGGGAGAGCTTGGGGCAGACTTTGAAGTTTATAGAAATGATGAGATTACAGTGGAGGAAATGAGAAAGTAAGGTCATTGATATTGTTGAAGTTTTACTCTGATCTATTCTGGGTTTCGATCCCTAAACACGCTCTATACATTTTCAGGAGAAACCCAAGAGGAATCCTTATATCACCTGGGCCTGGTAGGTTCTTCACTCCAGCTGCATAATATGCTATTGGTTTTTTCTGAAAAAAACACCAGTGAACGACTACTAAGTTTGCATTTCTTATAAATTTAGGTACACCCCAGGACTCTGGGATATCTTTGGAAACGGTTTTGAAACTTGGTCCTTCCATACCTCTTTTTGGGGTTTGTATGGGGTTGCAATGTATTGGAGAAGCATTTGGAGGTTTAGCCTTTTAACATTTTTCAAAACACATGTTTTTTTAATCTATTAAATATTGAGTTCTATATGGTGAACTTTTTTCCTACAGGAAAAATAGTGCGGTCTCCGTATGGAGTTATGCACGGAAAAAGTTCTCTTGTATATTATGACGAGAAAGGAGAGGATGGCTTATTCGCTGGTCTACCAAAGTAAGAAAACAGCCTTTTAAGGGTGAAATCTATCTATGATGCCTTCTCATTTATGTGGAGATTTCTTAATTGGTTTTCTAGATAGAGAATTATTTATCTTACTCGATCTTGTTGAGACATGCTTTATGAACGATTTAATTTCGTATCTCTAGTTACACAAATAGAACCTGGAATAGCGTTCAGTAGGATGACCCACCCATTGCTGGACACAAACAGTTGGTTTCCTTTGGGGAGCTAGTGGAGGGTTTATGGTATTGAACTCCATTGCCTAATTAGTCCCTATTTTGATTTGATTCGATTTGTATTTCACTTGGAAGACTTTCAATTACTTAGCGTGATTGACCTCAATGAGAAAAATGGTGTGGGGAAATCTGATTGAAGTACCAAGTGGTTAAGGTGGCATTCAGATGTTTAATTGTGTCTAAGAAGTATCGGGACCATCCAGAGGCTGGTAATACAGTCTTGAAAAAGTTGAAAATTATATTCAAAGGAGTAAATATGAAGCAAAGTTACTTTACTTCGAATTGGAAGCAATGGAGGTGATGAGTTTAATGGAGTAGAGGTGATTTGCATATTGAAGGAAAGGATTTCAGAGTTAAGGTTACAGTTGTTAAGTTGATGCTTTCCTTTGGGGAGCTAGTGGAGGGTTTATGGTATTGAACTCCATTGCCTAATTAGTTCCTATTTTGATTTGATTCGATTTGTATTTCACTTGGAAGACTTTCAATTACTTAGCGTGATTGACCTCAATGAGAAAAGTGGTGTGGGGAAATCTGATTGAAGTACCAAGTGGTTAAGGTGGCATTCAGATGTTTTAATTGTGTCTAAGAAATATCGGGACCATCCAGAGGCTGGTAATACAGTCTTGAAAAAGTTGAAAATTATATTCGAAGGAGTAAATATGAAGCAAAGTTACTTTACTTCGAATTGGAAGCAATGGAGGTGATGAGTTTTAATGGAGTAGAGGTGATTTGCATATTGAAGGAAAGGATTTCAGAGTTGAGGTGACAGTTGCTAACTTGATGCTTTCCTTTGGGGAGCTAGTGGAGGGTTTATGGTATTGAACTCCATTGCCTAATTAGTCCCTATTTTGATTTGATTCGATTTATATTTCACTTGGAAGACTTTCAATTACTTAGCGTGATTGACCTCAATGAGAAAAATGGTGTGGGGAAATCTGATTGAAGTACCAAGTGGTTAAGGTGGCATTCAGATGTTTTAATTGTGTCTAAGAAGTATCGGGACCATCCAGACACTGGTAATACAGACTTAAAAAAGTTCCAAAATTATATTCGAAGGAGTAAATATGAAGCAAAGTTATTTTGCTTCGAATTGGAAGCAATGGAGGTGATGAGTTTAATGGAGTAGAGGTAATTTGCATAGTGAAGGAAAGAATTTCAGAGTTAAGGTGACAGTTGCTAACTTGATGCTCAGGCTGTTAGATGTTCTTGTCCCAGTGTTCTCTGATGTTTATGTAGTAGATGACTTTTAGTTACCATCATCCTTTATGTTTCATTGCTATCGACATTATGAGCCAGACCTTTCTGAGTCAAACTATGTCCTGGTCATATTTGTTGCAGCATGGTCAGATTATCTCCTATGACACTGACTAGCATGCATCGTTTTTAAAAGAATATGCACCAATGTTTATAGCAGGTGGGTTGCTTTGATCATTTTCTACTTATGGGCTTGAGACTTAGCTTGTTTTAGTCATGTACTGCTTCAAACCTATGGTAAACCTCTCCCACATGGTTATGATATTTGTTTAAAATTTGATGACTACATTTTGTGGGAACATATCAGCTAGATTTTGATAGCATATGCATAGCCAGAAGCCTAAAACTGTAGTTGCGGTCCAGCTTCACCTATCTAAAACTGGAGGTTGCACGAAGCTGTCTGGTGTAATTACTAGTCATACTAATATTTTGAACTTCCACTAAACCCACGTTTCTCAAGGCGTGCAGCTAGATAAGCCAAGAGAAACCAAGGTCAATGTTATGGTATGCGGTAAGCGTTTGGTCAGGGTGCTGCATAGAGTATATGTGGAATGCGGGTACATGAGCGGGCGTATGCGGTTTTGAATTTTCAATAAATTATATATATGAGCACTAAGATACTTGTTTCAATTGAGTAAAATATTTTGCCTAAATATATTAATATGTAAATATATAACTATATATGTATAATATGCTATATATGTATTTATATGTATATCTTGGTGGGTGTTTGTGTGTATTAGTAGTTTAATGCATAATTAAATAAGATAAATGATAACAAAGTATGCACATATGGTCTCTATATGAAAAGCGGCCGCATATGCGCCGCATATGTCCGTATATGCGTTGCATATGCAACCATGACTGCATAATGGACTGCATAGACATGTGGTTCAGGAAGGTGGTCAAAATGCATATGCGGTCGCATAAGTGGCCTGATGCGGGGCATATGAGAACACTGACCAAGGTATTAGGTTTGCGAAAGGGATTGCATTTTGCACTGCACTTTGACTTATGTGCCACCTTAGGTCTTTTGTGGGTTACTGGTCCCAGTTATGACATGTTATTTTCTGTGCCAATGTTGTAATGAAATATTGTTGTGCTGTTGTTGCATGATAGTTTTCCAGTCATTGTTATTATGGCAAATACTCTAAAGTCTTAACGTTCATTTTCAGGCTTGCCTTGGATTATGCCTTGGATCTGGTTTTTATGTCGAGGTCTCTGTTATCCTTTAATGTAAAACTATAGGCTAACTTAAGATAAACGAAGCAATGGCTAAAAGATAATTCTTATTCATCAACTGTGTCTCTACATGGACGCAGATAGAGCCTTTATATAGGCTTCTAAAAGAAATACTAAGCGGGCATAGCCAATGTGGGACTAAACTACTTGACTTTACAAAAGCCCAAAAACGAGAAACAAAGGCAAAATAAAATAAAGCCCACTAATGAAGCCTAACTAATGACACGACGCCGTCTACGCTCATAAGTGCGTAAAGGTGGGGCCTGTCCTACATCAACTCCCCTCGGCTGCAAAAGACTCATCTCCGTCGAGTTAGTACTGAGGTAGAGCTTCTAGAAGATCTGCATCAATGCGGCGAAACTCTTCCTCGGTGATCCAAGTGGTGTTTGATGAAGAACGACCTCTCCAGCGAACCACGAAACGATGTACGGTGCCCTGGCTGGTGAGGACGGTCTGGTCGTCCAAGACAGTGTCGATGCATTCGGGCGACTGTTGAGGAAGTCGAGGCAGAGGTGGTAACGTTGTTGAAGATGGTGGAACACAATGACGATTTGAAAAAGCAGCCACTGGTAGTGGAGGGGGCTCAAATGTACCACGATAAGGAGAAAGATCTTCCACATTGAATATTGCACTTATTCCCCAATCTACTGGAAAATCCAGTACATAAACATTGGGTCCCTGTCGACTAAGTATTTGGAAAGGCCCTGACGCTCTGGCATGAAGCTTCTTGAAAGAATTTTTGGGGTAGCGTTCATGACGCACATGTACTAAAACATAATCTCCCACATTAAATTCTTGAAACTTGCGGTGTGCATCTGCAGAAAGCTTGTAGTTTTCACAATACAAAGTAAGTTTTTGGCGAATCTCGACATGCAAATCATGAATGTGCTGGGCAAAGGTCTCAGTAGCGTGGGAAGGTCGGTTAGTAGTGGACATGGGTATGAGATCTATAGGCTGGCGTGGATTGTAACCATTTACAACTTCAAAAGGGCTCTTTTCTGTGGATCGATTAACAAAATTGTTGTAAGCAAATTCAGCAGTAGGTTATAAGTCCCAATTGCCTAAACGTTCCCCAACAAGACATCGCAGGAGGTTACCCAAACTCCTGTTGACCACCTCAGTTTGACCATCAGTTTGAGGGTGGAAGGCGGAAGAGAATTTGAGGTTGGTACCAAAGATTTTCCATAAGATTTTCCAGAAGTAGCTAACAAACTTAACATCACGGTCATAGACTATTGTAGTAGGGAGTCCATGTAACTTGACTACCTCATTGAAGAAAAGGCGGGCAATACGAGAGGTGTCAGAAGTCTTACTACATGCAATGAAGTGGGCCATCTTTGAAAAATGATCAACAACCACGAACACGGAGTCATGGCCACGGGAAGTACAAGGAAGACCTAAAATAAAATCCATACTTAGATCCTTCCAAGGCTCGTGGGGAATAGGGAGGGGAGTGTAAAGACCCGTATTTTGTCTTTTAGTTTTGGCCAATTGACAAGTACGACACTGAGACACGATGTGAGCTACATCACGTCGTAAGGAAGGCCAATAAAATATGTCTGTCAGTAGAGCGGCGGTCTTATCCCTACCAAAATGGCCATCGAGGCCACCAACATGTAATTTCCAAATGAGAAAATCTCGAACTGAAGTAGAAGGGATACATAACTACGTGCCGCGAAAAAGAAATCCCTTTCGTAGAACAAAATCTGAAGCATGGCCAAGTGTACTACTGAGAAGGTCGGAATGAATAGTCGTGAAGTCAGGACAAGTGGAATATTGCTCTTTGAGACGGTTGAAGCCCACAACTTCAACGCTCATAGACTGTAGGGTGGTCAAACAACGACTGAGAGCGTTTGCAGCCTTGTTCTCAACACCTGAGCGATGTTTGAGAACAAAAGTGTACTCTTGAATAAAATCACACCACTTGGCGTGACGCACACTTAAATTCTTTTGGGAATTTAGAAAGCGAAGGACCTGATGGTCAGACCAAAGGATGAACTCCTGATGGAGAAGGTGGTGCCTCCAATGACGCAAGGATTATACAACATTGTAGAATTCTTTATCGTAAGTGGAATATTTACGCTTTGCGTCGTTGAGTTTCTCACTGAAAAAAGGCAATAGGGTGCCCTTCTTGACTAAGAACGCCTCCAATGCCAACACCGGAAGCGTCACAAAATACTTCAAACAGAAGGGAGAAATCAGGAAGGCGAAGAACTGGGGCTTCGGTCAACTTGGTTTTGACAGCCTTAAAAGCACGTCTTGCGGATGGCGTCCACTCTAATTTGTCACACTTCATTAACTCAGTGAGAGGAGCCGTAATGGTACTAAATCCTTGAACAAAACGACTATAAAAAGTAGCCAGCCCGTGAAAGCTACGAAGCTCAGACTTCGAAGTGGGTTGGGGTCAATCAGTGATGGCTTTGACTTTGGCCGGGTCAGCCTTAATGCCGTTAGCTGATACAAAGTAGCCAAGGAATAAGACTTTATCTTGAAGGAACGAGCACTTCTTTAGATTGACATACAGTTTCTCAGTTCGAAGTGTGTCGAAGATAAGCCGGACATGAATTAGGTGTTCGTCCTTAGTCTTGCTAAAAATCAGAATGTCATCAAAGTAGACCACTGAATTTTTTCCAATGAATGGTCGTAACACGTGGTTCATGACGCGCATGAAGGTGCTGGGTGCGTTGGACAGGCCAAAAGGCATGACTAGCCACTCATATAATCCGTCAGGGGTTTTGAAGGTAGTCTTCCATTCATGGGACTCCTTAACACGGATCTGGTGATACTCGCTACGGAGGTCAGTCTTGGAGAAATAGCGGGATCCCATCAATAGATCAAGCATGTCGTGAAGGCATGAAATAGGAAATTGATATTTGATAGTGATTTTATTGATGGGTCGACAATCTAAACATATACGCCAACTACCATCCTTCTTGGGAGCAAAGAGTGCGCACAAGGACTTTTGCTCTTGCGAATGAACCCTTTGTCATGTTCACACGGTAATGTGGTCGGTTAGGTAGCGAAGACCCTGGAATCAAATCAATCTCATGTTGAATATCACGCAAAGGGGGAAAAGTTCATCAGGAAGGTCGGCGGGTGTCATGTCCTTGAACTCGTCGAGAAGGGAGAAGTTCTGTTAGGGGTTGAAAATTGGACACAGGAGTGGATTCTTTGATGTATAGCACATACATGCATCCTGATTCTAGACTGGTTTCTTCAAGCTCTCATCGAGTGACAAGGTGTAGAGAGTGCTGGGATTTGGAGGATTGAGGGTCTGGTGGTGGATTTCTTTTGATAGGAGGGATGAATTGAGTAGGTGCTAATCAGATGTGTTTGCCTTTGTGCTTAAAGGTATAAACATTGGAGCGTCCCTCATTGTGGGCATCTAAATCATAAGTCCAAGGGCGTCCCAGAATGACATGGCCAACATCCGTGGGCAACATGTCACACCAAATGTAGTCCGAATAAGCACCTAAAGTGATGGGTACAAGACAACGTTGGGTGATGGGCAAGCTGATTTGGTTCATCCAATGGACTTTATGTGGTTGAGGATGGGGCTCTGGACGCAAGTCCATGCGTTTCAATCCATGGGGTGAAATGATGTTCTGAGAGCTGCCACCATCAATGAGTAGTTTGCAACTTTTACTTGCGTGTTTGAAGAAGGTCTGGAAGGGGGTGGTGCGTTTCCATTCATCCCCTTCTGAAGGGGCAGCTAAAACACACATGACCTGGAGATATGACAGAACATAATCATAGTTGTAATCAGCATCATCATCGGAAGGTTCAGAGGCAGGATAAACATCTTCGTATTCAATGTCATCCTCAGGGGTGGGATCAGGAGTATCAGAGGACACAAAAAGAGCACGACGAGGGCATTGGGCAGCTGGAGTTGTGACTACCTCCTTGCCTTAACTGGAGGAAGGGGTTGAAGAATTCTAGGGAGGTGGTTGGGGTAGGGGATGGGCAGAGCGATTCAGGGTAGTGGAAGGGTTATTGGTTGCGTGAATACGTTGTCCAAAACGAGAAAAGGAAGGACCACAAGAAACAGGTTGAAGGTAACTCTCTACCTTTTGGGCAGGGTGAAAAGCATCATCCAAAGAGTCATACTGTTGTAACTCCATTTCTCGTTTAATGTCAGGGTGTAAACGGTGCACAAAACGAGCGACCAGTTGCCAATCAGAGTCATTATGACTTAAAGTAAATCAGGTAAAGTTCTTTCTCCAAAACTATCACTGCAATTATTCTATTAATTTATAACAGACTCCCCACCACAGATAGATAACACCGTCTAGTAAAATGTAGGTGAAGCTCTTTCTCCAAAACTATCATTGCTTTTATTCTATTAATGTATAACAGACACCCAACCACACATAGGTTATACTATTTTATAAGAATAACTAGTAAACACACGTGCCCCATGCACGTGGCAACATATTCTAACTCAAATTTTAACAAACTCATTATGGTTAATTGTATTATGCATGGGTATACATTAAAAAAATAGTATACTTCAATAGTTTTTTAGAAAGAACTTCACATTTTCTATAACAATGATAGATAGGCTTATTTAGCGATGATTTTGGTGTAATTAACGGAATCATATCTTAAAGATGCCAAAGAGAGAGAGGAAGAGTGTTTCAAAAAGTGTTGGATTTATTGGGCAATTAATTATCAACCTGTTAAATTCGAAACATGAATGTAGATTATCAGTGAGATAGTGGTGCAAGAACTTGGAAAGAGTTGGGGTCATTGGGGTCATATTGCTAATAACATCATCAAGCGATTTGGGAGAGAGTTTGAGAGAGGTTTAAGGACATGTTGAGATGTGTTTACAAACTAAATTTGAAATTGGATTAATAATAGGGGAGAAAGTGGTAATAGAGAGTCATTGAGATAATAGAAACACTCATGCACACATGCATATTTGAAATTATATCTAAATAAATTAAGGTTTAAAGTACAATAATTATATTTTATTTGAATAGTGATGTGTTCTGATAGGTGTGGTGTATAGTTTTTTCTATTGTTTTCTGACCGAATGCATAAGTTCTCATTGATGTGATTGTTTGAATTATTTTTATAGAAGGATGTAGTCTTATAATAGTTAAATCTGGAAAAAGTGTAATGGAAAAAAAAGAGTAAAGGAGACAATCAATTTTGTTCCTTATTTGGGGCAGTGTTGGAGACTTAGAGGTGTGTACATGAGTGTAGAGCATGGTAGAGATGTAGTGCGACAAGATTGTAGATTGCTGGTCATCTCCTTACCAGAGATGTAATGAAGTTGTTGATAGGGCATAGCTGCATAGAACTGGTGACGATGATGTCACAACTTGGTCGTGTAGCCGATACACTTGTTTAATAAGCACTTTGGCGGTGAATTTGCTTCTGTTTATTATTTCACATCTATTTAACGGCCTTGGAGGTCGATCAATGAAAGATGACACCATCGTCACACTTGTTCGTTGCTCGCTTCATCACGCTTCAGATTACTAAAAACTACCATATGTTGAAGGCAATGAATTATGATTTGGCTTGGATGTGGAGGCTTGCCAGATGCGCCAATTGTTGCCCGCGGATCTCGTATTTGGTCCCTCTGGTACAGGGTGTTATGAGGTTGGGTTGGGAGCGGTAAAAAAAAGGTTTCATAGTCATTTCTAGGACGGCAGAGAGGAGATGGCACTAAGCGAATACCGTAGTATATGGTGGATAAGTGAAGAATGAGGACAAACTTAGCAAACATTTGGTGTGCATGTAACTCACAAATACTTTTTTTTATGTCTTTAAATAACAGTACAAGACCATACTATTTTTGTGCATTGCATTACAGAAGATACTTTTGCTATTTGTTTTATCTTAGAGGACTGTGGCAGCTATATAAAACAAGAAAGCAGTAACTAAATATATAATGGTTGAACCCTTAGTTTACCTTTCTGACGATGATAAATCTAGACATCAAATAGGCTTTGTTTAGTATAATATAAAATAGATGGAAAGAAGTACAAGTTTACAAAACATGATATATAACAATCTGAAAATAAGTTTATCGTAACTTGCCTTTTTATTCCTAATGGTAACTCGCTTTAATTATGATTGGGGTTATGTACAGAAAAATACGTTATCATATTGCACATGATTAATTCACAAATATTTTAACATGCATGATAGGACAACTACCTCTCTTTGCTCCAAGATCAGCAACACTTATCGTTGGGGTGGTAGGTTCATCCACATACTTGAACTCTTGCAGCTCTTTAGAAGACAACCAATACCTAACTCAGACTTTTGCCTATAGCTTCTTCTTAACGGTCTCGATCACTTCAAGACTGAGGTGGTGAAGGGCGCCTGCTACAACCTGCTCCTTGGCCTTCACGACCACAGCAAATTCCAGAAGTGCATTCTTCACAGAAACCAAACCAAAATGGAAATAAAGTACTTTAAGATAAAATACATGCAACACATATTCAAAGTGACGATGATTCAAGTATTAGGTTGTGTAAATTACCACAAAAAATGCCAAAGTGAGGGTCTTGCAAATTACAATTACGGAAAAGCAATAAGGACCTCAAGAACGATCAAATACGATAAACAACATAGCAGTTGAACTCAGTTCTCAAATGATTTTACAACTGTGGTCTAGGTAAGTGATTTGGTTACAGTTTTATGTCAGACGACATAACAAATTTTCAGTTGGCTTGAGCCTTTTCAATTAAGGAGGCTTATAAATCTAGAAGCAGTAGTAACCTAAACCATAAGCAGTCCCAGGAACCGAGAACACGTAATTCACTATCGATTTATATTATCAGTAGTGACTTGGAAACAGACGACAGTCTTCTTCCTAGAATCCAACGTGAATTTCTTCTCTAGTCCACTTCACTCAAACTAATTCAAAAATCGACCTCACTGAGTCAAACCTTATGGCAGCAAACCAAAGGTTTGGCACTACCTCCTTGTTGTCCTTGTCGACTGTGAGCCTTGAGAGCTACTAACCTCGGGGTCGTTACTGTGTCCAGCCCGCATAGTCTCCTTGATCCTACCAAGCGTGGCCATTCCCACTACACCAGACAGGTCTCCGACTCTGGCTCCTCCTCCACAACCGCGGTAATGCGATCCTAGCATGAGCAGAGGAGACAATAAGATCGCTACCTCAAGTGGGAGCACAACAAAAAACTGGCGAGGTGTCAAGCACATCTCTTCGCGGTATTGAAGGTGGTTGTGAGGTTTTGATTTCGTTACCAATTCACATGGTCTCGTGCTTCTGCAGTGCAGTGGTGTGCCGCCAATCGGGTCGTGGGACTTGAATATGCTGAGGCAACAAAATATTTGGCTTAGAAGAATTAAGATGTACCTCCAGAAGTGTAGAGCTCCAAAGGCCAAGTTTGAAGGTTGTATTTGCTTGAGTGTGATCCAGTGAGGTCCTTGGCTAACGCTCCATGCCGCATGCAGCATGCCTTTGCAATGGCATTGCGAAAGTAGTGTTTCTTTGGCATGACTGCTCTGACCGTTCAGAGCTGAGTGATGTTCTTTACTCTTAACTTGCTGTTAAAAGTCAACAATTTATCTTAATATTTTTGTATAAATGCAAATTTGATAGTTTGATGGCTACCTGATCAACCAATTTGAAGACGGTTATGATGACCCCACGAACACCTGCTGCTTCCTTTTGGACATCAATCTGTTTGCAGCAATCATCTTGCTGTTTGCATCTCTCGAACCTTGCACTGGACCTAATACACATCATCACCCATTCCATTTACACCGTTTACACGCAGATAGAAGTGGAGAAGAAGGACCGATATCTTGTTCCCAGTATATGCTGGCAAAAATGCTTTCAGTAGTTAGCTTTACTGGCCGCATGAGTTGGTTGCCATAATAAGAGGCGTATACGTACAAGGGAGAAAACTGGAGACCTTCGCTGCAGCCTGCAGGATGTGGAATTTATAACCGCAAGTGGCAGAAGTGGGAGCGGAAGATAGGAATGGCAACGCATGGAACACTGAACACAATCTATGACGGCGATACACGATCTACTAACTGTTTTCTTTTCTTTTAAAAATGTAAAAAAAGCTGTGAAATTTTGTGAGAAGAGAATGAAGCTGAGGTCACAGCAACTTTAGAGTCCTGGTTCCTGATTGGTTGAAGTTTTGCAGGGAAAATGAAAATGGCACAACTGTAATTTTGGGAACTTATTCACTCTTTTTATAGTAGTATAGAATATTGCTTCTGGACTAGAAATTTCGACAAAATGATTCAAGATTCTAGTTTGGATGTCTTGCACATTTTTAGATCATGTTTTCTACTTGGAGTATCTTTATTACGATTATTATCATTGAAGTCTAGCCATGTTTGCGCCATACAGCCCTTTCACAGCTGGAAGGTATCACAGTCTTGTAATTGAGAAAGACAGTTTCCCCAGTGATGCTTTAGAAGTTACAGCTTGGACTGAAGATGGGTTGATAATGGCTGCCCGTCACAAAACATACAGGCATATCCAGGTACTCACTCAGCTTGTTGACTAATTTAATAGGCGTTATTGTTAGAGATTTTTTACCCTCGGATCAATTTTCCTTCTTTAGAGTTCAGAATTATTGCTTTTATTCACAAGATTATCAGTATGTTTTATGAAAACTTTTAACATGCAAAGGGAACTTGGCATTTTCTACACCATCCGAGCATTGTATAACGACAGGTTGATCTTTAATAGAATTTTAATCTTGCATTACTAGATAAGTGATCCTATATGGCCATAATGTGCTGCTTAGGAAGCATAAACACTATTTGAGAGTACTCACCTGGTTGTCAAGGCACCAGGTTGCTGACACGTTGTGGCTGGAAGCCTATTTATTCTATAAAAAAAATCATAATTTATATAATGACATAAAAAGGAAAAATGATATCCTAAAATCACCAAAATAAGTTGCAAGAAGAAATAGCAATTTGATGATCTAAGATAAAAAGTATATTATGGAACAATCATATACTGCTGCAGTAAAAACTTTCTTTGTCTGGAAAGGAGAAGCCATGGGGTTTTGCTGCTGGATGGATGACGCGGGGTAGTCTTGCTTGTTTCAGGCCCTAGAATGCGGCAATGTCCATGCATGTGTCCCCTACTTGCAGCAGCATAGAGGTGAAATGAGAAGTGGGGGGAGTAAGGAGAAAGGGGAAGGGAAGGGAGTTGAAGGCCCACTGGAGACGCTGGAAGGCTTTGATGCTGCTGGTGAGAAACCTAGGGTTGCGGAAAGATGCCAGGAATAGCGTCACCTGGTTATGTTGGGGATGCGGAATGTCGCGGGAGGGGGGATAGTTTCTTGACTGACTAGGTGGGTGCCCCAACAACTAGAGTAGCTGTGGCCATACTTTGTGCTCATTCATATTTAAAACCAAAACAGCATGTCCTTCAATCAACCAATCTCATGGGCGAGGAGGAATCTCTAGGCACTTTCCCAAACATATTATATATTATATTTAAAATAAGGAATGTTGTTCAAACTCAAAACATCAGGTAAAATTAAAGTAGAAGCCTAACAAGGTGGGGTGGCTCAGCAACTGGAGTAGCCGTGCCCATACTTAGTGCTCAATGCCTTCACGTGTGAAACCAGAGCAACATGTCCTCCAATGCCATCAATTTGTGGGTGAGGAAGGGTGCCTACCCACAAATGAAATTCCACCAGCATATTGTGTATTATATTTCAAATAAGGTATATAGTGTTGTTCAACATCACATAAAAATGAAGCAGAAGCCTTGAAAAACAAAAAAAAGGTACCTACATCAGATGTGAGGCTTTAACCTTTTTTGAAAGTGTCTACATGGCAGTCGAGTTGGTCTCATGCATCCTATATCTTTTTCTTTTCAAATTTATTAAGCGGTGCTGGTGACCTAGGTGCACCTCCTCCATTGAACTTCTAGCCGCCTATGCAGCACCTGGACGCCCACATACTATCAGGTGTTTTGTGGGATTTGTTGAATAAAATTGTGAAACATGGTTCTAAGAACATAGGTGTATGGTTAAAAAAAAAAAGAATATAGGTGTAGTGTTGCCAAAAAACTTAAATAGTTGGGCAATAACATGGAATGCAATTCCTTAAAAATTGATAAGTAAATATCTATGGCCAAATCTGAACGATTTGGTATCGTGGTTCAATTATGCGATGATTCCAACAAGTGGAATAACTCTAAATGGAGGTATGTCAACTGAATAATGACCCTTATGGGAGTCCTAATGTATATTAAACTCCTAGATAAATCCGTGTGATGTTAAAAGACAGAAGTGGTGATAACAAATGGCAAATCGATACCCTACTATACTTAGATGAGTTCCTAGGTGTAACACCTATTATATAATATCATAGGAATAGGTTTTTCTCCCTCTGCAAGTGTCTTCATATGCTAGGAAGGTTATAACCTGACACATTCTTCTTAATCATGGTATCTCTGTCGGGAATGAAACAAGATATCTATATATGTGATGTTATGCTTATTGAAACAACAAAATGATAAACAACACCAGTTTTACACAGTATCACACTCGATGTACACAAACTAAATGGTACTAATTTTATATGCAGAGCAGAACACAATGCGTACACTAACATTACACAACGCTACACATAAAAATTAACTGTTGCAGATGGTTACTAGGCTCTTTCCAGACCATTGGCTGATAAGATACATTTTCATACTATACAATTATATAAATGTATTCTAAAAGTATACATAGACAATACTAAAAAACTATCAGGCAACAAAACCGTTGTAGATTCTTAGACTGTTACTGAGCCATTGGTTCGTAACAGATTATATTTATTACATCACATTTCTATATAAAAAACAACTAAAGTATGCACAACACCATAATCAGTACGAAAAACTGGTCCCTTATAGACAGTTGAGGAATGTTAACGGGCTGTTGTTAATTGGGTTTATTTCCCATATTTGTATCATGGTCCATTGAAATAAACTACAGTCCAGTAGCTTTGTCAATTAACAATCATGAAATGTAATAGCATTACCAGTAAAAAATACAGTCCAGATTGCTCCAAAGGACCTCCCAACTGCTTGCCAAGTTGCCATGCAGAAAAAATTAAAAGAAAAAGATATAATTCCCATATAAGTTCTCGCTTTGGATATGTTTTTATGGGAATCATGTTTCTGTCTCTGTAATTACTGGTCTATGAAGCTTTCTTTATGCATCTTTTCTATCTACAATAAGCTTTGAATTTTTCTCTTTAGGATTATTAGGTGATAGTCACGTGTCTTTCTAAATTGTTCTGCAAATAAAATGTATGGGATGATTCTTATATTTTTTATGGTTAAGCGTGTTACCCCTTTAAGTTATAGTTTTTTCTTTGGCGTGTAAGAATTGATGTCAGCACACAGTCAGTTGCACATTGACTTATACTTGCTTAGTCTCCAAACTAAACATATAGTAGTTATTCATGCATAAGCATTGACATTGAGTGCACATTTAGAAAAACCATATTCTAATGATGTCTGAACATAGTAGTTATTATTATTCATGCATGTAAATGTGGAACTAATGGATTATAATCTCACAATTGTTTGGACAGTTCTTGGCCTGGATTATTATATAAGTTGTAATTTTTTCCGGTAACTGGGACCCTTTCCAGGCAACATAGTTTTGCACATATATCGATTAATACTTATGGGAGCATAATTGTGCTAGGAATTTCCACCTGTACTCGTTTTTGTCTCCATTTTATCAAATTAGTTGTAGTCCATTGATTTGGCACATAATAAATCATTCTAGTTGCCACAAAAATAAACTGAGTTGTAAACAGTAGTCCGTACCTGTAACCAGCTGATTGAATTTGTTTGGAAATACAGGGAGTTCAATTCCATCCAGAGAGCATCATCACAAGTGAAGGCAAAACGATGGTACAGAACTTCGTCAAGCTTGTTGAGAAAAGGGTATCGGAGACGCAAGCACCGTGAAGACATAACATACTTATGGTTTGATTAGAGCCGTAGAATGTGAAATTGTTTTTGTGGGAGAAGCATTTGTATGGCGACAGTCAGAGAGACAATTCTGATACGAAGTACTGAGTTGTGAAGAATAAAAGAAAACGCTGCTAGTATATGGATACTACAACATGCAACAAGTTCTTCCCTAGTGGAAATAAATAAAAATGTACTAGTGTCAGGGTTTGTCATAAAAAGTAGTAGATTGGGTTGTGTTGATCTCCTATTTTTTCTTTGCCTTCTTCCACTAATGTGTTGAAGCTGTGGTTTTGAAAGCGAAGGGCTGAAATAAATTAGGAACCCCGTATATATGAAGACAACCTGAAAGGTGTCTTAACGATCATTCTTCTTGTACGTTTCAAAGGGGCGTCCATGCCAAACAAACAAAAACAGACAAGACGGGACCAGTTAAAATGAGTGGAGTATAAAGTTTTCTTTTGGCAACGAGGTTGCTAGTCGTGGGGCAGTGGCCTCGTGAGGGAAGACTCTAGTACTCACCTCTGAACGAGCGTAGGACCATCCATCTCAGAATTGGAATGCAATTTAGACAAGGATAGCGATTAAGTGAGACATTTGTCATTTTGTATTCTCCACGGTTCCAAATTCACGCAGTGGGAAGTTGGTTGCAAGGCAGTGGCATTAGCTGTGGCATGTACGAGTGCTCTCTTCCTTTCCGTACCTCCCACATGTTATGCTTCTTTGTTGTATTTCAAACTCAAAGACAAAAAGTTTTAGTCCCATATTGCTTGTGTTGGAGACTTCCCTCCTCCTTATATATGGATTCTTATCTGTACTATAATTGAGGAATGAAAGGGAATAAATCCTACGCATGCGCATGGTGGGCCTTGCCAACGGGGTTTGAACCGGCTTGGTCTGGAAATCCTTTAATCGGGCGCGTCGACACATGTCGCATCCCGCACGCAGGGGGTGCAAATCTAGACTCCCGGAGCCCCTTGTGCGGCCCAGCTTGGTTTTGCTCTTCGGTTCACTGAACCAAATTGAGACATGTGTCACAACTTTTTTTTTTGTCGCACTTCTTCGTTTGGACGCTTCCAAATGACAGCCCGGTTTGCAACCGCAACACAACTCTTCACGCGCCTTTTCGTTGTTACTTATACTTTGTCCTTCGCTGTCGTTCGGTACGGTTGAACAACATTTCTCGTTTTCTTCTTCCTCGCTTCTCCGCCTTCACTCTGTCCACTGGAAGGATGATCGGTTGCCTTTCACTCGTCGTCGTGAAGCTTGTCGTGACTGTGTGTGCGCGCTTCACGTCGACAAACGCTGTTGGATCCTGGGAGAGTATCGCACATGCGACTATCGCACAAGCGCTCGCCGTTGAGAACCTCAGAAATGTTTTTTAAGGACAATGCTTTCTGCACGCCTCAGCGTATCTCTGGTAAAAGTTTAACTTTTAATGACTTACACCACGGTTTGTACCCTATTACGAACTACAATCTTAAGAGTAATTCCTTCACTGATGGGTACTAACATGGAAGGTTTTGAAATCCCCTTTACGCATATGACACCCTCTAACAATAACAACCAAATTGTTACTGTTTCTACTGTTTCACAAACACCTGTGCCTGATGTTACAAAAATTAAACAGTTTAATGGACAACACTACATGCGTTGGCAAGAAAAAAATATTACTGCTTTAGAAATCTCAATGTCTCGTTTGTTTTAACTGAACCCAAACCTGAAAACGATTCTGTTGATTGGGAAAAAGCAGATCACATTTGTCGACATGTGATTCTAAGTACTTTATCTAATCAACTGTTTGACGCCTACTTTCCAATTAAAACTGCATTCACTACTACAGAACCTACCTTTAGTGTCGGTTATTTATAGCCTTTAGTGTCGGTTTATAAGCGAAACCTATGTGGGCGACACTAAAAGTCCAACCATTGGTCGTCGGTTCCATAACCGACACCCAAACTCTTCGCGCGCCACCGAAAACGCGCCATCATGGGACTATAGTCGTCGGTTATTAGGTTAGAACCCGACAACCAAACCCTTCGCGCCACAGAAAGGGCGCCATGTTGGGCACCATCCGTGTCGGTTATCTACAAATAACCGACAACCAAGCCCTTCGCGCCACACGAAATAGATGCCGGTTATTTGTAAAAAACCGACACCATAACATTATGTGTCAGTTATTTACAAATAACCGACGACTATTGATTTTTTTTTTTACTGTCAGTCTGCAGACTTGCTGTGGCTGGTCGCAGGATGAGAAACCTGTTCAGTTCAGTTATGAACTGCAAGTTTTACGACATCCATTGATATCAGCCGACAACAGGCCGCAAACCTGCAAAATTAACAATAAAAAAGTAGCACATGCATATAGCAATGCAACCTGCAGTTCCATTTTATTTTCACACATATATAAACATTCACACATGCTAGCAATCTGTAGTTCCATTGATTCACATTCACACATGTAGACTTCATATAGCAACCAACACTTCCATTCATTTTCATTCAAACACATGTAGAAACATTCAGACATTGAGAAACATTCACACATATATTATAATTCAGAAATTCATTTACAAAGTATCATTGTTTAGTCATTATTCGCTATCAGGATCCCAATTATATTTTAAAGCCCCCACTAATTGTATGGCTGTTGCCCATTCTTCTACTACTTCATTTAATTCTCCCATCGTATAGGGCTCATGTACATCTGGTAAGTCCTTTCCTGTATTGGGGTCCATTTTAAACACCTGTAAAGAGAATGATGTATATATATAATTAATGAGCTATAAATAAGATTGATATATTTCATATTATCTCTTGTCGGCTATATAATACCTGAGCAATACAATCGATGTCCATTGCGGCATTTTTGACAAGTATGTGCATATATCGCATGACATAGTATCCACATGCCCATCCGTTGTCTTGTGTAGCACACTATAAATTCAAACATACAAAATATTAAAAAATACAACTAATTAAGCATTGTTCACATAAATAATATATACATATATTGCAGTAGGGAACTTACTTTCACGTTCTTCCAAATTATTTGCTGGTTCTTTTTCGTGGGGACCTTTCCTCCAGCCTTTTTGTACTCCTCAAAACCCCTACATGTTAATGTAACACAGAACATTGCAATTAAATAGTAATGTAATAACATATGTTAACAGATATGAAAAATGAAATATTTCTCACCGAAATATTACCATTTTCATTTTGTGTCCAAATCTTGTATTCAATTTACACCCCTTAGGATCTAGATAATACACAGTGAACGTCTCGGGGGCAATAACCAATAACTCCCAATGCTTACCACTAGAGGAAAAAAAGTTAAAAATTAATAACTCAAAATCCACAATAAAATGTAATTTTCTTAAGTCCAAATTATAATAAGCAAAGTAAACTTACTTTACATTGAATGGAGCCATTATCACCGTCTTCTTATTGACAGCAAAAATTGAAAAAGCCTCACAACAGTATTGTTGAACTGATGTAGGGTCTTTAGCTACTAGACTAATCAAGGATGGAATCAAAAACCCTACATATTCGAATCCAAAATCTGCACATATGTTGTCTAAGTAGCTGCAAAATATGTATTAATTACGCATGTATTAATAAATAAGAAACCAGATCACCAGATCATACACAAGGTATATGGATGTATAAAGAATATCTCACCTTATCCATAGCTCTATCACAGATGTATTTAGCCAATCATTTCGAAACATCTCCAAAATATCTTGTATAAATATTTTTGTTTCGTATGACTGACCTGTAGAATCTGAATCAGAAGAAACAGTTATAGGGGAGTTTATATCATGTTCCCCTAACCATACTGCCATACCCCTACAGTTAGGACCTAACGGGACAGGTAGGTCCTGTGGAACCCAACTAGGTAATACAGGAGGTGGAAATGGAGGCCTAGATGTTGTGGGTGTCTTCTTTTTAACCTGTATATATATATAATAATTTCAGATCAACTGCCAGCATATACACACACTAACAATTGAACGTAATGTAAATTTACCACACCTTTTCAGTAAAGAAGACATACACTTTTTTTCCACAATATCACTCCGCCTACTGCATCACCAAGCGTTTCACAATCTGGGTGGGCATATGGCAGTTGAAGTTCCTGAAATTGGGGGAATACATGTATCGGGCTCACCCGAATGCAACCAGCTGGTACTGGAGACCCGTGACACATTTCCCCTGGTACGGATGGGTAATCCGACGCCTCTGCCACGACATATTCTTTACTTTTTAGACGGCATGGCTTCAACCCCTACAAATTTTTGTGTAAAGAATGTTATATACATATATACATATCATCTTTTTTGAAACGACTACACTGTCATATATACATATCATCTTGAATTAAAAAACTAGTTACTATGTCATAAAAATACTTACAGTGGATGTGCTAGGTGGTGGGTCTACATGATTACTCCCAACCTCTGCAGTAGGAGTAGGAGTAGAGGCTGCAGTAGGTATTTTCTGGTAAGTGGCAGTCTGAGATGCCTGCCACTTTTGCATTGCTTCTTCGAGTTTCCTGTCAAATAGCTTATCCACCTATACATGGATAAAAGAAACGTCAAATTCTAATTTTTGAATTCTCTTTTACAGTAACATCTACAAGGAAAAAATATGTTACCTCTTCTTGTGAAAGTCCCGCTTTTGGGACATGTTTGCGTTGGGATGGCTAAAAAAAAGCTTTAATGCCCACACCAGCGCCTGCAGCCCTAACACGTCCACGATGCTCTGGGTTACCCAGAGAAACTATCAATTCATCCCTTGTGCCCTCAGGGATGAACTTTCCTTGTTTCTTCAGCTCGTGCAGCTCCCGCTAATCGCCAAAACAAAAATTTGTACTTAAGTGAACAACACAAACAATCAATATTCGAATGATTGCTGTAAGAGTTGTATTTTACCATTTTTGCAGCCGCCTCAGCAGTTGCGGCCTTAGTTAATTTTCCCTTCTTATTTTGCCTCCCAGCTATCCAGACATCATGGCGAGGCAGAGGTGTGCTACCTATGGTAGAGGACTCCTGAGTAACAGCAGACTGAGCAGCAGCAGCCTCAACCTGTAGTCTTTGGCGAACGCCTGCATATCCTCTTGGACCCATTGTGTGGTCGTGCACATTCATCGCACGCCTTGATCTTTGTGCATCACTGAGGGCCTAGTTAGTATGCACATTAATGATTTGGTTAGTAACACTAAATGTTAATCTTGAATAAGTGAATACAACATATATTAATTAATGAGATTGAGACTGACGCCTAATACCTTGAATTCATCAGTTTGTCTTGAAGCGACAAACGCGTCCCATTCTTCTTTGTCCAGGAAGTTCCACTGTTCAGTGGCTGTCTTCTTCCTCTTGTCGGCTTCTTTTATGTATTCTCTGGTGAGATTTGTCCTATAGTTCCTTAGGACTCTCCCACAGCGTTGCATCACGCATTTACGATGCAACTTTTCATCCAATTCAAATATACTCTGCAAAATAGAATTGCTATTAACTAGTATCCAAAAATTTAGTCATCTACAAAATAGAATTGCAAATTAATAATAACTCACGCATAAATCCCTCCATATTAAATCTTTCTTTTCCTTAGAAACGTTATGCCAAGAATCTAAGCGACAACCACAATGGCTACGAGTAACATATCCAAGATATGAAATAAATGAATTGCGATTCACACCACATGCATTTCCTGCATTATCGAAATCCACAACAAGTTTGGGTCCATTGCCCTTTTGCGCAATTAACTTCTTCATCATAGTGATGCCCCTTCTCTTGTCAAATTTTTGGTGTTGTTGATCAAGTGCCTCAAGTGCTGCACATGGTACCTGTGCATCATCAACCTAAAATTTGACAAAATAATTCACATTTACAAGATATAACTATAAATGGACATATAGATATAAATATATGATATATTTTTAAAACCTACATTGTGAGGCGGCGCATTGATGTCCTCACCCTCACGGTAGTCATCAAGACGGTCATCAGGAGAATGGTCAGCCATCTGCAAATTCACATTCAAATTGTAAAGTTCACATTGTAAAGTAGTAATTCAAAGTGTAAAGCTCACATTGTAAAGTAATTCAAATTGTAAAGTTCACATTGTAAAGTAATTCAAATTCTAAAGCTCACATTGTAAAGTTCACATTCACATTGTAAAGTAATTCACATTATAAATTAAGCTCACATTATAAATTAAGAAAATTTCGGCAGCATTTGGACAGGTTTTTAGGCCAACAAATAAGGTGTTGTCATTCTTATACCTAAAATCCTAGTTCTTCAAGTTAGGGTGATTATTGATGTCTTTAAAAGCATGATTGGCAATTTAGGGAAAAGTTCATCATTTACATTCCAAGCATGTCACATGTGTTTATTTATGTATTGATTTTGATATTATTTAATCATCTACTGATTTAACTTTAGTTAATTATCAACTGTTTAACTTTAGTTATCAACTGATTTGTGTTTATTTATGTATTGATTTTGATACTATTTAATTTTTTTTGAGGGCAAATGAATCGATTCATTACTTGTAAGCCATACGGAATCAACAATTTGAGTCAAAGATACAACAAGAGCAAACAGAGATCAAGTTAACATCACTACAACCCATATCGGAAAGAGAGTAGAACGCTTCTGTATTGATTCTTCTTCCTTGATGCTGTCTTAAGCAACTTTCCATGAAGAATTCCTTCGACTTGAGCGTGTAGTGATAGCTAGCCTGGATCTGTGCGGTGCTCCTATGAATCATCATCTCAAAAGAAGCCATATAACCAAGTAACAAAACCATCCACAGCAACATGGAGGCACAAGCAACCAAACGCTGACCAGCAGCGAGCAGACAAACGCTTACGAGAAGCGAGCAGACAACCGCGATCGCAGAAAGCGGACCGATACACACCGATTCACAGTGACAAAGAAGGCTGAGAACCAGCCACAAACACCCTACAGCTAACAAGCAAAGATACGAGAAATAAAAAAACCGAACAGGACACAACTTAATAAACCAGAAGGAGATGGGGAGCTCGAGCAGCTTGATCAGCGGGAAGCAGAGCCAGGTTCGCCTCAAAGGCATCACAAGGTAGCCACTGGGGAGGACCGTAGCGGCCATCATGGAAGCTAGCCTCCACACCCGCAGCCGCCGCCAGGAAACCTAGATCTGAGCTCCAGGGACCGACACCCAGCGGGGAGAGGAGACGTGGCAGGACCCAGCTCCTCTTGCCACCAAGATCAGAGGCCGCAGGTCGAGCGAGAAAAGGCCCGGGGGGAGTGGCCGGCGCTCACCGGAGGGCCGTAGCCCCTCCCCCGAGCCGGCCGCCGCACGGAGAAACCTAAATCACCCTTTTCCCTGCGAAACGGGCACGGAGAATGCACAACTTATTATTTTAAACATTTTGATACTATTTAATCATCTACTTATTTAACTTTAGTTATCAACTGTTTAACTTTAATTATCAACTGATTATATTATATTATATTTATTCATCTACTATTTGTATTCATTTATGTACTGATTTGAGAATTGATTAATCATCACTGATTTATAATTTTATATTAGTTAATCAACTGATTTGTATTTATTCATCTACTTATTTGTATTTATTCATGTACTATTTTTTATTTAGCTATTTACTCATTTGAATTTATTTATACTGCTTCTGAAATTATGTAAGAATCTACTGATGTAACTTTATTTATCAACTGATTCATATTTACTTTTCCACTTATGTATTTATTCATCTACTTATTTGTTTTTATTTATTACTGTTTTTATTTAGTTATCTATTGATTTGTGTTTATTTATGTAATAATTTTGATATCATTTAATCATCTACTGATTTAACTCTATTACTGTATTTATTGTATTTTATTCATCTACTATTTGTATTTATTTATGTGCTGATTTAGGAATTATGTAATCATCTACTAATTTATATTAGTTTACCAATTGATTTGTATTTAATGTATTTATTCATCTACTAGTAATGAAAATGGCTGTCTTTCTTTCTAGTGATATAAGAATATCAAACACATATACACGAAAACGCTACTATAATTTCATCTGTTGTGTAGCCTACAACAAGGTATTCAACTTTAACATTGGATAACCATTATAGTTTCATTGACATTTTAAAGAACAATGGCAATGAATAATGCAAATGTAAAGATAGAAAAACTTGAGTTGAGTCTATTAGACATGCAGTATTAAGCTAGGGGATGAGGAAGAAGCCGGCGTACCTTGAGGTGAAGCTGACAGCGCCGGAGCAGAGGAGAGCAGCTGGAGGTGACAGCGGCGAGAAGAGGAGGACCAGCAACCGGCGACGGCTCGGCGAAGCGGCGACGAGGGCGTCGAGGAGACCAGCAACCGGAAGCAACCGACGACGGCTCGGCGGAGCGGCGGCGAGGGCGTCGACGAGAACAGCAACCGGCGGCGACGGCGAGCGGCGTGCGACAGACGAACGGCGGCGCGGGGAGGCAACCGGCAACGACGACGGGGGAAATCGCCAGACCCTAGCGCACGGCAATGAAACAGAGACAATGGGGAAAAGTTCTGTTCGCACGGCTATTAAGTTGACAATATGTGTCGGTTATTTAAAAAAACCGACAACTAAACCAACAGTGTCGGCTCTTTTAAGAAAACCGACAACTATACTACTTAATATTCGTCGGTTTATAAATAAAAGACAACCGACAACTATTCCTATCTCGCGCATACCCTTTAGTCGTCGGTTATTTATTAAAGAACCGACAACATATGTCAAATTTTGGAGCCAATTTTTTCGCTGGAATTTTGGGTTTGGTGGTTGAGTTTATGTGTCGGTTGTTTATTAAATAACCGACAATTATTGAAAGCGGTACCCGTGTCTGGTCGACCTTCACATATTGGATGTCGGTTTATGTTAAAAACCGACACAGTAGGGTTTATGTGTCTGTTTTTGTATACAACCGACACCTTGAAAACCGACTTTATAAGCCATTTCTGTAGTAGTGATTCAAAAATTGGGAAAGTCTGAACAAGAAATATGTTCTGGAAGAGGCTTCTACCAAAAAATTTACTATTGTAAATTTCCGAAATTTCCATATGACTGAAGATAAAGAAACTACAACTCAAATTCATGAATTTCAGATTTTACTTGATGATTTGAAAAATGAAAAAATTGATCTTCCTCAGTCTTTCGGTGTTGGTTCTTTAATTGAAAAACTACATGGTTCTTAGAAATATTACAAGAATAATTTAAAGCACAAAAGAAAGACAATGTTCTTGGATGATGTAATAATACATATCTGAGTTGAAGATCAAAATCGTACTAGTGAAAAATATGAACTGAATAAAGAGTTGTCATGTACTGTTAACTTTGTTAATAATGAAGTTAAATAAAATAAAATTTCTACTGATCAGTCTAAAAATAACCGAAAAAATAAGAAAGGGAAAGGAAAAAAGAATAAATATAAAGGAAACAAATATATTAATAAAAAGAATATTTTCTGCTATGTTTGTGGCAAACCTGGTCATACTTCTCCTAAATGCAGGCATAGGAAGAAACAAGCAGTCCATGATTCGAAGGACACATCAACCAACATTGTCACGGAGGATGTATTTGTGACATTTGTCAGCATTGTCAGCATGAGATCATTCCACCAGAACGATTGGATCATTGACTCAGGGGCTAGTCGCCACATCAGTGCAAACATGGATGCTTTCGTGACCTACACTGAGGTAGGGAAGGAGGAACATCAGATTGTCATGGGAAACTCTACTGCTTCTCCTGTGACTGGAAAGGGCAATGTCATGATCAAGATGACTTCTGGAAAAATTCTGCTGATCAAAGATGTACTGTTGTCCCAGATATCCGTGTTAATTTAATTTCTGTTTCTCAACTTGTTAAGTTTGGGGTGAAAGTGTCCTTTGAATCAAACAAGGAATTCTCACCAAGTCTGAGGACTACATAGGCATGGGCTACTGCTCTAATGGACTCTTTCTGCTGAATGTACCAAACTCTTCTGCTAATGAAATAAGTCCTTCTGCTTATATCGTTGATTCTTTTGATATATGACATAATAGATTAGGACATGTTAATTTTAAATACTTACAACACATGAAATCTTTAGGTTTACTAAATGATATTAATGGTGTAGTTAATTTAAATAATAAATGTCAAATATGTGCTGAAACTAAATCTACTAAGAAACCATGTCCTCAAATTTCACAAAGAAATTCTGAATTACTAGATTTAGTACACACCGTTCTTGGAGATTTAAAAGGAAATCTATCTAGAAGTGGGAAACGTTTCTACATTATTTTTGTAGACGATTTCTCACGATATACAAAATTATATTTACTACATTCAAAAGATGAAGCTTTTGGAATGTTTGTTAAATATAAAACAGAAGTAGAGAATCAACTTAATAAGAAAATAAAACGTCTTCGCTCAGATAGGGGTGGTGAATATGATTGTTCTCCTTTTAATGATTTTTGTGTAAACCATGGTATTATACATGAATACACACCTCCATATTCGCCTCAATCAAATGGAATTGCTGAACGTAAAAACAGAACTCTAAAAGAAATGATGAATTCTATTTTAATCAATTTAGGCACACCCAACAACTTTTGGAGGGAAGTGATCTTGTCATCTTGTTTTCTTCAAAATCGCATCCCTAGTAGGAAGACAAATAAGACACCATATGAATTATGGAAATGATATCCTCCTAATTTGAAATATCTCAAAGTGTGGGGGTGTCTAGCTAAGGTCTTATTAATTGAGCCTAAGAAACGAAAATTGGGATCTAGAACCCTAGATGGTGTTTTTATAGGTTATGCTCAAAATCGTACCGCATATAGATTCTTGGTTATTAGAAGTGACAACAATGTTGTAGAACCTAATACAATTGTTGAATCTAAAAATGTTGAATTTTTTGGGCATATCTTTCCTATGAAAACTCCCTTAGAAAACTTATCTAATCCTTCAAATGAAATTTTAGAGAATATCTCAAATACATCAAATTCTAATGATGATTTAGAACCTGATGGAATAGAACTTAGAAGATCCACTAGGATGAGGAAGGAAAAGAATCTTGGTGATGATTTCGATTCCTTTATAGTGGATAATGACCCTCAATCTTACAATGATGCTATTAATTCAACTGATTCCTCTTTATGGAAGGAAGCAATTAATAGTATCTAATCATACATGGGAACTAGTGGAACTTCCACCAAGTATTAAACCCATAGGACATAAATGAATATTTAAAAAAAAATTGAAAACTGGTGGGACTTTAGATAAATACAAAGCTCATTTGGTTGGCAAGGGATATAAACAACAAAAGGATATTGACTATTTTGATACCTTTGCTCCCGTTACTAGAATCTCTTCAATTAGGATTTGAATTGTTTTGACATCTATTAAGAAATTAATTATACTTCAAATGGATGTTAAAACTGCTTTCTTGAATGGAGATTTGGATGAAGAAATTTATATGGATCAACCCGAAGGTTATGTAGTTCTGGGAATAGAACATATGATATGTAGACTAATAAAATCTCTCTATGGCTTGAAACAAGCACCTAAACAGTGGCATGAGAAATTTGATAAGGTAATTTTATCATATGGATTCCATATAAATGAAGGAGATAAGTGTATATATTCTAAAGTCGATAACCAAGGTTGTGTTATTATATGTCTCTATGTAGATGACATGCTTATTTTTGGCACTAATATTGATATTGTAAATAGTAAAAGGCTTCTTGGCTTCAAATTTTGACATGAAAGATATGGGTGAAGCAAATGTAATTTTAGAAATTAAAATCCTTAAACATGATGATTACATCATGCTATCCCAAGAACATTATGTTGAGAAAATTCTCAAAAGGTTTTCAATGTTTGATTGTAAGCCGAGAAGTACACCTTTTAATTCTAATTGCCATCTTAAGAAAAATAAAAGTACTAGTGTTCAATAAGTCAAATATGCACAAGTAATTGGGAGCCTGATGTACTTAATGAATTGTACTCGTCCAGATATAGCATATGCAGTGGGGAGATTAAGTAGATATACCCAAAATCCTAACAAAGATCATTGGGATGCTCTACATAGGGTTTTAAGATACCTTAAAGGAATAATTAATCATGGATTGATTTTTTGTGGATCTCCAACTTTGCTAGAAGGATATTGTGATGCCAGTTGGATTTCTGATTCAGATGAATTGAAATCTACAAGTGGTTACATCTTCACTATGGGTGGATGTGCTGTGTCTTGAAAATCCTCCAAGCAAACTTGTATAGCTCGTTCCCCTATGGAATCTGAGTTTATTTCCTTAGAAAAGGCTGGAACTGAAGCTGAATGGCTAAGACATGTTCTAATGGATCTTCCCATTTGGGTGAAACCTTCTCCACCAATGTTTATACACTGTGATAATCAACCTGGCATAACAAGGGCTAAAAACAAAGTTTATAATGGAAAGAGTAGACATATTCGTCTACGTCACAATATTGTGAGGCAGCTTGTATGTGATCGCATAATCTCTATGGATTATGCAAAGTCAGAATTAAATTTGGCCGATCCTCTGACAAAGCCAGTAAGTCAAAGACTAGTGAGCAATACATCGAGGAGAATGAGATTATGCCCATACCAGATGTCGAAGTGATGGATACCCAACCTTCATGAATGGTGATCCCGGGAAGAAGGTTCAATGGGAAAAACGAAGTCACTGGATGACTCAATGTGTTGTAATAAATGTATCTCATTCTTATGATGTAAATAACAATTTGCAATGATTTAGTTGAATATATTTCTTAATAGATTTCATAGACATTAATGGTGGTGTATATACTGCAATATATGCTTGATGAAAGTCCAACTATATGAGTGTGGAGTGGGGCCGCTCCTGTTGAGATTTGGGCAGATCTCTAGAGCATTCATGAATTTTCCCAGTAGGCGCATGGCCTAAAGCGCCAATCCGTAAGAAAAGTAATTGATTTTATAAATGTCATGTGAGTAATGTACCTCTAATCAGATAAATGAGGAATTGGTTCAAGAACATAGTTCAACCAATCTTCCACAGATTACGTACATCTACTCTATGCTTTAGTTCAAAGAACTCAGTTCTACCAAAGCGTATGCATGTCATTTGTTTAAGTTCTTCTAGTGGTCAACTCGATTTTTAATATTGTTTTATTTTGAAATAGTGGGAGATTGTTATGCTTCTTTGTTGTATTTCAAACCAAAAGGTAAAAAGTTTTAGTCCCACATTGCTTGTGTTGGAGAATTCCCTCCTCCTTATATATGGACTCTTATCCATAGTACAATTGAGGAATGAAAGGGGATAAGCCCTACGCACACGCATGGTGGGCCTTGCCAACGGGGTTTGGACCGGTCCGGTCCGGAAACCCTTTAATCGGGCGCATCGGCGCACGTCGCATCCCGCACACAGGGGGTGCAAATCCGGCCTCCCAGAGCCCCTTGTGCGGGTGCGACCTCGACTTGGTTTTGCTCTTCGGTTCACTGAACCAAATTGAGACACGTGCCACAACTTTTTTTTTGTCGCACCTCTTCGTTTGTACGCTTCCAAACGGCGGCCCGGTTTGCAACCGCAACGCAACTCTTCACGCGCCTTTTTGTTGTTACTTATACTTTGTCCTTCGCTGTCGTTCGGTACGGTTGAACAACGTCTCTCGTTCTCTTCTTCCTCGCTTCTCCGCATTCAGTCTGTCTACTGGAAGGACGATCGGTTGCCTTTCGCTCGTCGCCGTGACTGCGTGTGCGCACTTCACGTCGGCAAACGCTGTTGGATCCTGGGAGAGTAGCCACGTAGGAGACTATCGCACAGACACTCTCCGTCGAGTACCGTAAAAATACTCTTAAGGACAATGCTCTCTGTACGCCTCAGCGTATCTCTGGTAAAAACTTTATTGTTAACGGCTTACACCGCGGCTTATATCCTATTACGAACTATACCACCCTCATCGTGGGTGTAATTCCAAGCTTTGAACCCGACTTTCATATACACTAGAATAGTATGTGCATTGGACGGGTCTGAATATACTAGATTACTTTAAAGACTATAAATGCAGTGTTCCATTACAATATTTAGTTAAATAACATTAGAGTTAACAGGCAATTCTGAGTAAGGTAGGTTGGAAGAGAAGTACATTTGATTTTGGGCATTTACAATCTATCGCAGCAAGAACAGACTCGTAACGGCTCTGAGTTTTCAAAAACAGTCTGAGACGCTGAACGCTCTCTCCCCTCCCCACCGGGGAAGCCCAACTCCCGGTCGTATACGTTAGTAGGGTGACAACAAAAGCCGTTGCTCAGCATCTCGGTATCGAAACACCGACTGATGGACTCTGCGCTATCTGACACATCTGAAGTTTAGTGTTCTTCTGCCGTCTCTTTGGACATTCCCGACGGCTTCATAACTGTCGTCATCCTTTTGGCAACTCCACATGACACTAACTACACAAGTCCATCTTTGTCACAACATTCATTTCGAAACATTACCAAGAGATCGGAACATCCCTGAGCTTAGATATTGATTCCAGGCACAATGGAGCCTTCCACAGACCTTGGAAAGGTAAATCAACTACTCTTCATCTTTACTACCCCTCACTACTCCGATGGTAACCGGCGGTTTGCTATTACAGAAGCTCTCCAAAGCTCAAAGACTTCCGAGCTCTAATCATTACACCCGCCTGATCACCTCAAACCCACATGCAAACACCCCACACCATCCACACCGCACATACACCATGACCCACCACGATCCATCTAGACGTTTACCTAGACAGAAATACCGTCAGATTCATCCTTCTTGCAAGAGTATGGAGGCATCTCAATTGGGAAATCTCTGACAACATCATACATCTTCATGTAGGAACCTCCTTCCCGATTAACTTTTTCATCTCATGCAGAGGTTTTCTCCAACCTGTCGTGGATGGAGAGAAATATTGATCTCCCTCAACCTCTGCATGGGATGGCACCTCATTCTCAGACCTAAGGGGGACATGAAGATCGATGTATGGCTCACTAACATCAATAACCATATCCCCCACAACATCCGTAGACTCCTCCATATCGACCACACCAACTTCTCCTCCTCAGAAGCAGCCATAGAGGACATTGAATAGGGCATCCAAATGCTCGCCTTGCAGAACGACAGATAGATAAACAACGTTCAAGGTTGAGTACTGAAGGATGAGTTGGAGGATAAAACTACCTCCCCACTCACAACTCAGAGAGCCCACATGAAACGAAGACCCATTACCTCCCAGGTCTAGGTACATTTAAACCCTATCCCCTTCACAAAATGATTTGCACTTAGGACACAACTTGGTTTTCACTGACCTTGTACAAGAGGAGACAACATTAGTAGTAGATTACACATCTTACCATGCTTCTATGGCTCAAGAAGACTTGAAATACACTTGGATTTGGATTATTCATAAAAAATCTTACAAGCATCATCGTGTTAGATGTGGACGATGCCTTAGATTTAGTCATCATAGGCGATCTTGCCGATTCTCCATTACATGTTTTGCATGTTCTCTACATGGCCATATCTCCTACACATGTCCAAAACCCAGATCAGGTTGGCTCCCCCACCACCGATCTACAATCTCCATCAACCCTGTCACCAACCGTCATCATCAACCTACATACAACCCTGACCAACCCCATATCATGCAGGTCTGAACACAAGATCTTATGTTCAAATCCTTTCTACCAACTTCTCTATGACTCTTCACCTTCCTTTTGTCCCTTGTCTACCCCTTTGCCTTGGATCACCCCTCAAAAAACCCCCATCCTCTACCTTCATCCCTCCTCTATTTCACCATCCCACCATTAATGCACAATCTAACCCATCTTGTAGCTTTTCCCTTCCTCCACATAAGCCTTTCCAGCATAGCTCTTCTCTCCCGCCTTTACCCAACTCCATGGACAAAAATACTATTGAATGCTCTATTGACCTCCTGACTCAAAGCATGTTCTTGCTCAAGGCTCTGACCACTCACACCATTATAGTGGACATTCTCAAATGTTCCAACCTCTCCTATTTAGAATGCCTCGAGATCACCAAAGCATTGACATTATTACTCCCAGAATGCACCATTCTTAAACCAAAGATCCTCTTACCTACCAAACTTATAAACACCATGCTAGAAAAATCCTTTTTTGAACACATCGTGGGGCATACTTTTGCCTTCACATGCGGTAACGACTTTACCGAAGCACGCATATCTCGCTAGGCATTAGAGTAAGGTGCTTCACCTGTTGCCTCTGAAGCCTCAAGATGGATATCTATCTCTGACCTCCCGCCACATCTTTGGAGTGAAGATGTCTCCAAAACTATTGCCCATGCAGTGGGTGCCACTTTGCAATTCATTAACCCAGACTCACTCTACCCAACAGACTTCTCCAAAGCATTTTGCATCTTTGTGGTCATGAAGGACACCACCATTCTGAGTGACATCAATATCAGATGTTGGGACTTGATCTATAATGTCAAACTCAGAGCCGAACACCCATCCACCTTCACACCCTCATTAAGGACCATGCAAATCACCCAACTACTTGGTTTGAACTAAACCAGGTCCCCAACTACCTTAATCCACCAGATCCAATCAAAACTCATAGGGAAGCCGGTAACTCCACACAACATCCATCAACACAGACACAACCCTCAGTTGCCACATGTTCGATGCCACACTTCAAGAATCCTAGAAATCACAACTCCAATCAACACCTACAACCACAAAACTTTAATGCATTGGCACACTACAACACACCAATCTCTCCAGCAATTAAACAACATGATATGGATCAAGACACCTTCCACAAGCTAAAGAATGTTATCATGGAAGACCTCAGAACATCTACCAACCCACTATATAGATTCCCAACCCTGTTGTGAAGGAACATGAAGTGGTAATTCCTACGTTGCTCCACTTTGCACTCTAGAGACACCGAAATGACATAATTTCTTTTCTCTAGATGATACATGTATGCTACCTTCTAAAAACTTTACATCTCATGGTTGTATATTCAATTCTGTAGACACCTCTAACAAAAACCACAAAAGGTCATAGACTTGCAGTCCCCATGACCTACCTAAAGATGATATAACTTCTTTAGCACCATGGGAGGATGCAACTGACTTCATCAATTTCTATCAGAATATTGGTCTATCCTTTTTGAATGCCATCGCATCCGGTACCTTCCTTCGGGAACTCCTCGATCAAAACAAATGGCCCAACCGAAGACGCGCAGAAGGGTCGACTACCTCAACACACATATTGCAGAGGGAAGTGTCTTTGATATAGACTTGTTTTGATTCCTCTCCTATGTATCACATCCACCGTCATGATCATCTCATCATTAAATGTTTGTGGAGCGGCTTCCCCTAATAGATGTTGCACCATTAAGAGTACTAAATACCAACAACGCATCAACCTGATCATCATCCAGGAAACAAAAACAACCCTGACCAATTTTCAACTCTGATATCTAGGGGGACGTTACATCAATAAATGGATTTAGATATCACCATTAGGATTCAGTTGTGGTATTCTTATAGGATGGAAAGATAATATCTACCATGTCACCAACACCATTCTTGTTACCTATAGTATTACTTTACAATTCCAGGATACCAATACCAATTCACCTTGGCATTTCACAGGAGTGTATGGACCCCTGGATCCAGCAAAGAGCCTTTCCTATCTAAGCTGAAAGTACTTTCTAACCTTCTTATGCAAGCACCATGGATCATAGGTAGATATTTGAACTTAATCAAAAACCCTCATGAACAATTCCACAAAATATTTTCAATATTCAACCATTACCACGTCACACATCACTCTTTCACGACTTCATCTCCTCAAACAACCTCAGGGATTTGAACACATGTAAGGGCTGTTGGACTTGGAACAAAGGTTAACATAAAACCATATTAGACTGATTCATTTGCAAAAAACTTCAGGCACATAATCATCCCTTAGCTTACACTTTGATTGCTGCTTCTAATCTCTTTGATCATCTCCCCATTCTTTTAAATACCCAACATCTTTCTTAGGGACCAAAACCATTTTGATTCAAATGTTTCTGGACACAACATCATAACTTCTTCCCCATGGTCACAAGCATTTAGAAATCATACTCCTCCAACAATCCAGGACACAACATACACCACAATTCAAGATCTCAGACCCACACTTAAGCTATGGAACAAATAGAACTTTGGATCCATTCATGACACCATTAGAAAAAAGGAGCAAGTATTGTTATCCACTCTTAATCATCCTACCCTAGTAGATAACCCACAACACATTAGAGATGACATACAACATTTAAAATCCATTGAAGGAACTCTATGGAAACAACATGCTAAAATCAGATGGCTTAGAGAGGGCGATAATTTTTTTTTCATGCTATCTAAAACAACAAATTCAACTGTCAGACCATTACTAGCCTTGATGGATTGGATACCATATCTCATCCTAGATGGGCCATCACCTCAGTATTGATAACTTATATAAAGCTCTTTATAATAGAGGACACTCGTTGAGTAACTCGATTGATTTTGATTGGAATCGAATCTTCCCCTGGTAAATCCCATATGTTAATGACCTCTTATGCCCCTTCATTGAGAGAGAAATTCTTGATGCTATAAAGAGTTTCAGTATAGACAAATCACCAAGTCCGGATGTGTTTGACATCTCCTTCTATTGAACAACATGGAACATGTCACAGAACTATTCTTACCATAATCCCAATCCCACTGCCTAGAGAGTGGTAAAGGGATTGAAGAGCCCATCCCTAGGTTTCCCAAATGGATTTCACATACTGGAATATACAAAAGATATAATAACTCATAAACCAAGATATATAAAGAACAACCCAACCCAAATTATATTTTTTCAAATTTGTCCTTATCATCAGAGTTTGTAAAGAGCAGAAGCAATCTAGTCAATTCTTCATAACGATCCATCTAGTTTGCCTAAAATCAGGTAAATCGAGACACAATCAATGCAAATACATCGATATGCTTTGAAAAGAACAAATATTGAACAATAGAAAACATTTATAGCAAAATTATGATACTTGGAAGGGCTTGCTGATAATTTAAACAATCAACAAGCGATTTTCAAAACAACATTTATCTGACAAGATTTTTATTACAAGTTTCCCATTATACTATAATATCGAGAAGCATGCTTACATAAGTATGTGGCTCCATCACCCCAACGAGATGGGGAAGGTCACTTGGCTCCATTTCTCCATATGAGGTAGGAGGCCAATTGACATGTACAAGTTCGAGATCAATTGACATGTAGAAGTTCCACCCTCTGAATGAGGAGTTTGCTTATACTTAATATCAACAAGTATTGCTGGCAGTCATAATGGGCAATATCATTTATGTTTTCAAGTTTGTTGCAAATTATAATATAGAAAATCAGAAGACTACTCAGTAGGGAACATTGTAGCTCAAAAAAATACATAGATAATATTTTCAAGAGGTACATACAAGTATCATTCAATACCACTAGTCTGTTCAATGAGGAATTAATATAAAATTGTACCTTACACCAAAGATTTAGAGTACAAGATCTCAACAAGTAATAGGTCAACCCCTTGAGTCAGATCCTAGATCAACAAGATTTGGATCAAGGGTCAAGGTCATGATATTTGAAGATCATGTTTCAATTCTCAAGATTAGGGTTACTCATTCCTATTTAACCTTGGGGTTTTCATTGGATTTTTTCTGATCAAATGGACTATCTATTCATAATTTTGGAGCTACAAATCAAAAGTTACATTTTTGCAAGATTTGATCATTTACTAGAATTTTCGAGCAGAGAGGAGATAATTACCATAAAAAGGAAATAGTGGGGGAAAATGTGGGCCATTGATTGGTCAGTCAACCCTTGACTAGTGTCGATATCTTGAAGCTAGGAGGGCACATCTTCCTAGTCACATGTGCAAGAGGAAGGACATGGGGGCGGGGGTACAATGTGTGGTGGCTGTTGATCGCGGGATCTGGTCACACATTGACCGTGACCTAACAACCTCGATATTTCTCCCCAGTCAAAAAGGCTTGTGTCCAGCAGGGTGGCGCCGTAGTGGAGGGCTCACTGGAGAAAAAGAGGAACCATAGTAAGAGGTCGAGGGAGAGAAGGGCAAGGTGCTATTTGAGATCGTGGGAGCAAACTGAAAGTGAGGGTGGGAGTTTTTATAACCGGATGGGATAGGTTTAGGGTTTGCGAAGGGATGACCATGGCGGCGGCTGAGAGGGGTGAGTGAGGGAGACATTGGAAGGGCATAAAGGTGCATTATTCGTAGGTCAAAGTAGTCATTGGGTGCGACATTGCGATATGGACGTTTCTGTGCGATCCGATTGATTGCATATTTCAGTTTCTTAATCTCCTCCCCACTGATTGTGGGAGGTAGGAGATGACCCCCTGGACACTCGATCATGCCTCCAATCCATGGGATCCTGATCTGAGGGTCAGGTTTGTCCCTCATCCATGGCTCTGCCTGCTAACTTGGAAAAGTTGAATAAAAAGGGAAATAAAGGGATTTTTAGCATATAACTTCAAGAATTCATAGAAAACAGTAGGAATGTCCAAATGAGGTGAAATTTGGAACATAAGTTCACAAAAATGTGTATACCATTTAGAAAAAGTTTGAGAACCAAAAGATGAAGTTATATGGACAAATGTATTCCTTTGGATAAAGTGGTAAATTAATCTAATACAAAGTGTATAAAATCCACATTTATCATTATATATCAAAATTAAGTATCATTATTGATTAGGTAGCCAAGGAATGATAAATTGAGGTCATGAGTGAACATAATGAGGGAAAAAGAGTAAATAAACCATAATTATGCCAAAAATTCACTTTTTTATATACTTCCCTCCTTAAAGGGAATTTTGTCCCCAAAATTCAAAAACATCCTAAAAAATTGGGACTATCCAACCTAAGTCATATCCTTAAATACCGAAACATCCTCAAATATACAATCAAAATCATGTGCTCAAATTATAACCACATTAATAGTCTCGTATAAACTTGTATTTATCAATTAAGAGGCCAAGAGATCATATCTCATTAATTGAGTTCACTCTAAAGTCATGTCACTATACTAAGTGAGAATTAGGATCGAGAGTTGAGATTATACATCATGAATTAAATTGGGTCATGTACTAACAAGATCGTAATTCAAGATTCAAACATCAAAATTTTGGGTTTTAAACATTCAAGTCTAGGGTTTTAATTCGTATCCAGATCACATGTGTGATCACCCACCCATAAATAACGATCTAGCAATATTTCAAGATTTCAACATCAATTTCTTCATCAAGTATATTCGAGGTGGGTGAATGGTCCAGACTTAGGTCATTTTAGGAAATTAACCCTATGCATACATTACCATCATAAAAAATCGTTACTAAGTCAACATCTTCAAGATCAGAGTTTTTGGGGATATGAAAATCATTAGCCATATCGTGGCTGATCTCAAGATCCACATGGGTGATTATATGAGTCACATCAATACTAAGATCCATAATCATGTTTTAAGATTTTGTACATCAATATCGAGAGTTGAAGTTTGGACATCAAGGTCATAGGTCCAAATATTTCAAAGATTAGGGTTAGATTCCAATTTAGATCTTAGGGGAGATCATTCATTCATATTCAATATTCGAGCAACAATTAAGCAATATTCAAGCAACATTCGAGTAGCATTTGTGATATCAATCGCCAATTTTGTAACCATTGTATCGATATTTTGTGAATGATCTAGACTTAGGTCTTTCTAGGAATTTAGCTACAAGCTATAACCACTATTTACATCAGGATTCAAGATAAAAAATCATTATTCTCATATACTTGATCATTTGGAGACTTAGGTCAAGGAATCAAAATTGGGTGAAAGGGGTTACCTTTCCAAACTTAAAATAATCAACATGATGATAATTTAGAGGTAGTCATAAATAGGGATGTGACTAGGATTAGAGGAGTCAAAAAATTTAGAAGGTCTAATTTCAATTATTCAAGTATTCCTGATTCGATAAGGGTCCATACATGTCTAACTGTTTTCGTTATCACTCTATGTATATTAGTCATTATGTACCAAATGACTAGTAACATGGTTGAGAATATTGAGGTTCAAAGTAGAGACGATTAAATGGCTCCTATTTAGATGTGGATTTCCAAATCCAATGATATGTTCTGAATCATACAGTAGTGATCCCAATACAACATGGCATCTAATTTCAATTTTCTAAGATATGGTGAATACAAGATTCATTTTGAAAAGTTACAAAGGGTTGCATCAACAGATCATAATACAGATCTAGTGATGATTTCATTGGTTCTTTTATTTCTAGCAAGTTTTGATATGTCCTTCTGACCAATCACTAGATTTTTCTATTTACAATGTCCTCCTTTGCAATCCCAACATCTATTTTTGTCTCTATCTCTATGACTACAGGCTTGGATGTAGGGGTAAAGGTGGTCATGCTGATTTGGACTCCTCTAGGAATTATCGATGTTGTGTATTTTGCCCATTGGGTCATAGAATCCATCAGTAATTTGTTTTGTACTTCCCAAGCATCATGCTTGACAACCTTTCATGGTTCATCCTCATAATCATCGACATTTTTGAGAATGGGTATTTTTCCCTTATCCACATCATTCTCAACTTCTTCTTTAAGAACTTTATTATTCTCAATGGTCTTTTCCCTCTCTTCATGTCTTTTCTTCTCACTCTTCCTTTTACAATCTCCCCTTCTCGACCATTATTGGTTTTTAAATGGTTCATTGATTTTTTTGATCAAAATAGACTATTTGTTCACAATTTTTGGAGCTAAAAATTAAAAGTTACCATTTTTGCAAGATTTGGTCATTCACTGGAATTTTCGAATAGAGAGGGGATAATTACCATAAAAAGGAAATAGCAGAGAAAAATGTGGGCTGTTTATCGGTCAGTCAACCCTTGACCAGCATCGAGATCTTGCGGCTAGGAGGGAACCTCCTCCTAGTCATGTGCGCGAGAGGAAGGATAGGGGGTGGGGGTGCGATGCATGGCGTCCGTTTCTCACTAGATCTGGTCACATATTGACTGTGATCTAACAGCCTCAGTCCTTCACCCCAGCCAAAAAGGCTTGCACCCAGCTGGGTGGTGCTGTAGTGAAGGGCTCACCGGAGAAAAAGAGGAACCATAGGAAGAGGTCGAGGGAGAGAAGGGCAAGGTGCCATTCGAGATCGTGGTAACAAACCAAAAGTGAGGGTAGGGGTTTTTATAACCGGATGAGCTAGGTTTAGGGTTTGTGAAGGAAGGCCCATGGTGGCGACTGAGAGGGGTGAGTGAGTGATACGTTGGGAGGGCATAAAGGTTTGTTATTTGCAGGTCAAGTATAGTTCGTTGGGTGCAAAATTGCGAGATGGATGTTTCTATGTGATCAAAATTTTGAATCACGGTCGTATCTGATTGATTGCATATTTCAATTTCTCAGTCTCCTCCCCACTGATTGCGGGAGGTAGGAGACTACCCCCTGGCTGCTCGATCAGGCCTTTGATCTATGAGAGCCTGATCCAAGGGTCAAGGTTTGTCCCTCATCCATGGCTTGGCCTGCTGACTTGGAAAAGTCGAATAAAAAGGGAAATAAAGGGATTTTTAGCATATAACTTTGTACAAATTTATTTCTTTGGATAAAGTGGTAAATTAACCTAATACAAAGTGTATAAAATCCACATTGATCGTTATATTTCAAATTTGAGTATCAATATTGATCAAGTAGCCAATGAATGATAAATTGAGGTCATGAGTGAACATACTGAGGGAAAAAGAGTAAATAAACCATACTTATGCCAAAAATGCACTTTACCATAGAACAACATCAAATATAATTTTGCAGATCTCTTTTCTTAGATACATGAATACCACAACAATGCTTTCCTCATTTTGATGATTAACCATACACATATTTCTCTCATTTGCAAAACTGAGAACCTTACTTCCATTGAAGATTTTTGATCCATTAGCTTCATCAACTCCTCCTACAAAATTGTTGCTAAACTCCTCAACTGACACATGAAAGCCCTTCTACAAACTGTCATCGATTAGCGACAATGTGCCTTTCTGCCCAATAGAAACATCCAAGATTCTTACATAACCATATAGGAAACCGTACACACTTGTAGATCTCTCAACAAACTGGTCCTCACCCTTAAGATGGATTTCAAAAAAGCTTTTGACAATGTCAACTAGGACTTTCCCATACGTTGTATGCATGGCCTAGATTTCCTAGATCAATCGACTTCATGGATTCACTCATGTATCGGTACATGTTCCTTTTCCACCCTTATCAATGGACCGTCTTTTGGCCTCTTTAGGAGCAATAATGGATTGCTACAAGATGACCCTCTATCCCCCTACCTATTCATTATTGTCACTTCTATTCTCAATTATTTCATTCACATATCCACCAAAAATCATACTCTCAGCAAATGAAGAAAGTGTACGCATAATATTGTACAATATGCTGGTGACACTATCATTTTTATCAATCCTAAGGACTATGAGGTTATCAATATACTCAAGATCCTGTCTATCTTCTTCAAACTCTCAGGCCTAAAAATCAACTTCAACAAATCTACCGTCATAGGATCAATGATCAGTGCATCAGACATGAATAAATTCATTAACATTTGGGATGTAAACATGAAACCTTCCCCATTACATATCTAGAGTTGCCTCTCTCTCCATCACGCATCCCATGCTCTGCCTGTAATACGGTATAAATATGAACAACATGTTAGTTCATGGCAAAATAATTTCCTATCCATTGCTGGTAGACTCACTCTACTCAACTCAGCTCTCACTCCCATTATCATGTACCATCTTGCATGCATCCCCTTACTGACCATGGTCCTCAATGTGATCAACAAAATACGTTATAAATTTCTTTGGGAACACTAGGGAAAAAATCCATTTGATTAATTGTGAAACGATTTTCACTCCTAAGAAGGAAGGTGAATGGGGTATCATTGACCTCAAACTTCAAAGCCTTTGTCTCATTCACAAGATTACTACATCCATATGCAACAAAGATGATAGACTATGGACTAGAATGATCATGAACAAATACCTCAAACAACATCTGTTGTGGTCCTTTAGAGCCTCCCTAACAACATCCCCTTCGTGGAAACATTTAGCCCAAACCCTCCACATTATTTCCAATACCATTCATGTCCCACCACATCATTGGACCCACACAAAATTCTAGAATGATCCATGGTGGCATGGACAAAGACTCACCAATCTCCAACTGCCTTCATCCACCATCCTGAACTCCATCATCAAATACAATAACTGTCAGGCTCTGCATAAGTTAGGCACCCACAAAAACAACTCTTTTGAAATTGTAACATCCCATGATTTGAGGCCTCAGATAAAATGATCTGAAAAGGGATGATTGGACTATCCATATCACCAAGGTGCATCTTCTTTTCTGAGAGCCCATCACTAAAGAACTCCATAGTTAAGCGTGATCAACTTGGAGTAGTACTAGGATGGGTGACCAGTCAGGAAGTTGACCCCGAGTTGCGCATGAGTGAGGAAAAAGTGTGCAGTTAAGGCTAGTGGTGGTCTGTGGGGCTAGTTGTCATTCCTAAAACTCTACTAGAGCCTTGGGCAGTGGGCCCAGACATTACAAATGGTATCAGAGCCAACTCCCCTCTAGTAGGTGGGGCCCATATGGGCATGTGGCATGCCAATCTTAAGCCATGCGGTCCAGGCAAGTTGGAAAGGGCTATCTGCTGAGACGAGATGAAGCCTCCCTTGCACTGGTAGCCGTGGATGGGAGCTGGGTGTCCATGGGACATTATGGGTTTGCACTAAAATGGGGAAGAGATTATGAGGCCATATAGTTGAACCTTGATGAGGACATCAAGATTCTAAGTGGGGGAGATTGTAACACCCAGGATTTGAGGCCTCAGATAAAATGATCTTAAAAGGGATGATTGGACTACCCATATCACCAAGGTGCATCTCTTTTTCTGGGAACCCATCACTATAGAACTCTATAGTTAAGCATGCTCAGCTTGGAGTAGTACTAGAATGGTTGACCAGTCGGGAAGTTGACCCCAGCTTGCGCACGAGTGAGGAAAAGTGCGCAATTAAGGCTAGTGGTGGTCTGTGGGGCCAGTCGTCATTCCTGAAACTCTATTGGAGCCTTGGGCAGTGGGCCTAGGCATTACAAAAACTTTCTGTTGAGGTGGACTGGGCATATTATTTATCTATTCATCTTGATTCAATTAGAAAGCAACACCTCCAACCATATCACTTGGTCCTGGGATAACAAATACACAATCAAATAGGCATATAGGTTCTTCTCATTCAGAGGATGCATATGCGATTATAACATCATCTGGCAGGCTCAATGCTCACATGGGGTTCATATTCTGATTTGAATGATGAGTCATGAAAAAAATCCTACCATTATCACCATGAGAACCAAAGGCTTTAACGGTCCATCCAGATGTACTCTCTGCAATAAAAATGAGGAAACCAACCAACACCTATTCTTTAGATGTCACCTAGCCAGGCTGATTTGGATTCACTACACTACCACCGCCACTGTCCTTGCAAATCCACTCCTCAATATCTATCATAGACTTCGTAACATTAGAAGTTCACACCACATTGATTGCTGCCATCATATGGACCATATGAAAAATACCTAACAAAATCTATTTTGACAATCAAAACTTTTCTATTTCACATATGCTTCACATAGTTGACATCCATTATCGAGAGTTCTCTCATTGCAGGTTGCAAAAGAGGCTGAATTCTCAAGGAGCAATGCACCCTTAACATCAACCCAAGCGAAATTAGAGCCCAAAAGGACCTCCCCATCAATCATATCTTGGAAGGCGACGGAGCAAAATAAATATCATAACGACTAGACACTTTTTACTAGCCATGTTTTGATCTTTTTGGGGATGTTGTAAGGGTACCCCACCCATTCCGATGATGTTGTTACAATGTCAAACTCTGTCTATTTTGGGGCTCACTGTAGATGAGTCTTGAACGATGGGTTAAACACCTTTGGTGTCATCACCCTTTTATTTCTATTTTACCACTCACCTAGGATCTGATGTACGCGGTCTCCAAGCTCATTGTGGTTGCATGAGCTTCTATAATACATTAGATGAATTGTTTATCAAAAAGAAAGAAAAATACATTTGTTGAAACTTATTTTGACAAATTTTGTAATAGACGCAATGCTATTATATTAGAAATCACTAAAAGAGAAGAAAGAGATAAAAATAATAATAATAATTTTCTAGTACACGTAAGGTCAGCATGAGGATCATCTTAGTGTCACGTTCGAGCCACAATGCCAGCCTACATTGTGTCACACTCCCAACCTAATCAATTGGAAAAGTCAACATGAGTGCAAAGGCTGGTAAGCGCCATCTCCACTATAATGATAAATATGACTTTATTATATTACACTAAGACCTAAATAATAATCCAAAAAATTAAACATTCACGATGATGATTCATATACACTAGCACAAAGACCAATTTGCAATTAAAAAAAAATTCATTTCAACCCCTCCCACGACTTTTTGTATAGATTTGTTAGAATGTACAATGGTCAATATGTAACAAATAAGTAAATAACAAAATACACTCAAACCTTTCTGTAATTTGGCACGGTTTTCATATTAGAAAAAATTCTAAAATGTAACTAGAAACATACAAAATTTTCATAGAGGACATCCAACACTCTTTCTAATATATTATTGATTAAAATATAAGCACTATATTATAATTTGAAAAAATAGTGAAAGGATTGCAGATAAATCCTCTATGTGGTTTCTTATGTAGTAGATCTCTCATTCAAAATACATCTTCTAATTAAATCGTAGGTGAATGGTATCACCAAAACAATGAGCAGTTCAATGTCCCCTTTATTCCCAGGTTATCCATTCTCCTCTAGGGCTTTTGATAGTTATCCTATGGTGACAAACCACTCAGCAATGAAGAACTCATGCTCAATCTTCCTGTAAGCTCTATGATATTAATCAAAGTACTAGCTGGGAACAACCTTCTCATATCCATCTAGAACCACAACTTTGAGCATTTCATCAATATCTTAGATGTTACTCATACCCTCAATTTTCTCATTCTAGTTGTACCCTTAACCGTCTAAAAGTTCTTGGCTGATCAACTATTATATACTCTTCCCAATGGTACTAAAATTGACAATCTGACTTTCAATCCCATGCAACCACCACTTCTTTCAAGCTACCATTTCCCGATGGTTGATTGACTTAGATGCTGAACCTTCTATGGATGGGGGCATAGGTTGGCTATAAATTACTGGCATCCCACCCCAAATTTGGGACAATGAAATCTTCATAAACATTGCTTTCACATTGGATGCTACACTCTAATTTATTCACCAAAAACTCTTCTACCAACTATTTACACCATGCATTATGTGTTAATTATGTGGTTAAAGAGGCTCAATCGCCTGTGTCACTCAATACCTATCGTGGTCAATATCATATACCATCAAACTGAAAGTTGAAGATTTATGATTTATCATCAATCTTCACCAATCTAGCAGATCCTCCTATCTCTTGGTACATCCTCAAAGACTAAACAACAACCATATCTCTAATGACACAATTTTGACTCTACCAAATAACAAAGGGCATGCTTGGGTTAGAAAAATATACGACATTAAAATTTTCAAATTTAAAATCCTCTCTGGAACAAACCCAAAAACAGCCAGCCTACCTTTCCATCCCAATGAAAGAGCAAAAAGGTTGTCGAAACCTCCTATACTACTTGTCAGAATCCCCACCATTACATAACATAAATCTACTCACCATAATGATAGTATACATGGATTCATTATTCTGACACTCCCATTTAGAAGGAGACAACTAACGATTCAACACTGATTCAAAAAATCAAATCTCAAGTCCTTGTTGCTGTCATGAATAACAATGGTGGAGATCTCATAAGATTGCTTCAAGCAGGCATTCTTCAATAATGACAAGATTGATAAATATTCATTCTTCCTCACTCCAAAAAAGAGAACATATTTGTCAACACATACTTAGGTAATTCTCTTCCATATGCAACATGTTCCCATCTAGTATATAACTCTGACTATGATCTCATATCATCCATGGCTTCATGGGAAAATATTTTTGATTTTATGAATAGAGCCAAGATTTCTTTCGATAATCATATGCATTAAAATTTGCCTCTATCTAGAATAGAATCAAAGCTTGGTTGGACCAATAAATGTCCCACATATATCACGATAGACCATATTATTACATGCATATTCAAACCTCAATCTTCAATATTAGTGTTATACCAAGATTTTATCATGATTATTGCATCCTGGAATGTTTGCAAAGCTCTATCTGGTTGTAGATGATGTACATCAGACACTTCATCCCTTATCATTACTAAATCCCATCCCAATTGAAGAGAGGAAAACACGTCTCTAGGATTTCTAGCTTAATACTACTAACATCCACTATATCATTGCATGTGCTCAAATTCCTACAAAGGGCTTCGTAGTGGTATCATTGTTGGTTGGAACCCTAATTATAAAATATTTCACCACTTATTGGGGATCATATTCCATTTCAATTTACTTCTAATATATTCACGAAAAGCTCATATCGTGTTATTCTAGTATCTATGATGAACTAGGACATGAAAAATAATATTTTTTTGATGAACTATCCATACCAACCTCAACCTACAAATATACACCTTGTGTTTTTATTGGTGATTTCAATATTAGTAAGTCCACTATTGAACATAATGAAACACTTAACTCAAGTGATCTGCATGATCACAGTAACAACAATTTCAACATATACATTCTCAACAACCACCTAAATGATCTATCTGTACCTAATGTAAATTTACATGGTATAGTGGTGAAATCTTAGTCTCATCTAGATTATTTCTATATTCTTTAGTATAAGACACCAAATTCCCTCTTACTTTCACCAAGGCAACCTATAAACTCATCTCTAATCACTTTCCCATAATTATTAAGACTCAAATGACTCCTTTGGGATGTAAACTATTTCATTTTGAGAGATGCATGGCTGAATACCCATCTTTTTTCAGTATTATTTCTACTTCTTGGTTGATTTACACTGTTGATTTTAAACCAAGATATAATATGTATCTTAACCTTAGATCTCTTCTGAATAAGTTGATAACTTGGAACATGGATCATTTTGGAAACATTCAATATTAGACTGGAAGCTCGGAAAAAAGTCCTTCTTATCTTTGAGAATCTCATCTTTTAGATCCAGCAAGAACTCAATCCATTAGAAATGGAGTTCCTATCCCTTATAAATAAATAAGAAATCTTTTGGGAAGAAAGATCTAAACTTACTTGGCTTAGTGAAGGTGAAAAGAATATCAAATTCTTTCACAAAGCTTGTAATTCATGAAAAAGACAATATCATACATTCAACATGCATATCAACAACCATATGGTTACAGATCAACACCACGTCAGTAAATTCTTCTATGATCACTTTCAAAATATTTGCATTCATAATCAATACTACTTCAATATTTTTTGACTCAATTAGCCCCTTCTTGCTCCTAAGAAAATTATGAATTATGATTCTCTCATATTAATCTTTCATCCTAAAATCTTTTTTTTTTGGTCGGCTAAAACTCGTCTTGCTTTTTTTTCATTTTTTGTAAAAGAGGTATTTACAATGCATTCATTCCCAAAATATGGAAATGAAGAAAGGAACAGACTATACAAAGTATTCTGTCTTGAGGACAGAGAATAAAGCAATAAAGACAAGCCTCTAAGAAACTACACAGATTTGAAACTAAGACCAACATAAGCAACAACTTCAAACCATCTTTTCAAAGGATGAAAAGTCCACCAATAAAAAAAAATATCTCAATAGCAGCACCCAAGCAGAAGGGAAGGGACCAGGATAGAAACACCATCACTTGAACAGCAAGCTCGCAAGGCCCGGATGAGCAGCCCATCAACCAAGGAACCAACCTCAACCAACCAGCAACACCCAACATCAAAATCATCAACAACAAGGCCAACAACCGAAGCACAAGAAAAAATACAACACCAACAGAGCAAAGGGATACAAAAACTTCTAAGCAACAAACCAGATCAAAGCCAACAGGTCCTACCATCAAGATGGAGTGGGAGGGGAGCGTCGACATCCACACATGATGGTGACTCGACCTCTTAGCAGCCATCAAAGAAAAGGTGAGAGGGGAGCGCCGACATCCAACGAAGGATGGGGACTCGACCATCACCAGAACATGAGGAAACAAACTGTCAAGAACATCATGGATAAGAGAAAGGGAATCTATAAATCTTTGAGTCTCATGGCTCAACTTGCTATAACAACTCCAACCACAACAGGCTCTGGATCTGCATCACCTCTTCAACCGCACAGAGAAAGCGCAACAACAAGAGAGCCCATAATCTCAGGAAACAGCAGAACCATCCCCAGCCAACCAAAGTAAGCATCAGAAGCACCATAGAGAAAAGGAACACTCGACCATCACATAAGAGAGAGGGGAGCTAAACATTAACAACAGAGAGAAGGGGGCAAAACAACCATAAAACTATTTCCAGAGAACAAGCAGTGATGAAGGCACAAAGCCAGGAAACCAAACTATCCAAGACTGATCCAAAACTGAAAGACGAGAGAGAAAAAAACCATCCAAGGATCTGGCTATAACCATAAACCATAACCAGCTGAAGCAAGCAGATATGAAGGAAAGGACAAGAAGCTTGAGCTAACAAGACTCAACCACCACTAAACAGAGAAAGGAGAAAACTCCCAAGCCAAAAGCCAGAGCAAAAACACCCAACCAAAGGGAACCAAACATCACCAACAACGCCCTAAAACAACCCATCAACACCATGCACAACAACCTCCAAGGGAACACATCCAGAAGCCGAAAGCCAAAAAGACATCTTGGAAGCAGGAGATATAACCAAACTCAAAAAGCAGATACTCAACCAACACCAAACCTTCAAACCTCCATCAGAAGCAACCAATAGCAGATCACATAGTTAAAAACGTGATATCATTCTCAATCTCTTTCCAAAGAACATCAGGGTTCTTGTACCTATTATCGTGCACTCTTCTATTTCTTTCCCGCTAACAATGATGCATGATGATAGGTATAGCAATATCATCATTCAAGCTCTTCATACCAACAATAGATTCCCAACTCCTGGGAATATTACTAACCAAACCATTTCTCTTAGCCATATCCCACAAACTTATGGAATAACTGCAATTGAAGCTAATATGGTTAGTATCTTCATAAGCATTTATGCAAAGGAAATATATGGATGTAACATGTATCCCTCTCCTCCTAGAATAATCTGATTTAGGAAGCTTATTGTGGATAGCCTTCCACATATGAATATTTGCACTCATGTTACTTTTACTTTCCCAAATCCACTTAAAAATCTTCTCTTCATTCTTCTTAATCCTAATACACTCCCAAAAGAATTTAAATCTAGGATTCTTGACACCCTTCAGCAGAATCTCATCCTCATTATCTTTGCAAATAGGAACAGTATCCAGAATCTCACGCAGCTTAAGAGAATATCTAGAGTCTTTGACCTTCCACTCACCATTGGTAATAAACTTACTCAGACGAGCATTCTTTAAAATTCTAGCAGTAATAGACATGCTTTCATCCAGAATATCACTCAAAAACTTGCCTTTAATCCAAGGATCACCCCAAGTATCAATATTCTTTCCATTTCCTACTTTGAATTCAACCATTTTAAGGAGGCAACCTCTGCTTCGAATGATATTATTGAACATCCAAGAAAAGTTGGGAGAATTCTGAACTCTCCAGAACGACTCTTTCTTGAGATACTTTTCAATAATCCATTTGACCCATAAAGTATCTTTTTTCCTAGCAATATCCCAAGCATTCATAGCAAGACAAGCATTCACAACCTCCTTGCTTTTCTTAATGCCCAAATCTCCTTCCTTCTTAGGTAAAGTGACATCATCCTACTTAATAAGGTGCAAGTTAGATTTATTGTCAAAATAGCCCCAGATAAAATTCCTACAAATCTTGTCAATCTCATCAAGAGTAGAACACGGAACGGGAAACGCCATGGCCCAATAAATATGCATAGAGGACAACATTGACTTTACCAATTCAAGCCTCCCTGAAAGAGACAACAACTTAGCCTTCCATCCTTCCATACGTTTCTTAACCCTATCCACCAACTTCTCACAATTTTTTTTATTCAGCTTTCCATAGAAAAGAGGTAAACCCAGGTATTTCGTATCATCCATATTGCCAATCTTTATGCCAAGGATATTAGAAATCTCATCAACATCTTCATTCACACCCAGAATGATCATACTCTTGTTACTACTGACATGGAGACCAGACATAGAGCCAATACCATCAAGAAGCTCTCTAATACCTTTAGCATTAGTAGTATCACCCCTGGTGAAGATCATCAAATCATCAACAAAAATGAGATGCGAACATGTCAAATTATTAGAAATCTGAACAGGGGAAACCATAAGATCCCTTTTAATCATCTCAGAAAACCCTTGCATAGCTATGGTGAACAAGTACGGCGCTATAGGATCACCCTGCCTAACACCATTAGAGGGAAAAATAGTTCTAGTAGCTTCACCATTGACAAGCACCTGGTAAGAAGAAGTTCTAAAAATCACTTCAATCCAACGAATCCATTTTGGAGAGAACCCCATTTTAAACATAATAGAGAAGAGATATTTCCAGCTCACAGAGTCATAGGCTTTCGAGATATCAGCCTGGATACACATACTCCTAACATTCTATTTTTTAATAACACTGATAATCTCATTAGTGAGTAAAATAACATCTTTAATACTTCTTCCCTTCACAAAAGCACACTGATTCATATCAATAATAGCAGGAAGACAAATCCGCAACCTATTCATCAGAATCTTAGAAATGAGCTTATAGAAAACATTGCACAAGGCAATAGGCCGCCAGTTGGTGATAAGATTGGAATCATAGCCTTTAGGTAGGAGAGTCAAAAAAGTCCTATTTGCTTCCCTAAGCATGCTCCCATTCAAGAAAAACTCCTTTACAACATTGAAAACATCATCCCCAATAGTCTTCCAAGCAATCTTAAAGAAAAACCCATTAAACATCAGGTCTAGGACTTTTGTCATCATTCAACCCATGAACAACATCATCAAGCTCTTTCCTCGTGACCATCTTAGTTAAAAGATTGTTCTACTCATTAGATAACTGAGGTCCACTCCAGTCTCCATCCCAAGCATACCCTTCGTCGACCTTGTAGAATAACTCTTCATAAAAGGTAGCAATATTATCTCTAATCACCTCATTATCTTTACAAATGTCATCTCCAATACTAAGGCAATTGATAGTATTTCTGACCCTTCTCGTTTTAAGTGAGGAGTAAAAAAACTTGGAATTGGAATCCCCTTCCTTAAGCCACTGAACTCTAGATTTTTGCCTGTACAGAGCTTCCTCCTTGTCCAACGCCTTCCTGGCCTCCTTTCTAAGAGCATTAGCATTTGCTCTCAAGATAGTATCAGTAGGATTCATATCCGACAACTTTTGGGCATCCAAAACAATCTTATTCGCAGCCATAGCATTATCATGTACACTACCAAAAATGTTTCTGTTCCGCACCTTGAGATTTTTCTATAAATTTTCCAGCTTTCTATAAAGCTTGAACATAGCATATCCCTCAACCTCCAACTCCCAACTATCTTCCAGAATTTTCTGAAAATCACTATGATTTCCCCAGCTATTTATGAATCTAAAAGGTGTTCTAAAACTTCTAGATTCTCCAATATATAACAAGATCCTTCTATGGTCGCTGACAGTATTAGAAATGGACTCACCATGAAATCTAGTAAAGCTCCTCAGAAACTCTTCATTATAAAGCACTTTGTCAATTTTTGAGGCAATAAAATTGTCCCCTTCTTACAGATTATCCCAGGTAAAAAACGGCCCGTTTAACTCCATCTCCATGATGCAATTATCTAAGACAAAGTCATTAAAGTCATCCATGGACTTCTTAGTAGGAGGTTGAGTACTGATTCTTTCTTCATTCTTCCTAACTGCATTAAAATCTCCAATGATCACCCAAGGACCAGAAGAATTCAGATTACTGTCTTCAAGATTCCTCCATAGAGTAGCTCTATCAGAGTCTCCATTATGCCCATATACAACAAAAACATTCAAATTCATATCATCTTTTTCAACATTAAAGTGCACAACCTGATCCACTTCACTGATTTTAGTAACACTGCAAGACTCCTCTCTCCACATAACAACAACTCTCCCTAGAGCATGAGATCTGCTATTCGAAATCCACTTGAAATCAGCAAAAAACTTGTTCATCACTTTCTCTATCTTGTTACTTCTTAATTTGGTTTCAACAAGGACAAAAATATCACATTTGCCCTCCTGACTTCCTCCTGGACACTTACGAGTTTGTTGCTAATTCCCCTAACATTCCAGGAGGATATAGCTAAATAAGTCATTTGATAAACTCAACTGTTGGACTGACAACCTCAGTGCTTTTTGATGTCATTGATAGTTCTCTATTAACAGGAGAGTATTTTGACATTGATTCAATTATAATACCAGTGTTCAACTTCCCCTGACATCTAGGAGGAGCTTTTTGGAAATTAATCACAGAACTTGATGACACTTGGGAACTGGATTCACTATCTGGAGATTTCCTTGTAGAAGAAAGGGTAGGATTTGGAGTGGAGGGACCTGAACCATTACTTCCAGAAACATCAACTGTCGTTTCTACAACTTTATTGACTTCTTCCGATAACTTCAAGTCTTCTATGGCTGGAAAACTATTAGAAAGTCTCTCTTTCTTCTGCAGAATCTCATTTTCATCAGTAATTTCCTCGACAACAAAAAACCATCATCTTCATTATTGATTCTCTGTTCTTCCCTATCACGATTTAAAACGTGAGTTGTCTTAGCTTACCAAACCTTCTTCTGAGCTTTGAACCCTTTTGCATTTCTTTTCAGGGGAGGAAAACCAGACAACATTGCTTCTTTACAATCTCCATGTCCTAGAAAGCCACAAACTCTGCATTTATAGGGAATCCAATCATAGGACAAGGAAACCACATGCTCACCCCCCTCATCACTCATCAGAGTAACAAATTTTAGGAACTTTCTCTATGAGATGCGTGGAGGTTTCTCGCATACTGGTCATCCTAAGGAAATCTTTGAAAAGATGAAAAGTTCTATTGCTAAAAAATCACTAGGATCTAATGAATTCAACATGGAAATCTACCATAATCTATGGCATATTACAAATCTTTTTTTTCAAAACTTGTTCAACTATATTTATCACCATGATGATATTTCCCCTTTAATTGATATACTCAACCAAACCCACATAACATTGATAAAAAAAGATGATCATGCTTTTGTTCAACATTCCATTCCTATTAGTCTCATAAATGTGTAATACAAAATTATCTTCAAAGTCTTTATCTCTAGATTCCTGGCTGTACACAGCTCAAACAGTTTGCTTTCCTTAAAGATATATGCATATATGATGCTCATGTGATTGCTAGCAAAACTACTTATTTGTGCTATACTACCGATTCTCCTGTTCTGATTCTTAAACTTGATTTTGAGAAAATGTTTGTCAATATCAACTCAAATTTCATCACAGACTACGTCAAAGATTTATCATTCCCTTAGGTGTTGTTTGGTTCAGGATCAAAATTGGACTGGGAACTATCTTTTTGTGCTACTAGGCACTAATCCCGACTAACCCAGTCAGGATCCAATCTTGTTTTATTTGGTAAAAATTGGACTTACGAGGTTCGTTTTGGATTTCATAATCCTCTAAACAGACCAAGTCATTCCTATTAGCAGCAGGATTTCGGGAACCCAGTCCAGATTGAGCTCTGTCTTTTGTGTTATTTTGTTTTATATGCCAGACTAAAAAACACAAGTTACGAGGCCAATCCAGTTTGATGAGTGCTTACAATGGGATTGGGTTGCCAAACAAAAATAAGATTGAATCCAGATAAACTAATCTGGATATATCGACTAACTCGGTCTAGACTTTGTAATCTCGATCTCGAACCAAACATGGGCTTATGGATGGGTTTAGTGGATCTATAGTTGCATTACTTTTCCCATTTCTCCACTATCATTAATGGTCTAACTTTTCATTACTTTAACATAACAAATGGGATTATATAAGGTGACCCCTTATCCTCTTATCTTTCCATCATTGCCATATCTATTGTGGCCAAAATGTTCAACCTTGGTACCAAGAATGATAGTATTGATTAAATGACTCACTTCCAAAATAATTTCAATCAATAGTAGGATGATACCATCATTTTACTAAAAACAAATGATCACAACATCATTAATACTATACATACACTTGGTTTATTCTCACATTTCTCAGGTTTGAGATCGATTTTAAAAAATCAACTTTATGTGGTATTCAGATCTACCCAATTGGTCTTAACATGTTGAAATCATGTTGGACTGTAAAGAGGAAAATTTCCTTATCACCTTCTTGGGATTTCCTCTTTCCCCATCTACTTTACACAATTCAATATGTAAACCTATCATCACAAAAACATACAATAAGCTGACTTAGTGAAAATCTAGAACCCTCAGCTAAGCTGGTTGTCTCACCGTCTATGAGTGAATTCATTTATTGATAAAAATGTATCGCAATGAAAACATACATGTGTTCTTTTTCTTGTATGGATGTAAATCATTGTTGGTATACTTGCATGCTTTCCTAACAATGCACTGAAATTGGGTCCTAATTTATATATTTATGACTATACATGAATACATGTGTACCTACCCAACCTATACACCCAACATACATAGATATCTGTGTGTTACACACATTTATTTTAACTAATAGGATTCTTGTATAACATCAGTATAGGTGGTCATATGAAGGTTGAAGGTTGGTTTGACCTATTAAAAGAATAGCTGATCATTAAAGAGGCCTAGGAAAACTTCATACCTAGGTTTCTGAAAAACCCACAATTAACTTAAAGGTCAAACCAAACAATGCACCCTATAACTTTATTCTAGAGATATCCCTTTCAAAAGTAATATTATATTCTATTACTTTCAAGTATATTGACATTCTTATATGTATTTCGTCTAGAAGTTGTCCCCACAAAACCTAGTACAACAAAACCTTATTTCTTAGAGTTATAGTTTTCTTTATGATCAGACTGGTTCCATGTAAATGAAATTTTCATGGAAGTCATTTTTCCAAAATGAAATTAAGATATTGGAAAATGAGTTTTTGGTGATTGGTTTGAAACCAATTTTTAGAAAAATAGATAAGTTAATCCGCTTTGTCGACAAGGGATTAGGGTGAATATTAGGGAGGGAGTTGTAGTGACGTCATGTTGGATGTGGAGGGATTCATTTATTCTCCCCCTCCAATGAGGAGCAACAACAAAAAGGACTAACTTTGCAACTTGAGTTTCCTACATGCTTGGAATCTTGGAACTGAGATCACAATCTTAATTTTGAATTTCTGCCATCCTGCTAATTGCTAGTGGTTGCTTTTCTCAAAACAAGCAATATGAAATAACCTAGATAGATCCGTGATCGGTGCCATTGGAGCACTTTCAAACATTAGTAAAATGCTACCAAGTCCAAGTAGGAAACAAGATCATCAAGGACTTGACACATATTCACTGGCCCCTTTTCACCGGTCACTTGTCTTGTGGAGCCATGAAGAAGGGAGAGACTGAGGAGTGTAACTTGTTTTGTGGATGGTTTGAAATGGAACCCATTTTTTGGAAGTGTATATATATTGTTGGAAGTCCAGGGAAAATTGGAGAACTCAACTTTTGAACTTTCACCAAACCAGTCACAAAAAATTAGAAAGGGAACTTAACTTTCAGGTCAAATTACGAAGAACCAGTCAAACCCTTAGATTGAATAAGATATGAACCTTTTATTTTTTCTAAAATTATGTATGATTCCTTATAAAAATGATTTGTTTTATTAAAAAAGTAGATGTTGATCTTAATTAATATTTGACAGAGTAAATGTATTTCATAATTTTGTAAAAAAATTGGATCTAAGCATGTCGATAAATTTAGGTATAAATTTCAATCAAGTTGGTGATTCATTATATTAATAACATTATGAAATTTAAACCATGCTCAAATTTTAACATTTATTGTCTAATTATCTAACCACATAGATTTGCATACTTTGGTCCAAAAATGGAATATTTACTGAAATTGGATTTAACACTACATAAACTAGCTAAATGTGAATAGTAATTAGAGGAAAATGACATCTTGTTCAGGGACACACATTGTAAAGCTACATTTTGATGGTTATTTTTATTGGTGGGTCTTTCTCTAGACGATTATATGTATTTCCCGTCCAAATTGGTGATGCCTTTAGACCCATGTGAAACTCATATTTTATTAATTATATTGACAATTATTTTTATAAATTACAATGAATGGTATGGAGTGAGTTAAATCTATCGGTTTGGTTTACTTGTAGGGTCAATAATGGGGTGTGGTTGCAAGAGTCTATTGGATGAGTTTGAGAATTCCAACACTAATGTAACTTCTAATGTAAATGAACAGTATAATTTATCTCAACACCTATGCAATGACACTGAAACTAGTGATTAGGAAGAAAACATCAATAATGAGGATGGTAAGTAGGTGTGTGAAATAAATTATGGAAATTTAATAAATGATCCTAATTTATATATTTACATGGCTGATGAGTGTTTCTACTCTGAGATCAATGTATGATTCTATTTTATCTGATTTGAACACTACATCACTTTTAAACTAGAAACTTTCCAAGATGATGAACAAGCAAACAACTTTAAACACCCTACTGATCTTGAGTACTCCATGTTAGATATGAATTGTCTGAGGTTTCTTTGTTTAGGTTAAAAGATCTCACAATTGAGAGGTCTCAAACATGGTCCACATAAAATAATGCACAATATTGAAGCAACTGGTATATAAAATCCTTACCTTACATATATGCACGATCAACCATATCCATGTAGTTTGCAGGTTTTTCTCTCAAAATGGATAGTTAGCATGTGAAAGATCACTTTATATGTGGGTGAACACACTTGTCAACATCATATATTGCTCGGTGATCACGTCAATTATAATCAAATGATTTGTGATACAAATTACTAAAAATTCATGTAAAGGTTAGTGCTAATTGAATCTTAACACTTTACATTGGAAAGATTATATAGCAAAGAGAAAGGCCATATCTAAATATTTTGTGATTGGGAGGATTCATAATAAAATTGTAGAAAAATAAGATGGGAGGCTAATGAGATATTTTCTTATTGGTGGAAGGCAAACTCATCTCCTATATACATGATAGGAGGCAAGTACAAGTGAAGCAAGCTTAACCCTAATGATCCAAGACAAATAGGACCATATGACACAATAAAACTAAATAAACATAATTCTAAGAATCCCCTCAAACTGGAGTATGAGTGAAATACATATCCATATTGGACATATAAGATTCAATAGATGATATGACAAATGGAAAATAAAAATATCACTCCCCATAAAAGATGTTCACTCCTGCCACCTTTGAAGTTATGTTATGTAGGCTAGAAATACTCGTGCTTTGGAGAAAATCTTATGAAGTGCATATGGAATGAAGAATATAATCATGAGTTTGGAGTAGACAAGCAAAACACTATGACTTCACCACCTTCTGAAAAGGAATTTGGGTTGGAATAAGAACAATCAACACTACCGACGATGTAGCGGTAGAGATATCTTGAAACACATATATGATGTGGTGATGATGACTACAAAATGGATCCATCTGGAGTGTGTCTCTTGGGGGATTGTGGGAGTGGACGATACAAACAAGTAAAGTCAAGTAGATCACTAGAAGAACCATCTTGGTAGATGCAACTTTGAGAAGACCTTAATAGAATAGATCGGTAATGAAAAATTTGGATAAATCATCAAAAAGGAATGTGAACCAAAATTATCCCTAATGAGAAAAGACAAATAGGCCCATATGACATAATAAACTAAATAGAAATAATTATAACAATAGATGCAACGAGTGGGCACTGAGAGGGGATCCACTCTTCACTAAAGGAACAATAAACCCATCCTAATCCAAAATATGGAGGAAAGGAGGAAATTCATTTATTTCTCAAATGGTATATATAGCACATGGCATGCTAGTTAATAAGCAGCAAAAACAAAAACTATTAAAAAATCACATGATGATTCATTTGAAATTTTTTAATCACCATAAAAGGTGGAATAGCAAAGCAAAAAAGTAGACATCTAATGAATCTAATCACATGCAAGACCTATTGTAGAGGGAAACATGACCCTTCCAAAGCTATCCTTAGATTGAGTATCCTATATACGGTCTTTCTGCACCTTTGCTTCTAATGTACCTACACTTCAGTGGAAGGGAACATCACCCATAATATAGGAAATAAGGTATAGATCAAAAGACGCTGAGTATGTACATTTAATAAATGCTTTGAGAGTTATATTGGGTTAAAAGTAGAGATGTTCCCACAAGAAAGGGGCTATTTATAATTAGGTAATTTCAAAAGAATTATAATAAGAGAAACGAGGCATATTTTACAAGCATGAGAAGAAAAAGAGCATTGACATAACCGTTTAGCCACATTGTCAACCTAAAACAATAAGCATTTGTATTGCATAACAATGTAGACTAACTATACCTAAAACATGGCCATAACACCATAGGATCATGACCCAAAAGAAATAAGGGTGGAAACACACACCCCAGGTGGAATATTCTCGCCCTATATAAGTATGGCTGTACATAAGTACCACTATTCCAAATATTCTATTCAAACATGTATCATGCTTGAATAGAGTAACAAGACTAACATTTTAGTCAATTTCACATAAAAAGACACTCACAGCAGGAGGGACCGGACAATCCATTATAAAATAAGAATTCAAAAGCCACATCAAAAACCATATGAATTTATATGAACCTAAATTAGGAAACATAAATGTCCAACAACTGGATTTCAAGTAAAAGTGGTAGTTCAAGATATGCCTCATTAAATGAACTTAGTTTCATGTAAATTTAATGCCAAAATAAAACAGGGAATGCACATACTTGATCTTCACAACTAACCCTACTTCTAAGGAGACTCCTAGTTCATAATCGTCCACCTAAAAGTGTTATATGTATACACACATTAGTCTACCAAAATATTCCTTGAAGTGGGATCACTCAATTAAAGTATTTACTAAAGGTGTTTCAATTTCAACTCTGACTTATTTATTGATATTGAATTTTTTAAAGTATATGTACTACTCATTTATAGGTGTTCATTTTCCCATTGAGTAAAATATAATAATATAACCATTATAAGATACTTGAAAATGTATCTCTCTTTTCAATTACCATCAACAAACTTAACTATACACATATGATTAGAACATATGCTTCATTGATGAATAAACCCATTCCTTATTACAACTAGATTGAATACTCAATTTAGTCGCAAGCATTATACAAAATATCATATGTATTAAATGTGTCATATTATCCTTGGGATCAAGAATCTAAACATATATTTACCAGTTTACCATGCACAAGTATATTCTCACTAGTGCATTAACTAAATGACGCAATTGATTCACTACTTTGTTTTGTCATTCTGATTCATTCTTGTATATACAAGGTACTCATTATTATCATTTAGATACCTAATATGTCAATAGATTTTGATATGTATTTATACTAATTGAATTATAGGAAAACTCTATTCATTTTCAATGTATTGATATTAGTGCTCTACTACATATATATGTAGACCCATATACATATTTTATAGAGGTTTATGATCAAGACATATGATTACCTAAATTAATCGAGGTATTCATACGATTATTTCCATAGTCTTCTTAATTAGATCCTTTGAGATATAATTTTAGGAAGCACTGTGCTACCATACCTACTTGTATCACTAAAACACTGGTACATAAATGCATTCTATGGTGATAAGTATAGGTATATATGTAAATGTAAAGGAATCTACTAAGTTAACTAAGTTAACATTTTTATATTTCTATCTATTCATTCATCTCAGATCTGCTTATCTTTTGAATTCAAGAATCAGAATATAGGAAGTGTGGACAAACCTTATTCAACATATGGCATCAACAAGCAGCCCTGGGTGAAGGATTTATGATGGTGTTGTTTCATCCTTGCTTGTTGGAATGGATGGATGATGAATGCAGCTTGAAGCCAATACTTGTGCTATCCATGGTGGCATATGAACTTGTAGAACTCCACCAATGAGGCTGTAAATGGCCAAGGTAGGGAGAGGGTTTGCTAGTTCATTTAGGAGTAAAGAAGGAGAAGTATCTCTACAGATGGGTGAAAGACGTTGATGTGTTGATGAGAGTTGTCAATATATTTCCTACTACTGCCTACGACTAGCAGATCCATTAGCTACCACGACAACATCTTGTCGCTATCATGGTGGTAAGAAAAGCAAGGGGAGAGTTAAGGATTGCGAGTTCCATGTATGCTAATCCAACAAATTGCAAGGTTTCAAGGGCTCAGTACTAGGTCATCAGGAGGCTGTGTCATAGGCAGCATCTGGTAGTAGAAGAAGTGGTCATCAGGGGAGATCTAGAAGCTTACATGGTAATCAGACTTGTCGGCATGGTGATTCAGATATGTGACACAACATCCATTTGTCAATGAAAAGATGAAGGCATCCTGCTACCACAATGGTCGACATAAGGTGGAAGATGAGCTGAGGGGTGATGGGGGAGAGTGGGAAGTTCCGCATAGGAATACTACTACAAAAATGGCTTATAACGTCACTTTTAAAGGCGTCGGTTGTACAAATACACCGACACATAAAACCTAAGGTGTCAATTTAATTAAAAAACTGACATCTATCTGTGAAGGGCGACCAGACACGGGTATCAATTTTATTCAGTGTTGGTTTCCTAATAATAAACCGACGCCTAAAATTAACCGCCAAATCCAAAATTTCCAGTGAAAAAATTACCTCCAAAATTTAACATATGGCGTCGATTATTAAATATTAAACCGACGACGAAAGGTTATTCACGAGACATAAATTGGACACATTTTGGTCGTCGGTTTTGCTACAATGACTGACGCTTATGGGTTTTCCCATGTTGTTCCTGGGAAATTTTTCACACCCTTTGAGCGTCAGTTTTCATAAGAAACCGACGACTATGGTCATTAAGTGAGAACAATTTTTTTAATTGGCATATGTATATAGACGTCAGTTTTTTTAGTAAAAACCGACAACTATCATTGAGAATAGGTGTCTGTGTGTTTGGAGAACCGACACCTTTAATTTTATGTGTCGGTTTTGTTGAATAACTGATGCCTATGGTACAGTTAATAGCCCGGTGAAATTGAGAACTTTTCCCCATTGTATTTGTTTCATTGCGAACCTGCTAGGTCTGGGGATTGTTGCCGGTGCTCCCTGCCGCCATTGCTCCCACCGTCGTTGCCCCAGCGGCCGTTACCCCCCCTCGCTGTTGCTCCCCTGCGCCGCCACCACTCGCTGCTGCTCCTCTCCTCGCCGACGCTGCCTCCTGGTCGCCCGCTCTTGGTCGATCGTTGCTCCTCTCCTCACCGACGCTCTGCTGCTGGTCGCCCGCTCACCGCCTCCTGATCACCTGCCGCCTGCCTCTGCGCTGCCGCCTGCTGCTGCTGCAGCTGCTCGCCACCGCTGCCACCTGCCTCTCGTTCTTTGCTCACCACTGGTGCCTCTCCTTCTCCGCTGCCCTCTGCCTCTGCCGCCTGGACACCTGCTACGCCTAGCTGCTCCGGCTGCCAGCTCGCTGCTCGATTCTTGCCGCCATCGCTACTCCTCACACCGCCACTGCTCTTCTCCACGCTGCTAGCTGCTCCATAGGTATCCCTCTTCTTCTTCCTCCATGCCCCTCTTCTTATTCCTTCCTCCACCTTATTATGAATATGTTGTAAGTCTTCATTTGTGTGTATGATTGTATTTTGTTGAATTTCCAACAAGATAAAACCTTTTATCTCAATTTCCAATTCAACCATTAATTTGTTTTGATTATCTATATATTCCATCTAGGCAGTTGCAGATTGGTGGATTACAATCTTAGTGGATTGTTTAGCTAGGTTTCTCTTATTCATAAGGTCTTGATGTTTTCCAGCCATGTATGGGATGAAGGAAACAAATGCAACTCTAAATGAATTGTCATTGATCCTTAAATCCTCTAGTGTCCCAAAGACAATTTTGAATTCAATTTGCATGCAAGACAATTCTGATTCGGACTTGGCTGATGAACTCATGCCCACCAGAGCATTTTTTTCTATCATACTAGAAAACAACCTTTTTATTAATTGGTTGTTGCTATGTATTGGAGAAGCCATTTTAGGAATTCATTTAATTACTTGAGTGGATTGGTAGCTTGGTAGGTCGTGGTGTATTTGAAAACTAGTAGTTGACGACCATGGTTGTTCAAGAAATGAGCATGTAGTTATATCCCATAGGTAAGTATTGTGTCAGTTTCAATGGACTTTGTAGCCAGTATTTATTATTGGTTCAGTTAGTTCTTAGATAGTGTACTTATTGTGTTCAATGGACCTTGTAGCTTATGCCATTCAGATTTTTCATGATTGATCATGCCTTAGTTAGTTCATGATTTTATTACTTCAAATTTGGATGTGGTTGGTTTATGTCATTTAGATGCTCAATATTTGTTCTTGTCCCTACTAAACTACTAAAACTTAGAATTGGTTTCATGTTATGATTTAGGAATTCTTGCTCAATGTCCTCCTATTCCATAATATACAAGACAATTAATGCCCATTTGCATGTTCAAAATTTAGCACAAGAAAAACAATCTTATTGATCCCGAACTGAATGGAATGTCGATTACATGATATATAATAGAGAATGCCCATTTCCATGTTCAATTGTAATACTTTTAGAATTAATGCCCATTACATATCTATCATTGTGTTTGTTGGCCTAGAAACCCGTCCAAGATTTACTCTTGGATAGTCCCCGGTTTGGGACTGTTCTTGAACACCTAATCTCACTTAGGATGTAAGTATATAATGTGTATTGGGTTTTCAAGAAAATTTTAGTAGCATTTCCCCGTTTGTTCTCTAAGTACATATGTATTGGAGAACAGCGGGGAAATGCTGCTGAAATTTTCTTGAAAACCCAATACACGTTATACACTTACTAGTGATATTAGGTGTTCAAGAATGGGATAGGTGGTACACATTTATTATATATAGGAATGACAACACATATATTTGTTGGCCTAAAGTTTTAGCCATGTAAAAACTCTAATCTGTTAACCCTAGACCCTAATCTTGTTGTAATATATACTTGTTTTCTCTTTGATCATAGAATGGATAGATCATAGATGTCCATTCACAATCGTTGCACCCCAGAGTTTATATCTGGTCTTGACCAGTTTATTAGATTTGCCGAGGAACATAGGAAACAACCTGGAGATAGGTTCTACTGTCCATGTAGGCATTGCGGTAACAACTTGAAAGTCAGCATTGGTGACGAAATCAAAAGTCATGTCATGTGCAATAGGATTATACAAGGCTATACAGAATGACACTGGCATAGAGAGATTTCTAACCCAAAACCAGTGGATGTCGATAGTAGTGCTTGTGTGGAAGAAGAAATTGCCTCTGATGACGTTGATGTGAATGAACCAGTTCCAGTAGACATCGTTGATGCGATGCTGGATAGTTGTGGGGTAGAGCACACCGATCCACCTCCCATTTTTAGAAACATTGTGCATGATGCTGAGATATCATTATACACAGGTTGTACTAAGTTTACGAAGCTTAGCACTGTGTTGAGATTGTATAAGCTGAAAGCTAACAATAGATGGAGCGACAAAAGCTTCACGTCATTGTTGTCTTTGTTAAAAGAAATGCTTCCTAAAGTAAACGAGCTGCCAATCTCAACATACTAGGTAAAGAAATTGTTGTGCCCAATGGGAATGGATGCCAAGAAGATACACACATGCCCGAATGATTGTGTATTATTTCAAAAGGACTATGTGGATTTGAAAGATTGTCCAAAATGTGGTGCGTCACGGTATAAATTGATGACTTCGGGGGAGTCCAAAACTGGTTCTCCGCCAAGGTGATGTGGTATCTACCTATAATATCACGGTTTCAACGCTTGTTTTCCAATCCGATATATGCAAAGAATTTGAGGTGGCATGCAGATGTTAAGAAAAATAATGATGGGATCCTACGACATGCATCTGATTCCCCAAAGTAGAAGAAGATTGATCTATTGTACCCTGAATTTGGTGAAGAAGTCAGGAATCTAAGACTTGGGCTTTGTACAGATGGGATGAATCCATACAGGACATTGAGCAGCCAACATATTACTTGGCTTGTCATGCTTTTTATATATAATCTTCTTCCCTGGATGTGTATGAAAAATAAGTACATAATGCTGTCGTTGTTGATATCTAGCCCTATACAACCTAGAAATGACATCGACATTTATCTTGAACCTCTGATTGATGACTTAAAGAAACTTTGGGGTGAAGGTGTGATGACCTATGATGCTTCATGAAGAGAGACATTTCATTTGCATGCTATGTTGTTTTGCACTATTAATGACTTTCCATCATATGGGAATTTGTCTGGATATAGTGTCAAAGGAGCTAAAGCGTGTCCTATATGTGAAGAGAACACTGATTCAACAAGACTAAAACATAGCGGTAAGACTATATATCTCGATCATCGAAAGTTTCTTACAAAATTCCATCCGTATCGTAGGAAGCGCAAAGCATTCAATGGATTGAATGAGGAACAGAGTGCAACTAAACCTCTACCAGGGGAAGTTGTTTATGAAAGAGTAAAATACTTTGTCAATGAATTTGGTAAGAGATCACAATGTACTATGGCCACACGGAGTGACAAATCTTTATTCAATAAGAAGTCAATATTTTGGGGTCTTCCTTATTGGAGTTCTTTGACAGTCAGGCATTGTATCGATGTCATGCACATTGAGGAAAATATCTGTGATAGTGTCATTGGTACTTTGTTGAATATACCAGGTAAGACTAAAGATGGAAAAAAATCCAGACTGGACCTATGTGAAATGGGAATAAGGTCAGAATTAACAAAATTTCATGAAATGGGAAATCGGAGAACATACTTACCTCCCGCTTGTTACACATTGTCTAGAAAGGAGAAGAAAGCTTTTTGTAAATGTTTGGTAAATGTTAAGGTGCCACAGGGTTACTCTTCCAACATCCATAGATTGGTATCAATGAAAGATCTGAAGTTGATAGGTCTTAAATCTCATGATTGTCACACTCTAATGCAACAAATATTGCCTGTGGCAATTAGATCTATATTGCTGAATCATGTAAGGTTTGCAATCACCAAACTTTGTTTCTTTTTCAACAGTCTGTGCATCAAAGTTATTGACCCTGATACTCTCGATCATTTGCAAAGAGAAGTGGTTGTTACCCTATGTCAGCTTGAGATGTATTTTCTCCGTCGTTCTTTGATATCATGGTACATCTTGTTGTCCACTTGACTAGGGAAGTAAAAATATTGGGACCAGTTTTCTTGCATTGGATGTATTCCTTTGAACGATACATGAGCGTTTTTAAAAGTGATGTTTGAAACCGTTATCGGCCTGAAGGGAGTAATATTGAGGGTTATGTGGTGAGAGAGGTTATGAATTTTTGCAATGACTTTCTCAGTGGTAATGACACTCCTGGTAATGACAAGAATATTGAGGAGCAATTTGGCAAAGGAATTTTGGGATCACGGGTGAAAGTAATCAGCCGTGAGCAGTTGGAACAAGGTCACTTGTATATTTTACACAACATGGACGAAGTGAGTGTTTATATTGAGGAACATACCAATTTCATCAAGAGACAATATCCTCAAGCCAATACAATGTGGTTTTCTAGAGAGCATAACAAGACATTTATTAAGTGGTTCGAAGATAAAGTCTTACATCAACTATCTCAAACACCATATGATATTACTGAAACTATCAAATGTCTCGCCTTTAAACCAAAATTGAATGTTATGTCTTATGAAGGGAATGCCATTAATGGATTCACATATTACACAAAGTGCCAAGATGATAAGAGTGTCGTCCAAAACAGTGGGGTCACCCTTCAAGCGTCGACTATGTTTTTTGCAAGTGCAAAGGATAAGAGTCCACGTGAAGCTAAAATATCTTATTACGGTGTCAATGAAGACATATGGGAGTTTGACTACATAGATTTCAGAATTCCACTCTTCAAATGTAATTGGGTTGATAACACCAAAGGAGTTATAGTGGATGAATTGGGTTTCACTTTAGTGAACTTTGAAAAGTTTGGCGAGAAGGGTGAACCATGCATATTGGCATCATAGGCAAAACAAGTATTTTGTATCGATGATCCTGCAAATGATAAATGGTCGATTGTTCTTCATGGTAAAAGACAGTTCATTGAAGATCCTATAGATGAAGAAGAGCAATATGATAAGTATGATTGATGGAGTTTGTTTTATGCAACACCACTAAAAATCCTAGAGATGATGAGTCTCTAAGTTTAGCCTGGCTAGTACTATGGTAAGAACTCCACCCACATGCGCTAAGACATGTGGAAGTCTTATCGTAGTATAGTTAAGGGTCGAATCCTCGGGACAACGGTCTTGACGAAGTCAAGATGGAAAACGTTTAGCCTTTACTTAACAACTTAAAGATTGATATTTAGATCGAAAGTTTGATTTGGTTGTTTTAAACTAAGTACAAAGAAAGTAAAGCAAGAAAGTAAATAAAGCAAGTAAATCTTAAGAGTTAACAAATGATGATGAATCACTGGGGTTAAGCAGGTATTTACCACCGCTACACATGCATTGTATATGTACTAAGCAAGACTTATAAGCTAGATGCATGGATGTTTCCACAAGACCGATGCCTTATAAGACAAGAGCGATGCGTTGCATCCAAGGGTGTTCCACAAGACCGATGCCCACATAAGACAAGAGCGAGGCATTACACCCTTCGATGTTCCACAAGACCAATGCCCATATAAGAAAAGGGAAATGCATCTCATCCTCCAAGGGTTAAGTAACTCTCATGCGGTACATCACTACGCGTCACTGAAGGATGTAATCTCCGAAGAGAGAATCTTACTCAACCTCAAGAAACGTGCATCTAAAACTAACAAGCGAGCGATAATTACCAAATCGAATAGCGTCCTTGTAGGCCTAGTCTCCTATTCGGATAACCTAGCTACGAGAAGTGCGGGAATGATGCAACGCCAGCCATTCCCGAACGAATGGTCACATGCTTTACATCATTCCCCTCGCAAAGTGTGTTCCTCGACTTACCAAAGGTCTCTTCCATACAGATGGGAGTGTGCCAAATGATAGTGAGTTTACTCCACTCTTTGAGATACACTTCTAGACACCGAAACGGATGCGTGGTGGATACACACACCAGAAACCAACACTAAATCGGTATTCAAGCCTCGATAGCGGTCGTAGACAAACCACAACGCAAGACAATAAATGCATACAAGAACGTGGCCATCATTCAAGCATGTGTGAAACGATTTAGTATTAAAGCGAAATGATAACATCTTTTTTACAGTACTAAATACAAAACATGGGCAGCGGGGCTAGTCCCCGCGCCCCAGTGGATGGAACTACTCGCTCCTCATAGAGGGAGCAACAAAGAAGGAGGCAAGAAGAGATAGAAAGAACATCATCTCCACTGAGGAGAGAAGGTTGAACCCTTGGTGGAGAGAGCAACGATCTCCACCCCTTGTAGCTTGCTTGATGACGGATCTTCTCCTCTCACCTTCCTTGTTGATGAGAGAGAAAGTAGCTTGCAATGGACGTGAGTCTCAGACCGGCAGCCTCGAGTGATGGATGGAGTTGTTCTGGTAGTGGAGAGACAGCCTCTGGACGTATGGACTCTCCCTTCTCATGAACGGCCCTGAGGTCTTATTTATAGGCTTTGAGTGAGATCCAAACGGTTTGGAGACCGTTTGGGCTCAAACGGTCTTGGGACCGTTTGGCGTCAAACGGTCTTGAGATCGTTTGGCGTCAAACGGTCTTGGGACCGTTTGGCGTCAAACGGTCTTGAGATCGTTCGGCGTCAAACGGTCTCGGGACCGTTTGGCGTCAAACGGTCTTGAGACCGTTTGAGCTTCATGCGGTCTTGGGACCGTTTGGCTTCATGCGGTCTCGGGACCGTTTGAACTCCATGCGGTCTTGGGACCGTTTGGCTTCATGCGGTCTCGGGACCGTTTGAACTCCATGCGGTCTTGGGACCGTTTGGCTTCATGCGGTCTCGGGACCGTTTGAACTCCATGTGGTCTTGGGACCGTTTGGCTTCATGCGGTCTCGGGACCGTTTGAACTCCATACGGTCTTGGGACCGTTTGGCTTCATGCGGTTTCGGGACCGTTTGAACTCCATGCGGTCTTGGGACCGTTTGGCTTCATGCGGTCTCGGGACCGTTTGAACTCCATGCGGTCTTGGGACCGTTTGGCTTCATGCGGTCTCGGGACCGTTTGAACTCCATGCGATCTTGGGACCGTTTGGCTTCATGCGGTCTCGGGACCGTTTGAACTCCATGCGGTGTTGGGACCGTTTGGATCTACTCGACCCTTGGGCTGGTTTGTTCTTTTGTTATTTTTTTTGTGCTTTTTCTGCAATTATAAAAGGAAAAGTTAGTTTGATGATGTATTTACAAAAAGGGGTAAAATTGGGTTTAAGTACAATATAAATGTAGAAAGAGTATGGAAAACTAAAGAAAAAGACTAAGATAAACTACTAAAATAGGAGGTTATCACCCCCCCTAACTTAGAGTCTAGCTTGTCCTCAAGTTAGATAGAGCTGAGGCATGAAATGGCACGGCGATCTTAATTAAAATTTCCGTACTCTTGCTTCAACTCTTGACCTGAGTTCCCCAGGGGTCGTATCGAGGCTTATTGCATGCCTTGATCCTTTTGGATTTCAAGAGTTGCTTGGATTTCAGGTTTTTCCGTATCTCAAAGTTTGCCTTGGGACCACATTTATTTTGTGCATGCTGTTGACTCTAATCAACTTTATACCTCTCTGGAAACCTATTGGAAGCTAGAGAGGGTATGAGGGTTGGCTAAAGGCTTTGAAGTGTAATTCCCCTTCGAGTGGGGGAGGGGCTGTCTATGCTTTTTAGGATCTCACTACCGGACACGACACATCTGCCTTTATGAGGGCAGCTGAATGTACCGGCCGGGCAAGTCCTTTATTAGCCTTTTCATATACTTGGAACTTTTAGGGTTTCATTACCGGACGCGACACATCTGCCTTTGTGAGGGCAGCGGAATGTGCCGGCCGGGTGAGCCCTTTATCAGTTCTTTATATAGGTCCTTATTCGTGGCACAACTCTCATGATTTTATTCGTCTCTCTGGCTTTTATTCAAAAACTCACAGGCTTGGGTTTTGGGATGAGGATTTATTTTGGGTGGCCAAGCCTCTTTTATTTTGAAGAGAGGAAAGTTGTTCTTAAAGTTTTTCAGCATGCACTTATTTGGTTTGTGGTCCACTTGCAGAGCTTTTTGACTTGGAAGTTGCCTGATTTCCCTCTCATCCTTGAGATCTTGGCTTATTTCTGCCCTGATTTTGACCTATGGAGAGTCAGATAAAGAAATGGAGCAAAAATATAGGATCCATAGTGGATGGGGGTTGATAAATCGCCATTTGATGTCTAAGTGCTAAATACTTGTAGAGACTAACATGATTCTAGAGTTAGTTGAGGTGACTTATTTTAAGGAAAAGGATGTATAGAGATTGATACCTAGCCCTTGTCTGATGACCCCCCCCTAACTCATCACACACTCTGTCCTCAGAGTGGGGAAAGTGATAGGTTGAGAAGTCATTTGAACAAGGGCTGCGAGTTAAGCCAAAATTGCGGTAACCCCTGGAGATAGGAGTAGAGTGGATGCGAATTGGGGTGCCTTGTAGCGCTGACTCAGGAGCTTTATGGATGTCGCAGTGCATTCCTTTGCAATTGTGTCTTGATATTGTAGACGAAATCTGCAATTCTAGCAACGAATCTGCTAGACAATATCAAGACAAAATTGCAAAGGAGTGCACTGCGATATGTGCTGTTTGATGACACAAAAGTTCCTAAACGGTGTCCAGACCGTTTGGTTCCAAGCGGTTTGAGGACCGTTTGGTCTCAAACGGTTGGAGGACCGCTTGGAAAGCAAGGAGCCGCAGGTCGCCGGCGCGGGGGGGGGGGAGGTGGAACGGGGCGAAGGTGGAACGGGGCGAGGGTTTGAAGGTGGGTGGAGGAAATGGCGACTGGCGCGATAGTGGCGAGCGGCAACGAAGAACATCATTTGACGACGACTGCGAAGGTGACTGCGAAGTTCTGCGCACGAAAAGACTGTAGAGTGCGAAGATTCGAAGAGAGGAAGATGGAGATGCAGGGTCGGTATTTATAGCGGTGACTTATCGTATTCCAAACGGTTTCAAGACCGTTTGGTTCCAAACGGTTTGAGGACCGTTTGGTCCCAAACGGTTTGAGGACCGTTTGGTCCCAAACGGTTTCAAGACCGTTTGGTCCCAAACGGTTTGAGGACCGTTTGGTCCCAAACGGTTTCAAGGCCATTTAGTCCCAAACGGTTTGAGGACCGTTTGGTCCCAAATGGTTTCAAGACCGTTTAGTCCCAAACGGTTTGAGGACCGTTTGGTCCCAAACGGTTTGAGGACCGTTTGGTCCCAAACGGTTTCAAGACCATTTGGTCCCAAACGGTTTGAGGACCGTTTGGTCCCAAACGGTTTCAAAACCGTTTGGTCCCAAACGGTTTGAGGACCGTTTGGTCCCAAACTGTTTCAAAAACCGTTTGGTCCCAAACGGTTTGAGGACCGTTTGGTCTCAAACGGTTTTAAGACCGTTTGGAGCAAAAAAATATTTGTATATTTTTTTTGTATTTTTAGATTTAGCAATGAAAGAACTTAAAGAAGCAAAACAAAATTAAGAGAGAATAAAACTAGAAAATTGGAGAAATTGATACTCAGGTCTTGGGTTGCCTCCCAAGAAGCGCCTTGGTTTTACGTCACTGGCTCGACGAAATTGTGGGCGTAGCGTTTCTGACAGCGAGTGTTTGTTGATGTGTTTTGTCTTCCTGAGTGTGGTATCTTTTTAAACGGTGTCCGTTGACCGTTCGTTCTCCTCCGTTGTTGTTGATGATAATGGCAGCTCCAGTTGGGTAGATATGTTTTATAGTGAAGGGTCCGGACCATCTTGTTCGAAGCTTTCCGGGGAATAATTTGAGCTTGGAATTGAATAAGAGCACTTTGTCACCAACGGTGATATCTTTTCTCCTAAGATGTCCATCGTGCCACATTTTCGTTTGCTCTTTATAGATTCTGGCACTGTGATATGCTGTCATGCGGAGTTCTTCTAGCTCCTGTAGTTGAAGTTGTCTGTTCTCTCCTGCACTTTTAAGGTCGAAGTTTAGTTGCTTGATGGCCCACCAGGCTTTATGTTCCAGTTCTACTGGAAGATGACATGATTTACCGTACACCAAGCGGAACGGAGTTGTTCCAATTGGTGTTTTGTAAGCCGTACGATATGCCCAGAGGGCGTCAGAAAGTTTGGTGGACCAATCAGTGCGATTTTTGTTCACTGTTTTTTCAAGAATCGCTTTTATCTGTCTATTGGATACTTCCACTTGGCCACTAGTTTGCGGGTGGTAAGGTGTGGCAACTTTGTGATGGACTCCATATCTTCTTAGAAATGCTTCGAAACTTCGTTCCAGAAAATGGGTTCCGCCATCAGATATGACCGTTCTTGGGACTCCAAATCTTGGAAAGATGGTATCTTTGAACAATTTGACAACAGGTTTGGAGTCATTGGATGCAGTGGGTACAACTTCGACCCACTTCGAGACGTAATCCACAGCGACCAAAATGTACGAGAAACCATATGATGAGGGGAAAGGTCCCATGTAGTCTACCCCCCATACATCAAACATCTCAATTTCCTGCCACATGGTAAGAGGCATTTCATCTCTTTTTGATATGTTGCCCGAAAATTGGCATTTATCACAGGATTTGACAAAATTATGTGAGTCTTTTGATATGGTGGGCCAAAAGAAACCAGATTGTAGAACTTTTATGGCAGTTTTCTTGGCGCCCATGTGCCCCCCTGTGGGTCCGGAGTGGCAGTGTTCCAAAACCGATGTTATTTCTTCTTCTGGAAGGCATCGACGAAAAAGTCCGTCGGCACAGAGGTAGAACAAGTAGGGTTCATCCCAATGATAACGTTTTACGTCATGAAGGAATTTCCTTTTATCTTGATAAGAAGCAGACGGGTGAATGATCCCTGTGGCCAGATAATTGACGATATCTGCAAACCAAGGGAAATTATGAGTGGCTTTCATAAGTTGATCATCAGGAAGAGAGTCCCTGATAGGGATTTTATCTTTGTCTTCAACCTCGATTCTACTGAGGTGATCGGCGACAACGTTCTCTACGCCACTTTTATCTTTGATTTCTAGATCGAATTCTTGAAGCATCAATACCCAGCGGATGAGCCTGGGTTTGGCATCCTGTTTCTGAATCAAATGTCTGATAGCAGAATGGTCAGTGTAGACAATTACCTTAGAGCCAATCAGGTAAGAGCGGAATTTTTCGAAGGCGTAGATGATAGCTAGGAACTCTTTTTCCGTGGTCGTGTAGTTTCTTTGTGCTTCATCAAGCGTTTTGGACGCATAGTAGATGACATAGGGTTTCTTGTCGATTCGTTGTCCTAAAACGGCCCCTATGGCATAGTCACTTGCGTCACACATAATTTCAAAGGGTTGCGACCAGTCTGGAGCCCTTAGAATAGGTGCGAAAATTAGTGCTTCTTTAAGGGTGGAGAAACTTTGCATACATTTTTGGTCAAAAATAAACTCAACATCTTTTGTCAGGAGTTGGGTCATGGGTTTAGCTATTTTTGAGAAATCTTTGATGAACCTTCTGTAAAACCCGGCATGACCTAGGAAAGCTCGAACTCCTCTTATGTCCTTCGGAGGTGACAACTTCGAGATGACATCAATCTTTGCTTTGTCGACCTCGATCCCTCTATCACTTACTCTATGTCCGAGGACGATACCCTCTGTTACCATGAAATGGCATTTTTCCCAGTTCAGGATAAGGTTTGTTTCCTTGCAACGTTGCAGGACTTGTTCGAGATTATTTAGACAGTTATCGAAAGACTCTCCATAAACAGAGAAATCATCCATAAAGACTTCCATAATAGATTCAGTTAATCCGGCGAAAATGGCGGACATGCAGCGTTGGAAAGTAGCAGGAGCGTTACATAGCCCGAATGGCATTCTTCTAAAAGCATATGTCCCGAAGGGACAAGTGAAGGTGGTTTTTTCTTGGTCCTCTGGATGTATGGGTATTTGGTAGAACCCAGAATAACCATCGAGATAACAAAAATATTTTTGGTGGGCCAAGCGCTCCAGGACTTCGTCTAGAAAGGGTAGAGGGTAGTGGTCTTTCCTTGTAGCTTTATTCAATTTCCTATAATCGATGCACATTCTCCACCCCGTTACAGTCCTAGTAGGTACGAGCTCATTTTTATCGTTGATCACTACAGTAGTGCCCCCTTTCTTTGGGACAACTTGAACTGGACTAACCCACTGAGAGTCGGAGATAGGGTAGATCATACCAGCTTTAAGCAGTTTGAGGACTTCCAAACGGACTACCTCTTTTAAATTTGGGTTCAGTTTTCTTTGATGTTCGCGAGTGGGTTTAAATTCTTCAACCATAGGAAGCTTGTGCATACACAAAGCCGGATTTATGCCTGTGAGGTCGGTTATTTTGTAACCGATGACCTTTTTGTGTTTCCTTAGTTTGTCTAGAAGTCTGACTTCTTGGTCTTCGGTGAGGGTGGAGCTGATAATAACTGGGCATAGCTCTTCCTTATCCAGGAAAACATATTTGAGCCCTGTGGGTAAGGTCTTCAATTCAGGGGTTTTTGGTGGTTCTGCTGCTTCAATAGTCGTTATGGCTTTAAGCTCTTCAAAGGTAGCCTTTGGTGCTTCTTCTACCTTTTCTAGATATTGGATGCATTGCTGGACTAGTTCATTTGCAGAGAACTCGACTTCGGGATTGATAAGAGCATTTTCAAGTTCGTCGATTGGCTCAGAGATTTCTAGTTGCGACATTTGTTGGATTGCGTCTAAAAGAAAGACTTCTTCTTGAATGTTAGGGCCTTTCATGCTGTCAAGGACACGGAATTGAATGGCTTCCTTTCCGAGCCTAAGGATGATGGTTCCGGCTTCGACATCGATTAGTGCTCTGGCTGTAGCTAGGAAAGGCCTGCCGAAAATGATCGGATATCTCAAGTCCTCTTTAATATCCATGATGACAAAATCACATGGAACGTAAGCATCCTTGCCTATTCTTACTGGAACGTCTTCAATGATTCCCAAAGGTGCGGTTATGGTGGAGTCAGCAAGTTGAATAGTCATTGATGTAGGTAGCAGATCTGTGAAACCGAGGCGTTGGCACATTGAGAAAGGCATAATGGATATACTAGCCCCGAGGTCAGCTAATCCTTTCTTTGTGGATGCGTTTCCAATGCAACATTGGATTCCGAAAGAACCTGGGTCCTTCTTCTTTTTGGGAAGTTTGTTCAAGATGATGTCAGAGGTGGTTTGGGCAAGCTTGACGGTTTCCTGCTCTTTGGTGATATACTTACGTGATAGCAAAGTTTTGAGATACCTTGCCCATGCTGGTACTTCGGATAGAGCGTCGAGGAGTGGGATATCGATATAAAGTTTCTTCATTGCTTCCTTGAATTTCTGAAACCTGGCATCCATTTTTGTTTCTTGCAGTCTGCCTGGATATGGAATCCTTGGTTTGAATTGCGGGACCTTGGGTTCTGTGGGTACATACTCTTTGTTTTTGTCCTCGGTGTCTTCGGGGGATTCCCCAATCTCTTGTTGTGAGATCTCTTTCGTCAAAAGAATGGGCACATCATCATCATCTAGAGTGATCTTGATGGGTTCAGGCAGAATGCGTCCCGACCTTGTGGTGATGGCGTTCAGCTGTTCGTGTTCATTTTGCCCATTTGGTTCAGGCTGCCTATCAGAAACGCCAGCCGAAGACTTCAACTGTGCAGCGATCTGAGCTAGCTGGGTTTCAACTGCCCTTTGTTGGGCTTGCTGGCTAGCTAGCATAGTTTGCTGAGACTGAAGCATTTGCTTTATCAAAGATAGTTCATCTTCTGGTTGTTGCAGAGGTGCGGTTAACTGTGGCTGCAGGGGCTGCTGCAGCTGGGGTTGCTGTGGCTGCTTCAACTGGGGTTGGTGCAACTGAGGGTGCAGTCCTGAATGAGTGTATTGGTAAAAAGGATTCCTGGGATAGTTAGGTCTTTGAAAACCTTGTATGTAATTCCCATGACTGAAATTATTCTGAAATCCCGGTGGTTGTCTGTTGAAAGATCCACCTTGTGCATGCTGCTGTGGGTTGGCAGTCCCTGCAGGATTCCCGTATTGGAAACCAGGATGGTTCCTTGGTTTATCTGGGTTGTAATTCATTTGGCCAGGTATTGAATGTATGGAGTTAACTTGCTCTGGCATTTGGTCTTCGGGATGCTCGATGATGGGTTCATATTGCGGCATAGGTGGTTGTAAATCCATCATGACATTGTACAACAATCCACATGATAATGTGGGATGATCGGATGCATGACAGGCTTCACAGGTTCCAGTAGCTGCCTTAATTTGTTGAACCAGGGAGCTTTTCTTCTTATCATATTCCCCGAAAGAAGTTTCGAGGGCTTGTTGCTTGCTAGCAATAGTCTTCAAAGCCTCAACAATGGCTTTGAGTTCCATAGATTCTTCCGCTTTGTAAACCTTGAGAACGCCTTTGGGTTGGTTAGATGACCTTCCCCAATTGGATTGGTTCTCGGCCCCCAACGTAACTATATTCCAGGCGTCTTCGTAGTTCTTTCTCATAAAGTTTCCTCCAGATGAGGAATCTAGGAATTGCTTGATATCATCACTTACTCCTCTGTAGAATGTTTCTATTAGTTGATTTTGAGAAATGCCATGGTGAGGACACTTTCTCAGGAGTTCTTTGAATCTTTCCCAAGATTCAGAAAGTGTTTCTCCAGGCAATTGGGAAAAGTGATTAATCTGTCCCCTGATCTCATAGGTTAGGGAAGGTGGAAGAATTTCTCAAAAAACTTCTCTTCTAAGGGAGTCCAGGTAGTGATGATAGGGTGTCTATCCAAAGCGTTGTACCAGCTTAGTGCTCTTCCAGATAGGGTGAAGTGGAAAAGGTGTAACATGATTGCTTCCATTGCAATGCCTGCTTGGGGTACAAGTCGGCAGAGTGACTTGAACCTCTTAAGGTGATCCATGCAATCATCTCCGTGTGCTCCGGAGAAAGAGATGCCTTGCATGATCTGGATCCATTGCGTCCGAATTTCAAAGTGTGGTATGTTGATAATCGGTGGTCGGACAGGATGATCATCTTCATAATTCTTTGGGACTGCATAGTCCCGAAGTTGCTTGTTTCTTAACGCAAGTTGAGCAGCAGCCTGCTCTGCTTGGATGCGGGCTTGTTCCTCAGCTCGGATCTCAGCTTGCACCTGAGCACGAGTGTCAGCAATGAGTTGTGCTCGTTGTGCTGCTATGGCGGCGTTGACTCTTTCTGCAATAAGGCGTTGCTCTTCGGCCATCTGTCTGGCTCTTTGGCGGTTAAGTCTATTCCTTCGGTGAAAACTTCTTTCTACCTCAGAATCGTATTCTGGTTCAGGGGAGAATCCGATGCTATGCGGGGGTTGCATACACGTTTTCTACCTGAGTAGAAGGAAAATCTCAAGTTAGGAAAAATGGAAGGAAATGAAAAAGATCAAGAAATATTGGATTGGTTATTAAGAAAAAGTGTAAAATCCTAATCAACCAAGAAATTGGTAAGTAAAAACTAAAAAGTTCCGTTGTCCCCGGCAACGGCGCCAATTTTTGATGGAGTTTGTTTTATGCAACACCACTAAAAATCCTAGAGATGATGAGTCTCTAAGTTTAGCCTTGCTAGTACTATGGTAAGAACTCCACCCACATGTGCTAAGACATGTGGAAGTCTTATCGTAGTATAGTTAAGGGTCGAATCCTCGGGACAACGGTCTTGACGAAGTCAAGATGGAAAACGTTTAGCCTTTACTTAACAACTTAAAGATTGATATTTAGATCGAAAGTTTGATTTGGTTGTTTTAAACTAAGTACAAAGAAAGTAAAGCAAGAAAGTAAATAAAGCAAGTAAATCTTAAGAGTTAACAAATGATGATGAATCACTGGGGTTAAGCAGGTATTTACCACCGCTACACATGCATTGTATATGTACTAAGCAAGACTTATAAGCTAGATGCATGGATGTTTCCACAAGACCGATGCCTTATAAGACAAGAGCGATGCGTTGCATCCAAGGGTGTTCCACAAGACCGATGCCCACATAAGACAAGAGCGAGGCATTACACCCTTCGATGTTCCACAAGACCAATGCCCATATAAGAAAAGGGCAATGCATCTCATCCTCCAAGGGTTAAGTAACTCTCATGCGGTACATCACTACGCGTCACTGAAGGATGTAATCTCCGAAGAGAGAATCTTACTCAAACTCAAGAAACGTGCATCTAAAACTAACAAGCGAGCGATAATTACCAAATCGAATAGCGTCCTTGTAGGCCTAGTCTCCTATTCGGATAACCTAGCTACGAGAAGTGCGGGAATGATGCAACGCCAGCCATTCCCGAACGAATGGTCACATGCTTTACATCATTCCCCTCGCAAAGTGTGTTCCTCGACTTACCAAAGGTCTCTTCCATACAGATGGGAGTGTGCCAAATGATAGTGAGTTTACTCCACTCTTTGAGATACACTTCTAGACACCGAAACGGATGCGTGGTGGATACACACACCAGAAACCAACACTAAATCGGTATTCAAGCCTCGATAGCGGTCGTAGACAAACCACAACGTAAGACAATAAATGCATACAAGAACGTGGCCATCATTCAAACATGTGTGAAACGATTTAGTATTAAAGCGAAATGATAACATCTTTTTTACAGTACTAAATACAAAACATGGGCAGCGGGGCTAGTCCCCGCGCCCCAGTGGATGGAACTACTCGCTCCTCATAGAGGGAGCAACAAAGAAGGAGGCAAGAAGAGATAGAAAGAACATCATCTCCACTGAGGAGAGAAGGTTGAACCCTTGGTGGAGAGAGCAACGATCTCCACCCCTTGTAGCTTGCTTGATGACGGATCTTCTCCTCTCACCTTCCTTGTTGATGAGAGAGAAAGTAGCTTGCAATGGACGTGAGTCTCAGACCGGCAGCCTCGAGTGATGGATGGAGTTGTTCTGGTAGTGGAGAGACAGCCTCTGGACGTCTGGACTCTCCCTTCTCATGAACGGCCCTGAGGTCTTATTTATAGGCTTTGAGTGAGATCCAAACGGTTTGGAGACCGTTTGGGCTCAAACGGTCTTGGGACCGTTTGGCGTCAAACGGTCTTGAGATCGTTCGGCGTCAAACGGTCTCGGGACCGTTTGGCGTCAAACGGTCTTGAGACCGTTTGAGCTTCATGCGGTCTTGGGACCGTTTGGCTTCATGCGGTCTCGGGACCGTTTGAACTCCATGCGGTCTTGGGACCGTTTGGCTTCATGCGGTCTCGGGACCGTTTGAACTCCATGCGGTCTTGGGACCGTTTGGCTTCATGCGGTCTCGGGACCGTTTGAACTCCATGCGGTCTTGGGACCATTTGGCTTCATGCGGTCTCGGGACCGTTTGAACTCCATACGGTCTTGGGACCGTTTGGCTTCATGCGGTTTCGGGACCGTTTGAACTCCATGCGGTCTTGGGACCGTTTGGCTTCATGCGGTCTCGGGACCGTTTGAACTCCATGCGGTCTTGGGACCGTTTGGCTTCATGCGGTCTCGGGACCGTTTGAACTCCATGCGGTCTTGGGACAGTTTGGCTTCATGCGGTCTCGGGACCGTTTGAACTCCATGCGGTCTTGGGACCGTTTGGATCTACTCGACCCTTGGGCTGGTTTGTTCTTTTGTTATTTTTTTTGTGCTTTTTCTGCAATTATAAAAGGAAAAGTTAGTTTGATGATGTATTTACAAAAAGGGGTAAAATTGGGTTTAAGTACAATATAAATGTAGAAAGAGTATGGAAAACTAAAGAAAAAGACTAAGATAAACTACTAAAATAGGAGGTTATCAATGATGACTCCAGTCCATTCTCAGTTGGGTTTCCAACACCAGCAAATATTGAAGCTAACGATGACTTGTATGTGCGCGGAGATCACAATGAAGGATTGTTGATTGATAAAAAATCGCAATATTAGAGGCATGTTTATATTTTTTATATGTTTTATTTTTCTAAATGAGAACTTTATAATGTGAATTACTTTACAATGTGAATGTGAACTTTATAATGTGAATTACTTTACAATGTGAATGTGAACTTTACAATGTGAATTACTTTACAATGTGAACTTTACAATGTTAATTACTTTATAATGTGAATGTGAACTTTATAATGTGAATTTTACAATGTGAATTACTTTACAATGTGAATGTGAACTTTACAATGTGAGCTTTACAATATGAATTACTTTACAATGTGAACTTTACAATGTGAATGTGAACTTTTAGATGGCTAAGCATTCCCCTGATGACCGTGGTGATGATTACCGTGAGGGTGAGGACATCAATGCGCCGCCTCACAATGTAAGTTTAAAAAATATATATCGTATATTTATATCTATATGTCCATTTCTAGTTATATCATGTAAGTGTGTTTATTTTGTCAAATTTTAGGTTGATGATGCAAATGTACTCTCTGAAGCACTTGAGGCACTTGATGAGCAGCACCCAAAGTTGACACGAGAAGGGGCATCACTATGATGAAGAAGTTAATAGTGCAAAGGGGCAATGGACCCAAACTTGTTGTGGATTTTGATAATGTCGGAAATGCAATTGGAGTGAATCACAATTCGTTTGTTTTATATCTTGGGTATGTTACTCGTAGCCATTGCGGTTGTAAGATAGATTCTTGGCATAAAGTTCCTAAGGGGAAGAAAGACGTAATATGGAAGGATTTATGTGTGAGTCATTATTAATTTGCAATTCTATTTGTTATATTACTAATTTTTTAGATACTAGTTAATAGCAATTCTATTTTGCAGAGTATATTTGAATTGGATGAAAAGCTGCATTGTAAATGTGTGATGCAACATTGTGGGGGAGTCCTAAGGAACTATAGGACAAATCTCACCTGAGAATACATAAAAGAATGTGACAAGAGGAAGAAGACAACCACAGAACAGTGGAACTTCCTGGACCAAGAAGAATGGGACACATTTGTTGCTTCAAGACAAACTGATGAATTCAAGGTATTAGGCGTCACCCCCAATTTAATTAATATATTTTGTATTCACCTATTCATGATTAACATTTAGTGTTACTAACCAAATCATTAATGTGCATACTAACTAGGCCCTCAGTGAGGCGCAAAACCAAGGCGTGCACTGAATGTGCATGGCCACACAATGGGTCCAAAGGGGTATGTATGCATTCGCCAAAGACTACAGTCTGAGGCTACTGCTCAGTCTGCTGCTACTCAGGATTCCTCTACTATAGGTAGTACACTATTGCCTCGCCATGATGTCTGGATAGCTGGGAGGAAAAATAATAAGGGAGAAATAAGGAAGCCCGCAACTGTTGAGGCGGCTGCAAAATGGTAAAATACAACTCTTATAGCAATCGTTCGAATATTGATTATTTGTAGTGTTTACTTAATTACAAATTTTTGTTTTGGCGATTAGCGGGAGCTGCATGAGCTGAGGAAACAAGGAAAGTTCATCCCTGAGGGCACAAGGGATGAATTGACAGTTGCTCTGGGTAACCCAAAGCATCCTAGACGTGTTAGGGCTGCAGACACTGGTGTGGGCATCAAAGCATTCTTTGGGCCATCCCAGTACAAACATGTCCCAAAAGCAGGTCTTTCACAAGAAGAGGTAACCTATTCTTTCTTTATAATGTTACTGTAAAAGAGAATTTAATAATCCAAAGCTAACATTTCTTTTATCCATGTATAGGTATATGACGTCTCCGGATTTTCTAAAACTTAATCTGATGTGTGACATCCAAATTGAAACCCTCACCTCAGCGAGAATCCCAATTTAAACATCCCACACGAGGCTAAGAAGAAGAAAATCAAGGGAGTTAGAAGGAAACAATCAGTAGCACATGTACATGAAAAATAATAAAACCATACACACATGTTCACCATTCAACCTATAATTACAACATGAATTGTTACAACATTTGATATTACATATTGAACAGTAAACTTCTACATATACATGTTCTACATCTAAACTACATGATCTTAAGACAACATGTCCACCTGTACATCAGCTCGCTACACAACTCTCACTATCCTGGATTTTCAAGAGCATAACCACAACCTAAACAAAAGATTACATGCGGTACACGTCAGCACAATATTCAAGAATATTGTACGGAGTATGCCTACGTGTCTTTTATATACCTCTCATCATATCTTGGCAATAATATAAAACTAATACTTGGCAACATTAAACAAATATAAATAAAAGTGTATACTGGCAAAAAGATATTCATTAGCAAAAGAGAGAACACATATATTTTAAGCACATTTCCATTATATATCTCATACATCTGCCCCCAAGGGATTTGATGTTTTTAGGCCTTATGATCTACTACCAAAGAGTTTGAGATCATTTAACGTGTGATCTACTACCAACGAGTTTGAGATCTAACACATGTGATCTACTACCAAAGAGTTTGAGATCACTTCAAAGCACTGTACTACCAAAGAGTTTAGTGCTATCATATGATGGATATGATATCTTATGTTTCATGTGTTCATAGCCATAAGTATGGAAAATCATGCAACATATAATACGAGAACAATCATTTCAATCAATACCATATGCCAAGTCTTTACTACCATATAACACAAGCATATTGTATAATAATCCAAGTAAGAGGTAATGGCGTACCTTCCAAAGACATATTATTAAACCACATTCCTGATCATATATATCCTCATGTCAACTATAACTTTGTTAAACTTGATCAAGACAAGATCATATACTATCATCAGGTTCTTATCATCTTGCATATCATCTTAACCCTAGTGGTGTTCATAGGGTTTTACTTATCTCATTAGGATATTCTCATGATTACTTGTATTCTTGTCTTATATTTATTTAGTGATGTCATTTTCCAGATTATGGTTCATTATTTGAACATTATGTTCTGTATTCTTTTTGTGCACATATTAACCCTAGGCTACATCATTAACTTAGATTAGGGTTTTATAACATGTATTAAGATTCATATTCATATAACACGGATTATGTTCATCATTATGATCTCATAATTAAAAATTGAGATTCCATATACTGATATGAGCTTACTCTGTGAATTTCATCATTTATTGAGCTTGTATGAAATTATTACATTTTATTTAGGGTTGAAATCCCTAATTAGCCATATGGAGTAAATTACATGATTTCGTGCATCATCATCATAATCACTGACATCCACTGGATTATAAGAATGAATATTGATTTATTTACATATTCTCATAATTTTAGGCCAACGTTTGATATTTATTATCAATCAATTAAGCATTTCACAACTAACAATATATTACTAGTATTCGTGCATCAACATCGTGATATTTTGCTTTAATTGTGTTCTACTCATTTTTCTGAGAATTTCGGTACGTTATTTGTATTTTACTGATAATCGTACTAATTACTATGGCTTTTGCAAGATTTGGTAAATTATTGAAGATCTAAACTTTTCTGAGATATTTACCTCTATTGGTCAATCGGCGGCCGACATGTGTCTGCACTGCTCCTCTCATACCAGGTGGAGCCGGTCCAGTTCTTGGCTTTGGACTGGGTTGGATCAGAGAACAAGTCAGTGTTTGGCTAGCGCGAGCCCAGTCTTCCCTTCTATTCCGCTTCCTCTTCCCCTCGCATGAAAGCGATATCTGCGATGCCTACGTGAGCTTTGTGAAGCCATCGCCGCCGTTGGCTTCATCTCTGGTGGGCGGCAGTGCCTGGTCTATGCACTCTCTAGATCCTTGACTTCTCTGTTCTCCATGATCCATCTCCCGCGTGAACAAACTCCGACTGTGCAGCTCCCTGTATCGCAGCCGCCGCCATGTTGAGCTCCTCCGGCGAGCACTGGACACCAGTCTCCTCTGCCTCGCTAACAGAGAAAGCTACAGAAAGGTTCATCTGACCTCCGTCAATGCCCCTGACTTTAAATCCTCCTCTTCTTTTACCTCTCTTGTTGGCTTGGGGAGCTCGCTGGAACCCGCTCCTGGCGCCGCCCACTTCCTCTGTTCCTTACGGCTCCTCCCTGGTCTCCAATAACTCTCCGCCGTTGCAATGGAGCTCTCCAGGTCGAGGTGTCTCCATCGTAGCTCGCCTTTGTTCTCCTCTCGAGTCTGACTCTCTGACGCCTGTGGGTGAGTGAGATGCAAGAGCCGGCGCTCCTGGGTTCCTTCTCCTCACCTACTGAGCCATCGGGAAAGATCACAGGCTCCTTCGCACGTTGTGTAGACTACCAGGCCTCGACGCTCACCCATCGTCTCTTCTTTCTCACGTTCATCTACACACCTGTGACCTGCTGCTCCTCCTCACAGACTGCTCCATGTTCCCCCCCTCGCTAGTCGGCTCACTAGGGAGGAGAAGCAGCTCGCTGTGGAGGAGAGGTAGCGAGAGATGGGGGACTCACTCTCTCTCTATAATTCACCAAAAATCGCAAGTGATGGGTCAAAAGGGAGCTACTCCCAGTCTGAAAACAACTGCCTGGTTTGAAGTCTTCCTCACACCCACGATCCGTGAGATGGTGGAGGCATTCATGGCCTCGTCCGCCCCCACGTTTTAGCCTAAACTGCTGGAGGTTGAGGGGAAGCACACCGCCCTCAGATCCCTAATCTACTGCCCATTTTGAGGCTGAGTACATGCCAATCTGTGGCATCTAAAGGCTGTTGGGTGTGGCCAATAGATCACAGATCTAGGTCCAGGAACTAGCCACAGAGACCCAACCAACACACAGGGCGTGTGACACTGATATTGATTAGCAACTTGGGTCCTCAAATCATCAACTAATAAAACATTATTTCCCAAATTTCAAACCTCAATAACTCTCTCTAGGATGCAAAAACTACCACTAAATTTGAACCATAACTTCCTCACTACTCAAGGTATTTTGTACAGGGAATTGGTGCCAAAACTCAATTATTAGACCATTCAATTAAATTCCTCAAAAAAGCATAAAGTTAAGGATGATATTAACATCAATCAACAAACCTATTTTGTCAAGGGCTTGTAACCCTCAATCTAACTCATACTTATGCTTTCACTTAAGTCATTGGACATTTTAGGATTCTAAAAGTCCACTCCATCACATCCTACACACCTTAAAAGATATTTCATCCTCAAAATTAAGCCAGGAAAACTCACTTTGTCACATCATATACATCTTAAAAGAACTTTCGTCCTCGAAAGTAAACCATACTCATACTTCCAGGGAAAACCTTACCTTGCCTTCATCCATATGTAGGCACTATTCTATGTGTAACATATTCGCAAAGGTTATCTAGAACCATGTATCAAAAGAACTATTGGGGGGTTTTACAACCATCTTGGTGCACAAACACTCCATTCAAGGTTAAACTCAAGGTTTAGAAACTTAGGTTATGTCATGACATATTTCATATATCGAGGTTGCATCCTTATCTTGCCCCGTGCATTTGGGTTCCCACATCATATTACCATGTTCTAAAGGAGTTAACTAATATTAACTCATACATAAAGGTGTCAACAACATTTTATTTAACTCATTGTTAGAACATGATCATCATTAACATATGCCTTATAGGAGGGAGTTAAATATAATTAGACCACTTTATCCATCTAGGTCATATTAAGGTGTCATAATCATTATATGTGGTGCTAACTATCAAACTATATAATATATATATATATATATATATATATATATATATATATATATATATATATATATATATTAAGCACTAAGATTAACAAGTTTCATTCATATGATCTTCTTTCATTGCTCATAATACATTGTAACATTTACTAGTGATTTCGTCACAAGATTAACAACTTTATTACATTATCATCATTATACATGTACATGGTTAACCATTTATGCATTAATATCTATTAACCCATCTTTAAGTTTTCCATCATGTCATATCCCCTATCATATCTCAAGATTGGATCAAATTTTTACATATAAAAAAATATCATGGTTGTGCTAAACAAACTTGTACAAGTGGCTTATCAACATGCATCAACAAGTCCAATTGAGGTTACCCTAACCCATACTTGAGGGTTGTGCCATGCTCAGTCTCTCTGAGCTAACTCAACTCTATGAGTATCTCATATGCATATACTTTATCCTCCCTCCTTGGTTTAGGGTTTCCGAGTCTACTTCATTGGTACTAGTAATAGCTTTACAAGCTCTAGCCACATAAGCACAAACCAACACATGCTATGCCATACTATTCATAGATTCTCCACCCATGAGACATTCTTACCCAAAACTCTCTTATACATACACCACTAGAGTCCTACATGGGGAACCACTAACCCGAGCATGAGGCTTCACAGAAACTAACATAGCTACCTCCTCCAGGGTCTTGGGCTCTCTCCCTCACCCAGATGACAGGCACTCATATTCATTTCCACTTACACACATATATCGAGCCTCTCTCTCTATATCTAGGGTTTGGTCCTCCCAAGGACATCTAGGGTTCAAGATAACTAAAAGAATCATGCATAAAGCAACTCAACTCATTCACTCAGGAGTAATCTAGTTTAGGACGTATCATAACACATATTTCTCATAATTCTCATATCTTGGAGTTTAGGTTCTCTAACCTTCTCCCTATGGGTTTCACTCTCTCTTGAGCTAACCCCAAAACTGGTCCTAACACTAGAGGTCCTCCTTTGTAAAAGAGCTTGAGGCTCATGCTGACTCTCATCCTTGTCTTAGCTTAACTTATCTTATCTCATAAAAGCCTAGTTACTTGCATCATCAACACTTACCTCAAATCCTCAAAACTGGACCTAAGTCCTCAAAGCCAAACATATATTATCATAAACCATCTTATACCATCTATATACAACTTAGATCATCATCTAATCTTATTTCATCTATCACATATATTCCAACAAGGCTCTAGACATCTAATCTAGAACTACACTCTCTTCTAGACTGATGTCATTCACTTTCACTTAGGTTGCATGACGACCTCCTACTCGTACATGTGTGGGGAAACCTTTTTGTAATACATATACATATTAAAATATTATATAGTTTTTCTCTGATAAAACAAGCGTCAGAGAAAACTATCGAGGTTCGATCCGTTTGGAATCAAAAACCAAATCCTGAAAATGAGTGTCCCACACATAGTAGAGAGTATAGTGTCATGAAAACTAGTGAAAAGGGTGAGAACATGGTGTAGACTAGTGTAGCTACTCTAGACAACGTGCACAATATGTCTAGGGTTTCTCTTCCCTTGATGCACGTCATTTCCAAATAGTGCAACGTCCCATACCGCTGCACTACAAGGAAAGAACGACATCTAAGGACTTGCTACTCAACAAGCACTAGTTTAGACCTAGTTCTCAGACATCTAGGTGCTAACCTAGAGGCTAAGTCAGATCTAGTCTCTAAAAGACGACTAATCTAACCCTAAAAGATTATTAAGGTTCAAGGTTCTTTAGTTTTGGGTTGCATGATGAGCAAATGTCAGGCTTTGCTATTGTTCATGCTCTGATACCACCTATGACGTCCCCGGATTTTCTAAAACTTAATCTGATGTGTGACGTCCAAATTGAAACCCTCACCTCAGCGAGAATCCCAATTTAAACATCCCACACGAGGCTAAGAAGAAGAAAATCAAGGGAGTCAGAAGGAAACAATCAGTAGCACATGTACATGAACAATAATAAAACCATACACACATGTTCACCATTCAACATATAATTACAACATGATTTATTACAACATTTGATATTACATATTGAACAGTAAACTTCTACATATACATGTACTACATCTAACTACAGGATCTTAAGACAATAGGTCCACATGTACATCAGCTCACTACACAACTCTCACTATCCTGGATCTTCAAGAGCATAACCACAACCTAAACAAAAGATTACATGCGGTACACGTCAGCACAATATTCAAGAATATTGTACTGAGTACGCCTACGTGTCTTTTATATACCTCTCATCATATCTTGGAAATAATATAAAACTAATACTTGGCAACGTTAAACAAATATAAAGAAAAGTGTATACTGGCAAAAAGATATTCATTAGCAAAAGAGAGAACACATATATTTTAAGCACATTTCCATCATATATCTCATACATCTACCCCCAATGGCTTTGATGTTTTTAGGCCTTATGATCTACTACCAAAGAGTTTGAGATCATTTAACATGTGATCTACTACCAACGAGTTTGAGATCTAACACATGTGATCTACTACCGAAGAGTTTGAGATCACTTCAAAGCACTGTACTACCAAAGAGTTTAGTGCTATCATATGATGGATATTATATCTTATGTTTCATGTGTTCATAGCCATAAGTATGGAAAATCATGCAACATATCATACGAGAACAATCATTTCAATCAATACCATATGCCAAGTCTTTACTACCATTTAACACAAGCATATTGTATAATAAGCCAAGTAAGAGGTAATGGCGTACCTTCCAAAGAGATATTCTTAAACCACATTCCTGATCATATATATCCTCATGTCAACTATAACTTTGTTAAACTTGATCAAGACAAGATCATATACTATCATTAGGTTCTTATCATCTTGCATATCATCTTAACCCTAGTCGTGTTCATAGGGTTTTACTTATCTCATTAGGATATTCTCATGATTACTTGTATTCTTGTCTTATATTTACTTACTAATGTCATTTTCTAGATTATGGTTCATTATCTGAACATTATGTTCCTTATTCTTTTTGTGCACATATTAACCCTAGGCTACATCATTAACCTAGATTAGGGTTTTATAACATGTATTAAGATTCATCTTCATATAACACGGATTATGTTCATCATTACGATCTCATAATTAAAATTGAGATTCCATATACTGATATGAGCTTACTCTGTGAATTTCATCATTTATTGAGCTTGTATGAAATTATTATATTTTATTTAGGGTTAAAATCCCTAATTAGCCATATGGAGTAAATTACATGATTTCGTGCATCATCATCATAATCACCGACATCCACTGGATTATAAGAATGAATATTGATTTATTGACATATTCTCATAATTTTTGGCCAACGTTTGATATTTATTATCCATCAATTAAGCATTTCACAACTAACAATATATTACTAGTACTCGTGCATCCACATCCTGATATTTTGCTTTAATTGTGTTCTACTCATTTTTCTGAGAATTTCGGTACCTTATTTGTATTTTTCTGATAATCATACTAATTACTATGGCTTTTGCAAGATTTGGTAAATTATTGAAGATCTAAACTTTTCTGAGATATTTACCTCTATTGGTCAATCGGCAGCCGACATGTGTCAGCACTGCTCCTCTCATACTAGGTGGAGCCGGTCCAGTTGTTGGCTTTGGACTGGGTTGGATCAGAGAACAAGTCAGTGTTTGGCTAGCGCGGGCCCGCTCTTCCCTTCTATTCCGCTTCCTCTTCTCCTCGCGTGAAAGGGATATCTACGATGCCTACGTGAGCTCTGTGAAGCCATCGCCGCCATTGGCTTCATCTCTGGTGGGCGGCAGTGCCTGGTCTATGCGCTCTCTAGCGCCTTGACTTCTCTGTTCTCCACGATCCATCTCCCCCGGGAACAAACTTCGACTGTGCATCTCCTTGTATCACAGCCGCCGCCATGTTGAGCTCCTCCGGCGAGCACTAGGAACCAATCTCCTCTGCCTCACTAACAGAGAAAGCTACGGAAAGGTTCATCTGACCTTCGTCAATGCCCCTGACCTTAAATCCTCCTCTTTTTTTGCCTCTCTTGTTGGCTTGGGGAGCTCGCTGGCACCTGCTCCTGGCGCCGCTCGCTTCCTCTGTTCCTTACGACTCCTCCCTGGTCTCCAATAACTCGCCGTCGTTGCAATGGAGCTCTCCAGGTCGAGGTGTCTCCATCGTAGCTCGCCTTTGTTCTCCTCTCGAGTCTGACTCTCTGACGCCTGTGGGTGAGTGAGATGCAAGAGCCGACGCCCCTGGGTTCCTGCTCCTCACCTACTGAGCTGCTAGGAAAGATCACAGGCTCCTTCGCACGTTGTGTAGACTACCAGGCCTCGACGCTCACCCATCATCTCTTCTTTCTCACGTTCATCTACACACCTATGACCTGGTGCTCCTCCGCACAGACTGCTCCATGTTCCCCCTCACTAGTCGGCTCACTAGGGAGGAGAAGCAGGTCACTGTGGAGGAGAAGCAGCAAGAGATGGGGGACTCACTCTCTGTCTATAATTCACCAAAAATCGCGAGAGATGGGTCAAAAGGGAGCTCCTCCCAGTCCGAAACCAACTACCTGGTTTGAAGTCTTCCTCATGCCCACGATCCGTGAGATGGTGGAGGCAGTCATGGCCTCGTCCGCCCCCACGTTTTAGCTTAAACCGCTGGAGGTTGAGGGCAAGCACACCGCCCTCAGATCCCTAATCTACTGCCCAGATTGAGGCTGAGTACAGGCCAATCTGTGGCATCTAAAGGCTGTTGGGTGTGGCCACTATATCACAGATCTAGGGCCAGGAACTAGCCGCACAGACCCAACCAACACAGGGCGTGTGACACTGATATTGATTAGCAACTTGGGTCCTCAAATCATCAAATAATAAAACATTATTTCCCAAATTTCAAACCCCAGTAACGCTCTCTAGGATGCCAAAATTGCCACAAATTTGAACCATAGCTTCCTCACTACTCAAGGTATTTTGTACACGGAATTGGTGCCAAAACTCAATTATTAGACCATTCAATTAAATTCCTCAAAAAGGCATAAAGTTAAGGATGATATTAACATAAATTAACAAACCTATTTTGTCAAGGGCTTGGAACCCTCAATCTAACTCATACTTATGCTTTCACTTAAGTCATTGGACATTTTAGGATTCTAAAAGTCCACTCCATCACATCCTACACACCTTGAAAGATATTTCATCCTCAAAATTAAGCCAGAAAACTCACTTTGTCACAAGGTAGATAAGCTAGTTGATAGGAAACTCGAAGAAGCACTAAGCAAGTGGCAGGCATCTCAGACTGCCACTCAGCAGACAATACCTATGGCGTCCTGCTCTACTCCTACTGTAGAGGTTGGGAGTAATCCTGTAGACCCACCACCTAACACATCTAATGTAAGTATTTTTATGACATAATAACTAGTCTTTTCAAGATGATATGTTTTCAAGATGATATGTATATATGTATATAACATTCTTTACATAAAAATTTGTTGGGGTTGAAGCCATGCCGTCTAAAAAGTACAAAATTTATCATTGCAGAGGAGTCGGCTTACCCATTCCTACCAGGGGAAATGTTTCATGGGAGTCCACCAGCTGGTTGGGTTCGTGTGAGCCTGCTACGTATATTCCCCAACTAGATGGATCTTCCATTGCCATATGCCCACCCAGATTGTGAAATGCTTGGTGAGGCAGAAGGCGGAGTGATATTGTCGCCAAAAGCAACCGTCCTCTATACTGAAACTGTATGGTAAATTTACATTACTTTAAATTGTTAGTGTGTGTATATGATGCTAGTTGATCTGAAATTATATATATATACATGTTAAAAAGAAGACACCCACAACATCTAGGCCTCCACCTCCATCTCCTACATTACCAAGTTGGGTTCCACAGGACCTACCTATCCCGTTAGGTCCTGATTGTAGGGTATGGCAATATGGTTAGGCGAACATGATATAAATTGCCCTATAACTGTTTCTATAGATGCGGATGCTGCAGGTCAATCATACGAAAGCAACCTATTTATACAAGATATTTTGGAGTTGTTTCGATATGATTGGCTGAATACATTTGTGATAGAGCTATGGATAAGGTGAGATCTTCTTTATACATCTATATACCTTGTGTAGGATCTGGTGATCTGGTTTCTTATTTATTAATGCATACATAATACATGTTTTGCAGCTACTTAGACAAGATATGTGCAGATTTTTCATTCGAACATATAAGATTTTTGATTCCATCTTTGATTAGTCTAGTTGCTAAAGACCCTCTTTCAGTTCAACAATACTGCTATGATGCTTTTGCAAATTTTGCTCAAAATAAGAAGACGGTAATAATAGCTCCATTCAATGTGGAGTAAGTTTACTTTGCTTATAATTTGGACTTAAGAAAATTACATTTTTATTGTGGATTTTGAGTTATTAATTTTTAACTTTTTTTACCTCTAGTGGTATGCATTGGGAGTTACTAGTTATTGTCCCCAAGACATTCACTGTCTATTATCTAGATCCTAAGGGGACTAAATTGAATTCAAAATATGGACACAAAATGAAAATGACATTATTCCGGTGAGAAATATTTCATTTTCATATCCGTTAACATATGTTATTACATTACTATTTAATTATGCAATGTACTGTGTTACATTAACATGTAGGGGTTTAGATGAGTTCAAAAAGGCTGGAGGAAAGGTCCCTAGGAAAAAGAACCAACAAATAATTTGGAAAAATGTGGAAGTAAGTTCCCGACTATAATGTATATATTATTTATGTGAACAATGCTTAATTATTTGTATTTTATAATATTTTGTATCAATTTATAGTGTGCTAAACAAGACAACATATGGGCATGTGCATACTATGTAATGCAATTTATGCACATTACTATCAAATATGCCACAGTGGACATCGATACCATTCGTGAGGTATTATATATAGTCTCATTAGATAATATGAAATATATCACTCTTATTTATATATTATTAATTATATATATACATCATTCTCTTTGCATGTGTTTAAAACCGACCACACTACAGGAAAGGCCTTACCAGATGTACATGCTCCCTATACGACGAAAGAATGAAACAATGTAAGAGAAGAATGGGCAACAACCATACAACTAGTGGGGGTTTTAACATATAATTGGGATGTTGATAGCGAATATTGACTAAAGAATGATATTTTATAAATGAATTTTTGAATTATAATATGTGTGAATGTTTCTACATGTCTGAATGTTTCTACATGTGTCTGAGTGAAAATGAATGAAACTGTTGGTTGCTATATGAATGTTTCTACATGTGTGAATGTGAAAATGAATGGAACTACAGATTGCTACATGAATGTTTCTACATGTGTGAAAATCGAATGGAACTGCAGGTTGCTAAATGTGTGAACATTTATGTTGTTAATTTTGCAGGTTTGTGGCCTGTTGTTGGATGATATCAACGGATGTCGTAAAACCTGCAGTTCATAACTGAACTGCAGGTTTCTCATCCTACGACCAGCCACAACAGGTCTGCAGACTGACAGAAAAAAACATAAAATAGGCGTCAGTTATTTGTATAAAACCAATGAAAAATGGTTACAGTGTCGGTTGCCCTACTAGTAACCGACGTTGATTTCCCTAATGAGGCCAGGCACCACAGTTGTGCTGGCCAGCACGGTCATGGCAGCGGGTGAGATGGCATCGGTTATCACTAATAAACTGATGCTGATAGTGTCCCAGATGGCACCCTTTCTGTGGCGCGAAGGTATATAGCGTCAATTTTAAAGCTAATAACCGATGTCTATACCCCCCTACTGGCGTGTTTTCAGTGGCACACAAAGGGTTGTGGCGTCAGTTTGAGAACCGACACATAACAGTTGGGCTTTTAGCGACGCCCACATAGGTGTCGCTTAAAAACTGACACTAAAGGCCTTAAATAACTGACACTAAAGGCCGGTTATATACTAGTGGAATCTTAGTGGCAGAAATGCATTGGTCAGGAAATATTTATAAAAAACTAGGAGGAGGTCTATGATGGCAGGGTGAGTGTACTTGATGGTGAAGCATGAAGAAGATGCATTTGAGACTGGAGCCATCACCATCCACTACCATAGTCACAATTGGGTGCTATCAGAGTAGTGGGTGATCATAGGGTTAGGAGGAGGAAGTGCTGGAGGATGGAGAAGGTAGGTGGTGTTGCAGGTGTGATGGGAGGTAGAAGAAGAGGCTGTAAGGGGGTATGGATGCTGGATCAACCTAGAGTGGTGGTGGTGGATTTAATAGGATGTCGATACAACTTTTCATCATGATCGACATCATTGATGGTAGTGAGGGAGGTGCCGAGCAACTACCAACATGCATGTCATGTGTTGCAGGTATCATCACATGGCTAAGGGTGAGAGAGATATGTTGGTATGTATGCCCATAGAGCAAGTCATGTGATGATTGTAATGGGATACTTTGTAAATGATTTGAATAATAATAAAAGCAATTTCCAATCTATATGTTTAAACTGTTTCTGAGATGATGGTGTAACATGATAGATGTCTAAAGAATGGTTTTACTCAATGACATATGCTTTTAGGTTCATGACCTAAACGATGAGATCATATGGATGTTAAGAGTATACATTCTTGTTTAGTCCCTAGTCGGTTGTTATTGTGGAAATAACCATAGACATCAATAACACTAAAGACTAGATTGTGTGTTGGTTGATGACAGAATCTCATTAGTCATGATATAGTGATATCAAACCAAGCACATAGGTACTTGTTAGAGAACAAGGTACCAGACAGACCCACCGTGAGAGTGACACATGGAACCATGACATGGTAGTCACAGTCAGCTCTCACAGTGATGGTGGTGAGTGTGATTCTTAGACCTGAAATCACTACACTCAACACATGTCATTGGGTACACTTTGACATCATCAAACGCAGTCCTGAAACATGGGTTGTTATAAAGGTGATGATTGGGTGGCTTTGACACATGGGGCTTTTGAGGGGTGAGTGATAGATATGGGATTTGTCCCTCCTAAGGGAGTTTTGTGGGCTCTGATCTCCAAACCATGACATAAACACGATTAAAACTTAGCGGAAGCGAATCGGTAATCAGCGGAAGACAAAAATCACGGAAAATTAAAACTTTTCATGACAAGAGCTTGAATCCATAAAAGCTTCTTTCATAAAGAGAGATAAACTGTTTACATCTCAGGATAATTACTTCTCGAGTAATTATATACATCAGGATACAAAATCTCAAGATCACTATACAAAAGACTCCAAGACCTGAGAGAGCCGAATTCTCATGACCTTCACCTTCCTCAGTCAGTAAGAGGATCACTTGTAGGACATCTCGTGTCTCTACTTAATATAGCTCACCAGGGTAAACTGGTCCTTCGCTATTCTAGAGTCACAGTGGCGTTCTGTACTCTCTTCGTCATCAGGAGGTTTCATATTTACCTACCACTGATACGGATATCTGTGCTGTCTTCGTCATCAGGAGGTTTCATGTTTACCTACCACTGATACGGTATGGAATTATAGTGAAGGATGGATGGATTACACATCTACATCACTTTCCTACACTAGGATGTAAGGTTCTACACATCCATGTACCCCACATACTCAAAAGTATGTGCTCCAGGAGTTCCCTGAGGAAAACCTGTTTCACCATCATTTAATTTCTGACAATGATGGATCTATGATCAGGGCTCTACATTATACTTGATTAGTTAGGTACATTCAATATTCTTTAACAACATACATTGTTCTGCAAACAATAACAATAGCATAGCAGCTATAAAAGAATAATACTAAATGTAACAGGCCTAACTCATATCAATCATCATTTCTCATTATCCTCATCACAAGTCATCTCTAAGGCATGACCTTGATGGTATTCATGGCTCTCATAGCCCATTATCAGCATAGGATGCCACTGGCAAGGCATCAAATTACTTTACTTATTCATAAGGCTAACAACATGCCTTTAATGAATATAACATCAACATCCATACCTGGATATGATTACCTTCTTATCAAAACCTGCATGGTTAATACATCTGATAAAGGTAATACAACAATAAGGAATGTACTTCCTACTCTTGTCATAAGAGTTAAATCTTTAATTCAAATCAAATAGAGTTTAATACTCAAAAGCATGCCATTACCCTTGAATTAGGGTTTACTATTCACATTACATGTCATCACCCTTGAATTAGGGTTTACTATGACCTCACACAGGTGGACCATACCCTAATTATGCTCACTTATGTGCATTGGAGATGCTTTACTTGAGTTTCCACTTAAAAAGGGTACTTTCTCTCTCTAGAAGTACTTTATCTCTCTAGAAGTACTTTCTCTCTCATCATAATGTTAGGTGATGTCAACATCACTCTAAAACAGGTTGGATTGAGTCATCATAGGCTAACATAGCCAAAAACATCACCATTATGTGATTAGAGTTACTTTCTCTCTCTAGGGTACTTTCTCTCTCTAGAAGTACTCTCTCTTTCATCATACTAATGGTTGATGATAAAATTAGACTAGATCAGGTTAGATAGAGTCATTATGACTAAAAACATCATTCTCATGTAATTAGAGTTTGAATTGAGCAAGGTATAACTCAATTGACCCTTCAGGGGTATTTTGGTATTTCCCCCATTGATCATCATTATGGTCAAAAACCTTAGTCAAATAGCCCCTTACTATCCTAGATTATCATTAGGGTTTGATTTGGGCAACATTGGACCATTTATATTATGAATTGATTGAAAGAAGTCAACTTGGAATCACATTGATTGATTTCAATCATTAATCATCAATTGAGTTGAAATCGGTTGAAAGTGTTGACCGTTTGCCCACTTTGACTTTCCAAGACCGCGAGCCTCTTTCTAACTCCAAGACCACGAGCCCCCTTAGGCTTCAAGACCGCGAGCCTCTTCAAGTGGTTCAAGACCGCGAAGCCCTATCATTGGTTCAATTGATGTTGAGACCGCGAAGATCAAATTGGAGTTGAGACTGCGAAGAGACGTTGACCGTTTAGCTAGTTTGCCCTCAGGACCGCGAGGCCCTTCGCGGTCTTGAGACCGCGAGCCTCCTCTCAGTCTTGAGACCACGAGCCCCCTCACGGTCTTGAGACCGTGAGCCCCCTCAGAGTCTTGAGACCGCGAGCCCTCTCATGGTCTTGAGACCGCGAGGCTCACATGGTCTCAGCCGCTTGGTCCATCAACAAAATCAAAGATACAAACGATGATGTTAACCGATGTTGAAGCCCTCAAAAGGTCAAAGTTATGTTGACCACCTATGGATTGGGTCAACTAAGGTTATGCTTAAGCAATTGGTCATTCAATTGACCCTCAATTGTTGACCAATTAGGATTGAAATCGATTCAATTAGGGTCTATCAATGTTCACCCATCAATATTCAACAATGTGCATCAACACAGGGTTGAACCCTTCAATTGAGCTCCAATTGGGCTCAAACGTGGCCCAAACGGTATTGAGGTCATGTGGGTGGACCCCACATGGTCTTGAGACCGTTTGCCCAAGATTTCATCAAAATCTAAGGTGATTTGATAGGGGTTGAACCATGATTGAGCCACAAAACAGAATTTTGATTAAATTGATAACTTATTTGCAATTGGGTCCTCAATTGGTCAAATTACTCAACCCTAGACCTTCAAACGGTCTTGGGTGATTGTACTCTCGGTCTTGAGACCGTTTGGATGAGTTCCAAACGGTCTTGAGACCGTTTGCCCATCCAATTTTGGATTCTAGTGCAAATTTATCAAAGTCTGACCCATTGAGTTGATGATCGTGTCAATATTTTATTGCAATGTAATTTGGTGTAATTGTACCTTCAATGGGTCAACTAATCTTGACCCCAGACCTCCAAATGGTCTTGGTTGATTGCCCTCACGGTATTGAGACCGTTTGGTGACCCCCAAACGGTCTTGAGACCGTTTAGGTCAATCAACCCTAAAAACCCTAATTAGGTCACCATAATATCAGTACTGATTTTATCTAGGGTTAGCCCTAGTATTCACCCTTCAACTCTTAGCCCGTTTGGAATTAGACCATCAAACTTGGTGAGTTGTTAATTAACATAATTTTGAACAGTAATCTCATACGGTCAACGCTTAGTCAACGACCTTACACGGTCTTGAGACCGTTTTCCCAAAAAGGAAATTTCAGACCGTTTGAAAATCAGGAATAAATTCAAATAAAATTGTTACTTAAAAAGGTCATATCTCCCGATTCCTTTGGAGTTAGCCTCCCAAATTTTGAGGGTAATTAGCCTATATAATTAGGAACAGATTGATTATACGTTCTATGCCCGGTAAATGGGGCCAAACGGTCTTGGAGATCGTTTTCCCTGTCGCGGTCTCGAGACCGTTTTCTCACCTCGCGGTCTTGAGACCGAGAGAGCAAACATTTGAGACCGTTTAAGGAAGTGAAAAGCGGTGGGTTTTCTCGGAAATCACGCCTTCATCTTCTAGCTCAAGAACAGTATGAATATCCCATGGGTTTGCTTGCCAAATAGCAGGGAAAAGTAGGGAAATACTAAGAGCTATCATTAAAACGCATATAAAGATGCACATAGTAAAGCATGGGTTTAGAGTTATAAAACCCGCCTAAAGCTTGCTTCTTGAGCTCCAAGCTTTCAAGCTCCAATATCTAATGGCGTCCTTGAGTTCCCACAGGTTGGCCAAGGTGAAAACTCCAAGGAAGGATGAAAAGAAACGGCTAGAAAGGTAGGGTTTCAAGAGTTAGCCATGAAGATGACCTTGAATTCGAGTTCTAACCATGGAATTAAGCAAGAAGAGGGGTTTAGACCCCTTGCACCCCTTGGTCGTCCTCCTTAGCTCCAAGGCAGTCCTTGGTCGTCTTTGTGAAATGAAACAGTAAGGGAACGAAGGGTGAGTTTCTTTGCAACTAAGGGAAGGAGAGCTTATATACATGGGGTAGGATTTTCAACATTAGTTCATAAGTTGTTCATAATTCCAACTAGGTCCCTCTTTCTTTACTTGATCGTCCCTTACTCTTCATTCTAAGGACAAACCTTCTCTTAAGGTCTTAGAAAAGAAGGTAAAGGAGAGTAAGCTAATAATGAGGTACATACTTAAAGAGATATTACACATATACCCTGATTATTCAATCACAGGGTATATCTCATAACTTGATAATTCAATTGAGGTGACTTCCTCATCATTTCTTCTCTTAATGATGGCAAGAGTCTAAAAAGATACATTTAGATGACATATTTCACAATTTGTATCCCTTAATTTGGGTAATTTGCATTTTACCCCAATTTAAGGTTTCAAGCACTGGGATTGCTTCCACAGCTGCACCTTGGTGCCCTAGCTTGGGAAATCCCTCAAACTTTACCAAAAAGATTCTCATGATGTCTCAACATCAGAGGAACATCTCAACATGTGCAAATTGCAATCTAACCCTTTTAACTGGGTAAATTGCACATAGGTCCCTGTATATCAAAACAATGCTACAACTTTAAATAAAAAGGAGCAAATACTGAAATATATGCTTCTGAGAAACTTAATTACATGCTCAGAGTTAATCACAAAGATTTAACCACATATTTAGGCAAAACACCTAGGGTTAACTCATAACCCAGGTTAGGGATGTTACAAATTATCCACCCCTTACAAGGATTTCGTCCCCGAAATCGATAGAACATACTATGAGAAAAGGGCAGGATACTTCCTTCTCATCTCATCCTCTAACTCCCAAGTGGCTTCTTCAACACCACGATGGTTCCAGAGGACTTTCACAAGACTTATATCTTTCTTCTTTAACTTTTTAATTCATTTATCAAGGATTGACACTGGTCCCTCCTCATAGGATATGTCATCATTCAATTCTACCTCCATAGGTTGTAGAACTGACTCGGTGTCTGGGTGACATTTCTTTAGCATAGAAATGTGAAACACAGGATGTAACCTCTGTAATTCTGGGGGAAGCTCTAGTTTATATGCTACCTTTCCAATCCGTTCAATGATTGGATAAGGCCCCATATATCTAGGAGCTAACTTTCCTTTCCTTCCAAAACGAAGGACCCCTTTCCAAGGTGAGACCTTGAGATACACTCTGTCTCCAACCTGGAACTCTAAGGGTCTACGACGTTTGTCAGCATAAGATTTCTGCCTATCCTGAGCAGTCTTAATCTTATGTTGTATTACTTTAATCTTTTCTGTGGTTTGCTGCACCAGGTCAGGACCTAACAACTGATGCTCTCCAGTCTCAAACCAACACAAGGGTGATCTACAACGTCTACCATATAAGGCTTCATAAGGTGCCATATCAATACTATGCTGATAGCTATTGTTATAGGCAAACTCTATCAAGCTTAGGTGTAGATCCCAACTTCCGGTGAACTGGAGAATACATGCTCGCAACAAGTCTTCTAAGGTTTGTATGGTCCTTTCCGACTGTCCATCAGTCTGGGGATGAAAGGCCGTACTAAACATTAGCTTAGTGCCTAAGGCTTTGTGCAACTATTCCCAGAAACGACTGGTAAACTGAGGACCTCTGTCAGAAACTATTGTGACAGGAACTCCGTGCAAACGCACTATCTCTTGAACATACAACTCTGATAACCTTTCAGCAGAATAGGTTGTTTTGACAGGTAAGAAATGTGCTGTCTTAGTCAACCTATCAACAACTACCCAAATGGAATCATGTCCTTTGCTTGTCCTGGGTAGGCCAACAACAAAGTCCATGGTCACATGGTCCCACTTCCACTGTGGTATGGGTAAAGTTTGCATTATTCCTGCAGGCTTCTGGTGTTCAGCTTTAACTTGCTGACACACGGGGCACCTCAGAACAAACTCTGCAACATCCTTCTTCATCCCAGGCCACCAATACAGATCTTTCAAATTCCGATACATCTTGGTGCTCCCTGGATGCATAGCATACATGGAAGAATGGGCTTCTTCCAGGACTAACTTTCTCAAGTTGTCCACATCTGGCACTATCATTCTTCCATTATAACAAGCTACTTGATCTTTTGAGTCATGAAAACCATCTTGCTTCTCATTTCCATACTCAGATCTTATATGTTGAACTGCAGCATCACCTAGCTGTGCCTCTTTAATCTTCTCCCTTAGAGTAGGTTTAATATGCATCTCAGCTAACAAACCGGTTAACAATGACACCTTCAACTGTACATTGTCCTACCTTAAAGAGATAAGCATATCTCTTCTAGAGCATACTAAAGAGTTTAGTTGTGCTCTATTCATGGTTGATGTTGCTGATTTCCTACTCAAGGCATCTCCAACAACATTGGCCTTGCCTGGATGGTAGTCAATTGTACAGTCGTAGTCCTTGATTAACTCCATCCAGCGACGTTGCCTGATGTTGAGCTCATGCTGAGAGAAGATATACTTAAGGTTTTTGTGGTCTGTAAAAATCTGGAATGTTTCTCCGTAGAGATAGTGTCTCCAGATCTTCAAGGCATGAACCACAGCAGCTAACTCCAAATCGTGTGTTGGATAGTTCTCCTCGTGTTTCTTAAGCTGTCGGGAAGCAAAAGAAATCACTTGTTTATCCTGCATCAACACACATCCAAGTCCATTCTTGGAAGCATCACAAAAAACTATATACCCTTTTCCTTGTTCAGGTAGCACTAGCACAGGTGCACTTGTCAACCTCTCCTTCAGCAACTGGAAAGATTGCTGACACTTATCATTCCAAGAAAAAGGAACATCTTTCCGAGTCAACTTGGTCAAAGGTAGGGCTATAGAACTAAAGTTCTTAATGAACCTTCGATAATAGCCAGCTAACCCCAAGAAACTTCGAATCTCCGTTGGTGTCTTCGGTTGTTCCCATTGTAGAACATATTCTACCTTTGTAGGGTCAACACGAATTCCCGAGGCGGATATCACATGTCCAAGAAAAGATACTTCTGGCAGCCAAAACTCACACTTGCTGAACTTAGCATACAGCTTATGTTCTCTTAGCAAAGTCAAAGCTTGGCGAAGATGCTGCTCATGCTGCTGAGCATCCTTACTATAAATCAGAATGTCATCTATGAAGACGACAACACACTGATCAAGGAAAGGTCAAAAAACTCTATTCATGAGTTCCATAAATGCAGCTGGTGCATTGGTTAGTCCAAACGACATAACTGTGAACTCATAGTGACCATATCTTGTCCTAAAGGTAGACTTGGATATGTCACTATCCTTAATACGGAGTTGGTGATATCCAGACCTCAAGTCTATCTTTGAAAAGACTGTTGCACCACGCAACTAGTCAAAGAGATCATCAATCCTCGGCAGAGGATACTTATTCTTTATTGTTACTTTATTGAGTTGTCTGTAGTCAATGCACAACCGCATGGACCCATCTTTCTTTTTAACAAACAAGACCGGAGCACCCCAAGGTGAAGTACTCGGTCGGATAAAACCTTTCTCAAGTAACTCTTGAAGCTGTTTCTTGAGTTCTGCCATCTCGGCAGGCGCCATTCTATACGGAGTTTGAGCTATGGGTTTCGTATCTGGGATCAGATTAATTTCAAAATCAATCTCCCGAGGTGGTGGTATACCAGGAAGTTCTTCAGGAAACACATCCTCGAATTCCCTGACTATGGGAACTTCAGCAGGATTGGTCCTTTCCTTGGTAACATCTACCACATGGGCTAAGAATGCATAACATCCTTGCCTCAACAGCTTATCAGCAACCATAGCTGACACAAGACAGGTGGGCAGAATCTTTCTTTCACCTTGAAAGATCCATGTATTGCTTTTATCAGCAAACACAACCAACTTGGACTCACAATCCAAGACAACTCTATACCTTTCTAAGGTATCCATCCCAAGGATTATATCAAATCCCTGCATATCAAGTGGTATAAGATCCACTTGAATGCGATGGTCAGAAAAGAAAAGGATGCAGGGAGAACATACCTCCTGCAAAACGGCAGACCCGCTCAACGGAGTCTCTAACAACAAACTATCTGCTCTATGGCTAACAGTCACATTGCAGTTACGAATCATTTCTCGAGTGATGAAAGAGTGCGTAGCACCCGAATCAATCAGAACGGATACAACACATGATGTAGACATATCAGAATATAAAAATTTCATCTGACCTACCACTACCCGCGGATTGACCACTGCCTCAGGTGGGTTCATAGCATAAAACCTCGCAGTCGCTTGGTGTTGAGGTGGTGCTGATGATCCAGCTTGAGACGCTTGTCCACGTCCTCGAGCTGCTCCTTGATGTTGTCTATTCTGAGATCCCTGTTGATTCTGTCTCGGGGTTTGTTGTGTCACACCGACAGGCCTAGAACGGAAATCCTTCATCAAGTGTCCCACCTTACCACAGTTGTAGCAACTCTTCTCCTGTTGCTGTGGTCTGGGTGGTCCAGTAACTGACATTGATGCAGAATTGTGCGTCCCTTGAAGCGGTTGACTCCGCCCTCTACCTCTGCTTGGTGTCCATTGAGTTTGAAAACTCGATCTGGGTGGTGGAGGGTTAGGTGCAGAGAATCTAGGTTTCTTAGAATCCCTAGATGAAGAACCCTGGAACTGTGGATATCTTTTATGGGTTTGTCTTTTCTCAACCACAGATCTCTCTATTCTTCGGACTGACTCAACGAAGGTAGAGAATCTCTCTCTGTTTTCTAAGGCAGACACATGGGTTGACATATCAGAATTCAAACCCTTTTCGAATCTTCTGATTCTTTCCTCATCCGTAGCAGCCATGTGTGGACAGAACCGCAACAACTCCATGAACATAGCTTCATACTCACTAATGTTCATCATACCCTGCCTTAGTTTCTCAAACTGAGAGATCTTCTCATCTAGGAAGGTCTTTGGAAAATATCTATTGATAAATTCCCGACGAAACTCTTCCCATGAGAACTCTACTCCAGGTCTCTTCTGCTCTTCCATGTTCCACCAGTGACCAGCACTGCCTTTGAGAAGATAGACAGCATGTCTAACCTTCTCAGCTTCTGGAATTATAAGAATCCTGAAAGCCTTCTCCAACTCTGTCAACCATAAGTCAGCATATGCAGGGTCGGTAGTTCCGAAGTACTCGGTAGCTCCGACACGACGAAGTCGTTCGAATGTCTTACCAATACCTTGTACTTCAGGCTGGATAGGTGCCCTAGGTGCAGGAATGGGCATCCTATCGGTTATATGTGTCATGGCAGTCATGAACTGCCCGAACATCGTCTGTACAGCTGGATCACTCCTGTCAGCTGGGTCGAACTGGGGTGGCTCTCTTGGCGACTCAGGTGCAGGTTGTTCTATTCTCGGAACTCTTGCACCGCCTCGAGGTGCACTAGCACTACTCTCTGCCACGTGCTCATCATGATGTTCTGACATTCTTATGTATCTTCTTCTCCTGAGGAGCAGAAGATTCTATTAGATGAGGAAGGAGTACTAAAGGTAGACTCGACATCCTAAGTCCTATGCCTCTGTAGACTCAACTGAACCTGGAGCTATGATACCACTAGTTGTGGGCTCTGATCTCCAAACCATGACATAAACACGATTAAAACTTAGCGGAAGCGAATCGGTAATCAGCGGAAGACAAAAATCACGGAAAATTAAAACTTTTCGTGACAAGAGCTTGAATCCATAAAAGCTTGTTTCATAAAGAGAGATAAGCTGTTTACATCTCAGGATAATTACTTCTCGAGTAATTATATACATCAGGATACAAAATCTCAAGATCACTATACAAAAGACTCCAAGACCTGAGAGTACAGAGGACACATAGGACTGACTCTAACTACACCATATGGCAGGACAATCTCCACCTGAGATTACTGCTGCCCCTGATGCTGCTGCTGAGACTGATCACCTGTAGGCTGGTTCCTTCGTCTCCGACGTCCACCTAAAAAGTTGAAGCCTACGGGGTGAGACAATTATACATAATTATCCCAGCGAGAGTTATAACTCTTCGCCAGAAGCTTTATTATAACATCGAAGATTATTTTAAGCAGTAAAGCCTTCAAAGCATTCTGTAACAGTTGCAGGTATAACAAGATCTCAACCATTTAGGAGATATGGAGAATATAAACACTATTGCAATGTAACATCAATAAACTAACTTGGAGTTATCTCTAACAAGCTATACTACATGGTTGATTATGTATTACAAACAACATTATGCCCTGTGGAGATGAGGCTTACCACTCATACTCCAACTGATCGCTGAGAAGTCACATCAGTATCATACATAGGTCATTAAGACAGCCGGATTCTCATGACCTTCACCTTCCTCAGTCAGTAAGAGGATCACTTGTAGGACATCTCGTGTCTCTACTTAATATAGCTCACCAGGGTAAACTGGTCCTTCGCTATTCTAGAGTCACAGTGGCGTTCTGTACTCTCTTCGTCATCAGGAGGTTTCATATTTACCTACCATTGATATGGATATCTGTGCTGTCTTCGTCATCAGGAGGTTTCATGTTTACCTACCACTGATACGGTATGGAATTATAGTGAAGGATGGATGGATTACACATCTACATCACTTTCCTACACTAGGATGTAAGGTTCTACACATCCATGTACCCCACATACTCAAAAGTATGTGCTCCAGGAGTTCCCTGAGGAACACTTGTTTCACCATCATTTAATTTCTGACAATGATGGATCTATGATCAGGGCTCTACATTATACTTGATTAGTTAGGTACATTCAGTATTCTTTAACAACATACATTGTTCTGAAAACAATAACAATAGCATAGCAGCTATAAAAGAAGAATACTAAATGTAACAGGCCTAACTCATATCAATCATCATTTCTCATTATCCTCATCACAAGTCATCTCTAAGGCATGACCTTGATGGTATTCATGGCTCTCATAGCCCATTATCAGCATAGGATGCCACTGGCAAGGCATCAGATTACTTTACTTATTCATAAGGCTAACAACATGCCTTTAATGAATATAACATCAACATCCATACCTGGATATGATTACCTTCTTATCAGAACCTGCATGGTTAATACATCTGATAAAGGTAATACAACAATAAGGAATGTACTTCCTACTCTTGTCATAAGAGTTAAATCTTTAATTCAAATCAAATAGAGTTTAATACTCAAAAGCATGCCATTACCCTTGAATTAGGGTTTACTATTCACATTACATGTCATCACCCTTGAATTAGGGTTTACTATGACCTCACACAGGTGGACCATACCCTAATTATGCTCACTTATGTGCATTGGAGATGCTTTACTTGAGTTTCCACTTAAAAAGGGTACTTTCTCTCTCTAGAAGTACTTTCTCTCTCTATAAGTACTTTCTCTCTCATCATAATGTTAGGTGATGTCAACATCACTCTAAAACAGGTTGGATTGAGTCATCATAGGCTAACATAGCCAAAAACATCACCATTATGTGATTAGAGTTACTTTCTCTCTCTAGAAGTACTCTCTCTTTCATCATACTAATGGTTGATGATAACATTAGACTAGATCAGGTTAGATAGAGTCATTATGACTAAAAACATCATTCTCATGTAATTAGAGTTTGAATTGAGCAAGGTATAACTCAATTGACCCTTCAGGGGTATTTTGGTAATTCCCCCCATTGATCATCATTATGGTCAAAAACCTTAGTCAAATAACCCCTTACTATCCTAGATTATCATTAGGGTTTGATTTGGGCAACATTGGACCATTTATATTATGAATTGATTGAAAGAAGTCAACTTGGAATCACATTGATTGATTTCAATCATTAATCATCAATTGAGTTGAAATCGGTTGAAAGTGTTGACCGTTTGCCCACTTTGACTTTCCAAGACCGCGAGCCTCTTTCTAACTCCAAGACCGCGAGCCCCCTTAGGCTTCAAGACCGGGAGCCTCTTCAAGTGGTTCAAGACCGCGAAGCCCTATCATTGGTTCAATTGATATTGAGACCGCGAAGATCAAATTGGAGTTGAGACCGCGAAGAGACGTTGACCGTTTAGCTAGTTTGACCTCAGGACCGCGAGGCCCTTCGCGGTCTTGAGACCGTGAGCCCCCTCACGGTCTTGAGACTGCGAGCCCCCTCACGGTCTTGAGACCGCGAGCCCTCTCATGGTCTTGAGACCGCGAGGCTCACATGGTCTCAGCCGCTTGGTCCATCAACAAAATCAAAGATACAAACGATGATGTTAACCGATGTTGAAGCCCTCAAAAGGTCAAAGTTATGTTGACCACCTATGGATTGGGTCAACTAAGGTTATTCTTAACCAATTGGTCATTCAATTGACCCTCAATTGTTGACCAATTAGGATTGAAATCGATTCAATTAGGGTCTATCAATGTTCACCCATCAATACTCAACAATGTGCATCAACACAGGGTTGAACCCTTCAATTGAGCTCCAATTGGGCTCAAACGTGCCCCAAACGGTCTTGAGGTCATGTGGGTGGACCCCACATGGTCTTGAGACCGTTTGCCCAAGATTTCATCAAAATCTAAGGTGCTTTGATAGGGGTTGAACCATGATTGAGCCACAAAACAGAATTTTGATTAAATTGATAACTTATTTGCAATTGGGTCCTCAATTGGTCAAATTACTCAACCCTAGACCTTCAAACGGTCTTGGGTGATTGTCCTCTCGGTCTTGAGACCGTTTGGATGAGTTCCAAACGGTCTTGAGACCGTTTGCCCATCCAATTTTGGATTCTAGTGCAAATTTATCAAAGTCTGACCCATTGAGTTGATGATCGTGTCAATATTTTATTGCAATGTAATTTGGTGTAATTGTACCTTCAATTGGTCAACTAATCTTGACCCCAGACCTCCAAACGGTCTTGGTTGATTTCCCTCGCGGTCTTGAGACCGTTTGGTGACCCCCAAAAGGTCTTGAGACCGTTTAGGTCAATCAACCCTAAAAACCCTAATTAGGTCACCATAATTTCAGTACTGATTTTATCTAGGGTTAGCCCTAGTATTCACCCTTCAACTCTTAGCCCGTTTGGAATTAGACCATCAAACTTGGTGAGTTGTTAATTAACATAATTTTGAACAGTAATCTCATACGGTCAACGCTTAGTCAACGACCTTACATGGTCTTGAGACCGTTTGCCCAAAAAGGCAATTTCAGACCGTTTGCAAATCAGGAATAAATTCAAATAAAATTGTTACTTAAAAAGGTCATATATCCAGATTCCTTTGGAGTTAGCCTCCCAAATTTTGAGGGTAATTATCCTATATAATTAGTAACAGATTTATTATACGTTCCACGCCCGGTCAATGGGGCCAAACGGTCTTGGAGATCGTTTTCCCTGTCGTGGTCTCGAGACCATTTGCTCACCTCGCGGTCTTGAGACCGAGAGAGCAAACTTTTGAGACCGTTTAAGGAAGTGAAAAGCGGTGGGTTTTCTTGGAAATCACGCCTTCATCTTCTAGCTCAAGAACAGTATGAATATCCCATGGGTTTGCTTGCCAAATAGCAGGGAAAAGTAGGGAAATACTAAGAGCTATCATTAAAACGCATATAAAGATGCACATAGTAAAGCATGGGTTTAGAGTTATAAAACCCGCCTAAAGCTTGCTTCTTGAGCTCCAAGCTCTAATGGCGTCCTTGAGTTCCCACAGGTTGGCCAAGGTGAAAACTCCAAGGAAGGATGAAAAGAAACGGCTAGAAAGGTAGGGTTTCAAGAGTTAGCCATGAAGATGACCTTGAATTCGAGTTCTAACCATGGAATTAAGCAAGAAGAGGGGTTTAGACCTAACTTGCACCCCTTGGTCATCCTCCTTAGCTCCAAGGCAGTCCTTGGTCGTCTTTGTGAAATGAAATAGTAAGGGAACGAAGGGTGAGTTCCTTTGCAACTAAGGGAAGGAGAGCTTATATACATGGGGTAGGATTTTCAACATTAGTTCATAAGTTGTTCATAATTCCAACTAGGTCCCTCTTTCTTTACTTGATCGTCCCTTCCTCTTCATTCTAAGGACAAACCTTCTCTTAAGGTCTTAGAAAATAAGGTAAAGGAGAGTAAGCTAATAATGAGGTACATACTTAAAGAGATATTACACATATACCCTGATTATTCAATCACAAGGTATATCTCATAACTTGATAATTCAATTGAGGTGACTTCCTCATCATTTATTCTCTTAATGATGGCAATAGTCTAAAAAGATACATTTAGATGACATATTTCACAATTTGTATCCCTTAATTTGGGTAATTTGCATTTTACCCCAATTTAAGGTTTCAAGCACTGGGATTGCTTCCACAGCTGCACCTTGGTGCCCTAGCTTGGGAAATCCCTCAAACTTTACCAAAACGATTCTCATGATGTCTCAACATCAGAGGAACATCTCAACATGTGCAAATTGCAAGCTAACCCTTTTAACTGGGTAAATTGCACATAGGTCCCTGTATATCAAAACAATGCTACAACTTTAAATAAAAAGGAGCAAATACTGAAATATATGTTTTTGAGAAACTTAATTACATGCTCAGAGTTAATCACAAAGATTTAACCACATATTTAGGCAAAACACCTAGGGTTAACTCATAACCCAGGTCAGGGATGTTACAAGTTTGATATCCTTGGCCACTTGATGAGTAGGATTGAGAAAAGGCATGCCCATGCACGTGTGAATCAATATGTGATATTGATGTCATACACATCTCACTCGGTCTACTCTGAGATCAAGGAAATGAATGAACATTGACAGGATGACTGTTCCATGCCTCGAGTTCATTCTGGATATCAGTAACAAAGGAATTATACATTCACTGTAACACCATTCACGGATTGTAGGATGAAAGTTTTTCTCCAACTTTCTACTTTCACTTGGGTAGCACTGATGTGTGACTAGGCACCGCTCTTTGCTTGTGAAGTCATAAATGTTATGAACTTTCACTTCCAATGTGAAATGGACCTGTAGGGTCACACACATAGGATTTAACCTGGAAGAGGAGTTTTGTCCACAAGCAATGTTTAGATTGATTACTAAAGGAGTTTACTAGTTCAATTAAACACTCAATTAATCGATAGCTCAATATCATAATGTTCAAGGTGTTGGACGCATTGATTGGAGTATCGGATTGATTGAAATCGCATTTGACTGATTCTGCACAATCTGCATTCCCAACTGATCGGTTCATGTGATGAACCGGTCGGCTGAGGTTGATGAACCGGTCGGCTCAATTGTTGAACCGATCGGCTCATGCACAGAGTGAAACGACCGGTTCAAGTGTTGAACCGATCGGTTCAACTGGTGCAATTGAGCAACTTGGGAAAGTAGGATTGGTGAGAATTTTCCTTTCGTTTCAATTTTCCAATTTGATTGGAAATAGATTGATATTCGATACTGATTGGAAACAGAAGAAGGAAAGTCAATCGGTAACCAACCTGGAACCCCAACCGACTGGTTCATGAGTAAACCGATCGGTTCAAGGGTCCCAAATGATTGGTTTAGTGATGAACCGATCGGTTCAGGTCCCCAACCGACCGGTTCACTGGTGAACCGATCGGTTCAGGTTGCGAGATGGTTGCTTTTTGTAAAAAAATCCCGAACCCTTCTACTCCTACTTTAGTCCCGTATTGCCGAGCACAGAGAACCCTGTCCCATGACCCGCCTATATATATAGGGGTATTAAGGGATTCTCAGAACACAACTCAGTGCAAGTTGATTGCTCTGTAAAGTTGTCATTCTCTCTGGTTTTGGTAACCGAGAGAGAGCCCGAGCAAGTGCTTCCCACAAAGGGAGGTGCAACAAGGGAAGGACAACTGCAGTTGCAATTGACAACAGGAGAGTGTGTTGGCGACTAGTACGTCAACAGGAGGGTGTGACTCCTTCCACTTGTGGGACAAGGAGAGTGGAGTTCCAGGTGGTCCGTGTGGACTACTTCAGAGGCGGGAGGTCACTGCCGCTCAGGAGGACAACTGTCATCCGACAGTCCGGTAGGAGGAGGAGTCGTCAGTCCCGGTGCGACCAGGAGCTGCACAGACACCGTCCAAGACCGGAGGTGAAGACCGTGCAAGGCGCGTGGTACTGTCACCGAGCAAGCCTCGGGACAAGGTATGATTCACAAACCATCTTTCCTATTATATAGATGTTGACGCGATTCCTTTTATCCTGGGTTTGGGAGAATTTTTTTTTGTTTCCGCTACTTCTCTGCCTCCTTCAAAACCCAACAGTGGTATCAGAGCCATGTCAACCTCTCTATATTTTAGGATTATCGATGTGATCGGTTTTGGTTTGTCGCCTTTATTTATTGCATGCGATGCGAATAATATCAGCTTTATACATGTCCAATCCACAAATCCCTAATATACATATATGATATGTAATATGAATGCACTCGATATGCGTCGCCCTTAAACGAGTTTTGTGGTGGATGTGTAGCATGATTATGGCTTATAAACCCCTATATCTGTGTGTGGTTGTTTGTGTGGTTGCTTGCATCTTGGTCTGCGCACCGATTCCCTTTCTCATATTCATGAGGTAACTCGAAATAATTCGAGAATTCTTTTTCTACCTTTGCACCCCCCGAATGTAACTCGGGGTTTCACAATTCAATTGTAAATAGGATAGATTTTATTTCCTGTTATGTCAAAGAACGACGGACAACCTGAAGACGATCAGTTCAAGGAGTGAACCGATCGGTTGGTGTTCCAGACGACCGGTTCGAGGAACGAGATGAGCGGGTGGCAACCTGAGGAGATGCACGATGACCGGTGAACTGATCGGCTGGAGGCGCCAGTCGATCGGCTGGTGGCACCCGAACTACCTACCTGATAGCGAGCCGATCGGTCATGGAGATGAGCTGATCAAACCCAGAAAGGCAGGCACAAGTTTCATCTTGTACAAGTTTCATGTGATGCAGACCTAGATGACTGTGATTCCTCTTGGCTCGAGGAATCACAATAGGATGGCCATAATCATTGCTTTTTATCGTTTATGCATGTTTTCTGTGGGATATAGCATGTATATGATACATACTATATATTGTGGTGATTGGATATGTATATGTATATAAAAACCAAATCCCTCATTAAATATTAAGTTTTAGATGCCTTCCAAATGAGACACACGTGAAAAGCTTGATCGACCAAGTGTGGGCACGCCCTAGCGTGGTGCACCGTCTATCTCGTGGAAGCGTGAAGGATGAATGTGTGGGTCTGACCTAGCAGGGTGCATGTTCATCGTGTTGGCTTTGGGTCGGACTTAACAAGGTGACCTAGATAGGATCTAGCGCCTTGAGGCATGGAGATGATCATTGCAAGGAGTTGCATATGACATCTTTCAAGAGTTGCATATGATGCAATTGGCAAGAGTTGCCTACCTGAGAGATCTGAGTTGTGGGTGTCAGCCCTAGCTGGTCCATGACTCAGAGGATTTCAGGATCTTGACCCACTAGAAGATTGTACGCTGCAATCTTCTGAATTGATGGTGAGGGCTATCAATTTGAGTCAAAATAGTGGGAGCGGTAATTAATTAAATGCCTAATTAACTATCGTCAAATTTTATTCAAATCAAATAAAAAAGGTTTTGACAAATGCAAATTTTCTCTTGTAGAATGGCAGAAGAATCATCTTTTAAAATGGGCAAATTAATTGAGAATAAATTCCATAACTGGTTGAGGACTGTGAGAAGTGTTCTGCACAATCCAGATATACCAGGAGCCTTAGAATCCACTCTATGTACGCTTAATGCGTTGGTGAAGAAGAAAGTAGGTAAGGGAGAGAAGTGTTCTCTCGCTAAACCATTTTCTTCTACATGGAGAGGATGGAAGGAACAATGGAAGAAGAATTCAGAGATAGAGATCTCTACTTCTGGTGTATACGTGATAGAGATTAACTTTACTACTTCTTCGTCATGGGTACTTGATACCGGATGCGGATCTCACATTTGTTCAAATGTGAAGGATCTTAAGAGAAGTAGGCCTTTGGGGAAAGGCGAGGTTGAACTACATGTTGCTAATGGGGCAAGAGTTGCCGCCAGTGCCGTAGGAACCTATGAGTTAACTCTACCTAGTGGGCTAATAATAGAGTTGAAGAACTGCTATTATGTACCTGCCGTAAATAGGAATATCATTTCCGTCTCTTGTTTTAACAAAGATGGATTTGAATTTCTTATTAAGAATGGAAAGTGTTCCATTTCTAAAGATGGGATCTTTTATGGCAGTGCCCCTATGTCTTATGGTCTATACTTGATAGACTTGGAGACAAGTGTATACAACGTAAACACCAAAAAGCAAAAACTCAATGACTCAAACAAAACATATCTCTGGCATTGTCGTCTAGGGCACATAAATGAGAAGTGCATTTCTAGACTCCATAAAGATGGTTATCTAGACTCTTTTGATTATGAATCAATAGAGACATGTGAATCTTGTTTGTTGGGCAAGATGACCAAGACTCCCTTTTCAGGTAAAGGTGAGAGAGCTAGTGATCTATTAGGACTCATACATACTGATGTATGTGGGCCTTTTAGAACTAATGCCAGAAATGGGTGTCAGTACTTCATTACCTTCACTGATGATTTCAGTAGGTATGGCTATGTGTACCTGATGATTTCAGTAGGTTCAAGGATTTCATGAATGAAGTATAGAACCAGCTTGGTAAAATTATTAAGGCACTTCGTTCCGATTGAGGTGGAGAATACTTGAGCCAGGAGTTTGAGGACCTTCTGCGAGCCCGTGGTATTGTATCACAATGGACTCCGCCTGGAACACCACAGCATAATGGTGTGTCTGAAAGAAGGAATAGCACATTGTTAGATATGGTGCGATCAATGATGAGTTTTGCTGATCTTCCAATTTCTTTCTGGGGTCATGCTCTTGAAACCGCCGCATTTATGCTTAACCGTGTACCATCTAAATCGGTTCAAAAGACACCATATGAGATATGGTACAGGAAGCGTCCCGATTTGTCTTTTCTGAAGATTTGGGGTTGTGAAGCTTACGTCAAGAAAACGTTTCCTGATAAGCTTGGACCCAAATCCGATAAATGTTATTTTGTTGGATACCCCAAGGAAACGAGGGGATATTACTTATACCACCCTACTGACAACAAAGTGTTTGTTTCCAGGATAGCTGTGTTCCTAGAGAAGGAATTTATTTCCAAAGGAAGCTGTGGGAGGAATATAGAGCTTGAAGAGGTTCAAGCCCAACAAGAAAACATTGAACCGATAGATGTACAAGAGGAAAATGTAGATTCACAAGGTGTTGTGGAATCTCAGTCTCCTCAGGTAACATAAGGACCTCGTAGATCTAGTAGGACTCGCCTTGAACCTGAGAGGTTTGGATACCTTGTAACTCAGGAAGGTGGAGAGTTGATCATAGATGATGATCCAACTACCTACGTAGAGGCTATGGAGGGACCAGATTATGAGAAATGGCTTGAAGCCATGAGATCTGAGATGGAATCCATGTACTCCAATAAAGTATGGACTTTGGTGGAACCACCCGAAGGGATAAAACCCATAGGGTGCAAGTGGGTCTTTAAGAAAAAGACCGACATGGATGGCAACGTGCAAACTTATAAAGGGAGATTGGTTGCGAAGGGTTTTCGACAAATTCAAGGTGTTGACTATGACGAAACCTTTTCTCCAGTTTCCATGATTAAGTCCATCAGGATCATGCTTGCTATTGCAGCTTATTATGACTATGAGATTTGGCAGATGGATGTTAAAACCACATTCCTTAATGGGAATATACATGAGGATGTGTACATGACACAACCTGAAGGTTTTGTAGATCCAAAGAATGCCAATAAAGTCTGTAAGTTGCAAAGGTCAATCTATGGATTCAAGCAAGCATCTCGGAGTTGGAATCTTCGATTTGATGAAGAAGTCAAAGTGTTTGGCTTTATTCAAAATGAAGATGAACCTTGTGTGTACAAGAAGGTTAGTGGGAGCTCGACCACATTCCTCATATTGTATGTGGATGACATACTTTTGATGGGGAATGCTGTCTTAGCCTTAGAGAAGGTAAAGACTTGGCTTGGGAAAACTTTCTCAATGAAGGACTTAGGAGAAGCATCCTATATTCTAGGAATTAAGATCTATAGAGATAGATCTAGAAGGCTTCTCGGACTAAGTCAGAGCACGTACATTGACATGGTGCTGAAATGGTTCAGCATGGAGAACTCAAAGAGAGGCAACGTCCCTATGCTACATGGAGTTATCGTCTCTAGAGCTCAATGTCCCCAATCTTGTGAAGAGAGGGAGCGTATGAATGGGATCCCATATGCATCAGCCATCGGATCCATCATGTACTCTATGTTGTGCACACGCCCAGATGTCTCGTATGCTCTCAGCATGACGAGCAGGTACCAGTTAGATCCCGGGGATGCTCACTGGACAGCCATGAAGAACATCCTCAAGTACTTGCAAAGGACTAAGGATCAGTTTCTTGTGTACGGCGGCGAGGAAGAGATGGTTGTAAAGGGTTACACCGATGCAAGCTTCCAAACCGATAAAGATGATTATAGATCGCAGTCAGGATTTGTGTTTTGCCTTAATAATGGAGCTGTGAGCTGGAAGAGCTCCAAGCAAGAAATAGTTGACGATTCTACTACAGAGGCCGAGTATATTGCTGCTTCGCATGCAGCAAAGGAGGTTGTGTGGATCAGGAAGTTCATCTCTGAACTTGGTGTAGTTCCCAGTAGTTGTGATGCAATTGAGCTTTATTGTGACAATAATGGAGCTATTGCACAAGCTAAGGAGCCCAGATCACATCAGCGGTCCAAGCACATACTGCGGCGCTTCCATCTCATACGAGAGATCGTACAGCGAGGAGATGTGAAGATTTGCAAAGTACCAACTGAAGACAACATAGCTGATCCACTGACTAAGGCCCTTTCTCAGCAGAAGCATGATGGTCATGCTGGGTCACAAGGACTGCGATTCCTTGGTGACTGGCTCTAAGTGCAAGTGGGAGTCTGTTGGTATGTATGCCCATACAGCAAGTCATGTGATGATTGTAATGGGATACTTTGTAAATGATTTGAATAATAATAAAGGCAATTTCCAATCTATATGTTTAAACTGTTTCTGAGAGGATGGTGTAACATGATAGATGTCTAAAGAATGGTTTTACTCAATGACGTATGCTTTTAGGTTCATGACCTAAACGATGAGATCATATGGATGTTAAGAGTATACATTCTTGTTTAGTCCCTAGTCGGTTGTTATTGTGGAAATAACCATAGACATCAATAACACTAAAGACTAGATTGTGTGTTGGTTGATGACAGAATCTCATTAGTCATGATATAGTGATATCAAACCAAGCACATAGGTACTTGTTAGAGAACAAGGTACCAGACAGACCCACCGTGAGAGTGACACATGGAACCATGACATGGTAGTCACAGTCATCTCTCACAATGATGGTGGTGAGTGTGATTCTTAGACCTGAAATCACTACACTCAACACATGTCGTTGGGTACACTTTGACATCATCAAACGCAGTCCTGAAACATGGGTTGTTATAAAGGTGATGATTGGGTGGCTTTGACACATGGGGCTTTTGAGGGGTGAGTGATAGATATGGGATTTGTCCCTCCTAAGGGAGTTTGATATCCTTGGCCACTTGATGAGTAGGATTGAGAAAAGGCATGCGCATGCACGTGTGAATCAATATGTGATATTGATGTCATACACATCTCACTCGGTCTACTCTGAGATCAAGGAAATGAATGAACATTGACAGAATGACTGTTCCATGCCTCGAGTTCATTCTGGATATCAGTGACAAAGGAATTATACATTCACTGTAACACCATTCACAGATTGTAGGATGAAAGTTGTTCTCCAACTTTCTACTTTCACTTGGGTAGCACTGATGTGTGACTAGGCACCGCTCTTTGCTTGTGAAGTCATAAGTGTTATGAACTTTCACTGCCAACGTGAAATGGACCTGCAGGGTCACACACATAGGATTTAACCTGGAAGAGGAGTTTTGTCCACAAGCAATGTTTAGATTGATTACTAAAGGAGTTTAGTAGTTCAATTAAACACTCAATTAATCGATAACTCAATATCATAATGTTCAAGGTGTTGGACACATTGATTGGAGTATCAGATTGATTGAAATCGCATTTGACTGATTCTGCACAATCTGCATTCCCAACCGATCGGTTCATGTGATGAACCGGTCGGCTGAGGTTGCTGAACCGGTCAGCTCAATTGTTGAACCGATCGGCTCATGCACAGAGTGAAATGACCGGTTCAAGTGTTGAACCGATCGGTTCAACTGGTGCAATCGAGCAACTTGGGAAAGTAGGATTGGTGAGAATTTTCTTTCGTTTCAATTTTCCAATTTTATTGGAAATAGGATTGGTATTCGATACCGATTGGAAATAGAAGAAGGAAAGTCAATCGGGAACCAACCTGGAACCCCAACCGACCGGTTCATGAGTGAACCGATCAGTTCAAGGGTCCCAAACGATCGGTTCAGTGATGAACCGATCGGTTAAGTGATGAACCGATCGGTTCAGGTCCCCAACCGACCGGTTCACTGGTGAACCGATCGGTTCAGGTTGCGAGATGGTTTCTTTTTGTAAGAAAATCCCGAACCCTTCTACTCTTGCTTTAGTCCCGTATTGCCGGGCACAGAGAACCCTGTCCCATGACCCACCTATATATAGGGGTATTGGGGGCTTCTCAGAACACAACTCAATGCAAGTTGATTGCTCTGCAAAGTTGTCATTCTCTCTGGTTTTGGTAACCGAGAGAGAGCCCCAGCAAGTGCTTCCCGCAAAGGGAGGTGCAGCAAGGGAAGGACAACTGCAGTTGCAATTGACAGTAGGAGAGTGTGTTGGCGACTAGTACGTCAACAGGAGGGTGCGACTCCTTCCACTTCCTTGTGGGACAAGGAGAGTGGAGTTCCAGGTGGTCCGTGTGGACTACTTCAGAGGCAGGAGGTCACTGCCGCTCAGGAGGACAACTGTCATCTGACAGTCCGGTAGGAGGAGGAGTCGTCAGTCCCAGTGCGACCAGGAGATGCACAGACACCGTCCAAGACCGGAGGTGAAGACCATGCAAGGCGCGTGGTACTGTCGCCGAGCAAGCCTCGGGACATGGTATGATTCACAAACCATCTTTCCTATTATATAGATGTTGACGCGATTTCTTTTGTTCTGGGTTTGGGAGATTTTTTTTTGTTTCCGCTGCTTCTCTGCCTCCTTCAAAACCCAACAGTGGTATCAGAGCCACGTCAACCTCTATATATTTTAGGATTATCGATGTGATCGGTTTTGGTTTGTCGCCTTTATTTATTGCATGCGATGCGAATAATATCGGCTTTATACATGTCCAATCCACAAATCCCTAATATACATATATGATATGTAATGTGAATGCACTCGATACGCGTCACCCTTAAACGAGTTTTGTGGTGGATGTGTAGCATGATTATGGCCTATAAACCCCTATATCTGTGTGTGGTTGTTTGTGTGGTTGCTTGCATCTCTGTCTGCGTACCGATTCCCTTTCTCATATTCCTGATGTAACTCGAAATAATTCGAGAATTCTTTTTCTACCTTTGCTCCCCCCGAATGTAACTCGGGGTTTCACAATTTAATTGTAAATAGGATAGATTTTATTTCCTGTTATGTCAAAGAACGGTGGACAACCTGAAGACGATCGGTTCAAGGAGTGAACCGATTGGTTGGTGTTCCAAACGGCCGGTTCGAGGAACGAGATGAGCGGGTGGCAACCTGAGGAGATGCACGATGACCGGTGAACCGATCGGCTGGAGGCGCCAGTCGATCGGCTGGTGGCACCCGAACTACCTACCTGATGGCGAGCCGATCGGTCATGGAGATGAGCTGATCAAACCCAGAAAGGTAGGCACAGATTTCATCTTGTACGGGTTTCATGTGATGTAGACCTAGATGACCGTGATTCCTCTTGGCTCAAGGAATCACAATAGGATGGCCATAATCATTGCTTTTTATCGTTTATGCATGTTTTCTATGGGATATAGCATGTATATGATACATACTATATATTTTGGTGATTGGATATGTATATGTATATAAAACCAAATCCCTCATTAAATATTAAGTTTTAGATGCCTTCCAAATGCGACACACGTGTAAAGCTTGATCGACCAAGTGTGGGCACGCCCTAGCGTGGTGCACCGTCTATCTCGTGGAAGCATGAAGGATGAATGTGTGGGTCTGCCCTAGCAGGGTGCATGTTCATCGTGTTGGATTTGGGTCGGACTTAACAAGGTGACCTAGATAGGATCTAGCGCCTTGAGGCATGGAGATGATCATTGCAAGGAGTTGCATATGACATCTTTCAAGAGTTGTATATGATGCAATTGGCAAGAGTTGCCTACCTGAGAGATCTGAGTTGTGGGTGATAGCCCTAGCTGGTTCATGGCTCAGAGGATTTCAGGATCTTGACCCACTAGAAGATTGTACGCTGCAATCTTCCGAATTGATGGTGAGGGCTATCAATTTGAGTCAAAATAGTGGGAGCAGTAATTAATTAAAGGCCTAATTAACTATCATCAAATTTTATTCAAATCAAATAAAAAACGTTTTGACAAATGCAAATTTTCTCTTTTAGAATGGCAAAAGAATCATCTTTTAAAATGGGCAAATTAATTGAGAATAAATTCCATAACTGGTTGAGGACTGTGAGAAGTGTTATGCACAATCCAGATATACCAGGAGCCTTAGAATCCACTCTATGTACGCTTAATGCGTTGGTGAAGAAGAAAGTAGGTAAGGGAGAGAAGTGTTCTCTCGCCAAACCATTTTCTTCTACATGGAGAGGATGGAAGGAACAATGGAAGAAGAAGTCGGAGATAGAGATCTCTACTTCTGGTGTATACGTGATAGAGATTAACTTTACTACTTCTTCGTCATGGGTACTTGATACCGGATGCGGATCTCACATTTGTTCAAATGTGAAGGATCTTAAGAGAAATAGGCCTTTGGGGAAAGGCGAGGTTGAACTACGTGTTGCTAATGGGGCAAGAGTTGCCGCTAGTGCCGTAGGAACCTATGAGTTAACTCTACCTAGTGGGCTAATAATAGAGTTGAAGAACTGCTATTATGTACCTGCCATAAATAGGAATATCATTTCTGTGTCTTGTTTGGACAAAGATGGATTTGAATTTCTTATTAATAATGGAAAGTGTTCCATTTTTAAAGATGGGATCTTTTATGGAAGTGCCCCTATGTCTTATGGTCTATACTTGATAGACTTGGAGACAAGTGTATACAACGTAAACACCAAAAAGCAAAAACTCAATGACTCAAACAAAACATATCTCTGGCATTGTCGTATAGGGCACATAAATGAGAAGTGCATTTCTAGACTCCATAAAGATGGTTATCTAGACTCTTTTGATTATGAATCAAAAGAGACATGTGAATCTTGTTTGTTGGGCAAAATGACCAAGACTCCCTTTTCAGGTAAAGGTGAGAGAGCTAGTGATCTATTAGGACTCATACATACTGATGTATGTGGGCCTTTTAGAACTAATGCCAGAAATGGGTGTCACTACTTCATTACCTTCACTGATGATTTCAGTAGGTATGGCTATGTGTACCTGATGAAACATAAGTCAGAAACCCTTGAAAGGTTCAAGGATTTCATGAATGAAGTACAGAACCAGCTTGGTAAAAGTATTAAGGCACTTCGTTCCGATCGAGGTGGAGAATACTTGAGCCAGGAGTTTGAGGACCTTCTGCGAGCCCGTGTTATTGTATCACAATGGACTCCGCCTGGAACACCACAGCATAATGGTGTGTCTGAAAGAAGGAATCACACATTGTTAGATATGGTGCGATCAATGATGAGTTTTGCTGATCTTCCAATTTCTTTCTGGGGTCATGCTCTTGAAACTGCCACGTTTATGCTTAACCGTGTACCATCTAAATCGGTTCAAAAGACACCATATGAGATATGGTACGGGAAGCGTCCCGATTTGTCTTTTCTTAAGATTTGGGGTTGTGAAGCTTACGTCAAGAAAACGTTTCCTGATAAGCTTGGACCCAAATCCGATAAATGTTATTTTGTTGGATACCCCAAGGAAACGAGGGGATATTACTTATACCACCCTACTGACAACAAAGTGTTTGTTGCCAGGACAACTGTGTTCCTAGAGAAGGAATTTATTTCCAAAGGAAGCAGTGGGAGGAATATAGAGCTTGAAGAGGTTCAAGCCCAACAAGAAAACATTGAACCGATAGATGTACAAGAGGAAAATGTAGATTCACAAGGTGTTGTGGAATCTCAGTCTCCTCAGGTAACATAAGGACCTCGTAGATCTAGTAGGACTCACCTTGAACCTGAGAGGTTTGGATACCTTGTAACTCAGGAAGGTGGAGAGTTGATCATAGATGATGATCCAACTACCTACGTAGAGGCTATGGAGGGACCAGATTCTGAGAAATGGCTTGAAGCCATGAGATCTGAGATGGAATCCATGTACTCCAACAAAGTATGGACTTTGGTGGAACCACCCGAAGGGATAAAACCCATAGGGTGCAAGTGGGTCTTTAAGAAAAAGACCGACATGGATGGCAATGTGCAAACTTATAAAGGGAGATTGGTTGCGAAGGGTTTTCGACAAATTCAAGGTGTTGACTATGACGAAACCTTTTCTCCAGTTTCCATGATTAAGTCCATCAGGATCATGCTTGCTATTGTAGCTTATTATGACTATGAGATTTGGCAGATGGATGTTAAAACCGCATTCCTTAATGGGAACATACATAAGGATGTGTACATGACACAACCTGAAGGTTTTGTAGATCCAAAGAATACCAATAAAGTCTGTAAGTTGCAAAGGTCAATCTATGGATTGAAGCAAGCATCTCGGAGTTGGAATCTTCGATTTGATGAAGAAGTCAAAGTGTTTGGCTTTATTCAAAATGAAGATGAACCTTGTGTGTACAAGAAGGTTAGTGGGAGCTCGACCACATTCCTCATATTGTATGTGGATGACATACTTTTGATGGGGAATGATGTCTTAGCCTTAGAGAAGGTAAAGACTTGGCTTGGGAAAACTTTCTCAATGAAGGACTTAGGAGAAGCATCCTATATTCTAGGAATTAAGATCTATAGAGATAGATCTAGAAGGCTTCTCGGACTAAGTCAGAGCACGTACATTGACAAGGTGCTGAAGCGGTTCAGCATGGAGAACTCAAAGAGAGACAACATCCCTATGCTACATGGAGTTACCGTCTCTAGAGCTCAATGTCCCCAATCTTGTGAAGAGAGGGAGCGTATGAATGGGATCCCATATGCATCAGCCATCGGATCCATCATGTATGTTATGTTGTGCACACGCCCAGATGTCTCGTATGCTCTCAGCATGACGAGCAGGTACCAGTCAGATCCCGGGGATGCTCACTGGACAGTCGTGAAGAACATCCTCAAGTACTTGCGAAGGACTAAGGATCAGTTTCTTGTGTACGGCGGCGAGGAAGAGCTGGTTGTAAAGGGTTACACCGATGCAAGCTTCCAAACCGATAAAGATGATTACAGATCGCAGTCAGGATTTGTGTTTTGCCTTAATAATGGAGCTGTGAGCTGGAAGAGTTCCAAGCAAGAAACAGTTGTCGATTCTACTACAGAGGCCGAGTATATTTCTGCTTCACATGCAGCAAAGGAGGCTGTGTGGATCAGGAAGTTCATCTCTGAACTTGGTGTAGTTCCCAATAGCTGTGATGCAATTGAGCTTTATTGTGACAATAATGGAGCTATTGCACAAGCTAAGGAGCCCAGATCACATCAGTGGTCCAAGCACATACTGCGGCGCTTCCATCTCATACGAGAGATCGTACAGTGAGGAGATGTGAAGATTTGCAAAGTACCAACTGAAGACATCATAGCTGATCCACTGACTAAGGCCCTTTCTCAGCAGAAGCATGATGGTCATGCTAGGTCACAAGGACTGCGATTCCTTGGTGACTGGCTCTAAGTGCAAGTGGGAGTCTGTTGGTATGTATGCCCATAGAGCAAGTCATGTGATGATTGTAATGGGATACTTTGTAAATGATTTGAATAATAATAAAGCCAATTTCCAATCTATATGTTTAAACTGTTTCTGAGATGATGGTGTAACATGATAGATGTATAAAGAATGGTTTTACTCAATGACGTATGCTTTTAGGTTCATGACCTAAACGATGAGATCATATGGATGTTAAGAGTATACATTCTTGTTTAGTCCCTAGTCGGTTGTTATTGTGGAAATAACCATAGTCATCAATAACACTAAAGACTAGATTGTGTGTTGGTTGATGACAGAATCTCCTTAGTCGTGATATAGTGATATCAAACCAAGCACATAGGTACTTGTTAGAGAACAAGGTACCAGACAGACCCACCGTGAGAGTGACACATGGAACCATGACATGGTAGTCACAGTCAGCTCTCACAGTGATGGTGGTGAGTGTGATTCTTAGACCTGAAATCACTACACTCAACACATGTCGTTGGGTACACTTTGACATCATCAAACTAAGTCCTGAAACATGGTTTGTTATAAAGGTGTTGATTGGGTGGCTTTAACACATGGGGCTTTTGAGGGGTGAGTGATAGATATGGGATTTGTCCCTCCTAAGGGAGTTTGATATCCTTGGCCACTTGATGAGTAGGATTGAGAAAAGGCATGCACATGCACGTGTGAATCAATATGTGATATTGATGTCATACACATCTCACTCGGTCTACTCTGAGATCAAGGAAATGAATGAACATTGACAGGATGATTGTTCCATGCCTCGAGTTCATTCTGGATATCAGTGACAAAGGAATTATACATTCACTGTAACACCATTCACGGATTGTAGGATGAAAGTTGTTCTCCAACTTTCTACTTTCACTTGGGTAGCACTGATGTGTGACTAGGCACCACTCTTTGCTTGTGAAGTCATAAGTGTTATGAACTTTCACTGCCAACGTGAAATGGACCTGCAGGGTCACACACATAGGATTTAACCTGGAAGAGGAGTTTTGTCCACAAGCAATGTTTAGATTGATTACTAAAGGAGTTTAGTAGTTCAATTAAACACTCAATTAATCGATAGCTCAATATCATAATGTTCAAGGTGTTGGACGCATTGATTGGAGTATCGGATTGATTGAAATTGCATTTGACTAATTCTGCACAATCTGCATTCCCAACCGACCGGTTCATGTAATGAACCGGTCGGCTGAGGTTGCTGAACCGGTCGGATCAATTGTTGAATCGATCGGCTCATGCACAGAGTGAAACGACCAGTTCAAGTGTTGAACTGATCGGTTCAACTGGTGCAATTGAGCAACTTGGGAAAGTAGGATTGGTGAGAATTTTCCTTTCGTTTCAATTTTCCAATTTGATTGGAAATAGGATTGGTATTCGATACTGATTGGAAACAGAAGAAGGAAAGTCAATCGGGAACCAACCTCATGAGTGAACCGATCAGTTCAAGGGTCCCAAACGATCGGTTCAGTGATGAATAGATCGGTTCAGGTCCCCAACCGACCGGTTCACTGGTGAACTGATCGGTTCAGGTTGCGAGATGGTTGCTTTTTGTAAAAAAATCCCGAACGCTTCTACTCCTGCTTTAGTCCCATATTGTCGGGCACAGAGAACCCTGTCCCATGACCCGCCTATATATATAGGGGTATTGGGGGCTTCTCAGAACACTACTCAGTGCAAGTTGATTGCTCTGGAAAGTTGTTGTTCTCTCTGGTTTTGGTAACCGAGAGAGAGCCCGAGCAAGTGCTTCCCGCAAAGGGAGGTGTAACAAGGGAAGGACAACTGCAGTTGCAATTGACAGAAGGAGAGTGTGTTGGCGACTAGTACGTCAACATGAGGGTGCGACTCCTTCCACTTCCTTGTGGGACAAGGAGAGTGGAGTTCCAGGTGGTCTGTGTGGACTACTTCAGAGGCGGGAGGTCACTCCCGCTCAGGAGGACAACTGTCATCCGACAGTCCGGTAGGAGGAGGAGTCGTCAGTCCCGGTGCGACCAGGAGCTGCACAGACACCGTCCAAGACCAGAGGTGAAGACCGCACAAGGCGTGTGGTACTGTCGCCGAGCAAGCCTCGGGACAAGGTATGATTCACAAACCATCTTTCCTATTATATAGATGTTGACGCGATTCCTTTTGTTCTGGGTTTGGGAGAATTTTTTTTTGTTTCCGCTGCTTCTCTGCCTCCTTCAAAACCCAACAAGAGAGAGTTATAATAGGGAGCTAGGGTTACTGGAGAAATAAAGTGGAGGATGAGGGAAGAAGTGGAGAAGAGGAGGAGAAGATGGAGAGACTGAGGAAGGAATAGGGAAGAGAAGGAGCATATGGAGTCGTGGCAACGTGCATCACGTAGGTGGCACGTTGAGCGTGTCAATGGGGAGATGACATTACATTACAGGGAGAAAGGAAATAGAAGTAGCAATTAAATTTAATAATAGAATTAGTTAATCAAACTTATGTTATTTAGAATCTTTCTCTTTCTAATTTGATTAGGTGAGCCATTATAGCTCAAATAAACTAAAATTTTTCACGGTAGATAATTAAGGTGTGACAAACATGATTATGTAGTAACTTTTGTATTTTGGACTCCTTCAGGTAAGGTTTAATTACTTTGTATAAAAGTGTCTATTGTGTATGCTTATTACCCTATTTACTCAATTATAATGTTATAATTAGAATCTTCCCTGATTCCCTCAACCAACCAACCTAGGTAACTTCTAGAGAGTCAATCAGGGTTAGAATCCACAATAAATGTATTTATGTGATGAACCTCATTATTCAAGTTGTTAATTATTTCATATATTTCTTAATATTCTAGTTGTTTATTATTTCTTATATTTCTCAATATTCTAGGTTATTGATTAAATTCCAATATATTAATCTCCCCATTACTTCTAACTTCTAATTCTTGAGAAAACTAGGCCTCAAATTATGATAATAGAAGTCATGAGAAAAAGATGGCTTAAGACATATTCCTAGAATTGGGTATGTTACAACACTCCACCCCTTAAATAGGATTTCATCCTCGAGATCCATCCATCCATAGCTAGGTATACATACTAGGTTATGCTTCCCAATCCAATCATAAATATTTCTTGTTCACATAATATAGTGGATCTTGCTACCTCACTAAATTTCCCGCTTATAGCAAAATCCCAAGGTGAAATTATATCACTTCACACATCAGATCTCCACTATCCTCTTTTATAAGATGTTGGGATAGGGAAGTTAAACCAAAACCTAGCATTGTCATAATAGTGTTGTATTCATTATTACATGATTGCACCTTCCCTCTATCATGATATTTTTTATTAGTAACCTACCAAACTTATGTTCACCATTTGGATTATAGAAGATAAATTTTAATTGTTTTCTCAATTATATAAGTAATGTTCATGGTGGTAAAAATTTACATGGTTTACCCATCTAGCGTAGTAGATTCATACCTTTGAGCTTAATAATAATATTACTCATGTATTACTCACTACAACTACTATTTACTTTTGATAATCCTCAGTTAAGTTATATTCCTAAAGGATAAAGTGCCAATACTCCATCCCTTAAAAGGATTAAGATATATATATATATATATATATATATATATATACCAAATAACTTTATAGAGAAGCAACGTTGGTGGATTAACTTGGTAACTAATATCTAGAATTCCCTCTTACTCTCTACTTCTACACTTAGGCCTATGGTCTCATGGTCAATCTAGTCAGTCAAAGGATTCATCACTAAAAGGTTTCACTAATACTCAAACGTTCTTGTACTAGTGTGAGAGAGTATGTCATTGTGACTTGGATTCATGGTCAACATTGTTGATGGTAGTGCGGGGGGTGCCAAGCAAATACTAGCACACACATTGTGTGTTGTAGGTGCCATGAGATGACTGAGGGAAAGAGAGAGAGAGAGGAATCATGGAGATAATGTTACCGAAGAAAGGAAGTTGATGATGAGTAAAACCATATAGATGAGGAGAAAAGGGAGAGGATAAGAGGGAGAGACCTAGGAAGGAATAGGGGAATATAAGGAGCTAATGCAGTCCTGACGGAGTGCATACACAAGCAATGTGATTAGCATCTCAAAGGGAAACTACACTGCATTATAGGGAGCAAGGAATAAAAGTGGCAATTAAATGTTATAATAGAATTAATTAATTGAACATAGGTTATTTAGAATCAATCTCTTTCTAATTTGATTGGGTGAGCAACCGTTTCTCAAATAAATTGAAATTTTGCATGGTAGCTAATTGAGGTGTGAAAAATGCGATTATGCAATCATTTTGTCTTTTGAGGTCCTTCAGTTAAGATTTAATTACTTTGTGTAATAAGTGTATATTCTACTTATTTATTACTCTCTTTATTCAATTATAATGTTATCATTAGAATCTTCCCTAATTTCCTCAACCAACCCAACTAGGTAACTTATAGAGAGTCAATTAGGCCAGACTCCACAATAAACACATTTATGTGATTAACCTCATTATTCAATTTGTTAGTTATTTATGATATTTCTCCATATTCAAGGTCATACATTAAATTTCTATATATTAATCTCCCAGTTAATTCTTAACTTCTAGTTCTCACAAAAAAGGGACCTCAATTTATGATAATAGAAGTCATGAGAAAAAAGAGTGGCAAACCATATGCCTAGAAATGGTTATGTTACAATAACCTTCTTTTGTTTTTGAACTATCATATACAATATAGTCCAAGGGATAGGAAGGAAGTTATCATTTTGAAGCCTATGATCCTGTAGTTTCCATCCTCAAGAAAATGAGCATCCATTTTGAATTGGAAGTCAAACACTTCATTTTTACAAGTGCAAGTAAATGACAATGGAAAGAGTTTTCTATTTTCCAATGGGATCTCCATATAGATGAAATAAATGACCTACATAATTCAATATTATCACCATTGCATTCCATCCATACTTGACTGTGAAGTCTGAATTCCGTCCTCAACCACTAACATGGTGCTTTCTTTGATTTCTCTTAAACTGATAAGTATCCCAAGCACATCTTCGAGACAATCCCTCTTTCCCATTCACTCAATAAGTAACACATTTATTTCTACATTCCCTTATTCATCTCACACATTTAGGGAAGGAAGCAAGTTGGATGAAGATTCTGTGTTGAATATCTCATCAAAGAGATTTGAATCACTTTGTAGTGGTCCCAGATGTGATCTTATTCTGGGCTTATACAGTCAAATAATAACATCACTCATTAGAAAATCATGAATGGGACTTTGAGTTATAGCTTCTTGTTCATTTGAGCATGACTCCCCCAATTGGTTTCTCTTTGCATAGGAGAGGTGGGCTGGTACAACTTCAAAAGGGATATGATATAGGAGTGAAGAAGAAATGAGGAAATGCCAAATCTCCAAAATGAGGTGGTATAAAATCTTAATAGGGAGATGTTAAAGAAGTAGCCGACATGGAGATGTTTTTTTAAGCAAGATAGAGTATATTGCAGGAGATGACAGAAGAGAAGGGTGTGCCTACACCAGTGGGGAGATGAGTGTCATGTTCAAGAAGTGGTTGTACATCTGTTCTACCCACTCTCTGTTGACACATTATAACAATAGAGGAAGGGTGGGAGGCAGGTACCACGAGCCCTCTATCCCACACATTGATATAGAAGCAACATGTAGTCCATCGATTCCACCAATTTCTCTAGTGTTTCGACAAAGATCTTGTAACTGTGCATCCCCCAAAAGACAATTTTCTTATCCTTTCAGCATGATCTACAATTCATATCATAAAGGAAGGGGTTAAGTGAAAGAAAACCACTATCCATTGATTCAATTCTCACATTGTCATATCCCTATAAATCTCACTCAAATGTTCCAATTAGGGAAAGGGCTATAATTCAAGACTTTCCTTTTGAAAGCATAGCATAGTCTTCCAATAAATTCTCACTCTTTCATTCCCTTTGGGGCCTCAAGTTGAGGAAGAAGCATATCGAGCAGATGGAGGCTCCTTCTCCATATTTTCTTATCGAAGTTGAGTGAGCTACATGATATTACCAGTATGAGATTATCGTTTAATTGGTTACTTCATCCACTTATAGTGTTTGTGATTATTCCAAAAAATCACAAGTCATTAAAATATATAGAAAAGTGCTTTGAGATTCTTGTCAAGATATTACAACTTGAGCCCATTTACTTACTATTCTTGGTATTGGTGAAACATGTCTCACTAGAATACACAAATGCATGATTCTTTTTCCTTGTGGAATGGATTCTTAGTATGAAAAATACATGCTTGAATTTACTATTGATAATAATAAGAGATGGTTTTTTTACCCCATTCAGCATGATTATACTATAAATATTTGTGTATAATATCCAACAATGTGGATGAAATTCTAAATGCTATGTGGAGCACAATTTCCCATGAGACATCATCTTTGTGAAAACATAAGGCATTTGGTTTTAAACAATTAAGAGATCTTATGCAGAACACATGCTTTATAGGCCCAACTATTTTATTTGATAATATAATGTCAAGGATCTAAGACATCAATTTTGATTCTCATGTGTGGCTAGTACACGTGAACCCATCTAAATGGTCCCTCCCATTTGACATGGGATTCATATATGGTTCACATATTATAAGTCATATAGAATACATGTATGGGGTCTTAACATAAAATATATTAGTATAATTGTCTCAACAAACTATTGGTTAATGTCAATGTTCTCCATGATTAGAACGAGGCACTTAAAATAATATGAAATAACCACATTTTCTTTTCCAAACTTCAAATTTAATTTAATAATTTTGATTAATATTCTAGAGATATATGCCAACACTATCAATTAAGAACTGTATTCTTTTTCTTAAGTGCATGTATTGACACAATTATTGAATTCAGCTAACAACCAAATGGTTTTGTTGACTACACTTGTAGATGCCTTCAATAATGGCATATACCATATCCATAAGTCTATAGAAATATTAATTCTATCAAAGTGGACCGCAACCAACTTGTATTTAGGTGCTACATAATATAAAGTTATCATGACTCATATGGAGGTAGTTTCATGGTTTTCTTGATTGGAGATGTTTCCCTCCATTTGACAAAAGCAAAGCAACTCACCCACTTCTACTACTACTATATGTAGATAGACATAAAGACCCAAGACATCACACAACTATGGATATTTGATATGAAAAATGCATTATTGAGTTTTGTACGTGTGAGTCAAGGGTTCATTACAGAGGAACATGTATCCTACCCTGAATGTAATGTCATGGTATTTTTCATGTACTTTTGGGTCACAATATTCATCCATTTTATTCAAGTAAATTTTCCTTAGTTTGGGTCATGTCAACAAAGTTATTAAAGCAATACCATGTTTTTTTCATGTACCTTTCATTCTTGTTAGTGAATGTAATGGGATGATATGTTGTTATTCTATTCTACTTCATGGCAAAAAATGATGTAATGTAAGGATGTAATGTTAGTGACATAAATTTATTGTGAAATAGTTAATACATATAAATCCACATTGTTTTCATATTTGTTGCTTATATATGTTATTGTTGGGAAATATGGTGGCAGAGAAGGCACCATAATTTTTTTTGCTCCCATATTCCCCATAGAACGTTGATCGTGTCAACAACTATATGATGGGAAGGATGGTTTACAAGGTTGTACCTGGTCCTGGAGCAAGTATAATGACTATTCCTCGTTGCACTATGAACCTTTCTTCTATTCGCTCTGGGATGGCGTGAACAACAACCCCTGGTTCATCACCATGAACAACAACTTGACATTGTCCTCCTAGTGGGAAAAGTTCCACTCTATGGTAGTCCACACAGACAACCAGGAACTCTTGTCTTTCTAGTAGAACTGAAAAGAAGGAGTTATCCCTCCACGTTGGTGTACTAGCACCAAATTACTCTCCCACAATTGTTCTCCCTTGCTATCCCTCCCTTTGTCAGGTAGGACTTGCTCAGGTTCTATTGGTTACCACAACCATAGAAGACAAATAATTATTAGAGGAAATTGAGATGTATCTGAGAATCCCCTAGTACCCCTCTATTTATAAGAGGGTTAGGGTCAGGGTTGCTAATCTGAGTTGGAGTGGAAGAGACCAAAATTGCCCAAGAATTCATAACATGTGACAGGAAAAACTGTCGATTCATGGTTGAACTGATTGGTTGGCATGCGAGGTGATCGGTTCAACCCTTGAAGAAGTTGTTTCATCATGTTTTCAAGTCACATTTGTATTGGTAATTCTAATACAATTAATGCACAACATGACTTTGTAACTAATCCTTGATGCAATTGATTTCACGACCTTGATCCAATCGGTTCACTAAGTGAACCGATCGGTTCATGCCCTGGTTCATCCAGAATTCAGCCAATGCAACTTCCAGTCAACCTGACACTACAACCATTTGGTTCAACACTTGAACCGATCAGTTTGGACTCCAGTCAGTTAATTTGTTCCTTTAATTGAATACCCAAACACTTTAACAATCAATTTAAATATCATTCATGAACAAACTCCTATTTCAAGTGTATCCTTAGTATATGACCCTATAGATCCCTATTTACATTGGCAGTGAATGTCTGTAACCATTTTATGACATCACAAGAAAAGAGAGGTATCTAGCAACACATCATTGCTACCCAAGTAAATGGAAAGTTGGAGAACAACTTCAAATTAAAATGTGTGATTGATGTTGCAATCCTTTGTCATTGATATCTGAATTGAACTTGAGGTATGGAACCATCATCCTCTCAATGTTCAATCCATGTTCTCTGATCTAGAGTAGACCTTCTGATATATATATATATATATATATATATATATATATATATATATATATATATATATATATATATATATATATATATATATATATATATATATATGACCTCAATATCATATATTGATCCACATGTACATGCACATGGTTTTATCAATCTCTCTTATCAAGTGGTCTGGATATCAAACTCTAGGAGGGACTGACCGGCCTAAATCTCACATCCAAAATGGAGCGGATCTGGAGTAGTCACTCTTACATTTATAACCCAACACTCAGGTCCCCACAACTATTAGACGGGGTTCACTGTAGAAGATTGGGGTTGAACCACAATGATAAGGTTGATAAGTGATAAGAACATAGATCCTTAGACTTCAATACACCAAACAAAAAGGTATATCAAGATGGTTTTCCCTAAGTAATGGAGTTACTTCCAAACAAAGAAACAAAAAGTGAAAGTAAGAAGATAAAATAAGAAAATAAAGTCAAGAAAAAAAGATGTAACCAAATATGGAAGGGAACTAGGATGGGGTTTCGCCTACCAAGATCTCCCACCAACATTCAATAATCACACCCTTTTGTATATCCTTAGCAAGATTACAAGCAATCATCATATACGTCTATTCCCTCCTCTCTCAAGCTTAGGATAGATCTAGATTATAAGTTTCTCTCTCTCTTGAGATGGAAAACAAACAATCACCAAGAAGACTTATGACCATCAGCTTTAGCATTCCAATATTTTCATGCATTTATGTAACTCTATAAGACTTAGATAACATTAATACCACTCTTTGGAGGCATTAACAATCAACCAAGGGCTGCTTATAAAAGCTATATATAATTATTTTCCCAAAATCATATTAATATATGCTTTAATAATCAACATAATTACTGAAGGTCATAGGTTCGGTGAAATGCAATCTAATTATATAGCACAAAACTAGACGTTATTAGAAACCTAGGGTTAAAATTTGAAGTCATTTGGAGTTCGTTTGACCTCCCAAATGCATTAATCAATTTCCTAATAAAGTGTGACATTATGACATTAAGATATCAATGTTACATGCACATTTAAGCTAAGGTTCGGCTTTATTTGATCTGTCACATGCATGGCCCATCGTGGATCGTGATCCAATGGTCCAGGATAGACACAGACCTCATCCAATGGCTGACGCCATGTCTTCCACCTTCGGACAACTGAAACAGGAACCGAGCAGCCGCCACTCGCTTCCCTCATGTTTCTTGGCATCATGTAGAGAAAAGAGAATCAGAGGGGTGTCTCATTTAAATCACTTTGGAGGGAAGAGAATCTTGGTATTATAATAATCAAGATTTAAGCATAATTGGAACTTTACTTCAAATTAATGCAAAAATAAATATGTTAATTGAAGTACCCTTCAACCAAAAATGAGATGGTTGAAATTAGATAAGTGTGGACGTCCTTGTGCCTTGCAAAGGCCATGAAAATATCTAAGTGAGTGGAGAGCGCACTCACATTAGTTAATTAAAAGTAATATCCACTAAAAATGGGATATTAGTATTATATGAATTAAGGTGCTTAATTTGTTTTCCTTTAATTTGTGGATAATGAAGAAGAATTAAAGGCAAAGAAAGGTGCCTTCGTATACATGGGAGTGAGGGGAGTATGTGACGCAATTCGGGGAGTTGAAGGATTTCTTTGCAACTTTTTCTCTCTTTGAAATTACTTTATAAACACTTCATTTCCCACTCAACCAAAGACTCTTTTTCAGTTTTTCTTCTTCCTTGCTTTGGACGAGCACAAGGGAACTTAGGAGACATCACAACATGGTGGCTAAGCATACAGGTGAAGCATTCAAGAACAAGATTATGGAGATAACTGTTGCTAAGAATATATATGTATATTCAAAAGGATGCAAGTATATGCATGTTGGGAGAACCTTAGTGGCTAATCCCAACCCAAGTAAGGTGTTTAGCCACACATGTTAATGGGCAGCATAACTACGTTACAAAAGTGTAGATACATAAAAATAATGAAGAGTGGGGAAGGTACATGGTGAAGAAGATGATAGATCTAAAGAAAGAAGGAGGCGATACACCAATGATAATTCTTCATATCTCGATCTAGTATGGGTGTGGAAGATGGAAACTCCTTCTCTTGAATAAGAGGATGGCAGATCTTCTTTCTCCTCCAACTTTCATCTTTGGAGATCCAAGACCAATGGAGATGAACAAGGATGGCTCTGGAGTTGGGCAACACTTTGTTGCTCTTGATGATCTGATATCCCCTGTTAGGACGGGTCAAGGGCCTATTTATAGGTAAATACCACCAACTTAACCTTCTGTTACAGTCATGATGTATGTCTCACCGTGACCATTTTCATGGTCACGACCTTCTGTAGCAAGTGTCTTGGCCACGATGAGGAGGTACTGTCACGACTGTGTCTTTAGCAGAGGTCAAAATAGGTGCCGCGGTCGCGACACATCCTTGGTTGCATTTCATGACACAGTTTCTTCTTCTATCTAGGTCATGGCCTCATCCTGATCTTGACATCTTCACCATCCTGCATCACTGTCACGATTGGTCATCTTGGTCGTGACCAGTCAGTGTCGTGGTCACGACTAGGCCTTGTTGACCCTAGGCTCTATCCCAGGCGAGACATCTTTGGGCCATCAACATGGTTGCGACATGGTATGAGCCTGCATGGAGTGGGAATGGGTATCAAATCCATATTTCACCCAAAGATATTCAAATAAATAGAAAATTCTATAAAAGGGATGCTAAAACATGAATAAAACATATGCAAAAAGTTCACAAAATGAGATGTTATCAACTCCCCCGATCTTAGAGTCTAGTTTGTCCTCAGGGTAACAAAATCAAATTTTAATAATGATGAGCTATATATGATTTATCTCATTATGAATACACCATTACCAAATTATTCCATCCTTACAGCAAAAACTTTTGTGTTAGGCTTGGTTCACTTGCTGCACTTCCATTTCCCCCCTTTTATTTTTAGAGTTGCTTGACCTTGCACCCAAGCCACTACCTTTTGTAGTAAAGGACTCTCCTTCGCAGTTACCTTCCTACCCTAAGTTTCTGGATATACATGTAAATGATTCTAGTAAAGGGGTAGCTTTCACACCCTACATCTATTTTGGTCGTGCCTAAACTACTATATTTGGGAAGGTAAAGTTTTCAATGTTTTTTCCTCAACCTTTGGCTGTTGTAAGGACAGTATTGCCCTAATGGGACCTGATGTATTGTCAAGTGGTTGTGTGAGGGTTTCCTTGGAATGTAGGTGGGCACAACTCGACTTCAAGATTCCATTTTCAGGAAAGACATATCTGCATTCACGAGTACAAAAATACACCTTCCATGTGGAATCCTTTGGCATCTTTTTAGGCACAACTCTCGTGATTTTTTTTCTTTTTGGATTTTCATTCTGCTCTCAGGCTTGGAAAAGTGGTTGGTAGGATTTTTGGGTGGCCAAGTCTTTTTTCATCCCAAAGCGGGGATAATTATAACTAGAAGGGGTAGCAGTTTTCTTCTTGTGGGAGGTGTAAACTTTCTATCTAGAAATTTTTGGCTAGGAAGATTGATCGAGAGTGTGTCTGGTAAAGTCCTCTTTATTCCTAGAGGTTCCATAGACTCAGGGGTGTTCTTCTGCCTTTACACAACATTTTGCTGTAAGAATGGAGTAAAGTCGTATTATTGTGTCCTCTTTTTTTACATGAATTAGTAGCTCATTTGCACCACTCTACTAATGATTATGCTAAAAGGTAGCAAGTGGAAAAATAGGGCTAAGAAAAGGGAAAGTTGAATCACAAAGGGATATGTGAAAACTATGAACTATAGAAAAAGTTTCTTCAACATTGTTCAAAATTTCATATACTTGCAGAGGGTAAAAGTAAGAATATGTACAAGTGGAAATTAAACTTAAGTGACTAAATTGTACCTCTCATTCTTGTTTATAACTCCTCTCCCAAACTTATCTTTCACTCTATCTCAGAGTGTAAAAATGAAGTTGTAGGTATAAACATGCTTACTTTATTGTTGTTGGTTTTTAGTGATTGCTCATTTTGATTGCATGAACATGTTGGCATACATTCCATGGAGTGTGTGATATTATTCATGTTGCATGCTTTCAATCTTCATATTCATTGTGCCCAGGGCTGTGATCCAAGCTAGGCAATAAAATCCACAACCATTGGACAATGGCACTTGCTATGGGCTTCTATGGCAGAACTACATCTTTTTGAAGTCTTTTCCTTCTACATGCTTGTATCCCTTCCCTTGGTTTTGGATCATCTCGATGATTACTTCGACACATGTAACTGCCTTTTCTTCTATAGGTGTCTTTGCAGTAGTCATATTGGTGCATTTTTTTAGTGTAAAGACTGAATCAGAGCTGCTATATAGAACTTCCGACCTTGATATTATATTGACTACTAGAAGAGTCCAATGGTTATCATGCATAATGGGTAGGAATATATAGTCTGGAAGAGAGGTCGTTAGACATTGCTCCAAGCATTCTTTTTTGCCCGACCTTTTGTCTTTGAGTATATCATCAACAAGTAGAAAGTATGCCATATGCACATTATTCATGTTGTCTCCCAAAAAGGATTGATAAGCTGACATATCACTCATGGAGAGGTACCTCCTATTTTCAAAGTGTCTTAGAGATCATCTTTTAGTACACATATGCCCTCTCATTGAAAGATAACCTCTTCTAAAGTATCTCCTTCCTTCAAACAATTCAATTATTCATGTTGTCTCCCAAAAAGGATTGATAAGCTGACATATCATTCATGGAGAGGTACCTCCTAGAAGGTTGTCATCAAACATGTCTACCAGGACATGAACTTCCTGACATGTTATTCTAGATAGCGAGGCCATGTCCATGCCCACCATCTTGCATGGGAGAGGTGGAGCAACACCTAATTCTTCTTTATCAACAAGTGGGCTCCTTTTTTGGATGGCTTGTTGATAAAGAACAAAGCAAGGATACCTTTATCGTCTTTAGAAGTTCCTTCTCTTGATTCTTGTATTGGTGAGGTTGGTGCAACTGGAGTAGGGGTTGGCTCTTCAGTGTCCTTCTGTTGTGGCTCTGCTCGCTTCACATTTTTGGCAGTGATTTCTTTGATAAAATCTTCTAGGAGCATGTTTGTCTACGATGGTGACTCGAATACTCCTTGATTGAGTGTAACTAAAGTTGCAACCATCTTGCTATCATAAATGGTGTCATTGTGTGTTGGTTCCTAGAGGAAGGTGTCACAAATATCCATGGTGATGTTCATTTCATCTAGGATTTTATTTTATTAGATATCTCACCAGTTGTCAACTTCTTAGAGGAGTTGGTCTCCACCCCAACGATGCATTTTCCCTAATGCTCTTTGAAGATTGCCTCGTGTTCTATTGGGAGAGAGTTCTGATCGAACTCCTAAATTGATATGTTCTTCTTCTTCCCATCAACACGTTGTGGTTCTTCAGGTTGAGGTGGCTCCTCTTTTATGACTTGCTCCTCCCTCTGGGTGGGCTTTGGATTTGCACTTTCATCATTGAGTGCTGAGGATGCACCGGCTCCACCTACATCATTGTCTTTATCACCAGGGTTTGATGGGCTTGAAGAAGCATGGGATGTGGAAGGACTGGTCAAATGCCTTGACCTCTTTCTATTTCTATAGTTCTCTAGCTCCTGGCACTCTTCCGCTATTTCTTTTCTCTCTTCATCTAAGCACTGGCGTTCCAGTTATAGGTCTTGCAACACCTCCTCGTACACTTTTCTTAGTTTGTTAGCTCGTATGCTGCCCCTACAGGCTAGATAGTTACAATGTCATCAATCTAAGGTAGGGTTGGTTCAACTGACTGGGCCATTAACAAATCTTCATCGATGTAGTTGTCATTTATGACCAACCGATTTTTCTCTGTGAGAACTATTCTTGACAAGTGGTTTGCGGTCAAATACTCAGTTCCTTTCTTATCAATAATCTCATGATCAAATTCTTATAGCAGCAAGGCCCACTGAAACAGGTTTGTCTTTGTGTCCTTTTTCCTACATAAGGTATAGCTCCATGATAAATGTATACCTTCACCCTTGATCCTATTAAGTATGATATGAACTTATCAAAAGCAAAGACAATCACTAGAATTTCTTTCTTCATTGTGGTATAATTCACTTGGGATTCATCCAAAGTTTGACTTACGTAGCAGATCACATGACATTTTTGTCCTTCTTTTGTCCTAGAATAGCTTGATAGTGAAATCACTTGTATCACACATGATTTTGAAGGGTAGCTCCCAATATGGTGCTTGCAGGACTAGGGGTGTTGTCAAGGCCTCTTTGAGGGCGTTGAAGGCTGCTAAACATTCATTGTTGCACTCAAATTTAGCATGTTTAACGAGGAGGTTCGACATGTGATTAGTAATCTTCAAAAAATCTTTTATGAATCACCTATAGTATCATGTATGTCCTAAGAAACTCCTTACTCCCGTGACAGACTTAGATGGTGGGAGCTTATATATAGCCTCAATCTTACTTAGATCAACCTTTATCCCTTTCTTGGAAATCTTATTCCCTAAGACAATGACGTATTGCACCATCAAATGGCATTTTTCCCAATTCAGAACCATGTGTTTTTCCTCGCAACATTGCAAGACTAGGGAGAGATTTTTGAGACTCTCATTGAAGTCTGCTTCATATACAGAGAAGTCATCCATGAAAACGTCCACTATATCTTCAAGAAAATCTAAAAACATGCAGATCATACATCATTGGAAGATTGTAGGCGCATTACACAACCCAAATGGCATTCTTCTAAAAGCATACATGCCATAGATGCAAGTAAAGGTTGTATTTTCCTGATCACTAGGATGAATTGGTACCTGATAGAATCCTGAATATCCATCCAGAAAACAAAAGTAATCATGATGTGCTAATCTTTCTAGGACTTGATCAATAAAGGGTAGAGGAAAATGATATTTTCTTATAGTAGCATTCAATTTCCAATATTCGATGCACACACGCCAACCTGTTATTGTTCGCGTTGCTACCTCATCTCCATCCTCACCTCTTATAATGGTCATTCCACCTTTATTGGGTAGTGCATGAATAGGGCTTACCCAAATGCTGTCACTTTAGGGTATATGATCCCGACATCCCGCAACTTAATCACTTCTTTCTTCACAACTTCCTTTAGCATTTGATTCAACTTCCTTTTTGGATGAGCTAGAGGTTCAGCTATTTACTCAAGGTTGATTTTGTGCATACATAAGGTAGGACTAAGGCCTCTAGTATCATCAATAGAATATTCTATAGCTTTTATATGCAATCTAAGTTCCTTTAGTAGGTTTTCTATCTGTTCATCTGTTAGGTTTGCATTAACTATCACAAGATTCCTATCCTCATCATTAAGGAATTCATATGTCAACCCTTCAGGCAGTGTCTGTAACTCAGACTTCAGTTTTGGTGTTTCCTCCTCTTCAGGGGCTTGCTCGAGGGAGGCGTACTTTGCTATCTCGAAGGTTACTTCTTCCTCATCACTAAACTCCTCCTCATCGGGTTGATTCAGGTAGTCCAAAATCTCAACCACTTCTGGGTCTTCTAGTGTGGGGTCAGGGTTGTTTAAGACTCACATAAGCATATCGACAATCACCTTATCATCTTGCACTTCTTCACAATATTGATTGTATCTATCCATGAAGTAAGCTGACTCAAAGAGAGAGGGTCCCCTCCTGGTGTCTTGTACACAAAACTCTATATGATCATTACCAACACACATAGTAATTATCCCTTCTGCTACGTCCATTAGAGCCCTCCCTGTGGCGAGGAAGGGTCTACCAAATATCATCAGGCACTTCGGGTCCTCAATAGTGTCAATCACCAATATATCACATGGTATAAATAATCACCCAACCTGAATTGGGACATCCTCTACTATTCCCATTGGTATCGTAAATGTGTGGTTGGCTAACTCAATTCTCATGCCAGTTTTCACCATATTCATTAATCCAAGCCTTTGAGCTAGGGTTAAGGGCATAAGGCTAATGCTTACTCCCAAGTCGGCTAACCCCTTTCTTTCCACATTGTCTCCAACACAAAAGGGAATATTAAATGCCCCTCAATATTTCTTCTTTGTGGGTAGATCATATTGAACAAAATTGCTCGACATTTTGGTCAATTCATTAGTCTTGACATGGCCCCCTCTCCTTCTCTTTGTGATCAAGTCCTTGAAGAACTTAGAATACGTTGGCATCTCTTCAATTGCATATAGAAATGGGATATACAGGTGCAATTTCTTCACTACCTCCATAAACTTCTCATATCTCTTCTTTAGATGAGATTTGATCAGTTTGTAGGGAAACGAGACCCTCAGAGCATAGGGATTTCTTTCTGTAAATGCTTCTTCTACATGATCCGCGTTCTTGACCTTTGCACCCTTCTTCTTTTTGTGATTCTCTTCTCCTTTGTCCTTATCAGTGAGTTCTTCCCTTTCAGATTCTTTTTGCACAATTACTTTTTCAGGTTGCGATAGGACGTGGTCTATTTCCTCAATGGGGTTATGGGTACCACGATCTTCCAACATCCTTCTTAATCAGAGTGTTTCCATATTTGTGGTCTCTATATTCTATGAAATCTTTCCTGAAGGATTCTTCACAAGTTCTGCCAACTGGGTTAGTTGTTGATCAATCTGTCTTTGATGTGTTTGCATGTCCACCACTTGGGTTTGCATTGTGCTTAACACCCCTGAGTTGCTGTTGGCGCTTTGGGTAAGCTAGTCGTTCATAAAAGCCTTCCTTTTTGCAAAATCAAATAGCTAAACGATCATATTAGACTGGCTACTATCCTTAGTCTGATTCTAAATTTGGTTTTGTCCCTGACTTTGTCAGCTTGTATTTTTGTTTGAGTCTGATAGTTTCTTTTGTTCATCTAATAACTAGTAGTTCTTGTAAATTGAGTTGGTACACCTTTCTTCTTGAATCCTAGAGGTAGTTTAGATGAGCCACTAAGTCGATGAGAGTTCTCAGTAATGCCTTTGTTGTCTTAATTGAATCCTGGATGGTCTGGACATTTAAAATTTACATAAGAGACATTTTCTGTCTCTTCTTCACTTTCACTTTCTTCACTATCTTCTGGTCATGTATAGATACAGTTGTCAATTCCATGGCCTCCTTCACCACAAGTGACACACTTCGTGGCTTTCTCGATAGATTTCTTGCCTTTTCCTCCAATATATTTTAGTTGTTTGATGTATGTGGCTCTGATTGATGGTCCTTCAGAGCCACCCTTCTTGGATGAATCTCTGTAACTTATCTCATATTCCATTCCTTCTTGCAATGCAGCTATGTTGTCGATGATCTTTATAGTTATGCTCAACTTCTTTCCAAGGAAACCACTCTCGGAGGCTGCATTCAGTGAGGTCCTCTCTACGGGATTCAACCCATTATAAAATGTTGTCACTAGGAATCCCTTACATTAGTTATGGTGCGGATAATCCCTTTGATATTCTTGATATTGTTCCCAAGTTTCATGAAGCTTTTATTTGGGTTTTTGCATGAAGGAAGTGATCTTTTGCATATTTGAATGGTTTTCTCAGTGGGGTAGAATTTAGTGATGAAAGCATTAGCAAGGGGCCTCCATCCATCTATGGACTGGTGGGGTATATTAAAGTACCAAGATAGAGCTTTATCTTCAAGAGAGAAAATGAATCCCTTGCAATATATGACTTATTGAGGCACTCCCCTGATGTTGATGGTGTCACAGATATTTTTGAAGGTGTCAAGATGATGGTAAGGATTCCCGTTCCTCAAATTCCCTCATAAAGGCTTGTTCTAGATCGTAGAGATGAGAACTGGTTTCAACTCAAAATTAGCTGCATCAAATCCTGGGATAACAATTAGGCATCTTGATTTGTTAGCCCTAGTTGCGGCTAGCTCTGTTAGAGTTTTCTCTTCCTCATCATCTTCACCTTCACTACTCTGGTTGTCACATTCATGTTCACATTCATGGTGATTTGGTATCTTCCGTAGCGGTGATGGTGATGTCGCTCCTCTTTGCATCACTCTTCCTCGTGGTGATGACTGTCTAAGTGACGTTCCTCCCTTTATTCTTCAGTTTGTGGTGGGTGTTGATTGTATTGGATCCTTGCATTCTGATCTTCCCTAGTAAGACTACCGTCTACACTAGGAGGCATGTTGTCTTGAAAAGGATGTGAGGTGTTGATTAAATCTGCTTCTCTTTCGGCTACCTAAGTGAATTGCATAGTCGAGTTAGATAACTGGATGTGTAAAATGAAATATTTTGTGTAATCATAAAGTAGCAGATTTAGAGTTTTTGTGCAGTCAAGCTTATGGTAAAGCTTGAGGTACATGTGTATAATGAGTAGACTGGTGTTCTTAACAATACTATTTTGCCTTGTCTACGACAACGTTTCTAGAAAGTTGACCGACCTAAATCTCACGTCCCAAATGGATCACATCTAGAGTAGTCAAACTCTTAGATTTATAACCCGACACTCAAGCCCCCACAACTATTATATGGGGTTAACTGTAGAAGATCAAGGTTGAACCACAAGGACAAGGTTGGTAAGTGCTAAGAACGTAGATCCTCAAACTCTGATACACCAAACAAGAAGGTAGATCAAAATGGTGCTCCCTAAGGAAGAAAGTTACTTCCAAACAAATCAACAAAAAGTGAAAGTAGGAAGATAAAACAAGAGATTAAAGTCAAACAAGAAAGATGTAACCAAAATATGGATGGGAACTTGGGTTGGGTTTTGCCTATGAAGATCTCTCACCAACATGCAATACTCAAATCCTTTTGTATACCCTTATCAAGATTACAAACAATCATCGTATATGTATATTCCCTCCTCTCTCAAGCTTAAGATAGATCTAGATTATAAGATTGTCTCTCTCTCGAGATGGCAAACAAACAATCACCAAGAAAACCATATGACCATTAGGTTAGCATTCTAACATTTTCATGCATTCATGCAACTCCATAGCACTTAGATAACATTAATACTACTCTTTTGAGGCATTAATAATCAACATCACAAGATGTTAGCTAAGCATATAGGTGAAACATTGAAGAACAAGACTATGGAGATAACTGTTGCTAAGGATATATATATTCAAAAGGATGCAAGTATATACATGTTGGGAGAGCCTTAGTGGCTACTCCCAACCCAAGTAAGGTGTTTAGCTACACTTGTTAATGGGAGGCATAATGACGTTACAAAAGTGTAGATACATTAAGAACAATGAAGAGTGGAGAAGGAACAATGTGAAGAAGATGATAGATTTAAAGAAAGAAGGAGGTGATACAACAATGATACTTCTTCAGATCTAGATCTGGTATGAGCATGGAAGATGGCAACTCCTTCTCTCGAAGAAAAGGATGGAAGATCTTCTTTCACCTCCAACTTTCATCTTTGGAGATCCAAGACCAATGGAGATGAATGAGGATGGCTCTGGAGTTGCGCAACACTTCATTGCTCTTAATGATCTGATGTCCCCTAATGGGTGGTTTAGGGGCCTATTTATAGGTAAATCCCACCAACTTAACCTTCTGTCATGGTCACATCATATGTATCGTCCGCAACCTTCTATAGCAAGTGTCTTAGTCGCGGTGAGGAGGTATCGTTACAATTGTGTCTTTAGTAGAGGTTAAAATAGGTGCCGTGGTCGCGACACATCCTTGGTCACTACGCATGTCGCGGTTTCTTCTTCTGTCTAGGTCCCAGACTCATCTCGATCATGACATCTTTGCCATCCTGCATCGCTCTCGTGATGGGTCATCTTAGTCGTGACTAGTGACACGGTCACAACTAGGCCTTGTTGACCTTGGGCTCTGTCCCAGGTGAGACATCTTTGGGCCATCTCTGTGGTTGCGACATGGTATGAGTCTACATCGAGTGGGAAGGGGTATCAAATCTAGATTGTTCCCAAGGATATTCAAATAAATAGACTAGTCCATAAAAGGGATGCTAAAATAGGAATAAAAAATATGCAAAAAGTTCAAAAAATAAGATGTTATTAGGGACAAATCTCGTCTACATCAGCCACTATCATCCCCATGTGTTACAATGCATCCGATCATTACCTTTATCGAAACCCTTATTCAAGGTCATGATAGATGACATCAATGTACATTGACCTATATGTGATGAGTGTAGTGGTTTTAGGTCTAAGAACCACAATCATCACCTTCAATATGGAAGATAATGACTGCCAATTATGGTTTCCATGTGTCACTCTCAAGGTGGGTCTGTATGATTCACTATTCTCCGACAAGTATCTATGTGTTTGGTTTTATATTACATACATAATTACTGATGAGATTCTACTATTAACCAACACACACTCTAGCCTTATGTGTCATTGTTGTATATCAACCTTACACAATGACATCTGACTAAGGACATAACAATAATGTACACACTCTTGACATATGTATGATCCTATTGTTTTGGTCATCGGCCTAAACACATACACATTGAGTAATGTCATTCTTTAGACATGTATTATGCTTCATCATTATCTCATAACTGATTGAAACAAAACAAATCAAAAGATTTCCTTTATTATTAATCAAATGATTTACATGATATGACATCACAATCATCATTTGATTGGCTCTCTAGGCATATGTACCAACAAACTCCCATTTGCACTTAGAGCCAATCACCCACACATGCCATTCTTAGTGATCTAAACATGTCCATAATGTTTCTGCTACACAAGTGCTAATTGAGTTCCTTTAGTCGATATATTGTATGTTTCATATCTGTTTATTGTACGACATGTCATCTGAGATGGAATTGCCCTAATATGCTATCTGATATTCCTTACTAACTGGTAGCTCCATTGTTGTCATAGTATTTCTACTGTGTCATCAATGGTTGGAACATCTATAAGTTCATCTAAATGAACTTCTTGATCCATACAATACCCACTCCTGTGTTCATAACATTAGGATACTCAGATTCTATAGTAGAATTTAAATAAGGGCTTGTACTTAGGAACCTTTCCAACTTACAACTCTTCTTTTAAGATTAAACACAGTTTTGTATTGTGATCATTGTCTATTTTTTCAGAATGTTGCATCAGTGTAACCCTTTACACCCAACTCTTCCTTTCCATAGTCCAACAACTGATCCTTAATGCTTCTCAAGTACTAATGAATCATTCTTATGGCATTCCAATGACCTTCTTTGGAATCTTACTAATATCATCTTGCCATGTCCAATACATACAAGATTATGAGATGAGTACATTATATAGCATGCATGATAGATCCAATTGCTAGTGCATATGGAATCTTACTAATGTTTTTTCCATTCTTCATAAGAATCAAAATACAAGGTTCTTCAGAGACTAATCCCATATTTCATGGATGCATTCTCTCTCATTGAATCCTTCATGGTGAATCCTTTCAACATCCTACTAATATATGTGCTCATTTTAGGTCATGAAAATTTTCAAAATTATCTCTATAGATCTCAATTCCTATCACACATGATGTTTAACCTAATCCTTCTTGAAGAAGGTAATTTCCATGCCAAATTTCAATACTTACAATATTGAGATTTTATTCCCCATCACTATGTGGAATATATATACATATATATATACATATATATATATAAATATATATATATAAATATATATATATAAATATATATATATATAAATATATATATAAATATATATATATATATATATATATATATATATATATGCTCCCACTAAATATTTTGTAATCATAGATTTCATCTTTTATCTTGACTCAAGTCAAACTCTATGACTATCTTGTCAAGTCAAAAGGCCCTAGCTCTGAGATTCTTGTTTAAACTCTAGATTAAACTTTGTATCTTATAGACTTTATTTGCATTAATGGAGTTATAAAACCTTTTGACTATGTCACGTACACATCGTTTGAAATATTCCTTTTAAGGAATGCAATTTTAATATCATATGCCAAATGTCATAGTCTATAGAAGCCGCAACAACAAGCCCGACAATTGGTGAAGGAATTTCTTCATGTTCAACACTTTGAATTGATTTGAAAACCTTTGCATCCATTCTATCCTTTTAGGTTACCCATGTTGGTCTTTACATTGAAAACCCAACTGCACCTTATGGGTTTTACCCCTTTAGGTGGTACTACCAAGGTCATACCTTGTTAGTGTACATAGATTCCATTTTGGATATAATGGCTTTAAGCCAATTCTTAGATTATGGTCATTCAATAAATTCTAGTTGATTGTTGGCTCATCATCTTATGACCAACTCTCCACCATTATTGTGTTATAAGATATCATAACCTTTTAGCTCATGTTTTTTTCTACTAGAACTACGAGTCTTTTATTACATAAGGGACTTGAGATTCCATAACAATTTTTGATACTCCTAATTCCTTATTGTACCATCTTAGGTTCAATTTTTTCTTGTTTATCTCAAACTTTTAGAGTTATACTTTGCTCCCATTGATTCCTTTAGAACTCAGTTATCCTAATAACAAATACTTTTGTTGTCAGATTGAGATACAAGGTAGTATGCAATAACATTTATGATTTGTGGATAAACCTTTTCAAAAAACTTCTTTGCATATGTTAGTTTCAATCCTTAAGACATATGAGGACATTACCATATTATATCATATATATAATATCTTTCAAACATATATGATACATTATTTCAGTGTAAAACACGTATCTAAAAATAATTAGAAGATTAGATTAAATGATAATCACATCATAACTCATCAGGATCCAATTTCTTATTTCTAATACAACGTCATGTTTTAGGTGGAGTTCATTGTCATGGTATGTCCAGAAGGTCCCCATACCTTTGATGCAAAGTATTTCAACATTGATTATATCAAGGTTTCTTAATACTTTTATCAAAGTTATATATGTACTTCATTCATAGTCTTCTTTAACATTTCAAGAGGTTCATGTTCATATTTCATTAATACAAATCTCTATATCTACTTGAGTTCATCGATAAATATAATGAGGTACAATTAACTATGTCTTGCATTTATTCTACATGTCTATACACATCATTATGTATAAGTCCTACTAGAATGCTTATTCTCCTACTACATCTAGTGAAAGGTGTTTTTTCATGTTGCACATAAATAAGATTTGCATGTCTCTTATTGGTTCAATAACCAAAAGAGTCTAGATGAACATCAATATGAATTCTAGAAAAGCATTTCTCATATATGTTCTCTAGTTGACGATGCTATAGATATTGACTGTTTGAGTTATCAAATTATAATCCATTTTCATTTACGTCATCAACAAAATATGATAAGACATTTTGGATTGTAGCCACACAAGATCTCATGTTTTAAAAATAGTACTTTAATTATTTTATTTACAATCATCCTTGTCATACAAGATGCAACAAATAAAATGTTTCTATTATTGACATAATGAAATATCAGTTCATCTGACTCTATTACATGCCCCTTGGGCTAAGATAAAATCTAAATAAAGACTAAAGTTGCAACAACTCCCGCTCTGCAGTGTCCATCCTTTCCCTTTCATAAAAGATTACTTCTTATCAGATCATGCATATCAAAACAAATGTCAGATCTACATCAGGTATCAAATATCCAAGATGAAGAAGTAATTAGATTTATCTTATAATTGATATACCCGAGGTGGAGATCTCTATCCCCTCCTTCTTTAGTTCCTCCAGGTATATAGGGCAATTCCTCTTCCAATGTCCAGGCTAGCAACAATGGTGACAATTGCCTCCCTTGTGCACTCCTTCCTTGGCATTGAGTGTTGAAGACTTGGGCTTTTAGCCAACTTTTGAACTCTTATTAGCTTTGCCTAGACTTTTCCTTTTGTTTTATAATAATCATCACATACTGGGGTTTGTCTTTCTTTAGGTGTGCCTCATCTATTCTCAACATGCCTAATAACTATGTGAACGACTTGTCAAAGTCATTCATGCTGCAGTTCATAACAAACTGACTATATGATTCTGGCAGAGATTGCAGAATCACATCAGTGGCCAACTCCTAACCTAAAAGGAATCCCACTCTAGAAAGGTTCTCCACATACCAATGATCTTGAGTACATGAGGTCCTACCAGATATCCTTCTTCCATGTTACATTAGAATAGTGCTTTGGTGACGTCATATCTCTCCTATCTTGCCTGATCTTCGAACATGTTCTTAAGATATGTGACCATCTCAATCACGTCTATGTTCTCATGCCATCTTTGCAACTCAAAGTTCATGGAGTGAAACATTAGACATTTGACATCGACGACATCTTGAATTTGCCTTAGGTGCATTGGGAAGAGGTTCATTTGGCTCTAATTCTTCTAGGACATGGGATTGTGTTCTTGTGTGAGAATGATTCTCAGCGTCATGAACCAGTCATGGAAGTGATTCCCATTTAACTTGTTCTTATAAAGGACTGATTGTAGAGAAAAAATGTTGTTGTGTGCTGCAATTTGATTCTACAAAAGAAATTTGCAATTTTCTCAAAAACCTATTTTTGTTTGATTTGATTTGTATAAAATTGACGATGTTATTTTAATCCTTTATATTAACTACCACTCTCATTATTTTGTTCAAATTGATAACCCCCAATTATCAATTCAAAAGATTTGCAGTGCACAAACTTATAATGAGCCAATATCCAAAATAATTCAAGTATTATCTGGCCAACACCAACTTTTATAATTAATCATTAAGGTAGGCAACATTTGCCAATTGCATCTTATGAAATTCTTAGATAGATGGTATACACAACTCCTGGCCATAATCATCTGCATGCCTCTAGGTTTTTAATCTTATTAATGACACCTAGTTAAGCCTAACCGAAAAGCCAATATGATATAAATGCACCCCGCTTGGTGGGCTCACATAACAACCATCACACTTCTACGAGATGTATAGTGCACCACGTTGGTGTGCCCATGCATAATCGACCAAGATTTTCATGTGTGTTGCTAATGGAAAGCATCTTAGACTTAACATGTTTGATTGATGGATTAATATATATTTATAAATATATATACATATACATGTCCAATCACTACATACAACAATACATATCCTATACATGATATATCCCACAAATGTAAACATACAGTATAAAACATTAGTGATGGTTATGGCCGTATCTATTGTCATTCCTTGCTGCCACAAGGAATTACTACCAACTAGGTCTACATCACATTCACGAACATGTTCTTGGTGTAGATCTGTGCTTGAGCCAATTCGGGTTGATCAGTTCAACCCTTAAACCGATTAGATTGCCTCTTGGCCGGTTGGTTGGTCTACAAAATGATCGTCTGGCCTCCGATCCAACCAATGTCTGGACGCATCCAAACTATTTGTTGGGTGTCCAATTAATCGACTCAGCTCCTTTTTTCATCCATCCTCTTGGTTAGCTCATCCTCAATATGGTTAGCTCGTCTGTGAGATGGTCAACCTATATGGCACTGAGCATCTTCTTTGTCATTGCAAGAAAAGAAACTATCCTAATGAAATTAAACTAACTATATGGTAATGAGAAACCTCGAATTACATTTAAGGGTAGAAAAGGAATGAAAGAATAATACTATTACATTCGGAAAAGAAGGTAGAGGCTCGATATGCAAAGCAAGATACAAATAGAAACAAACCATTCAACCAGACACAAATATATAAGGGTTATTGGCCATAACCATGCTACACATCCACCATCAAAACCAATTTTAAGATGACACATGTAAATTACATATATACATATCATGCATATATATTAGTTTGGGATCGTATGCGGTCTTAACCAGATATGAACATTAATCATTTTAAATATTCACATCGTATGCAATAAATCAAAGGCGAAAAACCGAAACTGATCATATTGATTAAATCTAAAAATACAATGGATTACATGACTTTCATACCACTGTTGGGAAATATGGTGGCAGAGCAGGAAGCGGAAACAAAAAATTTTGCTCCCATATTCACCATAGAACAGTTGATCGCATCAATAACTATATGATGAGAAGGATGGTTTACGAGATCATACCTGGTCCTGGAGCAAGTTCAACGACTATTCCTTATTGCACGATGCATCTTTCTTCAAGTCACTCTAGGATTACATCAATAGCAGCTCCTTGTTGATCGCCACATACAAAAATTTGACATTGTCCTCCTAGCGGGAGAAGCTCCACGCCTCTATGGTAGTCCACACAGACAACTGGGAACTCTTGTTGTGCTGGTAGAACTGACTAGAAGGAGTTGTCCCTCCACATTGGTGTACTAGCACCAACTTGCTCTCTCACAGTTGTTCTCCCTTACCATCCCTCCCTTTATCGGGTAGAACTTTCTTAGGATCTCTCAGTTACTATGGCCAGAGAAGACAAACAATTGTCAGAGGCAATTGAGTTGTATCTGAGAAGCCCCTAGTACCCCTCTATTTATAGGAGGGTTAGGGCCAAGGTTCCAGTCTGAGTGGGAGCGGAAGGGACCAAAAGTTCCCAAAAATTTGCAACCTGTGACAGGAGAAACACTCAGTTCATGGGTTAACGAATTGATTGGCATGCAAACCATCGGTTCAACCCATGAACTGGTTGTTTTGTCATGTTTCCCAGTCACATTTGTATTGGAAACTCTAATCAAATTAATGCACAACATGACACCAGTACTAATCCTCGATCAACCGAATTGATCCATGAACCAGGCATCTCACTACATGAGATTCTCATTTCACAACCTTGATCTGATCAATTCAGTAAGTGAACCAGTTGGTTCATGCCCTGGTCCATCTATAATTTATCCAATGCAACTTCCAATCAACTTGACACTACAACCGGTTGGTTCAACACTTGAACCAGTCGATTTAGAGTCAAGTCATTTAATTCATTTCTTAATTTGAATACCCAAACACTTTAGAAATCAATTTAAATATCATTCATGAATAGAATCCTATCCCAAGTGTATCCTTAGTGTGTGACCGTATATGTTCCAATTTATGTTGGCAGTGAATGTCCATAACCAGTTTATGACATCACAAGCAAAGAGCGGTACCTAGAAACACATCATTGCTACCCAAGTAAATGGAAGTTGGAGAGCAACTTCAACCTACAATCTGTTATTGGTGTTACAGTGATTGTATAATTCCTTTTTCACTAATATCCAAATTGAACTCAAGGCATGGAATCATCACCCTCTCAATGCTCGATCCATGTTCCTTGATCTAGAGCGGACTGCCTGAGATATATGTGACCTCAATATCATATATTGATCCACATGTGCATGCACATGCTTTTCTCAGTCTCACTTATCAAGTAGAATGGATATCAAACTCTTTTAAGAGGGACAAATCCCATCTACGCCACTCATAGTCATCCCCATGTGTCACAATACATCCCATCATCACCTTTATGAAAACCCTTATTCAAGGTCACAGTGGATGATGTCAAAGTACATTGAACTACATGTGATGAGTGTAGTAATTCGAGGTCAAAGAACCACAATCACTACCTTCACTATGGGAGATGATTATGAGCACCAGTTATGGTTTCCATGTGTCACTCTCAAGGTGGGTCTGTCTGATACACTGTTCTCCAACAAGTATCTATGTGTTTGGTTTGATATCACATATATAATGACTGATGAGATTCTATCATCAACTAACACACACTTTAGCCTTATGTGTCTTTGCTATCTATCGACCTACCACAATGAAATCTGACTAGGGACATAACAAGAATGTACATACTCTTGACATCCGTATGATCCAATTGTTTAGGTCATCAACTCAAAGACATACATCATTGAGTAATGTCATTCTTTAGACATATATTATGTTTAACCATTATCTCATAACTGATTGAAACATAAAATTAGAGATTGCATTATTGTTAATCAAATCATTTACATGATATCCCATCACAATCATCATATGATTGTCTCTCTGGGCATATATACCAACAATTATTTCTATCTATCTTTAAATGAAAAAGATTCTATAAAGACACTATTTTGACTCTATCAACACCACTATAGTCATTTTGAGTTGGCACTTAATAACCCTAGTGTGGTAGGGAAAATTGCCTTAATGGGTTTCAAGCATGTTTTCAAATATAATCTAATATGATTAAAAACTAAGCTCTTCACCTCGTAGTGAACTGACAAAACACCAATGCCAACCGTTTTTCTTTTTTTGGTTTGAGATGACTATCACACTTCAAAATGTCACAGCCTCATTATGTTTGAGGGTACAATGTGAATCTATTGTAGCTCATCACACATCAGGATCAAATTGAGGGCAATATATATTTGAAGTTAATCTTTTTGACCACTCCTTTTCTATCCACCCGAAGGTGATGTCCATGGGACATATTTTGTTGAGTTATTTCTTGATAAGTATTTCATTATGGATTTGGGGCATGTAGATCCAGATTTCCAAGCACATCTTAGAGTTTTTTGCACTAGATTAGATTGTAACCTCATCACCAACAACACTCAATATTAGCTTCATATATGATATCTTCCCCTCCTATGTGACTTCAAGAGTTTTATACATTCTCTTTGGGTGTTTAAATCTAGCCTCTTTGTATTGCTAGCTATATAAGGCTACAGTGAGGTCAAATACCAGTCTCATTTACTAATGTGTATTTGTATAATTTGATTGTGGTCTTGGGAAAGGATAGGAATATGATACCTCGGTAAGTGTGACATTAGGGTTCATGTATGAATAATTTTTATAATATTTTATATATTTCACATATTAAAAGTTTTAGTTGAAAATGATTGCGCTCATAAACATGTAAATTAATTAATTCAAAAAGAGAAAACTATATAAGAACCTATCTAGCTTAAGAGTCCATATTTTCCTAGATACACCCTTGTAGGTGTTAGTTTGTATATGTAATAGTTTACATTACAACACGATCTTAATTTTTTATATGTAATATCACTTTGTGATTTCAACCTGAACACATACAATTGATTCATTATCCTTTATGCCGCCCATTTATGCAATGTCACCTTCTCGATAGAGTACTTAGATAGTTCATGTATGTTCAAGAAAAAACTAAAATGCCTTCATGGATGTTTTTAGGATCGATGGGAGGGACCATGCTACCAGGATGGGCATTATCACCATTGAGAACAAACCATGGGAAAGTAGGCAAACAAACTTACTCCAACTCCTAGTGTTAAAGACAACCATGAGATTAGGTGAGATTTAATGTTAGTACCAATATGTGTGCCTATTGGCCCTCCTCATCCTAAACAGAGATATTGACAAAATAGTTACTGACAACGAGAAGTTCATAATTTTGATAATTATTTTATTCATCAATTGTAATTGTCTACATATTATATACAATTATATAATTGTTAACAATACATACTTGAGGGGTCTTCTAGAAAGCACCTACACCAATTTGGGAGGATGTTTGCCTAGCCATGGTGCTATTTTTTAACATCCTCTTGAACATGCTCATAAACATTACCTTGTGAGAGTATTGAGAAGATAGATCCAATAGAGACACCCCAACCTAATCATACTCCACTCTTTCTCCTACTCCTACTCCTTCTACACCCTGATCATATATCCTATTTACTATGGTACTATGTGCAAAAACTTTGTATCCCCATTTTGTAGGTTGAGGACAATTTGGATTGTATTTGGAACACCATGTTCTTTAGGTCATTACAATAGTCCACGTCCAAAAATAGTGCATTAATTTGGAAACCAAGATTCCTTGGTAGGCACATACCCATAAATACAACCTCAATCCTAGCCACAGTTCCAACCACAACAATATGTTAATTGTAAATAACACCATTTCTGATGATTATGGAATTTAGTTGGTTTAATCTTGGGGTCAGATGTTTGCATCAAGGCAACACCATACTACCACACCTTATTTTGTACCCAATTCTTAGCGACTCTCACACCACTTCGCCTCACACCTTCGGCCTAAACCTCAATGACCTTGGTTTAAATGCTTTGTAATTTGAGGTTTATCTATACGAGCTCATGGTTTACACCTATTGAGGCTTATCTAGGCAAGCTCCTGACTTTGAGTTTGAGGTATATGGATGTTGATGAGGCCATGTACATGTATGGGTGTCAAAGCTTGTTGTTGCTTAATTTCCCCATGAAATTCCATTTCTTACATGATTATCTATGGTCATTTTGCTCATGTCAAGAATGTATGCTGAGTTTACTAAATATGCCAATCATGTATCTGATTCTTTAGTAGGTCGATCATATATCTTGAATATAGTATATACATATTGCATCCATCACCTAGTGACATGTCTTTGGGTATAACTGCTTAGTCTACTAGGAAAAATAAAAAAAATATTATTTTAAATAGATTACAATTATGATAAGGAACATCATAAATACAAACACTTGGGATTGACATAATTCTAATAATAGTGAAAAACATGTTTTAATTGATGGGAAATGAGGTATGAGGGAAAATATACAACTTTTGGCAAAAAACACGATAATTGTAAGGAAAACATGCTATCTGTAAGAAAAAAGAGTCAATTATGAGGAAAGGATATGTCCCTGATAGAGGATAACATGTCCCACATTGGGTGAGATTGGGTTGTGGTGGGTCAAATCCATCCCACACTAGGATGTATTTCTGGATGCACAACTGAGGCATCTCATAAAGAGATGTGTTGGCCCTCAACACGAGCAATGCATCTAAGACGAGGATGTGTTGGCCCGACACGAGGAAATGTGTCACAACCAGAGACACAATATCTCTAGAAAAGGTGCCATTTGATGTTTTTTTTTTGAAAAATGCTATACTAGTATTAAAACGAGTAATATGTGCAATTCTAATTTTTTGACTGCACTAGTTTATAGGTAACCAAGGGTTATATGTACATCATGTATTATTTTCATCCGTTCATGATCTTGGAAGGGTGGAGAAAAGAAAAGTGTGCGAAATTGGTACCTTCAAATGAGTGACATGGCATGTATAACTGAATAACTATATACGTGTCTATGGGCAATCGTGATTTTTCTATTAAGCGAGTAGTATATAACTCTATCCCTAACGTATAACACAATAAGTACTATTATAAGCATGCCTACACGTGCCCTACCTATTTAGTATTAACATCCCGAACTACTTAGGAATCATATATCAACCACAACTTTGTTAGCAATTCGCAACCATAAAAAGGTCGCCACCTTGGATATATTATACGCTCCTTTCATGCCCCTAGAGGCCAGAAACGCAGTAAGACTGACCTGGTTTTGCAATTCTCCGCGGAGTAGGGCCACCTTGACAAATCGCTCCGATTGCCAATTTTCGCATCCCACTCCATAACTTTGACAACGACATCGATGCCGCTGACTCGTGCAAAAACCACACTCCCTAATGAATTGGGTTCATACTCATAATGAATTGGGAAAACAACCACATGGTGTGACATTAGAGTTCATGTATGAATAAGTTTTTTTAATATTTTATATATTTCACATATTAAAAGTTTTAGTTGACAATGATTGTGCTCATAAACATGTAAATTAATTAATTCAAAAATAGAAAACTTATAAGAACCTATCTAGCTTAAGAGTCCATATTTTCCAAGATACACCCTTGTAGGTGTTAGTTTGTATATGTAATAGTTTACATTAAAACACAATCTTAATTTTGTATATGTAATATCACTTTGTGATTTCAACCTGAACACATACAATTGATTCCTTATCCTTTATGCCACCCATTTATGCAATGTCACCTTCGCGATAGAGTACTTAGATAGTTCAAGTATGTTCAAGAAAAAACTAAAATGCCTACATGGATGTTTTTAGGATCGATGGGAGGGACCATGCTACCAGGATGGGCATTATCACCATTGAGAACAAACCATGGAAAAGTAGGAAAACAAACTTACTCCAACTCCTAGTGTTAAAGACAACCTTGAGACTAGGTGAGATTTCATGTTAGTACCAATATGTGTGCCTATTGGCCCTCCTCATCCTCAATAGAGATATTGACAAAATAGTCACTGACAACGAGAAGTTCATAATTTCAGTACCTACTTTATTCCTCAATTGTAATTGTCTACGTATTATATACAATTATATCATTGTTAACAATACATATTTGAGGGGTCTTCTAGAAAGCACCTACACCAATTTGGGAGGATGTTTGCCTAGCCATGGTTATATTTTTTAACATCCTCTTGAACATGCTCATCAACATTACCTTGTGAGAGTATTGAGATGATAGATCCAATAGAGACACCCCAACCTAATCATACTCCACTCTTTCTCCTACTCCTACTCCTTCTACACCCTGCTCATATATCCTATTTACTCTGGTACTATGTGCAAAAACTTTGTATCCCCATTTTGTAGGTTGAGGACAATTTGGATTGTATTTGGAACACCATGTTCTTTAGGTCATTACAATAGTCCACGTCCAAAAATAGTGCATTAATTTGGAGACCAAGATTCCTTGGTAGGCACATACCCATAAATACAACCTCAATCCTATAGCCACAGTTCCCACCACAACAATATGTTAATTGTAAATAACATCATTTCTGATGATTCTGGAATTTAGCTGGTTTAACCTTGGGGTCATATGTTTGCATCAAGGCAAAACCATACTACCACACCTTATTTCGTACCCAATACTTAGCGACCCTCACACCACTTCTCCTTACACCTTCGGCCTTAACCTCAATGACCTTAGTTTAAATGCTTTATACCTATTGAGGCTTACCTATACAAACTCATGGTTTACACCTATTGAGGCTTAACTAGGCAAGCTCCTGACTTTGAGTTTGAGGTATATGGACGTTGGTGAGGCCATGTACATGTATGGGTGTCAAAGCTTGTAGTTGCGTAATTTCCCCATGAAATTCCATTTCTTACACGATTATCTATGGTCATTTTGCTCATGTCAAGAATGTATGATGCATTTACTAAATATGTCAGTCATGTATATGATTCTTTAGTAGGTCCATCATATATCTTGAATATAGTATATACATATTGCATCCATCACCTAGTGACTTGTCTTTGGGTATAATTGCTTAGGCTGCTAGGAAAAATAAAAAATATTATTTTAAATAGATTACAGTTATGATAAGGAACATCATAAATACAAACACATGGGATTGACATAATTCTAATAATAGTGAAAAAATGTTTTAATTGATGGGAAATGAGGTATAAAATATACAACTTTTGGCAAAAAAACACGATAATTGTAAGGAAAACATGCTATCTGTAAGAAAAAAGAGTCAATTATAAGGAAACGATATGTCCCTGATAGAGGATAACATGTCCCACATTGGGTGAGATTGGGTTGTGGTGGGTCAAATCCATCCCACACTAGGATGCATTTCTGGTTGCACGACCGAGGCATCTCATATAGAGATGTGTTGGTCCTCAACACAAGCAATGCATCTAAGACGAGGATGTGTTGGCCCCACACGAGGAAATATGTCACAACCAGAGACACAATATCTCTAGAAAAGGTGCCATTTGATGCTTTTTTGAAAAATGCTATACTAGTATTAAAACGAGTAATATGTGCAATTCTGATATTTTGACTGCACTAGTTTATAGGTAACCAAGGGCTATATGTACATCATGTATTATTTGCTTCCGTTCATGATCTTGGAAGGGTGGAGAAAAGAAAAGTGTGCGAAATTTGTACCTTCAAATGAGTGACATGGCATGTATAACGGAATAACTATATACGTGTCTATAGGCAATCGTGATTTTTCTATTAAGCGAGTAGTATATAACTCTATCCCTAACGTATAACAAAATAAGTACTATTATAAGCATGCCTACACGTGCCCTACCTATTTAGTATTAACATCCCGAACTACTTAGGAATCATATATCAACCACAACTTTGTTAGCAATTCGCAACCATAAAAAGGTCGCCACCTTGGATATATTATACGCTCCTTTGAGGCCAGAAACGCAGTAAGACTGACCTGGTTTTGCAATTCTCCGCGGAGTAGGGCCACCTTGACAAATCACTCCGATTGCCAATTTTCGCATCCCACTCCATAACTTTGACAACGACATCGATGCCGCTGACTCGTGCAAAAACCACACTCCCTAATATTTTGTGGCGGTAGATTGAAGCTGGGTAGCGTCTCATATGTACAATGTACTAGCCTACTAGGTAGTTAAGGCGTCATTTCGAAAGACCCAATACCACATGAGATATTTCTTCGAATTTACAGATATGTCTTGTATACACCCACCGGGGAGTGGAGAGACCAAAGCCCTGACGTGAATTTCAAGCCAAAAGGGTGGATCTAGCGGGTAACTTTTCAATTAATTTACAATTCAAATGTTTAGCATTCATTGTTCTCTTAGATTTAATTCTAAAAAAAAAAAAAAAAGAGTACCTATCTTTCTATTTGACATATACGGTTCGCCTGCTCCTTGTGTCCTGTCTTATTGTAGCTATATGTAACATTTCTCAGTGCTGCGGAAGTTAAAATGAGTACCTGCGCTACCCCAAGGTTTGACACCGACGGTGATTCTTGGTTCGCCATTTATGATTGTGAATGAGTGACACTTTCCCAATCGGTTTTGACAAGTCTAGCTGAAGCACGCGTCACATGCAGTTTTTGTGCAGCTTCTTTGATACTGTTATATGGCTATATTTTGGGAGCGTGATGTTTGTGTGGCGGCAAGTGTACACATCTTTACTTGCTTATGATCAACGCCGGTTCATTTATGATTTGTCACCAAATCACAAAATAAATTACTGATATATACTTGACACGACCGTCTTTGTTGGAATTCTCTGCATGATTCGTCATCACACCATTGAACATTAATTATCATATATGGTAACCAGCTTCGTCTGTCAAGTGTCACCCGTGCTTTGTCCATTTTTCTTTGAATGCGTTAGCCTCCACGGGAGAACCAAAGAAGCACATTAGCGTGTGAATTCGCCGTGACAAGACAACAACAACAACTCGATGGTCCCCGTGTTATCTCTTTCGCACAAGATCATTTCACATATTTAATCGTCTGATGCTACTGGTCATGAGGCCTAAATTCGCCGGGTAGCTCGTCAATTCAGGAGAATGTCCGATCTAAGCATGTGGTTTAATTCAATCGTAATGTGTTCAACAGGACGGTAGCTTCGTGAGTTGTTGGCTGGATACCTTATACCTAACTCATACAGTATCATTGAAGGTCATAGTAGAGCTTCCTGTATCGAATTGCACAGCGGACTGCACCTAAGCAACATCCAAGTTGGTATAAGCTCCAAAGAACTGGTCGTGGTGTATCAGTCTTTTTTTTTTTTTTGGGGGGGGGGGGTGGTGGTGTGGGGGTTCAGAACCGGACAAGCTAAAAGTTTGGGAGTTTATTGCATCCCGTCTTTCTTTTTTGAACAAATCCAGGTATATTGCAAAGTCACAAAATACGAAGAACAAACATTGCAGAAAGTATGAGCGCAGCAAGAACAATATAAGGGCACTCAAGAACAATACCGGCGCCTGAGAATGGCGGCACCCGAAGGTGCGAGGAGTTCCCTGATACGTTCCAAGCACCCACGGCAGAGGAACACCGCTGGCTGAGCAGACTACCTAGCGCGGAGGAAATCTTTCAATCTGTCATGAGTCTCGACCCGGTTAAAGCTGCACGGTAGGATCTAGCGTGATCCGCACTGTTCAGTTAGCCATCGGTGAGGGAATAATGTCAGACAATTTGTGCAATTCGACCATAGTGTTGATACCAAAGGTTGCAAACTCGGATAAGTGTGAAAACCTCAGGCCTATCTCGTTAAACAACTCTGTGCTCAAAGTGATTTCCAAACTGGTGGTGCAAAAGGTTGAAAAAGTTCATACCCAATTGGGCCTCGCTTTCACAGAGCAACTTCATATCGGGCAGGCGCATCATCGACAACATCACGTTGGTCCAGGAGATCATGAACTCGATGAAAAGGAAGAAGGGGTCCAAGACGATGGCCATCAAAATCGATTTAACCAAAGCTTATGATCATATGGATTGGAGGTTTATCCAAGACACTGGGCAGAGAACTGGTATCCCAACAAACTTAACTGACTATATCATGAGTTCGATTACCAGGGGGAACACAAGTATAAATTGGAACAACAGGACTTCCAACACCTTCACGGCGAGTAGGGGACTCAGATAGGGGAATCCCCTATCGTCCTATCTCTTTGTTCTATGCATTGAACGTCTCAACCAGCTTATCAGTCAAAAGGAGGCAGAGGGGAAGTGGAAGCCCGTGAAACTTGGCACAAGAGGGCCGGCTGTCACCCATGTGTGTTTTGCAGATGACATGATCGTGTTTGCTCAAGCATGGTTGGACCAAATAAGAACGATCCTGGACTGTTTCAGCGAGTTTGAACGAGCGTTTGGGCAGGCGGTGTCCATTGTAAAAACCAAAGTCTTCTTCTCCAGGAGTGTAGGGCGGAGCCTCAAACAACATATCATAGCTATGAGCGGGTTTCGGCAAACGTCAAATCTAGGTCGGTACTTGGGGGTGTCGATAGTCCATAGTAGAGTTAACAGAGACACATACATGGAGACACTAGACAAGGTGAATAGCAGAGTTTCATCCTGGGTGGCGAGAAGTCTCTCCCTAGCCGGTCGAGTCACGCTAGCCAAGTATGTACTGCAAGCGATCCCCACATATGTGATGCAAACGACCAAGCTTCCCCTTCAACTTTGCGACAATATTGATGGCACCATCAGGTGGTTCATATGGGGGGGCAACAATAAGGTCCATCCCATGGCGTTAGTTGCCTGGGATAAGGTGACTTGCAGCAAGAAGGACGGAGGTTTGGGCTTGAGGAGAATGCACGATTGAAACCAAGCATTAATCCCGAAGCACCTATGGGAGATCAGAAGCAAGAGGGACACTCAGTGGCTTGCCTACATGAGGCAGAGAATGCGACAAGTCAGGAAACCCAAGAACATCTCTAGATTAGGGACGACAGTATTAGACGGGGATCAGTTCATAGAGGAGAACTCTTATCTCATCCAGATGAACGGCGAAATTGTCAGAGCATGGGACGACAGATGGCTACCTAGCATTGCTATACTAGCGCAAGGCACCATGAGAGACACCCCTCTAGATCTGAGAGATCTGTGTGTAGCAAGCATCGTCGATCTACAAGGAAATTGGGATGAGGCTTTCTTGAGAGACTGGATGAACCCAACATTAGCGGAGGAAGTTATGCGGATGAAGCCGCCACACCCGGAAGATGGGGAGGATGTCCGAGTGTGGATGCTGACTAGCAGCGGCCAATTTACAACAAAGTCGGCGTACACCAAGCTTAGAGAAGGGAAGGGTCTGTGAACTGAAGGAAACTGGGCCAAGATGTGGAGGACGAATCTATCAAGCAAGATTAAACACTTCGTCTGGCTCATGATGCACGACACCTTACTAACAAACTGCAGAAGGGTCAAGAGGAGGCTAACGAACTGCAACGCTTTCCCAAGGTGCCAGGAGGAGGAGGAATCAGTCCTGCACGTGGTTAGGGACTGCAGAGAAGCGAGGAAGGTCTGGGAGGAGATCCAGCGTGAAGGAGAGCCGATTGATCTGCTATAAACCAACGTGAACATGAGGGAGTGGGTCGAGACTGCTCTTCAACTTGAGGAGGAAACATACATCACCTTGTTCATAGCATGTTGGACTATCTGGAAAGCAAGAAATAAGGAAGTGTTCGAAAGCACGACCATACCAACTTTGGCGGTGGCCAGATCTATCAGGTGGGAGGTCAGGGCACATAAGGAGGCCTATTGTAGGCAACATCCGAAGGAGAACAACACCGATCTGATGAGATGGACACCGCCAGAACAAGGGGTCATCAAGCTTAACGTTTATGCGGCGGTGAAGAACAAGCACGCGTGCTGCGCTCTAGTCGGAAGAGACGATAGAGGCCAGTGGGTCGGAGGTGCGGTGAGATGTATGAATACACCGGGAGAGACAGAAGTTGAGTTAGAAGGAGTCTTACATGCGGTGGAGGTGGCGACGGACAACAACCTTCACAGAGTGTCTATTGAAACATTATCACTAATTGCCGTCAAGATAGCAAACGGAGAAGAAGACGCCTACCCTAAATATGCTTAATTGGCAAGCCGTATCGGAAGGCTGTGGAGACCCGGTTGGATTATAACACACATAAGCAGAAAATGCATGGTCTTCCAATCTGATTGGAATGCTCAATATTGTTGGGTGAAAGGCGGTTGGGTTTGAGGGCGTAAAGAATTCAAGGCGATGAGGGGAAGCATTAACGGTGAAGGCGGCTATGTTTGTAGGACCTATTGTGGATGGATTTCATGATGAGTTGGCCAAGTTAGACAACCAAAAATAAGCGACATACATAGAATATGCCTCACCCCCTACGGGGTGCATTAGTTTAATTGTTAATGACTGTAATGGTAGTAGTACTACCAGATTTACTAATTCCTATTTAATTAGTGATTGTAAGCTTTCGTTTGATAATGCTCACAAGAGGAGGGTGAGATGAATAAGAAAGCCTCCTGAGTTCACTAAAAAAAAAGTATGAGCGCAACAACTAGGTTGGTGGTTTGTTCTAGGGTTGAGGCCAGTTCCCAAGGTTGTCAGAACTGATCGTGAGGCTTCCGATTCTCGGTTCACCGACTCAACTACTAGTGATATACGTTAAAATTAATTTTAAAAATGTTATAGTATATAAGAAAAATAGATATCAAGAAGAATTTCAGAAAAAGCTTACACATGACAATAATGCAATCCAACAATAGGTATTCTATGCCAAATTATTATGGAAAAGCAAAGGGGGATGAGAGCATGAAAAGATCAAATGGGAACAAACATATAAATGGTTTCAATATTCAAGGTATACACATGGCCAAGAGCTTTTCAACAAGAAAATTCATGAATGGTTCAACCGGTAAGTTGACCGATTTGAAGACATTTCTGAGTTTATGAGTGAAACAAACTATCCCAGTCACTGGTTCTTGGTTTAATTGACTGGATTGGCTGACAACCTACTAGCTCCTACAAACCAAGATTTGCATACAAGAGAAATAGCTCACAAGGGGAGAGCGATTGATTAGAGGGAAAAATAATCAAAGAATAAGAGTTTTTTTCAAGGAGTGGCCCTTCACTAGCCCATTACAACAAAAGACAAAACTGAATTTAGCATCAACATATGACTTTCTTTTCATCATCTTCGGAGGGTAGGTCGTTGACTGATTGGCATACATTGCTTGATGAAGTTGTATTGACCTTGAAAGGCAGAGGGGATTTGGAGTGATGGGTACATAGGTCACGTGTCTCATCCCTCCAATTCAAGACATGAGTTTAATGTATACAATATTATACCATATGTATCATTATAATTTATGCTAATTTTTGCACTTGTAAGATAGCATATTTATTTGTATCTGACTTAATGTAGACATATTATTTTTTATGCATGGAAATATAAGTAAGAGTAAAGAAAAATATATACATTGTGGCAGATTGAGACATGATTAACAAGAAAAAAAGTGAAAGGAAGATGCAATATACATTCCAACTCATTTGTTACATTTGATGCATACCCCCCTGACTTTCTTGTTGCACTGATTTATCCAAATAATATGTCTACTATGATAGTCAATGGTGTGTTTTTCATACACTACCAAACAAACTGGAAAGAGATGGTGCCAAAGGGGAGAGTCAACACCACAACTACTAGATAGCTATGGCACTTTCTGTCCCCGAAATGGTGCCAGAATGCCTGGTGGGTTTCTCAGACTTTACCAAACAAACTAACAACAGATGGTGCCAAAAGGGAGAGTCAACACCACAACTACTAGATAGCTATGGTGCTTTCTATCCCCGATAAGGTGCCAAAATTTTGGTGTGTTTTTCCTTTAGGGTCACACACTAACCAATTGAGTTTGATTAGATGCAACCCTAAAGGTTTTGAACACAATAGGAGGTCTTTCAAATTTATAGAGAGCCCTACGAGGCTCACTCACATATACTAACACACTATACCCACAAGCACACATGGTCGTGTTATAGTATAGGAGGGTGGAAAGTCAGTGGTCGAACCAAGAAAGAAAGGGGACACTAGAGCAAGGTTAGTTTGGCTAGGTTCCTACTGCGAAGTCCAGGGTTGAAGGGTTTAAAGTTGGTTTGTTGATTACACTAATGGTGCACAAGAAAGTAAAGGATAAAAACAAGAATCAAAATCTAAATTACTATAGACAATTAGTTCTAATGAGGAATAAATGACAAGACAAGCAATGAATAGAGAAAACTACACAAAGGAAAGCAAGGCAAGACTAACACTACATTAAACTGGCAATTAGGACTAAAAGACAATGAAAGACCTAAACTAGCAAGAACGAGACAAGAAGCTAACTAAGTAAGTAAAGAGCTAATTAAGCTAACACTAGCTAACCATGAAGGTGAAAGATCTAGAGGGGGTGGATAGAGATTTTGATAGTTTTAAATTTTAATTAAAAACTTAAGGCAAAGAAGGAGGAAGAAACAAGGAAGACACCTTGATTTAGAGTGGTTCCAATATTTGAATCAAAGGTTGTCATTCCACTACCCAATTGTTCCCAATTGAGATTTTGAAAGGGATTTATTTTATTTACGTCGCAAGGATGTTACAACAAAATAGAATCACCTTCCACTCAAAGTTGCCTTCACCTTGAAGTAGCCTCAACCTCCTTGAAACAACCTTCTTGAAGCAACCTCAAGCAACCTTGGAGCATCCATCACCACCTTGAAGTAGGTCCACTACCCTGAGATAGCTTCACCTAGAAGTAGCTCCAACCTCCTTTGAAGCAACCTTCTTGAAGTAACCTCTAACAACTTTGGAGCAGCCTTCACTTACTTGAAATAGCTCCACCTCCTTGAGATAGCCTTCACCTAGAAGTAGCTCCAACCTCCTTTGAAGTAGCCTTCTTGAACTAACCTCAAGAACACCTTGGAGAAACCTTGAATTTGTTGAAGTAGCACCAAGACACCTCCTTTCAATAGCCTCCAACCCTAGGAGTTGTCGAGGAGAACAAAGTACAATATAAAAGAAATATTGGAAGAAGGAAATACTTAACCAATGAAGTACAATGCTTTGATCCTATATCAATCGTATAGATCTCCTATCCACTTAATATGGACGTGGCTATATGTGGTGTCTAAGAGATTGTAGCTATAGGATACAACTTTAGAGCTCAAGGAAGAAGATAGCAAGTGAATTTTAGCTTTGTTGCTCTAAAAAATGGATGCTCAAGTGTAGCATGTGTATTTATATGCAAGTGATGATTTGGGTGTCCTAAGGCATATCCTATTTATAGGAATGGTTTATAAGTCATTAGTGACATTTTAGGGAGTGTCTAGAGTGTTATTAGTGCTTAACTAGTTGTTAGGTAGAAAGTAGTTGGGTTGCAACAACTAAAATGTTCATTAAATGTGAAGTTTCCAAAACTTTTTTTGGCCAAAAATATTGTCGACTGGATGACTCTCGGTCCACAATATTGTCAAAAGGATTACTGTCTGGTTCATCTAGATATAATGGCTATATGCATGTCTCTCTCTTGTTTAAACCTATTACAAGGGCCATATCTTGATCGGCAATATTGTCGACTGAAATTGACTCAGAACTAAAGATTTGCAAAGTTGTTTCTTGGTTGTTTGAGTGTTTGACCAAGTGATTCTTGGTCGACAATTTTGTAGACCGAGAAGGACTTTTTGCAACGATTTACAGTGTATGTGAGGTCCAATTGATGACTCATGTGAAACCTATCAACCCTAAAGTCTTCGTGTGACTATAAGATAGGATTTTGGGTGGATAGGGAAAATCTAACGCTTGATTTACATGATATCTATGTACTTGTACATTATATACTTGTACACGTTTTTACATTGAGTACAATCATGAAAATATTAAACATTGAAGCGCATCATTCTTCAACTATCCACGTGGTATGATCTTCTCATCTTCTTGAACCCTAAAATACTCAAATAGCACGTTAGATCCACAAGAATGAAATGTTTGTCATCATCAATACAAAGGGTATGCTAATATCCAATTTAGCCAACATAAGGCAATTAGGGTTTTAATGTAATTAAGAGAAGTGTGGGATGTTTGGTGGATGCAATTGTCACTTGGATTGGGGGTGATAACAAGTAAACATTATTCTTTAATTTATATTACAAAACCAAAAAAAAAGTTAGATACTAATGAATTTTCCTAAACTGCTAATTATCCTTGGATAGGGTAAGTGTGAATAGGGGAACTAGTCCCTAACACCTCCTAGCCACCCTACAAGGCTCACTTGGATGGATGTTTAGGTGTGATTCAATTAGGATCTAATCAAGCTTAGGTTCCTAGGATAGGAACTCTTAGGGTAATTAGGGGCCAAGGGTAGTAATGGAAGGTGGAAGTGAGGTCTTAGACCTCACATCACCTACATTCTAGCCTTGAGAAGGCTCAAAGCTAATTACACTAAAGGCTCCTATACTAGATACTTAGATCTCTCACCTAAGTGTAGGATAATTGATTAACATGTAGGAAGGTGAGTAGCTAACTAGGGATCCATTAATTGTACATAGGAGCAATTAACAAAAAGAGCCACTTATAAGAAAATTTTCTAGAATCTAGATGATTTCAAGCAGAAACCACAAACCAATTTATGGAAAATGAGATATAAATAAAACATAATCATTAACAAATAAAATTACAATGTTTACATATCACTTTCCCCCAACATGGTATCAAAGTGATGTTTTGATCCCAAACAGCCACCTAAGGGGCCTATCTACTCATTAAACAATATAATACAAAATGGAGAAGAAAGAGGTAGAAGTGTCCATGGATCTCTGTGTAGATTAAGGAATCATCCTCTCTAGATGCTACAAGGGCATACTCCTCCATCCTTTAAGGTGAAATGGCATGGAAAGATGACAGAAATTGGTCGGCACTATAAGAAATTAAGGTTTTAGTGGTGGAAATGGTGAAATGGAGGTGGAGTGGTGATGGAATGACTAAGGGGTGAAAATGAGGAACTAGAAGGCATCTAGGGGTGGCCTCCCCCATGCTCCAACCACCACCCAAGTATATATACGTGGTAGGGAAGCACTAGGTTATGTGGGGGAATTTTAGGTAAAACAATGCAAAAATAGGCTAGGGTTGCTGACCACCACGACCATTTTCGGTCACCACGGCTATGTTGGTTGTAGGGAACATGGTCGTGGTGTATGAGTACATGCTAGGTGGAAAATGGATGAGAAAGTCAGATAAATTCACACTTCTGGAGGGTCAGTACCAGGACTATGGTAATCACCATGGGCATGGTGGACTTGGGTCACCAGGGGGTGGTGGGTCACCACTGGCATGGTGGACTTAGGTTACCATGGCCGTGGTGGAGCTTGGTCGCCACGGGGGTGGTGCATCACCACTGGCCTAGTGGCTAGAAGCTTCAAACTTGTACTTTAACTATGACATCAAACATTTGTGCCACATCTGTGGCGATGTACCACGACCATGTTGGAGCTTCTTCCTTGCACTTTGACCTTCAACTTGCTCATCTTTGATGCTCCTTGCTTTGGGTTGATTCTAGACCACTTAGGCTAGGTTGGGCAAGCTCTTGGACTCTCTTTAGGCTCCTTCAAGGGTGAAGAAACCCTTAAATTCTCCTCCTTCCCTCCCTTCCATTCAAATCATGGTCAAAGTACTTGAAAATCATGCAAAAACATCTATAAGTGCATTTGATAGAAATATATATATTGAGGGAATTAATATGCATTATACATGTTTAGATGTGAATAAAGTACAAAATAGCACAAGAGAATACCTAAATGAGGGTTGCATCAGTCAGCTCCATTACACTAGACCATATTTGAGCTTTTTATCTTGTTGCAACTTCTCAGTCTCATAGACACATGCCATAATCTAATATATGATGTATTAGACTTTTTTTGTTCTTTGGCATGGCAAGTTGACTATATTCCTTCATCTATTATCCATTTGACATAACATTAATTAACTATATTAAAGATTAAGTTGAATATATTGATGTCTAGATTGTTTTTATATATATTATAGTTATGTTACTTCACAAAACTCACATGACACAATGTTTATAATGTAAATTTTCACCACTACATGAATGGATTCATTTTGTTATACTTCTTCCAGTCATACTACACCAGATTGACATCATATGCTATTATGAATGGAAATTTAGAATAATCAAGTTGAAACAAAAGAGTAAAAGTTACTTTCTTTGTGACTCCTCTTTATAAGGGGTAAGTCTCTGCCTCTTGTGACTTGATCTAGCAGTACAAACATGCTATGCAACTTTCTGAATCTACAATCAAGGGGTAAGTTTTTCTAAGTTACAAAATAAATTATCCAAAATATTTTTATGTACCCGTCTAAGGTTGTCGAATAGTCAATTGTTTCCTTCCTTCCATATGAACCGTAGATAAAATATGAAAAGTCCACCAACTGATACATGTATTAGTGGTTGTCATTAATGTTGGGGTGGGAATTTGAAAGTTTGTGTATCTCATTTAGTAGAAGGTAGAGTGGCATGTGTTAAAAACAAAATACCAACCAAAGCACATGATCAATAGATTTTGTTATGTCATAAAATGGGGTGTAAAGAAAGGACTATGGATTGTTCTTTGTGGAGGTTACATCCTATAAAGATTCTATTGGCATAGAGAGACCAATGTGAAAGTTCAAACTTAATGTTTCTAAAGGGTCCAAAAAGTCTTATCCAAAGGTGTAGTTGAGCCATAGAAAGTCATAAAAGTATATCTTTGTGGTTTCAAGTGCAAAGAGATTGAACCTCGATTGCGAAACTAAGAAGTTTGTTAACATCGATGGATGGGTTGGGGAAAAATAAGAGTCACCACCATGTTAGTAAGTGAAAATCATGAAGTCGTAAAGAATTTTAGAAAGAAGGTGGATAATGAAAATAATAATTAAAGGTCAGGTAAGACATCAAGTTATGCTCATGGTAGGTTATAACATATCAAAACCCATCATCCTAACTCCGGAAACTATAATCCCTTTGATGTGATTCTTACATCCTTACACCCCAAGTTTTGACCAAACAAGGATACACATAAACCAAATACAGTCATTTGTACCCTAATGAGCATTAGTTGCATATATATTGAGTAACTCATGTATAACCCTATCTAAGGTTACATGAAACTTTAATCATACCCTAGACCTAAAGACGCTCACATGATGATGAAAATAATATACGTAAGTATACCCTAGTTTGTAGTTGGCTAACCTTACCTACCCATGTTTGGTACCTCATGTGATTCATTAGCATCCTTAGGTGTAATACCCTAAGATATCTGAATAAACATAAGATATGCCGACAAAATGATTCGTAATATGTAATAATCCCTTTTATTTAGGTATATATGCTTCTTTGTTCATTAATGCATACATAATGATTAAAATATGTCTAACGAGGGGTATAATGTGCTTAACATATGAAATGGAAGAAAAATTGGAGATTTCATGAAAATCGATGAGAATAATGTGCCATTATGTAATTTAATGTTGATATTAATTGGAATAATGGGTTAAATAAGTAAAATATGGAAACTCGTGCAATATGATACACCACAACCCTTTTTGATAATATATGATGAAAATAGGACTTTGTGTAATAAATGTTTATGATACTTGTGTAATATAATAATGCAACTAAGATATTGAGGCTAAACCCTAATTGTATTAGCACTCATAAAAGGAAGTCCTAAAAGTTAAAAATAATTTCATAATAGGATTCCTCATGTGTTTTCTTATGGACCACATTTCATATTAAAAAGTAATCCTGAATGCTTTAATTTCAATTAGGAAACAATATAGATAAACTCAATAATATTAAATACCATACTTTATGGGGATGAAAGTGGAAACTAATGATAAATTTAGATTCTACATGTCTAAATTATCCCAAGTGTAAAATATCATTTCAATGAAACCTTGTTTGTTCCCTCAAATAAATTAGGAAAGAAAAAGGGTTAAAGTACATTTAGATAATTGGTATTTAAGGCAATCAAAATTGATTCCCTAAAGTCCAATTATCTCACAGGTTTCCTAATTTATCTAAAGTACTAATTTAGTCCTCGCCGATGGACCTAAGTCACATGCTAACTATGTCATCTCCTTCCTTGCACTAACTGTTCACGTGCAGACAACAACCTAATTTCCCTTCTCCGATCCTTTCTCTCAAATATCTATCTCAACTCTCAAATTTTTTCTCCAATTTCTTCTCCCACAATTTCCTTTCTTCTTTTCATATCAGATGACCCTTTAGATCCTAGGGTTTCGTGGCTTCCACAACACTTCTGCATCCTAACTCCCTTTTCTCCTATGTTTCTCCCCTATTTTCCCCCACTCTCTATATTATCTCCTCCTTAGGTCTTCAGACCTATGTGAAACCAAACCCCATCTATACCATATCACATTCTTCAATTTATAGTCATCGCTTTGATCCCAACTTCCTATAGATTCTACTCTCCTACTCTGAATGTCTTCACCTGCAACCCCACGATTCTGAAGATTACTCTGATCATTGAGAGACTCTGTGATGAACTAGGTCAGTTCGTAGTGACTCCTTGAAGTGACATGAGTGGTTTTATGTGGATGTGTGTGTATAGAGTAGGATCTGAGATGATATCCACTCCCTAATAAATCTAATACGAGGCATCATCCAAATTAAATATGCATAAATATTTTAGAATTGGTTGAATAAATTTTATTTAATCTTTCATAAGTGATTATCATATAGACCAAAATATAGCAGATGAAATAAATGTAATGTTTATCTTCAGTTTTAAAATATGATAATCTCCCACAAAGGGCTTACATGAAGGTAACTACTTCAACATATAGGAAGAGGGAAGTCCAAACTATCTCAAGTCTATACTATAATATATATTGTACCTTATCTGGGTTAAACTAAGGACTGCACCTTTTGGTATCCAATTAAGAGGAATCAAGGCTTCAGGGACAAGGAAGTTAGGTTTTGGTATGTTATAATGTAAATTCCCATACTTAATATTGCAGAGGTGATAATCATGCTAGTGAAATTATTAGAGGAGATGCATATCATGTCCTACTTAGAGAAGATTTGTATATGTTCCTACTCACCCCACATTCATGGTAGATGCATTATTTCATGTTATCATGTCTCTTTTGTCCTAGTGTGGTCAAATGTAGAATACAAGGACGCCTTTCTCATATTTGTCATCCTATTATTAGAGCTTGACTAAAATTACTTCTTTCCTTTACATTTGTAAATGTACAATAGACTAAAATTATTTAGAGTAGCAGACCTCTATAACATCATATTATTGGGTGTGCCTTTCCACCCTGAGTGCAGATTTCCACTCCTATTATATGTATTGGACACACCTTTCTTCCTTGGGTGAACCTTACCACCCGACTTAGGCTTGAGGTTTTACAGGTCTCATCCCTACTTCAAAATATTATCTGATTGCTTTAACATGCACTATTTTATTGTGGTATTTTGTTCTAAATTACTTAAGATAAGAAACCCTTTTATTGATCATCTTCTTCAAAATGTTCACCTTGATGTTCATTTGTATGTTCTCTTTCCCTCTTGTTTTGGAAAGCCTTGATAATTTTATTGATGCCCTTTTCCCCTTATATTTCTCAATCTCTCTTTATATGCTCATCCCATCATTTTTATGATGACGACTTCCACTTTGTGTTCTTTTATTGGGTATGCTTCCAACCCATTAGGTGAAAGACACATAGGACTTAACATGATGACTTGAACTTGGATTAGATGAGCTGACTCTTGGGAGATAGACTTAAAATAGTTTGGACATCCCTCTTCTTAGTGAAGAAGTTGTCTTTTTCATGTAAACTCTAAGTGGTAGATTATTATGTAATCTTGTAAAATTGAAAATAGTTATGATATTTTATTTTTCTGCTATTCTTAGATACCATTATGTTGAGAAATGAAAAAAATACACCTATTCCAACATACTTGTTAGTGTGTTTGTATTCTATGGTTTGTTCGTCAAATTCAATGAGGAGTGGGTCCCCTCTCGGGTCCCACTCCTTCAATATGATATCATAGATAAGGTAGTTGTATTCTGACTATTTCAATTTTATCTCCCCAAGTAGGATTCTTACCTTAAATAGTCACCCTCTAAGAGATGATGAAATGTTTGGAATCATATGAGGTACATATAAGGATCTTGATGAGTAAATCTTGATGTGATGTAACCCTAGTTGCTCATACTTTATCATGTAGGTTAGTTGTTAGCATGTAACTTTGGATGTTATGAGTTTCAAATTGAGGATAGAGTTGGAAATGAGGAATTTAAAGTTGTAGGATAAGGATATAAATATGGGAGAATATGTGATCTAGTTCTTGCATTGATTTTGGGCCCTATCTTCAGTCCCATGTCGCAAAGTTTTTTCATTGTATTATTTTTCTTCATAATACAATATGTACAAGAAAAATGTTTTCATGATTTTCTTGATGCTTTTTTGAACCACATCACAATGAAGAAATGTGTGGAGTTTTACAAGGAAATACTAGAATTCATTAGAATAGAAATCACAAAACCTACTCTTGAGTATGGATAATTACTAGGAAAAATGTGGCTTTTACTAAAGGTTTAGTGCCCTACCCTTTTGTCTCCCTTAAGTTGTACAGAGTTGTGCGCAATGAATTTTTGAAGGCCAATGTCAACTTTAGGGTTGTCAGGTTAGAACCCCAAGTATCTAAAATTCAATCCTAGGAAGGCATGCCATGTTAGTTGGTTTCATAACCTATGAACATCATAAACGTTGAAAGTTTTCATGAATAAAAGATGTATATAAACCCAAATACATTTGGTTATGTTTAGTGTTATTTATTAGGATGAACCTTTTAAGGGATGGAGAATAGTTTGTTAGTAGTATATGGTAAGGGGTGGAGAATAGTTTTCTAGCAGTATATGGGTAAGGCGTGGAGAATAGTTTGTTAGCAGTATATGGGTGGTTAGAGTCAGAGGATGAAGCCCTCTTTAAGGAGTGGAGTGTTGTAAAATACCAAAACCTATCTTGGTGACTCTACAAACCCGAATCCCTTGGATGTGATGCTTATATGCTTACACATAAACCCAAATACACTCATTTGTACCTAATGAACATTAGTTGCATATATAATGAGTAACTCATGTATAACCTCTAGCTAAGGCTACATAAAACTATAATCATGCCATTGACTTATAGACCCTCATATCATGATGAAAAGAATATATGGAACCTAACCCCTGATTTGTAGTTGGCTAACCTAACCTACCAATGTTTGGTAACTCATGTGATGAATTAACATCATTAGGTGTCATACTAAACTAGGATATCTTAATAAACATAAGATAGGCCTAATGAACTAAATAAATCTTAATATGTAAGTAATCCATTTCATTAGGAATATTATTTTGTCTCTTCAGAGACATCCAATGAAATTGGAATGATACATAGAAGATTAGCATGACCCCTGCGCAAGGATGACTCACACAAATTGAGAAAAGGAATATTATTTGTTCGCTAATGCATATATAATGACTAAAATATATCTAATGAGATGTATGATATCCTTAATATATGAAATGGAGTAATAATCGGAGCTTCAATTAAAATCATTAAGAAAAATGTGATATTATATATGTTAATGTTAATGTTAATATTAGTAGACTTAATGGGTTAAATAAGTAAAATACATAAATTCGTGCAATATGATACACCATAACCATTTTTGCTAATGATATGATGAAAACAGGACTCTAACTCATTTATTATGATAACTGTGTATCACAATAATGCATATTTAGATAATTAGGATAAATACTAATTTTATTATGACTCATAAAAGAAAGTACTACAAGTTAAATAAGATTTGATAATAGGATTCCTCATGTTTAAGTTTTCTTATGGACTAAGTTTCACATTAAACAAGTAAATATAGATGCCTTTATATCATTTAGTAAAAAATATAAGACAAAATAAAAAATATTAAATGACATACTTGATGAACCTGAAAGTGTTAATTCATGGTAATTTTTGATTCTCTAAATCAGCCAATGTGTAAAATTTCACTTCAATTGAACCTTGTTTGTGCCCTTAAATAAAATTAGGAAATAAAAGGGATTTAACATGTGTTTAAATGATTGATATGTAAGACATTTAAATTGATTTCCTAAAGTCCAATTGTCTCATAGGTTTCATGATATATCTTAAGTGCAAATTTTGTTCTGGCCGTTGGATTTGAATCACACACCGACTGTTTTTAGTCTCCTTCCTTTCTCTCAACGATTCATGTGTAGGTGAAAATCTGGTTTTCCTTCTCCAATCCTTTTTCTCAAATATATCTCTCCACTACCAATCTTTTTCTCTAATTTCTTCTCCCACATTTCCCTCTCTTCTTTGTAGATCAGATGACCCTATAGATACTAGGGTTTCATGTCTTCCAAGCCACTTCCACATCCTTAACCCCCTTTCTCCTCTATTTTCCCCCTATTTTCTTCCCTTCTCTGTATTGTATCCTCCTTAGATGTTCTAACCTCTATGAAACCAACCCCCTTGTCTACCACATCACCTATTTTGGTTTCTAGCCATCACTTTGATCCCAATTTGCTTTGCATACAACTCCCTACTCCAACTACGTTCACTTGCAAACTGAGGATTCTCAATAAGAATCAAATCATAATGAGACTCTATGACCAGTTTGATCGATTCTTGGTGACCCTTTGATGATGCAACTACACTTGATTTATCCCAAAATTAGGAATAGTTTTTTTTATCTTTCTTGTGATTGTTGTTGTCACCACAATTCAGATTGTGTATTGAACATTTGGTCTTTGTTTGCCACTAATTATTGATCTATCTCCTTTGTGGTATCATTACAAACAATTATTGCATCTTCCTTGGCCCAAGTTTTCTTTATGCTAGGATTTTTATCTCCATGTTGTAGTTAGTCGTAGTGGCTAGCTTCCCTAAAGCTTCTGAGTGACTCACGTGCTATGCTCAAGCTCACTGAGTTTGACTACAAAGGGGAAACTAATGCAAGAAACATCTCTTACTCAACCCTGGTGAGTTGTTTCCTAATGATCCTTGAACCTGATTGCTCATAAGAACAAGTTGCCTTTTGTGAGTTTTGAAGTGAATGAGAAGAACAAGTTTTCCTATGATTCTAAGAGTACCCTTTGTGTTTACGTGTTTTTGCTTTTCCAACATGGCAAAACCAACTTTCGTCTAGTTCCTACACATGTTTTTTTAAGATAACCTCGTCCACATTGCAAGGATTTATATGGCCAAATAATTTGGGGTCCTCCTCTCCACAAGGTTTCCAAATTATACATGTGGCTGTTTCGTGATTTCCTATTGGATAGAACTACAAAACTTAGATTAAATTGATACAAAGTTGGAAAAGCAAATAAAAAATGTTCTGGAATCATAGAAATTTTCTCCATCCAATGATGTAAGTTTCATAACCTGATTCCGATCTAATAAAATATGTGATTTTTTTTTCTAATTGGTTGGAAATTCTAAAATTCATACTGAATAATCTATAAGTAAGAGAAATAAAGTAAAATATGTGATGGATATAGGAAAACATAATCTACAAGATGGTGTGGTTTTGATAACCTGATTCAATAATAATAAAAGGTGGATTTTAGGGTTTATGTGATTAATGTGGACCTACCTTTAATTTTATATATGCTTTTAATAGGTGCCTTGGAACCCTAATGTGGAGTTAGGGTTAAGCCTTGATCTTGGTAGATTGGAGATGAGGTATGATGCATCACCTTACTTCAAAATTGAGCAAACACCTATTTTTTTATCTCTTAATCTACTTGAAGACTCAAAACCCCAATTTGGTTTCTACATATATCTCTTTTGAGGTTGCTCTTGAAAGATACCTTTTGATTTTTTCTCTTTCATCACTAAACTTAGTGGATCTTCTTGTATGGGTTCTCTGACCCCACTCAATATTTAATGAATGTCCTCATCCCTCATATTTTGAAATCAATTGCTTATTATTTTGTTATGCATCATGTGACTAGAGTTATTTTATGTGATGTGTAAAGTCTCACACTTGAAATTACAAAGGTGATAATTCACACTAGTGAAATTATTAGAATAGATATGTATCATGTCCTGCTCGGAGTAGGTGTATATGTTCCTGGTCACCCCATATTCATGGTAGATGTGTTATTTCCTACTAACATGTGTGTATTGTTCTAGTAATTTGTCAGATGTAAAATACATGTATGCCTTGCTCATATTTATCATCCTCTTATTAGATATTGACTAAACTTACTTCTTGCCTCTAGATTTGTGCACATATAGTAGACTAAAGTTATTTACAATATAGGTACCTTATACCTCCATAATATTATTGGGTGCACCTTTCCACCCTAATAGAACTTTTCCACTCATATTATATATACTGGGCATGCCTTTCCACCCAAGGAAGTCCGATTGTTTCAACATGCACTATTTTAATTATGATATTTTTATTGTGTGTTTATTAATGGAAAGAAACCCTTTTATTGATTATCTTATTCAAATGTTCACTTTTATATCCATTTGGATGTTCTCTTTCCCACTTGGTTTGGGAAGCCTTGGTAATTTAATTGATGCCCTTTTACCATTATATTGCTCAATCTCTATGTACATGCTCATACCGTCATTTTATGTTAGAAATTTCCACTTTGACTTCTTTTGTTGGGTACGCTTCCAACCCCTTAGTTGAAGGACATGGGGGACTTGACATGATGACTTGAACTTGTCTTAGAGGAACTGACTTGGGATATATAATTGAAATAGTTTGGAAATCCCTCTTCTAAGTGAAGAAGTTGTTTCTTTCATGCAAACTCCAAGTGGTAGATTGTTATGTAATCCTGTAAAATTTTAAATAGTCATGATATTTTATTCCGTTGCTATTCTTGTATACCATTATCTTGAGAAATAAAAAATACACCTATTCCAACATACTTGTTTGTGTGTTTGGATTAGACAGGATTATTCCTCAAATTTAGTGAGACTGGATCCTTCTTGGGTCCCACTCCTTACAAGATGGTATCAAAGCTAAGATAGTCAAATTTTGACTATTATAATTTTATCTCGCTAAGTAGGATTTTTAACTTAGATAGTAACCCTCTAATAGAGATTGTTATCATAGAATGTACCTAAGATGCCTATGAGATGATGAAAGATTTGGAATCATACAAGTTTCATATAAGGACCTTTATGAGTAAACCCTAATGTGATGTGACCCTAGTTGCTCATACTTTATAACGTCGGCTAGCTTTTAGCAGGTAACTTTGGATGTTATGAGTTTACACTTTAGGAGGGAGTTGGTAATGAGGAAGTTAAAATAGTAAGATAAGGATATCTAAATATGGGAACATTTGTGATCTAGTTCTTTCATTGATTTTGGGCCCTATCTTTAGTTCCATGTCATAAGGTTTTTCCATTAGACTTTTTTCTTCCTTATAATACTATATGTACAAAAAAGGTTTTCAAGATTTATCTAGGTTTTCCTGAACCAAACCACAATACGGTAATGTATGGAGTTTTCTACCAAAAAACCAGAATTAGTTAGAATAGAAATATAAAACCCTAGTCATGAGTATGGAGTAATGACTAGGAAAAATGTGGCTTGTACTAAAGGTTTACTGGCCTACCCTTTTGTCTCCCTTAAGTTGTAGAGAGTTCTACACTGTAAGACTCCTGACATATGTCTTGGGCTAACCCTATTTTCTTTGGCTTGATTAAGTGCTTAGGACCTTGCTATAATCCTTTGAGATGTTTTTAGATCTTTTGGAGAGCTTAATTCTCCAATTTGAGCTTGTTTAGATGATGTTTGTGCTTGATGTGCTTGTTTTGGGTCAAATTGTAATTTGCCCATTTGTGTGGGTTATCTTGCAATTTTCCACATCTAGATTGTTCCTTCTCTTTATTGGATTCAGGAGAGAGAGTGTGATTCTTTGGGGGTGTCTTGGTTGGGCCTTGATTGAGTGGTGACACCCTAGTGGTGATTAGGGTTTCTAGGGTTTGCTTGGTTTCGACCCATGTGTGCTTTCTTGGTTGTCTCGACCCTTGTCTTAACCTATGTGGGTGTTTTGGGTGTGTCTCAATTGAGACACCTTGGGTGTGCCTTATCTTGACCGTGATGATTGTGGTGGCCTGGGCCAAGACAATTTGTCCTTTTGTGGAGTGTCTCGACCTAGTGTGTATGGTGACCTTTTTGTCTTGACCATGGTGATGTTTTGCTCTTATTTCGACCTCCTTTGGAGTGTCTCGACCGAAACCATGTCTTGGGGAACTCAAGAGGTCGAGACCCAATATATGTTGTATCACCATCTCGTGCATGCAAGGTTTAAGTGGTTGGATGTTGGTTTGTTGGGTGGATAAGTGTCAAGGTTTAAGTGGTTGGATGTTGGTTTCTCGGGTGGATAAGTGTCAAGGTTTAAGTGGTTGGATGTTGGTTTCTCGGGTGGATAAGTGTCCCTTTGGTGCCTTTAGGTGTTGACACATAACCCTCACCCTACCTCCCTCCTCATTTGTTATATAACCCCTTTTATCTCCATGCAAATGATATTTTTCGGCCATACATCTTCTCCCTTCCCTTGTGATCGTCCTTGTAGCTTGGTGGAGCAAAGAAGGTGTTGTTCTTGGCACTTTGGCGGTGGTTCAGCCTTGCATGTGGTGCCTTGAAGCTCGATCTCCTTCCTTGTGGTGGTTTCTTTCCTTAGTAAGTAGTTTTACCATCTTGATCACATTTTTGTAGGAAACCCCCCTATCTTCTTCTTCCTCCGTTCTTGGCAATAGACTATGGTTCTACCTTGGTGGTCTCTTTGAGAGAAACTCCTCCTCACAAAGGCAATAGATTGTGCTTTTTCCATGATGGTAACTAGTGGGAGGACGTTTTATTCTCTTTTCTCCCCTCTTCTTTGGTTTTTCCTAGAGTCCTTCTTGCTCTTTTCTTGAGCTATCTCTTGACCAAGGTGTTCATCTTTTTGGAGGTGACCTTGTGGCCGAAGTGGTGATCTTATTTGGAGCCTCATTCCTTCTCTTTGGAGCTGATCCTCTTCAAATTAGGCGGGTGATATAACCCTATACCCACTTTATTATTGCATTTTCCTTTACATTCATGTTGCTATTTTTCTCTCTAAAACGTACCCTTAATACTCTATTAGATGTTATCATTCTTTAGAACTTGAATGGTAGTAGTTGCTATGCATGGTTTGCTTGGAATATGAAACCCTAATTTCTATGTGCACATTTTCTAAGTGTTTTTGAGAGGATGATCTTGCATATATCTTGAGATTTGATTTTTTCACCATGTTTTAAGTTCGGCCATCATGTTTTCCCTTTAACTTTGGGTGTCTTCACCCATGTGTTGTGGTTCAGCTTTCTCTCTCCTAAGTGGTTTTTGCATGATGATCTTCATAGAGGTTGTTCCAGGGTTCGATGATCTAGAATCCATGAGTTTTGATCTTAGTGACGTTTGGTTTGTTGCGGTTTGACCTTTGTTATGGTCGAGACATATGTTCCCTTGATATTTTGGGTCGATACATGTGCTCTCTTGGTGTGTTGGGTCAAGACATACAACTTTGTTTCGGCCTTGGGTCAAGACATGTCCTTGTTCCTGTGTTGAACGTGTTGTTTGCTTAGTTTTGGGTTATGATGTTGCGTTTGGATGCGGTCAAGACACATGCCTTTGGTCACAGTCGCGACACTATTTTATGTTAGGGTCGTGACACCCCGTCAGTAGGTGGTCGAGACATTTTGTTAGGATGTGGGTGTAATACCTGATCACAATGCCTAGGTCGCGACGTCTATTTCTATTTCAGTTATGACACCATGCTATTGAGTGGTGGTAATATGTGGTTGATCTTGGTTGAGATGCCTGATTGTGTGCGATCAATACATGCTCTCTTTTTTAGTTGAGACACCATGCCCTGTCACAGTCACGACACTAGGTGGGATGGTGGTCATGACCCTTTAATGGCTTGAGGTCATGACACTTGGATGGTGTGTGGTCATGACCTATGTATGGCACAATGAAATGATACACATACACATGTATATGATGGTGATACTTAGTTTTGTTGAAAAAATACTCTAAGCATGGTTAGTTAATGTTGTTCCTTGAACCTATATGCTCCAAGAAACTGGAAGGTTGTGTACCTAGGGTTTGGTGATTGAATACAACTACAAAACCCTAATCAGCTATGTATGGAGCCCTAACCCTAATGTTGGGCCATGTGATGTGTTTGCTTTTCCCTCTTGAAGTGGTTATCTTATTATGATGTTTTCTCTCTCCTGTTTATAAACTCCTAACATTACAGGTGATGTGAAAATGAATGCCATGGCTTGAGTATGCTATGATGCTTATTATGTGATATAAGGTGATGGCTATAAGCTTTTATGAGACATGGTGAGATCATACTGATGTGATGGGTCCTATGACCTGAGGATGGCTTGATGCCTATTGTGAGGTGGTATTCTCTAGTGATGTGATTGAGGGATTGATATCCCATAGTGATGTAACATTGGTGATGCCCTTGTGAATGGCAGTGTTACAAGTATCATGTGGTGATCATGTGACTAGTTCACACCTTATACGTTTTATATCTTCTGGAGTTGCACTATTCCCTTATATTTATAGAGTTTGTTTTGGCATTGTACGTTGTAACTTGATTGATGCCAAAAGATACCCAATCGGCTTGATTAAGAAAGTGAAACTCTAATCATGTAGGTGCCCTGTGCCATAGATCCTTTCTAGTATTAGATTTAATTGTTGGATTGGTGAAATGAGTATAACTTGGAGCACATATTTTTTAATAAGTGGGGGCGTAAGTCGAGTATCTCCTTACATCCACAATTATAGGTGGTGTGAGACAACCATGCGTGAGATGATCTCCTTGTGATATGGATGTCCATGCATGAGCCAATCTTTCTTTCTAGAATGGCCATGTGTGAGCATGTTTTTCTAGTGATGTACCTATACCAAGGTGGGCTAGGTGTGATTTTATATGTGGATGGCCATGTGTGAGAAAATCCCTAAGCTTGACTATATGTCATTGTTGTAGTTCACTGATATGTCTCTATAGTGTTTTCTCTTGTGCTGCCCAAGAGATGTGTGGAGGTCGTGGATTCTGGATCTTCCTTTGACCTTATATGGCACTGATTTCAACTTAGCAGTGGTCGGTTGGATTTGGTTGGTACGACTCAAATCCTTAGGGTAATAATAAAAGATGTAACACAGCCGTGTAAGGTAGTTGCTTAGGGTCAAATGCGAATAATATTGGTTGAGCCCCTTGCCTTATCTTTGTACCGATTTCTTGAATTATAAGATGGTAAGTGAAGTCAACTATTATACATGTTCTTCACATTACTTTTAGAATATTAATTGTTCTATGAGTCAATGATAACTTCTTAGTTTGCTTAATTTGTTCTATTTATTAAATACATATCTTTTAGTTGAATCTGCTCAACCTACTTAGTACCTTATCTACCTACTTAGTTATATATGCTTTGATAGATGTTAGAAAAGATTTATATCTCTCGGTAGGACTTTTGGTCTCACCCTGTGAGTTTCCACATCTTTTAGGTGATTGTGCACAAAGAAGAAGAGATCGTGCAGTTGAGGAAGAGAATCAACAAGAACAGTAGCTAACAAGGTTGGATGTGTTGCTAGTCTTTTGGTGATAGATTCCTAGATGTTGTCCTTGTAGACTAAGGTATTTGAGGGTGTTCTCATTGTGTTTTGTGGATATGTTACTGATATGAGGTTTTTGGCCTGTGAGCCATGGTTGTATAGATATGGCATGTGTATATGTATATATGTGGAACATGTATCTCCTGTAACAGGTTGATCACATAAATGATAATGCACAGTGATGTAAGCACCGTGATATATGTGATATGTGATTTAGGTGTCCTGTTAGGGACTTATAAGTAATGAGTTTTTGGCTTACGGTTCTTTTACTAATTTGGTTTTAGTTTCTTGTGTTTTCTGGTAATCCGCTTGCTTAGTGATAATTCTACATTTGGTTTTGAGTAATCTCGTTTGTGGCGCATCAGGGCATCACATACCTAATGACTTTTTGAAGGCAAAGATGAACCTTAGGGTTGTGATGTTAGAAGAACAATGATATAAATACAAACCTAAGAAGATATGACCCATTAAATGGAAACATAAACTATGAACATAATAAATACCCAAATTGTTCATGACTAAAAGATGTATATAAACCATAATACCTTTGGTTTTGTTTAGTTTGACTTATTAATTTGAACCGTTTAATGAGTGAAGAATAGTTGGTTAGTAGTGTGTGGATTGTTAGGTTTCAATGAAGAAACCCTCTTTGAGGGGTGGTGTTGTAACATACTGAAACCTAGAATCTTGACTATAGAACCCTAATCCCTTATATGTGATGCTTAAATGCATATAGATTTAGTTTTGGCTAAACATGGATACACATAAACTCAGATACACTCATTTGTACCCTAATAAACATTAGTTTCATATATAAAGAGTAACTCATATATAAACCCTGCTAAGGTTACATGAAACTATAATCATGCCCTAGACTTATAGACCTTATATGTTGATGAAAATAATATATGAACCTAAACCCTAAATTTTAGTTGGCTAACCAAACCTACCCATGTTTTTTACCTTGTGTGATGCATTAGAAACATTAGTGTATAATAATCTAAAAATCTCAATAAACATAAGATATGGCTAATAAACTAAACGATGCTTAATATGCAAGTAATCCCTTTTATTTTGGAATATTCTTTGTTTAGTAATGCATATATAATAACTAAAATATGTATAATAGGAGGCATAATTAAGATTAGTATATGAAAAGGAATGATAATTGGAGCTTTCATGAAAATAAATGAGAATAATGAGCCAATATATAAGTTAATGTTAATATTAGAAGACTTAATGTGTTAAATTAAGTACAATATGAAAACTTGGACAATATAATAACATCATAACAATTTTTTATAATGATATTATGAAAATAGGACTCGAACTAATACATGTTTATGATAATTGTAATAAAATAATGCATATTAAGACACTAAGGCTAAATGCTATTTATATTGGAACTCATAATAGGAAGTCCTAAAAGTTAAATATAATTTGATTATCGAATTTCTCATGTTTAAGTTTGCTTATGGACCAAATTTCACATTAAACAAGTAAATATCATTGCCTTAATTTCATTAAGGAAAGAAAATATAAGATAAAATAAAAAAATTAAATAACATACTTGATGGACCCAAAAGTGAAACCTAATGGGAAATTAGGATTTCACATGTTTAAATTAGCCTAGATTTCAAATTTCACTTCATTTAAATCTTGTTTATGCACTCAAATAAATGAGTAAAGAAAAGGGGTTAAAAATGCATTTAAACGATTGATATTTAAGACATTCAAATTGATATCCTAAAGTCCAACTATCTTGAAAGTTTCCAATTTATGTAAAGTGTGGATTTAGATCTAGCCATTAGATCTGAATTGCACACCAACTATTTTATCTCCTTCCTTTCTTTCACTAGTTCACATGCAGGGAGCAACCTGGTTTTCCTACTCTGATCCTTTTTCAAATATTTCTCTCAAATCTTAATATTTTCTTTGATTTCTTCTCGCACTATTTACTATCTTCTTTTTGGATTAGATGATCCTATAGATCTTAGGATTTTGTGGCTTCCACACCACTTCCGCATCAAAACACCCTTTCTCCTCTGTTCCTCCCCTTTTTTCTTCCCCTCCTTGTATCCCCACCTCATTAGGTCTTTGAACCTCTATGAAACCAACCCCCGTCTGTGCCATATCACCTATTTTGGTTTCTAGCTATCAATTTGATCCCAATTTCCTCCTATTACCACTCCCCTACTCCATCTGTCTTCACCTACAACCCGATAATTCTAATGATGATTCCGATCAGTGAGAGCCTCTATGAGAAGTTGGATCAGTTCCTGGTGACTCCTCGATGATGCAGTGGCACCTACTTTCCCCCAAATTTGGGTATAGGGTCATTTGTATATTCTTGTGATATATTGTCATCACAATTTAGATTTGGTATTTGAGGTATGGTTTTGGTTTGCCACTAATTATTGATCCTTTGCCTTTGTGGGATCATCACAAAAAATTGTTGCATCTTCTTTTGTCCATGTTTTCGTTGTTCTAGACTTATGAGATGCATGCTATAGTTAGCCAAGTGGTTATCTTACCTGAAGATTTTGGATGAGCCACATTCTATGTTAGGGCTCATTGAGTCCAAAGGGAGGAGAAATTGGTGCAAGCAGTGACACTTATTCAAATATGGTGATCTTTTATTCTTGATGATCCTCGAATGTGATCATTGTGAAGAACATTTTACTATTTGTGAGTTGAAAAGTGAAGGACTATGTTTATGCTTTTCTAAAATGGACAAAACCAACTTTCGTCTGGTTCCTACTCACATGTTCTTTTTTAAGATGACCATGGCCACATGGAAAGGCTTTATATGGGAAAATAAGTTGGGACCTTCCTCTCTAAGGGGACAATAAATTAAATAGGTGGATCTTCTATGATTTTCTATTTGTCAGGAACTACAAAATTCATGATATAAAGTTAAAAAGATAAATAGAATATGTTTTGGAATCATAAGATTTTTCTCCATCCAATGCTGTAAGTTTTATAACCTAATTCCTTTCTATAAAATATGTGATGTGTGACATTTTGCCTATTGGATGGAAATTGTAAAATGGGTATTGAATAATATGTGATGTGTGGCATTTTTCCTATTGGATGGAGAAAAATCTTATGATTCCAAAACATATTCTATTTATCTTTTTAACTTTATAATTCACACATATATATATATATATATATGTAAAGTAACATATTATAGGGACTCTGGAAAACATATTCTACAAGATGGTGTACTTTTGATAACCTAGTTCAATAGAAAATAGGAGATTTTAGATTTTACGTGATCAATGTGACCTTGAATTCATATATTCTTTTAATAGGTTCCTTGGAACCCTGATGTGGATTTAGAGTTTATCTTGGATCCTGGTACATTGGATATGAGGTATGTTGCATCACCTTACTTCTAAATTGTGCAAACACCTATGTTTCTCTCTCTTGATCTACTTGAAGACTCAAAACCCTAATTTTATTTCTACACTTATCTCTTTTGATATTGTTCTTGAAATATATATTTTTATTGTTTCCCTCTCATCATTGAAATTATTGGATCTTCTTTTATGGGTTCTCTGACCCAACTTGATATTTTGAAATTAATCTTTTATTCTTTTTTTGTGTATCATGTGGTGATTACTAGTATAATGCAACATGAAAGATTTTATGTGGATGTGTAAATTCCCACACTCTATATTGAAGAGGTCATAATTCATGCTAGTGAAGTTATTAGAGCATATGCATACATGCTCAAAGTAGATGTGTATGTGTTTCTACTCACCCCTTATTCATGGTAGATGTGTTATTTCCTACCAACATGTATATATTGTTCTAGTATTATCACACGTCAAACACATGGATTCCTTGCTCATATTTATCATCATGTTATTATAGCTTGACTAAACTTACTTCTTACCTCTATTTTTGTGCATGTACAATAGTCCAAAATTATTTAGAGTATGGGTACCTCTGTACCATCATAATATCATTGGGTGCATCTTTCAAACCCAAGTGTACCTTTCCACTCATATTATATATATTGGGCACACCTTTCTTCCTAGGATGCACCATCCACCCAACTTAGGCTTGAGATTTTATAGGTCTCATACCTACTTAAATAATATTCGTTTAATTGTTTTAACATGCACTATTTTTTATTATGACATTTTGTTATAAGATTATTTAAGTTAAGAAACCACTTTATTGATTATTTTCTTCAAATGTTTACTTTGATATCCATTTGGATTTTCTCTTTACCTCTTATTTTGGGAATCCTTAATAACTTTAAAGATGCTCATTTTCCTTATATTGATCAATCTCTATTTATATGCTTATACCAACATTCTTATGCTGAAAACTTCCACCTTGTCTTATTGTTTGGGGTATGCTTAGAACCTCTTAGTTGAAGGACATGGAGGACTTGAAATTATGATTTGAACTTGTCTTAGAGGAGCTGCATCTTGGGAGATAGACTTGAAATAGTTTTGACATCCTTCCTTTTTAGTGAAGTAAGTTGTTTCTTTCATGTATACTCCTAGTGGAAGTTTATTGTAAGACCCCTGACATGTATTTTGGGTTAAACCTATTTGCTTTGGATTGATTATGTGCTTAGAACCTTTCTTAAATCCTTTGGGATGATCTTTGACGTTGTGGAGAGCTAAGTCTCCAGTTTGAGCTTGTTTGGATGATGTTTGTGCTTTATGTGCTTATTTTGGGTTAAATTGTAATTTACCCATTTGTGAGGTTTATCAAGCAATTTTTCTCCTCTAGAGTGTTTCTTCTCTCTCTTGGATTCATGAGAGAGTGTGTGAGATTCTTAGGGGTGCCTTGGTTGAGCCTTGGATGAGTGGTGGCATCCCTAGAGGTAATTAGGATTTCTAGGGTTTTGATGTGGCTTGACCATGTGTACCTTATTGAAGGTGGTGACCCTTGACTTGACCTTGAGGGAGTGTTTTGGGGGCGTCACAACTGAGACACCTCCCTTGCATGGTTTGGTCTCAACCAAGATGGTTTTGGGTTGTCTTGGGTCGAGACATTTGTCTTCTAGTTAACTGTCTCGACCTAGTGTGTTGGTGTTCCTTTCCTCTCGACCATGTTGTGTTTTGGTGCTTTGTCTCGACCATGTGGTGGTCACGACCACAACCATGTGTTGGGTGACCCAAGTAGTTGAGACCCAGCATAGTTTTTATCACCATGTCATGCATGTGTGTTTTAAGTGGTTGCATGTTAGTTTCTTGGATGGACAAGTGTCCCTTTGGAGCCCTATCTTGTTGACACATCATCTCTCATACTACTTCTCTCCTCCTTTTCTATAAAACCCTCTTCTATTCATGCAAGTGATCTTTTTTAGTCATCCTTATTCTCCCTTCCCTTGTGCTCTGACACACGTATAAAGTGCGTGTAATACACAAGTGAATGTATCAAAGTAATATAGGCCTTTTTGAGGCTCAAGTCAAACATATGGAAACATTTTCCAGGATACTACTAATAACTATGGTCTAATTAGCTAGGCCGGTGAAAGTTGAATTGGCTTGATTGAACAGAAATAATTATAGAAATGAAATGAGCTTAAAGATTAAGTTACTCAAATTTAAGGGAATTCCTCAGGACAATGGTTTCACCACAGATAACATTGGAATTTACTCCACACACTAATATCTATTACCCCTATCCCTGGATAAAGAGCATGTCTCCAGAACTACCCACTCCCACATTGTAGTTTACTACCTATTCTAATGCCAATCCCATTTCCATAGTAATTGGTTGATTAGTTAGGTGCTTTACGATTAGTCTTTAGGTTTCTCCTCCCATTTATTCTCCACCTTTCCCAAGGGGTGAATAAATGGGTAAATCTATGCTTTTCCAACCCTTAACCTCTATCACAAAATGATTAAGGGTATGATAATCTATCTATGGTGATCAAGCATAAACAAAACAACACAGTCTCATAGATTTATATCTAGAAAATAGGGATAAAAATGATATTAATGCATGGAAATCAATTACAATGCATATCTGGGCTACTCCTAGATCCTAAGAAATAAAGGGGTTAAGCTCCACATGGTTTTCATTGACAAATACATGGTAGACGAAGAGAAAGATGTGGGAAACCTTATAAAAACTAAAGTAACCCCTGGAGATTGGTAGATCCGGATGATCCTCTACATTGTGCGTGCAATCTTCTATCTTTCGGTTGCAGATTTGCTTTCAGGAGGTGCTCAGATAATCCTGGGTGAGCCTTTGGTTCCTTTCTCCTCTCTCCTCTCTCTAGTGTCATACAACAAAAAATGTCTGCCTCCTTAGGTCTGGCCATACTCCTCTCAAATCATAAGATTCACTGAAGGTACAAAATAACGCCAGCCGTTGGATTAGAGTGCTATCTTCAGATTACCTGATTGGGTAGACTCAGTAGTACTAACTAGAAAGTCAATAGTACTGATTTTCTAGGGTAGACATGATTCATCACAATGTCGGTACTATCGACTTGTCTCGATAGTACCGAGTCTTTAGGTTACTCGAGCATGCCTCTCTGCTGCCATCTCGATAGTACCGAGTTTTCGTGATTCATTCTTACACTTTACTGACATGGTTTCGGTACTACTGACTTTGAGTGTCAGTAGTATCGAGTCTGGGCGAGTCTTCTGGTCTAGTACTAACATGAATTCGGTACCACCGACTGTTGATGTCAGTAGTACTGAGTCTATGAAGCTCAATTGTACCTAAAAATGCACAAGAATGTGGATAAGTACTTGGGATGAATGTTAAACTATCTTAAATAGTTAAAATTGTATAATTTGATGCATTTAGATAGAACAAGCCATTGATAGCATTTCATGCATAATTAATCAGATAAATGACAAATCAACACATAAAATCAAGGAAAATATGCCTATGAAAATGACTAAAATACCATGCATCAAACTCCCCTAAGCTTAAATGTTTCTCGTCCTTTAGCAATGCTCTCTTATATCTATTTGATGTAAGTCAACAAAAGGATATAACACATGAACTCTTTTCTTAATCATGTCCACCAAATAATCACTAAACCGACCTTCAATGACCACTAAACCAATAACTGCTATACAACGACCAAAAATTTCCATAGAAGTTGTCCACCTTTTGGTCAATGAACACTATCAAGAAAGCAGTTAATATAATAATTATTCAGGCATTCACTTGGTTCATTATGTGATTCCCTAATCTAAATTGCTCTCTCCTAACTACCAACTACTTGGAAGTAGATCTCCTTATAATAATGGATGAGGAGACAAATAATTTGAGTGGCCTACCAATGAGAGCAATTAATGATATGAGATGGGTGGCAATTGAAGAATCATAAGTACATCCAACTTATTTATGCAAATATAATAATGACCTACATGAGTGAAAAGAATGTCATGCATGAATCCTAATGCCTATTGTCTTTTTTATTCTTTTTTTAATACATGATGCATGTATGAAGCTATCTGATAAAAAATGAGACTAAAAAAAATAAAAAAATACGTCGTGTGGATTAATTCATCTCTTCAAGAAGATTCAAGGACATACTTTCTCCCTAAGAAACTTTGATATTAGTTTTTTTTTCTAGCCCATAATTTTTCTTATCTTCAACATGATTGGGTTTATGCTTGGGCTTTCAGTTCATACTCCTTTTTTTTTTCTTTTTTTTGATGTGGAGGTATGTCCCTACTTCAATCTTCATAAAATTAGACTACAATCCACATGAAAATAAGAAATGAGTGCTATGAAATGTATGTAATCTACATGCAATTGCTGTGCAACTAAGATGGTATGCACTAAAGTTGTTTGTGCATACAAATGCAACTTTTTCTTCTTGTTTTTTTTTTGAATGCAAGCAAGAATAAGATAATCTATCATGTCACCTATTATTCCATGCAATGCAATCAAAATAGATAAGTTGGAGTACTCATTCATCTTGAGGTGGTGAGTCCAAATTGGATGGAAAAGATGGATGGAATCACATAACTAAGAGACAATGCCTTTCATAGGATTATGATATGTCCCTCTTTAATGACCTGTGCACAGGGTAATCTTAAGGTTTCTCTCTTAGATTTCCATTTAAGATCTCATTAAAGATTTGATCAGCTTAGGCTCAACAACATCTTCATTCACATTCCCAGTTGATTTAGCTGTTAATTCATATCCTATATCCTAGAGATGACTTAACCAAACACTTCCTCAAGTGGTGTTGCGGAAAGATGTCACAATTAAGCTATAAAGACCTAACCATTTCTTTGCAAAAACACCAATGAATACAATCTATTTGACATACACGACCATGCATTACTGCTCCACGATTACACTAGATAGGTTTGGATCCTAATATTGCATAAATCAAAATAAAAAATGAAATAACTAAGATAAAAATACAACAAAAACTAAGATAGAATGATGTTCTAGCACCCCCCCCAAACTTGAACAACACTATGTCCACATAGTCAATACTTGCACTCAAGAGGTGGAATAGTGGTACCATTACTCATAATGGAGGAGGTGGTTGTGGCATGTTGGGGTCATGGGGAAGAAACATCCCATGAAAAGATAGATATGACGGTGGCATTTGTGATGGCTATGGGTATCCTCCAAAGTACCCCTAGTTCCAGTAATGATCGAAGAAGGGTTGTTGATATTTCTCCATCCGCTGTAGGTTCATGTGAACATTCTCTTGGTTGGCCAAGAGAAGGTGTTCATTCTCATATATCACCTACTAATTTTGGTACAACCATCCTTATATTTCCTACACACCAGCCAACGTCGCCCGATGCTGCTACTGTTCTGTCTGGATCTCCTGCAGCATCCCATACATACCTGCCATGTTGTATGGGTCTTGCTCCTCTTAAGAAGGGGGTGGGGAAGATGAAATTGAGGAAGAGTAGGTGTGGGTCCATTTGTGCGGGACCACTCTCCGGGTAATGGGGATAGTGGGCTCCACCTCATCAACGTCATCATCGGAGTTGCTATCATCACCTTGCTGCTCATTGTCATCATGGGATGCTACCATGGGTTCGTGTTCTTCCTTTCCCTCATCCATCAGCCACTAATGATGCTCTACTCCTCATAGGTTGAATGAGGCTACACTATCGAAACCGTCCTCGATGTGTGCAGCTGGCATACACTATGTTATGATGTAAATTGGGGAGGCTCGCCTTGCGGAAGTGTTGGAGGTCCAGTTTCTTTGTAGATACCATCAGCGCAAGGGTGGATAAGTCAAGGTGGAGATGCAATGCTATTGGGGTGATGTGACCCCCAAATATAATAGGCACTTTCCTCCGCACATTGTGCCAAACTGAGATCATATGGAGGAGAAGGCAGGACCCAAAGTTGATGGTTTCTCCCTCCAATAGCCTGTAGAGGAAGTAGAGGTCTATCCTTTGGACCTTCCCTTGGGCTTGTCCATAATGAGTGAAGATAGTATTGGTGCAAAGGCACTGAAGAACTCGAGCAAAGGAGTGCCCGATGTCAGTGATAGAGTTGACATGCTAGCTGATGTGAAAGCCTTCTGGCACCTCAGTTAGCTACTCTCAAGCCAGGTCGTAGTCAAAATTTGAAGGGAATGAGCATTCTAAGACGTGAGCCCAGTTGAAAATGTTGTTAAATGCCATCAAAGTGATGGAGTAGTTGTTGTTGAAGAGGAAGAAATTGACTTTTCCTTCCCATCATTTGCCTCTTATTTGTTGCTCGGGGGCGACAAGAACTTCCAGTGATGCCAAAAACTTGAGGATGAGTTCTGGGTAGGTCTTCCAGTCGCTAAAGAAAGGATTGTCTCCATCCATTAAATACTTCTGACACACCCACCATATGTTGTCGGTGAAGCCCACTCGCTCCATCAAAGCACAATCTCCATATCATGTTGGCACTATCATACTCATATGAAGCTCTTCATAAACTTTCTTGATCTCTGAGGATGGATGTTGGTCGAGGGACCAATTCTCCTTGCTTTGCCAATGTAGAAGGGCCTCTCCTTGGTTCCATGATGATGATGCAAGAAGGAAGATGAGGAAAGAGAGGCTCTGTGAAGATCATTGGCACTCGGTACAGCTTTGCTCTGAGGTGCAGGAGGAGTAGAGGAAGTGGTGTGGAGAAAAATAGATTCACCACCCCTCCTTATATAGCTGAGTCAGGTAGAGTCGGTACTACTGACTTTTATGTCGGTAGTACCGATTTGCAAGCACGAATCTGTGGCGCAGATTTATCGACGGTTGATATTTGCTGATGTATCGAGCGTGGATCGTTTAGAGTCAAAAGTTCTGAGTCCAAGTCGATAGTACCGACTTGAGTTGCAGATTCATGCTACCAACCGCGTGATGAAGATCACATCCACCATTGAATCGAGCATCCACAAATTGCTGATGTCATATGTCAGTACTACTGAGTTTTTCATCAGTAGTACCGAGTTAGAATTCTTTCTCGGTACTTTCGAATTTTCATCTTGGTATTTTGAACTTGGGGGTGCCAAAAAGTCAGTACTACCAACTCAGATGTCGATACTACCGAGTGCTTATTAGTTAGTCTCTTGAAAATGTTTAGAGACCCAGTAGTATTGATGGGTAGAGTCAGTAGTACCGAGTTTGTCTTTCTTGTCTGGATGACTTTCTGATGTGAATTTGGTACTACCGACTTGTAGACTCGATAGTACCAACTCTGTATAATCTGCGCACTCCAAAAAATGAGTCAAGGTACCTTTTTTCATGAATTAAGAATGAAAAGACAACTACAATGCTAACATGAATAAAAAATGAAGGTTGGGTTGCCTCCCAACAAGCGCCATTGTTTAACGTCCTAGACTAGACGTTCCTAAGAGAAAGAATCTAATGAATTTCCATAAGTTGCACTTCTTCTATTCTTGGCTCTACTTACCCACCATAGTAGTTCTTTAATCTCTGACCATTAATAAGGAATGACCTAGTCCCATCTATAATCTTCACATCACCATGGGTAAAAACTTGCTCAATCATAAATGGTCCACTCCATTTGGACCTCAATTTTTCCGGATGTAACTTAAGTCGAGAACAAAAAAGAAGAACCTTATGTCCTAGGATAAACACCCTATTCAAGATGCACCTATTATGAATCTTCTTCCTCCTCTCCTTATAAATCTTAGAACTTTTGTAAGCATCCATTCGAAGCTCCTCTAATTCATTCAACTCTAATAGTCTCTTCCTACCTGCTTCATCCAACCCAAAATTTAGCTTTTTTAATGCCCATTTTTCCTTTTGCTCAAGCTCTACTAGTAATTGGCAAGCACATCCACAAACCAACCTAAAAGGTGTCATTCCTATAGGTGATTTATAGGCCGTCCTATATGCCCAAAGAGCGTCATTAAACAAAAACTCCAATTTGTCTTATTAGTTGAGATAGTCCTTTCCAAAATATTCTTCACTTTTCTGTTGGACACCTCAACTTGACCTTGCATTTGTGGGTGGTAAGGAGTACCCACTTGGTGTTTCACCCCATATTTACTCAATAAGGCTCCAAATTGCCTATTGGTGAAATGTGATCCACCATCACTAATAATCAGTCGGGGGACACCAAATTTGCAGAAAATGTTATATTTCACAAATATGCACACAACTTGTGTGTCATTGGTGCAGGTGGGAATTGCTTCCACCCACTTAGATACAAAATCAAACGCAAGTAAAATGTAGATATTAGAATTAGACGACACGAATGGTCCCATGAAATTGATGCCCCATAGATCAAACACTTTAACCTATTGAAACACATTTAGCAACATTTCATGTCGCTTAGAAATGTTACATGTGCGTCGACATGCATCACAACAATGAACAAAATCATGTGCATCTTTAAATAGTGTTGGCCAATAGAACCCATGCTCTAAAACTTTGGCCACAGTCCTAGAGCAAGCGTGATGCCCTCCTGTAGGTAAAGAATGGCAGTGTGACAAAATTCTCTCAACCTCACATTCGGGTACGCACTTCCTCAAAAGTCCATCCCTATATTGTTTAATAAGAATTGGGTCATCCCAGATGTGAAACCTCAATGAATGGAAAAATCTATACTTTTCTTGGTACCCCCAATCTATGCAAGATAAATAATTAACAATATCTACAAACCAGGGATCCTTGGTATAAATACAAAAAAGTTTTTCATCTGGAAAATTCTCAACAATAGGGATATCTACATCATTTTCAATCACTCTTTCCAACCTAGATAGGTGATATGCTACCACATTTTCCACCCCTACCTTATCTTTCATTTCTATGTCAAATTCCTGTAAAAGTAAAATCCACCTAATTAATCTAGGTTTTGCATCTTTCTTTTGTAATAGGTATTTGATGGCAGAATGGTTGGTCCAAACAATCACCTTTGCCCCAATTAGGTATTGGTAAATGCAAAAACAACCGCTAAGAGTTCTTTTTCTGTGGTTGTATAATTAAGTTACGGATCATTCAAGGTTTTAGACGCATAATATATGACTGTTGGATCTTTATTTTTGTGTTGACCCAACATAGCTCCCACTGCATAATCTGATGCGTCACACATCAACTCAAATGGGAGGCTCCAATCAGGATCTTGCATAATTGGTGTGGAGATAAGCTTCTCCTTTAGTACTTCAAAGGCATTCAAGCATCGTTCATTAAAAGAAAATTTAGTGTCTTTTTCCAACAGTTCTGACAAAGGTTTAGCAATTCTTAAAAAATCTTTGATAAAATGACAGTAAAACGCAGCATGTCCCAAAAAGCTTGTTACTCCCTTCACCGATGTCGATGGAGGTAGCTTGGAGATAACTTCTATCTTAACTCGGTCTACTTCCATACCTTTGTTGGACACCTTGTGTCCAAGCACTATGTCCTCACTCACCATCATATGACACTTCTCCCAATTCAAGACTAAGTGATTGTCCTCACACCTTTGTAAAACCTTGTTCAAATTATACATGCAATCACTGAAGGACTCCCCATACATAGAAAAATTGTCCATGAACACCTCCAAGCACTGCTTTACCATATTAGAAAAGTTGGCAAGCATACATCGTTGGAAGGTGGCAGGGGCATTACAAAGGCTGAATGACATCCGTCTATAAGCAAACGTGCCATAAGGACAGGTGAAAGTAGATTTCTCCTGATCCTTTGGCTCAATCGAAATCTGATTATAACCAAAATACCCATTGAGGAAGCAAAAGTGTGAATGACCGGTGAGTCATTCCAAAATCTGATCAATGAAAGATTAAGGAAAGTGATCTTTTAAAGTGACAGAATTCAAATGTCGATAGTCTATGCAAACACGCCACCCCGTCACCAACCTAGTTGAAATAAACTCGTTAGTAGCATTAGTTGTGACAGTGATCCCCCCTTTTTAGGAACTACTTGAGTTGGGCTAACCCACATAAAATTTGAAATTGCATAAATGATACCTACCAATAGGAGCTTGGCCACTTCTTTCTTTACTACCTCAGTCTTGATCGGATTTAGTCACCGCTGGATTGGAACTATCTCCTTGGCTCCTTCTTACAGTCAGATTTTGTGCTGACACAAGCTTGGAGAGATTCCCTTGATGTCTGCTATAGACCACCCAAAAGTAGCTCGATGGTTCTTTAGTACAGCAAGTAACTGCTTCCCTTCTTCAATGCTCAAGGACGATGATATGATAACTGGGATCTTCTCTTCTATAGCCAGGAAAACATACTTCAGATGTGGTGGCAACGAATTCAATTCCAAATCAGGTGGGCTCGGCAAATATGGGCACAGTGGTGGGGGAGGTGGCCCCTAATCTTCAAAATATCTAGTATAATAGCAAGGTACCACCTTCAACATCAATACACACTCCTCTAGAGAGTGGATGCATGTGTTGTCCTCTACTTTATTCATCAAGCATGCTTCCAAGGGTAACTTTGGATATGTCTGCATCAGGAAATCATCAGTGACCTCCTCTATGGTAGCCAGGTCCTAGTCTTCTTCTTTATCATCTGGGTGACGCATTGCTTCTTTTAACAAGATCACCTTGGTGTTTTCCATTATATCACATGGGCCATGTCAAGGAATGGCTTCCCCAGACACATAGAAATATTTCCCTCAATGTGATGCAGGATGTTGCACTATGTTGTATCCCCTCTTTCTTTTGAGTGCTCATGCATCTTAATCTCAAACCAGTCATCTTGGGTGCCCATGGTCAGACGTCCTCTGCCCATTTCTGGAATGATATCAATAATGGCTTGGAATGTCCTACCCAGCAAGAGTTTGTTACCTTTATCCTCCTACATTTCCATTACACAAAAATCAAAAGGAAAAAAAAATATATCCACCTTCACTAGAACATATTCATAAATGTTGCATGGACTAACCACAGAGTTGTCTGCCAATTCAATAGTCATACTACTTTTCCTAGTCTCCTTAAGACCTATCTTCTTGAAAGTTGACAAAGACATGAGGTTGACGCTAGCCCCTGAGTCACATAGAGCTTCACTGAACTTGGTCTTACCTATGAAGCACATGATGTTGAAACAACCAGGATCTTGTCTTTTAGGAGGTAGTGTTCCTAGAATAAAAGCACTCACCTGCTCTTTTAACACCACAACATCAGCCTCAGGTATCCTTCTCTTCTTATGATTATGTCTTTCAATAACTTTTCGTACGATGGTATCTACTCAATTGCATCAACGAGTAGAATATTGACAGATAATTTCTTAAGCCATCTAAGAATTTTACAAGCTACCAATCTAATTTGGTTGCCTTCAAGCTGTTTGGAAAGGGCACTGGGGTCATTGGTATCCTCTGGTGAGGTGGGACATATGCTTTTGATCTTGTATCCTCCACCTCATCAGTGTGCTCCTTAGTTATCTTCTCCTGTTCCAACACATCTGGTTTATCTACATCTTTTGTCACAGTCTAAGTTGTTGTTCCTTTAACTTCACCTGTATCTGAGCTTGTTGGTGCATCTTTTGGAAATGTCTTACCATTGTGGAGTAGGACTGCCTTGACATGTTGATTTCCAGAAGGTACGTTAGTATTTTTTGGGAATCCCACTATTTTGGCTATTTCAATGTACCCACATCCACTGCTATTTGAGAAATCTGAGTTTCTATGTTGCATATCCATGCCCCTTGGTTTTGGAACTCTCTCTGAGTTTGACCTATAAGCACTTTATTCTGACTGACCAACTTTCCAAGCATTTCTTCAATACGGCCAATCTTCTTTTGTTATTGTTGATATTGTGACTGGTCATCAGACTGTTGTGGCTTGGGTTGTTGTGGTCTGAGATGGGTCTTGTTGAAAATGGTTGGGATGCTTCTACGAAAACTTAGGATCCTTCCTCCATGCGTAGTCATTGCTCATATACTAGTGTTGTAGGGGCACAAACTTGCACTCTTCATCTTCTTCTTCTGAAGGTGGTCCGTCGTTAGCACACAACTATTTAGCAATCATGTCCAGTTTCTCATTTAATGCAGAGATGACCTTGAACTCATCGACACTTTTGACGGTTGCCAGAATCTCTCTCTCATCACCCCATGACTGGTTCTTGGACATGTTCTTTAATATCTCATGACAACAAGTGGGTTTGTTTTTTAGGAAGAACCCTACTCCTGCACTGTCAAGCGTGGTTCTCTCTCCCTTGTGGAGACCATAGTAGAAAATATTTGCTTGCCCCAACAAATCAATACCATGATGAGGTACTTTTCATAGCATGTTTTGGAATCTCTCCCATGCTTCAGAATAGGATTCGTAGGTCTGCTGTTTGAAATTATGGATCTTCTTCACCAAGTCATTTGTCTTCTGTGGAGGAAAGTAATGCTCAAAGAAGGCATTGATAATATGATCCCACATCTTGATACACTCATCATCGAGATTGTGAAACCATGACTTTGCAGTGTCTACCAGAGATGAAGGGAACAATTTTAGATATCTGACAATTGCCAGTACTCTATCTATTTTGACCATGCCACAGTTCTCAACAAAGTTACTGATGTGCACCATTAGGTCCTCAGAACTGTGGCTGTGAAAATCTTGGGATTGACGAATGAGATCAACCCTGGATCAATCTTGTAGCTACCCACATTGATGGCTTGTTTTTTGATTGGTCGCTTTTGAGTTGTTGCGGAAGAGGTTTGATCCTCTCCCATATCGTCTACTCTTCTTCTCCATCACCCATTTTTGCTGACTCAGGTTCCTCTGGTGTTTCAGGTCCTTTAGGTGGAGGTGTCAGTGGTGGAGTTCACTTGAATATATCTACAAATTTTCCAAATTTCCTTTCTCTATGAAGGAGTTCTACTTTCCTGAAACCCGGTGAAGATGTCTCTCTGTAATTGTAGGCTCGAGTATGCACCATACACTAGTACCTAAAAGTAGGAAAATAATTGTCAGAACACAATAGTGGAGCTAGAAACAATAATGATGTTATGATTTAGCTTTAAGTGAAATAGAACTAAAAATAAAAAAGAGTCGGCCTAGAGTGGCCGAACACATCACTAGTAGTGTTGGATGTTGCTGTTTCCCCATGAACGATGCCAAAAACTTGACACACATATAATGTGCATGTAATATGTAAGTGAATATATCGAAGTAATATAAGACTTTTTGAGGCCCGAGTTGAACACAAGGAAATGTTTTCTAGGATACTACTACTAACTATGGTCTAATTAGGTAGGCTGGTGAAAGTTGAATTGGCTTGATTGAACAGAAACAATTGCAGAAATAAAATGAGCTTAAAGATTACGTTACTCAGATTTAAGGGAATTCCCCAGGACAATGGTTTCACCACAAATAACATTGCAATTTACTCCACACACTAATATCTATTACCCATATCCCTGGATAAAGAGCCTGCAGCCATAACTACCCACTCCCATAGTGTAGTTCACTACCTATTCTAATGCTAATCCCATTTCCATAGTAATTGGTTAATTAGTTAGGTGTTGTATGATTAATCTATGAGGTTTCTCCTCCCGTTTATTCTCCATCTTTCCTAAGGGGTGCAATAAATGGATAAATGTATGCTTTTCCAGCCCTTAACCTCTCACCCAAAATGATTAAGGGTCTGATAATCTATCTATGGAGATCATGCCTAAATAGAAGAAGACAGTCTCATAGATTTATATCCAGAAAATAGGGATAAAGATGATATTAATGTATGGAAATCAATTACAATGCATATTTGGGTTACTCCCAGATCCTAAGAAATTGAGGGGTTTAGCCCCGCATGGTTTTCATTGATAGATACATGGTAGAGGAGGAGAAAAACGTGGGAAACATTAGAAAAACTAAAGTAACCCCTAGAGAATGGTTGATCTGGATGACCCCCTATGTCGTGCGTGCAATATGTTGTCTTTTGGCTACAGAGTAACTTTTCAGAGGTGCTCAGATCATCCCGGGTGAAGCCTTCAGTTCCTTGCTCCTCTCTCCTTTCTCTGTAGTGTCATGCAATGGAAAACGGATACCTCCTTAGGTTTGGCCGAACTCTCTCAAATCATAGGAATGACTTAAGGTATGAAATAACGCCAGCCATTGGATTAGAGTACTATCTTCAAATTGCCTAATCAGGCAGACTTGATAGTACCGACTTGAAAGTCAGTAGTACTGGTTTTCTAGGGTAGCCATGATTCATCACAATGTCAGTACTATCGACTCATTTAGATAGCATTGAGTCTTTAGGTCACTCGAGCACACCTCTCTACTACCATCTCAATAGTACTAAGCTTGTGGACTCTGTAGTATCGAGTTTCTGTGATTCATTCTTGTGCTTTACTAATGTGGTTTCGGTACTACCGACTTTGAGTGTCGGTAGTATCAAGTCTGGGCAATTTTTTTGGTCTAGTACTGACGTGAAGTCGGTACCACCGACTTTTGGTGTCGGTAGTACTGAGTCTGTGAAGCTCAATTGTACCTGAAAATTCACAAGAACATGGATAAGTACTGAGGATGAATATTAAACCATATTAAAGAGTAAAAATCATATAATTTGATGCATTTATATACAACATGCCATTGATAGCATTTCATGCATAATTAATCAAATAAATGACAAATCAACACATAAAATCAATGAAAATATGCCTGTGAAAATGACAAAAAACCCATGCATGATGCTCGTTCTTGAAGCTTGGTGGAGTAAGAAGGTGTAGTCCTTGGTGCTTTGAAGGTGGTTTGACCTTGCATGTGGTGCCTTGAAGCTAGATCTTTCTCCTTGTGGTGGTTTTTTTCCCTTGGTAAGTTGTTTTACCATCTTGATGATGTTTTCTTTTGGAACCCCATCTTCTTCTTCCTCTTTCCTTGGTGTAGACTAGGGTTCTACCCTAGTGGTCACCTTGAGAGAAACTCCTCTTCTCAAGGCCTCAACCTATAGACTATCCATGGTGGTAACTAGTGGGAGGATATTTTCTTCTCTTTTCCCCCTTTTCAACTTTGGTTCAGCCTAGGGTTTCCTTTCCCTTTTTCATGAGCTACCTTTGACCAAGGTGTTTTTCTTTTTGGAGATGATCTTGTGGCTGAAGTGGTGATCCTTGTTGAATATTGTGCCCTCTTTTGGAGATTGAGCTTGGAGCTATTTTCTCTTCAAAACAGGCAGGTGATATAACCCTTACCCATCTCTATTATTACACTTTCTTTGCTTGCATGTAGTTGTTTATCTCTCTAAAATGTGCTCTCAATATGTTACTAGATGATACTATGCTCTAAACATTGGATGATGGTGGTTATCATGCTTGGTTTACTTGGAATATGAAACCCTAATTTCTATGTTCATGTTTTCTAAGTGAACTTTAGAGGATAATCTTGCATGCATCTTAAGCTTGCATTTTGTTACTATGTTTTAAGTTCATCTATCATGTTTCCCTTGGTCCTTGGATGTTTTCACACATATGATGTGGTTCGTATTTCTCCCTCCTAGGTAGTTTTACTTGTTGATATTCAAGATGGTAGTTCTAGGGTTTGATGATCATGAGCAAATGAGTGATGATCTTGGTGACACCTGGTTTTCCTTCTATTTACCCTTATTTTGGTTGAGTCATCTTTTTCTTTGGGTCAAGACATAGATTCCTTGGTTTGTCTTGGTGTCGAGACATATGGGACTTGTTTCGGTTGACACCCCTTTTGTTTGTGCTGCCTGGTCATAGCTCCTGTTGTGGTTTTGATCGAAACACTGTGTTTGGTTGAGTCGTAGGACCTTTTGTGATGGGCAGGCGAGACGTTGTTTGTTGCTTGGGTTGTGATGCCTATTTCTTGCCAATCGTGATGTTGTGTTATGCTTGGGGTTTCACAGTCGAGACGCCGAGCTATTGAGGTTGAGATGTCATTTAGTTCCGGTTGTAACATTGGGTTGAGACACATAATGGTGGTGTGTCGTGTTCGTGACCAAGTGTTGGGCGTTGCGGTCGCGACCTAGATAGATGGTGTTGTGGTCGAGACCATGACTATGGTGTGGTCGAGACCTGATCTTATCATGGTCGAAACCATGCTTGTATGGTGGTCGAGACATATGGTGTTTTGTTTGTGACCACGGTGGCATGTATTGATTGAGACACACTTGTGTTGTGTGTGGTTGTGTGACACGTGTATGGGTGATGGCTGGTCATAACACATGCATAGCAAGGAGATGTTAGACGTATACATGTACATATCTAGTGCCTTTAATATAATACTCCTATCATGTTATTTAATGATGTGCTAATCACTACATGTTCCAAGGAAATGGGAGAAGGTGTACCTAGGGTTTGGTGATCTCTTATAAACCCTAATTGACTACATGTAACCCTAACCTTAATGTTGAAGAAAAAAATGATGTATTTGCTTTGTCTCACTTGAAGTGGTTACTATATTGTGATACTTTCTCTCTCCTATTTATAAATCTCTAGCCTTGTAGGTGACACATATGCCATATGTTGTGTATGTTGTGGTGATGATTATATGAAAACAAAGTGGTGATTATGCACATTGATGAGGCATAATATGATAATGGACATGCAGGGTGTATGTGATTGGGTCCTATGACCTGGTGATGGAATGATGCCTATTGCGAGGTGATAAACTCTAGTGATATGATTGAGGGATTGATGTTCCCCAGTGATGTGACATTGGTGGTGTCCTTATGAATGGCAATGCTACATGAATCATGTGATGATAGTGTGACAAGTTCACACCTTATAAGTTTTATATCTTTTGAAGTTGTATTATACCTTTGTTCTTGTAGAGTTTGTTTTAGCTTTTTATGTTGTAACTTGATTGATGATAAAAGATACCCAATGGTGAAAGGAGTATAACTCAGAGCGCATATTTTTGAATATGTGGAGGTGCAAGTCGAGTACCTCCTTGCATACACAACTACAGGTTGTGCAAGGTAGCCATGTGTGAGTTGTTATCCTTGTGATATTAATGGCCATGAGTGAGACAATTCTTCTTTTTAGAATGACCATGTGTGAGCCTGTTCTTCTAGCATCGTACAAGTACGAAGGTGGGATAGGTGGGATTATATATGTGGATGGCCATGCGTGAGCCAATCCCTGAGCTTTACTATATGTCATTGTTGTAGTTGACTTATATGTCTTTGTCGTGTTTTCTCTTATGCTGACCAATAGGTGTGGGGACGTCCTGGATTCTGACTCTTCCATTGACCTTGTATGGAACTGATTTTGACTTAGCAATGGTCAGATGGATTTGGGTGATATGACTTAAATCCTCAAGGCAAACATAAAATATGTAATACAAAGTGTAGTGCTTGCTTATGGTCACACATGAATAACATTGAATGACACCCTTTGGCTTATCTTTGCACTGGTTTCTTGAATTATAAGGTGGTAAGAGAAATGAATAGTTATACAAGTTCTTCATATTCCTTTCCAAAATATTAATTGTTCTACTGCACTTTGATAACTGCCTAGTTTTTCTTAATATGCCCTTACTGCTAAATACATATTGTTTAGTTGAATATGCTTAACCTGCTATGTACCTTTAATTACCTGCTTAGTTATATGTGCTTTAATAAACATTGGCGAAGAGATATATCTCTCGCATGGATATTTGGTCTCACCCCGTGGGTTTCCACATTTTTAGGTGGTTGTGCATGAAGAGATAGATATCATGTAGCTGAGGAAGAGAAGTAACAAGAGTAGTAGCTAATAAGGTTGGATGTGCTTCTAGTCTTTTGGTGTTAGAATCCTAGAGTCGTATCTGTACACTCATGTCTTTGGGGTGTTCTCGTGTGTTTTGTGATTATGTTATTAATATGAGGCTTTTGTCTTGTGAGACATGTACATAGGATATGACATGTGTATATTTACATATATGTAGAACAAGTATCTCATGTTATAGGTTGATGACAGGAATGATGATGCATAGTGATGTAAGCACCATGATATATGTGTTATGTAATATAGGTGTCCTGTTGAGGACTTATATGTGATAAGTTTTTGGCTTTAGTACTTTAGCAAATCAGTTTTAATTTCCTATGTTTTCTGGTAATAAACATGTTAAGTTTTTAATTTCACATTTACTTTTGAGTTATCTCATTTGTGGCACGTCGGGGAATCACAGTTAAGGTTGGTATCAGAGCTTAAGTTTGTCAAGTCTACATGGATCTAGGACTAAGGTTTGTGTCTGTTCTAGTGTCCTCCAATATGTTTTATAGTGACTTGTGGTTATGCAGAAGAAGAAGAAGAAGAGTAGAAAAGATGTCTTGATAAGATGAAGAACTCACTACAGAGAATAGTGTTGTTGCACTCCGAGGTGGGTCAATGGTTCAAGCATAGATGATTGGGTTCCTGATGCTCTCCAGTATGACCCGACCATGATCGAAAACTATGCCTTTTACTCTTTGTTTAAGAAATTCATGGCAATGATGACACACATGGAAGACAGAATGCCTTCACCACAACCTAGGGCAGCTGTTCCGAGTGCTAAATCTCTAGGATCTGGGAAGACCTTTGAGAGGCTAAGTCATGTTGGGGCTGTTGAGTATGTTGGTACGACAGATCCATCGGGTGCAGATCTTTGGTTTATAGATTTGGAGACGTCCTTCAAGATCCTTAGTATCCCCGAGGCAGATAAAGTGAAGCATGTTGTGTATCTGCTGAAGGGGAGTGCTGGACATTGGCGGACCATTGAAGAAGAGAAGAGGCCTGGGGTTGCTATTAGTTGGGAGGAGTTCAGATGAAAGTTTGTTAGCATGTACTTTCGGCATACCTATTTGTATGAGACGATCTCTCAGTTTGAGAAGATCATGCAAGGATCCATGATGATCAACAAGTATGAGGTGAGGCTTATGGAGCTTTTGAGGTTCTATCCTCATATGGCTACTACAAATGAGGAGAGGATCTGATGTTTTGACAAGGGGTTGAATACTGAGTTGTCTACCCTGGTGGCTGCTTTGGATAATCATGAAAAGTTTTCCATGTTTGTGGTGTCTATCAGGATGATTGAAAGTCTGTGGTTGAGAAGCGTGAGAAGAGTGCCAAGAAGAGACTGGTGTAGTATTAGGGATAGTCTTCTAGAGGCTTTAAGAAGCCTAGGTTCTCGAAACCGCCAGCATAATAGAGGTGCAGTGCACAGACATAGTGGTCACCAAGTAAAGGCAGAGGCCACAATATTCCACCAGTAGGAGCTCATAGTACAACTTTAGTTTCAGTGAAAGGGCCATCGAGACCATGGTATGAGAGTAGGACATGCTACAAGTGTGGTCAAGTTGGGCATACAAAGTTTTATTTCCATGTAAAAGATGATGAGGTGACCCACCAACCGAGGCAGAGCCACATGGCTTGTAGAGACAATAGTTTAGTAGTGGTGGAGGATGAGGATGTGGACAAGCATCGTAGGCTGGTTTGTTAGCTCAGGCCATCAGAGGATGGGGCGACAACATGCAACGCCTAGATTGTATTCCATGAGTCATCTAGAAGGAGTGTTCAACCCGTGAGTAGTGAAGGTCAGATGGAGTTATTTCATTCTGGTTTGTCTTCTTCTTACTTTATATCTATTTTGGTTGACCCGGGTGCGACACACTCTTTTGGCACTCAAGAAGTCATTGATGCTTGTTCTTTTTCTATTAGATGTAGACATGATAGTCTTCATTTAGAAACCCCATTAATTGGTTCCGTAGAGTTGTAGGAGGTGTGTCCTTCTAGTGTCCTTTCTTTTCAGGACATAACATTCAAGTGGATCTCATACCACTTAATATGCATGAATTCGATGTGATCCTTGGAATGGACACCTTGGAGAAGTATCATGCAGTCTTGGGCTGTAGTTCTAAGGTGGACACGTTTGTAGATGGTGATGTGATGTGGATCTTCTAAGGAGATAGGAAGATTCTTCTGACGTGTCTGGTATCAGTGATGGTGGCTGAGAGGATGATGAGGCAAGGCTACAAGGTGTTTTTGGCACATGTGATGGAAATGAAGGTGAGGAGTCCTAGTATCTAGGAGGTGATAGTGGTTTGTGAGTTCAAAGATGTGATTACAGATGAGTTTCCATGTTTTCCTCTAGTCAAAGAAATTGATTTTGAGATCAATCTAGTTCATGTCACGCATCTGATATCACAAACATTGTACAGAATGGCTCCAGATGAGATGGCAGAGTTGAAGAAATAGCTGCAAGAGCTTCTTGAGAAAGGTTTCATCAGGCTGAGTACATCGGCGTGGGGTGCTCTCGTGCTGTTTGTAAAGAAGAAAGATTGTTCAATGACGTTGTGTATAGACTACAAACAGTTGAACAAGGTGACGAGAAAGAGCAAGTATCCCTTGCCGAGGATATATGACCTATTTGATTTGTTGTGTGGAGCCACAATGTTCTCGAAGATAGACCTTAGATCAGGATATCATTAGTTACACATCAAGGTGTATGACATACCTAAGTCAGCCTTTAGGACTCGGTATGGTCATTACGAGTTTGTGGTTATGCTATTTGGGCTAACCAATGCACTAGCATTGTTCATAGATTTAATGAACAAAGTAATCTGCCAGTATCTTGATCAATTCATGGTGGTCTTCATAGATGATATCTTGTTATACTGTAGATACAGTGAGCAACATGAGCAACATCTTCGTCATACATTAACTGTGTTGAGAGAATATCAACTATATGCCAAGTTCAGTAAGTGTGAATTTTGGCTGAAGGAGGTGTCTTTCATAGGACATGTGATATCTAATGAGGGAGTTCGTGTGGACCCTAACAAGGTTGAATCTGTGCTAGAGTGGGAACAACCGAATACACCAACAAAAGTTTGTAGCTTTTTGGGTTTGGTAGGCTACTACAGGAGGTTCATAAAGAACTTCAGCTCAATGGTGTTAGCCCTAACAAAGTTGACAGGGAAGGATGTGCCTTTTGTCTGGGATGATAAGTGTCTGTGTGTCTTTCCGTTGTTGAAGGAGAAGTTGAAAAGTGCGCTAGTGCTGGTTTTTCCTGAGCAAGGGAAAGGATACATAGTTTTCTGGGATGCGTCGAGAAATGGATTGGGTTGTGTGTTGATGTAAGACAAGAATGTGTTCTCTTTTGCGTCATGACTGTTGTAGAAGAACAAGGAGAACTACCCAACCCATGATCTGGAGTTAGCTATAGTGGTTCATATTTTGAAGACCTCAAGATACTACCTTTATGACGAGAAGTGTCAGATCTTCACAGATTACAAGAACTTGAAGTGTTTCTTTTCACAATAGAAGTTTAACATGAGATAGCAACAATGGATGGAGCTAATCAAGGACTATGATTACACGATTTATTACCATCTAGGAAAGGCAAACGTGGTGGCATATGCCTTGAGCAGAAAGTTTTGTTTGTTGTCATCTATAGATATGGCACAGTTGTGTTCCTTGGTGTGCCACAAGAGAGACATGTTGGTCTCCTTATGTTAGATGAACATGAAGCTAGAGGTTTCTTTATTAGTAGGTTTGTTGGTACAACTACAAGTGAAGCCTACATTGGGAAAATATATTAGAGAAGCACAATAGAATGATCCTTTGATATATCAGATACAAGAAGAATTTGGTAGCGAGAATCATGATGTTTTTATGAGGCATAGGATGGGACAGTGTGTTACCACAACCAAGTTGTGGTTCTTGATGTTGACTATCCGAGTAAGATGGTTATGGAAGAGGCTCACTGTTTGATGTATGGTATGCAGCCAAGTAGCACCAACATGTACCATAATCTTAAAGATCTATATTGGTGGCCTGGCTTGAAGCATGATGTGGCTGAGTTTGTCACCATGTGTGTTGTGTGTCAATAAGTTAAAGCAGAACATCAGAAACTTATAGGGACGTTGCAACCGTTGCCTATACCATAGTGTAAATGGGATTAAGTGACGATGGACTTTGTGTTTGGTCTCCCTAGGACAGTCAAATGTCATCATTCCATTTGGGCTATCATTGATAGGTTGACCAAGTCAACACACTTCTTTCTAGTGAAGTCAAGATTTACAATAGAGAATCTCGCTCAGATATATGTTGATGAGATAGTGCATTTTCATGGTGTTCCATCTACTACGTGTCAAATAGAGGTCTTTAGTTTGCAAGTCTCTTTTGGGAGCATTTTCACATGACCTTGGGTATGCATTTGAGGTTCAATACTGCATTCCATCCGCACACAAATGGTCAACTTAAGAGGACCATACAGACCTTGGCGGACTTGCTGAGAGCTTGTGTCTTAGAGTTTTTGGGAAGTTGGGATATCCACCTCAGTGTCATAGAGTTTGCTTATAATAACAATTATCATAGGAGCATCGACATGGCACCTTATGACACATTGTATGGGAGACCTTGCAGATCTCCATTGTGTTGGTATGAGATAGGTGAATATTTGCTTCTTGGTCCTAAGCTTATGCATCAGACGATAGAAAAGATCAAAGTGATTCAACAACAGTTGAAAGCAGCCCATGACAGATAGAAGTCTTATGCAGACATTGTGGTTTTGATTGAAATGCTATGTTTTGTTGAGTCGTAGTGCCTACTGTGATGGGCGGGCGAGGCACTGTTTGTTTCTTGGGTTGCGACACATATTCCTTGCCAGTCATGATGCTATGTTATGCTTGCGACATTGCAGTCGAGAAACTGAGTTGTTGAGGGTTGAGGGTTGAGATGTTATTTAGTTTTGGTCGTGATGTTAGATCGAGACGTGTAACTGTGGTTTGTGGTGGTCATGACCAAGTGTTGGGTGTTGTGGTAGCGACCTAGCTGGGTGGTGTTGCGGTTGAGACCATGACAATGGTGTGGTCGAGACATGATCTTATCGTGGTTGACACCATGCTTGCATGGTGGTCGAGACACATGGTGTCTCGATGATGACCTGGGTGGTGTGTCTCAGTCGAGACACACTTGTGTTGTGTGTAGTTGTGTGACGCATTTATGGGAGATGGCTGGTCATAACACATGCACAACAAGGAGATGTTAGACGTATACATGTACATAGCTAGTGCCTTTAATACAATACTCCTATCATGTTAATTAATGATGTGCTAATGACAACATGTTCCAAGGAAATGGGAGAAGGTGTACCTAGGGTTTGGTGATCTCTTATAAACCCTAATCGACTACATGTAACCCTAACCTTAAAGTTGAGAAAAAATGATGTATTTTCTTTGTCTCACTTGAAGTGGTTACTATATTGTGATACTTTCTCTCTCCTATTTATAAATCTCTAACCTTGCAGATGATAAGTATGCCATATCTTATGTATGATGTGGTGATGATTATATAAAAATAGAGTGGTGATTATGCACACTGATGATGCATAATGTGATAATGGACATGCATGGTGTATGTGATTGGGTCCTATGACCTGCTAATGGCATGATGCCTATTGTGAGGTGATAACCTCTAGTGATATGATTGAGGGATTAATGTTCCCCAGTTATGTGACATTGGTGGTGGCCTTGTGAATGGAAATGCTACAATAATCATGTGGTGATAGTGTGATAAGTTTACACCTTATACATTTTATATCTTCTAAAGTTGTACTATACCTTTATTCTTGTAGAGTTTGTTTTGGATTTTTATGTTGTAACTTGATTGATGCTAAAAGATACCCAATTGGATTAATCAATAAAGTGAAACCTTAATCATGTAGGTTTCCTATGCCATAGATCCTTTCTAGTGTCATCTTTTATTGTTGGATTCATGAAATGAGTAAAACTCGGAGCACATATTTTTGAATATGTGGGGGTGCAAGTCGAGTACATCCATAATTATAGGTTGTGCAAGACAGCCATGCATGAGTTGATCTCCTTGTGATATGAACAACCATGAGTGAGCTAATCCTTCTTTTTAGAATGGCCATGCATAAGCTTGTTCGTCTAGCCTCGTACATGTACCAAGTTGGTCTAGGTGTGATTATATATGTGGATGGCCATGCGTGAGCCAATCCCTAAGCTTTACTATATGTCATTGTTGCAGATGACTGATATGTCACTGCAGTGTTCTCTCTTGTGCTGATCAAGAGGTGTGGAGAGGTTGTGGATTCTGGCTCTTCCATTGACCTTGTATGGCACCAACTCAAATCCTCAGGGCAATAATAAAAGATGTAATACAATCGTGTAGTGCTTGCTTAGGGTCACATACAAATAACATTGAATGATACCCTTTGCATTATCTTTGTAGTGTTTTCTTGAATTATAAAGCGATAAGAGAAATTAACAATTATACATGTTCTTCATATTCCTATCTAGAATATTAATTGTTCTACTGCTCATTGATAACTGCCTAGTTTTTCTTAATCTGCTCTTTCTGCTAGATACATATTGTTTATTTGAATCTACTCAACCTTCTATGTACCTCTTATTACCTACTTGGTTATTTGTTCTTTAATAGACGTTGGTAGAGAGTTATATCTCTCGTTGGGTCATTTGGTCTCACCCCATGGGTTTCTGCATCTTTTAGGTGGTTGTGCATGAAGAGGTAGAGATCGTGCAACTAAGGAAGAGTAGAAACAAGAGCAATAGATGATAAGGTTGGATGTACTGCTAGTCTTTTGGTGATATAGTCCTATATTCATCCCTATACACTCAAGTATTTGGGGGTGTTCTCGTGTTTTTTGTGATTATGTTGTCGATATGAGGCTTATGGCTTGTGAGCTATGTACATAAGATACAACATGTGTATATGCACATAAATGTGGAACATGTATTTCATGCTACAGGTTGATGATAGAAATGATGATGCAAAGTGATGTAAGCACCATGATATATGTGTTATGTAATACATGTGTCTTGTTGAGGACTTATATGTGATAAGTTTTTGGCTTTGGTGCTTTGAGAAAATCAGTTTTAATTTCCTATGTTTTTTTGGTAATCAACATGTTGAGTTTTTAATATCACATTTGTTTTTTATTTATCTCATTTGTGGTGCATCAGGGCATCACATTTATTGTGTGATCTTTTAAAATTGAAGATAATAATGATATTTTATTCCGCTGTTATTCTTGTATACCATTATCTCAAGAAATGAAAAAATACACCTATTCCAACATACTTGTTAGTTTGTTTGGATTACATGTGTTTCTTCCTCAAATTTAGTGAGGAGTAGATCCCCTCTCTGAGCATTACTCCTTACATAATTTAGGAACCCCATGAGGCTCTTACAGTATGCTATATCTCATAAAGGTAAAATATGTTTCTTTACAAATAGGGATTATAAGTGCAAGATCAATACAATAAGTAAAGACATATAAATCCCATATTAGATATAACAAAATAACATGGGCGATCACTAATATGGGTGATCTTATCCTCACACCATTAAGGGTTCTGAAGGGGAGGAGATGGTTCTATAGTAAAAAAATTCACAACATGCAAAAAAGTGTTGGTGATATCAAAATTGAATAGGCAATCATTGATCCCACGTGCTCATATGCTCCCCAGTGGGGGTAAGAATGGGGAGTGGGAGATGGATCTACATGTTTCGTAGGACCAAAATAACTAGATTTTACCTCATATGGGATAGACATGGACTTAGGTATTGATATGAGAAAAGATAGAACTACATGTTGGGATATCAAAATCATGGCCTTTTTGGATAAATCTCCCTTGGTTTTAGCTTTTAATTATGATGGCCTAATTGTCTCTACCTTCTAGCCTTATTCCAGCCTTTGGTCACCACCAAGATATCACCTTCTAAATGGTAGTTGAGAGGCTATATTTATAGGAATGGGGGATATTCAGGGTTAGGATTCAAGGGACGAGTCTCAAAGGCAACCAAGTGCAAAGGGAACACACTAAACAAGTTTCCTTCCTTCTGAGCCTTCCATAGATGTTGAACATGGTCTAGCTGACTCAGTCAATGCATGGAGCATGGGAAGTTCAAGGTGTGTATTAAATGGATGCCCGGTTCTAGAATTTTTACGTGATTTGAATGTGATCTACTTGGCCTGATCAAAATAGGAATCACAGGGAGTCAGGACGCATGACTGTGCCCCCCTTCCAGGGGCTTCTATGTGTGGTGGTAGAGGTCTGGTGGGCCTATAAATAGTTGAAAGGTAGGACACATGTTAGATCAGAATCCTACCTAATTTCATTCTCTATGGGCACATTTCTCAACTTGAAATATAAGGGCTTGAGATAAAATGCATATCCTAGGTGATAGGGACCAGATTTTGGAACTCTCTTAGGTAGCAACCATGGTGACAACATCCAACACGTATTGTGTAGTGGATTGTACATTAGTTGGATGCATGTTCCAGTCAGTAACCTTCCAACTCATGGTAATTTTCATGTCTGAATTGTATGAAAATGACCTCTAATCATGAGAGAAATATGATTGTCTTTTGATAATTCATCAAGTGATTGTCAATGGTACTGGATTTGGATCATATATTGATATTTAACCATATATCTACTCCATCTTCTTGTGGTCAATTGGGTATGTAGAGTATCACATCTAAATCATATTTTTTGTATCTTGACATCCCATAGGATGTAAGTCATAGATCTATGATGTTCATATTTTCTCTCTATTCAAGGTGACTTCTAGAGTCTTATGACCATATTTTGGTGACTATGATTGTGTCCATGTTTCGTCACTAAACTTATTTTGAATTTTAAGTTGGTTTGCATATCTATGTC